>CM061541.1:71321115-72576949 GCA_030864215.1 Capsicum pubescens | reverse complement strand
AAAAATGAAATAATGATACACAAAGAACAATCTAAAAAGAAATTCATCTTTATTTTTCACCCTGAATCTATTACAAAGCTTGCAGATATAAGACCTTCTTCGAACCCAATAGGGAATTGTATATTGGTAATGAATCCAGTCGTACAAGAACTGAATTGACAAATAGAATCTAGGAGGAATCTACCATTTATTGTCCCTCCCCTAAACATTAACTCATCAACGAACATAAAAGCATGGAGTTCTCAAGGGAGCGATGGACGCGACTTTAGACGGAAATTTGGATCACCGTTTTACTAGAATAATCCCCTTTAGTTGCACTCAAAATTAAGTTGCAAAATCATTCGTCTCTATTGGAAGACTTCCCATTCACAAGAATGAGAGAAGTTCAACAATAGGTAACTCACGAGGCATTGTAGCGCTTCGGGATGACAACATACTAGAGCTTAATTAAATTGTTACAACAATGCAAGAAATTTATTCCATGATAAAGATAAACACTACTAATATATCTTGGTTGTTTATCCACATTTATGATAGTACTTATAGAAAAAAAGACAAGATAATGGAGAAAATTATGGTGTATTAGATACAACTACGTACTCCAGCATGTGGTTTAGAAGTGGAGATATCAATGAATAACTTTTAATCAGTTCTGGAAAAGGGAAATTTCATTAACAGTTCTCATAAGAAGATTTTTTTAAGAAATTATTAATTAATGTGAATTTATAGAGATGAGTTTCAAGGAAAACCGGTGCCCATGGCTTAGCAAAAGATTCAAAAATAAAAAAGCTCTCACATAAAAAGACTTGATAGATTCCTAGCCAATAATGATTGGTTGCTAAATTTTTCGAATGTTCAGGTCCATCATCTTCCTCGAACACACTTTAGCCATTGTCTCTTGTTAATATCCCTCTTTAACAATACTAGCAACGTCAAAATAAATTATTCAGATAAAAAATTATGTGGATCTAACGTATTGAATTTAACAAAATTATGAAAATAATTTTGACCAAAACGATGACCTATTAGACTCTATTAACAATCTTGAAACTGAAGCCTCCCTCTAGAATAAATGCACCTTTGGAGATATCTTCTATTAAAGGAACTTTGTATTGGCTACTTCCTTCCTATAGATTTCTTGTCAATTTATGTTTTATATGTAGTGTTTGAGGGAAGATTTTCGTGTTCCCCTCTAGTATAAGACTGTCTAACGGGCCGGGCCGGTTCAACCCGGAACCGGCCCTCTCATTCTTACCGGTTTCCGGGCCGGTTACGGGCCGGGTTTGGCCTTAACCGGTCCGGGCCGGGCCGGGCTGCACAGTAAAAATATTAAAACCCACCCGGAACCGGCCCACTTAACCCAATCCGGTCAAACCCACTAAAACCCGGTCAAACCCGGTCAAACCCGGTTAAAAACCGGTCAAATATACACTATCTACGCTATATACATAATATATACATTAAATATACACTTTTATAGAAGATATATACACGTGTATACATTAAATATACACTTGTATAGAAGATATTAAAATTATAAATCGTTAAATAAAAAAAAATAAAAAACAACGACTATACGTTAAATATACACGTCTATAGAAGATCTATTAACATTCATACACTCTATTCTATGTATATGTAATACTTTAAATGAGATATACTACAATATATATACATTACAATATATATTTGTATAGTTATATACTAATTTATAAAACATATACACATGTATACGTTAAATATACATGTCTATAGAAGATCTATTCACATATATACACTCTATTCTATGTATAGGTAATACTTTAAATGAGATATACTACAATATATATACATTACAATATATATTTGTATAGTTATATTCTAATTTATAAAATATATACACATATATACGTTAAATATACACGTCTATAGAAGATCTATTAACATTCATACACTCTATTCTATGTATATGTAATACTTTAAATGAGATATACTACAATATATATACATTACAATATATATTTGTATAGTTATATACTAATTTATAAAACATATACACATGTATACGTTAAATATACATGTCTATAGAAGATCTATTCACATATATACACTCTATTCTTATGTATAGGTAATACTTTAAATGAGATATACTACAATATATATACATTACAATATATATTTGTATAGTTATATTCTAATTTATAAAATATATACACATATATACGTTAAATATACACGTCTATAGAAGATCTATTAACATTCATACACTCTATTCTATGTATATGTAATACTTTAAATGAGATATACTACAATATATATACATTACAATATATATTTGTATAGTTATATACTAATTTATAAAACATATACACATGTATACGCTAAATATACATGTCTATAGAAGATCTATTCACATATATACACTATATACGCTATATACACAATGTATACATTAAATATACACTTCTATAGAAGATATATACACCTGTATACATTAAATATACACTTCTATATAAGATATATAAACATATACACATGTATACATTAAATATACACTTGTATAGAAGATATTAAAATTATAAATCGTTAAATAAAAAAAAATAAAAAACAACGACTAAGGAGTGAATGAATTTGTGGAATTTTATTGATTGCAAAATGATCCAAAATTTATAATTTACATGAATGAAAAATCTATAAATTATGCATCATTTTTTCCAACTCATTCATGTTAATATTAATTGGAACTTGCATAGGGTAGTCGAAGTCAACGGGGGAAAAACCCTGCATTGGACTTGATTCTGCTGAGTTCTCCCGTGAAGTCATAATTTCTTCAAGTTTGAGGTCGTCGTTGGGCTCTGGTTCCATTCCTTGGTTTCTTCTTTCTGCTCTAATCCAATCTCTGAGGCAAACTAAAACATTCATTGCGTTGCTTCCCAATGAGTGTCGGTTGTCTCCAAGCTGCTGTCGTCCCTGACTGAAGGCGCTCTCTGATGCAACGGTTGACATAGGAACATTCAAGATATCTCTGGCTAATCTTGAAAGTACAGGATATTGTGATTCATTATTCCTCCACCAATCCAGCGTGTTGATCCGTCGTCTGCGATCCTCTGGTGGCGTCCGCAGATAATATTTTAGCTCTTCCCGATAAGTTGATGTGTAAGCTCTCTCATCCACACTGTTCCAACAAGTTAAATCATAAAACGAATCAGGAAAACCACTATGTGCCGGCCTTTTAGAAGCTGATGGCTCCTCGGGAGGATGAGGAGCGACAGTTGGAGTGATATTTGTAGGTACGGCTGAATCAAATAAATCAGCATAGTGATTATATAATTTTTCTATATAATCTTTTGCATCAGCCGTAGCCGTCCACAAATCAGGTTGTATTTGTTCAGAATCATGGTTAGTATTTATTTCTAAGTTAGTATAAATAAGAGTACTAAAGTGACACATATGATTATATTTCATGCACGGATTTAACATAGCAGCAACCAAGTAAATAGGGGGAATCGGGAAAAAATATTTTTTAAATTTCGTAAACATAGCGCCAACAGCTTCTTTATAACCTTCTTTATCTTTATATTGTCGGAGCAAACCAGAAATATCGGCTATATATGCCAAAATATTACAAACAGTAGGATAATATGCACCGGAAAATTCAACCGTAGCTACATAAAATTTTTCTAAGAACTTAACAAGATCATTAATTATAACCCAATCAGAATTATGTAGCATGCAATCAGCAGAATCAGCAAATGAACCACAATGTTGGTTAAAAGCTAGTGTAATAGGAATTCTATATTTATAACAAGTTTTTAAAAATTCATACGTAGAATTCCATCTAATATCAATTTCCTCAGGCATCAAAATCGGTGCAAGTCCATTTTCTTGACATTTAACTTTAAATTCTTTAATTCTAGATCTACGATTATTTCCTTGAATAAAACCAACAGCAAGACGAATTTTTTCAATATAAACCTCAAAAAAGTCAAGACCATCTTTTACAATTAAATTATATATATGACATGCACACTTAACATGAAAAATTTCAGGAAAGGGCGGAGATAGCGTAGATTTTATTTTTGTTATAGCAGTCTTGTTGTTAGAAGCATTATCAAAAGCAATACATAAAATTTTATTTTCTATACCATAATATCCGGCAATTTTAATAATAGAATCAGCAATAAATTGTCCAGTATGTTTCCGATCTTCATCATATAAAAAAGCAAGAATACGTTTTTGCATTATGAAATTACTATCCATCCAATGACAAGTAACGGTTAAATAATCATTTTTATTTACAGCACGACCAAGATCGGAAGTTAGGGACAATCTACATTGAATATTTTTTAAGAATGTTGATAAATAAAAACAATATTGTGAATGGAGTCTAAAAATATCAGACCGACAAGTAGTTCTAGGAATACCATTAAACATAGGATTATAAATTGCTTGTATATAACGAATAAAGGCATCAGAAGAAGGAAAACTAAAAGGCAAACAACCCACAGCTACCATTTTAGCTATTTCTTCTCTGTCCCTCAATTTATTATACTTTTTCGCTACTTGACCGGTTGTTGGGTCCATTCTAGTTTGCGTTGACCCACCAACATCCCCACCACCTTTTGCAATATTCAACTCTCTAGTGTGATCTTCAGCTATATGTCTCATTAACGTACCCGTACCCCCTTGCTTACCGCCACTTCTATGCTTATATTTTTGTTGACAAATATTGCACTGCACCTCAATATCTGATATACGTTCAAAAAATTGCCATGCAATACTAGTTCTTTTACGGGGTTTTGGGGCACTGGGAGGACGGGAAGGGAGATTAACTGATTCAGATCTAACGTTAGCATGTCCTACTGCGGGTGTTTCAGCAATATTTTCATCATCTTCGTCTACATTAACTGCATCTACTTCATTTTCTTCTTCTATACCGTAATTTTCCTGAAATTCTACATAATCCATATCGTGAGCACCTACACCTATTTCTTCCTCAAAAGGTGTACCAAGCGGTACCGGAGGCGAAGTCACACGGGTATATCTATTACTTGAACTACCTCTACCGCTAGTAATTCGCTTTTTACTACCACTACCGCTTCCGGGACAAAAATTTCTAACACCTTTAGTAGCGAGGTTTTTTAATTTATCCATAATATAAATTAAATTAAACTAAAAATATTCAAAATACACAAATATAATAAAATTAAATATTAAACAATTAATACAATAAATAAAAATTAAACGTAAGAGATGGAACGACAATACCAAATTTTGGAAGTATCCGAAGATTGCGACTTTAGAAACTTCCGCTCGTACTTTGTAAACGAAAAATTAAAAATTTAAATTGAACACTTTAAGAAATTAAATATATTGAATATTTGAGAATTGAGAATTGAGATTTGAGAGAGAATGAGATTTGAGAGAGAATGAGATTTGAGAGAGTGAAAAATTGTGTGAGAAATGATTTGAAGTTGTAGGGTATTTATAGATTTATTTTGGGGATTAAAAAATATTTTTTTTTTAAGTTAATGGGCCCAAACTAGCCGTTTGGACCCAAAAACGGTAATATAGCCGTTGGGCCAACGGCTAGTTTGGCCCAATAATTTTTTTTTTTTTTTTTTTTTTTTAATTCCGGGCCGGTTCCGGGCCGGTTAACCGGCGGGCCTGGACCGGGTTGGTCCGGGCCGGGTTAACCGGGCCCAGTTTAAAAAAAAAAACCGGACCGGAACCCGGAACCCTAAAGCCCTAGGGCTTACCGGGCCGGGTCAAACCGGTCCGGTTTGATATGTAGGGCCGGTTCGGGCCGGTTCGGGCCGGGCCAGCCCGGCCCGTTTGACAGGTTTACTCTAGTATGGTAATTTTTTACCGTTTAATATAAAATGTTTGGTTCAGGATAAAACCCCACACATTAGGATCGCAACCTCAAGATGATGTCTTATATTTTAGAAATGCATACTATTCCTAATATAATATAGTCTATCATATTTCTACAACATAAACTAAACTAAAGAATTCGCTTTTGCCTCCCTTTTTTTTCTCCCACTAGTGCTATAACTTAACCAACTATAGTATAGGTAAGTAACCATTTTACATTTATTGAAAACAACTTGTATAACTTGATGGCGTAATTTCTTTTTATTTCAATAGTGCATAAACTCAAATTAAATTCATAAGATAAATTTAAAAATTGAGATGAATCGTGCTTTCATATCATTAAAGGAAATGAATATTGAACCTAACTGAATCCCAAAAAACAAATTTAAGAGGAGAGAATTTCCCAATATCATATAAGTGGATCATTAATAGCTTTTTCATCCGTAAAATTCTTCAACATATAAGCTCAAATTAAACTCATAGAATAAATTCAAGTTTTAGAAACCACTAGTTTTTCATTTTCATGACTGTTAAAAAACAAATTCAAACTTTAGATTCTATTTTCACCTCGATAGTCCACTAGCTAGGTATTAGATCCCCCCCCCCCCCCCCACTAGTGATGTAATTAACCAACTATAAGAGAGGTAAGTCGCCAGTTTTATTTTTATTGCAAAGAATTACCCGTAATTAACATGATGGTGTAATAATATTTCTTATATCAATATTGCATAAACTCATAAGATAGATTTCAGATTTTAAATGCGTCCTTATTCGATAAATATAAAGAATGAATCTTAGGTCTAACTCAATAATAAAATTAATTTAGACTAGATGATTGTCCGACACCATATAAGGAGATCAATAACCTCCTTTTCATCTATTCAACATATAAACTCAAGTTAAACTTAGAAGATAAATCCAAATTTTAGAAGCATCTACTTTCTTTTTCATGATGACTACTAAACAAGTTCGCACTAGGAGAAAGATAAATTGTTGATGAATGAAAAATAATTCCAAAGTGGTGGTTAATGAGATAGATGGTCTCTTAATAAAGCTTGGACAAACCTCCTCCCTTTGAGTTAACTTTAGGGGCATGAGTTAGGCCCAAGATTGGTATCAGACCAATCTCACCCAATATTGGGCCCCCGAATTAAAAATTTCCCATTCACCAGATGCCCAATCCTGCGCTCGAGGTTGGGTGTTAAAGAATGAAAGAAATCCCACATTGATAGTTAATGAGATGGGCGATCTTTTTATAAAGCTTGGACAATCCTTTTCCCCTTAGATAGATTTAAGATTTGAGTCTGGCCCAAGACCTAATTTTAAATAAATTGAGTGAGGAGAGTATGTGTGAAAACAAAAGTTGGCAGGGAGTTTGCGTTTTTCAATGTGGGATGGGATGGAAAGCGGTGAAGAAGAATTATTATGTTAGTTAATAGATGAGAATCCCCTGGAAATATTTTGGAATAATTTTAGTATTTTTGTAATTTATATATTATTTGGTCACTCACCCGTTTTGATATCCGCATTAGAGTCGCGACTAATTCAGGTCTAACACTGCAAGACCCATTCTGGGATTGACGTCTCGCTTCTCAACAGATATTTCTCTATACCTAGGGCTCGAATTGGATACCTCTAATCAAGGGTGGATCAATCCCACCACAACAATAAATATTTCTTATATCAATAGCATATAAACTCAAATTAAACTCATAAGATAAATCCCTGTTTTAGAAGCATCGAGTTTTTCATTTTCATGATCACCAAAAAACAAATTCGAAGTAGGAGGGAGAGAAAGAGTGTGTGAAAACAAAAAGTTGTTGGGAGTGTGTGTGTTTAATGTGATATAGAAGAGAGAGGTGAATAAGAAGTAGTAGCTAGCTAGAAATTTTTGGAATCTTTTAAGTAGTGTTGAAAGGCATGCATGCATGGTGCCAAGCGTATCCTCCTTTGTAATGTTTGCCACGTCTCCCTTTGTTTGTTTCTTCTTCACTTCATCCATATAAACCTACTCTCCTTCTGCTTTCACCATCACCATCTCTACCTATCATATAACTTCTCTCTTCAATCGATCTTGAATAATCAATCTTTTTTCAGCCCTTTATGGATAGTCCACCACCATCACCGATATCAACACATGAATGAACACCCTTTATGGATTACTCTCCACCAGTATCAGCACTAACATCACTTGAATCAACACCACCACTGTTGATGCAGCCCATTACAATAGATAATTATTTACACAATGTCACAACGGAGCATATTCAACAGCTCCTGAATGAGAACAAATCACTAATTCTTAAGATTCTGGAGAGCCAGAACTCTGGGAAAGCAAGTGAATGTGCAGAGTCTCAAGAAAAACTTCGTAGCAATCTTATGTACCTTGCCGTTATTGCGGATTCACAACAACAAGAGGCCTATCATCGCCAGCAGCTTGGAATGAGCAACTCTGGTGGAGAAAGCAGTGGTCATGGTGGTGATCAAGGACGAGACGGGAGCTCGAGTGGTCATGGTGGCGATCAAGGACGAGACGGGAGCTCGAGTGGTCATGGTGGTGATGGAGGGGAGAATCTCTACTTGAAATCTTCTGAAGATGAGAATTAAGTTTATGTATATTACGTTAAGAATTAGAAGGTTTCTTTCTTATTAGTGAAGCATTTTAATGGGAGGTAGTAAGTAGTAATCTGTTGTTGAAAAAACCCCAGTTTCTTATACTATTGAACATTTCGGCTAGTATCTCAATTGTTGGAAACTTTCACCTTCTTAATATCATCTAAATTTGTTAGATCATTAAAAGAAAAGAAAAATCAACACTTATTACATACGGAGCAATCTTAAAATGTTAATCTTAAAATGAATGGAAAAGATTAATCGATAAAGCCATTAATGATGTAGTTATAAGAGTTTAGACATATCGTTCGTTTGATTTCCATTTAATTGATTCTCTTGTTTTTTTTTTCTATCGAGAAATTAAAAGATTTTCAAAGAAGATAACCAGTTTGAAAATGTTATTACATATACATTTAATTGAATTTCCTTTTGGATGGGATATCCAATAACCATTTCATGTTTAGTTTAGTTTTTTTTTTTACTCAAAGGACACAATGAATATATAATTTGAATAAAATAAACCTTAAGTATGAGTAAATTCTATGAGTATTGAGTCTGTGTAGTAATTGGATCAAAGAACATGAAATTAAACTTAAGACAAGTAAAAAAAATAGGAAAATATAAATTGTTTATCAAATGAATATCAAAGAGATTATCAATTTTTTTTACCTTCTTCCTACTTTCTCCCTTGAGAAAGTGTTTCTCTTGCTTTTATTGGGTGTGACACGTATGATTTATTTTCTTGAAATTTATTAATTTGTTCAAAGCTATTTATTTTCTTTTCTGTGTTTAACAAAGAGCTTAACTTTTATACACCAATAAACACAATTTAGCAATTCATAAATGCATGTACCCTTTGAATCAATCATCTTTAATTTATTACCTTTTATTTTGTTTTTTAGGTTTTAATACCCTTGGACGTGAAAAAACTCGAAATGCTTCCCAATAATACTTACTAAGACGAAGAAGGTGTTTGAAATTGTTGACAATGCCAAAAATGAAAGTCAAAATCCTTAAAATAAAAGTTGTGATTTGGATCATAATTAGTATAAGTACTTCATGAGACTGGTAGTTTAACTTCAATGTTATGATGTACCCTCTTTTGTGTTCTGTATATTGTTATAGTAATGCAAAAGATTTATTAGCCTTGAACTCTATATTCTGCTTTAGCAAAGGATTACTTATATGTCAAAGTCCTAGCTTTACCAAGGGTTGTTGTGGAGTGGTAAGTACTTCTTCATTTTTACGCGGAGGTCTTGGGTTAGAATCCCCTAGGTATCTATTCATTTTTATTAAGGAGCGCAAAAAGTCACATGTACAATAACATATTATTAAACACTAAAAGGATCTTCCAAAGAAACTTTTACTAAAGAAACTTTTACAAAGAGCAAAAGACATACTTTGGTTTTACTGATTTTAAAGAGCGACATGTCGTTTGATCAATTTTGAAGAACGGTAGAAAATTAAATGGGTCTTTTGGGGTTAATAATATGTAAAAAATATTTTTATGGATAAAAATGTAAGTATGTTAACTCTTAACATGTTAAGGTTTATCCGATAAGGAAATTGAATAATTCGTACCTCACCAATAAATCGATAACTATAAAATTTTAGTTCACTCAACAATCATTAACTCGACAACCTTATATTAATAAGCCAATAAGATAATTTTGCGGTTCACTTATAGATTGTTGTTCGATTTTAAACCGGCCTCACCACAAGTCACCAACGATAAAAAAAAAACCTTCCCCTTTTGAATAGCCTTAGAAAGCCCCCAATCTATAAAAACATGTTCTATATGTGAATACGAGTCCATCAATACTCATTTTTCAAAATAAAAGTTTGGGTAATACCAGGTCAAAAAGTTAACCTTTAGAATTTGGCGATCAAAACTGAAGAATTCTTTTGAAATCATTTTAACCATAAGTTGAGCAACTCAAATAGGAAATTTCAAAAAAAAAAAAAAAGGAGCTCAAGTCGTACTTCAAATCCTCAATTTAAACTTTCTTAAACATGAAGAAAAAATTCCCAAAAATTCATTTCTTTTAGCTATAATTAGGTGAAGTTATTGATAAATCATCGAGGAATTACCAAAAGGAAGATTAAAACTTACCCCATGAAGAATCTTCAAACAACTTCAAAATTTAAAATTTGAAGTTAAAGTTTGAAAATGATTAGGAATTTTAAAATCTGTCAGGTCCCTATCTTTCTTGTCATGAGTCGTGATGACACTTATTTTTACCCACCAGTAGGTAAGAAAAATAGTAGTCCAGAACGACAAGTATTGGGCTAGTTGATGGAAAGTAACGCAATTACAAAAATTTACACAAGTAATTAAATTTCTAGCCATAAATATAAAGATGATAACACTGAAGATAAATAAGGAAAATGGTAGAATATCCCACGACCTAGTAAGGTTGGTAAAAAAGCATAGAAAAAGAATAAGAGTACTATAAATATCAAATGTATAGTAGTCTCAAATAGAAAGACTACCCCAAATAGAAGAAGGAAAGAAAGTCAACTCTGACTCCAAAAGCTTACCCTATCTTTGAACTTCGACCAGCACTAGTTCAGGTGTCAACGATGGCAACTAATACTCGGGTCTACATTAAAAAGAAAGCAGAAATGTAGTATGAGTATCAAAATAATTGGTACTCAGTAGGCATCATCGGCCAACTAGCTCAATAATAATAAAAGTGCAATATAATGAGAGACAAATAACTAAAGACAGGGAAATGGGAAAACCTGGAATAGTGCTCCAAATACAGAAAGTAAACAATTGTGTAAGTAACATCAAAGAGAACATAACTAACCATAGCCTACTCCATAAGTCCAAAAGACTCAAGCACGAATAAGGATGCAAAAAAAGAAAGAAATGCTAATTGTAACACTCATAAGATATTCATACCTCAAAATTGTAATTGTTGATCCTCCCATACCATAAACACTAGACTTGAACTGGTTACACAACCATGATAAGAAACCTCTCAATGCTGAACTCGAACATGTATAAATATCATAATTGTCAGACTCGAATAGGTCTTGAAGTGAACCCGTAGTCCTAGCCTAGTCAAAATAAAAAAATGTATAAATCCTCCTCCATCTCAAGAATACAAATCGGATGATGAATAAGGCCTCCTAATTCTATTAGGAGCTAATTATCATTTTAACCTAGTGTGCCAGAGTGGCCCACTTTTAAACTAGAAGTCCATTTTAATTCAAATTCTATCCCAAGCTAGACTAAGTTTTCAAAATCTTACTACAAGGTGCTAAATAATTGTCATTAAGTCCTAAGGTGGAAATTCAACCCAAGAAATGGGTAGTTAGGTCAAATCCGCTTAAATACGGCTCACTCTCTGGCAAAACAATTTGTATCTCACTAACTATGTAATAAAGTCATTATTCCCAACCAAAGACTAGCACCATATCATATATATACTATAATACAACTCAATCTATGAGGAGAGTAAGCCTAGCCTACTTGGATACCGAAGAATACCTTATAAATTTGGCTAAATTGGAGATTTTCCTTTCTCTATTTCCAATAAAGACCTCTAAATTGGAGATTTTCCCTTTCAAGAATCTTTCACATGATTTCACAATTCAAAATAATTATCTATACATTAATATGAGAATAATTATACCTATATTACATTGTAATGTTTGGTTCAAGAATCGAGTCAAAAACCCATGCGGGGCTTCTTGTGGAATCATGATTTTGAAACCATCAATACGTCACTCTATGCTTAAGGATCATACTCTTATCTTTGTTTAGCCAAATGGCCTTATCAATACACTATTGTTCTTGTTTGCTAATAGTACACCTACATTTACTTTTTGAGTGCAACACATATTCCAGCGGCTCTTATGAGACCTCACTTATAATTCTAGCGGTTGACTCCAGATTTTAGGTTAGCAATATATTCGGGCTACTATGGAAATTTTTTATTGACATAGTTCTCTTGTTCCGAACTTATGTTTTATTTCAACTTGGGATGCATCCCCTTCTTGACGTTATTAGATGTTTTGGTACAGATGACTTTTGGGTCATAGGGTGGTTTTTGCATAAGTATTTTTCCTCCTTCAGTTCTGCTTATGATTTAATTTTAGATTTGATGATATAGTAATAGATTAGTTTCACTTATTTCTTCTAAGTGTGGCTTATGGAATTGTCGATCGAGATAGTGGTTCTCCTATCGAATGAGTAACGTAGGTGACATCATAAGAATTTTGGGTCATAAAAATATCCTATCAGAGGACCTAGGTTTGTCGATATCATTGTACAAATATTGGTCCAGTAGAGTGAAACACTCCAACTCTTGGAACCTTGCAAAATTTTCTTATTTTTGGACTTACTAGACTTAGTAGCAATCAAACCCTTAAATGTGACTAGTGGGATGGCTTGAGTGTTTAATCGTATGCTAGGATTTGGGGAATCGACTTCCCAAGATACGACTCATCTTGGTACGAATCATATAGGAACATACGAGGGGTACAAGACAAGTCGTATGGTTCTTGTTAGGGTTGTCTTGTGGAATATGCCCAAGGTATGGTTGGTAGGTATGATTGAGTGTACCACTCATAACCTTAGGTATGAGTTAAGGAGGTGTGAGTCATATAAACCAGTAGGTAGGGTCTTAGAAAGGCCTTGGGTATGATTTGGGACACCACTCGTACCCCTAGAATATGGATGGTATAGGTGAGTCGTACCCTTAGACGTGGCTTGTTTCTAATTTTAAGTCAAGGGTACACCAAATATTTTCTACTTTAAGTCCCATATGTTATCACATTATATAACCCATTCTGGCCTCTCATAACACTTATTAAATGATGGAAACACTCCAAATACTCTCTCAAACTCATTTTTGAAGATTAGAGTCTAGGGTTTGTCAAGTGTTCTTCAAAGGGGATCAAGAATCATGTTTCTCTTATCTTCTTGTATAAGGAATGTACTCCTTATGTCATTGTTATTTCCAACTAAAGACATGTTTATTTTGTTTTAAATATTTATTTATGAATCATAAATGGTGGATTTCAAAATATATGTTGAGGGTCTTAATGAATTTGTTTTGGCATTGGTTTCAACTATGTTTTTTTATGGTGTACATATATTGGAACTTGTTGGTTATGGTTCAACAAATGGGTTTTGAGTAACTCTAATTATGGTGGTTTATGCATTGATTTTGGTCTTGGTAAATGTTTTCCTTCAACATGTTTGATAAAGTGCCTAAAAGAATATTTTCACTCTATTGTTGAACTTTCACTAGAAATATGGCATGGTTTGGTTTAGTAATGGAACCCTAAATGGATTTGGATGGTTTTACATGTTTTAAATAATTTAATGATATAAATGTTTTAAATGCTTAGTATGGTCTTAAATGGTTTGGAATGGTTTTAAATGGCATAAATGGTGTACATGGTTTGGAAGGATTAAATGGTAAAGTCTTGGTGGCTATGAAATTGGTTATGCTTGTAGAGTACATGGAAATCTCCCAAGTGTTTTATTATGGTTAATGGAAGGGTACATGGAATCCCTTAAACCTATATGTGGTTAGCTATGGACAAAACCTGTAAGTTATTATTGGTATAATGATACCACTATTAATGACCTTGGTTAATAAATGGTTAATGGATTGGTTGGTTTCTTAGTAATGGTTTTAATTAGGCAATAATAGCAAGGTGTGTAGAAAAATCATGGAAGGTGGAGGTCCTGGGGGGACAAAAACTGGAAACTCATATTTGCCAATGTGAGGTTTAGTCTTGGTGATCGTGTGCATGATGTCACACTTTATATCTGGGGGATATACTAGTCATCCCAGGTTTTCTTCCCTGGTCATGCAACTACATACACTGGGGCCATTTCATCCAGAGAGGGGGAACCTATATAGCCCATGGGTGGTCTAGGACGGCAAAGCTACATAACCCAAGTAAAGGTTTTAAGGGTATGTTAAACCCGGTTCCCTTTCCCGGCATGGTTATATATATGTAGGGTTGTTTGCATTATGGATAGTTTTACTTGGCTTTGTAAATTGAATTATTTTACCCTAATCTTGAGTGCATGCTAGTGTTCACTAAATAACCCATCTTCGGGTGGCTATATACCCACGTTGTGCAGGGACTGGGCATTCTACTTCTCCTGCTTAGTGATCGGATTTAAGGACAATCCATATTTGATTGAAGTAGTGATCTTCCATTGTTCAAAAGGCATCTATTTCATGTCATAGGTTACATTACACATTTTGTTATCCTTCATAGACTTTGGTTTTTTGGCTATGGTCGGGGGCATGCCTTAATTCGGTACTCTTTGGTTGGTCTAGATGATTTTTATGGACAACTATGGACTTATGTATGGTATGGAATGGTAATATTTTTAATCTATATATGTACATACATTAGATTATTATAAATGGTTTTGGTCTGGCTATTGGTCGTATTTTAGGTGGTTGGACTTAGTTGGGTTGATCTTATATGTAGGCTTATCCCAAAGTCACCACGTGGTTAAATATTCTATCTTGATATATGTTTGGAATTCAACTGACTTGAGATATGCATTATGTGGTTAGGTTCGGTAACAGGGGTTGTTCCCGGTCCTAGTTGGACTTGGAATTGTCCATTAAGATAAGGCCCTAGTTCAGATCATGTCAAGTTGGTATCAGAGCTTTAGGTTTTGGTGTCATGGGGTGTCCATAAGGTCATGTCAAGTAGAGTTTTGCTTATGTGTGTGTCATGCACCATACTTATAATCAGGAGGCTACAATGCATTTAGGAATGTCTCTCTTTCCTTGTTATTCTACTTTCGAGCTATGGAGTCTAAGGTCTTGATCTCTTCTATAAATTTTCATTGGTTCACTCTTCGGATTATGTCTTCTCAATGCTCTAACATTCATGGAAACTCACCTGTCCTACTCGAGTTCAACACGGTTGGATCTAGTCCAGCTCATGAAGCACAGACCCGACAAAGGGTCGCAACTTCTAATTTTCCCTATGGATTCCCATTGGTCTTTACTAACCCTATCTCATAAGGTGATACTCGTACTCGGTTACCTCAAGAAAAGGTTATCACTATCGAGTTTCATCATTCTAATAATCTATTAACCAAAATAGTGACGACTCTATCATGCCAGTCCTATCCTATTACTACGGAGAAATAAGGTAAGTTTGGTAAATAGGAAAGGTAAGGGGGTCTTAGTTTTCTAAAAAAAAAGAGAGGCCAATTCTATGGCGGTAAATGGTCCAAAAGGGAAGAGTTGGGTGAGTCCAAACCCATATTCAATGTCTTGTGTTCCCTACTCAGATTTAATTTAGAGAAAGGTGTTTTCAGATTGGTAAATTTTTCTAGGGAACAAGGTGCCCAATCTTGGGCCAATGGGGCTCATTCTGAATCATCGTATTTTATTTATAAATTGTATGGTTCGTCATACAGTGGTTGTTGCGAGGGGGAAAGCAATTCGTATTTTAGTTGTGGTCAGTTGGGTCTCGTGTGACAGGGATGTCCCATAAGGGTTGTCTCTTGGGAAAATAGAGTATTAGCTACTATCTCTGGCTCCAAAAATGGTTAGGATTGTCTCAATGTTCTTACTATTCCTCGGGAGTCCGAGGCATTTTTTGATGTCGATGCTGGTTTGTTGAAAACTCCTTCTTATGGTGTGTATGGTTTACATGGTTTGAGGTCCCCTCTCTTTTGTGACTTCATCTGTGGTTGTGTATTTCGGTCTTAAGATTACTTTAAAATATTTTTCTACTTTTGTTTTTACCCCGATAGGTGACTCTAGGATTGCCAAAAGAGTCTATAAGGGGTGTGTGGTATCTTTTGGTAGTAAAAGGGTCTTGATGGATATGTGTGTGACTCAAATATGGTGGATTTCAATGTCATTTAAGGGAATGGATTGGTTGCACTCTTGCTATTCTAGATTGTCGGATCAGTAAAAAGGTTGCCTTTAGGCTCCCTAATAAGTTAGTTATGGAATACGAGAATGGTTTTGTTCGGGTCCCTAGTTTATAATAGAAAGGTTATATCTAGGAACATGGTGATTGGTCTCCAAATCGATGGCCTTATTAGTCGGTAAGGGTTAAATATCCTAACTCAAAAGGTCCTTCTTTAGTTTGATTTTGGTAGTGGATTAATTTACTGATGTCTTCTTGACTACCCTCATCGTCTCTTTCTAATTGGGAGGTTGGTGTGGGATTGTTCTTATTTTGGACACTTTTCCAATTTTTTTCTTTATAGAATAGTTTCGAAAGGGTTAAATGAGCTTAAAGGAGAAATTTAGAGATATCTTAGATAAAGGTTTCTTTATCTTAGTGTTTCTCCATGGGGTTCTTTGTTCTTGCATGCATAAGAGGAATGGTTTTCCCAAAAATAGATAGGTGTCGATGGGTGATTAAGGAATTTAGAGTATCTTTCTAGTGAGGGAGGACCTTATATGTACATTCCATTCTATGTGGGGTATTGTGTTGGTAGTGCATGGTAGTTGATAAACGCTAAGTGTGGATCCTAGATGTTGAATTTGATAAAAGGGAGTATGTTGGCTCAGGAATAACTATGCAAGAATTTTGGAGGTAAATTGGAAGGCTAGGGGTCTAGTCATTGGATAGTTTAGATCATGAAGCTTGCATGTATCTTTGTCCCTTGTACTTTATTGTTGGCATAAAGTTAATTATTAAATTTATGATTTTAAATGTGGGTTTTGGCACAACTGAAGGCTTTGACATGATTACTCATTTTATTGTTTTTCCACGGATTATGATACATTATTCACGCTTTGTTTATGTTTATGAACATTGCGGGATTCATGGGAATGTTAAATGGATTTTGGGGTACTATGGATTCCCCAATTACTTGTTTTTGGTCTTGGAAATTATTTGCCCTCAAAATATTTGTAAAATTGTTATTGAATATAATTTTGTCATATGGTTGACCATTCTTAAATCTTTGCATTGCATAAATGATTAAAGGAACATAAATTGGTTTTGATTGGATTCAAATGATTTATGAAAAGGCTTGGGCAGTTGTGGTTTTATTTTAAATGGTTTTCATTTAATTGGAAATCTTGGAGTGATTTTTGTTTCATGGTATTTACATGTCTATGCTGGGATCTAGGTAGTATTTGGTTGAATGAGGTTTTGGGTATAGGAGAACCAAGCATCCCTGGTGTACGTCGTCGATGATACCCATTAAATTGAGAATTTTATTCGTATATGTAATGGGATGAGGGTTGGTGGTTAATCTTATATTTCCTTCCAGCGAAGGACTTCATGGGAAAGTCGGGTTGCATATTCTAGTGATACTCTTCTCTCTCGGTTATAAGACTACTCTACTAGTGTTTCATGCATTCTTATAGCACTTATGACTAAGGTTCACATTTTTCATTAGCCTTGTTCCCTGGATATGAACCTTGACCTTGTGTTAAGTTACTCATGGTATGTGTGGTTGTATTTTCTTTTGGTGTCCAGTCTTATGGACTCCTCTTATTGTATGGTTTGGTCGGAATGGTTCTTCATTATGGTCTAGGTGGTTGCTATGAAGTACTTCATGCCTATAGTGTCGTGTCTTGTTTCTAGGACCTTGCCTTGGGAGGCATGGATAACTCTTGTACTTCAGTTTCTGAAATAACACTTCTTATGTTAGGATGGTAGTGGTTTAGGAAGTATGGTGATGTGTTTAAATGGGGAATATAGAAACCCCTACGTGGGGGAGAATGTAGGGTGACTACTAGAGTTAAGGTTGTTGAAGGTGCGGTAAGGTCATTGTTATGATAAATGGTTAGGAAAGGAATGGGTGGTGAAAACATTGTGAATGTTGTAAAATAGGCTAGATCTTTTAATGGATAGATCATACTACAGGTATATAAGTTGTAGGATTGAATGTTGTAATTGGTAGATCTACCAATAGTTGTGTTGGGTACTTGAGATATGCTATAGGGCATGGTTTTATGAATTGTTTTCATGGTATAGTAGTGTATTGTTTTAAATTTTTAATTATAGGTTGTGGGTTTCATTATAGTGGTTGGATATTGTTTGTCCATGTCCTTTACTTATGGTTTTCATATTATAATGGTGATGGAAGTGGAGTGGTGTTTCAGGATAGATGAAAGGAGAAAATCCTGGTGGCGTAAGTTAACTTTTTTTTTATATTTGGATAGGCTTGAACATGGAGGTGATGTATAACTAGACTCAATCTCTCGTAGTTGTGTGTCTTGGTGAATTCTAAGTTAAATTGTACTTTTCCTTGCATGAGTCCATTAAGCCGGTTTTCTATGAGGTTGAGCTGGGTAAGGTGTTGATGGTCCTTGGTTGGTTGATTCCTTTGGGTGGTATTGGTATATCGAAGTTCTTGTTATTTAGGGAGGTCCCGATGAGGATCTTGGATTAGAAAGTTTGCCAGTTGCAAACAAAAAGATGTGGCTTAGGTAAAGCTTCCATGGTAGAAAAAAAAGTTCAAGAAAGTTATTTAGAATGTGAAAGGGGACATGGAGTTCAAGTGTTCGTGTTGATTTTTTGTTTAAGAAATTCATGCGTAAGGTGTGTGATCTTAGACACATCTTTGTTTTCTAACTCGGTAAAAGGTGAGGAATGGTTCCTCTTGCATCTTTGTTTTCTAACTTAGTTAGAGGTCAAAATGAAAGTGTTAGGTTTTAAATCGTGTTTGGGATATGTGATGAACTTCTCATCTTGGTTTACGTCCTTGTCTCCTATTTTGGTTGAGGAAAATTTTGTTGGGTGTTAATGTGTTATCTCGTGCTTGTTCTTACCCTTAACTGTCATTCGAGGATGATTGATTCTAGTGGCGGAGATTGAAATACCCCAAGTCTTCGACCCTTGCAAAATTTTCTTGGTTTTGGACTTGCTAGACTTGGTATGACTCAAGGGTACCAATAGTACCCTTGAATAGAACTTGTGGGATGGCTTGAGGTTTTAATCGTATGCTTGGTAGTGTGTTTTGGGTAGCTACTGCCCAAGATACGACTCATATTGGTACAAGTCGTATAGAAACATATGAGTGGTGCAAGGTAAGTCGTATGGTATTTGTTTGGGATGTCTTGTGGAATTGTCCCAATGTACAATTAGTGGATACGGTTGAGTGTACCACTCGTATCCTTAGATATAAGTTAGGTAGGTATGAGTCGTATAGAAACTAGTAGGTAGGGTTTTGGCAAGGTCTTGGGTACTAGTTAGGATACCACTCGTACCCTAGAATACGGATGGTATAGGTGAGTCGTACCCTTTGACATAGCTTGTTTTTAATTTTAAGTCAAGCGTAGTCTGGATATTTCCTACTTCAAATCCCTTATATTCTCACGTAATATAACCCTTGGTGGACTATCATAACAATTATTATAGGATAGAAACACTCCAAATACTCTCTTGAGCTCATTTTTGAAGATTGAAGGCTAGGGTTTCTCAAGTGTTCTTCAAAGGGGCTCAAGAGTCATGTTTCTCTTCGGAATCTTCTTGTATAAGGAATGTACTCCTTCCCTCATTGTTAGTTCCAAATAAAGGCATATGTATTGTGTTTTAAACATTGATTTATGAATCTTAAATGGTGGTTTCGAAATATATGTTGAGGGTCTTGATGCTTATGGTTTGGTATTGGTTTAAACTATGTTCTTACATGTTTTTCGTAATGGTTTGCATATGCTAGTACTTTTTTGTTATGGTTCAACAAATGGGCTTTGAGTAACCCTAATTATGGTGGATTATGTAAAGGTTTGCCCTCAACATGTTTGATAAAATGCCTAAAAGAATGTTTTCACTCTATTGTTGAACTTTCATTGGAACTCTTGCATGTTTTGGTTTGGTAATGGAACCCTAAATGGATTTGGATGGTTTAAATGATATAAATGCTTTAAATATTTTGCATGGTTAGAAATAGTTTGGAATGGTTTTAAATGGCATAAATAGTGTACATGGTTTTGAAGGATTAAATGGTAAAGCCTTGGTGGCTATGAAATTGGCTATGCTTGTAGGGTACATAGGAATCCCTTAAACCTATATGTGGTTAGCTATGGACAAAACTTTCAAGTTATTATTGGTATGACCATACCAGTATTAATGGCCTTGGTTAATAAATAGTAATGGATTGGTTAGTTTCTTGGTAATGGTTTTAGTTGGGCAAAAATGGCAGGGTGTGTAGCAATACCTTGGAAGGTGGAGGTCCTGGGGAGACCAAAACTGCAAACTCATAGTTGCTGATGTGAGGTTTTGTTTTGGTGATCCTATCCATGATGTCACACTTCATATTTTGGGGATGTACTAGTCATCCTAGGTTTTCTTCCCTAGTTGTGTGACTACATGCACTGGGGCCATTTTAGCAGGGGAGATGAACCCATATATAGCCTATGGGTGGTTTAGGACGACAAAGCTACACAACCCAGGTAAAGGTTTTAAAGGAATGCTAAACATGGTTCCCTTTCTTGGCATGTTTATATATACATGTATGGTTGTATGCATTATAGATGGTTTTACTTGGATTTTTCAATGGCGTTATTTTACCCTTATCCTGAGTGCATACAAGTGTTCACTTACTAACCCGCCTTTATGCGGCTGCATATCCACTCTATGTAGGGACTGGCCATTCTACTTCTCCTTCATAGTGATTGGATTCAGGGTCGGTCGATGTTGGATTGAAGTGGTGATCTTTCATAGTTCGGAAGGCATCTATTTCATGTCATGGGTTACTCTACACGTTTTCTTGTCCTTCATAGATTTTGGTTTTTAGCTATGGTCGGGGGCATATCCCTACTAGGTACTCTTTGGTTGGTCTAGAGGCTTTGTATGGATAACTGTGGACTTGTGTATGGTATGGACTTATTATGTTTCATCTATATATACATACATACATTGGATTATTATAAATGGGTTTGGTTTATGGGTTTTGGTTTTGCTATTGGTTGTATTTTGGGTGGTTGGACTTGGTTGGGTTGGTCTCTTATGTAGGCTTATCCCAAAGTCACCACATAGTTAAATATGTTATCTTGATATATGTTCGGAATTCAGCCTACTTGAAATAGCATTTGGTAATTGGATTAGGTAACGGTGGCAGTTCCTGGCCCTGGTTGGACTTGCCCATTACGACAAGGCCCTAGTTCTTTTCAAGTCATAGAGTCTCGCGAAATGATATAAAGATATTTGTACATTTCTTCAAAAGGCTCGAGGACTTTAGGAAATCTGTCATTCTTGTATCTTTCATATTATAACTTGAATCCAATTGGTATTTGGCAATATAAATTGACATCTAATCTTTTTTATTATTTTATCAGTAGATATGATGAACACTAGTTCCAATGAAACCTGACTTGTAGCTCTTACATCAACCACTCCATCAATGGAGCTACTCGAGAAAGGAATAGGACGAATGAGAGGAAGAGGTAGAGGAAGGAAGATGAGCCATACCCTCTAATGGAGGAGATCAAGTGGTGGTTGTCCAAAATCATAAGAGGTTCGCATCACCTTCTCCACCTCAGGATCATTTGGAGGAGATAAACTCACTAGAAGAATAGGGTATGGCTCCTGAGGTAACAGTTCAAAATGGGGTTGATGGACTACGCCAAATGTCTACTGTGGTTGTTTAACAAGTGTTAGCGTTTATGAGTGGGTTGGTAGGAACTAGAGCCACACCCATGGTATCGGCTTATCAGTCTCTAGTTGTTTATCTTATAATCTCTGTGGCTCCTAATGTGGATGAATCTTTTGGGACCAATTCATTTCCTCATTTAATGTTTGGTTTGGTGATTATTGGTACAGAACATGAATTGCCGATAAGATTTCTAAAGATGAAACCTCTAATATTCTAGGGTACTAAGTTTGAGGACACCTTTGAGTTTATTATTGATTGCTATACGAGATTACATAAGATAGGGATTATGAGGCAACATGGAGTTGAGTCTTATTTGTGTATCTGTCTTATTTGTGGTGGGTCTAATTCTAGTCTGTGATGTAGGCAATTATCTTGTTTATGTGTCTACTTCGATGGGTGAGTTTGTGACTGTTAGCCATATTTGTCATTCGTGTCCAATATTATTTATGGGTTTTAAGAGTTGGGTAGACTTGGTTATTTTTAATATGTAGGACTTTAATCTAACTTTGGGCATGACCTGATTATTTCCATATCATGCTATTGTAAACTATAGTGCTAAAATAGTGACTCTAGTTATGCTTGAGATGAAGGAACTAAAGTGCGAGGGAGTGTATAAGGCCAAACCAATAAAGATTATATCTTATTTCTAGGCTAGTAGGTTAGTAGGGAAGGGATGTTGTAAGACCCTGCAAAAATGTTGCGTTCATATTCAGCTCATTTTGCTCCTTGAAGCTCAATATAAGGTCCAACACTCAGAAAATTTTAACCAAGTGTTCAACACTTAGTCTCATTTTAGACCTCCGAACTTCGGGGATTTATTTGACGACCTTCCTGACCTTCGTTTTCTAATTTTCAAGTTACGTTGCAATGGGGAAAGGTTGTAATACATCCCGGGTGAGTTTCAAAATTTATGGAGTAGCTTAAGGGAATGGTTGGGTGCCCAAACCAGTTGCTCAGGGCTATCTGCTCGTGCCTCCCTAGCTTGAGCACCGCTCTAAGCAAAGCGCCGCCCTGGCTAAAGCGGGGGACGCGCCAGGGGATGCCCTGCAACTCCGGTGGGTGCCCAGTTTTTAGCATTCAACCTCCGAGAAATTAAGGCTACTTTGGTCATTTTCCATACCCTATATATAGTCTTAAA
Source organism: Capsicum pubescens (assembly GCA_030864215.1). Lineage (NCBI taxonomy): Eukaryota > Viridiplantae > Streptophyta > Magnoliopsida > Solanales > Solanaceae > Capsicum > Capsicum pubescens. Next base: position 72,553,766 of record CM061541.1, on the reverse strand, counting down.
CAAGGGATTTAAGCTTAAAAACACCAAATATACTCCTTTTGCTGAAATCCTCTCAAGAACAACTAAGAACAAGTCAAGGGTTTAATTGGGGACTTCAAATTCCAAGCCTATTTTACCGCTAACTTTCATGCATTCTTAACCTAAGGAATGCGTAGTGTTCATCCACGGATCCCTTTCATCCGTGGAGTTCAAAAATCAATCCTTAAATACTAAAATATGATTGCTTTGTAGTGATATAATCAAATTCATATTGGTGGTTGTTATTTGTGTTATAGAGTAGAATTTTGATGTATTTTCATGGAGGTTATGATCATGTTAGTTTTAACCCATGAATTTGGGTGGTTTAAGATAGTGAAAGTTATGAATACACCTATGCCTTAAAGAGTGCATGCAAGGTGTTTGATAAAATACCTAGAATGCTAGAAATCATGTATCTATGGCTCAATAGTATCTAAATGGAAAACCGATGTTAACCATTATGAATCAATATAAATTCCATGCCATTGTTGTGTTGCTATTGTTGTGGTATGAAGCGTTCATGATAATGGAATAATACAATATGTACATGATATATATGCACTCCCTACCATGCATAAGGTGTTGAGAACTACATGTAGTATAATATACCCTACTTATAATGTTATGAATTGTGAACTCTGTTCTCATGATCAAGTAAGTCATGTTGTGTCAGTTTCCTTCTATCGAGTCCTAGGTGTACTCTTACCTGAAAAATATACTTGTATGCCTAGAGCCAAGTCATGTTTTCACCATATTCAAAAATCAAGCCATGATTCAGTAGAATTCAGCCAGTCATCTGACTCAGGAAACCTCATGATCTTAGTCAGTTATCAGATATCAGTAGTATTCTGTCAGTCAATGGAGTTCAGTATGCTCAGTCCATGGCCAGTCAGTTAATCATGTTCAGTCTCTTCAATTGGGAGTAGAAGTTAGCACCGAGTGAACCCAAGGATGGGAACTCACCTGGCAGTAGAGGGTGTGATTTCTAGAAGCAATCCTTGCATTCCAGAACTACGTAGCTAGAGTAGGTTGAGACATCATAAATGCTAGTTGAGTGTAGATAAGGTTTCTTACCTGCCAATTGTGGGGTCCCACCATTCTCATTTTGAGTACCTGCCAGTAGAGGGTTCTCACAGCCTGTCTTTACCAGTGGCATGGTATTGACACCCTTCTAGTTAGGGAAAAGATTGGACCCCAGCTTAGCTATAATGGCATACATGGGGCATGTCGGTTAAACAACTACCTCCCAAGGTTTCAGTCTCAATCTCAGTAAAAGAACTTAGATAGTTCTTCAGACTTCAGCATATCAGGACTGTCAGATACAGTCAATTCAATTACAGTACATGACTCAGATAGTTCCAACAGATTTAGGACTGTCAGACACAGTCGCCCATGTTATCAGAACTCCAGTATCTGTCATGTTAGATATCAGTAAACCATGTATTAGCATACAGATCCAGCTATCATATATATTCATGATCTCAGTTACTGTGTATGCAAGTTTGCACTCTCACGTTCATATTAGTCAGTCAGTCAGCATGGTTCATGTATGTAAACCCTTTGTATTTAGCCTACCTCACTCGTATACTCAGTACTTTCAGTTGTACTGAAGCATTTGCGCTATGGTGCTTTCTTTTTATGTTACACCATAGGTTTGGAGACACATCTTCCAAAACAACAGCAGCAGTAGCATTCCAGTATTCAGAGTTTAGCAGTGAGTCCTCATCTTTCGAGGACATGATTATTTCTTTATTATAGTTTGATTAGTTATTAGTTGGAGTTAGTTGGGGACATGTCCCATCAACTCCTTATTCAGATTACTCAGACAGTTAGAGGCTTTCAGACGACTATGGTATTTTCATGATATTCAGACTTCTGTATTTCAGTTTTGTTTTAGTATTGTGATACCACTCTATTTTAGACATTATTATTTCTCGAATTATGTTCAGTTGAACCTTATGGCCTATTATTCTTGTTTTTTTGCATTTTACATGTATATTATGCAGTGTATAGGTAAAGATATCAGTCATGGATTAGCTTGTGGTACTTCGGGGTCATAAGCAACGTGTGACGTTCCGATTTAGAAAATTAGGGCTTTACAAACTTGGTATCAGAGCCTAAGGTTCAATAGCGTCCTAGGAAGTCTGAAAGCCGTATCTAGTAGAGTCTTGTACATGGGTGTGTTGCGTGCCACATTTATGTTCAAGAGTCTATGAGATGTTTTCGGAACAGTTTCCACTTCTTTCAGTATTCACGTCGTGCTAGTGAGCATAATATCTAGTTAAATTCTCAGTCTAATCCATTCTTATCTTATTTCAGAACATGCCTCCAAAGAAAAGAAACCAGCTAGCTCCTAAGCCCGAAGATCCTTTGGGCGAACATGTTTCTCATGCCGAGTTTAGAGCCGCATTCACCATACTTGCTCAGTCTGTGGCTGCCCAAAAAGAATGGCCAGCAGTCATTCCGTCCAATCCAGTGGCCAACTTAGCCGCAGCTAGGATTTAGGACTTCAACAGAATAAACCCTCCATCTTTATTCGGGTGTAAGTCTGACGAAGACCTTCAGGAATTCATCGACCAAGTCCAGAAGGTCATATACATCATGGGAGTTACTTCTGTTGAGAGTGATAAGTTAACCGTATACCAGTTGCAAGATTTGTCTTATACTTGGTACAAGCAGTGGAAGTCCGAATGGGTAGATGGTGTAGGTCCTATAGAGTAGGAGGAATTTATCACAGCTTGCTTAGATAGATTCTTTCCCCTAGAGATGAGGGAGGCAAAAGTTCTAGAGTTCATCAACCTAAGGCAGGGAAATATGACGGTTAAAGAGTACTCTCTCAGATTTACTCAATTAGCTAGATATGCCCCTCATGTGGTTACAGACAGCAGGGCTAAGATGAGCAAGTTCGTGTTAGGGGTGAATGATACATGGTAAATGAGTATAGGTTTGCGATACTGAATAGTGATATGACTTTAGACAGGCTCATGACCCATGCTCAACAAATAGAGGAGCAGAAGGTTAGGACTAGGGAGAGGCAGAACAAGAGAGCAAGGTCAGCCAGTTTCAGTTTTGCTCAACCCAAATCAAAAGGAGAAAACCGTTCTCAATTTTGCTCCAAGTCAACAGTTCCAGCTTCTTCCTCTGCCAGTGCCCCAGTGTTAAAATTCAGAGACGGCAGCAGAGATAGAGCTCCAAGCTCTAAGTCTCAGGGAAGTGTTAGCAATGCCCGCACTTATCCTTGTTGTCAGACTTATGGCAATAGCCATCAGGGTACTTTCAAAGCTGGCAACGATACTTGCTTTGGATGTGGCAAGCTAGGCTACAGGATTAGAGATTGTCCGCAGTCGGGTCCTTAGGGTCAGCAGAACCGTTCTATAGCTCAGTACGGTCACCCGAACCAGCAGGGTGCCACTTTCAGTGCTTCTAGTGGGCAACTCCCAAACAGACTTTATTCTCTTCAGACCCGACAGGATTAGGAAAATTCTCCTGATGTTGTCACTGGTATGTTGCAGATCTTTTGCGTTCATGTTTATTCTTTGCTAGATCAAGGTGCATCCTTATCTTTTATTACTCCCTTTATAGCAGGCTATTTCAGAATCAGTCTCAAAATTCTAGCAGATCCCCTCTTAATATCTACCCAGTGGGTAAAACCATCATAGCTCGGTGGGTATACAAGAACTGCCTAGCTATCATATTTTAGAAAGTCATGTCTGCCGATTTAGTCGAGTTAGAGATGACTGATTTTCATGTCATTCTCGGCATGGATAGGCTTCATTCCTACTATTCCACAGTAAACCACAGAAATAGAATAGTTCAGTTTCAGTTTTTGAATGAGCTCGTCTTAGAGTGGAAGGGTAGTACTTCATCTTTCAGGGGTCAGCTTATTTCCTACCTTCGGGCAAGGAAAATGATATATAGGGGGTGTGTTTATCATCTCTTCCATGTTAAAGACTCTGGTTTCAAATCTCCCAGTCTCGAATCATTCTCAGTTGTTAATGAATATTGAAATGTCTTTCTCGAAGATCTTCTAGGCCTTCCTCCCAAAAGGGAAATAGACTTCGACATCGACTTCATCCCAGATACTCCACCTATCTCTATTCCGCTATATAGAATGGAACCAGAAGATCTCCAAGAACTGAAAGAATAATTAAAGGATCTCTTAGATAAATGATTCATTAGACCCAGCATTTCCCCGTAGGGCGAACCAGTCTTATTCGTATGCAAGAAAGATGGTTCTCTCAGGATGTGTATAGATTATCTTCAACTCAATAAGGTTACGGTCAAGAACAGGTATTCACTTCCTAGAATAGATGACTTATTTGACAAACTTCAGGGTGCCAGTTATTTCTCCAAGATAGACCTCAGATCAGGCTATCATCAGCTCAGAGTTAGAGAATGTGACATTCCGAAGACAGCTTTTCATACTCTGTATGGTCACTTCGAATTTCTAGTCATGTCCTTTGCTCTTACCAATGCCCTAGCCTCTTTTATGGAATTAATGAATCGTGTGTTCAAGCAGTACTTGGACATGTTTGTCATAGTATTCATATATGATATTCTTGTCTATTCTTGCACAGAGCACGATCATTCAGACCATCTCAGAAATGTTCTTCAGACTCTCAAAGGTCATCAACTATTCGCCAAATTCAGTAAGTCTGAGTTTTGGATAAGATCAGTAGCATTCCTTGGCCATATTATTTCCGTTAATGGCATTAGAGTGGATCCTTAGAAGACCGAAGCAGTAAAAAACTGGCCTTGACATGTCTCTCCATTAGATATCAGAAGCTTCTTGGGTTTGGATAGCTATTAAAGATGGTTTGTTGAGGTATTTTCTTCCATTGCATCCCCTATGTCCATATTGACTCAAAAGAAGGTCAAGTTTTAGTGGTTAGATTCTTGCGATAAGAGTTTTTCGTAATTGAAGACTCAACTCACCTCAGCTCCAGCTCTAGCTCTTCCAGATGGTTCTAATGGGTTCGTAGTATATTGTGATGCGCCTAGAGTGGGTCTAGGTTGTGTCCTTATGCATCATGGTAAGGTCATAGCCTACACCTCCAGACAGTTAAAGCCCTATGAGAAGAATTATCCTACTCATGATCTTGAGTTAGCAGCCGTGGTATTTACCTTGATGATTTGGAGGCATTATCTCTACAGAGTTCATGTAGATATCTTCACATATCATAAGAGTCTCCAACATGTATTTTCATAGAAAGATCTCAATCTTTGTCAGAGAAAGTGGTTAGAGCTTTTGAGAGATTATGACATGAGTGTCCTTTACCATCTGGGCAAGGCCAATGTTGTGGTCGATGCTCTCAGTATATTCTCCATGGGTAGTGTTTCTCACATTGAGGACAACAAGAAGAAGATAACTCAAGAAGTCCATCATCTTGCCAGACTAGGCATTTTCTTAGTTGATTCTTCAGAGGGTAGTGTATATGTTCAGAGTAGCTTAGAGTCATCTCTAGTTTTCGGGGTGAAAGAAAAGCAAGACAGGGATCCTAGAATTGTCAAGCTAAAAGAGTTAGTTTAGAATCAGAAAGTAGAGGTTTTCTCCCAAGGAGGAGATGGCGTTCTTCGCTGTCAGGGTCATCTGTATGTTCCAGATGTGGATGACTTGAGGTAGCAAATTCTTGCAAAGGTGCATGGTGCGCGATACTCTATTCATCTAGGGGCCACTAAAATGTACCACGACTTGTGGGAGATCTATTGGTGGAGTGGGATGAAGAGAGATATTGCCGCTTTTGTGGCTAAGTGCTCTACATATCAGCAGGTTAAGATAGAGCATCAAAAGCCTAATAGTTCCATGCAGGAGTTCACTATTCCTACTTGGAAGTATGAAGAAGTGAACATGGATTTCGTGATAGGTTTACCTCGAACTAGTCATCAGCATGATTCAGTTTAGGTCATTGTAGACAGGATGATCAAGTTAGCTCATTTCCTTATAGTCCATACCTCTTATTCAGCTGAGGATTATGCCAAACTCTACATCTGGGAGTTGGTCAGATTACACGGTGTTCTGTTATCTGTTATCTCAGACATAGGTACCCAGTTCACCTCTCACTTCTAGAAAGCATTCCAAAAGGATCTTGGTACCCAAGTCTATCTCAGTACAACATTTCATGATCAGACAAATGGTCAAGCAGAAAGGACCATTCAGACTCTAGAAGCTATGCTAAGGGCATGTGCAATTGATTTAAAGGGAAGTTGGGATGAGCACTTGCCTTTGATTGAGTTTGCATACAACAATAACTATCATTCCAGTATTCAGATGGCTCCATTTGAAGCTCTTTATGGTAGGAGGTGCATATCTCTCATTGGGTGGTTCAAAGTTAGTGAGGCCTCGGTCATAGGGCCTGACTTAGTATTCGACGCCTTAAAAGAAGGTCCAATTGATCAGAGAAAGACTTCGGGTTGCTCAGAGACGATAGAAGTCCTATGCAGATGTACGCAGAAAGGATCTCGAGTTCAATATTGGTGACTATGTCTACCTAAAGATCTCTCCCATGAAGGGAGTGAAGACATTTGGCAAGAAGGGAAAGATCAATCCCCGATATGTCGGTCCCTTTAAGATTCTCAGTCGTTTCGGCAAGGTAGCTTATAAACTCGAGTTGCCTTCAGATCTAGCTTTAGTTCATCCAGTCTTTCATGTCTCTTTTCTCAAGAAGTGCATAGGTGACCCATCAGTCGTGGTCCCTATTAATAGCATTGATGTTCAGAATAGACTCTCTTATGAAGAGATTCCAGTTGAAATCTTAAACTATCAGACTTGTAGACTGAGGAACAAAGAAGTCCCTCTAGTCAAAGTGCTTTGGCGAAATAAGTTCGTTGAGGGAGCTACTTGGGAAGCAGAAACAGAAATGCATGCCAAGTATCCTTACCTCTTCTCCGCCAATCCAGATCAATCTCAAGGTAACAGTTCTCCTTAAGCTTATTCAGTTTCATGTTCAGTATTCAAGACAAACTTTGTAGCTATTCAGTTTCATGATCATATTCCCAGTATAAACTTGTATCAAGTAGCATTTGCATATTTAGTCATGCATACATGTATCAGTACAGTATATAATTATACATCAGATATTCATTCTCATTGCAAGAACTTCAGTTATCAGTAACTTCAGTCATGCTTTCAAAAATGAGTTACCCGTGCATCAGAGATGCATGTTCAGTATGATATATTCAGTTTATCCGTTATGTCAGTCATAAGATCATGTTTCAGTCATTCATGTATGGGTCATGTTTAACTTGTTATTTCCCTTCTCAGTTAGTCTTATTTAAGGACAAATGTTCTTAAGGGGGAGATATTGTAAGACCCCACAAAAACGTTGCGTTCATATTCAGCTTTATCTCCTTGAATCTTAATATAAGGTCTAACACTTCGAAAATTTTAACGAAGTGATAAACACTTAGTCTCATTTTATACCTACGAACTTTGGGGATTTATTTGACAACCTTTCCAACCTTTGTTTTCAAATTTTTAAGTTACGTTGCGATGGGGCAAGGTCGTAGTACATCTCGGGTGAGTTTCAAAATTTTTGGCGTAGCGTAAGGGCACGTTTGGGTGCCTAAACCAGTAGCTTAGGGCGATCTCCCGCGCCGCCCTGGCTTGGGCACCGCTCTAAGCAAGGAACCGCCCTGGCTAGAGCGGAGGACTTTCCAGGCGATGCCATGCAACTCCGGTAGGTGCCTAGTTTTCAACTTTCAACCTCTGAGCAATTAGGGGTATATTGGTCATTTACCTACCCTATATATAGTCTTAAACACGAGATTTAGGCTTAAAAACACCAAAATATACTATTTTTGCTGAAATCCTCTCTTGAACAACTAAGAACAAGTCAAGGGTTTAATTGGGGACTTCAAATTCCAAGCCTATTTCACTGCTAGCTTTCATGCATTCTTAACCTAAGGTATGCGTAGTGTTCATCCACGGATCCCTTTAATTCTTGGAGTTGAAAAATCAATCCTTAAATACTAAATTATGATTGTTTTGTGGTGATATAATCATATTCATGTTGGTGGTTGTTATTTGTGTTATAGAGTAGTATTTTGATGTATTTTCATGGAGGTTATGATCATGTTAGTTTTAACCCATGAATTTGGGTGGTTTAATATAGTGAAAGTTATGAATACACCTATGCCTTAAAGAGTGCATGCTAGGTATTTGACAAAATGCTTAGAATGCTAGAAATTATGTATCCATGGCTCAATAGTATCTAAATGGCAAGTCGATGTTAACCATAATGTGTCAATATAAATTCCATGCCATTATTGTGTTGCTATTGTTGTGGTATGACGCGTTCATGATAATGGAGTTATACAATATGAACATGATATATATGCACTCCCTACCATGCATAAGATGTTGAGAACTACATGTAGTATAATATCCCCTACTTATAATGTTATGAATTGTGAACTCTGTTCTCATGATCAAGTAAGTCATGTTGTGTCAGTTTCCTTCCATCGAGTCCTGGGGGAACTCGTACCCAAAAAATATAGTTATGTGCCTAGATCCATGTCATGTTTTCATGATATCCAAAAATCAAGCCATGGTTCAGTAGAATTCAGTAAGTCATGTGACTCAGGAAACTTCATGATCTCAGTCAGTTATCAGTTATCAGTAGTATTCCGTCAGTCAATAGAATTTCGTAAGCTCAGTCCAAGTCCAATCAGTGAATCATGTCCAGTCTCTTCAGTAAGGAGTAGAAATCAACACCGAGTGAACACAAGGATGGGAACTCACCTGCCAATAGAGGGTGTGATTTCTAGAAGCAATCCTTGCATTCAAAAACTACATAGCCAGCGTAGGTTGAGACATCATACCTGCTAGTTGAGGGTAGATGAGGTGTCTTACCTACCAGTAGAGGGTTCCCACCATTCTCATTTTGAGTACCTGCCAGTAGAGGTTTGTCACAACTTGTCTTTACCAGTAGCGCAGTATTGACACCCTTCCAGTCAAGGCAGAGATTGGACCCCAACTTAGCTATAATGGCATACATGGGGCATATCGGTTAAAAAACTACCTTCCATAGTTTCAATCTTAGTCTCAGTAAAAGAACTTAGATAGTTCTTCAGACTTCAGCATATCGGGACTGTCAAATACAGTCAATTCAGTTACAGTACGAGACTCAGATAGTTCCAACAGATTTAGGACTGTCAGACACAGTCTCCCATGTTATCAGAACTCCAGTATCTGTCATGTTAGATATTAGTAAACCATGTACTAGCGTACAGATCCAACTATCACATATATTCACGATCTTAGTTACGATATATGCATGTTTGCATTCTCACGTTCATATTAGTCAGTCATTCAACATGGTTTATGCATGTAAATCCTTTGCATTTAGCCTACCTCACTCATATACTCAGTACTTTAAGTTGTACTGACGCATTTGCACTATGGTTCTTTCTTTTTATGTTACACCATAGGTTCAGAGACACGTCTTCCAGACCAGCAGCAACAGTAGCATTCTAGTATTCAGAGTTTAGCAGTGAGTCCTCATTTTTCGAGGACATGATTATTTCTTCTTTATATTTTGAGTAGTTATTAGTTGGATTTTGTAGGGGACATGTCCCATCAACTCCATATTTAGAATACTCAGACAGTTAGAGGCTTTCAGATGACTATGGTATCTTCATGATTTTTAGACTTCTGTATTTCAATTTTGTTTTGGTATTGTGATACCACTCTATTTCAAACGTTATTATTTCTCGGATTATGTTTAGTTGAACCTTATGGCCTATTGTTCATGTTTTTTTGCATTTTACATGTATATTATGTAGTGTACAGGTACAGATATCAGTCATGGGTTAGCTTGTGGTTCTTCGGGGTCATAAACACTGTGTGATGTTCTAATTCAGAAAATTGGGGCGTTACATATATTCAACATTGTTAGCTCATCTTTAGGATGTATACGCGGGGTCACTTTCTATATAGTTAGAGTAGTCTCTAATTTTAAGATATATTTTCTTCAGACCTACCGCGTATGCCTCCATATGGGAATATCAATTATTACATTGACTTGGTGCCGGGAACTCACCCTAATTCTATTTAACATTATCGGATGGCTCCAACAGAGTTGAGGGAGTTTAAAAGTTAGATGCAGGAGCCACTTGACAAAGGTTATATTCATCCAAGTGATTCACTATTTAATCCTATTTGTCAAGAAAAAGGATGGTAGCTTGAGGAAGTATATTAATTATAGGCATCTAAATATGGTTACCATCATAAAAAAATTTCCTTTGTCTAACATAGATGACTTGTTTGATCAATTACAACGTGCGCCAGTTTTTCAAAAAATGATTTGAGGTTGGGCTATCATTAGTTAAAGATTAGGCAGAGGATATACGAAGATAGCTTTTAGAATTCGATATTGCTATTATGACTTTCTGGTGATGTCTTTTGGGTTGACTAATGCACCTACAAACTTTATAAGTTTAATGAATGGGATCTTTAAGTTGTTCTTAGATTTTTTTGTTATTGTATTTATTGATGATATTACTGTGCACTCCAAGAGTAAAAAATAGTATGCAAGCCATCTTCACATAGTTTTGGAGATTCTGAGGGAGAAATAGTTATTTGATAAGTTTTCTTAGTGTGAATTCTAGTTGTCTTCAGTTTCCTTTCTTAGGGCATGTGATTTTTGAAAAAAAGGTGGTAGTGGATCCTAGAAGATTGAGGCAGTAAAGAATTAGAATGGACCTAGTTTAGTGACTGAGCTAAAATGTTTTGTGGTTCTTGCTTGTTATTACCGCAGATTTGTCAAGAACATTGCATCCAATGCAATGCACTTGACAAGATTGAATCAAAATGAAGTGCCACTTGATTAGTCAGAACAATGTGAAAAAATCTTCCAAAGCTCACAAAACTCTTGACTATAACACTTATTCTTTCATTGTAAGTTTAAGGTAAGGGCTTCTATAGTGTTTTGTGATGCCTCGCTTTTAGGTTTTGGTGTTGTTTTAATACAGGATAGGAATGTCATTGCTTATTCTTCGAGGTATTTGAAGCCTCATGTAATGAACTATCAAACCTATGAATTAGAGTTGGAAAAAGTGGTGTCTGGATTAAAGATTTAGAGACATCATATCTACGGTTTCAAGTGTGAGATCTTCATAAATTATCGTAGCCTACAACACATGTTTACTCAAACAACGGAGGTGGATTGAATTGTTCAAGGATTATGATGCGAGTATTCAGTATCATCTGAGTAAAGGCAATATGGTGGAAGACACATTGAGACAAAAAACTGTAAGTATGGGTATTTTATCCATTTTGAGGGTACCTAGATGATCATTCGCTAGAGAGTTTCAAAATCTAGTATCTCTAAGCATGGAATTTGAGGTCTCGGATAAGGGTGATGTGTTTCCAAGTGTTTAGGTTAATTTAACATCCATAGAGAATGTTAAGGCAAAGAGATTTAAGGATAAGAAGTTGAATACGCTCCAAAATAATGTTGTGGGCAAAGAGGTGGAATGAAGCCAATCTTGATACGGGAGGGGTGTTGAGATTTAAAGAAAGATTATGTTTTTCTCAGATTGGTAATTGATTTATGATGTACTTTCAGAGGTCCAAGGCTCACATTGTTCTATTCATCCAGGTACAATCAAGATGTATCGCGACTTGAGAAAGCCTTATTAGTTAACCGGGATGAAAAGGAAAATAGTGGATAATATGTCCAAAGTGTCAAAATTATCAGCAAGTAAAGTATGAGCACCAAAGGCCTAGGGGGTTGCTTCAGAGGATCCCTTCACCCATGTGGAAGTAGGATCATATATTTATGGACTTCATGGTAGCCTTCTTAATACTTTGGGAGGTATGACTCTATTTGCGTTATAATAGCTTGGTGATGTGTGAGCCCATGCTAACACATTTGAAGCTTTTAACTCTAAATAATTGCGAAAAGTTGAGTAACTTTAGTCATTTTTGATTATTTTACTTCGACTTTATAGAAAAAGTAGAGAAGAGGGGGAACCACGAATAAAGAAAGAAAAAATGGCCTGAAATTGGAAGAAAATAAGGAAATGTGAGTGGCTGGAGACATCCATGACACGACGTCAGCCTCGTGATAAGCTATCACGGATGCCGTCAACTTTAACAGAAGATGAAAAGCTGCAGGAAGTTTTGTGACGGCAATCACAACACGCCGTAAAGATCCTGATAGAACGTCAGCATCGCCATCAACCTTAGGCAGCAGAAGTTGGATTTGTAGAAAAGTTGACGACGTCCGTGACAGGACATCAAGATCGTCATAGGACGTCATGGGCGCCGTCACCTAATCCGAAGAAAATAAAAAATTTTAATTTTATTTTCTTATTTAGGATTGACTATTTAAATACTTGATTTAGGGTTTTAAAGATAGGAATTATCAATTATCCATCTATCTTAGAATATACGATTTTTCTCTCTATTTTATCTGAAGAACAATATTTTAGAGTTTTTCCTTGTGATTCAAAAACAAGTTCACTTTTGATTTCATTCATCATTGTAAGTTAATCCTTTCAATTATTAATTCAACTTGTGTGCTTACCTCCTTTATCATGAGGGGCTAAACATCTTTAACTTGGGTTATGGAATCTAGGGTTAGGTCATGATAAGGTGTTAATTAATTACTCAAGGTCTAATAGGTGTTAGGATTTCTTGGTAATTCTGATATTATAACATATGTCTGTTGGTTGCAAACAATAGGCATACCTACTTTGGTTTGCTTGAGAAAGAAATCATAAACAGTAGGAAGAGAATTATCAACAAGGACTCAAAAAGTCTTCGTTTAATAATCAGCGCTATAACAAGGTTGATTAACTTGAGGTAAAATCTGGGCAGTGAGTTGCGATTCCCTAAGTCCAAGAGGTTTAGGAAATTAGACGCTTAAATAGGTCGGCATTTAAGCATACCATTGATAAAGATAGCTTGTTATCCTAACCACCATGAGAACCTTGAGTTTATTTTAGCATCTATCATGTACCATAAGCCCTAGTGAACATAATCTTAGTTATTTCATAAAGCCAATTGTTGACAACGCTGCAGGTGGTTCGTTCATTGACCTCTCTTTTCTAGATGCTTCTGACATGCTGAATTAAATAACCAAGCAGAGTCGGGCTTGGTACACTAGGGATTCTGTAGTCTCTAGCTCGACTGTTGCTGGTGGTATAACTGTAGATCAACATAGAAGGGATGAAGAGTAAGATCAGGACATGACCCATTTAAAGAAACAGATAGACTTGCTGGCCAAGCACCTGCTGTCAGCAAGACTAAAATGGTTAAGGCTGTAGAATCTCAGGGTACTGTTTCTACAAGTGTTGATACAGAGGCAAACTATGTGAGTAATCAGGGTGGTTTTTGAGGCAATTGCTAAAGGAACCAAGGTAGAAACTTCTATGACAAGCCTAATCATAAAGATAGGGAGCAGTGACACTAGAGAAACAATAAGGATAGTAGTGGTTTGTATGTTCCTCCTGGAAGTCGGGATGCGGCAACAACTAGCTCTGGCATGATGTCCATGGAGAACATGATGGAAAAGTTGTTGAAGGGGGTTGAAGCTACCAACTCGGGGGTAACTACTATGAAGAGTGAATTTTCTACCCTCAGTCAGTTGGTTAGCTCACACTCTGCTTCTATTAAGCAGTTGGAGCAGCAGATGAGCCAACTTTCTGCTACACTGAACCAGAGAAAAATTGGTACTTTACCTAGTGATACGGTTCAGAACCCGCAGAATGATGGCTCATGTATGGCGATTACCTATCGGAGTGTTAAGATGTTATGTGGCCCTTATGTGGGCAAATCTATAGAGAATAAGGTAAGTTTTAATGAACCCGAAGAAAGTAGTCCAGTGGAGTCTGAGAAGCTGGATGGTTTTGTTGATATTTCAAAGAAAGAAGATGAGAAGGAAGAGGGAGTGGTGTTAAATACTATCCCTAGACCACCACCTCTTTTTCCTCAATGATTGAAGAAAAAAGTCGATGATGTAAAATTTGCTAAGTTCATGGCTATGCTCAAGCAATTGACAATTAATGTGCCTTTGGTTGAGGTACTTGAGCAAATGCCAGGCCATGCTAAGTTCATGAAAGACCTCGTCACAAAGAAGAGAAAGGTCAGTAGTGAGCAGGTGGATAATCTCCACCATTGTAGTGTGGTTTCCACACGATTCTTAGTACAAAAGAACGCTGACCCAGACGCATTCACTATTCCATGCAAAGTTGGGTCTCTGGATGTTGCAAAGGCATTATGTGATTTGGGTGCCAACGTGAATCTGATGCGACTTGCTGTATGTAAGAAGTTGGGTTTAGAAGATCCAACACCTACTAACATGCGACTGGTGATGGCAGATAGGTCAATAAAGCGGCCTGCTGGAATTTTGCATAATGTGTTGGTGAAAATGGCAGACATTCTTTTTATTGCTGATTTTTTGGTGCTGGATTGTGATGTGGACTTTGAGGTAACCACTATCTTGGGAAGACCATTCTTGGAAACAGAAAGGGTAATAGTTGACATAGAGTTGAATTAGCTTAAGTTTAGGCTCGGTAAAAAGGAGGAAAAATTCAAAATGCATCAACCCATGTCACAAGAAAATGATATGAATGTCTTCTCGATCATTGATGTTTTCTATGAAGATGGAAAAGGGGGATCAATAAGTTGTCTTGGCAAAGTATGAGTAGTCAAGATAACCCAGTCGTGCCGCGACAGTAAATTAGGCGCTATTGGGAGGCAACCCAAAGTTTTTGTATTTAAGAAAGTGTTTTTATTTTTAAAAATTAGGATTTAATATAGAGAAGGTGGAAAAAAAAAAGTCTGCTAGAATGTCATGACGACATCCGTGACTAGCCGTCATAATTGTGACAAGCTATCACAAATGCCATCAGCTAGGCCAGGCTTGGAGAATTCTCTACCTAAGGGTGACGACAATCATGATAGTCTATCACAATCGTGACAAGCCATCACGAATTTTTGTCATCCCAAAGATTTAAAATACGAAAAACTAGGCCTAAACTTAAGCTGATCCGACCCGGCCCAGTCGCGAACCTTTTCAAATTTCCACTGATTTATAACTTCTTTTTCTTAGTTATTTCTTTCCTTAGTTAAAATTAGTTCCCATATTTGGCTAAACACTCTGAGAAAAACAAGTTTACCTTGTGAGTGGTTTGAGATCCAAAATCAAGAAAATTCTTCTTTTGCTCTTCCTCTTGTGTGTGACACTAACTTAAAAGCTACATCAGGTACACTCTACTTTAACCCTTCTATTCTTGAGGTGAATGATGATTGAATGAGAACCCAAGTCCCCAAGGTTCTTGAACCAAGTTCAAACTTGGAAAATGGCTAAAATCGCACCTATGGTTTGTTGTGCAAGCCCAAGGTTTAAAAAGATAGCCCATAATTCAAGTTTAAGTGAATCTTGAGCAAAAATGGGGACCAAAAATTCAATTAAAGTTAAAAGTGGATTCTGATATGTGTGACGACAACCATGACAGGCTATCATAATCGTGACGGCCTATTAGGAATGTCTTCAAGCTTTAAATTTTTTTTAAAGTTGGTTCTTTGTAGAGATGACGGCATTTGTGACAGGATATCACGGTTACGACGGCCTATCATGAATGTCATCCCAAAATGGTAAAAATTTGCTGGATTTTGTCTGAGGTTGACAACAATTTTGACAAGATGTCACAGTCGTGACGGCTTATCAAGAATTGGCGTCACACCTGGGGACTGAAACATGAATGAGCTTAAATGATTAATGTGTTTTTTCTTGTGATCTTTAGGGTTGACTGATGCTCTTCTAATGTCTCCAGGTACTTTAAAATGGCACCAAAAAGAAAGAACCCAACAAAACCAAAGAAAATGGTCAAAGATGATGTACGTCGTAAGCTCCTCAATGAGGAATTTGACTACGAGGAGGAGGAACCCTTGCTCAGAAAGCTAAAGAAGAAGCAAATCCTAAAGAAAACTCCACCGCCTCTACCAATTGAGGTGGAGGACAGTGATGATACTGAGTCGACCACAGATTCTGAGCAAGAGGGGTCTGAAAAAGGTGAGTCTGAACAGCATGAGTCTGAACATACTGAAGCTGATGAAGAGGATCAAAAAGAGTCTAAAGAATCTAAATTCGAAGGAACAGCTTTCGGGTGCCCATACACTGAGCAACAAGAAGATGAAGAGTCTCCACCTTGGAGAACTCTAATCAAATGTAAGTAACCGGAAGTGAGGAACAATACTAGATGACAAATCTCTAGAGCTGAAGACATTTATATTGATGGGTTGCAAAGAACTGATAGAAGGAATGCGAAGAGGCCAATCCAAGAAGAAAAGATGATCATCACGAAAGGGTTAAGCAGATACCCTGAAGTGGAGAAGAAATTCAAAGAATATGACTTAGGATGGACTATAGAAAGGGGAGGTTTATTTTGCCCCTCACTGGTTCGGGAGTTCTACGGGAACTACCAAGCCCAGTTGGAGAATATTTGCAAACCAAGTGACAAAGCAGTAGATCAACCTCTTGTTGTGAGAGTTCGGGTGAGGGTTGTAAGCATTAATGTTTCGACTAGAGCCATCAACAAATTCTTGTACGGCCCCGACTTTATGCCTCAGGCCACCACACCATCATTTTATGCTTGAATAAAGAATAAGGACAAACAATGACCTTGGTTATCCAACATCATCGCTGACGGAGAACTGGCTTGGGTGACAAACCCAAATGAGAGAATCTGTAAGTCCTCATTGACTCAGGAGGCAAAATTTTGGTGAGGCATAGTGCGAGTTTGGCTAATGCCTACTGAGGGAGACAATATTCTGGGTGATGACCAAGTTATTTTGGTAGCAAGTTTGGTGCAACAATTTCCCTTAAACTTCGGGGAAATCATTATGGATGAGATGAAAATCAGGATGTCGAGGGTAAACACTGCTTATCTTTTTTGTGTCTCATTATAGAGTTGTGCAGAGCTACTGAGGTACCAAAGATTGTGGGCGTTGATGAAGACGTTCGTGCCTGGAAGAGTCAAAACCCTATCCGATTTGATGAGATTCAGCCGGGACTTAGACTTGACAGAGGTGCGGAGGTGGCAGCGGACCCTCCGGGTACAGATGCAGGAGCAACACCTCATGTAGATGTACAAGATTCTTTAGCACAGGCAGCATCAGTGCTTGAGACTGAAGCCAGTCCCTCAGTTCCTCCAATAGCAACATGATCTGCATTTAAGACCATTGATATCAGGAAGGTGGCTAAGCAAGCCAAGTGGTGCGAGGTACAACTACATGCTTTCGCCAAACAGTTTACTGTTGTTGTGGACAAAAGAATCAAGGATGCACTTGAACCTTTTATGACTTTGACTGGGCGGGTTGTAGATTTGGAGAACATATTTGATGCCCAGGAAAAAAAGATGACAGGTACTGATCTTGCTATATTTAGGGATGCATTGGATAAGGTGAAGGCTGAGGTTGGGTTGCTGCAGCAACACCAAATTATGGTGACACCAGTTTCAGCTATGCATCATTTGGAGGAAGAAATTACTATACTTGATCTTACTGTGGACTCCCCAAAGAAAAAGAAGAAAAGGGGGGAAAAGAAAGGCAAGAATAAGAGAGAAGAGCCAGATACTGAAGAAGAAAGAAAAGTGAAGAAGGCAAAGAAGAAGATAGAAAAGAAAGATTTAAAAAAGGCAAGATTTGAGTCCATGGTTGATAATGAGAAATGGGAAGAAGCCATTCGAGATAGGTCTTCAGGTTCTTTATCTAGCCAGGCTCCGACCACCACTAGTCCAGATGCTCCTGATGGGGAGAAGACAGCATATGATACATTAGCAGGGTCGAAGACCCAGGATCCAAGTGCTTGATTGTCTTCAGGTATACCCTAACCCGTAGTGCATTTTATTTTTTATTATTAAGTTGAGGATGTAGGGTAAATTGTTGTTGTAATATATTATGTAGATAATTAGGAGTAGTACTAGTACTTGAGGAAATTGACTTATTTTGTGATTTATGAGTATCTCTCTAGTGGTCTGATCTATTGTGTACTGTGTGAATTGCACTTATTGTGACCACTATGTATCCTTTTGTGGCATTAGTATGGAAAATGAATGACCAGTGTTAAACAAGTGCATGAACCGGATAAGTAGTGATATGTAAGATACTTGTGTTCCATGTGTGTGTAAGGTCTTGCTCAGTTCCTGTTGTGCGTTGAATCTAGAACTTGCTCGGTTAGTCATGCCATGGTCATCAGATAGGCGTTAGGAAAGGATCATAGGCCGTTTTTTAATATTAGCCCACTTTAGCCTAAATGACCTTCCCAATGTGAATAATATCCCTTGCTCTCCGTTTGAGCCTCAATAGCCTATTTCTTTCTTGTGCACCTTTCACCTTCCCGCTTACATCACAATGAACCTGTCTTGGCCCTGGTCCTCCTTGGATACTGTGCACCTTGACTTAGGCAAATAACCTAAGTTGAGGGTGGCTATTATAGGGGTGCGTGATATAATTTGTGTATGAAAATAGGTAGAATAAGAAGAATGAATAAAGAGTTGGGTGAGGTGAAAAAGAAATAAGAAAAGAGAAAACTGTGTGAAAAATGATAAAAAGATAATCAGTTAATTAAAAAAACCGCATCCATCTTGAGCATGCATGATCAATAAAAGAGGGAAGAAAAGAAGGTTAAGAGTTGAAACCCCTAGAGTCTAATGTAGTGTCAAGGAGTCTTAGTCACTCTGAAATATCCATGAATATCATACCAGCCCCTAGTCTACGTAACAAGCTAAAGAAAAGCCCTATAGTGATTCTAACTAACATGTTTGAAGACTTGGGTACTGACTATAAAGGCAAGCCTATGGCATTTGATGCTTAATGTGGAACTTCATTATGAGAGTGAGTTTTGTGTTTATCCATGCGTCTATGAATGCTGATATGAGTGAAAAAGAGATTTCTTTGTTGTGAGGGCACACTAAGTATGTTGCTAATCACTGTCTTGTTCGGGTAGTGTGATTTGGGTGTGCACTGGGTTGTTATTGCTGAAATTTTTACCATAACTTGATCCTTGTGAGTTGCATTGATGTTTTCAAATAATAGACACAGTTGGTTTTAATTTGACTAATCGTGGAGATGGTGCATGTATTCTGAACTAAAATGAGTAGTTAGCTGCCGAATTATACTTTGTATACTCTTAGTTATGTTATGTTTGCTTGAGGACAAGAAATTGTTTAAGTAGAGGGTGTTGATGTGTGAGCCCATGCTAACATATTTGAAGCTTTTAACTCTAAATAATTGCAAAGACTTGAGCAACTTTAGTCATTTTTTATTATTTTACTTCAACTTTACAACAAAAGTAGAGAAGAGGGGGAACCACGAATAAAAGAAGAAAAAAGTCCTGAAATTGGAAGAAAATAAGGAACTGTGAGTGGCTGAAGACATCCATGACACGCCGTCAGCCTGGTGATAGGCTGTCACGGATGCCGTCAACCTTAACAGAAGATGTAAAGCTGCTGGAAGTTTTGTGATATCATGACACGCTGTCAAGATCCTGATTGGACGTCAACATCGCCGTCAACCTTAGGCATCAGAATTTGGATTTGCAAAAAAGTTGACGACGTCTGTGATAGGACGTCAAGATCATGATAGAACGTCACGGGCTCCGTCACCTAATTCGAAAAAAATAAAATTTTTTAATTTTATTTCCTTATTTAGGATCGACTATTTAAAGACTTGTTTTATGGTTTTATAGAGAGGAATGATCAATTATCTATCTATCTTAGAACATATGATTTTTCTCTCTATTTTATTTAAAGAACAGTATTTTAGAGTTTTGCCTTGTGATTCAAATACAAGTTCACTTTTGATTTCATTCATCATTGTAAGTTAATCCTTTCAATTATGAATTCAACTTGTGTGCTTATCTCTTGCATCATGAGTGGCTAAACATCTTTAACCTGGGTTATGGGATCTAGGGTTAGGTCATGGTAATGTGTTAATTAATGATTCATGGTCTAATAACTGTTAGGATTTCTTGGTAATTCTGATATTATAACTTATGTATGTTGGTTGCAAACAATAGGCGTACCTACTTTGGTTTGCTTGAGAAAGAAATCATAAACAATAGGAAGTGAATTATTAATAGGGACTTGGAAAGGCTTCGTTTAATAATCAGTGTTGTAACAAGGTTGATTAACCTGAGGTAAGATCTAGGCAGTGAGTTGCGATTCCCTAAGTCCGAGAGGATTATGAAATTAGACGCTTAAATAGGTTGAGAGATATTTGAGAATACCATTGATAATGATAGCTTGTTATCCTAACCACCATGAGAACCTTGAGTTGATTTTAGCATCTGTCATGTACCGTAAGCCCTAGTGAACATAATCCTAGTTATTTCATAAAATATTGATTACAAACATTAAATTCAAAGTGACTGACAATTGTCTGAGAAATTTAAACCCCCATTTCAGGAAACAACAAACTACCAGTAAATTATATCGTAAACAACTCGAAGTTGACACCCTATTCCCTGTGGGATTCGACCCCAACCTAGTTGGGTTTTATATTGACAATGATCGCTTACACCGATTCAAGAGTATAGTTTGAGCGTTATCAATCGTATGACAAAGTTTGCTCGCTTTTTACTGATTCAGGCAGACTATAGCTATAAACAAATAGCTGAAATTTATGTCAAAGAGATTGCGAGACTTCATGAGTTTCACTTACTATCATTTCTTACATAGATCCAAAGTAAACTTCCAAGTTTTTGGGCAGTTTGCAAAAAGATTTGGGCACCAAGATCACGTTTAGTATAAATTTACTCTCAAACTAATAGGAAGCCTAAGAGGATGATTCAAGTGCCATAGGACATATTTAGGACATGTGTGATTGAATTTGGTGGTCATTGCGACTAGTTTCTTTTGTTGTATGAGTTTTCATACAACAATAGTTATCTCTCTAGTGTTGATATGGTACCATTTGAGGCACTTTATGAAAGAAAGTGTAGGTTACCTATTGGGTGGTTTGAGTTGGAGATGTTACGCCTTTGGGCATCGATTTGGTAAGTGAGGCTCAGAAGAAGGTATGATTCATTCAAGCCAAGTTGTTGGATACTCAAAGTAGGCAAAATGAATACACAAATCATAAAGTTAGGGACTTGTACTCAAAAGTTGGTGAGAAATTTTTTCTCAAGGTGTCTCCCATGAAGAGAATCATGAGGTTGGTAAGAGGGGCAAGCTCTGCCCTCGGTATATAGGTCGATTCAAGGTTCTTGAGAAAATGGATCCAAGTGCATATTGGTTAGCTCTACCACTGGGGTTTCGTGAAGTCTATTTGGTTTTTTATATTTCAATACTTAAAAGGTATCATGGGGATGGAGACTACATCATTAAGTGGAATTCAAGGCTTCTAGATAATGTTTGGTCTTATAAGGAGGAACTAGCAGTGATTCTAGATTAGGATGTTCAATAATAGAGGATGAAGGATATTGTTTGGTGAAGGTGAAATAAAATCATTGTCAAGTTGATGAAGCAACTTAGGAGACCAAGAAGTACATGAGGGATAAGCACCCTCAATTGTTTGAGGATACATGTACACTTGTTCTTCCTTGTTAAGCCAATATTTCTAGTTTGATCGTTCAGGGATGAATGACGTGTAAATTGGTATCTATTGTAACAAACCTCTCTTCGTTACATATGAGTCCTACATATAAAATCTCATGTCTAAATTCTTCCCAATTTAGAAGTTACAAACTTCTGGCTAGTCCAGTTCTGATCAATTTTGGAGGAAAGTGTGGCATAGGAAAATATGAGAATTATTCAAACTAGTGTAGTCGTGTTTGTCTTGATTTCTTGTTATATAAGACAATAAGGAACCCATAATAAATTACTGAATCGAATATGGATAAGTAAAACTCTCACAATTGGTCTCAGCGTATGCACTATTTGGAATATTTTGGGTTAAAGGTGTGTTGCAAAAACTAAGATTTTTAGGTGAGCAAAGACATTTTTACTGTCGATTCCACTATAGCGATCGACATACCGCAACAAAGGCAAGTGCCATAGCAGAGAAGAACCCACTATAGTGGCGGTCAATGACTTTATTAAATTGCAAATTTACTAAAATATTTTTCAAAAATAGTTTATTTTTCTAAAACTCATTTTGAGGCATGGAAAAAGGTGAATTTTTTTTTATTTTTTTTGCTTAGTTAAAGTAAATAATCCATCCCTATTAACTCATATTTAATTATTAAGCCTTAAAATTATTAATTTAGGGTTCGGGGAGGGTTTTATGACAAACTTTGGTTAATTACCAGTACAAGGGGAAAATTAAGGAATAAACTAATGTGGTTTAATTATTAAATTTAATTTACCCCTGCATTCTATTAATTCGCTAATTTATCCATAAAATTCATTGTTTTAGTTGCATTATGGTGGACCAGACCTGGAACAAGACGAGAATGATCATAAAGTTGACCTTAGACATTGGGTAAGAGTTATAAATCCCAATATATTAGGTCATTTCCTTAATTTTGTATTTATATGCATGTTCTAGACCTTGAGCAAACAAAAATTGCATGGAAGGGAAAATATGTAGAATAGAAGAGTTTTGCAAGCTTGATTCGAGGTAGGTGATGGTATTGTAGTTTAATCCAGTTTATGTTGTATTTGTATGTTATCTACTTTGTAGTGTGGCTTATTAGTGATTGTGTTTTGGTGTTGTATTTTCAAATGATTTACGGTTGTTATATGATTTTGATATAAATATGGAATGTTTAGCATTTAGAACATTCTCACGGGCTTTTGATTGTAATATCCTGCAATTTCCCAGCACAGTTTAGTCTTCAGTACACGAGAATCCCTGATTATAATTTTTGTTCTAGGCAGAATTTCCCAGATTTAGACCCAACATCTTGTAAGAAATTTAGTCAGATTTCCAACGATATAAAATTTTCCCAAATCCGATAACCGGGTAAGAAGTTATGGCTATTTTAAGTTCCAGTTGTAAAACACCATCATTTCAGTCAGTAACGCGTCCCGCCATATGTCCAAATGATAATGATCAATTTCCAGTGTGACTCTGCAATCTCACCACATCGTGGAGGGCCTCCAATTCCTAATTGTCCAAATCCAGTAAGGGTCCGCAATTACGCCGCATCACGCTGTTAGCCTAGTTCCCAGCTGTCAGTTTCCAGTGACACGGTGCGATAGCGCACCGTCGCGCCAGGGCCATATATTGGAAATTTCAACGAAAAATTAAAGTTTTGTCCAAGGTTAAATTAGTCTTTTCCCATGTATTTAATCCACCCATATGTGGGATTTAATCCCTAATAATGTATTTAGGTCAATATTAACTCATTTTCCCCTAATTTAAGACATTCTCTCTCAAAGATAGAAAACCCTAGCTTCAAAGTTTCAAGAGCAATCTCAAGAATCCCTCCGAGAGTCTTCATAAACTTCAAGAATTTAGATTCCCAGGTATGTTAGATGTTCATTCATGGATCCTTACCTTCCATGGAGCCCAAGAATCCCCTTTTCAAAATATAAAACTTTGGATTCCATGCTTTATATGTTAGAATTGAATTGGATTCATGTTTCATGTTATTGCTGGGTTTTCGTCCATGATTTAATTACCAGTTTTCATGGAATTAATCATTATATGTGTTGAATTACATGATCTTCATGATAAACCCTATGGTATACAAGTTGATTGATGTATCTATGATTACCATGTGTGTTTACTACTATGTGACCTAAGCATGCTCCCCGAGTGTTTATCTAAATGCCTAAGTGAATGAAATAGTGTCATTATCCCATTATAGCATGTACTCCCTATTCATGTACTAGTCAATGCATCCCAAGTGTTTGTTTAAACGTCTTAATGAGTGATTTATGAACATGTAGCCATAGTCATGCTTCCAAAACTTGTGCCATGATTTACTTTTAATGTTATTGAGTCCTAGGGTGCTTAATACCCGAAAATCTAGTTGTTTACCTAGAGACTTATTAATTACAGAATAAACTCTATAGTATCATGAATAGCAGAACTCAGTCAGTTACTGAACTCAGCTAACTCAGTCCAGTCCAGTTCAGCCTAATCAGTCAGTATCATTAAGTTGGAAGTATGAACTAGCACCGAGAGAGTGTAGAGGTGATTACTTTTACAGTTAGGTAGGAAGAGTTGTTAGTAGCAGTCTCACACTATAAAAATACGTATCCAGCATAGGATGTGAGGAGTCATCCGTCAGATTAAAGCTTGGCTACCTTCCAGGAGTCACCCGTCAGATTACACTTAACTTACTGTTCAGGGTCACCTGTCAGATAGGCTTGACCACAGTAGTGTCTTAACCCATGGCATGGTACTGGAGCCCTTTTAACTGGGGTTAGAGGTTGGACCCCACTCAGTTTACTCAGGGGCATGTCGGTTAAGTGAGAACTCCCCCAGTTTCAGTTACAATCTCGGTCTTCAGAATAGAACTCAGTTTGTTATACAAAATCAGGACTATCAGATACAGGCACTCAGTTATCAGTAATTTAGATTATCAGTATATTTAGTTATCAGATTCAGTTCCTGTATACTAAGTTACAGTTTGCATAGTATGTTCAGTAGTTACAGATCCTTCATGTATGCTAATCTAGCTCTTGCATATCATTCAGTTAGTTATTGCTCATGTGCATTCGGCCTTACATCATTTAGCATAGTAGTACATTCCTGCATACTGATCGCATACTCATTTTTTACGCTATGATGTCTTATATCATAGGTTCAGACGCTCAGGTTCCTGACCTCACATAGCAATTTAAGTTATCATCAGCAGTTATAGTAGTGAGTCCTTATACTCCGAGGATATTTTATTACTTCAGTACATTCAGTAGTTTATTATTTCAGTAGTGGGAGTTAGTTGGAGACTTGTCCCATCAACTCCATATTCAGACAGTTAGAGGCATTTCAGACTAGAATATTTCAAATGGGTGTTCAGTATTTCAGTATTTTATTCATTTTTGATTATAGAATTTTGAACCTTATGGAATTTTAGTCCATCTTCTACATTATTACAGTATTTTTATTCAGTGCTCATAGCAGGTACCAGTTATGGGTTAGCTTGTGGTCTTTGGGGTAATAAGCACTGTGTAGTGTTCAGGGCACAGAATTGATGCATTACAAACTTGGTATCAGAGCCTAAGGTTCAACAGAGTCCTAGGGAGTCTAAAAGATGTGTCAAGTAGAGTCTTTTGCAAGGGTAGGTAGCACGCCACACTTATGGAAAGAAGGCGATGAGATGTTTTAGGAAAAGTTTCCCTTTTATCATTATTCATGTCGTGTGAGTGTGCATAAGCTCTAGTTAATCCTTAGTATAACTTATCTGTTTATTTAGTTTACAGAACATGCCTCCTAAAAGGACAAACGGATGAAGGAATGGGAATCAGTCAGCTCCTCAGCCTGTTCAGGCAGATCCCCTGAATGAGCACATCTCCCATGCAGAATTCAGATCTGCATTCACTACTCTAACTCAGGCTGTAGCAGTCCAGTATGAGAGGGCAACTGCTAGTCAGGCCAACCCAGTTTCCAATACTGCTGCTACCAAGATTCGGGACTTCACCCGAATGAATCCTTCTCTATTCTCAGGATCTAAGTCAGAAAACGATCCATAAGAGTTCCTCGATTAGGTTCAAAAAGTAAAAGATATCATGGGAGTGACCTCTAGTGAGGGTGTTGAGTTAGCCACCGATAAGCTGTAATATGTGGCTCATACGTGGTTTAAATAGTGGAATATAGATAGGGGCATAAATGCAGGGCCTATAGAGTGGGAAGAGTTTGCTACTTCTTTTCTAGATAGATTCTTTCCCTTAGACTTGAGAGAGGCCAAAGTGTTAGAATTTATAAATCTCAGGCAGGGCAACATGAGCGTTAAAAATTATTTCCTTAAGTTTACTCAATTAGCCAGATATGCTCCTCATTTGGTAGCGGACAATAGGTCCGGGAGGAGTAAGTTTGTGTATGGGGTGACAAAGAGTGTGGTTAATGAGTGCAGAACCGTAATGTTAATTAAGGAGATGGACATATCTAGACCAGTAGTCCATGCCCAACAGATTGAAGAGCAGAAGGATAAAGAAAAATAAAGGGAAAATAAGATAGCTTGAATAGGTAGTTTCAATTTCAATTAGCCTAAGTCAGATGGTGGTAATCGTTCCCAGCTTTGCCCAATGTTCTTAGTCCCAACTCTGTCCTCATCTAGTGTATCGATAACCTAGGATAGCATAAGTAATGGTCGTACTAATCTATTTTTCGGAGAGTATGGTAAGAACCATCAGGATGAGCGTAGGGCTGGCAGTAATATTTGTTATGTATGTGGGAATCAGTTTCATCAGTCAGCAGTTCAGTTCAATCGCTCGAATCAGTAAGTCTCCCCTTCTAGTTCCACCTACAGTTATCGTCTAAATTGATTTTATGCACTATAGTCCAGACAGGATCAGGAAATTCCTCTTGATGTGGTTACTGGTAAGTTACAAATCACCCATTTATATGTTTATGCCTTATTAGATCCATGATCTTCTCTATCTTTTGTAACTTTTTACATAGCAGTCCATTCCAAGGTTAAATCCTGAAATAGTAGTAGGGTTATTGATTTAGTGACCCAACATAGAACGATGACTTTAAGTGTAACGCCCCGCAAAAAGTTGTGCACGTGTTATTTCATGCTAGCTAACATTTAGAGTTGAAGACCTAAAATTTTATGTGTAAGAAAAAAAAAGACTTAGAATTATTTTTAGCTTCTAAACTTTGGAGAATTTATTTTCGACCTTCCCGGCCTTTGATTTTAGATTTTCTTGTTGATTCATGATCGGGGAAGTTAATAGTGTATATTGGGTGAGTTTCAGAATTTTTGGATGTCGTTTAGGGCATGTTTGGATGCCCAAAATAGTGGCATCATGCGATATGCATGCGTCGTATGGTCTAGTGTTATGCTATGAAGCATGCGATGCATGCTCCAGTCCGAAGAGATAGAGCATGCGATGAATGGTCTGCTGCACGCCTAGAAATTTTTCAGCAATTAAACTCCATCTCATTAAGGGTATATTGGTATTTTCCCATGCACTTATCAGCTTAAACACAAGATTAGAACCCCAATTAATCATATTATTCATACATTCACAAAAAATCATCCAGAACACTCTCTAGGGTTTCAAACTAAAAACCCAAATAGCTCAAGATTTAACCATGAGTTTTAGAAGATAATTAGAGATTTGGAAGCCCCAATCCGCAATCTTCTAGAATCATCCATTATTTTTTGAAATAAAGGTACGTGGGGTTTATCCTTAAAAAACTACATGGGATTGAAACCATTAGAGCATGATTTGTTTTAGATTTTTATGCATGATTTTCAAAGGGGTTTTGGAATTTATGTTTAAAATTTCGTATTCTGAATGTTTCAATGTTACTATAGCTTTGACCTTGTGGTCCTATCCCCTAACTTGATTTACATGAATACATATATGTATGAGATTTGAGATTTAAGATCATTGAGAGAATAAATTATGAACTTCCTCTCATGTATTGAATAAAAGATTACGGTTTTGTGATTTGAAAGATATTTTCGCAATACTATAGCATTTGAGCATGATTTGAAATTATTGAGAGGGTGTTTCTTGATATAAATGTGTTCTTGTGTTTAAGATAAACAATTGCATGTGAATTGAGAACTTTGACATGACCACCTTGTACTATTGAAATGCTTGACAAAGATGAGTTTCTTGCATGTGTTTACATGAGGTTTGAGAAAGAGTTTCTTGAATTGAATTATTGAATTGGTGGTCCCTAAACTTGTGTTTTGAAAGCAGAGATTTATGATAGACTAATAATGTTTCAGATATGTGACTTGCAAGTCAATGGTATAACAATACCATATGCATTTATGTCATAACAGATTATGTTTTCAGAAAATGCATGTTTTGAAAGAGTTAAAAATGGTCTTAAAAAGGGTTAGGTGGTTACCTGAAGAAGGCTTGATTTCAAGTAACTCTTATCTTAAAACCATATTTGCCGATACGGGTATATTATTATTGTACGCTGGCGTCGGTCGTGTGGCATAGTAGATTCAGAGACTCTGACCCTTGCGGCACACTTGGGTTGGGGGCTTCGCTGCCGAGTTAATGGTAGTTTCCATATAGCCCATGGAATTTCAGAGTTGTAGGGTGTACCACCTAGTGCAGAAGTAAAACAAAGAGGGTCACAGATTTCAAATGATTTCATAGAGTCTTTTTAAATGCCTATGTGATTTCTTACTATATTATATGTTCATGATCTGTTTTAGAATTTCTCTCATATATGTTGAATATAAATAATTATTTTGGATTTTCTCTGTATACCAATACATCTGTATTGACCCCCCCCTCTCTCCAGGTTCTGAGGCTCAGTCTAGGGGTCCAAAAAGCAGTAGATTTTATCCGACAGAGTTCCAGTGTCCAGTTGGTGAGCCTTCATTATTCTAGAAGGCATGTTTACATTCATACGACTATTATTAGACATGGTTTTTGTTCTACTGGGGGCCTTATCCCAGTTTTTAGATTATGTTAGAAATCATGTTGTAGATATTTCGCAGATGGTTTCCAAATGTTGTTATAGGGTTTTGGATTTTCCTTTTCTATTATCGAACTTACATTAGATTTATGACCATGATTCTGTTTTGCTGCAATTTCTGCATTTCCTTATTTTTGTATAAATGGTGTATATGATTTCAAGTTAGAAGGGGATCCTGGCCTTCGTGGTTCGGGATGCTGGTCACGGCCAGGGCCTCGATTTGGGTCGTAAACAACTTGGTATCAGAGCACGGTTCATGGTCCCAGGGTGTCTACGAAATCGTGTGTAGAGTCTTGTTTATGGGTGTGTAGCATGCCACACATATAATCAGGAGGCTACTAGGAGTTTCGGAAAGTGTTTCCCCTCTTTGTGGTTTAGTTCGTGCTTTAGAGTCTGAGTTAGAATTGTCCCCTAATCAGTGATCTATTGTATTTCAGAAAATAGGCATGCCTCCTCATCGTTCCAACAACCAGGATACTCAGGATGATGAAGTCCTCCCTACCCATGGGATGCGGACCCGTAATAGAGCTCACACTCCAGAATCTGTCCCTACTCCGAGATTACCTCTAGTTCCAACCAGTCCTCCTCGATCTCCAAGGACAAATGTTAATCGTCTCCAGTCTTCTCAGAGAGACATATCGAATGCAGAATTCAGGCAGTCTATTCATATACTTGCACAGCTGGTAGCCGCACAAACTCAGAGGTCGGAGGATACTGGGTCTGCATCCGTTACTTCAGAGGCTACTAGGGTGGGCCAATTCATGAGAATGAACCCGCCTAAATTTTCTAGAACTAAGGTAGAAGAGGAACCCCAGGAGTTCGTAGATGAAATGGAGAAAATTTTCAGAGTAATGCATGTGGATCAGGTGGAAGGGGTTGAGTTAGCAGCATATGACAGCGCCCAAGCGTACACGCAAGTGTACGTGGTCTTATCAAGTAGTGGCTTCAATGAAGCCCAAGTATCGATCTCACAGGGACTTGCATTCGCCGTCTATCTAATTCTAGTTTATCTAATTGAGGAGGGTAGCAAATATAGTTGTAATTTTATAAATTAAAACTAATCTAAACTAATGAATAAATAAAATACTTGAAATAATCTATGGATTAATCCTGGGGTTGAGGCATTTCGAACAACCATACGAATCTCTATTCCTATCGTAGTTTAATTGGTTATCGGACTGTTAGTTCGCAAGGTTTATTCCATGGCCTTAGTCTCCCGACATCAGGTCTATTATCTATAAAATAATGTGCCTACAACTCCCGCAGAGATACAAATATTATTCTATATTATTACGTTATCTTCGTGCATTTGAACCAAACAAGGCTTCTAGGTATATCCCTATCCTAGAAGCTAATTCACATTCCTTATTTCATAAAAAAATAAGAACCTTGTTCCCTAATTTCTTGGTTCTAATTCATGATTCTCCTCCAGTGTTCACATGAAAATATAGATTTATTTTAATGGTAGCTAAGCATTAAAATAGTAAGCTCAAGAAATTAAGAACAATCCATGTGATAATCCAAAATTAAACTACAATAACAATATCAAAATATATTCATGTTCTTATCCTCAACCCCAGAACAAGGGTAATTAACTACTAATAATTGAATTCAATATCAAATACAAGTAATTAATCATACATAAAATAAAACTTACAAAGAAGAAGTGGAAAAGCATGCCTAAATAGAGAGATTTATGTGTATATCTATATGTACATTGTTTGTTTTCTGTATCTAATGGTCTGGTAGCTCTCATATATTGGTGTATTTTCGTGTATTTATTCATGGTACAGCATAGGTAGGTGTACATAGCCCAACATTCACGTGTTCCACCGATTTTTGACCAAGACATTCAAGCCTCCAAATGTGAAACCGCGTTCAGCCGCACCTGGGAACATTGACTACTGTATTGGTTGAATTTCGTAGTCCCATACCATTCTATATGACGCACGCGACTATTATATTGAAAGGTGGACTTAATGTGACTCCACAAATATTTTATACACCTCCATATCACTGTTAACGCGCCCTTAATAGCTCCTTACATTTCAGGACTCCAAATGGAGTCAATTTCTGCACGTTGATTCCGTTGAGCCATTCCGAGCCTTATTAAGTTGTTTTTGATTGATTTAAAGCTTGTTTATACTTCATATATCATCATAGTATGTTCAAAAATCATCATATAACATTAAAAACAACAATTTATAGCTCAAAACTATACAACATTCAACACGATGAACTCAAAACACAAGCTAAGAATAGGCTCATTTCACTTATTATCATTACCTAGTTGTTTTGGTTCTTTTCTTGATCCAATTGTCCTTTAAATATTACCAAAAAGTTACTTCAGATATAAATACATAATAACAACCTTAGGATCTCATTAAAAAATGTTATAATCCAACACAAGAGACTAGACAACACCTAGCTCAAGCTAGTCACACTAGTTTTCTCGGTTGAATTCTAAATGGTCATATTGAATCAAAAATTATTTGAAAACACCATTAAATGTTGTCAACACATAATTAGACACAACGATGATTATTTATATTATTATCAACACATATAGTATAGGAATCATCCTCAAAACAAGGCTAAAATGGCTAGAATAGTGATGCTAGAATACATAAATGCACCCAACATCAACACCCCACACTTAAAACCTTGTTCGTCCTCGAACAACTCTTCTCTCTAAGTATCATGAGCTGCATAAAATTCACACTCCTATTGCATGTAAGACATTCAATTTAGTACTATAATGACTTCACATAATGCAAGTTGCTACACTAAGCATGTTTCAACACAATTGAAAAGCTCAAGATTACTACTCGGAAACATCGTAGCCTAAAAAATGGACTCCACAAGTAGCAAACTCATGCACATAATTCAATTAAAGACATCTTACAAATCACCCATATTTATCAAACATGTGTCCCTCATAACAACAGAGTTACCCATAAACACTCATAATAATAAAATTTATAACAATGAGTACAAGAATCAAATTTTTGCTCATTCTCACAAAGAATTCACAAGTTACACATAATGAACCATAGGCTTGCCCTTAGTGTAATGCTCTACTAATAGTCGAATGTAAAGTTTAGAATCAATTAGGACTTTTCTGAGTTGTAATGTAGGCTAAGGGACGGGTAGGAACTATTTTGGCCAAGAATAGTGACTATCAATCCTAAGAGCTTTAATACATGGCAAACCTCTCAAAATCACCTTCTATAAACCCAATTCATCATTTTCACACATCAATCGTTTCACCCCAATTTTTATTTTTTTTGTTCAATGCATTAACAAAAACTATGGTAGGATTACTTTCCTTTTACATTGTAAATCAATTCCCAGCTCCAATTGTTGTTACGCACCCCTATAGTAGCCACCCTCAACTAAAGCTATTCGCCTTAGTTGAGGTGCACATTGTCCTAAATGGACCAGGGCCAAAACAGGTTCATTGTAACAAAAATTAGGCAACAAAAACTGAATTGTCTTTCATTTTTTTTATATCTTCTAACCATAACAATTTGGACACACAATGAACACTTCTTTCAAATTCACTTTCACCTTCCTCCTTCTTCAATTTCACAAACTCCTTGCTAATTCAATTTTTTCATTAAAGCACTTAGAAAATTTTTGGATCAAATTATGGTCTATAAAATAAAGGATTAGGCTATTTATGAGGTTGCCAAAGAAAATAAGCTAAGGCTCAATGGGGTTAACTACATTAATGCACAAAGGGTAGGACAAATAGAAGGTATAAACAAGGCTATCAAAGAAATGCCTATATCATCTCCTAAACCCACATTCTCTATTTCGTTTCACACACCCACCGGGCAAGTTCTAGACATCACATGCAACAAAGAACATACAAAATACCTTACACGCACATGGCACATATTCAACTTAATAGGATCATCATAGACTCCCAACCAAACAATAGCATGAATTCAATTTTAAGCCAACAAGTACGAGAGTCACAAAAATGAGCCTAAGAGTCTTAAAAGGTAGCAATTCTCACAATTCAACATGCTTTTATAAACAAATCCACTTGCATCATGTAATCAAAAATAGAACCAACAAGAATATCTCACTTATTTGTAACCTAAAAAAATTTAAATTGAGCCAAAATTTTGGAATTTCCCCACCCCACAATTAAAAATATACTTTGTCCCCAAAGTGAACTTTTAAAGTAAGAGATAGAAATACTTCCTGAGGCCTCTAGGCCTAGCTAGTAGCATCTTCACATGAATGAGATCCATGGAACCCCACACTTAATATTTGCCATGCTTCAAGCTCAGATTTTCGGTACTCAGAGTTCCCATTAACCTGTGACTCAATCAAAAATAAAACTACTTGAAATAAAAACTAAAAATTAAAAATTAAAAAGAAAACATACCTTAGCTTGGGTTGCCTCCCAAGAAGCGCCTAATTTAGTGTCGCGACATGACCTATATCAACTTTTTTCTCCACCTTGAGGATATGAATTTCACCCCCAACTTAGCATCCATCTTTTTGCCTCTCTCATATAGAGGTGGTACAAAGATTAAGAAGCCGAGTAATGGATTGAGCATCATAAACCTCTCGTTTTTAAAGTAAGGTGTGTTTTTATGTTGCTTATCCGGTGAAAAATTAAGAATATAGTATTCATGTTCCTTATTTTCACACTCTTCTACTATTTTAAATGATTCCACAGACAAGATATCATCTAAACATAATGTATAAAAATTCTTTGAATGAGGCCCAACCAATCCTACTTCAAAATTTACACTATCTACTACACCTTCACTTGTATTCTCCTTTTCACTGTCAGTCTCAATATAAAGATGACAATCTAGTGACTGCGATTCTTGTGTTTGTTCCACAATTTGGCTACTATCCTTTTCATATTCTTCTTTTGTTAGTCACTGTAGACATGGTGGTAGTGAAAATTCTTCAACCTGTTCAACAATTTTAGTTTCCGAGTACTCAGACTTCCTCGAATTATCTGCAACTTCATCTACAATAGATTGGGACATCACTTGAGGTCTTGTGTTTTGTTTTTCGACAATCTGGCCAAGCTGAAACTCCATATTTCTTTGCACCATCTGTAGATTATGCAACTGTTCTACAAACTTGGCTTGATTCGCTAACACCTGCTCATCATTTCCTCCATGCTACTTGTCGACGAGGAAGTTTGATTACTTTGGACTGGCTACTGGTTGGTATGAGGTAGAATTTGTGACTGAGTCAACCCCGTTTAATTGCAGTAGTTTATATAACTTTGCAATTCATCATAGCCCACAAACATTACTGAATTGGAATTTCTAGCACACATATCTTCTAAATGATCACTTTGACCACAAGACAAATACCAACTTGCATTTGGACAATTAACCTCATGATGTGGTCCCCCACAAAGACAACAAGAATTTTCATCACTCGAAAACCATCTATCCCTGGCTGACATCTCAAGAAAAATGTGAGAACAAAAATAGAAATAAAGGATAATAAAAAGAAACTAAACAAAAACTATGTACAACTCAATATAGAAAAACTAAAAATAAGATAGTTACCTAATAACAAGTCCCCGACAACGGCACAAAAAACTTGACAACGTCAAAGCGTACACACAAGTGTACATGGTCTTATCAAGTAGTAAAGTGGCTTCAATGAAGTCCAAGTATCGATCTCACAGGCCGCCTATCTAATTTTAGTTTATCTAATTGAGGAGGGTAGAAAATATAGTTTTAATTTTATAAATTAAAACTAATCTAGACTAATGAATAAATAAAATACTTGAAATAATCTATGGATTAATCCTGGGGTTGAGGCATTTCGAAAAACCATACGAATCTCTATTCCTATCGTAGTTTAATTGATTATCGGATTATTGGTTCGCAAGGTTTATACCACGGCCTTAGTCTCCAGACATCAGGTCTATTATCTATAAAATAATGTGCCTAAAACTCCCGCAGAGATACAAATATTATTCTAGATTATTACGTTATCTTCGTGCATTTGAACCAAACAAGGCTTCTAGGTATATCCCTATTCTAGAAGCTAATTCACATTCCTTATTTCATAAAAGAATAAGAACCTTGTTCCCTAATTTCTTCATTCTAATTCATGATTCTCCTCCCGGGTTCACATGAAAATATAGATTTATTTTAATGGTAGCTAAGCATTAAAATAGTAAGCTCAAGAAATTAAGAACAATCCATATGATAATCCAAAATTAAACTACAATAACAATATCAAAATATATTCATGTTCTTATCCTCAATCCCAGAACAAGGGTAATTAACTACTAATACTTGAATTCAATATCAAATACACGTAATTAATCATACATAAAATAAAACTTACAAAGAAGAAGTGGAAAAGCATGCCTAAATAGGGAGATTTATGTGTATATCTATATGTACATTGTTTGTTTTCTGTATCTAATGGTCTGGTAGATCTCTTATATTGGTGTATTTTCGTGTATTTATGCATGGTACAGCATAGGTAGGTGTACATAGCCCAACATTCACGTGTTCCACCGATTTTTGGCCAAGACATTCAAGCCTCCAAATGTGAAACCTCGTTCAGCCACACCTGGCAACATAGACTACTGTATTGGTTGAATTTCATAGTCCAACACCATTCTAGATGACTCACTCGCCTATGGAATCGAAAGGTGAACTTCCTCTGATTCCAAGAATATTTTATAAACCTAAATATCACTCTTCACGCGCTCTGCATGGCCCCTTACATTTCAGGACTCCAAATGGAGTCAATTTCTGCACGTTGATTCCGTTGAGCCATTCCGATCCTTATTGAGTTGTTTTTGCTTGATTTGAATCTTGTTTATACTTAATATATCATCATAGTCAGTTAAAAAATCATCATATAACATTAAATACAACAATTTATAGCTCAAAACAACACAACATTCAACATGATGAACTCAAAACACAAGCTAAGAATAGGCTCATTTCACTTATTATCATTAGCTAGTTGTTTTTGTTCTTTTCTTGATCCAATTGTCCTTTAAATTTTACCAAAAAGTTTCTTCACATATAAATACATAAAAACAATCTTAGGATCTCATTAAAACACTTTAGAACCCAACACAAGAGACTAGACAACACCTAGCTCAAGCTAATCGCACTAGTTTTCTCGGTTGAATTCTAAATGGTCATATTGAATCAAAAATTATTTAGAAATACCATTAAATGTTTTCAACACATAATTAGACACAACAATGCTCATTTATATTATTATCAACAAATATATATAGGAATCATCATCTAAACAAGGCTAAAACGGCTAGAATAGTGATGCTAGAATACATAAATGCACCCAACATCAGCATACCAGCTTAAAGATGTAGCGAACCAATGATATAAATAATGGGAAGAGGCGAAGGGTGAGAATGTTTATACCACAGTTTGGGGAGAGTTTGTGGAAGCTTTTCTTGACCGATTCTTTCCTCTAGAGTTGAGGGAAGCTAAAGATGAGAATTCATGAACCTGAAGCAAGGAAAGATGAGTTTCCAGGAGTACACTCTGAAGTTTAATCAACTGGCCCGTTATGCAAAAGAAATGCCAGGTAATATGAGAGCCTGGATGAGGAAATTTGCATCCGGCCTTTCAGACGATCTAGTGCTTGAATGTCAGGGGGCTATGCTGAATAGAGACATGGACTTTGCTAGGCTATCAGTCCACATGCAACAAGTAGAAGAAAAGAAAAAGAAAATCGCTGAATCTAAAGAGAAGGACAGACGGGTGAAGAGATCCAGAATAATAGATCAGAATCACAGTCAACAGCAGAGCAGCGCACCCAAAATTTTCAATTGAGTTAGAGACCGAGAATTCAGGGTACGCAGTAGCAGGGGTGTGTAGCTCAGACCTCTCAGTCCTATCCGCACTGTGTAATATGTGGGAGGAATCATCCAGGGAGATGTCACTTTGGCACTTTGGTGTTTTACTCCTACATCCAGCCAGGCCATATCCATAGAGACTGTCCAGCAGCGAGAAGTAATGTCTGAGGAGCCAAGTCACAGGTGAATTCTTCTGCACCACCACCACCTCAGAAGGGTGCCACTTCAGCCGCTGGAAATGGCCGCAATCAGTTGTACGCCTTGACCAACTTCCAAGAGGTAGAGGCCTCCCTAGATGTAGTTCTAGGTACGTTATAAATCTTTTCTCGTGAATTTTATGTGTTGTTAGATCTCGGGTCTACCTTATCATATGTGACCCCGTATGTAGCTGTTGGTTTTGGGGTTGAGCCCGATGTGATTGCTGAACTTTTCTCTATTTCCACTCTGGTGGGTGATTCTATTGTGGCTAGGAGGGTGTATAAAAATTATGTTGTGTTTATTCTTAGTAGGGATACTGTGGCAGACCTCATAGAACTATATATGGTTGCTTTTGATGCTATCCTAGGGATGGACTGGCTCCATCGGTGTTATGCCATACTAGACTATAGAACCCAAAAGTTTACCTTTTCTTTTTTGAATGAGCCAGCAAATGAGTGGGAAGGGAACTCTTTAGCACCTAGAGGGTACTTTATATCTTATCTCAGAGCCCGTAAACATATTTCCAAGGGTTGATTGTATCATCTTATTCGGGTTAAAGATTCTAATGCTAAAAGTCTTCCTCTTCGGTCTGTATCTGTAGTAAATGAATTCCCAAAAGTTTTTCCAGATGATCTCCCAGGAATTCCACCTGATAGGGAGATAGATTTTGACATTTATGTGTTGCCAGTTACTCGTCCTATTTCTATTCCGCCATATAGAATAGCTCCTGCAGAGCTAAAATAGTTGAAATAACAGCTAGAAAATCTTCTAGATAAAGGTTTTATCAAACCTAGGGTGTCTCCCTAGGGTACACCTGTACTCTTCGTGCGAAAGAAAGATGGTTCCTTGCGTATGTGCATAGATTACCGTCAGCTGAATAAGGTCACTATTAAAAATAAATATCCTCTTCCTAGGATAGATGACCTCTTTGACCAACTTCAGGGTGCTAAGTGTTTTTCTAAAATAGACCTTCGTTCGGGATATCATCAGTTGAAATTTAGGGAGTCAAACATTCCTAAAATAATTTTTTGAACCAGATATGGTCATTATGAATTCTTAGTCATGTCTTTTGGGTTGACTAACGCTCCTACAACTTTCATGGACCTATGAATTGGGTCTTCCGTCAGTTCCTAAATCTGTTTGTCATAGTTTTTATTGATGACATCTTGATTTACTCCAAAAGTGAGGAGGACCATGCCAATCACCTTCGAATTATTCTTCAAACTCTCAAAGATCATAATTTGTATGCAAAATTCTCCAAGTGTGAATTCTAGCTAAATGCTATTGCTTTAATGGGGCATATTGTGTCTAATGAGCGGATCTGGGTTGATCCCCAAAAGGTTGAGGCAGTGAGAAAATAGCCCAGACCGACGACTCCAACTGACATTCAAAGCTTCTTGGGTTTGGCTGGTTATTACAGAAGGTTTATACAAATTTTTTCTTCCATAGCTGCACCATTTACTAAGTTGACTTAGAAAAAGGTGAAGTTTTTGTGGTCTGACTATTGTGAGAATAGTTTTGAGAAGTTGAAAGACAAGTTGACTATTGCTCTTGTTTTGACTTTTCCAAAAGGTACAGAGGGTTTTGTTATGTATTGGGATACGTCTCGAGTGTGACTTGGTTGTGTACTTATGCAGCATAGTAATGTAGTAGCTTATGCATCTCGGTAGTTGAGGTTGCACGAGCGAAACTACCCCACTCATGAGTTGGAGTTAGCAGCTGTGGTTTTTACACTTAAGATATGGTGGTACTATTTATATGGGATACATATTTATATAGTCACTGACCATAAGAGTTTGTAGTATGTTTTCTCGCAGAAAAAATTGAACCTCAGGCAGAGGCGCTGGATGGAATTGCTAAAAGATTATGACATGAGCCTACACTATCATCCGAACAAGGCAAATGCGGTAGCCGATGCCCTCAGAAGGTTGTCTATGGGCATTCTTTCTCATGTTGAGAAAGAAAAGAGGGAAGTGTTAAAGGATATTTATCGTCTTACAAATCTAGAAGTGCGACGCTTGGATTCCGAAGATGAGGGAATGGTTGTTCATGAGATAGATCAATCTTCCCTTTGTGAAGAAGTTAAAGAGAAATAGGTTGAAGATCCCATCATGATGCAGATCAAGAAAAATGTGGTTCAGCAGAAGGTGATGTCCTTCGAAATTGGTGGTAATGGTATTTTGAGGTATCAGGGAAAATTATGTGTGCCAGATGTTGATGGTTTATGGGAGATAATCCTTGACAAATCTCACACTTCGAGGTATGTTGTATACCCAGGCTCTACTATGATGTACCATGATCTGAAATCTATGTATTGGTGGAATAATATGAAGCGTGATGTGGCTAACTTTGTTTCCAAGTGTTTGAATTACCAACAAGTTAAAGTAAAGCATATGAGGCCAGGTGGTTCTTCCCAAGAGATAGCTTTACCCTTGTGGAAGTAGGAGATGATTAATATGGACTTTAGTATAGGACTTTTGAGGTCCCAAAACAAGTATGATTCCATTTGGGTAATTGTAGATAGGCTGACCAAGTCAGCCCACTTTCTGCCTGTCAGGACTAACTATTCGGGAGAGAATTATGCAAAGTTGTTCATTACAGAAATAGTTAATTTGCATGGGGAACTTGTGTCCATCATATCCAACCGAGACTGATGGGCAGGCTGAGTGCACTATTCAGACCCTTGAGGACATATTGAGGGACTGTGTGATTGATTTTAAAGGTAGTTGGGTGGAGCACTTGCCCCTGATAGAGTTCGCATATGATAACAGTTTCCATTCCAGTATTAAGATAGACCCATTTAAAGCATTGTATGGGAGAAGATATAGGTCACCAATAGGGTGGTATAAAATAGGTGAGATGCAGATATTTGGGCTTGATCTTGTTCATCAGGAAATGAAGGACGTGAAAGTCATTAAAGAATGACTTAAGACATCCCAAAGTCGTCAGCAATCCTACATCGATGTTAGGAGAAGAGATTTAGAGTTTGAGGTTGGAGATTGGGTGTTTCTCAAGGTTTCTCCCATGAAGGGAGTCATGCAGTTCAGGAAGAAAGGTAAGCTGAGTCTTCGCTACATAGGACCATACCAGATTGTGAGAAGGATAAGTGGGGTTGCATATGAGTTAGAGTTGCCTTCAAGTTTAGGTTCTGTTCACCCGGTATTTCATATATCCATGCGGAAAAAGTGTATTGGAGACCATGCATTTGTATTTCCTGTTGAATAAATCAAAGTGATAAACTCCTTATCCTATGAAGAAGAACCTGTAGTAATTTTGGATCGCCAGGTTATAAGATTGATGAGCAAATAGACAGCCTCAGTTAAAGTGTTGTGGAGAAATCAGAAAGTTGAAAAAGCAACTTGGGAATCAGAAGATGACATGAGGGCTAGATACCCAAGCTTATTTGATCCAACGAATGATGAGGTGGAAGGTACAATCCTTGTTTAATTCTTTCCTATGCCCTATTGTACTTGGAATCGTGCTTGTCTATTTTCCCGCATCATTATTCGGGGGCGAATGATCCCAAGGGGGGGATAATGTAAAGCCCCGCGAAAAGTTGTGCACGTATTATTTCATGCTAGCTAACATTTACAGTTGAAGACCTGAAATTTTCTAAGTGTAAGAATAAAAAAGACTTAGAATTATTTTTAGTTTCTAAACTTCAGGGAATTTATTTTCGACCTTCCCGACCTTCGATTTTAGATTTTCTTATTGATTCATGATCGGGGAAGTTAATAGTGCCTATTGGGTGAGTTTTAAAAATTTTGGACGTCGTTTAGGGCATGTTTGGAAGCCCAAAATAGTGGCATCATGCGATATGCATACGTCGCATGGTCTAGTGCTGTGCTATGAAGCATGCTACGCATGATCCAGTCCGGAGGGATAGAGCATGCAACTCATAGTCTGCTGCACCCCTGGAAATTTTTCAGCAATTAAGCTCTGTCTCATTAAGGGTATATTGGTATTTTCCCACACGCTTATCAGATCAAACACAATATTGCAACCCCAATTGAACATATTATTCATACATTCACAAAAAATCATCCAGAACACTCTCTAGGGTTTCAAACTAAAAACCCAAATAGCTCAAGATTTAATCGTGAGTTTTAGAAGATAATTAGAGATTAGGAAGCCCTAATCCGCAAGCTTCCAGAATCACCCATTATTTTCTAAAATAGAAGTACGTCGGGTTTATCCTAAAAAACTACATGGGCTTGAAACCATTAGAGCATGATTATTTTTATATTTTTATGCATGATTTTCAAATGGGTTTTGGAATTTATGTTTAAAATTTCGTATTTCGAATGTTTCAATGTTACTATTGCTTTGACCATGTGGTCCGATCCCCTAACTTGATTTACATGAATACGCATATGTATGATATTTGAGATTTAATATCATTGAAAGAATAAATTATAAACTTCGTCTCGTGTATTGAATTAAAGATTACGATTTTGATTTGAAAGAAGTTTTTGCAATATTATAGCATTTGAGCATGATTTGAAAATGTTGAGAGGGTGTTTCTTGATATAAATGTGTTCTTGTGTTTAAGAGAAAGAATTGCATGCGAATTGAGAATTTTTACACGACCACCTTGTAATATTAAAATGCTTGACAAAGATGAGTTCCTTGTGTGTGTTTACATGAGGTTTGAGAAAGAGTTTCTTGAATTGAATTATTGAATTGGTGGTTCCTAAACTTGTTTTTTGAAAACAGAGATTTATGATAGACTAATAATGGCTCAGAGATGTGACTTGCAAGTCAATGGTATGACGATACCATATGTATTTATGCCATAACAGATTATGTTTTCAGAGTATGATTTCAGATTATGTTTTCAGAAAATGCATGTTTTGAAAGAGTTAAAAATTGGCTTAAAGAGGGTTTGGTGGTTACCCAAAAAAGGCTTGTGTTCAAGTAACTCTTAGCTTGAAACCGTACTTGTCGATACGGGTATATTATTATTGTACGCTGGCGGCGGCCGTGTGGCGTAGTAGATTCAGAGACTCTGACCCTTGAGGCACACTTGGGTTAGGGGCTTCGCTGCCGAGTTAATGGCAGTTTCTATATAGCCCATGGAATTTCAGAGTTGCAGGGTGTACCACCTAGCGCAGAAGTAAAACAAAGAGGGTCACAGATTTCGGATAATTTCATAGTTTTTTTAAATGTCCATGTGATTTCTTACTATATTATATGTTCATGATCTAATTTAGAATTGCTCTCATATATGCTGAATATAAATTATTATTATGGATTTGGTCTACGTACCAGTACATCTGTATTGACCCCCCCTCCTCCCTCTAAGTTTTGAGGCTTAGTCTAGGGGTCTAGAAAAGCAGTAGATTTTATCAAACAGAGTTGCAGTGTACAGTTGGTGAGCCCTCTTTATTCTCGATGGCCTTTTTACTTTCAGACGACTATTATTAGACATGGTTTTTGGTCTACTGGGGGCCTTGTCCCAATTTTTAGATTTTGTTAGAAATCATGTAGTAGAGATTTCGTAGACGATTTACAGATGTTGTTAGATGGTTTTGGATTGTCCTTTTGTATTATCAAACTTACATCAAATTTATGACCATGATTCTATTTTGCTACAACTTTTGCATTTCCTTATTTGTGTATGAATGGTGTGTATGATTTCAAATTAGAAGTGTATCTGGGCCTTCATGGATTGGGATGCCTGTCAAAACTAGGGCCTCGATTCGGGCGACATTAAGCTAAGGGGGAGATGGTAGTATAGTACATGGTAGAAGACCATTAATTCTTACAGTTCCTATTATAAAGAGTTCAAGTTCAATCTGTAGTATGAATCAGGTTCCATAAGTTAAAAGATTCCTAACTCAAGTCATGCAGTTCATGATGCTCCTATTTATGTTTCCTAGTATGCTCAGTTCCCTTGACTCATGTTACACTTTGAATGGTCCGTTAAGTTCAGTTTATGTCATGTGTTCCTCAGGCCTCAGTAGTGTGTCAAAGTCATTCAGTCGTACTTCAGTTAGATGGAGTCTCGTACATCATCATAGTCTTTCTTAAACCTACTCAGTCCTATATTCAGTACCATTGAAAACTTGTTATCATTTATCATCTCATATAATTCTCATGTTAGTCATGTATTTCATAAATTAGTTTAGCCATATAATCATGCATCAGATATGCATGTTCAGTATGTAAGTTCAGTCTATCAGACCAGTCACGTAATCATGCTTCAGTTGTGTATGTCTATTTTAGTACGTTAACTTAGTCTGTCAGTATTCTCTCATCTTACCTAGTGTAATACCCCGTAAAATCCTAAGTCTAAAGTTCAGCTTATAAATCTTTCCAAGCTCCAAGACTTAGCAAATTTTTTGCTAAGTGCTCAAGATTCAACGCTTAGTCTTATTTTAGACCTCCAAACTTTGAGGATTTATTTGACGACCTTTCTGACCTTCATTTTTGGATTTTCAAGTTGCATTGCAATGGGGAAAGGTCTTAGTACATCTCGGGTAAGTTTCAAAATTTTTCGGATAGCGTAAGGGCGTGTTTGGGGTTCAAAAATAGAAGCTCGGGGCGATAAGCCAACGTCGCCCCAGCTATAGCACCGGGCTAAGCCAGGCCC
Source organism: Capsicum pubescens (assembly GCA_030864215.1). Taxonomy (NCBI): domain Eukaryota; kingdom Viridiplantae; phylum Streptophyta; class Magnoliopsida; order Solanales; family Solanaceae; genus Capsicum; species Capsicum pubescens. The sequence goes on along the minus strand of CM061541.1, from coordinate 72,510,584 downwards.
CACCTAGGGTAGTCCACCGAACTTAGGTAGGCGTCGCCCAGGGTAGTCCACTGGGATTAGGCAGGCGATGCCTGGCAAGTCCAGTGCTTGCCCAGTTTTCAGCATTCCACTTCCATGCTCTTAGGGGTATTTTGGTCATTTTGCCAGAGTAAATATACTCAATAACACGGGATTAAGGGTCAAAAACACCAAAATATAACCTCTTGTCTCAAAATCCTCTCAAGAACACATTAGGATTTTTCATAGAAGATTCAAGTTCAACCAAATTCTACCATCAAATTCCAAGAATCTCTCCGTCAATCTTCACTAAATCAAGAAACTAAGGTATGCATGTGTTCATTCATGAACTCTTTTCATCCATGAAGTCCAAGAGCCCTATTTTAAAATGTATGCCATACTTTTTATGTTTTGATTTGATTGTTGATCTTGTTTATATGTTGAATGATGTCAAGATAGAATCTTTATGGGTTTGTATGAAACTAGGATGGCATGTTAGTTGAAATATATGAACTTTGGGTGATTTGGGTTGTTGAATTAATGAATAAAACCTATGCCATAAAGTGTAAATGCAAGGTGTTTGATAAAATACCTAAGAGACTAGAAATCATGCAATATAGCTAAGTAGAAACTAAATGACAAGTCCATGCTCTATCCCTTATGACTCAACATGAATTCCATGCAAATTGTTATGTATTGTTGTGGTGATATGGAATGCTCATGAAAATAGAACCGTGCAAGTATGTACATGTTATATGCATTATCTTTCATGTTCTATAATATGATAATCATGTGTAGTATGAAATCCCCTACTTATGGTATTATGAATTATGAATGTTATTCCTATGATCAAGAAGTGTCAGTTTCCTTCTATCGAGTCCTGGGGGTACTTGTACCCGAAAAATATAGATGTGTGCCTAGAGCCATGTCATGTTATCATGATACTCTCAGTCAATCCATGATCTTTAGAATTCAGTCAGTCATGTGATACACGAAGACTCAAAAATCTCAGCAGTCTTATTTGTTCAGCGATCTCAGTAGTTTAGTAATCTCAGAAGTTCAGTAATATCAGTACTCAGTAATCTCAGTAATAACAGTATTCCTAGACACCTCAGTAATTCCAGTACTCTCAGTCAGTCCACAGAACTCAGTATGTTCCATCATTCAAAGGAACTCAGTAAACTAAGTTTAGTTATGCTAAATAACACCACTAGTATCTGTTCAGCTAATTACTACCAGTTTAGTTAATCGGTATCAGTTCAGCTAATCAGTTCATTTCAGTTATTCAATCCAGTTTAGTAATCAGTTTAGTGTCTTTCAGATGGGAGTAGGATTTATCACCGAGCGATCCTAGGGATGGGGACTCACCAGCTAGAATAGGACTGAGATCCTTAGAAGCAATTCCTAAGTTCCAAACTCGTAGCCAGTGTAGGTACGAGATGTCACCCATTAGATAAAACTGACATAATCAGGGATCACCCATTAGCACATTCACATGTATAGGATTGGTCCCAGGGGTCACCTGCTAGATTAGAACTGACTCCACAATAGTTGTCTTTACTGGTGGCGTGGTACTGACACCCTTCCATTCAGGGCAGATATTGGACCCCAGTCAGCTTAGCATGGGGCATGTCAGTTAGATGAATACATCCCACAGTTTTAGTAGTACAGACTCAATACTGTCAGATACAATCAACTCAGCTTAATAGTACAGATTCAGTACTGTTAGATACGGTCAATACTTATCATGTAAATAGACTTCAAGATAAACCATTAGACAGGACTGATCTCAACTACAGTTAATCAGAATCAAAATCATCAGATTTAAAGATCACCTACTAGATAGGACTGATCTCAGACTAAGTAAAATCATTTTTATTATCAGTATACTCATAGATCACCCAATAGATAGGACTGATCTCAAATTTAGTTACTCCATAAGAATGGAACTCACATAGTTCCATCAGAACTTAGACGGTCATATACAGTCTGTCAGTAGCAATTACATCAGTTACGCTGATCATCACAGTTATATCAGTCTTCATAGATTACGTTATCAGTATTCAATTTTAGGGCTATTAGACACAGTCAATCAGACCAGTTCTTCATAATTTGAACTGTCAGAAATAGTCATTCATTTATTTAGTACCTCAGTATCAGTAAACTCAAGTCGTCAGTATTCAGACTCAGTAATCAGTATCATCACGAGTTCAGTTATAGTTTCTTATGCATGAATGTATTCTCACATTCATATTAGTCAACAATGTTCATGAATATGACCCTTTGCAATTTGCCAACCTCACTTCTATACTCCGTACATTCAGTCGTACTGATGTATTTACGCTATGGTGCTTTCTCTTATGTTACACTATAGGTTCAGAGGCATGAGCTCCAGATCAACAGTAGATTCCAATATCAACAGTCACAGTTAGAAGTAAGTCCTCATATTTCGATGACATAATGGTTTCATTACTATCTTAGTTTCTAGCTTATTTCAGTAGCTGGAGTTAGTTGGGGACATGTCGCATCAACTCCTTATTCAGACAATTTAGAGGCTTTCTAGACTATAGCATGTCAGATAGTTATTTCAGACTTGTTTTGGTATTGTTATACCATTTTCAGATATTATTTTTATCAGATGTTTATTTAGATTTGAATCTTATGGCCATTCAGTACATGTTTCCGCATCATTTATGTTATATTATGCAGTATACAGGTACAGATACCAGTCATGGGTTAGCTTGTGGTCCTTCGGGGTTATGAGCATCGTGTGTCATTCCAGTTCAGAAAATTGGGGTATTACAAACTTATTATCAGAGCCTAAGGTTCAATAGAGTCCTAGGAAGTCTAAAAGTTGCATCTGGTAGAGTCTTGTACATGTGTGTGTTATGCACCACACTTATGTGCAAGAGGCTATGAGATGTTTTCGGAACAATTTCCCTTCTTTCAGTATTCATGTCGTGCCAGTGAGCATAATATCAAGTCAATCTCAGTCTAATCGATTTCTCCCTTTCTTTTACAGAACATTTCTCCTAAAAAAATGGGAATCAGTCAGTCTCTCAGCCCGAAGATCCTTTGGGAGATCATGTTTCTCATACGAAATTCAAAACTGCATTTACCAGTCTTGCTCAGTCAGTCGCTGCCTATAATGAATGACTAGATATCATTCCGGCAAACCCAGTGTCCAATTCAGCTATAGTTAGAATTTGGGACTTCACCCAAATGAATCCTCCTTCTTTCATAGGGTCTAAGTCAGATGACGACCCACAGGAATTCCTAGATTAAGTTCAGAAGGTGACAGATATTATGGGGGTGACTACTGTGGAGTGTGCTGAGTTAGCCACATATTAGTTGCAGGATGTGGCTCATACTTGGTACAGACAGTGGAAGTCAGAAAGGTTAGATGATGTAGTTTTTATAGAGTGGGAGAAGTTTGCCTCTGCTTTTCTTGATAGATTCTTTCTGCTAGATCTTAGAGAAGCTAAGGTTCTAGAGTTCATCAACCTTAGGCAGGGCAGTATGATGGTGAACGAGTATTCTCTTAGGTTTACTCAATTAGCCAGATATGCCCCTCATATGGTTGCAGACGGTAGAGCTAAGATGAATAAGTTCATGTCAGGGGTGAATGATAATATGGTAAACGAGTGTAGGTATGCCATGTTGAATAGTGATATGACTTTAGCCAGACTTATGACTCATGCTCAGCAGATAGAGGAGCAGAAGATTAGGATGAGGGAGAGACAGAGTAAGAAAGAAAGGACAGGTAGTTTAAGCTTTGCTCAGCCTAAGTCACAGAGTGGTAACTGTTCTCAACATAGTCAGAAGTTTTCAGTCCCTTCTCCATCCTCAGCTAGTGCACCAGCACCTAAGTCTAGAAATGGTCGTCATGATGGGGCACCTGTCTCTGAGGCCTAGGGTAGTGAGAATAGGGGTCTTACTTATCCGCATTGCAAAGAGTGCAGTAAGAATCATTAAGGTGAATATAGAGTAGGCACTGATTTATGCTTTGGGTGTGGCAAGCCAGGACACATGATACGAAAGTGTAGAGTTCTAGCACAGAGGGGTAACGAGTTGCATCAGCAAGGCACCAAGAGTGGTCAGCGTCAGAATAGACTTTATGCACTCCGAACCCGTCATGATCCAAAAAGTTTCCCTGACCTAGATTCGGGTGCGTTACAAGTCTTTCATGTTCATAGTATGCATTGTTATATCTCTTTCTCTCATTTGAGCATATGTTTTAGCATGAGTTAGTTAGTAAAACCAGCAAGTCAGTTTAGCAATCGAGCAGTCAAATTTGCATAGCTTATTTTCTCATCCTTTCATCTATTCATGCTATCCAAAGTCTCAGGGAATGTAACTATTCCAAGATAAAATATCCTAGTAGTCGCAAGTTTGGTCCAGTTCATGCATCATGCATTAGTTTTAGACTCCCAAGGTTCAGTCATAATTTAGTTCGTCGATGCCCTGTGCATCGCCCCAGTATCTTTGTAAGGTAAGCGTTCTTAGAGGGACATAGTGTCCCAAGGGGGAGATGCCCCACCTTTTATTAACCCTCTCATGTCTTACATCCTTCAGTTTCTCCTTGCATAACCAATTCATTGTAGAATAGAGGGTACTCATAAGTTGACCCTCAAGTTAAAACCTCAGCTATAAGTCAAGTATTCAGAGGTTCAGTTTAGTTCATGATGTTCAGTTCATATGTCACATATCAGGCTCAGTTATGTTCTCATGTTCCCGCCCATGCATGCTTAGTAAATGATCTCAGGTTCATTAGCATTTCTGGTCAAGGTAGTAGTCCTCCTTAAGCTTATTTAGCCTCATGTTCAAATTTCAGTACCAAACTTGGTATTCTATTCCATGCTTAATTTTCAGTTCGAACATGGTACCTTTACCATTACATATTCAGCTGCATGTTCATGAGTTAGTTCAGTTATGTATTCATGCATCAGATACGCGTGATCAGCTTATCAGTACTTTCAGTCATACATTCACGTATTATATCAGTTATATAATTATGCATCAGATATGCATGGATTCATCTTATCAATCTATGCATCAGATATGCATTCTCATTCTAAGAAACTTAGTTCATCAGAATCCTCAGTCCTACATTTATTAATCAGTTACCCACGCATCAGATATGCATGTTCAGTATGAATCAGTCTATTCGTCACGTCAGACATAAGATCATATTTTAGTCATTCATGTTCAGTTGATGTTCAGCTTATTGATTCCCCTATCGGTCAGTCTCATTCGAGGATGAATGTTCCCAAGGAGAAGATATTGTAATACCCCATAAAATCCTAAGTCTAAAGTTTAGCTTATAAAGTTTTCCAAGCTCCAAGACTTAGAAATTTTTTTGCTAAGTGTTCAAGATTCAACACTTAGTCTCATTTTAGACCTCTGAACTTCGAGGATTTATTTTACGACCTTCCCGACCTTTATTTTCGGATTTTCAAGTTGCATTACGATGGGGAAATGTCGTAGTACATCTCGGGTAAGTTTCAAAACTTTTTGGATAGCGTAAGAGAGTGTTTGGGGTTCCAAAATAGTAGCTAGGGGTGATAAGCCTGCGTCGCCCCAGCTATAGCACCGGGCTAAGGCAGGCGCCGCCTGGGGTAGTCCACCGGGCTTAGGCAGGCACCACTCGGGGTAGTCCACCGGGATTAGGCAGGCGCCGCCTGGCAATTCCAGTGCTTGCCCAGTTTTCAGCATTCTATTTTCGTGCTCTTAAGGGTATTTTGGTCATTTTGCCTTAGTATATATACTCAATAACACAGGATTAAGGCTCCAAAACAACAAAATATAACCTCTTGTCTCAAAATCCTCTCAAGAACACATTGGGGTTTTTCATAGAAGATTCAAGTTCAAGCAAATTCTACCATCAAATTCCAAGAATCTCTCCGTCAATCTTTACTAAATCAAGAAACTAAGGTATGAGTGTGTTCATTCATGGACTCCTTTCGAGCATGAAGTCCAAGAACCCTATTTTAAACTATATTACATGGTTGTTATGTTTTGATTTGATTGTTGAACCTTTTTATGTGTTGAATGATGTCAAGATAGAATCTTTGTGGGTTTTTATTAAACTAGGATGGCATGTTAGTTAAAATATATGAACTTTGGGTGATTTGGGTTGTTAAATTCATGAATAAAACCTATGCCATAAAGTGTTCATGCAAGATGTTTGATAAAATACCTAAGAGATAAGAAATCATGCTATATAGCTAAGTAAAACCTAAATGACAAGTCCATGCTCTATCCCTTATTACTCAACATGAATTCCATGCAAATTGTTATGTATTGTTGCGGTGATATGGAATGCTCATGAAACTAGAACCATGCAAGTATGTACATGTTATATGCATTATCTTTCATGTTCAAGAATATGATAATCATGTGTAGTATGAAATCCCCTACTTATGGTATTATGAATTATGAATGTTATTTCTATGATCAAGAAGTGTCAGTTTTATTTTATCGAGTCCTAGGGGTACTTGTACCCAAAAAATATAGCTGTGTGCCTAGAGCCATGTCATGTTATCACGATACTCTCAGTCAAGCCATGATTTATAGAATTCAGTCAGTTATGTGACACAGGAAGACTCAGAAATCTCAGCAGTCTCAATAGTTCAGCGATCTTAGTAGTTCAGTAATATAAGTAGTTTAGTAATCTCAGTACTCAGTAATCTCAGTAACAACAGTATTCCTAGCCACCTCAGTAATTCCAGTACTCTCAGTCAGTCCTCAGAACTTAGTACATTCAGTCAGTCAAAGGAACTCAGTAAACTTAGTTTAGTTCCACTAAATTATACCACTAGTATCAGTTCAACTAATCAATATCAGTTTAGTTAATCGGTATCAGTTCAACTAATCATTTTAGTGTCTTTCAGATGGGAGTAGGATTTAGCACTGAGCGAGCCTAGGGATGGGGACTCACCCGCTACAATAGGACTGAGATCCTTTAAAGTAATCCCTAAGTTCCAGAACTACATAGCCAGCGTAGGTAATAGATGTCATCCATTAGATAGTACTGACATACTCAGGGATCACCCGTTAGCACATTCACATGTATAGGACTGGTCCCAGGGGTGACCCGCTAGATTAGGAATGACTCCACAATAGTTTTCTTTACTGGTGGCATGGTACTGACACCCTTCCATTCAGGGTAGAGATTGGACCCCAGTCATCTTAGTATGGGGCATGTCGGTTAGATGAATACATCCCACAGTTTTAGTAGTACAGATTTAGACTGTTAGATATAGTAACTCAGCTCAGTAGTACAGATTCAGTATTGTTAGATATAGTCAATACTTATCATTATAAATAGACTTTAAGATCACCCATTAGACAAGACTGATCTCAACTACAATTAATCAGTATCAAAATCATCATATTTAAAGATCACCTGCTAAGTAGGACTGATCTCAGACTAAGTCAAATTATCTTTATTATTAGTATACTCGGAGATCACCCACTAGATAGGACTGATCTCAGATTCAGTTAATCCATATAGAACAAAACTTAGATAGTTCCATCAAAACTTTGACTGTCAGATATAGTCACTCAGCAGCAGTTACATCGGTTATGTCGATTATCACAGTTATATCAGTTATATCAATCTTTATTGCTTATGTTATCAGTATTCAGTTTCAGGGCTGGTAGACTCAGTCAATCAGACCAGTTCTTCATAATTCGAACTGTCAAAAATAGTCATTCATTTATTCAGTACCTCAATATCAGTAAACTCATGTTGTCAGTATTCAGACTCAGTAGTCAGTATCACCACGAGTTCAGTTATAGTTTCTTATTCATGTATGTATTCTCACGTTCATATTAGTTAGCATTGTTCATGCATATAACCCTTTGAATTTAGCCAACCTCACGCATATAATTAGTACATTTAGTCGTACTGACGTATTTGCGCTATGGTTCTTTCTCTTATATTACACCATAGGTTCAGAGGCACGAGCTCCAGATCAGCAGTAGAATCTAATATCAGTAGTCAGAGTTAGAAGTAAGTCCTCATATTTTGAGGACATGATGTTTTCATTAGTATTTAAGTTTTCAGATTATTTCAGTAGCTAGAGTTAGTTGGGGACATGTCCCATCAACTTCTTATTCAGATAGTTTAGAGGCTTTCCAGACTATATAATGTCATACGGTTATTACAGACTTGTTTTGGTAGTGTTATACCATTTTCAACCATTATTTTTATCTGATGTTTATTTAGATTTGAACCTTATAACCATTTAGTGCATGTTTCCGCATCATTTATGGTATATTATATAGTATGCAGGTACAGATATCTGTCATGGATTACGTTGTGGTCCTTCGAGGTGATGAACACCATGTAGCATTCCGGTTCAGAAAATCAGGGTGTTACACCTAGAAATACTTGAGGATGAATGTTCCTAAGGGGGAGATATTAAATAACCCGCAATTTGCCAACTCAATTTAGTCTTCAGTACATGAGAATCCCTAAGTAGAATTTTTGTTCTAGATAGAATTTCCCATATTTAGACCCACCATCTTATAAGAAATTCAGTCAGCTTTCCGACGATATAAAATTTGCCCAAATCTGATAATCGGGTATGGAGTTATGGCTATTTTAAGTTCCAATCGTAAAACACCGTCATTTCAGTCAGTAGCGCGTCGCTCCATAGATCCAAATGACAATTGTCAATTTCAAGTGTTACTCCGAGATCTCATCACATTGCAGAGGGCCTCTAATTCCCAATAGTCATAATCCAGTAAGGGTCCGCGATTACACTGCATCGCGCCGTTAGCCCAGTTCCTAGCTGTCAGTTTCCAGTGACCCGGCGCGATAGCGCCGCGTCACGCTAGGGCCACAAATTGGAAATTTCAAAAAAAAATTAAAGTGTCGTCCAAGGTTAAATTAGTCTTTTCCCATGTATTTAATACACCCGGATGTGGGATTTAATTCCTAAAAATGTATTTAGGTTATTATTAACTCACTTTTCCCCAATTTAAGACATTCTCTCTCAATGATAGAAAACCCTAGCCTTAAAGTTTCAAGAGCAATCTCAAGAATCCCTCCGAGAGTCTTCAAGAACTTCAAGAATTTAGATTCCCAAGTATGTTATATGTTCATTCATGGATCCTTACCTTCCATGGAGCCTAAGAATCCCTTTTAAAAATATAAGACTTTGGATTTCATTCTTTCTATGTTACAATTGTATTGGATTCATGTTTCATGTTATTTTTTGGGTTTTCATCCATGATTTAATTACAAGTTTTCATGGAATTAATCATTATATGTGTTGAATTGCATGATATTCATGATAAACCCTATGATGTACAAGTTGACTAATGTATCTATGATAACCATGCGTGTTTATTATTATGTGACCTAAGCATGCTCCCCAAGTGTTTATCTAAATGCCTAAGTGAATGAAATAGTGTCATTATACCATGATAGCATGTACTCCCCATTTATGTACAAGTCAATGCATCCCAAGTGTTTGTTTAAATTCCTTAATGAGTGATTTATGAACATGTAGACATAGTCATGTTTCCAAAACTTGTGCCATGATTTACTTTTAATTTTATTGATTCCTGGGAGTGCTCAATACCAAAAAATCTAGCAGTTTGCCTAGAGCCCTAGTAATTAAAGAAAAACTCCATAGTATCACGAATAGTAGAATTCATTCAGTTACTGAACTCTACTAAATCAGTCCAGTCCAGTCCAGTCTAATCAGTCAGTGTCCTTAAGTTAGTAGTAGGAACTAGCACCGAGCGAGTGTAGAGGTGATGACTTCTCCAGTCAGGCAGGCAGAGTCATTAGTAGAAGTCTCACACTATAGAACTACGTAGCCAATATAGGATGTGAGGAGTCACCCATTAGATTAAGGCTTGGCTACCTTTAAGGGTCACCCGTCAGATTAGGCTTGACTTTCTGTTCAGGGTCACCAGTCAGATAGGCTTGACCACAACAGTTTCTTTACCCGTGGCACGGTATTGGCTCCATTCCAACTAGGGTTACGGGTTATACCCCACTCAGTTTACTCGGGGGAATGTAAGTTAAGTGAGAACTCCCACAGTTTTAGTTTTAGTCTCAGTCTTCAGAATAAAACTCATTTCAGTTCTACAGAATAAGGACATTCAGACACATTCACTTAGTCATCAGTAATTTAGATTATCAGTAATATCAAATTATCAGTATATTCAGTTATCAGTTATTAGATTCAATTCCAGTATACTCAGTTATAGTATGCACAGTATGTTAAGTAGTTGTAGATCCTCCATGTATGCTAATCCATCTCTTTCATATCATTTAGTTAGTTATTGTTCATGTTTATAAACCCATGCATTCAGCCTTACCTTATTTAGCATACCAGTACATTCCTACGTACTGATCGCATACTCGTTTTTTGCGCTATGATGTCTCATATCATAGGTTCAGACACTCAGGTTCCTGACTACATATAGCCTTTTCCAGTTATCAGCAGCAGTTATAGTATTGTGTTCTTATACTCCGGGGATGTTAGATTACTTCAGTACATTCAATAGTTCATTATTTCAGTAGTCGGAGTTAGTTGGGCACTTGTCCCATCAAATCCGTATTCAAACAGTTAGAGGTTTTTTATACTAGAATATTTCAGATAACTATTTAGTATTTTAGCATTTTATTTAGTTATGAGTGTAGGATTTTGAACCTTATGGCATTTCAGTCCATCTTCAGAATTATTATAGTAATTTTATTCAGTGCTCACTGCAGGTACCAGTCATGGGTTATCTTGTGGTCCTTTGAGGTCATAAGCACCATGTATCATTCGGGGTACAGACTCGAGGTGTTACATTGATGTACCAAGGTTGGAAGACACTTTAGTTTGGGATTTTAGTACATGGACGATAATTATCCCCTACAGGTCATGGCTAGAGAGTGGTTGTATATCCATTAGCATGTATGTATGAGGTTAAGGTGAGTTTGACGGTCCCTTGAGTGAACCGAGGAAATATATTTTTATACTTAATAAAATGTATTGACTTATTTTTGGCTTGGTTGACTCAAATTCACTAGGTGATAATTTGTTGACTTGTTAGTTTGATTCCAAATTATTCATTGTTGCTTGTTATGCTAAGTGTATGTTGTTTAAGAATGGATTAACTTGTTGAACTATAACTTAGTTTTATGTTCATATTATCATCTTAGATTGTCCAAATGACCCTACCAGTACACTTTTGTTCTTGCGTGCGGATACTACACCTACTTTTAAATTTATGAGTGAAACACATATTGCAGTGGGTGCTACGAGACCTCACTTGTGATTCCAACGGTTGACTACAAATTATAGGGTGAGCAGCAATCCAGGATACCATGAAATCTTTTCTTATTTGCATTATTTCTAGTTATGAACTTATGTTTTATTTTAGTTTGGGGTGCATGCCCTGCGTGACATTCTTAGATGTTTTGGTGCAGATGGCTTTCAGGTCCTAGGGATGGTTTTTGTATAAGTTCCTTTCCGCCTTTAATTGTACTTATGATTTGGTTTAGATTAGATGATATATTGATGGATTAGTTTCACTTATTTGTTCTAAGTGTGGTTTATGAGATGGTCGTTCTGGATAGTTGGTTCTCCCATCGAATGAGTAGCACGGCTGCCACTCATGAAGGATTTGGGTCATGGCATTTCTTCTTCATCAAAATTATTCTAGGTGTCTATTTTTGAAACACTTTCTATTATCATCATCAGGTATGGCAACTTTTTAGAACCGATAGAAATTGTCATTACAATATAAGAAATTTATGAGATTATAAAGTATGTTTAGTGATTATTATCCATTATTTAGCTGTATATTTGTCTGCACATGCAGACGCCTACATAAATTACCATGACAAGCTCAAAATAATTAGAGATAATGTAAATGTACACCGACTTATAAAAGGTGACTTCAATGATGAGCACTGCCATAAAAAAAGGTGATAGAGTCATCACTATGGACCATTTGAATGATTTTTGAAACATGGTTAATTATTATGAAGTTATTGTTACGACTTTTAAAGAAAATAAGTACACATGGTCAAATCAATGGACATCTTAAAAATAAAGACAAATTCATTTTTGAAAGATTGGATCGTTTCTTGGAAAACATTTAGTTGTTATAAATTTTCGGAGAACAAGTACACTATCTTTCATATACAAGTTATATCAATGACTGCTTTCAATATCTCTATTTCACAATCATAGAAAATTACAAATTTGTCGTTTTGAGTCAATATGACCCTAACATATTGATCTTTAATGTATTATTAACAACTGATAGAATAATAAATAATAGTTAGATGATATTTATTTGTTTGAGTCTAATGATTATTTTTTAAAATTTAAATCTATTCATCCAAGGTAATCTCTTGTAGTGATGTGGGGATGGGGATTTTTTTGGAACGGGGAGGGGGGGATAATATCTACCTTGTATATTAAAGAACTAAGAAGAAGTACATGAAGGACGGAGCCATGATTAACCTTACCTCCTTGAAAGTTCTTAATTAGAGAGAAAAGTTTTTCTTCCCGCTGGCATGGTAAAGTTTGCTTCTATGTTTTGTTAAGAAGTCTACTACAATATTGGCCTCTGTGTATCAATATTAAATAGTAACTTGGATGAGTTGGCATATCTCTTGGGTTTTCTTGATATTGATGATGTAGTCTCGATGAAGTGTGTCTTTATCCCGAAAGCATGCTGATCATGAGCAGAAAGTTCAATTCAAAAATAATTTGCAAGTACTTATATGTAATGCACCATGAAATATTAAAAGTAGAGGCTAGCAGTTTTGTTTATTGTAGTATAGAATTGGAGTCTTTTGACAAAGGACATAATTGAATCACCATTTCTATTCCTAACAGTACCACCAATGCTAGCCTGCTGGTTAACATAGTTTCTTCTCTCATCAGTGTTTACCTTAATTCAATTATTTAGAGGTTTGATCCAAGTGACAAAATAAAAGTGAAAACAAGTTTATATTTCTCTAAGGGAAAAGATTCTGCCAGTTCCATTTGAAATCCACCTCAACCCCTATATTACTCATATGAAATTTAATATTGAAAAGCACTTTCCAACATATTCTATAACTGGTAGAAGCATTTTTACCATATATAGAGGCACATCTAGCTTTCTAAATAACCCAATAGATAGAAATTGGAATAATTTGATGTAAATTTTTGTCAAATTGCTACAAAAATTAATAGAATTTTTTTGGAATTCCTTTAAAAATCCACAATATTTGCCCTTCACATGAGCACTATGTAGTGAAAACTTTATGGTAACTTACTTATTGTTCAATAGGTGGCAAACCACATTAGATATTGAAACCATACTAGTCAAACCCCATTTGACAAGCTCAAGACTGTGCGATAGATAAAGGCTGAATTCGATCCTAGATTTCCATGTGGCACATAGAGATACACCAAGATTAGCAAAGTAGTAATTCCACACAGCTTTGACTATCTCTCTTTCAAGTGAAAAGATGACTAATAGTCTCTTCCTTCTAATTCTTACTATAAAACATAGTGACACATTTTTGATACCTAATCTGGATATGATATTATAAATAGGGATTTTCCTATTTAAAATTCTCCATAGAGTGAGAGGCATTTTAGAGGAACATACCTAGGCCAAGTGTGAGTATACATATTTCTTATTGTTGAGATGAGCACTAATCTTTTTCATTCTTTTATCAGTAGATATGATGAACACTAGGTCTAATGAAACCTGACTTGTATCTCCTACATCAACCACTCCAGTAGTAGAGATACTCGAGAAAGGAATAGAAAAATGAGAGAAAGAGGTAGGGGAAGAAGGATAAGCCATACCCTCTATGGGTGGAGATCAAGTAATAGTTGTCAAAAATCACAAGAGGTTTGCATCACCTCCTCTACCTAATGATCATTTGTAAGAGATAAAATTAGTAGAAAAATAGGGTATGGTACCCGAGGTAATGATTAAATATAGGGTTGAGGGACTACGCTATATGTCTACTGTGGTTGTTTAACAAGTGTTAGCATTTATGAGTGGGTTGGTTGGAAATAGAGCCACACCTGTGGTATCAGCTTATCAGGCTCTAGTTGTTCATCTTATAATCTCTATGGCTCCTACAGTGGATGAAGCTTTTGGAACCAATTCTTTTCCTCGTTTGATATTGGTTTTGGTGATTACTGGCATAGAATATGAATTGCCGATAAGATTTCAAAAGATAAAACCTCCAATATTCCTGGGTACTAAGTCCGAGGAAGCCTTTGAGTTTATTATTGATCGCTATACGAGGTTACATAGAGTAGAGTCTTATTTATGTATCTATCTTATTTGTGGTGGGTCTAAATCTAGTCTGTTATGTACGTGATTATCTTGTTTATGTGTCTACTTCTATGGGTGAGTCTGTGGTAGTTAGCTATGTTTGTTGTTCATGTCTTTTATTATTTGTGGGTTTTAAGAGTTTGGTAGACTTGGTTATTTTTAATATGTTGGACTTTAATATTGTTTTAGGTATGACCTGATTATCTTCATACCATGCTATTTTAAACTATAGTGCTAAAATAGTGACTCTGGCTATGCTTGAGATGAAGGAACTAAAGTGGGAGGGAGTGTAAAAGTCCAAACCAATAAAGATTATATCTTATGTCTAGGCTAGTATGATAGTGGGAAAGGGATGTTCAACCTCATTAGCTCATCTTTGGGATATAGATGTGGGGTTACCTTCTATAGAGTGAGTTTTAGTAGGCTCCAATTTTAGGATATATTTCCTTCAGACCTACCATGTGTGCCTCTATATGGGTATATAAATTATTACATTGATTTGGAGCCGGGTACTTGCCCTATTTCTATTTTACATTATCGGATGGCTCCAACAGAGTTGAGGGAGCTCAAAAGTTAGCTACAGGAGCTACATGACAAAGGTTTTATTCATCCAAGTAATTCACCATCTGATCCTATTTGTCAAGAAAAAGAATGGTAGCTTGAGGATGTACATTAATTATAGGCATCTAAATAAGGTTACAATCATAAACAAATATCCTTTGTCTTACATAGATGACTTGTTTGATCAATTACAACGTACGCCAGTGTTTCCAAAAATTAATTTGAGGTTGGGCTATCATGAGTTGAAGATTAGGCAGAGGACATATGAAGATAGCTTTTAGAATTCGATATTTTTATTATAAATTTTTGGTGATGCCTTTTGGGTTGACTAATGCACCTGCAAACTTTATAAGTTTAATGAATGGGATCTTTAAGTCGTTCTTGGATTTTTTTGTTATTGTGTTTATTGATGATATTATTGTGTACTCAAGAGTAAAAAAGATAATTCAAGCCATCTTCACGTAGTTTTGGAGATTCTAAGGGAGAAATAGTTACTTGATAAGTTATCTTAGTGTGAATTCTAGTTATCTTCAGTTTCCTTTCTTAGGGCATATGGTTTTTGAAAAAGAGGTGATGGTGGATCCCAGAAAATTGAGGCAGTAATGAATTGGAATGGACCTAGTTTAGTGAATGAGCTAAAATATTTGGTGGTTCTTGCTAGTTATTACTGCAGATTTGTCAAGAACATTGCATCCATTGCAATGCTCTTGACAATATTGAATCAAAAGGAAGTGCCATTTGTTTAGTCAGAACAATGTGAAAAGAGTTTCAAAAGCTCACAAAACTCTTGACTATAACACTTATTCTTTCATTGCAAGTTGTAGGTAAGGGCTTCTATAGTGTTTTGTGATGCCTCACTTTTAGGTTTAGATATTGTTTTAATGTAGGATAGAAATGTCATTGCTTATTCTTCGAGGCATTTGAAGCCTCATGTAAGGAACTATCCAACCTATGACTTAGAGTTGGAAAAAGTGGTGTTTGGATTAAAGATATGGAGACATCATATCTACAATTTCAAGTTTGTGATCATAATAAATTATCGTAGCCTACAACACGTGTTTACTTAAACAATGGAGGTGGATTGAATTGTTGAAGGATTATGATATGAGTATTTAGTATCATCTGAGTAAGAGAAATATGGTGGCATACACATTGAGACAAAAAACTGTAAGTATGGGTAGTTTATCCTTTTTTAGGGTACCTAGATGACCATTATCTAGAGAGTTTCAAAATCTAGTATCTCTAAGCAAGCAATTTAAGTCTAGGATAGGCGTGATGTATTGCCTAGTATTGAGGTAAATTCAACATCCGTAGAGCATGTTAAGGCCAAGAAATTTGAGGATAAGAAGTTAAATATGCTCTAATATAAATTTATATGCAAAGAGATGGCAAGATGCCAATCTTGATATGGGAGGAGTGTTGAGGTTTAAAGGAAGATTACGTGTTCCTCGGATTGGTAATTTATTTATGATGTACTTTCAGAGGTCAAAGGCTCGCGTTGTTTTATTCATCTGCGTATAACCAAGATGTATCGCGACTTGAGAAAGCTTTATTAGTTACCTGAGATGAAAAGGGACATAGTGGATTATATGTCCAAAGTGTCAAATTTATTATCAAGAAAAGTATGAGCACCAAAGGCCTAGGGGGTTGCTTCAAAGAATCCCTTTACCCATGTGAAAGTAGGAGCATATCTCTGTGGACTTTGTGGTGACCTTCCAAATACTTTGGGGAGGTATGAATCCATTTGGTTTATAGTAGATTGGATGATAAAGTTCGCTCAATTTTTACTGATTCGGGTAGACTGTAGCTCTCAACAGATAGCTAATATTTAAGTCAAAGAGATTGTGAGACTTCATGAGTTTCCACTTACTATCATTTCTTACATAGATCCAAAGTACAATTCTAAGTTTTTGGGCAGTTTGCATAAATATTCGTACACCAAGATTAAGTTTAGCATAAATTCACTCTCAAAGTGATGGAAAACCTGAAAGGTTGATTGAAGTGCTATAGGACATATTTAGGACATGTGTGATTGATTTTGGTGGTCATTGGGACCATTTTTTTTTGTTGTGTGAGTTTTCATACAATAACAGATATCGATCTAGTATTAATAAGGCACCATTTGAGACACTTTATTAAAGGAAGTGTAGGTTACCTAATGGGTGGTTTGAGTCGGCGATGTTACACCTTTGGGCATCGATTTGATAAAAGAGGCTTAGAAGAAGGTAAGATTCATTCAAGACAAGTTGTTGGCTACTTAAAATAGGCAAAAGGAGTACGCAAATCGTAAATTAAGGGACATGTACTCCAAAGTTGGTGAGAAATTTTTTCTTAAGGTGTCTCCCATGAAGCGAATCATGTGGTTGGTAAGAGGGGCAAGCTCTGCCCTCGGTATATAATTCGCTTCGAGGTTCTTGAAGAAGTAGATCCAAGTGCTTATGGTTAGATCTTACCATTGGGGTTTCGTGAAGTATATTTGATTTTTTATATTTCAATACTGAAAAGGTATCATGGGAATGGAAACTACATCATTAAGTGGAATTCAATGCTTCTAGATAATGATTGGTCTTATAAGGAAGAACTAGTAGTGATTCTAGATTAGGATGTTCAATAATTGAGGATGAAGGATATTGATTGATGAAGGTGAAATAAAATCATTGTCAAGTTGACGAAGCAACTTAGGAGACCAAGAAGGACATGTGGGATAAGCACCCTCAATTGTTTGAGGATACATGTACTCTTCTTCTTTATTGTTTAGCCAATATTTCTCGTTTGATCATTCAGGGATGACTGACGTGTAAATTGGTATCTATCATAACAACCCTCTCTGTCATTACATATGAGTCCTACGTTTAAAATCCCATGTCTAAATTCTTCCCAATTTAGAAGTTACAAATTTCAGGCTAGGCTAGTTCTAATTAATTTCGGAGCAAGGTGTTACATAGAAAAATATGAGAATTATTCGGACCAGTGTAGTTGTATTTGTCTTGATTTCTAGTTATATAAGACAATAAGGAACCCATAATAATTTATGGAATAGAATATGGGTAAGTAAAACTCAAAATAGGTCTCACTGTATGCACTATTTGGAATATTTTTGGTTTAAGGTGTGTTGCAAAAACTAAGATTTTTGGGTGAAGATAGACATTTTTACTGTCGACGCCACTATAGCGATCGACATACTGTAATAGTGGCAAGTGCCATAGCATAGAAGATCCCGCTATAGTGGCGGTCAACGACTTTATTAAATTGCAAATTTAGTAAAATATTTTTTCAAAATAGTTTATTTTTCTAAAACTCATTTTGAGGCATGGGAAGCGGAAACAAAATTTCATTTTTTTGGCTTAGTTAAGGTAAATAATCCATACCTGTTAACTCGTATTTAATTATTATGCCTCAAAATTATTAATTTAGGGTTCAAGGAGGGTGTTATGGCAAACTTTGGTTAATTGCCGGTACAAGGGTGAAAATTAAGGAATAAGCTAATGTGGTTTGATTATTAAATTTAATTTACCCTGCATTATATTAATTCTCTAATTTATCCATAGAAATGATAGTTTTAGGTTAATTACGATGGACAAGCCCTGGAACAAGACGAGAATGATTATAAACTTGACCTTAGGTGTTGGGTATGAGTTATAAATCCCTATATATTAGGTCATTTCTTTAATTATGTATTTATATGCATGTTCTAGACCTTGAGCAAACAAAAATTGCATGGAAGGGCAAAGCTTCAGAATAGAAGAGTTGTGCAAGCTTGATTCGAGGTAGGTGATGGTATTGTAGTTTAATCCAATTTATGTTATATCTGCATGTTAACTACTTTGAAGTATGGCTTATTAGTTCTTGTTGTTTGGTGTGGTCTTTGCAAATGATTTGTGGTTGTTATATGATTTTTATCTAAATATGAAATGTTTGGTATTTAGAACATCCTCACGGGCTTTTGATGCACCAAGGTTGGCAGAGACTTTTGTTCAGGATTTTAGTACATGGACGACAATTGTCCCTTACATGTCATGGATAAAGGGTGGTTGAATATCCGTTAACATGTATGTTCAAGGGTAAGGTTAGTTTAACGGTCTCTGAACCGAGGAAATATATTTTTATACTTAATAAATAGTCCTGAATTATTTTTGGCTTGGTTGACTCAACTTCACTAGCTGATAATTTGTTGACTTGCTAGTTTGATTCCTAATTGTTCATTGTTTCTTGTTATTCTAAGTGAATGTTGTTTAAGCATGGATTTACTTGTTGTACTATAACTTAGTTATATGTTCATATTTTCATTTTTGATTGTCCAAATGACCCTTCAAGTACACTTTTGTTCTTGTGTACAGATACTACACCTACATTTAAATTTGTGAGTGAAACACATATTACAGTGGGTCCTACGAGACCTCACTTGTGATTCCAGCAGTTGACTCCAAATTATAGGGAGAGCAGCAATCTAGGCTACCATGAAATCTTTTCTTATTAGCATTGTTTTTAGTTCTGAACTTATGTTTTATTTTAGTTTGGGGTGCATCACCTTCGTGATATTCTTAGATGTTTTGGTGCAGATAGCTTTCGGATCCTAGGGATGGTTTTTTCATAAGTGCCCTTCCACCTTTAATTGTACTTATGATTTGGTTTTAGATTGGATGATATATCGATGGATTTGTTTCACTTATTTGTTATAAGTGCGGTTTATGAGATTGTCGTTCGGGATAGTTAGTTCTCCCATCAAATGATTAGCATGGCTTCCACTCACGATGGGTTTGGGTCGTGGCATTTCTTCTTCATCAAAATGATTCTAAGTGTCTATTTTTGAAACACTTTCTATTATCGTCATCAGGTATGACAATTTGTTAGAACCGAAAGAAATTGTCATCACAATATAAGAAAATTATGAGATTATAAAGTATGTTTAGTGATTATTATCCATTATTTAGCTGTATATTTGCCTGCTGCAGACACTTACATAAAGTCCCGTGACAAGCTCAAAATAATTAGAGATAATGTAAACGTACAATGACTTATAAAAGGTGACTTCAATGATGAGCAATGACATCAAAAAAGGTGATAGAGTCATCAATATAGACCGTTTGAATGATTTTTGAAAGGTGGTTAATTATTGTGAAGTGATTGTTACGACTTTTAAAGAAAATAAGTACACGTGGTCAAATCAATGGACATCTTAAAAGTAAAGACAAATTCATTTTTGAAAGATTGGATCGTTTCTTGGAATACACTAAGTGGTTTTAAATTTCTAGAGAACAAGTACACTATCTTTCATGTACAAGTTATATCAATGACTGTTTTCAATATCTCTCTTTCATAATCATAGAAAAGTACAATTTTGTCATTTTGAGTCAATGTGATCCTAACATCTTGACCTTAAATGCATCATTAACAACTGACAGAATAATAAATAATCGTTAGATGATATTTCTTTTTTTGTTTCTAAAAATTATTTTTTTTAAATTTAAATCCATTCATCCAAGGTAATCTCTCGTAGTGATGTGGGGACGGGGGTGTTGGGGGGGAGGGTGTTGGATAGTCCCTAGCTTGTATAATAAATAACTAAGAAGAAGTACATGTAGGAGGGAGCCATGATTAACCTTACCTCCTTAAGTCTAGTAATTTTGATCGTTGCAAAAAGGTAGTTTTGTGAGTCCCTTTGTATCCTACTAACAAAAGGAGGCACAATTGTATGTTCAAGTTCTAGTACTGGAGTGAGTTCAAGATATTAGCATTAAAAAAAGAACATTAATTATGAACATCATGTAAAATCTTCTAATCTTATTCTTGATCTCGCCTAATTCTAACATTAGGCATCTCTAGATGATTCGTCCTAAAAAAATCAACGGCCTCCCTCGAAAGTAAGCCTGTCAAGTGGGTCGGGGCTAACCCTACCCTACCCGGCCCACTTAAACGACCCAGCCCGGTTTGACCCGGCCCGGTAAGCCCTTGGGCTTTGGGGATCCGGGTCCCGGGCCAGTTTTTTTTTTTATTTGGGCCCGATTAACCTGCCCGAACCAAACCCGATCCAGGCCCGCCGGTTAACCGGCCCGGCCTGACCCGAATTAATCTTTTTTAAAAAGAAATAAAAAAAAATTGAGTTTTGGGCCAAACTAGCCGTTGGCCCAACGACGTCCAAAAGGCTAGTTTGGGCCCATTTATTAAAAAAAAAATACTTTAAACATTATTTTTTAATCCCAAAAAAATTCTATAAATACCCTACACCTTCAAATCATATTTCACACAATTTTTCACTCTCTCAAATCTCAATTCTCAATTCTCAAATATTCAATATATTTAATTTCTTAAAGTGTTCACTTTAATTTTTTAATTTTTTGTTTACAAAGTACGAGCAGAAGTTTCTAAAGTCGCAACCTTCGGATACTTCCAAAATTTAGTATTGTCGTTCCATCTCTTACGTTTAATTTTTATTTATTGTATTAATTATTTAATATTTAATTTTATTATATTTGTGTATTTTGAATTTTTTTAGTTTAATTTAATTTATATTATGGATAAATTAAGAAATCTCGCTACTAAAGGTGTTAAATTTTTTTGTCCCGGAAGCGGTAGTTAGTAGTAAAAAGCGAATTACTAGCGGTAGAGGTAGTTCAAGTAGTAGATATACCCGTGTGCCTCCGACACCGCTTAGTCAACCTTTTGAGGAAGAAGTAGGTGTACCTTTAGGTGTAGGTGCTCACGATATGGATTATGTAGAAGCTCAGGAAAATTACGGTATAGAAGAAGAAAATGAAGTAGATGCGGTTAATTTAGATGAAGATAATGAAAATATTGCTGAGACACCCGCAGTAGGAAATGCTAACGTTAGATCTGAATCGGTTAATCTCCCTCCCCATGCCCCAAGACCTCGTAAAAGAACTAGTGTTGCATGATAATTTTTTGAACGTATATCAGATATTGAGGTGCAATACAATATTTTTCAACAAATATATAAGCATAGAAGTGGAGGCAAGCAAGGGGGTACGAGTACGTTGATGATACATATAGCTGAAGATCACAAAAGAGAGTTAAATATTGCACAAGGTGGTGGGAATGTTGGTGGGCCAATGCAAACTAGAATGGGCCCAACAACCGGTCACGTAGCAAAAAAGTATAATAAATTAAGGGACCGGGAAGAAATAACTAAAATGGTAGTTGTGGGTTGTTTGCCTTTTAGTTTTCCATCTTCTGACGCCTTTATTCATTATATACAAGCAATTTATAATTCTATGTTTAACGGTATTCCTAGAAGTACTTGTCGGTCTAATATTTTTAGACTTCATTCACAATATTTTTTTTATTTATCAACATTGTTAAAAAATATTCAATGTAGATTGTCCCTAACTTTTGATCTTGATCGTGCTGTAAATAAAAATGATTATTTAATCGTTACTTGTCACTGGATGGATAGTAATTTCGTAATGCAAAAACGTATTCTTGCTTTTTTATATGATGAAGATCGTAAACATACTGGACAATTTATTGCTGATTCTATTGTTAAAATTGCCGGATATTATGGTATAGAAAAGAAAATTTTATTTATTGCTTTTGATAATGCTTCTAACAACAAAACTTCTATAAAAAAATTAACATCTACGCTATCTCCGTCGTTGCCTGAAATTTTTCATATTAAGTGTGCATGTCATATATATAATTGAATTGTAAAAGATGGTCTTGAGTTTTTTGAGGTTTATATTGAAAAAATTCTTCTTGTTGTTGTCTTTATTCAAGGAAATAATCGTAGATCGAGAATTAGAGAATTTAAAGTTAAATGTCAAGAAAATGGACTTACATCGATATTGATGCCTAAGGAAATTGATACTAGATGGAATTCTACGTATGATTTTTCTAAAACTTGTTATAAATATAGAATTCCTATTACATTAGCTTTTAACCAACATTGAGGTTCATTTGCTGATTCTGCTGATTGCGTGCTATATGATTCTGATTGGGTTGTAATTAATGATCTTGTTAAGTTTTTAGAAAAATTTTATGTAGCTACGGTTGAATTTTTTGGTGCTTATTATCGTACTGTTTGTAATATTTTGACATATCTAGCCGATATTTCTGGTTTGCTCAAAGAATATAAAAATAAAGAAGGTTATAAAAAAGCTGTTGGTGCCATGTTTACGAAATTTTAAAAATATTTTTTCCCGATTCCCCCTATTTACTTGGTTGGTGATATGCTAAATCCGTGTATTAAATATAATAATATGTGCCACTTTAGTACTCTTATTTATACAAACTTAGAAATAAATACTAACCATGATTCTGAACAAGTACAACCTGATTTGTGGACGGCTACAGCTGATGCAAAGGATTACATAGAAAAATTATATAATCACTATGCTGATTTATTTGATTTAGCCGTACCTACAAATATCACTCCAACTGTCGCTCCTCATCCTCTCGAGGAACCATCATCATCTAAAAGGCCGGCACATAGTGGTTTTCGTGATTCGTTGTATGATTTAAATTGTTGGAACAGTGTTGATGAGAGAACTTACACATCAACTTATCGGGAAGAGCTGAAATATTATCTTCGGTCGGCACCAGAGGATTACAGACAACGGGTCAACACGTTGGATTAGTGGAGGAGTAATGAAACACAATATCCTGTACTTTCAAGATTAGTTAGAGATATCTTGAATGTTCCAATGTCAACCGTTGCATCAGAGAGCGACTTTAGTCAGGGACGACAGCAGCTTGGAGACAACCGACACTCATTGGGAAGCAATGCAATGAATGTTCTAGTTTGCCTCAGAGATTGGATTAGAGCGGAAAGAAGAAACCAAGGAATGGAACCGGA
The DNA here is from genome assembly GCA_030864215.1 of Capsicum pubescens. Classification (NCBI taxonomy): domain Eukaryota; kingdom Viridiplantae; phylum Streptophyta; class Magnoliopsida; order Solanales; family Solanaceae; genus Capsicum; species Capsicum pubescens. The sequence goes on along the minus strand of CM061541.1, from coordinate 72,486,904 downwards.
GCCGAGCGACGAGCTGAAACTTGAAGAAATTCTGACTTCACGGGAGAACACAGCAGAATCAAGTCCAATGCATGGTTTTACCCCCGTTGACTTCGACTATCCTATGCAAGTTCCCGTTAATATTAACATGAATGAGTTGGAAAAAATTATGCATACTTTGTAGATTTTTCATTCATGTAAATTATAAATTTTGGATCATTTTGCAATCAATAAAATTGCCCAAATTCATTCACTCCTTAGTCCTTGCTTTTTATATTTTTTCATTTAACGATTTAAAAATTTAAATTGAATTACTAGTTTTCTACTTTAAATTAAAAACTTACTTCTAATATATTATTAATTTACTACCAAATATTATTAATTTATTATGTTAAGTAGAATATGTTTTGTATATTTGTGTATATATCTTCTATAGAAGTGTATATTTAACGTATACATGTGTATATGTTTTATAAATTAGTATATAAGTATATCTATATATATTTTAATGTATTTATATTGTAGTATATTTTATAAGTAGTAGTATATATACATTGAGTGGTGAGTATACACGTGTATACATCTTTTATAGAAGTGTATATTTAACGTATACATGCGTATATATTTTATAAATTAGTATATAATTATATCTATATATATTGTAATGTATATATAATGTAGTTTATTTTATAAGTAGTAGTATATATACATTGAATGGTGTGTATACACATGTATATATCTTCTACAGAAGTGTATATTTAACGTATACATGTGTATATGTTTTATAAATTAGTATATAACTATATATATATATATATATATATATATATATATATATTTTAATGTATATATATTGTATTACATTTTATAAGTAGTAGTATATATACATTGAATTGTGCGTATATTCGTGTATACATCTTTTATAGAAGTGTATATTTAATGTATACATGTGTATATGTTTTATAAATTAGTATATAACTATATATATATATATATTGTAATGTATATATAATGTAGTATATTTTATAAGTAGCAGTATATATACATTGAATGGTGCGTATACACGTGTATATATCTTCTACAGAAGTGTATATTTAACGTATACATGTGTATACATTTTATAAATTAGTATATAACTATATCTATATACATTGTAATGCATATATATTGTAGTATATTTTATAAGTAGTAGTATATATACACTGAATGGTGCGTATACACGTGTATATATTTTCTACGGAAGTGTATATTTAACGTATACATGTGTATATATTTTATAAATTAGTATATAACTATATCTAGATATATTCTAATGTATATATAATGTAGTATATTTTATAAGTAGTAGTATATATACATTGAATGGTGAGTATACACGTGTATATATCTTCTATAGAAGTGTATATTTAATGTATACATGTGTATATGTTTTATAAATTAGTATATAACTATATCTATATAAATTGTAATGTATATATATTGTAGTATATTTTATAAGTAGTAGTATATATACATTGAATGATGCATATACACGTGTATATATCTTCTATAGAAGTGTTTATTTAACGTATACATGTGTATATGTTTTATAAATTAGTATATAACTATATCTATATATATTGTAATGTATATATATTGTAGTATATTTTATAAGTAGTAGTATATATACACCGAATGGTGCATATACACATGTATATATCTTGTATATTTAACGCATACATGTGTATATGTTTTATGAATTAATATATAAGTATATCTATATATATTGTAATGTATATATATTGTAGTATATTTTATAAGTAATGGTATATATACATTGAGTGGTGCGTATATATGAGTAATTGACTAATTATGTATATGTGTATATTTTTTTAAAATTCTAATGTAGTATATACTATATATATAGTGTATATATATTATTTAACGTATTTATAATGTATATAGGTGGGTATATGTAATGTATATCGAAACAAAGTTTTTTTTTTATATTTTTGTTTGGGTTTGACCGATTTTTTAATCGGGTTTGACCGAGTTTTTGTGGGTCTGGCCGGGCTGGGTTAAGTGGGCCGGGTTAGGGTGAGTTTTAATTTTTTTACTGTTGGTCCCGTCCCGGACCGGTCCGTCTAGCGCCAAAACCAACCCTTAACCAGCCCTCAACCCGGTTAAAATAGAAGGGCCGGTTCCGGGTTGGCCCGGCCCGGCCCGACCCATTTGACACCCCTACTCGAAAGTTCTTAATTAGAGAGAAAAGTTATTCTTCCTACTGGTATGGTGAAGTTTGCTTCTATGTTTGTATAAGAAGTCATCTACAATTTTGGCCTCTGTGTAACTGATACAAGAACGACCTATGAAGTGCTAAAACAACCCACGAAATGGCACAAAACAGTCCACTATCACGAGATGAACAATCAATACAAAATGGAAAACAAGATGACTATAACTAAGAGGATAGATAGTGGTATATAATGTATGCCACATTATAGGCAATAAGATGTATATTAAACATCAAAACACAAACAACATGAATACAAGACACCTACACTCTTACAGAGGCCTCAAGGGAATCGGAACTCCCAAGCAACCACCGTTTCTAAGAAAGTTAACAACACAAGGATTCCACCTTGAGAAGCACTATCAAAGTTCTAAATGACAAAATGACCTAAATATTCTATTTAAAGATTAGGGCAACACTTATTACAAAAATGACCAAAAGGCCCTTAATGAGCCCAAACAAAGGGGTGGCCTTGTAGTGTACTCCTTGGACAGTTTTGGATTGTTAGGACTTGTTCTCAACACTTCAAAGCTTGTTCATTGGATGGGAATCCCCACAAGCTCAGGTGTTCACTCACGTTTTCATGTCCTCGAGTGCTAAAATGGCTCTTTGACCCGTATCATCCTCTTCTTCTTAAAAAAAGATTCATCCTCAAATCCAAACCTTGCAAAACAATAGGAAGGATAAGAAAACAAGTTCCTCATGGTATGAGGGTTAGGATTAGTATAATCAGTCATAGCATCTTGCCAAGGTGGCTAAAACTTCACATACAACCAAATATCCCTCTTACCCAAATACCCTCCCAAGAAAGAATAAATTAGGAAACTCACATATGTATGACAAGAAACAATGAACAAGAGTTTCTTATCAAGTGAAAAACTTAGACTCTTCTTGGAACAAAAAATAGGCTTGAAAGCCGAGATAGGAAAAACATACATTCCATACACATTCAAGTCATTCCAAAAGACATCATCACCGTATTTCATATGATCACCGGGGTCAAATAGGTGGAGTGTCCATGGAATGGGTTGGGAACACACTTTCCTACCCCAATACTACTACAATTACGATCAAATGTTCCCTCTAAACTCGCATAATCTATAACAAAAACAACAAGAGGGTCATCCTTAATCAATCGGCCAACATGTTCAACATCACCATTTTCACACATAAGTTGGTCTTCATGACTTCCATAATACAATGTACTATGACTTTCCACAATGTCTTCAACACTAGGTGGATCAACAAGTGTATCCACAATCTCTATTTGTACATTATCATCAAAAAATGAAGGCACATTCGGCTCACCTAAAGACAAACTATCATTCACACTTAGTTGGTTATTAGCCTTATTCACTAGAGTGCAAGAGTTAGTTTGATTACCTAGTAGTTCATGTGGATCTTGGCCACTCACGGGAATTGGATTAGGAAAGATTGGGTGCTCTATCAAGTTATCCAACTTCTTAAAAATATATCTCTCTGTCCTTTCTATTCGTCCCTCCATTCTATCCATTATTCTTTTCATTCCTTCCATTCGTCCTTCCATTCTCTCCATTTTCTCTTCAAAAGATCCCAAGCGGCTATCCATGACATCAAGCTTTGCCATGATGGATTTAAACCAACTAGGCATTTTACCTTCATCCACTATTGTACCTATCAAGAACTACTAAACAAACAACAAAAAACAGAAACACATTAAAGGTTAGCAAAAATCAGTCCACAATTCATCTCAAAACAGTCCGCAATCTCTTAAGCTCACACTTTTGAAGTATTCACTTTATTGGCCTCACAAGGGTTGATAACTCGCTTATACTCCAATGAGGTTACTTGGTCCCAATTGTGAATCTAGGTCGGAGTATATTCTTTTTTGAAACAACTCAAGAAATGATGTTTGAACTTGGACCAAAGAAAATACTACGACTTAAAAATGAGAAAAACACACAATACAACACTTAACACAAAAGAAAACGTACTAAAAAAATAATCTACAACCTAGTAGGTATTTACTAGTTTACTAATTATCATGAGAATAAAAAAAACTGAAACTAATGGAAACATGAAAGTGAAACTAGAATATACAATAATCTAGAGCTCTTTGATGACGTGACACTTAACTATTGGACGTTGGAATGTGGTTGAAGTTGAAAATTTTTTGTTTCAAGAAACTAGTAGTTCAATTTCATGTATGGAAGAGGAGAATTTCAGCCAAGGTATGGGACAAACAAGGTCTAGACTCCACATTCAAGACTCATAAAATCTTTCACCTACTTGCACCAAAATGGCAAGACAACCTTTTGGAGGTCTTGTCCCCTTTTTCTCTTTTGGCTTGTCTAGAAAAAAAAAATTTACTCCTTTTTTGTTATGAAGACTTTTGGGAGGTCTTTTGTTCTTTTTTCCCTTTGGTAATGTCTTGAAAGATTTTTCAAGACTAACAATAACCCACACTCTCTTCCCTTTGAATTTGGATTAAACAACCTTTTACAAGACTTCTTAAACACAACACAAGAACTCCAACAACAACAATAACAACAAAACTGTCCACTCTCCCCACAATAACTTGAAATTTTTTTCCTCAAGAACTTGGGTTAGACTCAAATAGTGTTACATAGAAATAAAACTAACTCAAAAAACAACAAAGACAACCAAAACAACACCTAAATCTAGACACAAATTCAGCCAAACAACAACAACACTTTAGCCAAGACATCAAACCCATAAAATAACTTCTTTTTGTCAGATTTTCGACCTTGGACACCTCTTCTAAATTTAGAAAACAAAGATCTAACAATAGAAAAAAAAACACACAAAAATCACAAGAATACTAGGCTTCAAAATTTGTCCTAAGCACAAAAACGTGGACAGATTACTATTTTTGAGTTTTTCAACACTTTTTTCTTTTTATTTTTTGAGTGAACAAGCCCAAGATTGATCTTGTGGGAACGAAATAAATGATGACTTTGATACAAAATGATATAAGAACGACCTATGAAGTGCTAAAATATCCTATGAAATGGCACAAAATAGTCCACTATCACGAGATGAACAAGCAACACAAAATGGAAAATAAAATGACTATAACTAAGAGGATAGATAGTGAGACATAATGTACGCCACGTTATATAAAATAAGATGTATATTAAACATCAAAATACAAACAACATTAATATAAGACACCTACACTCTTACGGAGGGAGACCTCAAGGGAATCGAAACTCCCAAGCAACCACCGTTTATAAGCAAGTTAACAACACAAGGATTCCACCTTGCCAAACACTCTCAATGAGTTTATAAATATATCATCAAAGTTCTAAATGACAAAATGACCTAAATGTTCTACTTATAGACTAGGGCAACACTTATTACAAAAATGACCAAAAGGCCCTTAATGAGCCCAAACAAAGGGGTGGCCTTGTAGTGTACTCCTTGGACGATTTTGGAGTGTTGGAACTTGTTCTCAACACTTCAAAGATTGTTACTTGGATGGGAAGCCCCACAATATCCGGTCTTCAATCACGTCTTCATGTCCTCGAGTGCTAAGATGGCTTTTTGACCCGTATCGGTAACAATATTAAATAGTAACTTGGATGAGTTGACATATGCCTTGGGTTTTCTTGATAATGATGATGTAATCTCGATGGAGTGTGTCTTTGTGCCGAAAGCATGCTGATCATGAGCAGAAATTCCAATTTCAAAATAATGTGCATGTAATTATATGTAATGCACCATGAAATATTAAAAATAGAGGCTAGCGGTTCTGTTTATTGTAGTACAGAATTGGAGTCTTTTGACAAAGGACATAATTGAATCACCATTTCTATTCCTAATAGTACTGCCAATGCCAGCCAGCTGGTTAACATAGTTGCTTCTATCATCAGCATTTACCTTAATTCAATTATTTGAAGGTTTGATCCAAGTGACAAAATAAAAGTAAAAACAAGTTTGTATTTCTCTAAGGGAAAAGATTTTTCTAGTACGATTTGAAATACACCTCAACCCCTATATTACTCATGTGAAATTTACTATTGAAAAGCACTTTGTAACTGGATGAAGCATTTTTACCATATCTAGAGGCACATATAGCTTTCAAAATTACCCAATAGATATAAAGAAGAAGAATTTGATGTAAATTTTTGTCAAATTGCTACAAAAATTCATAGAATTTTTTAGGAACTCCCAGAAAAATCCCCAATATTAGCCCTTCGGAAGAGCACTATGCAGTGAACACTTTATGGTAACTTACTTATTGTTCAATAGGTGGAAAACCACATTAGAGATTTAAACATTACTAGTCAAACCCCATTCAACAAGCTCAAGACTAAGCGATAGATAAAGGCTGGATTCAATCCTAGATTTCCATGTGGCACTTAGAGATACACCAAGATTAGCAAAGTAGTAATTCGACACAGCTTTAACTATCTCTCTTTCAAGGGAAAAGATGGTTGATGGTCTCTTCCTTCTAATTCTTACGATAAAAACATAGTGACACATTTTGGATACCAAATCTGGATATGATGTTATAAATAGGGATTTTCCGATTCAAAATTCTCCAAAGAGTGAAGGGCATTTTAAAGGAACATACCTAGGCCAAGTGTGAGTATGCATATTTATTATTGTTGAGATGAACAAGAAAACATGAGCTTTAGTTCAAGGAAGCCACAGTTAGTATAATTAGTTAATTACTATTTATAGCTAACTAAAAAAGTTAGTTATAGTCCCGAAGGTTGTTGAGACCAGAAGCTTCTTAGATCATGTATGTATATCACGATTCTACATTAATAGACTACATATATAATTATTAAATACATCTGGGTTATTCTGTAATTAGTTATTCTTCAGTTCTCTATATATACAGCTGTAACCCCTTCAATATCAAAAGAGATCAATTATTATTAAATCTGTATCATGGTATCAAAGCTAGGGTTTCTTCTTCCGCCCAAACCCTAATCTCTCCTCTTTTCCGACGTGTGTGCGCCGCCGCCACCGTCTACACCACGCCGCACGGCCTCCCTCCTCCGCCGTAGGTCGGCGCCATGGACAAGGTTATTGATCCTCTGTCAAAATTACCGTCTGGAGTAAAATTACTGCTCAGGAATCTCCACAATCTCATCCCCGAAAAATTATCTGACAACAACTACCCGCCCTGGGCACTTAAAAAGTATTGAATACAATCAATATATATTTTACTCTCTTAATCAGTTACTCACTCATTTTCTTCCCCCTCTATGAGAATTTTGTGATTACCTTCTTGATTCGAGCCACAATCAGTTGTATATTTTAATCATTTAAAGTGAAATTTATCATCAATTCTCTGAAGAATAGAATCTGAAAATGCTTCTGGAGATAAAGCAGGAGTCAGGACTTCAACCTCCAACACTACTCAGGCTTTGGATCACAATCGTCTATTATACTTGCACTCCACTAATGTAGGTGGTATTTCTTTGATCTCTCTACAACTTACTAGTTCTACAAACTACTCTTTATAGAGTAAGTATATTAGAATTGATCTACTGGGTAGAAATAAGCTAGAATTTGTCGATGGTTCTTGGAAGAAATAAAGTTTGTAGAGCTCAATGAAAATTTAAATGTAATTTTTAATATTTTAATCTTCATTTTCTTCAAAGGCTGAGAGGGACATCCCTCACTAAAATATGATGATAATAATTAATATTAAATTTGTTGTAGCGAGAGATTTCGATCCCTCGCTAAATAATAACAAATAAATTCATATTTCAAAGAAAATTTAAATATAATTTATAATTTTTTTTTAGCTGGTAATAAAACATTAGTAAAAAATAAATGAAAATAAAATTTAAGTTACCCAAGGAGTCCTCAATATGATATATATAACTATTTTGTGATTTTTTTCATTGTCGTGAGGAAAGTATCTAGCTAAATTAAATATGTTAACTTGAGTATTTAATTAACAACCCTAGTATAGATTTGTAGAAAAAAGAATAACAATGATATCAACTGTTTGATCCCTCAATAATTGCTTTAAAACTTTTTTTCTTTTCATACTACTAAATTAAATTATTTTTCTACAAATACAAATATATATATATATATATATATATGTATGTATATATATATATATATATATATATGCTGTTCGCAAATAGGGTGTGCATGCGGAATTTTTTCTCACTTAATCAGTGAAATAACCATCATCATACCAATAATATGGATCATCATCACTATCCACATATGAATAGTCATGAATAGACCATTGTTCTTGTACAAGATGATCTATAATTTTTTCAAGATTTTTTCTTCTAAATCTTTATTTAATTTTAGCACCTTTAAAATGCTGATCAATATTTTTTCATCTAGAAAAATAGTGTAATAACTCATTAGGCAGTATAAAAAACATATTTATTTATCTTAGTCTTCTATTTTTTTAACAGAAAAACCTGTGTGTTTTTTAGAGCATGATTTCTATCTAAAGCTCTAAGTAAAAGTATTTTAAACTTGTTAATTTCACAATTAACTGAAGTAGTTTTTAACCGATTTTTACAAAGGTAATTTCGCAAATTCGTCATGTCTTATTGAATTCTTTTTATAATTATTTTGGATTCCCAAAACCTTTTCTTGTACTTCTTTAATTGTGGTTGTACCACTTTCATGGTGATAAGAATAGATTGTTCATAATTTTATATTTCCTATAGATACTTAGTAACACATAGTATGCATGAATGTATAAAGTAGATATGAAAATAAATTTTCTTATGTTAATATCTTTTTGAAATAATAGAGTTTAGGTATATACCTTTCGACTTTCTTTCTATATTGGTTGTATCAACACTGCAACCGAAAGAACTATTTAGCCTATTGCGACTCACAGTCTCAGGCTACTATGCTATCCTTCCTTCGTCGAGGCTGAAGATCGCAACCTTCGATTATCACCAACATACAAGAATGACAAAAGATATAAAACAAACTTTTTTTATTTCAAGAAGAGATTACAACATAAAAAAATCTTTATTCAGATCTTCCTTATACTTTTACACAAACTATTTGTTACTTTTCCCTTGCGGGAGAAGTGTTTATCACTTACTCATATAGAAGATACCTAACATTTTCTAAGAAAGAGATGTTTAGAGAAATGTAGTCTGTCCTGTTATGAGTTTCTATCTCTCTTTTTATAGATATAAGGAGGGGTAGAATTACAATTTTTATTTTTCTTCGGGACATCCTTCAAAAATCTTTTATTTATCTTTTGGTCCCTTATCATCTTATTATGATAAGATAAGAGATAAGATACTTATTTCATCTGATTGGCTGCTTTTTGGACCTTGGGGTCCATTCTTCTTTATCATTTTGTCGTCTGGTACTGACAATTATGTTAACGTGAATGCTTTTGCTTTACGTCTTTCCTTCCATTGTTGGCTTTATCTTTACAGCTATGGATTACATTTCTTCGAACATTGATAAGATTTCGCCATCATTCTTCTTGAGATGTCCATGTTCCAAGAATTTGTATGTCATATTCCATGTTGCTGGAGTGGCAGGAAATTGTTGGGTTTTGAATTCACCAATTTTATCCCTTAGGACTACTGATTTTGATTTTCCTTTGGTCATAAGGATCCACTGTGTATCCCTATTTAGTACCTTGTAATTTTCTTCGTACTTATATTTTAGGATGTGATAGACCGTCTTCATTCTTAAAGATCTCCTGGTTTGGATCCATTTTTTATTGAAATATAGAATTTTTTTATCAACTCCTGTGGCGTTGATATTAAAGTCTCTTAATTTTTCCACCGTTATGTAATTAAAAGTGGGAAAATATAATTGATCATCTTGAGATTCCATAGCTATGCTGTAGAATCTGCAATAGAATGCTTCCCCTTTGACATAATTTCTTATTGAACTAGTTAGATGTATTGGTAGTCCTTCCAGTTCAGATAGATTTGGTTTTTAATAAACACGGTCTAAATATTTGAATTCAAATAATTTGTCCGTAAAATCAGCCGATCCTCTTGGAAATATAGAAATCCTTGGATATAAGCTCTTTATTTCGATAACTCCAAAAGTTTCTCCACAGGTTTCTGGGAGATTGTATATTCTTTTTGTGAAAGTTATTTGTTCGTCTTCCTACAGATGAATTTTTCCTACCTTAAAGGAAATAAACTATTTTCCTAAGGAAAAGTTTGTCCTTTTTTCTAATTTCTCAGAGATTGTTTTGGTTTTTACTAATTTTACTACTTTGGAGAAATTTCTCTATGTTTGTGCTCGACTTTTGGCTTTGTCTGAAGACTCGACCATCGGCATATCCGTGCTTACCGTCGAGATGTTTTTGGCACTAGGTGCTAGTGGGACATCTCCTGCCACTTTGTTAGCTTGGATTTTGGCTTTATCCAAAGACTCGGCCATCGGCTTATCCGAACTGCTTACTGTCGAGATATTTTTGGCACTAGGTGCTAGTGGGACATCTCTTGCCACTTTGTTAGGGATGACTTGTCATCCCTTTGGTCTGGTTTCCATATGCTCGCATAGGATTTGGAATTCTGTCATATTTTCAGCTTGATCAGTGTTAAGCCGACGTAATTCAAATTGTAATTTCTTTGCCTTTTCAGACAAAGTTACAAGTTCATCTCGGATTTCAAATAGCATGTTGCTTTTTTCATTTATGGCATCATTAATGTTATTCATATTCTTCCATATTCTGTTGACCAGTACTTGTCTTCTATCGTCCATATTGGACGTTTCTTGAAAGAAAATTTGCAAAAACATTGTCAGATCCTTTAATATTTTGTATTTTAAAGTATAAAATGACAATAATACCTGCCATGTGTGTAACCTTCTGTATTGTGGCTCTGAAGGTAGTTTATTAAATATCAGTCCTGATATTTGTATATTTTCTGTTTTAACGATAAATGGTTTTGGTAATAAAAATGTAGAAAACTTTCACATTCCCTTTATTACCGCTAATAGTTCTTTTTCATTTGTGGAATAGTTAACTTCGGCTTCATTAAATATTCCACTAGTATATCTACAGGTTTTATTTAAATCTATTTGTAACAATGCTCCCCAATGATAGTCGGAAGCATCAGTTTGTAAAATCAAATTATCTTCTGGTTCTGGTAATCTAAGCTATGGTAGATTAGCACATTCTTCCTTTAATTTTTGAATACGAAAGGTATGTTTATTAGCCCATCCAAGTTGATTTGACTTTCGAATGAGTTTTTGCAAAGGACTTCTCTTTTTTGCAAGATTCAGAATAAATTCTCCTGCATAATTCAAACATCCAAGAAACTTTTGTATTTATTGTTTTTTTGTTAGTTTATCAGGAGATTTTGTTATTTTCTTTGAAATATGAGATTGTAATTCTATTCCATTCTTTGAAATTATCATTCCTAAGAATTCTATTTCATTTTTTCTTATTTCTGCTTTGTTTTGACTTAAAACAATTCCATTTTTAACACAAATATTTGAAAATTCTTTCAAATGTGTTAAATGTTCTTGATAGCTTTATGAACAGACTAAAATATCATCTATGTAGAGAATTAGGAGATTATTTTTAGAAAATATTCTATCCATTTTTCTTTGAAAATTTTTTGGTGCATTCTTTAGTCCAAATGGCATTACTAACCATTCATAATGCCAATTAGAATGTGCTAAATGCTGTTAGAGGGACTGATTCCTCTGAATGTTTGATTTGCCAAAATCCGCTTTTGCAATAAAATTTTGAAAAGTAATTTTTTCCTTTAGCAAGGTTAATTAAATTATTTTTATTTGGGATAAAATATCCATCAAAAACACAATTTTTATTTAGCTCTATTTAGTTTACAACCATTCGAGCTCTTCCTCTTTTTTGTTCTGCATGGTTTCATACCATAAATGCAGGACTACTGTGTAGACTCCTACTTGCTCTTATTAATCTAAGATTAAGGAGTTCTTGTCTTTGAATTTTAAATTCAGTTTTTTCTTCTTCGTTATAGAGCATTGGTTTAACTCTTATGATAATACTAGGGTCTTTAAGAGTTAAAATTGTTTTTTCATGGTTATTATTCCATTTTTCTAATGGGTTTTCTCCATAAGACACTTGTAAGTCTTGTTTTATTTTCTCTAGGTTGAGACATTTACAAGAGTAGTTTTTAGGGGCATCTAAAAATTTTCTTCTAAATATTCCCTTTTCTTTTATCAAAATATAAGGGTTGTGTTTCCTTAGAATTTTTATAAATTGATTACATAGGGTTTTAAAACTGATCATGTATATTATTTGGTGATAATTTTAAAACTGTTATATAAAATCATTTCTAACAACAAATCAGTTTTAAGTTTATCGTATGCAAAACCATGTTTTATAGAGACAATTTTATATCCCAAAATTATCTCTACATTTTCTTTTTCATGTGTTAATTTTTCTTGATCACCTATAATTCCAATAACAGAGGTATTAGTATTATTAATATCCCAATTTTTTTATTAGAAAGGATTTTGCTAAGCTAGCTTCGGAGCCATTATCTATTTGACAACAGGAAGTCAGTTTTGTTTCGTAGGTTGTAAATTCTACGAATACCGATACTCTAAAAGAGGTTTCTTTGGGCATTAGATTTTAGGAATAAAACAAGTTTCATTTCCTAAGGTTATGTGGATTCCTTCTTTTTGGATATTGTACTGATCCAAGCTATTGTAAAATGTTCCTCCTAAAATTATATTGTAATCATTTTCATGACAACTAATATAGGAAGGAACTCTCATTCTAATTGTTCCAAGCTGTATTGGTAGTTCTACTATTTTCTAAAATTTGTAACTATTTCCTTCAAATGTTTTGTAAATATAAGGTTTACCTTTAAAGCTCACTAATCCTTCTAGAATACTTTCCTTGACGTGATTTGCTGATGATACTGACTGTATTAGGATTGTTTGCTTGTTTTAGTCACTTCCGTTAAAGAATCTTCCTGAAAATTCTATAACATTGTTAGAACTTTTGTTATTAAATCTCTTGGAATTACCATTTCGTATGGAGTTTCTCCCATATTCTATTGAGAATCTTGTATTTGAAGTTGTAGGACTTCCTATTTCTATAGCTTTTCCCACATGAATTTCATATTCTGTAGGAATGTTTGTTTGTTGAATTTTTGCTTCAACTATTCTGGCTATTCCTGTGCATTCTTGGTCAATTTCGACTAAGATTTTATTTTCATAGACATTTTCATAATTTGAATTGGTAACCATTTACAATGCTTGATAATATATGCTTATAATATGATTACCTGGTTTAAATAAATCCTTTCTTTTTACTTGAAAATGCAAACTTAAAGCTTCATTAAAATTTGTATCTTTTAATGATATACAATACCTGAGATAATAGGTAAATAGTAATTTGGTATAAGATAAGTTTCCTTCAACAATACCTAAGTTAGCTTCTCTGGTATTAATGAATCTTTCATTTGAAAGGTTAATTACTATCGGACAGTCTATTCCTTCTTTAAAAGTGGATTTAACCATTATTTGAATTCCTCCAAGATTAATATAATTCATCTTTTTTTTTTCTTTCTAGAATTTTTCTTAAAATTTGGTCAATCATATGCTTTGTTAATAAGTTAAGCTTATGTCTTCCAGTAGTTTGAGTGATTTCAGCCACCTTTTGAATTTCTTGATATTTATGATAAGAGATTTTATTTCTTGAAAAAGTTCTTTGTAATCTATTGAACACACTATCTTCTGCTCGAAGATTGAATTTTAATCCTTGGATTTTTCTTAGCAATTCTCCATCGAATGTTTCTTTTAATTCACACCCTTGTTGATTTTCTTCAGCTTTGATAACCTATTCCGCTTTGATAACCTAAGTGTTTTTTTCTATATTTTTAATTTCTTGATTCATTCTTCTGAATCAGTACTAGATTCTGAGAATTCTTTGTAGAGTTTTGTATAAAAGTCTTCACTTTTAATGGATGAAACTGACTCTAAGTCTGACTCAATTTCTTTTCTATCTATTTTAGATATTTTTACTCTTTTCTTGTTGCATTCAAAACTTTTATGGCCTTCTTCTCAACAATTATAGCATTTGCATTTGTCAGTTGATTTTTTCTTGAAATTTCTTTTCCTTTTAAAGTACCTTTTTCTTGATACATAATTTTTCTTGGAAATATTTTTCCTTTTAATTAATCCTTTGGTTTTTCTTTTTCTTTTTAAAGGATTTCTTTCATGACATCCCCATTGAGATGCTGCTTCTGTGTCTTCACAGTAAATTTGAGTACCAATTCTTTTAGTTTTTCTTTGCATGTTATGTAACATACAGAGTTGTCTAAGTCTTTGGTTTAGGAAGGAAATCGTTCTTCCTAAAGAGTCATACGTTTGATCTTGTTTAGCATATTCTTCTCTAAAATAGCTTGCCCAATATCCTGGTAGCTTTTGATAATATTTTTAAGTATATGGAGCCATATTTTTACTACTATCATATAGCTGGTAGTAGTATGTTTCAAACTCGCAAGTATATTCTTGAATATACTTCATCTTACAAATTTGATGTTTTTCTAGCCATTCAGCAGCAAGTAATCTTTGCTTTTCTTTTCCTTTAGAAATATCTCCTTGGCTTCCAGGGAATTCGAATCCTATGTATCTCACTATGTGATCTATTCCTGCTCTAGTTGATTCTTTAAATTTTTCTAATACTTCTATTTTGAATACTTTTTTAGATTCTTCTGATACTTTTCTAATCCAATTGTCTACTTTTCCTGTGAAGGTGATTGTGGCTATCAAGTATTTTTCTTCATCAGTATAGTTGCTTCCTTTACCTAGGAGAAAGAATAATTCTAGATTCTTAGCCCATAGATCTAGAAATTCTCCAGATTCTCTTTTACAGTCCAAATCAAGGAATTGGGTAGATCCAGTATCTCCTACTGGGAGTCTATTTGGCATAAATTTAGCCTTAGAATTTATATTGCATTAACTATTGTTGTCTTTCCATTTTTTGGATTTTGGTAGAAAGTTACTCCTTGGTACTGGATCACCGAACGAGCTTCCTTCTTCTTTAGGATCTCTAAAGTTTTCTTGGGGTTGATGTGTGAGCCTATGCTAACCCATTTTATGCTTTTAACAATGAATAATTGTGAAGTCTTAAGAGCCTTTTGTCGTATTTGATTAGTTTTACTTTAATTTTGCAGTAAAAGATGAGATACAGGGGAACCAACAATAATGAAAGAAAAAAGGTTGAAATTTAAAGCAAATAAAAGACAAGTGTGGCTGATGACATTCATGATAAGTCGTCAGCCTAGTGATAAGCTATCAAGAACAACGTCAGCCTTAAATAGGAGATGAGTTCCAGCTGAAGGAGTTAACGATATTTTGTGATAAGGTGTCAAGATGGTGATAAGGCGTCAAGGATACCGTCAGACTTAGGAAGAACTTGGAAGCTGAGAAGAAGTCTTGACGACATTGGTGATAAGCCATCAAACTCCTGATATGTCTTCATCGTCGTCGTTAGCCTTAGACAACAAGATCCAAAAGTGAAGAGGAGCTGACGACATCCGTGATAAGTCGTCAGACTCTTGATAAGCTATCACAGATGTCGTCGTCTATTCTGAGGAAAAGCTATAACTTGATTTTGGTTCCATAATTAGGCTAAACTATTTAAAACTTTGTTTTAGGGTTTTCTAGTATAATTCGACATTATTCCACACAACATTCGATCCATAGAGTTTTGGGAACATACTTTGATATTTTCCCTCTCTACTCCTAGATTACTCAACATAACTATTTTGAGAGATTTTCATTAGTATTTTTGGGATTTTTCCTTTGTGATTTAATCTACGATTCACTGGTTATTATTCATCACCGTAAGTTTATCTTTCAAATCATGAATTAAATTATGTGTTTTGTTTATTGCATCATGAGTGGCTAAACTCAGTTAACCTGAATTATGGGATCTAGGGTTAGGTCTTGATGAGGTGCTAAGTATTCATGATTCAATAGGTGGTAGGATTTCTTGATAATTCTGAAGCTTTAATTAACGTCTATTGGTTGCAAACAGTAGACACACCTGCTTTGATTTTCTTTAGAAAGAAATCAAATACAGTAGGAAGTGAATTATCAACAGCGACTCGGAAATACTTCGTTTAATAATCATTACTGTAACAAGGTTGGTTAACCTGAGGTAAAATTTAGGTAGTGAATAGAAATTCTCTAAGTACGAGAGGATTAGGGAATTAAATGCTTAAGTAGGTCGAGAGATATTTAAGCATAACATCAATAATGATAGCTTGTTATCCTACCCACCATGAGAATATTGAATCCTCTTTTGCAACTGTCATGTGCCGTAAGCCCTAGTGAATATAATTCTGGTTATTTCATAAACTCTTGGTTACAAACATCGAAATTAAAGTGACAAACAATTATTTTTGAAACTTAAACTCCCCATTTTAGGAAATATTAAACTATCAGTGAATTAATTCGCAAACGACTTGAGTTCACACCATATTCCCTGTGGGATTCGACCCCAACCTAATTGGGTTTTATATTGACAACGATCGCTTACACCCATTCAAGAGTGTAGTTTGAGCGTTATCAGGGGTCCTCCCGTTCGTGTGAACAAGATAGTTTTGATCATTAAGATCAAGTTCATCTAGAGCATAGACTAGTTCATCTAGTTCATTCATTTTCTTTTATTTCTGTAAGATCTTCTACTTTGGTTTTAGAGGTTGAAGCTTCTTCTATATTTTTATTTTTAGAATTTTTTTAGATTTCTTCAAGTTTTTCTAGTTCTTCTCTTTGTCTTTTTTCGAGAAAATTAGATATAAATTTTTCATCAAGACTTCCTTTTTGATAGATCCCTTTGTTGGAAATTCTTGGAATAAAGATTTCATCCCTAGTTCTTTTTCCCAACTCTTTATTAAAGGTGTCAGCTTTTTCAATAAAACTATTTATTTTAGTCGGTGTACTATCTTTAAGGATTTTAATTTCTTCTTCTATTAGATTTATTTTAGGGACTATATGCTTTTGCATTTCTAGAAGATCATCTAATTTCTCTAAGATTTCTTTATTACTCATTTAAACAGATTATGTTCTAATTTATACTCTAAATGCCAAATTTCTTGTTCTAGCTCAAATATAATTTTCTTTTGAAAGAATAATGATTTTTTGCAGACTCCTACAAATGAGTTGTAAGCATATCGTTCCTTTCGCAAGTTAAGATCTTGTTTTAATTCTTGTAATAATTTTAAAGCTTTTTCTCTATCCATTGGATAGACTATATTTAGGTGGTTTAAATCTAATCTTGTTATAATTTTTAGGTATAACCCTTAATCTTCTAGATGTTAAATGTCTTATTAATTTTTCTTCTAAGCAAGATATCACCGTGATTAGAAGATCTAACCTATGTGGATCTTCTTGTGTTTCATTTAATCTTTTATATTCAAAATAGTTACTATTTAGATCTCTTTTGACTTCACAAAAATCCTGTATATTTTTATATGGTTTTCTCATAACTAGTTTGACAACTAAGTGAATTTAGCTACTAGGCTCTGATACCAATAAAAGGATGTTGTTCGCAAAAAGGGTGTGCATGCAGAATTTTTCATCACTTAATAAGTGAAATAACCATCATCATACCAATAGTATGAACCATCATCACTATGCACATATGAATAGTCATGAATAGACCATTATTCTTGAACAAGATGATGTGCTAAGCCACTAAAGCTTGGTGCGGTGAACGTGGATGCGATCTTAAGCCTCGATGGAGGAAGGACAACACAGTAGCCTGAGACAGTGAGTCGCAATAGGCTAAAGAGTTCTTCATAGCCAGAAGGAGAAACACTGCGGTGTTGATTCAACCAATATAGAAAGAAAGCCGAAAGGTATATACCTAAACTCTATCATTTCAAGAAGATATTAACATAAGAAAAGTTTGTTTTCATATCTACTTTATACATTCATACATACTATGTGTTACTAAGTACCTATAGGGAATATAAAATTATGAACAATCTGCTCTTATCACCATGAAAGATGTACAACCTCGGAACAAGCAAACAATCCTAATACAATTAGGATATCTATATATATATTTACGCTTTTTTAAATGTTATTATTGAATGAGTAGCTTAGATAGCGATAATTAGAATTAGTAAAAATATTGTAGTGGTATTCTTAGTAAATATTGATGAATTATATTAGCTTATAATTAATTTTATAATGGAAAAAAAGAGGTATATTAGTGGTATGAATAATTGATTAGCTTATAATTGATATTGTAGCAAGTAGAAGTGAATTAATGATATTCTTATGCAATGTTATTAAGCGGTCATCTTATAATTTGATAACTACAAATATTATTGATTGATTAATCTATATATTAATGATTACAACAAAATAAAAGAGTATCTTTAATGTCTTTATTAAATAATATTGATTGATTAACTTATACAATAGTTAAATTAAGTAAAGTTTATTACTGATTTTTTTAGAAATATTATTGCCTGCTAAATTATACTTTGACAATTACACTAATCATAGGTATTAGTGATATCATTAAGTAATATTAGTGAATGATATATTAATATATTTTTTTACAATTATACTACGTATAAGTGTATTAAT
Organism: Capsicum pubescens; assembly: GCA_030864215.1. Lineage (NCBI taxonomy): Eukaryota > Viridiplantae > Streptophyta > Magnoliopsida > Solanales > Solanaceae > Capsicum > Capsicum pubescens. The sequence goes on along the minus strand of CM061541.1, from coordinate 72,468,111 downwards.
AATATTTATATAAATTATTATTGATTTATCAACATACCTATCTATCTATCTATCTATCTATCTATCTATACTATTATAAAAATATGAATATAAATGTTGGTTGACTAAAATATCCTTCAAATATTGAAGGGCGTTTATACCCTTAAATATTTACGTTAAATTAAGATTAACTTATCAAAGAACATAGCAAAATAGTATTATCCTGATTTACTTTGGTTAGGAAGTATTCTAATCCAAAACTTTTTTCAAAAACTCATATTCTCAGAAAAAAATATATAAGATCAAAGGATTAAAAAAAAGAATTATCCAAAAGATTAAAAAAAGATTAAAAAATACCCCTCATAATTCATACTATCCTAATATACTTTGGCTTGAGTATCGTAATCCACAAATATTTTAAAGAAATTAATATTTCAGCGATAAAATAAATTACAAAATTTGCCTTTTCAGTAATTCCAACTCAACAATGTAATTTTTTTTACATGAATTTACTTAATCATTAATTTGCAACTCACATATAAGGGTGTTCACAAGTTTTATCTCTCAACTCTCCATTTTTATATTTATTTAGAAAATTTTTTAGTAATACTGGCCGATTTACAATCAAAAAATTAAAAAAAATGAAGTCCCAACTTATACTGACTCCATTTCTTTTTTACTTGTCACAATTCGCATTATAAGAGTCAATTTAACAAATAACTATAATAAAAATACTATAAGCTTTAATGTAATTATTTTCATATTAATAAAATGGAAAAATACATCTTATAAAATCGATCAAAAGTCAATTTAATTTTTAATAATATTCTTAATAAATATTTCATTAATTAAATTAGTATTGATTCACCCATATTGTAATAATTAGATTACTATATGTAATAAGAGGGAGTTAAGCTGTTCAAGTAGGCACGAGGTCGACATGCATGCTTATGTTGTCTGCTTCAATCTTGATTTTACTATATCATACCTAATTAATTATTATAAGTCATTTAAGTATTAAAAAATTAATAATATTCATTATAAAAAGTAAAATAAACATTTCTGACATGTTTGCTTCAGTTGCTTCAATAAGAATTGTAATACCCCGAGATTCTAACCAATAGTGCAACCATGACACAAGCTCATGAGAAATAAATTATAGTGTTTTGGTTGTTTTCTAGTCAAGGGTGATGTGTATTAAGGCCTCAAAGATGTCCTAACGAATAGGTAAATCAAAACATTCCTTACCGATTGAATTCTTGGGTAGGATATTGCCATATTCAACTTCAAATGAGAAAATCTCTCGTTATACTATGAATTATAGAGCTTATTACCTTCCAAAAGATATATAATTGAATTAGCTTTCCAACGGTACCAATTTCGCCAAAATTCGGTATCGGAGCAAAGAGTTAAGCCCATTTTACTCCGGCTTGTCAGCCTGGGAAACTGAGTGACGACATTCGTGATAAGCTGTCACTAGCGTGATGACTTATCACCAATGTCGCCAGCCCTGTGCAGATTTCTAACCCCAGTGATGACATTTTGTGATAAGCCATCACGCTCGTGACGACTTATCACCAATGTTGTCAACCTTAGGCAGAAAATCATAAATTCAACCCTTTTGTGACGACATTTCGTGATGACTTATCACCAGCTTGACGACATGTCACGGATGTCGTCAGCTATTTTTTTTCCAGCAATTGAGGGATGTTTTAAGGGTATTTTGGTCTTTTCTCATCCTTCGAAGGCCTCTATAAATATGAGAAACCCCTTCCCAACCCTAATTTCATCATTTACTCTTCCAATTCCCGTAAGAGAAAATATCTAGGGTTTTGTTCAAGAACCGTAATCTTCCAAAAATCATCCATAAATTCTTCAAGATTTCTTCAAGAACTAAGTTCCTCATAGTGTGGGCTTTAAGAATTGTTTATTACAAGTGCGGATAGAGTCTCAAGCACTAGAGTTCATCCGATTTTAAAGATTAAGGTATGTGGGGTTTTGAACAAGAGCAATTTTTTTGTTCTTATGCCCAAAGTTTTAATTTTTATTATCGATTTATATGATTTTGCAAGTGGGTTTATACCCAAATTACTTCATCATGAGACTATGAGAATATAAATTATTCAAGCTTTGTTATACATGATTATTTTACAATCTCCAATTTATGACTTGATATTTAATATGGTGAATTTCATATTTCTCCATGAGTTGATATTTCAAGTGCTTTCAAGATATGTGTCAAGATTTAAGCTTCCTTATGACAAATTAAATTATTGAGTATATTGATGCATGAGATTGAATTGTTACAATAAGTCTTGATATTTCCTCAAAGGTATTGATGTTTCCATGATTTAATGAATTGATATATTTTTATATTGAAAAAATTGATTTGATTTGAGTCGAGTTAGGAATCCAAAAATTGATTATGATTTGATAAATGAGAAAGAGATTTGATTTGTTCTTCATGATAGACCCTTGTGATGTTTATGGTGGATTTTCTAATGCGTTCTGAGCTTGTGTCTGGGAGTAGTATTTAGCACCGAGCGGGAAATGTGGTATTTCCCTGAAACTACGAGCCACCGTAGGATTGATATTGATAATTGTGGGCCAGAGGCCGAGTATGAGATTGTGATCACTAAGTTTAGGTTGTACTCTGTAAGACCCCGTAAAATAGTAAGACTAGAATTCAGCTCATTTGGCTTTACAAGCCTCAAGACTTAGAAAATTTTGATAAGTGTTCAACACTTAGTCTCATTTTAGACCCCCCAAACTTCGATGATTTATTTAAAGACCTTCCTGACCTTTGTTTTCGGATTTTCAAGTTTTGTTGCGATGGGGCAAGTCATAGTACACTTGGGGTAAGTCTCAGAATTTTTAAAACTCGTTTTGGACGTGTTTGCAATTTCAAAACAGTAGCCTGTTGCTATTTCCCCACGTCGCGAGGCCCAGTCAAGTTGAATAGGGGTCGCGGCGCGATGTACAATCAACTTGATTAGGGGTCGCGATGCTATACCTATAGCAAGGGCATCCGGATTTCAGCATTTTATTTCTGAACCTTGAGGGGTAATTTGGTCAACTCTCCACCCCTCTATAAAATAAAAACACGGGATTAAACCCAATATTCACCACATTATACTCCATTTGCTGAAACTCTCTCAAGAACAGTCAAGAACAAGCCTAGGGTTTCCATTGGGGTTTCAAGTTTCAAGCAAATTCAGCCGTAGATTCCACAAATTCTTAATCCAAGGTATGCATAGTGTTCATCTATGGACCCCTTTCATTTATCGAGTTCAAGAACGATACTTTTAATGAGAAACTTTGATGTTCTTGTTGTTATGTGATGTTGTTCATGTTAATGATTTATTGTTTAAGCTTCAAAATATTAATTTAAGTTGGTTTGCATGATGTATGCATGCTTGTAGTTAAAAACCATGAATTTGGGTGGTTCAAGATGATTAAAGTTGTTAAGAAAAACCTATTCCCCAAAGTGTGAATGACAGGTATTTGTTAAAATGCCTAGAATGCCAAAATCATGATCCCATGACCCCATAGTATTTAAATGACAAGCTATGTAAACTCTTATGATGATTCCACATGAACTTCCATGCTATTGATATGTGTTGCTATTATGATTATGCAATGAACATAATATTAAGGTTGTGCAAGTACTTCCAGGTTACATGCAATTCTTTCCATGCAATACATTATTGATAACCGTGCTTAGTATGAAATCCCTTATGTACGATATTATGAATAGTGGACTCAAATTTTATGATCAAGTCATGTAATATGTGTCAGTTTCCTTCCATCGAGTCCTGGGGGTATTCATACCCAAAATATATAGTTGTGTGCCTAGAACCATGCCATGTTGTCACGATAATCTCAGTCAAGCTATAATCTATAGAACTCAGTCAGTTATGTGACTCAGGAAAACATAAGAAATCTCATGATCTCAGTTAAACCTCAGATAATAGTACTACTCCGTCAGTCAACGGATGTCAGTTATTCAGTCTATGTATAGTCGGTTGAATCATGTTCAGTCTCTTTAGATGGGAGTAGAAGTTAGAACCAAGTGAACCCAAGGATGGGAACTCACCTATCAGTTTAGGGTGTGATTCTTAGCAGCCATCCTCGCGTTCTAGAACTACGTAGCTAGCGTAGGTTGAGACATCTTAACCTGACAGATTAGGGTTGATGAGGTAGCTTAACCTGTCAGTTTAGGGTCCTACTATTCTCATCTTGAGTACCTTCCAGATAAGAGTCAGTTACAACTGTCTCTACCAGTGGAGCGGTATTGACACCCCTCTAGTCGGGGCAGAGATTGGACCTCAGCTTAGACATAATGGCATACATGGGGCATGTCGGTTAAACAACTACCTCCCACAGTTTCAATATCAGTCTAAGTAAAAGAACTCAGACAGTTCTTCAGATATCAGTATTCCAGGATTGTTAGATACAGTCAAATTCAGTTATAGCACGGGACTCAGAGAGTTCCACCAGATTTAGGGCTATTAGACACGGCCGTCTATGTTATTAGAACTACAGTTCTATCCATGTATTAGCATACAAATTTAGCTATCACGTACTTACGATCATAGTTACTATTTATGTACATTTGTACTCTTACGTTCATATCAGTCCGTTAGTTAGCATTATTCTTGCATGTAAACTCTTTGCATTAGCCTACCTCACTCGTGTACTCAGTACCCCAGTTGTACTGACGCATTTGCGCTATGGTACTTTCTTTTCATGTTACACTATAGGTACAGAGACACGAGCTCTAGACTAGAAGTAGCAGTAGCATTCCAGTCGCAGAGATACAGTGAGTCCTCATATATTCGAGGATAATATGATTTGATTTATTCAGTTATTTCTTCAGTTCAGTTTTACGGATTTAGTTGGAGACATGTTCCTTCAACTCCTTATTCAGACAGTACTTAGAGTCTTTCAGATTTAGTCCGATTTATCTTACAGATTTAGCATTCAGTTTTGATTCAAATTCAATTGTTTTTTTTTGGGTATTTATTAACCCATGGATGTTATGATATTTTCTTCAGTTGAACGTTATGGCCAACATGTTTATGTTTTCTGCATATTATATGTATATTATGCAGTGTACAAGTACAAATATCAGTCATGGGTTAGCTTGTGGTCCTTCAGGGTCATAAGCACCGTGTAGCATTCCGATTCAGAAAATCAGAGCGTTACAAACTTGGTATCAGAGCCTAAGGTTCAATAGAGTCCTAGGAAGTAGGAAAGCCACATCTAGTAGAGTCTTGTGCATGGGTGTGTTACGCGTCACTTTATGTACAAGAGGCTATAAGATATTTTAGGAACAGTTTCCCTTCTTTCATTATTCATGTCGTGCTAGTGAGCATAATCTCAAGTTAAACTCGCAGTCTAATCCGTTCTTCTCTTATTTTAGAATGTGTCTCAAAAGAGAAGAAACCAGCCAACTCCTCAGCCCGAAGATCCTTTGGGCGAACATTTTCCCATGTGGAGTTTAGAGCCGCATTCACCACACTTGCTCAGTTCGTGGCTTCCCAGAATGAAAGGCCACCAGTTATTTCGGCTAATATAGTGGTCAAATCAGCTGCATCTAGGGTTCGGGACTTCACCTGAATGAACCTTCCATCTTTCCATGGGTTTAAGTCTGATGAAGACCCTCAGGAGTTCATTGACCAAGTTCAGAAGGTCATTGACATCATGGGTGTTACTTCTATCGAGAGTGCTGAGTTAGACGCTTACCAGTTGCAAGATGTGGCTCATGCCTGGTACAAATAGTGGAAGTTCAAGAGTGTAGATGGCGCAGGTCCCATTGAGTGGTAGGAATTTGTTATGACTTTCTTAGGCAGATTTTTTCCCCAAGAGCTGAGGAAAGCCAAAGTTCTTGAGTTCACCAACCTCAAGCGGGGAAATATGACGGTTAGGGAGTATTCTCTCAGATTTACTCAGCTAGCTAGATATACCCCTCATGTGGTTGAAGACAACATGGCTAAGATGAGCAAGTTCATGTCAGGGGTGAATGATAGTATGGTAAATGAGTGTAGATATGCAATGCTTAACAGTGATATGACCTTAGCCAGACTTATGAACCATGCCCAGTAGATAGAGGAGCAGAAGGTTAGGACTAAGAAGAGGCAGAACAAGAGAGCAAGATCAACCAGTTTCAGTTTTGCTCAGCCCAAATCCGAGGGAGAAAACCGTTCGCAGTTTTGTCCCAAGTCATCGGCTCCAGCTCATTCTACATCCAGTGATCTAGTCCCTAAGTTTAGGGAGGGTAAAAAAGATAGAGCACCAGGCTCTAAGCCTCAACGCAGTGTTAGTAGTGCCCGCACAAATCCCCTATGTCAGACTTATGGTAAGAACCACAAGGGCATTTACAGATCCGGCAGTGATGTTTGTTTTGGTTGTGGCAAGCCAGGCCACAGGATTAGAGATTGTCTGCAGTCAGGTCTTCAGGGTCAGAAAAATCATTACGCAACACAGTCCGGTCACCCGAACCAGTAGGGTGCCATTTCTAGCGCTACTAGTAGGCAATGCCCAAACAAACTCTATGCTCTTCAGACCCGACAGGATCAGGAAAATTCTCCTGATGTCGTTACTGGTACGTTACAGATTTTCCATGTTCATATTTATGCTTTGCTAGACCCAGGTGCATCCTTGTCTTTTGTCACTCCATACATAGCAGGCGATTTCAGAATCAGTCCCAAAATTTTAGCAGAGCCCTTTTCAGTCTCTACCACAGTGGGTAAAACTATCATAGCTCAGTGGGTATACAGGAATTGCCTGGTTATGATATTTCAGAAATCCATGTCAGCAGATTTAGTCGAATTAGATATGACTGATTTTGATGTCATTCTCGGCATGGATTGGCTTCATTCCTGCTATGCCACAGTCGACTGAACAAATAGAAAAGTTAAGTTTTAGTTCCCGAATGAGCCCGTCCTAGAGGGAAAGGGTAGTATTTCAGCGTTCAGGGGTTAACTTGTTTCCTACCTTCGGACAAGGAAAATAATTTCTAAGGGCTGTGTGTATCATCTCGTGCATATTAAAGATTCCAATTCAAAATCTCCCAGTATTGAATCAGTCCCAGTTGTTAATAAATATTCAGATGTCTTTCCAAAAGATCTTCCAGGCATTCCTCTCAAAAGGGAAATAGACTTCGGTATTGATCTTCTTCTAGACACCCAGCCTATCTTCATTCCACCATATAGAATGGCACCAGCAGAACTCAAGGAACTAAAAGATCAGTTGAAGGATCTTTTAGATAAGGGATTTATCAGGCCCAGTGTGTCCTTATGGGGCTCACCAGTCTTATTCGTGCGTAAGAAAGACGGTTCTCTCAGGATGTGTATTGATTACCGTTAGCTCAACAAGGTCACGGTCAAGAAAAAATATCCTCTTCCCAGGATTGATGATCTATTTGACCAACTTCAGGGCGTTATTTACTTCTCTAAGATAGACCTCAGATCAGGATATCATCAGCTCTGAGTTAGAGAAAGTGACATCCTGAAGACAGCTTTTTGTGCTCGGTATGGTCACTTCGAATTTCTAGTCATGTCCTTTGGTTTAACCAATTCCCCTACAACTTTCATGGAATTAATGAACCGTGTGTTCAAGCAGTACTTGGACATGTTCATCATAGTCTTCATAGATGATATTCTGGTCTATTCTTGTACCGAGCGTGATCATTTAGACCATCTCAGAATTGTTCTTCAGACTCTCAGAGATCACCAGTTATTTTCCAAGTTCAGTAAGTGTGAATTTTGGCTAAGGTCAGTAGAGTTCCTTGGCCACATTATTTCTGGTGATAGAATTAGAGTAGATCCTCAGAAAACCGAAGCGGTAAGAAACTAGCCCAGACCCGTATCTTCATCAGATATTAGGAGTTTCTTGGGTTTGGATGGCTATTACAGATGGTTTGTCGAGGGATTTTCTTCTATTGCATCTCCTATGTCCATATTAACTCAGAAAAAAGGTCAAGTTTTATTGGACAGATTCATGCGAGAAGAGTTTTCAGGAATTGAAGACTCGACTCACTACAACTCCCATTCTAGATCTTCCAGATGGTTCAGATGGGTTCGTAGTATATTGTAATGCATCCAGAGTGAGTTTAGGTTATGTCCTCGTGCAGCATGGTAAGGTCATAGCCTATGCCTCCAGACAGTTAAAGCCCCATGAGAAGAATTATCCTACTCATGATCTTGAGTTAGCAACCATAGTTTTTTCCTTAAAGATTTGGAGGCATTATCTTTAGGGAGTTTATGTAGACGTCTTCATAGAACATAAGAGTTTCCAGTATGTCTTTTCCCAGAAAGATCTCAATCTTTGTCAAAGAAGGTGGTTAGAGCTCTTGAAGGATTACGACATGAGCGTTCTTTACTACCCGGGCAAGGCCAATGTTATGGCCGATGCTCTTAGTAGACTCTCCATGGGTAGTATTTCTCACCTTGAGGATAGAAAGAAAAAGATAGCTCAGGAGATCCATCATCTTTCCAAACTAGGCGTTCGCTTAGTCGACTCTTCAGAGGATGGTGTATGTGTTTACAGTAGTTCAGAGTCGTCTCTAGTTTCCAAAGTGAAAGAAAATCAAGACAGGGATCCTAGCCTTGTCAATCTAAAAGAGTCAGTTCAGAATCAGAAAGTAGAGGTTTTCTCCCAAGGGGGAGATAGTGTTCTTCGTTGTCAGGGTTATCTCTATGTTCCAGGTGTAGATGACTTAAGGCAGCGAATTATTGCACAAGCACATGGTGCGTGATACTCTATTCATCCAGGGGCCACTAAGATGTACTACGATCTATGAGAGATCTATTGGTGGAGTGGGATGAAGAGAGATGTTGTAGTGTTTGTGGCTAAGTGCTCTATATGTCAGCAGGTTAAGATAGAGCATTAGAAACCAAGTGGTTCCATGTAGGAGTTCACCATTCCTACTTGGAAGTGGGAAGTAGTGAATATGGACTTCGTGATGGGTTTGCCTAGAACTCGTCATCAGCATGATTTAATTTGGGTTATTGTAGACAGAATGACCAAGTCAACTCTTTTTCTTCCTGTTCGTACCTCTTATTCAGTCGAGGATTACGCCAAACACTATATCAGGGAGTTGGTCAGATTACACGGTGTTCCCTCATTTATCATCTCAAACAGTGGTACCCAATTCACCTCTCACTTCTGGAAAGCATTCCAAAAGGGTCTCGGTACCCAAGTCCATCTCAGTATAATATTTCATCCCCAGACAGCTGGTCAAATAGAGAGGACCATTTAGAATCTTGAAGATATGCTAAGGATGTGTGCAAATGATTTCAAGGAAATTTGGGATGGCCACGTGCCTTTGATTGAGTTTGCATGCAACAATAGCTATCATTCCAGTATTCAGATGGCTCCATTTGAAGCTCTCTATATTAGGAGAGGTAGATCTCCGATTGGTTGGTTCAAAGTTAGTGAGGACTCAGTCATAGGTCCTGACTTAGTATTTGACGCCTTAGAGAAAGTTCAGTTGATCAGAGAGAGACTCCGGGCTGCTCAAAGTCGGCAGAAGTCTTATGCAGATGTTCGTAGAAAGGATCTCGAGTTCGAGGTCAATGACTATGTCTATCTTAAAATCTCTCCCATGAAGAGAGTGAAGAGGTTCGGAAAGAAAGGGAAGCTCAGTCCCTGATATATCGGTCCCTTCAGGATTCTCAATCACTTCGGCAAGGTAGATTATGAGCTTGAATTGCCTTCAGATCTAGCCTCATTCCATCCAGTCTTCCATGTCTCTTTGCTCAAGAAGTGCATAGGTGACCCAACAGTTGTTGTCCCTATTCATAGAATTGACATTCAGAACAGCCTCTCTTATGAAGAGATTCCAGTCAAAATCTTAGATTATCAGACTTGTCGTTTGAGGAACAAAGAAGTCTCTCTAGTCAAGGTTCTTTAGAGAAATCAGTCTCAAGAGGGAGATACTTGGGAAGCAGAAGCAGATATGTGTACTAAGTATCCTCACCTCTTCCCCGCCAATTCAGATCAAGCACAAGGTAACAGTTCTCCTTAAGCTTATTCAGTTGCATGTTCATGTCCCCAGCTTAAACTTGGTATCTATTACCATTGCATACTCAGTCATGCATTCATGTATCAGTTTAACTATAAGGTCACGCATTAGATATGCATTCTCACCTTAAGAGGCTCAGTTTATCAGATTGCTCAGTTGCATATTCATGTCTCAATTATCCATGCATCAGATATGCATGAGCTCAATATGTTTAGCATGTCAGTCATAAGATCATGTTCCAGTCCTTCATGTTTAGTTCATATTCAGCTTGTCTTGTATCCCCTCTCAGTTGATTCTCATTCAAGGATGAATGTTCCCAAGAGGGAGATATTTCAAGACCCCGTAAAATTGTAAGACTAGAATTCAGCTCATTTGGCTTTACAAGACTCAATACTTAGAAAATTTTGACAAGTGTTCAACACATAGTCTCATTTTAGACCCCCCAAACTTCGATGATTTATTTAAAGACCTTCCCGACCTTCATTTTTAGATTTTCAAGTTTTGTTGTGATGGGGCAAGGCCATAGTACACTAGGGGAGAGTCTCAGAAATTTTAGAACTCATTTAGGACGTGTTTGCAATTTCAAAATAGTAGTCTGTCGCGATTGCCCCGCGTCGCGAGGCAAATTCAAGTTTAATAGGGGTCGCGACGCGATTCTCAATCAACTTGATTAGGGGCCGCGATGCGATACCTATAGCAAGGGCATCCGAATTTCAGCATTTTATTTCTTAACCTTGAGGGGTAATTTGGTCAACTATCCACCACTATATAAAACAAAAACACGGGATTAAAGCCAATATTCACCACATTATACTCTATTTACTGAAACTCTCTCAAGAACAGTCAAGAACAAGCCTAGGGTATCCATTGGGGTTTCAAGTTTCAAGCAAATTTAACCATAGATTCCACAAATTCTTAATCTAAGGTATGCATAGTGTTCATCTATAGACCCCTTTCATTCATAGAGTTCAAGAACGATACTTTTAATGAGAAACTTTGATGCTATTGTTGGTATGTGATGTTGTTCATGTTAATGATTTATTGTTTAAGCTTCAAAATATTAATTTAAGTTGGTTTCCATGATGTATGAATGCTTGTAGTTAAAACCCATGAATTTGGGTGGTTCAAGATGATTAAAGTTGTTGAGAAAAACCTATGCCCCAAAGTGTGAATGCAAGGTATTTGTTAAAATGCCTAGAATGCCAAAATCATGATCCCATGACCCCATAGTATTTAAATGACAAGCTATGTAAACTCTTATGATGATTCCATATGAACTTCCATGCTATTGATATGTGTTGCTATTATGATTATGCAATGAACATAATATTAAGTTTGTACAAGTACTTCCAGGTGATATGAAATCCTTTCCATGCAATATATTGTTGATAACTGTGCTTAGTATGAAATCCCTTATGTACGATATTATGAATAGTGGACTCAAATATTGTGATCAAGTCATGTAATGTGTGTCAGTTTCCTTCCATCGAGTCCTAGGTGTATTCGTACCCAAAAAATATAGCTGTGTGGCTAGATCCATGTTATGTTGTCACGATAATCTCAGTCAAGCTATAATCTATAGAACTCAGTCAGTCGTATGACTCAAGAAAACATCAGAAATCTCATGATCTCAGTTAACCCTCAAAGAATAGTACTACTCCGTCAGTCAACGGATGTTAGTTATTCAGTCCATGTACAGTCGGTTGAATCATGTTTAGTCTCTTCAGATGGGAGTAGAAGTTAGCACCGAGTGAACCCAAGGATGGGAACTCACCTATCAGTTTAGGGTGTGATCCTTACCAGTCATCCTCGCGTTCAAGAACTATGTAGCCAGCGTAGGTTGAGACGTCTTAACCTGTCAGATTAGGGTTGATGAGGTGGCTTAACCTGTCAGTTTAGGGTCCCACCATTCTAACCTTGAGTACCTACCAGATAAAGGTCACTCACAATTGACTTTACCAGTGGTGCGGTATTGACACCTCTCCAGTCGGGGTAGAGATTGGACTGCAGCTTAGCCATAATGGCATACATGGGGCATGTCGGTTAAACAACTACCTCCCACAGTTTCAGTATCAGTAGCAGTAAAAGAACTAAGAAAGTTCTTCAGATATTAGTATTCCAGAACTGTTAGATACAGTCAAATTCAGTTATAGCACGATACTGAGAGAGTTCCACCAGATTCAGGGCTGTCAGACACAGTCGTCCATGTTATCAGAACTACAGTTCTAGCCATGTATTAGCATATAGATTTAGCTATCACGTACTCACGATCGTAGTTACTACGTATGTATGTTTTTACTCTTACATTCATATCAGTCAGTTAGTTAGCATTATTCATGCATGTAAACTTTTTGCATTAGCCTACCTCACTCGTATACTCAGTACCCCAGTTGTACTGACACATTTGCGCTATGGTGCTTTCTTTTTATGTTACACCATAGGTCCAGAGACATGAGCTCCAGACCAGCAGTAGCAATAGCAGTAGCATTCCAGTCGCAGAGATACAGTGAGTCCTCATCTATTCGAGGACAATATAATTTGATTTATTCATTTATTTCTTCAGTTCAGTTTTACGGAGTTAGTTGGACACATGTTTCTTCAACTCCTTATTCAGACAATACTTAGAGGCTTTCAGATTTAGTTAGATTTAGCTTACAAATTTAGCATTTAGTTTTGATTCAGATTTAGTTGTTTTTTTGGGTATTTATTACCCCATGGATGTTATGATATTTTCTTCAGTTGAACCTTATGACCTATATGTTCATGTTTTCCGCGTATTATATGTATATTATGCAGTGTACAGGTACATATATCAGTCATGGGTTAGTTTGTGGTCCTTCGGGGTAGTGAGCATTGTGTAGCGTTCCGATTTAGAAAATCGGGGCATTACATACTCCATGGCAAGAGTACGATGCTCCCGCTAATGTGCGGAGGAGGGAAAAATGTTGGAATCCATGTAGCTCACAAGGTTTATATCGGTTATAAGAACCTCCCATGTCTATAAGAGTTGAGTTTTTTTAATTATCGAGTCACTCCGAGTCTTCAGTCGAAGAGTTGAGTTGTTTATGATGATTTAAGAGGTTTTTATTATATGATTTATTTACGATGAGATCATGAAAAGTATATTTCAATCTAAATCAAGCCAAGTGAGCCATCATTGTACATATGCATATTTTTATGAAATTGATGATGATATTTACATTGTTGCATGCACCCCCACATACTCAGTATATTCCTAAGTGCTGACCCACATATTTTTCTATGGGCTACATTTTCTTGTAATGTAGGTTTAGGTACTCATCCGCAGCCACATTAGCGATATACGGGTGCCTCTCTACATCTCCTCAATGGTGAGTCCTCATGGTTCGAGGACCGTGTCTTTATTTTGTGATACCATTTTGTTGTTATGGCTTTTAGTACTGTTTGAGTCAGTTGGGGTTTTGTCCCAATGTCTCCTTGATTTTGATGTATAAAGGCTTTTTCAGACTAATGGGTTGGTATGTACAAAATTTTAGTATTTTGATTGTACAGGCTAGTTCCTTATCTTATTCTAGTATGTTCATGATATGTCATTCTCTCTTATTCTAGCATGACTATTGTCAAAGTGAGTTCTAGAAGCGATGACAGGCTTAGAGGGTTAGCTTGAGGCCGTGTGTGTCCTTAAGCACCATGTGACATCTCGGGAGAGAAATTTGGGGCAATACAAACTTGGTATCAAAGCCTAAGGTTTAAAGAGTCCTAGGAAGTCTGACAAGACGCGTTACTAGAGTCTTGATCATCAGTGTGTAGCGCGCCACATCTATGAGAATGAGGCTACGAAAAGTTATCTCTTTATTTCTAAAGTGCATCATGCCTACAACTGTCTCTTTATCTGTGATTGACTCATGCTCTTTTATAATAGAAAATACCTCCTCGTCGAGATCATACAAACAATGAGCAACCTCAACCCGTTGATCCCTTGAACGAGCATGTGTCTCATGCGGAATTCCGGGTAGCTTTTCAGGCGCTAGCCCAGGCAGCTACCACCAATGTTCAAGCTAACACCCAGGTTACTATTCTGCCTCCGCAAGAGAATAATTCTGCTGCATCTCGAGTTCGTGAATTTATGCGGATGAATCCACCTGAGTTCTATGGGTCGAAGGTAGGTGAAGACCCACAAATATATTTAGATGAAGTAAGAAAGATCACCCAGATTATGCACGTGACTGAAGAGGAGAGTGTTAAATTAGCTGCCTATCTAATAAAAGATGTTGCATATGATTGGGTGGACATATGGAGGGAAAATAGAGTGTAGAATACCACTCCTATAACTTGGCAGTTATTCCAGGATGTATTCTTGGATAGATTTTTTCCTCTTGATATGAGTGAAGTAAAAATAGAGGAATTCATGAATTTGAGACAAGGCTCTATGACTCTTAAGGAGTATTGCCTTAGATTCAATCAGTTATCCAAATATGCCCCTAGTATGATGGCTGACTCCAGGACCATCACGAGTAACTTCGTGACCGGTGTGTCGAGTTACTTTGTGAAAGTGTGTAGATCTTCTATGCTTAATAGGGAGATGGACTTTTCTCAGTTGATTATACATGCCCAACAGATTGAAGCTGATAAGGTGAAAGAGAGGGAGAGAGTAAGAGGGAATAAAAGAGCTTGATCAGAGCAGCAGGGATTCAGTCAGTCCAAATTCCATAGAGGGAACCACCCTTAATTTCAGAGATATACATTTATGCCCGCACCTTCCTCAGTTAGTGCTCCCACACCTAGAAACAGGCAGGATCAGGGGACCAGTCCTATCCCATCCAGGTCTTAGGAAAATATAAGTAATAGACCTCATCTTCCTTCATGTGCAAAGTGTGGTAGAGATCATTTTGGCGAGTGTTTTATTGATCAAGGGGTTTCTTTGGTTGTGGAAAGTTAGGCCACCGACTTTGATATTGTCCGTATGCTAGATAGGGGATTCGAGATGCTCTTCCCCAGAGTCAGGCTACCAGTACCCCCGCTCTCGTTGCCCGCCTAGTTCCTCCTCAGGGTTCCTTTATAGTACTGCTGGCGGTTCACACCAGAATCTCTTCTATGCTATACCACCTTGCCAGGAGAAGGATAATTTTGTAGATGTTGTCACTGGTATGCTCCGGTCTTTTATTTTGATGTGTATGTATTGATGGATCCCAGTTCGAGTTTATCTTATGTGACACCTCTGGTTGCTGTAAATTTTAAGATGGACTGTGAATGGATTCCTAAGCCTATTCTGGTTTCTACCCTGGTAGGAGAATCTGTTATTGCTAAGATAGTGTATAAGAAATGTCTGGTCACTTTCCTTCATCGGGTCATATGTGCGGATTTGATTGAGCTAGATATGGTTGATTTTGACGTTATTCTGGGTATAGATTGGTTTCACTCATGCTATGCGTCTATAGATTGTCGTACCTGAGTGGTAAAGTTTTAGTTTCCTGATGAGCCCATTTTTGAGTGGTCCGGGAGTTCTGTAACTTCGAAGATCCATTTCATGTCCTACCTCAAAGCTAGGAAATTGATTTCCAAGGGTTGCATCTATCACCTAGTTCAAGTTAAAGACCTTAAGTCTGAGACTCTGACTATTTAGTCAGTTAGCATTGTTAATGATTTTCCCGATGTTTTCTCGAAAGACCTCCCAGGGGTCCCACCTAATAGAGAAATAGAATTCGGGATTGATCTCCTTCCTGGCACTCAAAGATCTCTTAGAAAAAGGCTTTATTAGACCCAATGTTTCCCCATGGGGTGTACCTATTCAATTTTCTCAAAAGAAAGATGGTACATTGCGTATGTGCATTGACTACCATCAACTCAACAAGGTAACTATCAAGAACAAGTGCCCTCTTCCTAGAATTGATGATTTATTTGATCAGCTACAAGGTGCAAGTTATTTCTTAAAGATAGACCTTAGATCTGGCTATCATCATCTTAAAGTGAGAGAGTATGATATTCTAAAAAGAAAACAGCCTTCTGAACCCGCTATGGTCACTTTGAGTTTTTTGTCATGTCCTTCGGGTTAACTAATGCTCCAACGGCCTTCATGGATCTTATGCACTAAGTATTCAAGCGGTATCTGGATTTGTTTGTTATCGTGTTCATAGACGATATTCTTGTGTATTCCCAAAGAGAGGATAATCGTGGCGACCATCTTAGAATTATCTTGCAAACTCTTAGAGATCATCAATTATTCGCTAAATTTAGCAAGTGTGAATTTTGGCTCAGGTCAGTTACTTTTCTGGGTCACATTATTCCCGCCGAAGGCATTAGAGTCGATCCCCAAAAGACAAAAGTTGTAAAGAATTGGCCTAGACCTACCTCCCTATCTGACATTAGGAGTTTCTTGGGTCTATCTTGTTACTACCATCGTTTTGTTGAAGGCTTATCTTCTATTGCATCTCCCATGACCCGTTTGACCCAAAAGAAAGTTAAGTTCCAGTGGACAAATGCCGCTGAGAAGAGTTTTCAGGAGATGAAGACTCGACTCACTTCAGCCCCAGTGTTACCTTTGCCTGATGGTGCCGATGGTCTTGTGGTGTATTGTGATACTTCCAGAGTTGGTTTGGGTTATGTGTTGATGCAGAGGGGTAAAGTTATAGCTTATGCCTCTGGACAGTTGAAGCCTCATGAGATGAATTACCTAATCCATGATCTTAAATTAGCAGCTATAGTTTTTGCTTTGAAAATCTAGAGACATTATTTGTATGGTGTTCATGTTGATGTGTTTACTAATCACAAAAGCTTGTAGTATGTGTTTACTCAGAGGGAGTTGAATCTTAGACAAAGAAGATGGTTAGAGTTTCTAAAAGACTACGATATGAGTGTGATGTATCACCCGGGCAATGCCAATGTTATGAAATATGCCTTTAGTAGGATGTCTATGGGTAGTGTGGCGCATGTTGAGAATGATAGGAAAGAATTGGCTCGTGATGTGCATCGTTTGGCTAGATTGAGTGTTAGATTGCTTGATTCCGCTGAAGGGAGTATGTTAGTTCAGAGTAGTTTTGAGTTCTCTTTGGTCTCGGAGGTAAAGGAGAAGCAAGACAGGGATCCTAGTCTGGTCAGGCTGAAGGAGTCAGTTAAGGACAAAAATGTAGAGGTTTTCTCCCAAGGGGGAGATGGTGTGTAGAGATTGCAGGGTAGATTGTGTGTTCCCGATGTTGATGATCTAAGGAAGAGAATTATGGATAAAGCGCATGGCTCACGATATTCTATTCATCCCGGTGCTACCAAGATGTACCGCGATTTACGGGAAATCTATTGGTGGAACAGTATGAAGAAACACATAGTAGGATTTGTGGAAAAGTGTTCCACTTGTCAACAAGTTAAGGTAGAGCACTAAAGGCCTGGTGGTGTAATGCAAGAGTTTATCATTCCTACTTGGAAGTGGGAAGAAGTGAATATGGATTTCGTGATTGGTTTGCCTCCTTCTCGTCATCATCATGATTCGATTTGGGTTGTTGTAGATCGGCTGACTAAATCAGCTCATTTCTTGCCAGTGTATTCGTCTTATACAACTGAGGATTATGCTAGATTATATATCCGTGAGTTAGTCAGATTACATAGAGTTCTTTTGGCTATTATCACTGATAGGGGTACTCAGTTTACTTCACAGTTTTGGAGGGCTTTTCAGAAGGGTCTCGGTACCCAAGTTCGCCTAAGTTCTGCTTTCCATATGCAAACAGATGGTCAGGCTGAGCGGACCTTTAAGACATTAAAAGATATGTTGAGGGGATGTGTGCTTGATTTTAAAGGTAGTTGGGATGAGCACTTGCCATTGATCGAGTTTGCGTTTAACAATATTTTCCATACTAGTATTAAGATGGCCCCGTTCGAAGCTTTGTATGGGAGAAGATGTAGATCGCCTATAGGTTGGTTTGAAGTAGGAGAAGCAACTATGATTGGGCCTGATGTTGTGTTTGAGGCTATGGAAAAAGTTAAGTTGATTCGAGAAAGATTGAAGACCACTCAAAGTCGTCAGAAGTCGTATGCGGATGTGAGAAGAAAAGATCTTGAGTTTAATGTTAACGATTTGGTGTACTTGAGGGTTTCACCCATGAAAGGGGTGAAGAGATTTGGGAAGAAGGGAAAGCTTAGTCCCCGTTATGTTGGTCCATACAGGATTCTGAGTTGTGTTGGGAAAGTAGCATATGAGGTGGAGTTACCCGTGGAGTTGTCTTAGATTCATCCGGTATTTCATGTTTCTATGCCTAATAAGTGCATTGGTGATTCTGTCATGGTTGATTCGTCCGAAAGCTTAGATATTCAGGATAGCCTTTCATTCGAGGAGTTTCCGGTTGAGGTTTTGGATTTTCAGATCCGTAGGCTAAGGAACAAAGAAGTCCCTTTGGTTAAAGTACATTGGCAAAATCAATTTGTTAAGAGTGCTACTTGGGAAGCCGAAGCTGATATGTGAGCCAAGTACCCTCACCTTTTTTCTGTGAGTTTGGAGCAAGCAGAAGGTACCATTCTTTCTTAATTCCTCCCTCTTCTTATTAAAGATTCAGCTGTGTATCTACTTCCATCACAGATTCATGCATTTCGTATGGTATTTGAAGTTATAGAGTGGAGTAAGACCCTTGAGTGAGTCATTCCAGCTATACATCCTCATTTTTTCTCTTGTTCTTGGCCTATCTGGCAACATTCGAGGACGAATATTTCCAAGGGGGAGATATTGTAATACCCCGAGATTCTAACCAATAGTGCAACCATGAATCAAGCTCATGAGAAATAAATTATAGTGTTTTGGTTGTTTTCTAGTCAAGGGTGATGTGTATTAAGGCCTCAAAGATGTCCTAACAAATAGTTGAATCAAAACATTCCTTACTGATTGAATTCTTGGGAAGGATATTGCCATATTCAACTTCAAATGAGCATATCTCTCATTATACTACTAATTATTGAGCTCATGACCTACCAAAAGATAGATAATTGAAGTATCTTTCTAACGGTACCAATTTTGCCAAAATATGATATCGGAGAAAAGAGTTATGCCAATTTTACTCCGGCATGTAAGGCTGGGAAACTGAGTGACGACATTCGTGATAAACTGTCACAAGCGTGGCGACTTATCACCAATGTTGTCAGCCCTGGGAAGGTTTCTAACCCCAGTGATGACATTTTGTGATAAGCCATCATGCTCGTGATGACTTATCACCAATGTCGTCAACCTTAGGCAGAAAATCATAAATTCGACCCTTTTGTGACGACATTTCGTGATGACTTATCACCAGCTTGACGGCTTGTCATGGATGTCGTCAACTATTTTTTTTCCAGCAATTAAGGGATGTTTTTGTAAGGATATTTTGGTCTTTTCCCATCTTTTGAAAGTCTCTATAAATATGAGAAACCCCTTCCCAACCCTAATTTCATCATTTACTCTTCCAATTCCCTTAAGAGAAAATATCTAGGGTTTTATTCAAGAACCCTAATCTTCCAACAATCATCCATAAATTCTTCAAGATTTCTTCAAGAACTAAGTTCCTCATAGTGTGGGCTTCAAGAATTATTTATTACAAGTGCGGATAGAGTCTCAAGCACTAGAGTTCATCCGATTTTAAATATTAAGGTATGTGGGGTTTTGAACAAGAGCAATTCTTTCGTTCTTGTGCCCAAAGCTTTAATTTTTATTATGGATTTATATGATTTTGCAAGTGGTTTTATACCCAAATTACTTCATCATGAGACTATGTGAATATAAATTGTTCAAGCTTTGTTATACATGATTATTTTACAATCTCCAATTTATGACTTGATATTTAGTATGGTGAATTTCATATTTCTACCATGAGTTGATATTTCAAGTGCTTTTAAGATATGTGTCAAGCTTTAAGATTCCTTATGGAAAATTGAATTATTGAGTATATTGATTCATGAGATTGAATTGTTACAATGAGTCTTGATATTTCCTCAAAGGATTGATGTTGCCATGATTTAATGAATTGATATATTTTGATATTGAGAAAGATTTATTTGATTTGAGTCGAGTTAGGAATCCACAAATTGATTATGATTTGATAAATGAGAAAGAGATTTGATTTGGTCTTCATGATAGACCCCTGTGATGTTTTTGGTCGATTTCCTAACACGTTCTGAGCTTGTGTCTAGGAGTAGTATTTAGCACCTAGCGGGAAATGTGGTATTTCTCTCCAAACTACGTGCCTCCGTAGGATTGATATTGATAATTGTGGGCCAGAGTCTGAGTATGAGATTGTGATCACTAAGTTTAGGTTGTACTCCCTGGCAAGAGTACGACGCTCCCGCTAATGTGGGGTTCTCTCCTTAGGAGGGCAAAAAGTTGGACTCCATGTAGCTCACTTGGTTTATGTCGGTTATAAGAACGTCCCATGTCCATAAGAGTTGGGTTTCTTGAATTACCGAGTCACTCCGAGTCTTGAGTTGAAGAGTTGAGATATTTATGATGATTTATGAGGTTTTTATTATATGATTTATTTACGATGAGATCGTGAAATGTATGTTTCAATCTAAATCAAGCCAAGTGATCCATCATTGTACATATGCATATTTACATGAAATTGATGATGATATTTACATTGTTGCATGCACCCCCACATACTCAGTACATTCCCAAGTGCTGACCCACATATTTTCCTATGGGCTACATTTTCTCGTAATGTAGGTTCAGGTACTCAGTCGCAGCCGCGTTAGCGATATTCGGGTGCCTCTCTACGTCTCCTCAGTGGTGAGTCCTCATGGTTCGAGGACCGTGTCTGTATTTTGTGATACCATTTTGTTGTTATGGCTTTCAGTACTGTTTGAGTCAGTTGGGGGTTAGTCCTATTGTCTCCTTGATTTTGATGTATAAAGGCTTGTCAGACTAAAGGGTTGGTATGTACAAAATTTCAGTATTTTGATTGTACAGGCTAGTTCCTTATCTTATTCCAATATGTTTCTGATATGTCATTCTCTCTTATTCTAGCATGACTATTGTCAAAGTGAGTTCTAGAAGTGATGACAGGCTTAGAGGGTTAGCTTAAGGCCGCGTGTGGCCTTAAGCACTGTGTGACATCTCGAGAGGGAATTTCGGGGCGTTACAAGAATTTTACTTTATCACCCTTAATTAATTATTATACGTTATATAAGTATTAAAAAATTAATAATATTTAATAAAAAATAAAATAGACACAAAATGATAAATTAACTCTTGATGTTGTAAATTAACTTGACGTTTTATATGAGACTCACTTAAATTTTTTCCACATGTATTTTTATATTAATTTTGCTATAACTATTCTAATTATCTATTAGAAGTCATTTAAGACATATATGTTTCGCTACTTCAATCGTGATTTTACTGTATTGCCCTTAATTAATTATTATGGTCATTTAAGCATTAAAGAAATAATAATATTTCATAAAAAAGTAAAATAGACACAAAATGATACGTCAATATAAAAAATTTGATTGACTATCGAAATTATATTAGTGTCACATAAATTGAGATGATACAGAGGAAGATATAAAGTAATATATATTATTTGAAAATGAGATAAAAAGTATTGTAAATCTTAAAAAATAACTAATATTTAATAAAAACAAGTAAAATAGACATTTCTGACATGTCTGCTACAGCTACTTCAATCATAATTTTACTATATCACCCCTAATTAATTATTATAAGTTATCTAATTATTAAAAATTAATAATATTTAATAAAAAGATAAACTAAACATAAAGTGATAAATTAACTCTTAATATTTTAAATTAACTTAATGTATTATATGAAGTCCACTTAAGTTTTTTTTCAAAAGTATTTTTCATAGTAATTTTTCTATATCACTTCCAATTAGTTATTAAAAGTCATATAAGACGTATCTGTTTTGTTACTTCAATCGCGATTTTACTATATCACTCCCAATTCATTATTATGGTCATCTAAGCATTACAAAATTAATAATATTTCATAAAAAGGTAAAATGGACACAAAATGATATGTCAACATAAAAAAATAGATTGACTATCAACATTATATTTGCGCCACATAAATTGCAATGAGACAAAGGAAGACATAAAGTAACATATATTATTTGAAACTGAGATAAAAATATTGTAAATCATAATAATTAACAACTTAGAAAAAAAAAAGATTGATTGTCAAGATTTTATTTGAGCCTCATAACTGGGACAAAAAGAATATTCAAATCTTTTTGAAAAATTTTGTAAAGAAAATCAGAAATCACATAATTAACAACTTAAAAATTTAAAAGATATAAAATATTTGTTTGACTCTCGAAATTATATCAGTCACTTAAATTTAAATAGAAGAACAAGCATTATAAATCACAATAATTAAAAACTTAAATTATTTTAATGATGTGTCACCTAAATTAAAAAAAATAACATATATTGCACAGATCGTCGATATCTAGTACAACTAGGAGTGTAAGGATTATGGGGGCTTTGAGCTAAAAGTGACAAAATAGTTTGAAATTGATGTGTAGGTGACTCAAGTCTTAATAATTAGGTGTAGATGACAATTACTTTATTATGGATTAAGAAATTTGGAGAAATTCAAAAATAACCCATATGTTTTAAAATTTACACTTTGATCCAAATGATTGTTAATATAATGGAAAACAGAGGAAAAAAGATGTGTTTCGCTCTCTTTTCATTTGTTGTTGTTTTTTCTCTCTCTTTGCGATTTTTGTTGTTCATTATTTCTGTTGCTTTATTAATCATCATTTGCTTCATTATCATCATCTTCTACTTCATTATCATCATCATCATCTTCTTGTTGACCATTGTTGTTGTTTTTACCGCTACTGCTGTTACTTGGCAAATTTTTTAGGTGAAATTTTGTTTCACACATCACTTTTCACTTTATCACTACTTCATAGGTGACTCTGGGAAGTAAAATAATGATTTTTAGTTGAATTTGTCATCTGGGTACACTGCTACTACTATTTTTTCAACAATGGATAGAGCGCGTTCATGAATACAACATAAGAGCCCACAATTTAAACTGATCACTCAGTCTCTTGCGACAGATAAATATTTTATTGCAACAAAAGACTCATATGTTGGATTTATGTTTATGATCATATAGTGCCCGTAACATGAATCGAAAAGATGGGTAATTTGTTGCAACAAACTATTTATCTGTTGCAACAAACTAGTTATCTATTGCAACATATTACTTATGTGTTACAACAGATGCATAATCTGTTTGAACAAAATATTTATCTATTGCAATAGACTATTTATTTGTTGCAATATATAATTGTTCTATTGCAACAGATGAGTAATCTATTTGGAACAACTCAATACAACTCCTGTCACAAACCCAATAGATAACCAATATGTTTTAACTCTTGCTATTGCTATTGGATTCAAATTATTCCTCAATCGTCGACATATTTGTTGAGAAGAAAAAAGACATAATGATTATTAAATAAGAATTAAAATGTCAAAGTCGATCAAACATAAATATTTTTACTAAACAAAAACAAATAAAAATACACAGGCTAAAAGAAAAAAATAATCTTATTATTATTATTATTATTACTAACCGTCCAATCTTCAACCGCATTAGCAGCGCCTCCTTAGCCTGCAGATCTCCCGGAGCATCCTTGATCTCACGACGCCCAACTCCTACTAGAGGTCATGAACCTACCTCTGAAGTTACTGTCCAGTGTCTTGCAGAAAAATAATCTCCCACACTGGATCAACCATATCTAGAACACATATGAATTTACATAAAACGTAAAAACAAAAGGAAAAGAATCCGAATGTAATACAACTTATACTACCAATTGGCTATATTTACACAAAAAACAAGAAAAAAACTTAACTGAGTCAGCGAAAACAAAGTGGTTGAAGGTGTAATATGAAAGAAAAGATGCAAGAAATAAATAGTGTAGCAGAATAAACGAGTGAGCGAGTAAGGAGGGACCTATTTATAAAGGATTGAATTTGAATTAGTTAGGCAAAAAGACGCGATTGTTCACCTCTATTTATTAATTACATACAAACTGGTGACTTTTTAATTACTGTGAAAAGTTATGACTTAATTAAATTAAGCTACTGACTGACATTTTGATTGTTCTGATAAGTCATGATTTTTCATCTTATTATTATTATTAATTATTTCTTTCCATTAATTATTTTTATTGAGTTGTGATGACAGATTCTATATCTGTTGCATTAGATAACCCATCTGTGACAACAAATATACTATCTGTTACAACAAATATACAACTTGTTGCATTAGATAATTTATCTGTTGCAACATATAATCTATCTTTTATAATACTCATCATATCATTAATCCAAATTTAGTGTCTTTTTATTATATAAATTAAAAAAAAAAGATTTTTTTTAAAAAAAGACCAAAAGTCACTACTTGTCGCCTATTTAATATTAACATCAATTATTCAAATTAAATGATCATTTTCTACGGTTATAAATTGTGTTTATCATTATTTTCTTATTGTTTTCTATGAAAAGAAATGACTTAATTAAATCAAGCTGGTTAGTTTTTTATTATTGTGGCAAGTCATGACTTTTTAGCTTATTAGTATTTATTAGTTCTTAAATTTAAATAACTTTTTCTTAATTAAAAATTAAAGACTTCTCACCTTTTCAACAACCATTTCTTTAATAAAATAATAACCATTTTTATTGAGTTGTGACAATAAATTGTATATCTTTTGCATCAAATAACCATCTGTGGCAACAGATATACCATTTGTGCTTTAGAAGATTTTTTTGATTTCTTCTAACAGTTGATTCATCAATCACAACAGATTGGGCATTTGATGCATCAACTGTTTTGAATGTGTTAGACAAAAAAGTCACGACTGCTTACCTTTTTTTAACAATCATCATATACCTTAATTAATTCAATGTTGTGACCTTTTTATTATATAATAAATAAATAATTTTTAAAAAATAGATTTAAAAACAAAAATGGTGAAAAGTCACGATCAGTTATTAACATTAAATAACGGTTCTTTTACTATTATAAATTGTGTTATCATTTATTTATGAACCGTTTTCATATTAAATAATCAAAAAAATCATGACTTTTCACCCTCTCAATAACAATAATCCTTTTTTTATTAATTACCGGCTATTCCAAGATATGATCCATCTATCGCAATAGATTAACCATCTATTGCAACATATGGTTCATCCGTAGCTCCAAACGCTCAATCCCTTCCATTCAAGACTTCTTTTCTTTTATGGAGAGCGTTAAGGTGTAAGCTTCCAACTAATGACAAAATCATTACTTTTGGACATGAACAAGTAGATTATTCTTGTTGCTACAGGCCGGGTCTTGATACGGTGGAGCATATCTTTGATTCTGGTGATTTTGCTACACATATTTGGAGGTATTTTTCAGATTTTTGGGGCATTCAACATGATACAACTCCTTTGAGGAATTTATTGATGAAGTGGTGGATTCATAAATATAATAATGATGTTCACAAACTCATTCTTTAAGCAACTCCTATTTTTATTTGTTGGAATATTTGGAAAAACAGGTGTGCGAGCAAGTATGGGGGGAAGAAATCTAGCATTACTAGAGTTAAATTCTCCATTATTAAGCAGATTTATATGCTATTGATTACTGTTTATCCATATATCTCTTGACCGAATAATTGGACTGATCTTGTTATTCTTATTGAAAAATGCCAACATGAGATAAAAGTTACCCAAGTTTGTTGGACCAAGCCGCATCATACAATGGTAAAGCTGAAAAAGGATGGAAGTGCTTTGGAAAATCCAGGAAAAATTGGAGCAGGGGGCATTCTGAGAGATAGTCTAGGAAAGCTGATTTTTGCTTTTGCGGCACCTCTTGGAGTTGGTTCTAATAACCTAGCGGAGGTTCAGGCAGCTATTATTGGCATCACTTGGTGCATACAGCATGGATGTAGTAGAGTTATAATTGAAGTGGATTCTGAACTTCTAATCAAGTGGCTCAGACGCAACATCACACCACCGTGGGGAACTTGCAGGAACATTGAGGAGCGTCAATATCTTACTAGTATACTTGATTGTTTCATATGTGTTCATATATATAGGGAGGTGAATTTTTCGGCAGATGCTCTAACTAAGAACAACCATGACGTGGAATCTACTCAATATTATTATAGCTTTCACCATCTTCCTCAGAAGACTAGAGGATTCTTCACTCTGGATAAAATAGGTGTGTCGAATTTTCGAAGAAGGATGTTGAAGAACATCAAGAAAACAGCATAGATGGAGTTGGATTTTCTTGCTCCGGTATCTTCTTTTCGATTATCTCACCTCATATGCTTCATCTATGCTATTATTCTCATTAGTTTATAGTTTTTATGAAGTTCTTTGTTTTGATTTGATTTTATTTTTACGATATAAGGGGAGAGTCTCCCTCATTTAAACTTTCCTAGATTTATTGTATCGAAAGGAGTCCTTTCCTCTAGGTGCGTAGATCTAAGTTTTCCTTTTAGTATCAAGGAAGAATCACCGGCCTTAGAAGGTTAGTTGACTCGAAACCACCATAGGATCAGAGGTCAGGTTTATGTCCCCCTTCTTGTATTTTTTTTATTTATGATAAGGCTTGGGGATATGTAGCTCAACCCCTGATCACCACGGGAGGGTGAGCCTAAAAAACTCTCTCCTTTGGCTATCCATTTACAAAAAAAAAACCATCGGCATGTTGAGAATAAGGAATAGACAGAATGAAATTTAAATATTAAATAGGAATTAAAAATCCAAAGTCGACCAAACATAGATTTTTGAATCCACACATTAGGTTCCTCCCTTAGGGAGATCCGATATATTAAAAAAATTCATACGCTCAAAGAAAAAACATAACCTAATTATTATTATTATTATTATTATCGTTATTATTATTATTATTATTGTCAACCGACCAATCGTCATCCGATAGCAACAGGGTCCTCCTCATTCTTGATCCTATGTCGTCCAACTCCCACCGGAGTTCATGCATCATCCTTTGAAGTTCCTACACGGACCTGCGCAAAATCACCTTGTCCAAATCCGGATCAACCACATCTAGAAGTGTGAGTTATGTATAATTACATCTCTTAATTAAATAAAACTGGTGACTTTAAAAATATGTAAATTAAAAAAATGGATCTAAATTCATAATTTTATCATTTATTGTATTTTGGAAAGAAACCAAAATTGCTTTAAAATAAATCTAATAGATGGATAATCTGTTGCAAAATATTTTCTATCTGTTTTATAATTTACAACATATCGACAATCTGTTGTAACAGATGCATATATCTTTTGATTATTTCCAACAGATAAGTCATATGTTGCAACAGATTGATTGCCTGTCATAACAAATGTCTATAATTATTTGATAATTTTGACAGATGTTTCATCTATTGCACCCAGTTAGTTATCTGTAAATTCAAATTAAGCCATAGATAGGCTAGGAAGAATAAGGTGTGTGCAGATGAATAGATCCAATAAAGTACAATGTTTTTGTGAATATAGTGTTTAACTGATTAGTCATTGATCATTCAAACAAGATCCTACATTGTACAATTAAGTTTGATAGTTTCAAATTGATAAGGCCGAGGGGACCATGAAGATAGTGTTGATACCCTGTTATGAATTACTGATGGTTGTTGCTCATGTTTATGGATGTCAAGTTTTGAGAAGGGATCAATATTTGGTGTCATTGAAGAGATGCAATAGCGATTGGACTTAACTTTAAGTGCATTGGACTCTGAGAAGGCCTTCGAAGACCCACTTTGCATAAAAAAAGAATAGAAAAACAATAAAAATTTCCCTAGCTAAATTTATACGGAAGGGTTGTTTGAGAAGATGATTATATGCCAGAAGGAGCCGTAGAAGAATTCCTGCGAGGGAAAGGGGAGTTGATGAAAAATTATATCATTAAGATCTAATTTAAGAGGAAACATAGGGTAGCAACTTCTAAAGAATTTGGCCGATGAAACTGAATTAAAACATGAGAAATCTAAATCAATTGCAAATATAAAAGTGTATCAAGTAATGAAAATTCGTCTGTTGTCTCGCTCAAAGAAAAATAATGCAAATGGACACTTTGATAGGGAGATATGACAAGGTAGAGTGCTTGGGATGATCACCTACATAGAAAATAATAGAACACCAAGAAAGTAGCTTTGCAGACACCGAGGGTTGTAATGATGTACAGTGAGTCAAGAAAACTTGCGCTAAGAATGACTGCAGTTAAAATAAGGAATCTAAGTGAAGGCAACAATTTCTGAATTTTAAATTACATCCCATGCCTTCTTGTTTGTGGTTCTGATTAGGTCCACTACTATTGACCTGATCGGAACCACAAACAACATTGAAAGAAAGATTGAGTATCATTACTTCCTTAGAAATATGGATATAATTAATTATGTTTTCTTGCCTTAGCATGCTTTCAACATATCTTGGAGAAGATCAGATGCTTCTTGTAGTATGTGAATCTCGATAATTTTCAAGCTTGCCTCCAGTTTGCTTATTCGGTATTCAAGCTTTTCATTGCCGTCTTTGAGGTTAGTATAGAGTTCTAGATTTTTGAGCTTGTCAATGAGGAACACTTCCTTCGAAGTTGTGGAATTATAATAGGCCTTTAGAATACTTCTAGAACACTTTCTTCAGAAGGCTTAAATGATACATGGAGGGTCACTATGTTTTTTTAGGTTAATGTGTTGATTCACACTCAAGTAGTGGACCTAATAGTTGAACAAGTCACCTTCTCGAGAATTTCTCAATCCATCTTGTTCAACCAACCTTTTAATAATTTAATAGGATAATGATCCTGGAATTAGTGGAATCAGTTTAGATCAAACGTTTGGAATTATGTAACGTTTGATCTAAACTGATTACACTAATTCTAGGCTTAATATCTTATAAAATCCTTTGAAGTTTGGTTAAAGAAGATGCATTAAACAACGCTCGAGAAAGTGAGCTATTAAATCGTTGAGACCATTTCTTGAGTGTGCATCAACATGTTGACCTAAAACAAACATAGCTACCTATCATGTATCGTTTAAGCCATCTGAAGAAAGTGTTCCAAAAGCCTTCTGAAGGCCTTTTACAATTCCACAACTTCAAAGGAAGTGTTCCTCATTGACGAGCTCATAAAAAACCAAGAACTATATACTAACCTTAACGATGGCAACGATAATCCGGAATACCGAATCAACAAGCTGGAGGCAAGATGAAAAATTATTGGGATTCACATACTACAAGAAGCATCTAATCTTCTCCAAGATATGTTGAAACCATACTAAGGAAAGAAAACACAATCAATTATATCCATATTTCTAAGGAAGTAATAATACGCAATCTTCCTTTCAATGTTGTTTGTGGTTACGATCAGGTCAACAGTAATGGACCTAATTGGAACCACAAACCAGAAGGCATAAGATGCAATTTAAAATTAAGAAATTTCCACCTTCGCTTAGATTCCTTATTTTAACTTCAGCTATTCTTGGCGTAAGTTTTCTCGACTTACTGTACATCATTTCAACCCTTGGTGCCTGCAAAGCTTCTTTCGTAGTGTTCTATTATTTTCTATGTACGTGATTATTCCAACCACACTACCTAGTCGCATCTCCCTAGGAAAGTTTCCAACTGCACTATTTTTCTTTGAGATAGACAACAAACGGATTTTTCATTACTGGTTACACTTTCATATTTGCACTTAATTTAGACTTCTCATGTTCTAAGTCAGTTTCATCGGCTAGGTTCGCTATGACCTTCCCTCATATCCTATGTTTCCTCTTCAATTATCTCTCAAATGATATAAACTTTCAACAACTCCCCTTTTCCATCGTAGGTATTCTCCTACCACACTTTCTGGCATATAATCATCACCCTGAGCAACCCACCAACGATATAAATTTGGGATAGGGAAATAAATATATTGATTTTGATTTTTGGTTGAACCAATGGGATGCTTTAAATTCCCTCTCAGAGTCCAATTCACCCTAAAAATTAGTCTAATCACTATCAAATCTTTTTACAATGCCACCAAAACTTGATCCATTCACAATGCTTGACACATAAACATGAGTAACAATTGTAATTAAATCTTAATAGGGTATTAAAACCATATTTATGATCCCTCATCCTTATCAGTTTTGACCTATCAAACTTAACTATAAAATTACAAATATCTTGTTTGAATGATCAATGACTAATTGGTAAAAAACAACATTCACAAAATCAGTGTACTCTTTGTTTGTTTCCACGATAACATTATCAGTAATACATACCTCCCACATATGAAGTTGTTCCATCTCAAAGAAGCTTATTCCTCCGAACCCATCTTTAATGTAGTCTCTTATGTTGGTATGTCATGACCCGAGACTACCCCTAGTTGTAAAACGGTGCTTAGAACCACCCAATAAAGTGGCATATATTTAAGCAACTGGATTATAATGTATTAAATAGTTGTTCTGCTATGCAAAAATATAATCATGACTAAATCTAAGAGAAATTATATTACTGGTATAATTTATAATCTGATAAAAATGGAGGAGAGAACTGAAGTTACATGACTAACTTGGACTAACATCTATGAAACCTCTACTATACTGACTATAGATAGGTAGGACTGACCCCAGCAACCTCTAATCAATACATATGAGTAATAAAGTAAACTACATTAACAATATCTGGTTGAAGTCCCTGAAGTAGGAGAACTTATCACTTGGTGGCTAAACTCTGCAACTGTCTAATCATGATGTGTGGACTAAAACAGGTACCTACATTATGAAACAATGTAGCCACACAAATGTATATGTAGATCAGTACTTCTGAAATCTACTGAGTAAGCGGGGGTGAATGGAATAAGTAAAACTGGTTTCATACATAATCTTAAAACATGCATGACTAAGTGTAAGTAGACTAACCGAGAGACTGAAATAAACTAAAATCTGAAGTAGATTAAATCATAAGTAACAAACATAATCTGCTAAGCTGATGAATCACTACGCTTGGTTTCTTAAGACTTTTTTATTATAATATAAATAGAAATGAAGCTGGGATATGGAAAAACATGAGTACGTCAACGTTAAAAAACAAACATATATGTACTGAACTGATCTTATTGGATAAATCACTGATGCCTGGGTTACAAAATGAGTGAAATCTAGGAAAAAGAGGTAACTAGCGTATTCATACTGAGTAACTGATATATGAATACATGCTATTGAACAACACAAGATAACAGAGCACAAATGCATGAAAACTTTAAAATATGAGAAGGCAAGACCAAGCATAAAATATGATTTTGATATAGTCTGTAAATCGAGATAATGAAATACTAATAACTTAATAACTGATAACTGTATGTTATGGTCAAGCAAACCTAAAACTGAACTCTAAAACTAAATACTGAACTGAGAGTGTGAGAGCTATCATCTAACCGATATGCTCCAATATGAGCTAATCTTGGTCCAACCTATGTTCCCAGTTGGAAGGGTATCAGTACTGTTCCATGGGTACTAAAACATGTCTTTGTGGATGCATTAAAGTAAAGTCCTGAAGGACTAAAGAGTCACCCTCTACTGGCAGGTGCTCCAGTGAGATATATGTTAACCCTCAACTGACAGGTTAACATCTCAAACTGCACTGGCTACGTAGTTATGGAATGCAAGGACTGCTACTAAGGGTCACACCCTTAATTGGCAGGTGAGCCCCCATACCTGGGTTCGCTCGGTGATAAATCCTACTCCCAATTGAACTGACTCGGATTACTAAACTGATATAAGTTTAACTGGTATGATAACTGACTAAACTGATAATGCTTAAATGTATTCGAAGCCATTTTGTAGGTACTAAAAACTAGGTAAACAATAAATTTCGGGTATTCATAACACCTAGGACTTGATAACAATAACAATAGGTCATACTAAAGATTTGAGACATAATAAGTAGTCACCCAATCATTAGGGCATTTTATCAAACACTTGAAATTCATAGACTTATCATGAGAATGGTTAAAACATGAGATAATAACATAATTTCAATACTAAAATCATGGGTTAAGGATGTGACATGAAAAAATCACCATTCAAACAAGGCAAGGCTTAATTGCAACTAAAATACTTGGGAATCATGAATTTAAACATGGGAATGTCTTAAACATGGGATCATAACTTGATTACATGACTAAGATCATGAATTGGGGGATTTACATGAAATTCGTTTGAAATAGGACATGGGTGTTTCATAAAAACATGTAAAGATCATAGCTTGAACATAAAAATATCTTAAACATGAGGGAAGAATAGAGTTACATGAAAAAATTCATAACTTGGGGATTCCTCTTGAAATTGATTGAACATGATATGAGAATTTCATCAAACATGTGGAAAGCATGAATTTAAAACATGAAAATGTTGCTAAAATCATGAAGTTAGAATCTATCATGGAATTCAATTGAATAAAGCATGGGGAAACTCCAATTCATGGCATGCGGAATTCAAAATCTGGCATGGAATCACACATGGGCTGAATTGAATTAAAACACCATGAAAACATGAAATTTAATCTTTCTTGAACATCTAAAATAATATAATGATCGAAAAATTCATTCTTTAATTGAAACAAAAGGGTTTTGGGCTCCATGGGTGAAAGAGGGACCATGAATAAACTCCCACATACCATAATAGACTTGACTTGGTGGAGAAACCTTGACCTTGAAAGCCATGGAGGTGATCTTGAAAGATTTATTGAGATTCTTGGATTACGAAACTTAAAAATCTTGACTTTTTTCTTAAATAAAAGATGATGGAATAGATGAACTTAGAGGGGGTGATTAGTGTTTGTTCTTGAGATAAAAAGTGGAAAATATGGGCATATAATGCCTTAATTGAAGACTTAGGTCATGTTTTTACTAATTGGAGTGATGGGAAAAATATAAGATTGCCCCTCTGAAATTAAAATTTGCAACTGTAACCCTAATTGAGGCCTCACCACGATGCACTAATGCTACTATTGTGATGTACCACAATCGCAGTGACTTATTATTTTTGAAATCCAAAAATGGTCCAAACCTCATCTGAAAAATCCAAAACTTACCCTTATGTATTGGGTTCGGGAAGGTTACTTTAAAAATCATCGAAGTTAAGAGGCCAAAATAAGGATAAGTCTCCAACACTTAGCTAAATTTTCAGGTTATAAACCTCTTGTACAAGCACTATGGGCTGAACTAAGCTAAGATTAATAAGGGGTATTACATGTTCGAGCAAAAGTTGATCAACTTTCATTTCCTTATATCTACGAATAAGAGAAAAAATGGATGTCAAATAAGAAAAAAACAGAAAGAACATTATCCATCTGTTGCAACAGATTATCCATTTTTTGCATCATCTCCCATCCGTTTGATATATTTTTAATCTGTTGTAATAGATGTGGAGTCTGTTGTAATAGATGTAGAGTCTGTTGCAAAAAATGTGTAATCTATTGGAATACATCAAACTAGCCTTGCTAGTGGTTTGATTTGTTCCAATAGTTACTTCGTCTATTGAAACATCAACAACAAAGAAACAACATCAATAACAACATCAACAACAAAGAAACAACATTATTTATTCCAACACCATCAACAAAAGAATCAACAACAAAGAAGCAACATCATTTGTTCCAACACCATCAACAACACCACACCACAAGTTCCAACAACACCAACCCCGCTAACAACATCAACAATAAAGAAGAAAACAAATTCATAAAAAAAATGATACTGCCTATAAGGCTTTTAAACTTCTCCTAACAGATGACATTTTTGCATATTTTAATAAAAATAATGGTTCGATCATTCAAGACTTAAAAGTAAAATTTCCTTCATTTTTTTAAATAAATATGATATGGTTAAATGTTAATTAAATAAAAAAATAGATGTAAATAACTAATTTTAATAACTTTCAAAGAAGAAGACTAGAATGAAAGAGCAATAGTGAACCATACCTGTAATGTCAAAAGAAAGGGATTCAAAATAATAATTTCAGTTGAGGAAAGATATAGATTAGTTTAGATCCAAAAGGATCCTTATGAGAAAGAGGAGAAAAAAAGGAGACGACTATGAGAACCCTAAAAAGGTGAGAAAGAAAAAAAGACAGATCAATAAATTTAGGGTGAAGGAGAGATAATTCTAGACATGGGTTTTATATTCATTTATAACTTGAGGGGGACGAGGAAGATGAGTGAAATTGAAAAGAAAATATAAGACTACTCAACTTGAGTTATTCAAGAAATATTTTTTACCACCTTAGTAGTACTATTTTATCTTTCTTCTTTCAGACAGAAGATTACTTTAAAATTAAAAAAAAAAAATTCAAACAAATATGTCATCTATTACATATTGAATGATATTGGTATTTTGTTCCTCCCGACCTAAGTCGTCAATTAATCACTCTGAGTTGAAATGATTCATATTAAGTTATTGTTAAGATAATACCTAAATTGATTTATCTAGAACTAGGGATGAGTACATAGGGTCAACTACAACTTTAATTTAGTCTTTACAATTTCATGATGTTGGTATTGCATTCCTCACAACCCCAGTCATCGATCAATCAATCTGAGTCAAAATATTTTGTATTAACTTGTTGTTGAGCTAATACCTAAATTGATTTAGATAGAACTAGGGATAAGTACATAGGGTCAACTACAACTTTAATTGAGTTTTTGCAATTGCATGATACTGGTATTGCATTTCCGTTGACCCGAGTCGTCGATCGATCACTCTGAGTTGAAATAATTTATATTAACTTATTATTAATATAATACTTAAATTAGTTTATCTATAACTAGGGATGATTAAATAGGGTCAACTACAACTTCAATTAAGTCTTTGAAATTGCATAATACTGGTATTGCGTTCTTCCCAACCCGAGTCATCAATCGATCAGTCTGAGTTAAAATGTTTAGTATTAACTTATTGTTGAGATAATACCTAAATTGATTTATATAGAACTAGGGATGAGTACATAGGGTCAACTACAACTTCAATTGAGTCTTTGCAAATGCATGATGTTTGTATTGCGTTCCTCTCAACCCAAGTCATCGATCAATCACTCTAAGCTGAAATAATTCCTATTAACTTATTCTAAAGATAATACCTAAATTAATTTATCTAGAACTTAGGATGAGTACATAGGGTCAACTATAATTTTAATTGAGTTTTTGCAATTGCATGATGTTGGTATTGTATTCCTCCCGACTCGAGTCATCGATCGATCACTCTGAGTTGAAACGATTCATATGAACTTATCGTTAAGCTAATATCTAAATTAATTTATCTAGAACTAGGGATAAGTACATAGGGTCAACTACAACTTCAATTGAGTCTTTGCAATTGCATGATATTGGTAGTGAATTCCTCTAGACCCAAGTTGTCGATCTATTAAGATAATACCTAAATTGATTTAGATTAAAATAGGTATGATTACATAGGGTCAACTATAACTTCAATTGAGTCTTTACAATTACATGATATTGGTATTACGTTCCTCCCGACCCGAGTCGTCGATCAATCACTCTGAGTTGAAATGATTCATATATTTTAAAATTTTAAAAAATAACTAAGATAAATTTGGACCAAATTAATAATTTCAAAATTTTGTCTATCTTTTCCAAAAGTACATATCAACCCATACAAAACATCCATTTGTGGGAAAAATATTTCATCATTTCAAATCTCAAGTTCTCGCTCTTTTCTCTCTCTCAACAACACAGATAAAAACTTCTTAATATATCTCTTATCCCTTCAAAACAAATCAATGTTCTTCTCATTTTCGATCACATAGTATTATTTTCAACTTTATTCTTGCTTGTATTCGTCGTTTTCTCTGTCTTTGCAGGTAACAAAATTTGAGAAGAGTTCTATATTTGTTATTTATTCTAAAAATTAGGGATTTTTAGTTAATGATGAAAAATAAGACTTTTAGTTGTATTATTTTCAAGAATAGATTAACAATTTTAAGTTTTGATGCTAAAAACGTAGGAAGAACCCGAGAAAACCCATAGTTTTTATCGCATTATTTCATTGACTGTTGTGATATTATTGGATGTTGTTTGTGGTGTTGTTGGTGGCTGTTATTGGTTGTATCGGTATTGGTGGTCTTGGTGGTTGTACAGGTGGTCTTGGTGTTTGTATTAGTGGCATTGGTGGTGGTGTTAGTGGTCTTAGTAGTGGTGTTGGTATTGGTATTGGTGGCATTGGTGGTGGTATTGGTAGCCTTGGTGCTGGTATTGGTGGTCTCGGTGGTCTTAGTGGCATTGGTAGTTGTTTTGGTGGTGGTTGTGGTGGTTCATCTGTTGCAACAAGTTGAACATCTATTGGGAGATATTAAATAGTTCTTCAAATAGATTCCACATTTGTTCCAACTGATGGGTTATCTGTTAGAGTATTTATTTGTAATGTGGCGTATAATAATTTATTGAAATTTGTCTTATTTTTTTTTTTTAAAATTATGTAGACATCAAATGTAATGTATTTTTTGTTTTTCTGTTGTTTGTAGTTAAAAAATGTCTCCCAAAAGAAAAAAAATTGAAAGTGGATTAACTTCTGCTCACCAAACAAAAAAGAATAAAGTATAGATGGATTCAGAGGAACTTCCTGAACAATCTTACTCAGGGAAAAATGAAGTTGAGAAAAGTTATGAAAAGGAAGGTAGAGAAGGATATACAGAGGCTGGTGAGGAAAATATAAGTGAAGAGGAAGAAGAAGACAAAAAAGACGATAATGCATCACCAATGAGGCATGAATTAAGATCAAAATCCCAGCATGAGGCTGTAAAAACTATTAGTATTGATAGTTTTAAGTTGCAATGTCGATAGATAATCCTGCAAAACTAACTGTTGATCTTGTACTTAAATATCAGTTGGGGAAATCTTTTGATGACTTTAGGAATATTATGAAGAATGACAACATAGACAAACTTTTTAAGAACAGCTGCTTTGGACGATTTCTTGAGCTTCCTGAGGACCACACTGCATGTTTCCAAATAAGCATGGTATATGGTCTTCTCAAGCACAAGATCAAGTATGCGGGGTATGATAAATATTTGAAGTAGGGGGGCAAATAGATGGATGAAATCTGGATCAACTATTATGGCATGACAGTTTGTTTTTGCTTGAAAAAGTTTGCCATAGTGAAAGGCTTGAGATGCAATCGTCCAGAAGAACCTTTCATCAAGGAAACACCCCGTGAAATTTCCAAGGAAAAAGGATATCCAAAGCACCACCATTAAATAGACGAAAGGCATTGTCCAACCAACCAACCAAAAAAACCAACAAACACAAGGAAAAAAATAGATGTGTTATTGGACATTGCTGGACGTAATTACAAAGAAGCAGATTTGATATAAGATCTCAAAGATAAAACCATACTAAAGTAGTACAGGGAGAAATTATGCTTAGTTTGATTTGCCCATTCTGTTATATTGACAAGAGACGTCGATAAAGTCATAAAAGTTGATTTCTTAGCGCTTGCTGAGGATTTTGAGAAATTCAATGATTATCTCTAGGGATATGCCAACTAAAACTGTCAAATATTTACTGACAAAGCTATCCAAAAGACGATCACATTATACGGCTTTCCTTGTGCTTTCATTGTAAATTTAATCACTATTTGTTTACTCATATATTATTTTATATTTAATAATTATTATGACTTTTTTTTGGTTGCTTCCTATTTAAATATTTTAGGATTGGGCATTTGAATCCATTCCTTCCCTCCTAAAGTAGGTCAAGTATTTCTCGGATGAGGTTTCCCATCCAAGATCCTTAGGTGGTTGACTGCAAAGAGCAGCAAAAAATTTAAGGAGGGTAATCCCTTTAACCCTTCGGATGATGCAGTACGTCTTCTTTAAAGTAAAATAATTTGACTCAAAGAAAGATATTGAAAAAGATGTGCCATCTATTATGACAGATGGGTCGTCTGTAGCTATAGATTACCCGTCCACTAGAACTGGTGCAACAGATGGGTAATCTGTTATGATAGATGATCCATATTTCACAAAACATTAACCATTTGTTTCTCTGATTCTCTGAACCTGACTCAACATATTACCCATCTACTGTAAATTATGCAGCAGATGGGTAATCTGATGTAATATATTGTTAATTTGTTGCAACATATAGATCAGCTATTGCAACAGATAGATCATCTGTTAGATAAGTTGACTGTGTTAACATGTAACCTAACTGACTGTAAATTATTATTATATGATTTAAATATATCTATCTTTTTTTATAGGTTTAGAATCCTTTGATAATTCCTACCGAGCAGGAGTTGGGGATGACTTTTTTTATTACTCTAGGTCTTGTTGATACAATCATAGACCCAATGGTAGAGTTAATAAAGAAGGAATTGGCTAGATAAACATCCATACGAAGAGAAGTTAGGCAAGGTATGCCGAATGTTGAAGCTCTTCATGACCAACACATTGCAATAGATCCGGGTACTTCTTCTAGGGGTGTTGCTAGCGGAGTTGTTGATGTTGATGGCAGTCATCCTAATTCTTATGCTGCTGCCACTTGTGATGATGATGTAATACCCCAATCATTTATCAAGCCTAAATCCGTCCCTTAAACATATATGTATGACTTCCAAAGTGTTTGATGTTTTATAACATGTTGTATTTTTTTGATTTCTACATTTTATTATGTAGATCATTGAATAATCTTTCCATCGATACCAATTTCATCGAAATCTTACATCGGATGAAGGAGTTATGGTTGTTTTACTCAGTGCTATCGGATCGCCCAGGTTTGACGGTCGACCTAGTGGACCATCAGATTCTTGGTGGACCGTCAAGTGTCCCGTAAAGACAAGGCAGTAACAAATCTTTTGGGCCTTCGTGTGACGGCCAAAGTGGTGGACAGTCAGAAGTTTGACGGTCCATCAACTACACAGTCAGGTCAAAAATAGAATGGCCTATTCTTGACCCCTGATGAAGGATGATCTGGTGGTCCATACATTTCTTGATAGACCATCACTTCTACCATTAACTCAATACAGAATGTCTTATTTTTGGCCCTCAAGTGATGGACGACATGGTGGACCGTCACTTTTCGGACGGACCATCAGGTCAACCATCACGTCGAGGAAAAATGTTCCAGTTTTGGCGTTTGAGTGACAGACGACTTGGTGGACTGTCAGTCCCTCTGACGGACCTTCAGTTCGACCGTCACCGGCCTCGATCAGCAAATTCTAGGTTTTTCCATAAGGTTAATTTGGTCATTTCCTCCCTATGTGGTCTTATATATATCTAAATGGAGAAGAGCCACTCATTTCTCCTCCTTTCTCTTCTAATCTTCCAAGAATCTCCTAGAAACTAGGGTTTCTACAAGATCTAAAATCCATATCCTCTTCCAAGAAATTCAAAGAATCTTCCATAGATTTCTCCCAAGTTGTTCAAGAATTAAGTTCTTCAAGTCTAAGGCATCAAGAATCTTGGTCTAAAAGTGTGAGAAAGAAGTTCCAAACAAGTTTATACATCTCCAAAATTGTAATCTAAGGTATGTGGGATTTGAACAAGAACACTCCTTTCGTTCTTCTGCCTAAAGATTTACTTTCTATTATTTATTTGCATGATTTTCCAAGTGGGTTTACACCCAAATTTTCTTATTTATGATTTATGAGATTTGAGTTGAACAAGTTTGATATTTATGACTATTTCACTAACATGTTTCCTAAATTGAGAATTTATTCCATGAGTTGTATATTATCATTATGTATTGATGATTTTCAAGCAATTTAAGTCAAGTGCCATGAGTTGAATATCCTTATTATGAATTGATAATTTTTGAACGATTTGAGACAAGTGTCATGAGTTATGCCTTCCATGGGAAATTTGACTATTGAATGTATATCGTCATGAGATATTGAAAGTCAAGAATGAGTTCTATGATGTTTCTATGAAGCTTTTGATATTTGAAATGATGTGATAAATAAATATACTTGATGTTGAAAAAGATTGTGTTGAGATAAATCGAGTTAGGAATCCACAAGATGTTTATGATTTATAGATAAAATATATATTTGTGTTTTGTTCTTTAAAATAGACCCATGAGTTGATATTGATTAAGGTATATTTCCTAACGCATTCTGAGCTGAGTCTGGGAGGAGTATTTAGCACCGAGTAGGAAATTTAGTATTTTCCCTGAACTACGTGCCACCATAGGATTGATGTTGATAATTATGGGCCAAAGGCCGAGTATGAGATTGTGATAATGAGATTGAGGTTGTACTCTCTGGCAAGAGTACGACACCCCTGCCAATGTGTGGTTCTCTCCTTAGGAGGGCAAATCGTTGGACTCTATGCGGCTCATATCAAGTAGTTATGTCGGTTATAAGAAACTCCCAAATCCATAATGATCTAAATACCTTGAGTTATCGAGTCACTCTAAGTCATGAGTTAAAGCTTTTGAGTTGAGTTG
Source organism: Capsicum pubescens (assembly GCA_030864215.1). NCBI lineage: Eukaryota > Viridiplantae > Streptophyta > Magnoliopsida > Solanales > Solanaceae > Capsicum > Capsicum pubescens. The sequence continues at coordinate 72,427,676 of CM061541.1, read as the reverse complement.
AATGATTTATGAGATTCATGAAGCACGTGTTACTACTGATGATTTCTGGAAATAATGTTCTAGATAATTCAAGCGAAGAGAGTTATTACTGTCAACATGTATGGTTTTCTTATACATTTATGATATTATTTAAAATGTTTCATCCACCCCCACATACTCAGTACATTCCTAAGTACTGACTCCCATACCCTTTTGTATTCTATATTTCCTCGTGATATAGGTTCAGGTGCTCAATCTCAGCCGCGACAGTGATCTACGAGTACCTTCATCTACATTCCTGCAGTTGGTGAGTCCTCATGGTTCGAGGACCTATGTTCATGATTTTGTCTTACTAATTGATGGTTGTTTATTTTTTTGTTCAGTATGAGTTAGTTGGGGATCATTCCCAATGGCTCCTCAGTCTTATGTAGTAGAGGCTTTGTAAGACTAGAGTACCAGTATGTACAAAACCTTACTATTTTGATTGTACAGGACAGTATTATTTGGTATCTCAGTAGGTTCATGACATGATTATTCTTCCTTACTACCCCTTGATTATTGTCATAGTAAATTATAGGAATAAAGGCAGGCTTAGAGGGTTAGCTTAAGGCTGTGTGTGGCCTTAAGCATCGTGTGACATCTCGAGATACGTTCTTGGGGCGTTACAAGCTTGGTATCAGAGCCTAAGGTTTGAAGAGTCCTAGGAAGTGTGACAAGCCGCGCTACCTAGAGTCTTGATCATCAGTGTGTTGCGCGCTACATCTATTAGCAAGAGGCTACGGGATATTTTAGGAAAAGTTGCTTCTTTCTTTCAAGAGTTTATCGTACCTATGTCTATTTCTCTCTGCTATTAATCCGTTCTCTCTTATGACAGAAAATGCCTCCTCGTAGAGCTCGCAGAAACAACAAATGACCTCAAACCATTGATCCTTTAGGTGAGACGGTGTCCCATGTTAAATTCTGGGCAGATTTTCAAGCGCTAGTCCAGGCGGTCACCACCAATGCCAAAGCCAATACCCAGGCTACTGCTCCACCTCCGCAAGGAAATAATTCTGCCATTGCTCGGGTTCGTAACTTTGTGCGAATGAATCCACCTGAGTTCTATGGGTCGAAAGTAGGTGAGGACCCATAAACGTATATAGATAAAATGAGAAAGATAACTTAGATTATGCATGTAACTAAGGAAGAGAGTGTTGAATTGGCTGCCTATCGAATAAAAGATGTTGCTTATGATTGGGTGGAGATGTGGAGGAAAGGTAGAGGGGAGAATTATGCTCCCGTGACTTGGTAATTATTCTAAGATGCCTTCTTAGACAGGTTCTTTCCCCCTGAGATGAGGGAAGCGAAGCTAGAAGAATTCATGAACGTGAGACAAGGCTCTATGACAGTTAAAGAGTATTTCCATAAGTTTAACCAGTTGTCTAAATATACTCCCAGTATGATGGATGATTCTAAAACTAGTAAGAGTAAGTTTTTAGCGGGTGTGTCTAGTTATGTTGTGAAAGAGTGTAGATCCGCTATGCTTAATAGGGATATGGACCTTTCAAGACTAATGATCCATGCTCAGCAGATTGAAGCGAAAAAAGTAAAGGAGAGAGAGAGGGTGAGAGGGAATAAGAGAGTTAGATCTGAGAAGCAGTGGTTTGGTCAGACTGGATTTCATGGAGGGATCCGTCCTCAGTTCCAGAGTCGTTCTCTTGTGCAAGCTCCTTCATCAGCCAGTACTCCTGCATTCAGAATTAGGCCGGAGCAGGGTAATAGGCCTACTATGTCCCGGTCCCAGGATAGTGTAAGTAATAGACCTCGTCCTTCCCCATGTCCAAAGTGCGGTAGAGGCCATTCGGGTGAGTGCTTAGTCAGTCAGAGGGGTTGTTTTGGTTGCTGTAAGTTGGGCCATAAATTTAGGGATTGCCCGTAAGCTAGATAGGGGAGTAGCAATGTTCGTCCTCAGAGTTAGACTATTAGTGCTTCATCTCCTGTAGTTCGTCCTACTCCTCCTCAGGGTACCTCATCTAGTACTGCCGGCGGTCAGCGCCAGAATATCTTTTATTCTATACCACCCCGCCAGGAGAAGGAGGATTCACCAAATATTATTACTGGTACGCTCCGTGTATTTCATTTTGATATGTATGTGTTGCTGGACCCTGGGTCTAGTCTTTCTTATGTGACTCCAGTGGTGGCTATGAATTTTGAGGTCAAGGCTGAGAAGATTCCTGATCCTTTCCTAGTTTCTACCTCAGTGGGTGAATCAGTCGTTGATAAGCGAGTATACAAGAAGTGTCCTATCACCGTCCTTCACAAAGTCATGTTTGCAGACTTGATTGAGCTGGACATGGTTGATTTTGACATTATTCTGGGTATGGATTGGATTCACTCTTGCTATGCGTCTATGGACTTTCGTACCCGTGTAGTTAAATTTCAGTTTCCCAATGAGCCAACTTTTGAGTGGTTTAGAAACTCTGTATCTCTAAAAATTCATTTTATATCCTATCTTAAAGCTAGGAAAATGATATCCAAGGGTTGTATCTATCATTTGGTTCGAGTTAAATTCACTAATTCTGAGACTCCAACTATTCAGTCTATTAGTGTTGTCAATGAGTTTCTTGATGTCTTCCCGAAAGATCTCCCAGGGGTACCTCTCGATAGAGAGATAGAATTCAGAATTGATCTCCTCCCTGATACATAGCCTATTTCTATTCCTCCGTATCGTATGGCCCTCGCAAAACTTTGGGAGTTGAAAGAGCAACTCAAAGACCTTCTTGATAAGGGTTTTATAAGACCCAGTGTATCTCCTTGGGGTGCACCTGTTCTATTTGTGCGAAAGAAAGATGGTTCATTGCGTATGTGCATTGACTATCGTCAGCTCAACAAGGTCACAGTCAAGAACAAGTACCCTCTTCCTAGAATTAATGACTTGTTTGATCAGCTAGAAGGTGCCAGTTATTTTTTGAAAATAGATTTGAGACCCGGTTATCACCAACTTAAAGTCATAGAGTGTGACATTCCAAAGATAACCTTTCGTACCCGTTATGGTTATTTTGAGTTCTTGGTCATGTCTTTCGGGCTAACAAATGCCCCAAAATATTTTATGGACCTCATGAATCGAGTGTTCAGACAGTACCTGGATATGTTCGTTATTGTGTTCATAGATGATATTCTTGTATACTCCCAAAGTGAGAACGACCATGCAGATCATCTCCGAATAGTCCTACAAACCCTTAGAGATCATCAACTATTAGCCAAATTTAGCAAGTGTGAATTTTGGCTTCGATCAGCTGCCTTCCTAGGTCATATTATTTCTTCTGAAGGTATTCGGGTTGATCCTCAAAAGGTAGAAGCTGTGAAAAATTGGCCTAGAACTATTTCCCCGTCTGATATTAGGAGTTTATTGGGTCTAGCTGGCTACTACCATCGTTTTGTCGAAGGTTTCTCTTCCATTGCTATTCCTTTGACCCGGTTGACCCAAAATAAGGTTAAGTTCCAGTGGTCAGATTCTTGCGAGAAGAGTTTTCAAGAATTGAAGAATCAACTCACTTCAGCCCTTGTGATGACCCTACCAAATGGTGTTGATGATTTTATGGTATATTGTGATGCTTCCAGAATTGGTTTCGATTGTGTGTTGATGTAGAAGGGTAAGGTTATAGCCTATGCCTCCCGACAGTTGAAACCTCATGAGAAGAATTATCCGACTCATGACCTCGAGTTAGCTGTAGTGGTTTTTGCCTTGAAAATTTGGAGACACTATTTTACGATGTTCATGTTGATGTCTTTACGGATCACAAGAGTTTGCAGTATGTGTTTACTCAGAGAGAGTTGAATCTTCAGCAGAGGTGATGGTTAGAATTGCTGAAGGACTATGATATAAGTGTGATGTATCACTCGAGCAAGGCCAATGTAGTGGCAGATGCCCTTAACAGATCGTCCATGGGTAGTGTAGCACATATTGAGGAAAATAAGAGGGAGTTGGTCTGCGAAGTGCATCATTTGGCTAGGTTAGGTGTCAGATTGCTCGATTCAGCTGAGGGTAGTGTTTGGGTTCAGAGTAGCTCCGTATCTTCCATAGTTTCGAAAGTGAAAGAGAAGCAGGATATGGATTCTCGTTTGGCTGAGTTGAAAGAGTCCGTCAAAGATAAAAAGGTGGAGGTTTTCTCCCAAGGGGGAGATGGTGTATTGAGATTTTAGAATAGGTTGTGTATGCCTGATGTTGATGATCTGAGGCAGAGGATTATGGCTGAAGTGCATGGCGCGCGGTATTCTATTCATCCCGATGCTACCATGATGTACCGTGATTTGCATGAAATCTATTGGTGGAATGCTATGAAGAAGGATATAGCGAAGTTCGTAGGGAAGTGTGCAACTTTCCAGCAAGTAAAGATAGAACACCAGAGACCCGGTGGTATGATGCAAGAATTTAGTATTCCTACTTGGAAATGGGAAGAAGTGAATATGGATTTCGTGACTGGTTTACCTCCTTGCCGCCGTCATCATGATTCTATTTGGGTCATTGTGGATAGGTTGACTAAGTCCGCACATTTTCTTGCAGTACATACATCATTCACCGCTGAGGACAATGCTAGGATGTACATTCGAGAGTTAGTAAGGTTGCATGGAGTTCCGCTGTCTATCATCTCCAATAGAGGTACTCAATTTACTTCTCATTTTTTGAGAGCCTTCCAGTAGGGTCTTGGCACCCAAGTTCATCTTAGCTCCGCTTTTCATCCGCAAACAGATGGACAAGCTAAGAGGACTATCAAGACTTTGGAGGATATGTTGAGGGCTTGTGTTCTTAATTTCAAAGGAAGGTGGGATGACCATTTGTCGTTGATTGAATTCACTTATAACAATAGTTTTCATGCTAGCATTGGAATGGCTCCATTTGAAGCCTTGTATGGGAGAAGATGTAGATTGCCCATAGGTTGGTTCGAAGTGGGTGAAGCTGCTGTGATTGGTCCTGATGCCGTGTTTGAAGCTATGCAGAAAGGTAAGTTGATTCGGGAGAGGTTGAAGACAGTCCAGAGTCATCAGAAGTCATATGCAGATGTGAGAAGAAGAGCCCTTGAGTTCGAGGTTGGTGAATTTGTGTACTTGAAAATTTCACCCATGAAAGGGGTGAAAAGATTTGGAAAGAAAGGGAAGCTTAGTCCTAGATACATTGGCCCTTATAGAGTTTTGAGACATGTTGGGAAAGCAGCTTATGAGATCGAGTTGCCTACAGAGTTGTCAGCTGTCCATCCTGTATTTCATGTTTCTATGCTCAAGAAGCACACTGGTGACTCTGTTGTTGTTATTCCATTGGAAAGTTTTGATGTTCATGATAGCCTTTCGTATGATGAAATCCTGGTTAAAATCCTAGATTATAAATTCCGTAGACTAAGGAACAAAGAAATTCCCTTGGTTAAAGTTCTGTGGCGAAATCAATATGTCAAGGGTGCTACTTGGGAAGCAAAAGAAGATATACGAGCCAATTACCCTCATCTTTTCTCCGTGAGTTCAAATCAAGCTGAAGGTACTAATCCTTTAATTTAGTTTCCTTCTAATCTAATGTATTCAACTATGTGGTTATCCCCTCTATTATTCGTGTATTTGATGAAGTACTCAAAAAGTTTAGAGAAGGTAAGCCCTTCGAGTGAGTCATTTCAGCTATACGTCCTTATTGTATCTTATTCTTATCCTATCTAACAACATTCGAGGACAAATGTTTCCAAGGGGGAGATATTGTAATACCCCAATCGTTTATCAAGACTAAATCCATCTATTAAACGGATATGTATGACTTCCAAAGTGTTTAATGTTTATAACATGTTATATTTCTTTGATTTCTACTTTTTATCATGTATACCATTGAATAAGCTTTCCATCGATACCAATTTCATCGAAATCTAACTTCGGATGATGGAGTTATGGCTGTTTTACTCAGCACTATCGGATCGACCAGGTTTGACGGTCGACATGGTGGACCGTCAGATTCTTGGTGGACCGTCAAGTGTCCCATCAAGACAAGGCACTAGATCTTTTGGGCCTTCGTGTGATGGCCAAAGTGGTGGACCGTCAGAAGTTTGACGGTCCGTCAACTGCACAGTCAGGTCGAAAACAGAATGGCCTATTCTTGACCCCTGAGTGACGAACGATCTGGTGGTCCGTCCGTTTCTTGACGGACCTTCACTTCTACTGTCAACTCGAGACAGAATGTTTCATTTCTATCCCTCAAGTGACGGACGACTTGGTGGACCGTCACTTTTCGGACGGACCGTCAGGTCAACTATCACGTTGAGGAAGAACGTTCAAGTTTTGGTGTTTTAAGTGACGGACGACTTGGTGGACTGTCAGGTCGACCGTCACCGGCCCCGATCAGCAAATTCCAGTTTTTTTCATAAGGGCAATTTGGTCATTTTCTCCCCATGTGGTCTTATATATATATATATATCTAAGTGGAGAAGAGCCACTCATTCTCCTCCTTTCTCTTCTAATTTTCCAAGAATCTCCTAGAAATTAGGGCTTCTACAAGATCCAAAATCCAAATCCTCTTCCAAGAAATTCAAAGAATCTTCCATAGATTTCTCCCAAGTTGTTCAAGAATTAAGTTCCTCAAGTCTAAGGCATCAAGAATCTTGGTCTAAAAGTGTGAGAAAGAAGTTCCAAACAAGTTTATACATCTCCAAAATTGTAATCTAAGGTATGTGGGGTTTGAACAAGAACACTCCTTTCATTCTTGTGCCTAAAGATTTACTTTTTATTATTTATTTTCATGATTTTGCAAGTGGGTTTATACCCAAATTTTCTTATTTATGATTTATGAGATTTGAGTTGAACAAGTTTGTTATTTATGACTATTTCACTAACATGTTTCCTAAACATTAGAATTTATTCCATGAGCTGTATATTATCATTATGTATTGATGATTTTCAAGCAATTTAAGTCAAGTTCCATGAGTTGAATATCCTTATTATGAATTGATGATTTTAGAACGATTTGAGACAAGTGTCATGAGTTATGCCTTCCATGGGAAATTTGACTATTGAATGTATATCGTCATGAGAGATTGAAAGTCAAGCATGAGTTCTATGATGTTTCTATGAAGCTTTTGATATTTGAAATGATGTGATAAACAAATATACTTGATGTTGAAAAAGATTGTGTTGAGATAAATCGAGTTAGGAATCCACAAGATGTTTATGATTTACAGATGAAATATCTATTTATGTTTTTTTCTTTAAAATAGACCCATGAGTTGATATTGATTAAGGTGGATTTCTTAACGCGTTCTGAGATGAGTCTGGGTGGAGTATTTAGCACCGAGTAGGATATTTGGTCTTTCCCCGAAACTACGTGCCACCATAGGATTGATGTTGATAATTATAGGCCAAAGGCCGAGTATGAGATTGTGATGATAAGATTGAGGTTGTACTCTCTGGCAAGAGTACGACACCCCTGCCAATGTGTGGTTCTCTCCTTAGGAGGGCAAATCGTTGGACTCTATGCGGCTCACATGGAGTAGTTATGTCGGTTATAAGAAACTCCCAAATCCATAATGATCTAAATACCTTGAGTTATCGAGTCACTCTAAGTCATGAGTTAAAGCTTTTGAGTTGAGTTGAATGATTTATGAGATTTATGAAGCACGTGTTACTACTGATGATTTCTGGAAATAATGTTCTAGATAATTCAAGCGAAGAGAGTTATTACTGTCAACATGCATGGTTTTCTTATACATTTATGATATTATTTAAAATGTTGCATCCACCCCCACATACTCAGTACATTCCTAAGTACTGACTCCCATACCATTTTGTATTCTGTATTTCCTCGTGATATAGGTTCAGGTGCTCAATCTCAGCTGCGACAGTGATCTACGAGTACCTTCATCTACATTACTGCAGTTGGTGAGTCCTCATGGTTTGAGGACCTATGTTAATGATTTTGTCTTACTAATTGATGGTTGTTTATTTTTTTGTTCAGTATGAGTTAGTTGGGGATCTTTCCCAATGGCTCCTCAGTCTTATGTAGTAGAGGCTTTGTAAGACTAGAGTACCAGTATGTACATAACCTTACTATTTTCATTGTACAGGACAGTATTATTTGGTATCTCAGTAGGTTCATGACATGATTATTCTTCCTTACTACCGCTTGATTATTGTCATAGTAAATTATAGGAATAAAGGCAGGCTTAGAGGGTTAGCTTAAGGCTGTGTGTGGTCTTAAGCATCGTGTGACATCTCGTGATAGGTTCTTGGGGCGTTACAGATGAGCATGTTGTTGCTCAAGAAATAATAAATACATTTGAAATCACCCCTTACACAAGTCCTTCTCACCCTTACACCGGTCCCTCCTACCCTTACTGTAACACCCCGTACTTTTGGGATAGAATGAAGACCGTCGTCCTTATGTGTATAGATCCGAACTAGATGATTCCTTGTTAATATATGTGTGGTGATCAATCCTATAGTGTAAGAATACCTTTGAATATGAATTGAATTTACAAAAATCCCCTAACTCTTAGACGAGTTGAAAACATTTCAATCGAATAAGTTGTAGTGGATGTTTAAACTTGGGTCAATTTCGATCAACAATAAATCGTAGTATATGATGAATTAGAGGTCCTATTATATATCAAATGAAAGGTATTCGAATAATCTTTCCAATGATACCAATTTTGCCTAAATCGGATATCCGAACGAAAGGTTATGGCCATTTTAGCGACTGAGACAGTAGCAACATACGATAAGCGTGCGACCAACGCCCTATCGCACACTCCAAATTTTCAGATTCTATCTCTGCGTTTTTAAGGGGAAAATGGGTATTTTCAGCCCCCTTCTTCATCTTAAACACGGGATTTTAATCCCAAATGACCTCATTATTGATATTTTCATCAAATTACTCCAAGAACACTCTCTAGGGTTTCAAACTAAAAACCCAAATAAATCAAGATTCAACCATGGGTTTTCGAAAGTGATTAAAGATTTGGACTCCCCATACCAAAGGCTTCAAAAATCATCCACTTTTCTCCATAATCAAGGTACGCAGGATTTTCCTCAAATCTCATGGGCATAAAAATCATGATTTTAAGAATGGGATTTTGAATTTATGAATATAATTATGTTTTTAGAAGTTTTGATGATATTGTTTTGGTATTTAGGATTTTCTCAAATTGATTTGAAATTATATATATGTAAGCATGTGTTTTAAGATTGATGATTGAATTGAGAGCATGATTCATGAAAAATCTCTCTTATGATGATTTTTATTTACTTATGATATACTATGAATTGTTCTAAATTGCATCTTGAAAGCATGATATCAAATGTCTTGATTTATGTTATGACTTGAATATGATTTCGAAAATAAAAGGAGAGGGTTATGCATGTTGATAAATGTTGAAAATACATATAATGAAAGAGTGCATGGTTTTGCCAAAAGTACATGGTCACTACATGTTTGAAGTATTCTTGTATAGTATTAGCTTGTGTTTTTGGAACTTGAAATCTTTTATACTGTTTGTATGTTTGGGTGGTCTGAACTGTGTTTTCATGAAAGAATTATGCATGATGCATTATGGCTCAGAAATAGGACTTGCAAGTCTTGGTGTGACAACACCAACTCAGAAAATCCCATGATAAATTTAGAACAGAATAAAATGCATGTTTGTAATCACATTTACAGATTTTGTGATTAGAATGTTGCATGATTTGAAATGGTTAAAAATTAGGCAGAAAGAGATGTTAGGTGGTTCCCTGAAGAAGGCATTAGTCCAGATACTTATTGCCTAAAATCGTGATTTATCGATCCAGGTATATCCTATATTACGCTGGCCTAGTGCCATGTGGAGTATCAGAATTAGAGACTCCAACCCTTGCGGCACACTTGGGTTGGAGGCTTCCCCACCGAGTTAATGGAGGATTCCATATATCCCGTGGAATATCAAAAAATGTAGGGGAGTGGCGCCTAACTCAGAAGTAATACAATGATTAGAAACTGTTTTGACAAGAATGACTTATGATTTTCGAATGATGCCCATGTGTTTTCAGAAAATATTTTATGCATGATATTTGATGAAAAATTTCTCTCTTATATATATATATATATGTTCAAATACTCTATTTTGGATTTCTCGCGTACCAGTACTTTTGTGCTGACCCCCCCTCCTTCCAGGTTCTGAGGAACAGTCTAGGGGTCCAGATAAATAACAGATATTTTGGATCGCAATTCAGATTTTGCAGTGGTGAGCCTTCTATGATATAGAAGGCCTGGTTATTTCCGATAATTATTATTAGTTATGTTTTGGTTTACTGGGGGACTTGTCCAAGCTTTCAAACATTTTTTTTAGTTCATAGTAGAGATTTCGCAGACTGAGTTAGACATTATTATTCAGATACATCTTCGGATTTCAGTTTTAGTATTATGATCATATTCAGATTGACCATGTTTTTGTATTAAATTTCTAGTTCTGCATTATCTTTTGTTTTATGAATGTTGTGCATGACTACCAGATACAGAAGGGTGTTCTGGGCCTTTATGGTTCGGGATGCTCGTCATGGTCAGGGCCTCGGTTCAGGTCATGACAAACTTGGTATCAAAGCACGGTTCATGGTCCCAGGGTGTCTGGGAAATCGCGTCGGGTAGAGTCTTGTTTATGGGTGTGTAGTGCGCCACACTTATAAGTAGGAGGCTACTAGGCGTTTAGGAATGTCTTTTTTTTTATCATCTAGTTCGTGCTATAGAGTCAGAATGTTCCTCCTTCATACTCCAATTCATGCTATGATTACACCTATACGAAGGAAAAGATATCCTAATTCTTTTCCTTACGATGGTGTTTTCAGATAATGCTCTCAGATTTACTAATAGAAATTTCAGCTATCACACAAAGGGCTTAAGAGGAGCTCCCTGATGTGTCATAAGTCCCTTAAGTTTAAAATTGTGTCCTTGTTCTTAAGAGGCGTTCAGTTAAGACAAGAGTAAGATGTGTATTCTTGGGTCATTGAATATTGTCTGTCAAGTTTGTATCTCTTGTAATCTTTATATCATTGTGTTGTTGAAAACAAAAAGTCTAGTGAAGTCATGTGGGGCTCTTTCGATTCACTAGCATAGTTGCTTTGTTATTTATTTCATTTTCTTATTCAAAATACAAAAATCAAAGTCTAGTGAAGCCGTGTGAGGCCTATTTCGATTCACTAGCAACTTGTCGTTCTTGTGTTGGTTGAATATTTGTATACTCTAATATTTTTTCATGAAATTGAGTTGGTAATGAAGTGATACGTCCTTGTGAGTTATTTTAGTAGAAGGTAGAGAAAGAGTTATTAGTTAAGGTGAATTATTGTCTGCTTGAAGTATGAAAACGACTAGATAAGCCAGTAAGTAATAATTATAGACTTATGGTTGCTTGTGGAATTTGAAGGTAGTCTAAATATATGCTTGGGCAAGTAAGTGTGATGTGAGAAAGCCGTATAAGTAGATAGGACTTTATGGGGTTATAATATAAGATTAAGGTTGACCATGTCTATTACGTGACTTTACCCCCCTTGACCTTCTTTTCGATGGTAGTTGTAAACTAGTACTACTTGTGAGAAGGTATGTAGTAGATTTTTGAGGTATTTGGATTGAATCTCCCAATTTGATGGACTAGTATATTATGTTGCCTTTTTCATTGGTGGTAGATGATTGATGCTAGACTATCTGCTTGAATTTAATGTAGGATGTGGATTTAAGAATAGTGGTTTAACATTAATGATGAATGTTTTGTGAGAATTGTGTGTCAGGTTGGGTTGTAAATCATGCTTAGCACAAGACATTAAGTTTGAACAGTTGATGTCCATGAAGGTGGATGTGATGATTTCTTGGTTAATGATACTAGTTATATGGAAGTGATCTAATAGGCTCGAATGGTGTATGTAATAAATTAAGTTTATTTTATTCGTAACAAATTATGATGTTGTATGTGTGAGGTAGAAGTATTCCCATGGTGATATATAGTTGCGGCATTTTCTAAGACTATTACATGTTCCGTGTGGCTAGTAGACATGGTAGTACCGTTGAGTTTCTAGGTAAGGTTTCTTCTACGATATAAGTTATGCGATTAACGGTCTAATGTTAGAAGGTAAAGTAGTGTAGAGTGGATTTTTATGTGATAAGAAGGGAGGATGTGTATGTATTCTCATGAGAGTGCGAGTTTTAGGTTGATGACGATTGAGAATAGCAAAATTTAAGAGTAGCGTTCTGGGAAAGCAATGCTTTTAGAGTATGTGTTAAGTAGTCATAATGCCCCGTAGTTTTCTCGATTTGATGTTACTCAGTAACGGGACTAGAGGGCTCACAACTTGAATGATTCCCTCTTTCTAAGTGTTGAAGAAAATGACTTAGTTACATTTTGGGCTCCCAATCTTTGATGATTTTATTTTTGACCTTTTCGACCTCCGATTTTAGATTTTCTTGTTGATTCATGATCGGGGAACTCAATGGTACGTCTTGGGTGAGTTTCGGTATTTTTTAGCATCGTTTAGTGAATGTTTGGATGCCCAAAATAGTGGCATCATGCGATATGCAAGCGTCGCATGGTATAGTGCTGTGCGATGCAACATGCGACGTATGCTCCAGTTCGATAGAATAGTGCATGCGACGCATGCTCTGCTGCATGTACTTGGGAATTTCAACATTTACACTCTATCTCATAAAAGGGCATCTGGGTCAAATTCCACCCACATTAATACGGCCTAAACACTAAATTTGAGTAGCAAAACAACACTTTAGCCCCAAATTAATATTCTTCACAAATTCAAATCATCCTTCCCTGCCAAGAACATAAATCCTAACTCTTAAGTGTATAGAGGCGTGGATGTCCATGCCTATAATGATGTTAGTCATGAGTGGATGATCTTGGGGTTAGAGGAAGTTATGATTAGTATCCCCGAAAGGGGGATTTCCCAGAAGGAATTTAGTGTCTTTATGTTAAATTATTGAGGGAAGTTATGTTCATGTGTATATCGATATCCCCTATTGTATTGAGAATTATGGTTATAGATTGTTAAGAAGTTAAGTTCTCAAGTCTAGGATTGTGACTTTAATCAAAAGGGGAGATGGTGAGTTAAGTTAGTTTCCGAATCTTTCTCATTGTGGCAAGTTTGGGAAGAGTCATGATGTACCTCCTCCTATTCGAGTGTGTTCCTCCTACTTCAATTTAAGAGTTCATGCTACCAATTTCTTATGTATTCAAGTCCTGCCGACGTCCAAGGTTTGACTTCTCTATGTAATTCATGTCATGTTTCGACGTCCAAAACAAGAAGCAATAATGCATCTCAGTGACCCAATACTCCAAATATCCGAGCCATAGGTTATGTTGCTCATGATCCAAACCTATGTCTCATGACATGCTCGGTCCTAAGGAAATATGTTTCTGTATGTTGCGGAATCATTTTATGTCGGAATTACCCAAAGTGATAAAGTCTATGCTAACTCATGGAAAAGTTTTAGCTCCTTGAATGGGGAGCAATCACTTTAAGTGAAATCCTTACCTTAGTTGTTAGTGACGTAAATTTCGTCTTTATGCCACATAGCTCATGATATGTACATCTATGTTCCTTATTTTGGTCTATCCTAAGAGAACCACCATGGGTTGTGTCCGTGCCGAACGACCCTTTACTTATGATCCGAACGCTTGATATCGGAAGTACTCCGTGCCTATTGTATCGTATCTTCACTTCATGTCCCACCTCTAATAGTGCAATAAGTATGAGTGATGGTCTGGTAATGTTACTTCCATTCATGATGTTTATGATCGGGTCCCTTAATGACCCTCCATGTGTTAGTATGATAATGGATGTGGAAGTGTAGTAGTATTTTAGGTAAGGGAGTAGATGTTCTTGAAGGTGAGAAATTTGATGTGATTCTCGATCTGAGGATATAGGTGAAAAGGAAAGGAAGGAGATGAACGTTTGTGGTGCGAAATAACAGAAAAAAAAAGCGTGGTAAAACTATTTGTGAGAGTGATTGAAATCAATGATCGCAGTGAGTAGAGATCCATGTAGTAGGTGGAGTAATGATAAGCTTAAATTTTGTGTTGGGTGAAGAAATAAAATCAAGGTGCCATGTGGTTAGTATTCCATGAATTAAGACTTGAGTTATTGTATTATATTGATGAGGTGAGATAATCCCTAAATACGATGTAGAGTACAGGGTCCCGTAGTTTAAGTTAGCACCTTTTTCCCCGAGTGAGGCTTCAACATAGAAGTATATTACAAAGCAAATCAAATTTTTGTGGATAGATGTGTATGGGGAAAATTGTAAGCTGGGAAACGATAAGGCATGCACGTTATTGTTTAGGGAGTTGACAAATAGTGTCTCCAAGCTTAAGTCTTTTAATTGTATCTTGAAGATGGAGAAGGATAATATTCGTACGTCCGGAGAGATTTTCATCTCATGAATTGTACCAATCTTAAGCAGGCTGAGGGTTCTTAGGAAAAATTCATATCTTACAATGCTTTGATCATGTGCCATAAAACACATGCCAAGATCATGTCGATGCCATATTTCGTTATCTCATGTTTCGTGCATTCACATTTCACTAGAGGCTATCATGAAGCTTATCCGATGCCTTCACATATTTTGTTGAGGAAAAATGTTCAATGTGAGGCTGTGTTCTATATTCCACACTCTTAGATCTTCAAAAGGTCCCTACCCATCATTCGGGGATGAATGATCCCAAGGGGGAGATAATGTAACACCCCGTACTTTCGGGATAGAATCAAGACCGTCATCCTTATGTGTATAGATTCGAACTAGATGATTCCTTGTTAATTTATGTGTGGTGATCAATCCAATAGTGTAATAATACCTTTGAATATGAATTGAGTTCACAAAAATCCCTAACTCTAAGACGAGTTGAAAACATTTCAATCGAATAAGTTTTAGTGGATGTTTAAACTTGGGTCAACTTCCATTGACCATAACTCCTAGTATATAATGAATTAGAGGGCCTATTATATATAAAATGAAAGGTCCTCGAATAAACTTTCCAACAATACCAATTTCTCCTAAATCCGACATCCGAACGAAAAGTTATGGCTATTTTAGTGACTGAGACAGTAGCAGCATGCGATAAGCGTGCGACGCACGCTCCAAATTTTCAGATTCTGTTTCCGCGTTTTTAAGGGAAAAATGGATATTTTCAGCCCCCCTTCTTCAGCTTAAACATGAGATTTTAATCCGAAATGACCTCATTATTGATATTTTCATCAAATTACTCCAAGAACACTCTCTAGGGTTTCAAACTAAAAATCCAAATAAATTAAGATTCAATTGTGGGTTTTCGAAAGTGATTAAAGATTTGGACTTCCCACACCAAAGGCTTCAAGAATCATCCACTTTCTCCATAATCAAGGTACGCGGGGTTTTACTCAAATCTCATGGGCATAGAAATCATGATTTAAAGAACGGGGTTTTTAATTTATGAATATAATTATGTTTTTAGAAGTTTTGATGATATTGTTTTGGTCTTTAGGCTTTCCCCAATTTGATTTAAAATTATATATATGTAAGCATGTGTTTTAAGATTGATGATTTAATTGAGAGCATGATTCATGAAAAATTCCTCTCTTGTGATGATTTTTATTTACTTATGATATATTTGAATTGTTCTAAATTGCATCTTGAAAGCATGATATCAAATGTCTTGATTTATGTTATGACTTGAATATGATTTCAAAAATAAAAAGAGAGGGTTATGCATGTTGATGAATGTTGAAAATACATATAATGAAAGAGTGCATGGTTTTGCAAAAAGTACATGGTCACTACATATTTGAAGTATTCTTGCATAGTATTAACTTGTGTTTTCAGAACATGAAATCTTTTATACTATTTGCATGTTTGGGTGGTCTGGACTGTATTTTCATGAAAGAATTATGCATGATGCATTATGGCTCAGAAATAGAACTGGCAAGTCTTGGTGTGACTACACCATCTCAGAAAATGCCATGATAAATTCAGAACAGAATAGAATGCATGTTTGAAATCAGATTTACATATTTTGTGATTAGAATGTTGCATGATTTGAAATGGTTAAAAATTGGGCAGAATGAGATGTTTGGTGGTTTCCCGAAGATGGCATGAGTCCAGATACTCATTGTCCAAAATCTTTATTTGCCGATCCGGGTATATCCTATATTACGCTGGCCTAGTCCCTTGTGGCATATCAGAATTAAAGACTCCATCCCTTGCTGCACACTCGGGTTGGAGGCTTCCCCGCCGAGTCAATGGCGGATTCCATATAGTCCGTGGAATATCAGAAAATGTAGGGGAGTGGTGCCTAACTCAGAAGTAATACAAAGATCAGAAACTATTTTGAAAAGAATGACTTATAATTTTTGAATGATGCCAATCTGTTTTTAGAAATTATTTTATGCATGATATTTGATGAAAAATTTCTCTTTTATATATATATATGTGTGTGTTCAAATACTCTATTTTGGATTGCTTCACTTTCCAGTACTTTTGTGCTGACCTCTCCTCCTTCCAGGTTTTGAGGCATAGTCTAGGGGTCCAGATAAACAATAGATATTTTGGATCGTTGTACGGATTTTGCAGTGGTGAGCCTTCTATGATCCAGAAGGCCTGGTTATTTCAGATAATTATTATTAGTTATGTTTTGGTCTACTGGGGGCCTTGTCCCAGCTTTCAGACAGTTTGTTTAGTTCATAGTAGATATTTCGCAAACTGAGTCAGACATTATTATTCAGATACATCTTCAGATTTTAATTTCAGTAGTATGATCATATTCAGATTGACCATGTTTCCTTATCAAATTTCTAGTTCCACATTATCTTTTGTTTTATGAATGTTGTACATGACTACCAGATAGAGAAGGGTGTGTCGGGCCTTCATGGTTTGGGATGCTCGTCGCGGCCAGGGCCCCAGTTCGGGTCCTGACACTTACAGTGGTCCCTCTCACCCTTCTTCACCCTCATGGTCTCATTGCAAATGCAAAGTTTGCAAGGATTGAAATGATAAACTCCTTGAAAAACTAGAGGCTATCACTGAAGCTGCTGAATAATTCAAATCTAAGAGGGGTGTCTTAGCATCCAAGAAAGTGAGGGAGCCATACACTCCTACAATGGTGGTTAGGAGGAAGAAAAGAAAACTTAGCCAAATACTCTCTAGTCTGAAAACAAAAAAAATTGCAACTCTTTCCTCTCTAAAAGTTGTTGAATTTTAAGGGCCACTGAAGAAGGTGGACATATATGCGTCACTTGAAGACGATGAGAGAAAGGAACTGCAGAAGACCACGCATGCTAAGAAGAAGAAATATGCACAAGAATACACCATACATATGTTTGATGCCCAAGACTTCAAGATGATGACAAATATGTGTAAGTGGTATGTGGACAAGGTAAATTTACTTTTCCTAACCTAGCCTTCTAATCTACTCCATGAAGAAAAAGATACGAAACAAATATGTAATTTGTTGTAACATCTAGGTATTCTGGTGCAACTGGTGGTGGTTCTGTTGCAATATATTTTTAATCTATTGCACAAGTTGCGTTAGCTAGGTAATCTATGAAAAGATTCACAAAACCCTCTACAATAGATGGACCATCCATTGCAACATTCTACTATGTTTTTTTCTTTACAATTACTAACCTATTTAAAAATTATCTTCTTATATCATAGTATGTTGATGAAATTCTCTGACTCATGAAGGGTAGAAAATTAGCATACCCGGATGCTTATGATGTTGCCGATATGATAATGGACCTCAACTTATACAATAATTTCAAGAATAGGTACTATAAGCTCACTAGGCTAGGTTAAACTCCCGGTCGTCGGGGACTTGATTGGTTATTTTCTACATACGAATGGGTTGAATATATGATTAACTATGTAAGAGGGAAGAGGCCATATCCGTACGACAAGATATGGACCAAGGAAAAGAGAATTCTTGCAGTCTTGAATGTGAAATTAATATATTTTCTCGCTGTTGAGATACTTTTCGAGGAGGGAAAGATTAAGGTTTATAACTGCAACTTACCTGTCTTTGACAAATGCAATTTTTTTACCCATATACAACCATTGTTGGAGTTTCTCCCCAGCATTTTAATGCATAGTAAACAGATAGATCATTTGCCAGCGAAAGTGTTAAAGAAGAAAGCATGAGATTTTGAAGGTCAAAACAAGGACATGGACCTTAAAAAATAAAATTGGTGTCACGTGCGGGTGGTACACACTTGTATATATCTAATGTTTGCTGACCAACATAGAAATGGTCGGTCTATGTGACGCCATTGTGGAAGAGATGCAAGAGGTCTAGGATTATGGGGTACTAACTAGATTCTTGGAGCCTGTGTATAACGAAGATGTACCAAGACAAACACCATAACAATTTTTTTTTCAAGCCACTTCACATTACCTATAGTGCCAATATTTTATGGTTGATGAAAGTTGAATTTTTTATAATTCAATATATTGTCTATCTATTATAATAGATAGTATACCTATTGTGACAAATTGTTTATCTGTTGCAATGGGTTAGTCATCTGTTGCATTATGTGGATGTTTCTCAGTTTATCTGTCGCAACAGATATCCAATTTGTTGCAACATATAGTTTATCTGTTGCAACTAATAGGTAATCTATTGGAACAAATCAAAACAGTGGGAAGACTTGGTTGATAATTTCCAATAGATGACCTACATATTGCAATATATGTCTAAATCTTTTTGATAATTTCTAACAGATACGTCATCTGTTGTAACAGATGTATTATCTGTTGCGATATTTGAATCTAGTATTCCATTTTAATTAATAAGTTCAAAACTAAGGACTAAATTATATTCATAGACAACATAAAATAAATTAAAGACTTCAAAAATTTTATGAAATAACTCAACAAATAAATAAAATATAAAAAAATTATTATGGGTACAAATGATTTACTCTACAAGTAAATTAACAATTTTATCTTTGGTTCCAACAATTCCCAAGGAGAATTTATTACTTTGATAGACTCAAGCTATAAAGATCTACTCAATATGGACAAGTTGTTATTCATCTGGTGCTATGGGATTCGACTTTCGTTTTCATGGATCTTTAATGTTGCTTGCATACTGTTTCTGCACTTTCATTTCTCCGTGTTTCCATAAAAGAGAAGAATATCATTTGTGGAGTAATTAGGAATCAAGTACATCATTTGGTACTTGTAATCCATCGCTCAAATAATCGGTATAAGTGTCAACAAAAAGACCGCAACCCCTGCAGTTTAAAAAATAGATAATCTATATCTTGCAATTAATGTAAGCAAGGTAAATAGGCAATATTTTAGCCAACTTTTGTATCTCCAATGATGGTGCGGAACATCTTCTTCCCGACATCGAGTCATAAACTCGGATGCACCTCTCTTTTAGAACGACGAAAACCAATACCCAATGGAATTCATCACCACTATTGATTGGGATGTACTCTTCGTTTATCAAATGCCAAGGTAAGACAGCTGAAATGCTAAAACCTTTGATGATGTTGATTAAGAATTCATCAATTCAGGAAACATCCGGCTATTATTGACAATAACTATCGTAAGCATTATTGATGTAAACTTTGTACAAATAATTGCATGTCATGTATCTATATTGTTCTTGTTTTTGCAACTTGGCCTTCTTTCAGCGGTAGTAAAAATTGACATCGATGTGCTACACATATTATCAAATATTTTAGATTGTGTGACAATAAATTAATACAAATATAAAATTAAATAATCTATTAATTAATAGTAATATGTATGAAATTTTAACCTCATCACTCCAGCAAGTTTGGGGCTGTGACATCAAATACAACCAATCCCTTATTTAGGGATGTGCAACAATAAAGTCGAACAAATCAAAACCAAAACCCAATTCGTTCACTTTGTAGTGTTTGTCATTTTGTTTTCTACGGAATTTATATGTGTATGTCATGTTTTTTTAACAACAAGAATTTTATAAATCAATATATTTAAAAATAATTTATGTACCTGCCAACATGATGCTTTAACAGCCCATCGGCAATCCATTATGAAAAGTTGTTGATCAGCATTGTTAGTTTTTTTTGGACCCTCGTCTGAGATGTTGAAGCCTTAAAATGAATAATTCTTATGTTATCTTGAACCAATAGGCTCTAATTTTTCTTCTTCTTTAGAAGCAGATGATGGATTATTAACTGTGATATTATGCTATTTAGCAGTAGCTTCTACTATGACATCCACCTGGAAAGCTAAAATTGTCAATACCAATCACAAATATACAATATATTATATATATCTATTGCAACAGATGGATCATCTATTGCGGTAAATTCAAACACGTTAGGAGGAGTTTTATGATAATTTCGAACAGATGACCCATCTATTGAAACATATGACTAATCTATTGGTAAAAATTAAAATAGTCCGAAGACCTATTTGATTTGCTGAAATAGATGGACAACTATTGCAACAGATAACACATCTGATGCAACAGGTTAGACAACTCGTGTAATAGATGAATATATCTATTTGATAATTTACAGCAGATGTATCATCTGTTGAAACAGTTATGTGTCTGTTTGTTTGTTAAAACAAATGATATACATTCACCTTCTTTAGCTTATGTTGCTTTCCTGTGGCCCTTGTACATTTTTCAAAGGTGCAAGACAAACATAAATGAGTTGCAATTTAGCTTTTTTCAATTCTTCATGATTCCTTGGAAATTTCTTTCCTTTTCCTCTTAGCTACCTTAACCTCTAGTGGAGTGTATGGTTATGAAATCCTCTTTGATGGAATGACACCTCTCTTAGATGTCAATTCTTTTACAAAAGCAGTTAATGCATTAATAGTATTAATCAATCTATCATGTTTCGCCTTGTAGTCTTGATATTTCCATACAAAACATTCACTATAAGGGGAAAAAACTATACAACTAGTATTATCATAATCATAATGATTTGCTGTTTCAAAAACTATAAGAAGAGCATTATTATCCACAACAATAGCACCACTACCACTACCATCATCAACAACAACAAGCCCACCATCAAAAATTGTTTTTCTTTTGATGGTTGTTGCTCCAAATAATTTCTTTTTTATTCTATTAATGACCTTAGGGTCTGAAAAAGTTTGTGCAGACCATAAAGTAAGAAAAAATGCCATCTTGAACTCTCGATTAGTTAGAACAAGCCACATATGGACAATCTAAAATAAATCAGTACATATATTAGATCGATGATAAAATCATTAATTAAAATAATAAATTAATTAGAATTAGACTTGCTGCTTCCTTCGGGGGTGGAAGAGATTAAGAATTTTTGAATTTTTATCATTTTTGGCCGACAACTATCTCAGGATTCTTGGATATGAAACCTCTTCCTGGTAGTTCACTTGTTTTCTCTTATAAGGAATGGCTTCGAATTCTCAAGCCTATGAAATAACGCTAATAAATCAAAAGCATTATTGAATAAGAAAATGAATCATATAATAATAAAAGAAATATTTACCATGAAAGACAATAGAACGCCATATAAGTTGATTACCTTTGGCATTAACGGAGTCAACAAATATTTGACAGTCATTTTGAATATTTCATAACCCCAAGGATAGCTGTTAAATGCCTCAACATCCTCGGAGAGGTTTATTAAACCAAGTGGTATATTGTTGTTAACCTCTCTTGCCCAAAGAATATTATGTACAAACCAAACCAAGAACAATGATTACTTGTTCTTCTTTGAAAGTCTTTTACCTTTCAACGCTTCTATCAAATTTTTATTTTTGAAGCTTGGACCAACAAGGGACACCAAGTCTTCACGATCACTCAACTTGCATTTGCCTTTTTTGGCATGCAGGGTGCTTTTTTAGGTTAGAATAGGTATAACTTGAGAAGAAGAAGGAGGGTAACATTTTAATACAGTAACTATGGAAAAATCCTTCCAACCAAAAGAAACATGCATACCACAGTAATTTATCCAAACCTCATCCATTTTATCTTTTTTTTTCATATATAAACCTATGTTTGAGAAGATCATATACCATTTTAATTTGGAAACAAGTATTATTGTCCTCCGGCAAATCAAGATATTGCCCAAAACAGTTGTCCCTGAAATAGGCATCCAAATTTTATTCTCGAAGTATTTTTCTAAAGGCATCGAAAGATTTTCCCATAGCTGACTTAATCACGAAATCACCCATTAAATTTATGACACTATCGCATTGCATTCTCACAGGATAACTATCAATGCAAAAGGTGTTGACCAATTCTTTGGTAGAAGGTATTTTAGCATTTGTATCATTTATTTTAAAACATTCCTCCTTCCCACGTTCATCATCTTCTACTCTTGATTGAGATAACACTTATAAAGCAAGCTCATAGAGTGGTGGATGTAGCCTAGCTGCTTCACACGTTCCTTTACTTGGACTTGATTGAATTTCTTTTCTTTTGGTAGCCATGTTATCTAAAATTAACAGTAACATAAAATATATTATAATTTATTAATACATTCTTAAAAAGGATAATCGTAAATCTAACATGCACAATAGTAAACATAATAGTTCCAACAGATCACATATCTGTTGTACTAGGTAAGTTATCTATTGCAACATCTAACTAAACTATTGCAAAAAATGAGTAATTTGTAGTAACAATAAAAGAAGATCTCTCATTTGTTGAAATAGATGGCTAGTCTATGCAACAGATCACACTTCTATTGTAACATATGAGTGATCTGTTAGAACTATTATCAACGCTAAATATTATTTAGATTTTTTCTAACATAAGGGTCGTCTATTGCAATAGATAAATGTTCAGTTGGAAAATCAAGTCTTGGACATGTCTTATTGGAATAGTTGATAGGATTTTATCCAACAGAAAGTTCCTCTATTACACCAGATGATTAATCTATTGCATTATATTTTTAATCTGATGGTAAATTTGTTGCATCACATAGTTGCTCTATTGCATCATATTTTTAATCCGATGGTAAATTTGTTGCATAAGATGGTTAATCTGCTGCATCAGATGATTAATATTTTGCATCAAACATCCGATAGTAAATCTGTTGCATCAGATATATAATTTGTTGCATAGGAAGGTTAATCTATTGCATCAGAAGGTTGATTTGTTGCAGAAAAAAAGTAGCATAATTTGTTCAATAACAATAACAATATCACTATTTTAACCAAGAACAAGAACAAATAATCCAGCAATGGGTGCAACACAAACAACAAAAATCAAACTTCAAAAAATGCAACAAACAATAAAAAATCATATTTTACTCTGAAAAGGGAAGAAAACAAATACCATAAATGAGACTGCATTTCAAATTAATGCATCAAATATTAAAATTGTTAACCTATACTAGAAAAGAAGTTGACTTAAGTTTCTCTTTTTCTTAATAACTAAAAAATCCTAATTTTTTACTTGTGAAAGAAGAGAAGGGACGATGAAGAACTCGAAGTTGTTGTCGCCGGAGAGCAATGCTGAGACGTCGGTTGATGGTTGAAAGTCCAAAAAGAAATCAAATACCAACTATTTATCACCAGGAGGTTGAAGTCACCAGGTATTGAAGGAATTAATTTGCAAAACTGTTGGTTGGGAGAAACTTGAGAGAAACAGTCAAGATAGAGAGATGAGAGAAAGGAGAGAGATGGTTGATTTGGAGAGGAGAGAGGTGTAAGTTGATTTGTATTTTTAAAATATTAGAAAGTTTAGAAAATATTAATCAAGTTTACAATTAACTTAATCAAGTTTCCTAATTATATTTGACCCTTTAAGTTGGTCAATGTCACCAATATTTCATTTAAGACTAAAATGACACATTTCCTTTAGTTTTCTTAGGATTATGGGTGAGTTAATATATAAAATGGCTCATATTTTGATAAAAATTAAAATGGAAGGGATTAGGATTAAATTAATCCTCCAAACAAACAAACAAACAATAAAACGTGGCTTAAAATGGCTAAGGGTTTGGGTTAAATTAATCCTCCACATTAAAAAGTGTGGCTTAGCTTATTCCTCAAGCTTCATCCCCATATTATTTCCACCATTTTTCCCTATGTTAATTTATTTAGTTTACTAAAAATTAAATTGTAAGGATTAGGTTCCCCCCTCCCTCCCAATTCCTTTCTAATTTTCCATATTATGAAATAACTCTACTGAGCTTTAAATTTTCCAAAGTCAGCAACCAAATCTTACCCACTGATGAATAATCTCACCCACCCACCGTCGAATCTCCAGTGGCTTGCAAAATACACAAACGAAAGTAGTCACTCCGACCGCTCATCACTCCGACAGTGGTACTTCTCCTCAACTGCGGTTGAAAGCGGTACTTCTCTAATTGTAACACTTGTAACGATTCAATATTAGTACTAAAATTCAAGATTTTGTGATTTTATAGTAATGAAAGACTAGGGAACACCTATAAAATCAAACAAAATTCATGGTTAGATATTATGGCTATATATTATGTTGACTAGATCTTGAGTTAATTTTGAAGGTTTCATAGGTGTTGTGGAATCTTCTTTTATGGTTTCAAACTAAAAAATGTAACCCCTATACTATGATGGTTAGGCCAATTTTTATTATGGTAGTCATTACCTTGAATAGGTTGTTTTGCCATTGTTGAAACACCTATGTTTAACTATTATTGGCTTGATTCTTACATATCCAAGAACCCAATTAGTTACTAAAGATACTTTTAATATCCTTAGAAAGATTTTGTTTGATCTCTTTAGAAAAAATTGGATATTATGTCATTCTCAGAGAATGGGAAGTGTGCTAATATTATTGAATTAATTTATCTATGTAAATTGTACAATAGTATTTTTATATGAGTTGGTTAGTGTCCTTTTATATTATTCAAGTAATTTGAAGAGGCAGGTGTTATTGTTTGATCTGAAGTAGCAAGTAATTTGATGTTGGTTTTTGACAGAACCTGTATTTGAAAAAAGAATTTCTTTGCTATTTTTCAATGACCACTTGTTTTTTTCTCTCTACTTAGGCCAAGAAAAGGTAAGTTGATTTCTCTTTATTTTCTTATAGTGAAGTCTTTAAATGTAGTGTTAAGGTGGGATTATTTGCTGTAGAAGTCTTTAAAAGCCATAGGTTTTGTTAAGATTATATGGTGTGAGATGGACATGCGACACTTCTACTTACTTTCTTCATTAAACTTGTTGAGTTTTTTGACTTACACTATAAATGAATTAGTTACTTGAAAGTTATTAAGTGAAGTGAATTATTGACATGAAAATGTTTGTGTAGTTACTTGAAAGGTGAGCTTGTATTTTTAATTTAGTTATGTGTGGCCACTTGAGAAATGAATAGTGACTTGTGTTTTGAACTCGGTTACTTGATAGGTGAATTTGTGTTTTAAATTTAGTTAAGTATGGTCACTTAAGAAGTGAATTAGTGACTTGAAAATGTGTTAAGTGTAGTTACTTGAAATATGAACTTGTGTTTTGAATTTAGTAAAGTGTGGTCTCTTGAGAAGTAAATTAGTGACTTGAAAATGTTTAAGTGTAGTTGCTTGAAATATGAATTCATGCCTTGAAAATAGTTAAGTTTTGTCACTTGAGAAGTGAATTACTGACTTGAAAATGTTTAAGTGTATGGAGGTGAATTATGAATTAGTGACTTGTGTTTTGAATTTAGTTACTTGAAAGGTGAACTTGTGGTATGATTTTAGTTAAGTGTGGCCACTTGAGAAATGAATTAGTGACTTCAAAATATTTAAGTGTAGGTACTTGAAATGTAAACATGTGTTTTGAATTTAGTTAAGTATGGCCACTTTAGAAGTAAATTAGATACTTGAAAGCGGTTAACTATAGGTACTTGAAATGTGAATTAATGACTTGAAAATAGTTTAGTGTTGTCACTTGAGAAGTGAATTAATGATATGAAAATGTTTAAGTGTATGAACTTGTATTACGAATTAGTGACTTCTGTTTTGAAATTACTTAAGTGTGGTCACTTGAGAAATGAATTAGTGACTTCAAAATTTTAAAGAGTAGTTACTTGAAAGGTGAACTTGTGTTTTGAATTTAATAAAGTGTGGTCACTTGAGAAGTGAATTATATACTTGAACAAGGTTAAGTGTAGGTACTTGAAATGTGAACTTGTGTTTTGAATTTAGTTAAGTGAGGTCACCTGAGAAGTGAATTAGTGACTTCAAAATTTTAAAGTGTAGTTACTTAAAAGGTGAACTTCATTTTTGAATTTAGTAAAGTGTAGTCACTTGAGATGTGAATTAGTGACTTCAAAATGTTGAAGTGTAGGTACTTGAAATGTGAACTTGTATTTTGAATTTAGTTAAGTGTGGCTACTTGAGAAGTGAATTAGTGACTTTAAAATGTTCAAGTGTAGTTACTTGAAATGTGAACTTGTGTTTTGAATTTAGTAAAGTGTGGTCACTTGAGAAGTAAATTATATACTTCAAAGAGGTTAAGTGTAGGTAGTTGAAATTTAAACTTGTATTTTGAATTTAATTAAGTGTGGTCACTTGACAAGTGAATTAGTGAATTCAAAATGTTTAAGTGTGGGTACTTGAAATATGAATTTATGTTTTGAATTTAGTTAAGTGTGGTCTCTTGAGAAGTGAATTAGTAACTTCAAAATGTTCAAATGCAGTTACTTGGCATGTGAACTTGTGTTTTAAATTTAGTAAAGTGTGGTCACTTGAGAAGTAAATTAGATATTTTAAAATGGTTAAGTTTAGGTACTTGAAATGTGAACTTGCTTTTTGAATTTAGGTAAGTGTGGTCACTTGAGAAGTAAATAAGTGACTTCAAAATATTCAAGTGTAGGTACTTGAAATGTTAATTTGTGTTTTGAATTTAGTAAAGTTTGGTCACATGAGAAATGAATTAGTGAATTCAAAATGTTGAAGTGTAGATACATGAAGTGTGAATTTATGTTTAGAATTTAGTAAAGTTTAGTCACATGAGAAGTCAATTTGTGACTTCAAAAAGGTCAAGTGTAGTTATTTGAAATGTGAACTTGTGTTTTGAATTTAGTAAAGCGTGGTCACTTGAGAAATGAACTAGTTACTTCAAAATGATGAAGTGTAGGTACTTGAATTGTTTGTGTTTTGAATCAAGTTAAGTGTGGTCACTTGTGAAGTGAATTAGTGACTTCAAAATGTTCAAGTGTAGTTACATGAAAATTGAACTTGTGTTTTGAATTTAGTAAAGTGTGGCCACTTGAGAAGTGAATTAGATACTTGAAAATGGTCAAGTGTAGGTACTTGAAATGTGAACTTGTGTTTTAAATTTAGTTAAGTGTGGCCACTTGAGACGTGAATTAGTGACTTCAAAATGTTTATGTTAATGTACTTGAAATGTGAATTTGTGTTTTGAATTTGGTAAAGTATTGTCACTTGAGATGTGAATTAGTGAAGTCAAAATTTTTAAGTGTAGGTTCTTGAAATATGATTTTCTGTTTGGAATTTAGTAAATTGTGGTCACTTGAGAAGTGAATTAGTGACTTTACAATGTTCAAGAGTAGTTACTTAAATTGTGAACTTGTGTTTTGAATTTAACAAAGTGTGGTCACTTGAGAAGTGAATTAGATAATTCAAAATGGTTAAGTGTAGGTACATGAAATGTTAACTTGTGTTTTGAATTTATTTAAGTGTAGTCACTTGAGAAGTGAATTAGTGACTTCAATATGTTTAAGTGTAGGTACTTGAAATGTGAATTTGTGATTTGAATTTAGTTATGTGTGGTAACTCGAGAAGTGAATTAGTGACTTCAAAATGTTCAAGTGTAGTTACTTGAAATGTGAAATTTTGTTTTAAAATTAGTTAAATGTGGTCACTTGAGAAGTGAATTAGATACTTTAAAATGGTTAAGTGTTGGTACTTGTAATGTGAACTTGTGTTTTGAATTTAACTAAGTGTGGTAACTTGAGAATTGAATTAGTGACTTCAAAATGTTCAAGTGTAAGTAATTGAAAAGTAAATTTGTGTTTTGAATTTAGTAAGTATGGTCACTTGAGAAGTGAATTAGTGACTTCAAAATGTTGATGTGTAGGTACGTGGAATGTGAATGTTTATTTAAATTATAGTAAAGTATGGCCACTTTTGAAGTGAATTAGCGAATTCAAAATGTTGAAATGTATGTACTTGAAATGTGAATTTGTGTTTTGAATTTAGTAAAGTTTGGTCACTTGAGAATGAATTAGTGACTTCAAAAAGTTGAAGTGTGGGAACTTGAAATGTGAATTTGTGTTTTGTATTAAGTTAGGTGTGGTCACTTGAGAAGTAAATTCGTGACTTCAAAATAGTCAAGTGTAGTTACATGAAATGTGAACTTGTGTTTTGAATTTAGTAAAGTGTGGTCACATGATAATTGAATTAGATACTTAAAAATGTTCAAGTGTGGTTACTTGAAATGTGAACTTGTGTTTGAAATTAGGAAAATGTGGCCACTTGAGAAGTGAATTAGTGACATCAAAATGTTGAAGTGTATGTATTTGAAATGTGAACTTGGGTTTTGCGTTTAGTTAAGTGTGGTCACTTGTGAATTGAATTAGTGACTTCAAAATGTTCAAGTGTAGTTACTTGAAAGGTGAACTTGGGTTTTGAATTTAGTAAAGCGTGGACACTTGAGAAGTGAATTAGTGACTTCAAAATGTTGAACTGTAGGTACTTGAAATGTGAATTTGTGTTTTTTCTTTAGTAAAGTGTGGTCACCTGAGAGGTGATTTAGTGACTTCAAAATGATGAAGTGTAGGTACTTGAAATGTGAATTTATGTTTTGAATTTATTAAAGTGTGGTCATTTGAGAAGTGAATTGGTGACTTAGAAATTTTCAAATGTAGTTACTTAAAATGTGAAATCATGTTTTGAATTTAGTAAAGTGTCATAACTTGAGAAGTGAAATAGATACTTGAAAATGGTTAAGTGTAGGTATCTGAAATGTTAACTTGTGCTTCGAATTTAGTTAACTGTGGTCACTTGAGAAGTGAATTAGTGCCTTCAAAATGTTTAAGTATTGGTGCTTGTATTTTGAATTTAATTAAGTATGGACACTTGAGAAGTGAATTAGTGACTTTAAAATTTTCAAGTGTATTTACTTAAAAGGTGAAATTGTGTTTTGAATTTAGTAAAATGTGGTCACTTGAGAAGTGAATTAGTGACTTCGAAATGTTCAAGTGTAGTTATTATAATAGTGAACTTGTGTTTTGAATTTAGTTAAGTGTGGTCACTTTAGAAGTAAATTAGTGACTTTAAAATGTTCAAGTGTTGGTATTAAAAATGTGAACCTCTGTTTTGAGTTTAGTTAAATGTGGTCACTTGAGAAGTTAATTAGTGACTTCCAAGTGTTCAAGTGTAGATACTTGAAAGATGAACTTGTGTTTTGAATTTACTAAATTGTGGTCACTTGAGAAGTGAATTAGTGACTTTAAAATGTTCAAGTGTAGGTACTTGAATTGTGAACTTATGGTTTAAATTTAGTTAAGTATGGTCATTTGAGAAGTGAATTAGTGACTTCAAAATGTTCAAGTTTAGGTACTTGAAATGTGAACTTGTGTTTTGAATTTAGTTAAGTGTGGTCACTTGAGAAGTAAATCAGTTACTTGAAATGTGTTTTCACTTAAAAATTTTTATGTGTAGTCGCTTGAAATGTGAATTCATGACATGAAAATGGTTAAGTGTTTTCACTTGAGAAGTGAATAAGTGGCTTGAAAATAATTTAGTGTATAACATGAATTATGAATTAGTGACTTGTGTTTTAAATTTAGTTACTTGAAAGGTGAATTTGTGTTTTGATTTTAGTTAAGTGAGGTGTATTTTGGGCTAGAAATCGAAGCGTCGTTACTACGCGTATAGAGTCGAACTAGTTGATTCCTTGTTAATATATGTGTGGTGATAAATCCTACAGTGTGGGAATACCTTTGTATACGAATTGAGGTCACAAAATCCCCTAACTCTAAGGCGAGTTGAAAACATTTCTATCGTTCAAGTTTTAGTGAACGTTGAAACTTGGATGAACTTCAATCGATCATAACTCACTGTATATAACTAACTAGAGAGCCCATTATATATCAAATGAAAGGTCTTCGAAGTAGATTTCCAACGATACCACTTTCACCTAAATTCGTCAACCGAGTGAAAAGTTACAGACATTAACTTGAGAGGAAGTAGCGCAGGGCGATAAGCCCGCGGCGCCCTGGCTATTTCAGCCAGTGTATTTTTTGCAGTCAGCTCCACGTTTTTCAGGGGCATTTGGGTCAATTCCACCCTTATTAATTTAGCCTAAACACTAAATTTTAACCCCAAAATAGCACTTTAGACCCCCAAATTCACATTCTCTCCAAAATTTATCTCAAGAACACTCCATTAGGGTTTCAAATTAAGAATCCTAATAATTCAAGATTTAACTATGGGTTTTAGAAGATAATTGAAGATTTGGAATCCCCGCAACATAGGCTTCAAGAAGCATCCATCAGTTTCTTAAATAGAGGTATGTGGGGTTGTCCTAAATTTCATGGACATGTTTTCGAAAAGAATTTATGCAAGACTTTAAATTTATACAAGTATATATATTTAATTACAAGTGGGGTTTTCGTTTTAATACCAATAACATGTTTTATGATATGGTTTTGAAAGAGATATTGAAATATCATGGGGTTGCTTGCTTGAATATATTTCAATTGTTGAATTGTGGGTATATGATTTGAATCTCAAAAAGATGCCATGTGTACGAATTGTGAATTCTTTAAATCCTCCGTGCTAATGTGTTATACCCCATACTATATTTGTGTTAAACATTGAGAGCATGAGTTTTGCAATTTATATGATATTACTCATAAATAATAAAACTTCTTGAACTATTACATGTTTAGAACCATGGTGCATGTGGTTGATGTGTGTGAATGTCTTATACATGTGCATGATGTAAATGTCATAAGTAGTTAAAGAATTGATGTGATATTGATGACTTTCAAGTCAGTTATGACGATACCCTGAAGAGTATGATATGTGATTGATCGAATTGAGCTTAATGCATGACTTATACGAGTTAGGTGGTTACCCGAAGAAGGCACGAGTCAAATGACTCCACGCTGGAAACCGTGGGTTGTCGATACGGGAAATTAGTACCATGCTGTATGATCTTGTGTACCTTGAAATGTGTCATCCCCTATTTGAGACAGATGGTGAGGAGCCTTGCAGTGTGATCTTGAGCCCAACCCCAACACATGAACTTGATTGAGAAGGAAAAACCCTGTTGTGTGATCTTGTATGCTCTCCTGTCCTCACCCATACTACAATCTTGGTGGCAACCAAGATTGGGCAGTTGGTGAAACTATAGGATGTACCACCTAGCTCGGATGTGTTGCATTGTTGTTGAAAAATCCTTATACTATGCCCATGTATTTTTGAACTATGTTTCAATAATGGGTTTTATAGAAGCTCTAATTTTTGTTATATAAAAATCTTTATTTTGTTTATTCTATTTTTGATTACTCTATGTACTAGTACATCTGTATTAAACCCCCCTCCCCCTCCAACCGCTCAGGTTCAGAAGCACAGTCTAGGGGTCTAAATAAGCAGTAGATTCTATCAGTTAGAGTTGTTGTGTCCGGTGGTGAGCCTTCTATAATTCATAAGACCTGGTTATTTTTAGAAGATTATTATTATTAGATATGTTTTGGTCTACTGGGGGCCTTGTCTCAGTTTTCAGATATGTTAGTGATCATGTATTAGAGATTTCACAGACGGTTTTGTAGATGTTGGTAGATAGTGTTGGATTTCATTTCCATTGCTAACTTTATTTCATACTTATTACCATGATTTTGTTTTGCTATATTTCCCGCACTTCCTTATTTGTACGAATGGTGTATATAATTAAGAGTTAGAAGGGTGTCCGAGCCTCGTTACGGATAAGGCCTCGGTTAGGATCGTGAAAAACTTGGTATCAGAGCATGGTTCATGGTCCCAGGGTGTATGCAAAATTATATCGGGTAGAGTCTTGTTTATGGGTGTGTAGCACACCACACTTATAAGCAGAGGGCTACTAGGCATTTAGAAATATCTCTCTCTCTTCATATTCTAGTTCGTGCTATAGAGTTAGAATATTTCTCTTCCATGCTATTATTCGTGCTATGGTGTCGCCCATACAAAATAAAAGCTATCCTAATTCTTTCCTTACTCTGGTGTTCTCAGATAATGCTTACAGATTTACTAGCAAAAATTTTAGAAGCCACACAAATGGCTTGAGAGGAGCTCCCTAGTGTGTCATAAGTCCCTCAAGTTTAAAGTTATGTCCTTATTTTTATGAGGCTTTCAGTTATGACGGAGTGATATGTGTATTCTTAGGTCATTGAATATTGTGTGTTAAGTTTCTATCTCTTTTAATCTTGTTATCATTGTGTTGTTAAAACTAAAAGTCTAGTGAAGCCGTATGGGGCTCTTTTGATTCACTAGCATAGTTTCTTTGTTATTCATCTCATTTTCTTGTTCCAAACACAAAAATCAAATTCTAGTGAAGCTGTGTAAGACCTGTTTCGATTCACTAACAACTTATTGTTCATCTTGTTGTTCTTGTATTGGTAGGAACTGACCGTTTAGAGGTGTACTGGAAAAAAAATGGTAAGGGCGATCTATTAAATATATATATATATATAGCTGCATATTTTTGCATATAATTGAGTTAGTAATGAAGTGATATATCCTTGGGTGTTAGGTTGGTAGAAGGTAGAGAAGAAGTTATTGGTTAAGGTAAATTAATGTTTTCTTGAAGTATGAAAATAGTTGTTGATGGTATTTGTTGTGTTAGAAAAGTATAGGTTATTGGTGAAAGTACTTGGTGGGTGAATGTTGTTAATTTAGGCCTCCTTGAGGTTGCAAGAGGGATATTAGTTGAAACTTATACATCTATGAAAGAAGTTTAGGTGTATAGATAGGTAAATAGTAATAATGCGTAGAAGGAGGAAACGTTAATGGATTGTAAATAAGATAGGCCATATTATTATGATCGATTATTGTTGTTATGAGATTCTAGTAAGCGAGTGTTTCTTGATGTCTTATTTTATAGCTTCCAAGGGAGAATTGTATGTAAGGTGGGTTGTTAAATCATGCTTAGCATTAGACCCTAAGTTTGAACAATGGATGCTCATAAAGGTGGATGTAAAGATTTCTTAGTTAGTGCAGCTAGTTGTATAAGAGTAATCTAGTAGGCTTTAACAGTGTATGCAAGAGTTTAAGTTTATTTATTCACAATTTAGTATGATGTTCCAGGTAAGATGTAGAGGTGCGCCCAAAGTGATATGGGGCTTCCTTATTTTCAAATTTATTAACTGTTGTATGGTTATTGATAAGTACGAATGAGTCTATATGGTATATGATGTTCTTGTCTGTTAGCTTATGGGTTATAGGTTGATGATGTGGAGTATGTTGGTGTAAGTTTTGACATGCAATTTTAGTAAACTACGAAGGGATAATTAGTAGAGTTTTACACTTTTAGGTGTAGTGCTTTGGGTTAAGTTCTACTATTTACGTTTATTTTAAGACCCTGCAAAGTTCCCTTATTGTCTAGGCCTTGTTTTTGCTTGTCTAGAGAGGTCTCACACTTAGAAAATTTGGCTAAGTATTGGGACTTAGTCATTTTAAGGACCTTCAAATTTTGAGAAATCTATTTCAGACCTTCCCGACCTCTGTTTGTTGATTTTTTTTGTTGATTCACGATGGGGCGAGTCAGAAGTATATTTCGAGGAAGTTTTAAAATTTTTAGACGAGCTTAAGGGCATGTTTGGGGTTGCAAACAGTGAGTCGGGGAAATTAGCTCGTGACGCCCTTCTTATCGCCTTACTTGGGGGGACACCATAATAGGCAAGGCGGTGCCCTAGATATCCCGACAAACTTAGCGGGGCGGCACTTTGCCTAGTCCAGCTGGGCCATTTTTTTCTTTTCTTGAATTAGAACCTCAACACTTTAAGGGAAAAATAGGTATTTCCACCCCCTTTTATCAGCCTTAGCACGAGATTTAAGATAGGGATAGTTTTGTATTTATGTGTATAAGTGTTCTACATACCTAATTTGTGTTCTTAAAATTGTAGTATGGAGAGGTTTGGTGAGTTATTGTATGGTGTTCATTAGAGTTGGAAAAAAAAGAGAATTTTTGGTAGGCAATTTGAGCCTTGGGTATGGTTTTACAAAGTTTGTCAAGTTCTAAGTTATGTGATTGGGGGTGTTATGCGAGCATTCTAAGGAGTTGAAGAGGAAGTGTTGAGTGACTTGAAGCATAGATACCCATGCCCATAATAATGTTAGTCATAAGTTAGTGACTTTGGTGTTAGAAGAAGTTATGATTAGTATCCCTGAAGGGGGATGTCCTAGAAAGAATTTAGTGTATTTATGTTAAATTATTGAGGGGGGTTGTGTTCACTTGTGTATTGATACCCCCTATTGTATTGAGAATTGTGATTTTAGATTGATAAGAAGTCATATTCTCTAGTCTAGGATTGTTACTTTGATCTAAGGGGGAGATGGTGAGCTAAAGTAGTTCCCGAGTTTTTCTTTTGGGTGTCAAATTTCAAGTAAGAATCATGACAAGTCAAATCCTATTTAAGCAAGCTCCTCATACTTTAGTATGAATGGACATCCACCAATGTCTTATGTATTCATGTCTTTCCTATGCCTAAAGTTTTAACTCTCTGTGTAACTCATGTCATGTTTCGATTTCCAAATTAGGAGCAATGATGTTCCTCAATGATCCAATACTCCAAGTATCCAAGCCATAAGTTATGTTACTCACGATCCAAACCTATGTCTCACAGCATGCTTGGTCATAAGGAAATATGTCCCTGTATGTCACTGAATCATTTTATGCCGGAGTTAGCCAAAGCGGTAAAGTTGTGCAAACTTATTAATATTTCAGATCTGAAAATGAGAAGCAATAGCTTCAAGTATTAACCTTTGTCTCAATCATTGACTTTAAGAATTTGATCCTTATGTTATACAAATCATTAGATATGTGCACCCATGTTTCTCACCGTAGCATGTCTTAAAAAATCAGGTTGTGTTGTGCTTATGCCAAATGACTTTTTACTTATGATCAAGACACTTGATATCTGAAGCACTCTGTGTCTATTGGATCGTATCTTCACTTAATGTCCCTGGTTGAGTAGTGCAATAAGTATAACCTATGGTTTGATAAATGTTACTTCCATTCATGACATTTATGCTCGGGTTCCTCAACGACCCTCCGTATGGTAGTATGACGATGGTTGTGGTAGAGGGGCGATGTGTTAGGTGGAGGAGTAGATCTTTTTGAAAAAATTTGGTGTGAATTCTCTAGATAAGGTTATAGGTGAAAAAATAAAGGGAGATGAACTTTTGTTATGTGAAGAGGTTAGGAAGGAGATATATGGCAAAAAAATTTTTTTGTGAATGTGAGTGAATTTGCTGATCTTAGTGAGGGGAATCCATAAAGTGAGAGTAGTAATGATAGGATTGAATGTTGAGATTGATCAAAACTCAACCCACGTACTATGCGGTTAGTATTCCTTGAATTAAAACCCGAGGGTGTTTGACAATAGTGATAAGGTAACGTAACGTTCTTAATGGGATGTAAAGTACAAGGTCCTATAGCTTAAGTTAGCACCTTTTAACTCCGAGTTAGTCTTCAACATAGAAGTATTAAGTAGTGGGACTCAAAATCTTGTGGCTAGAAGTGTTGTTGGGGATTTGTAAGTTGAAAAGTGTGAAGTATGTAATTTATTGTTTGGGGCGTAAACAAATAGTGCCTCCAAGTTTAAGTATTTTCATGGTATCATGTAAGATGGAGAATGTTAATATTCTTATGTCCCACGAGATTCTTATTTCATGTGTTGTACCAATCTTGATCATGGTCTATGATCATCAAATAAACCCCTACCATATGTGGTGATGATAATGATTCATAGAACTCATGTGCAAGATCATCCCTATGTAAAGTCTCATTGCCTCATGTTTCGTGCTTTCACATTTCGTTAGGGTTTTTCATGAAGCTTGTTTGATGCATTTGTATATTTTATCGAGGAAAAAAAAAGTTCAATTGTGTGACTGCGTTCTTTATTCTACACTCTTAGAGCTTCAAAAGGCCCCCCTACCAATCATTCGGGGATGAATGATCCCAAGGGGGAGATAATGTAACACCCCGTATTTTTTGGGCTAGAAATTGAAGCGTCGTTACTACGCGTATAGACTCAAACTAGATGTTTCCTTGTTAATATATGTGTGGTGATAAATGCTACAATGTGGGAATACCTTTGTATATGAATTGAGGTCACAACATCCCCAAACACTGAGGTGAGTTGAAAACATTTCTATCGTTCAAGTTTTAGTGAACGTTGAAACTTGGGTCAAATTCAATCGATTATAAATCATTGTATATAAAGAACTAGAGATCCCATTATATATCATATGAAAGGTCTTTGAAGTATCTTTCCAACGATACCAATTTCGCCTAAATCCTTCAACTGAGCGAAAAGTTATAGCCATTTTCGTGAGAGGCAGTAGCGCAGGGCGATAAGCCCGCGACGCCCTGGTTATTTTGGCCAGTGTATTTTCTGCAGTCAGCTCCACGTTTTTCAGGAGCATTTGGGTCAATTACACCCCTATTAATTCAGCCTAAACACTCAATTTTAACCCCAAAACAGCACTTTCGACCCCCAAATTTACATTCTTTCCAAATTTTCTCTCAAGAACACTCCATTAGGGTTTCAAACTAAGAATCCTAATAACTCAAGATTTAACTGAGGGTTTTAGAAGATAATTGAAGATTTGGGATCCCCGCAATGTAGGATTCAAAAAGAATCTGTCATTTCTTAAATAGAGGTACGTTGGGGTTGTCCTAAGTTTCATGGGCATGTTTACGAAAAGAATTTATTCAAGACTTTAAATTTATACAAGTATATATGTGTTATTACAAGTGGGATTTTCGTTTTAATACCAATAATATGTTTTGTGATATGGTTTTGAAAGAGATATTGAAATATCATGGGGTTGCTTGTTTGAATATATTTCAATTGTTGAATTGTGGGCATGTGATTTGAATTTCGAAAAGATGCCATGTGTACGAATAGTGAATTCTTCAAAATCCCCCATGCTAATGTGTTATACCCCATACTATACTTGTGTTAAACATTGAGAGCATGAGTTTTGCAATTTGTATGATATTACTCATAAATGATAAAACTTCTTGAACTATTACATGTTGAGAACCATGGTGCATGTGGTTGATGTGTGTGAAAGTCTTATATGCATGATGTAAATAGCATAAGAAGTTGAAGAATTGATGTGATATTGATGACTTGCGAGTCGGGTATGACGATACCCTGCAAAGTATGATATGTGATTGATCGAATGAGCTTATTGCATGACTTATGCGAGTTAGGTAGTTACCCGAAGAAGGCACGAGTCAAATGACTCTACGCTGGAAACTGTGGATTGCCGACACGGGAAATTGGTACCATGCTGTGTGATCTTGTGTACCTTGAAATGTGTCATCTCCTATTCGGGATAGATGGTTAGGATACCTGTTGTGTGATCTTGAGCCCAGCCCCTTCACATGAACTTGATTTAGATGGAAACACCCTGTTGTGTGATTTTATGTGCTTTCCTCTCCTCACCCATACTATAATCATGACGGCAACTGGGATTGGGCAGTTGGTGAAACTGTAGGGTGTACCACCTAGCTCGGACGTGTTGTATTGTTGTTGAAAAATCCTTATACTATGCCTATGTAATTTCAAACTATTTTTCAATAATGGGTTTTTTAGAAGCTCTCATTTATGTTATGTAAAAATCTCTATTTTGATTACTCTGTGTACCAGTACTTCTGTATTGACCCCCTCTCCCCCTCCAATCTTTCAGGTTCTGAGGCACAGTCTAGGGGTCTAAATAAGCAGTAGATTCCATCAGTCAGAGTTGTTGTGTCTGGTGGTGAGCCTTCTATAATAAGGAAGGCCTGGTTATTTTTAGAAAATTATTATTATTAGATATGTTTTGGTCTACTGGGGGCCTTGTCCCAGTTTTCAGATATGTTAGTGATCATGTATTAGAGATTTCGCAGACGGTTTTACAGATGTTGTTAGATAGTGTTGGATTTCATTTCCATTGCTAGCTTTATATCAGACTTATGACCATGATTTCGTTTCTCTATATTTTCCGCACTTCCTTAGTTGTACGAATGATGTATATAATTACGAGTTAGAAGGGTGTCCGGGCCTTCATGGTTCAGGGTGCTTGTCATGGCCAGGGCCTCGGTTCGGGTCGTGACATGAGGTCACCTGAGAAGTGATTTAGATACTTGAAAATGGTTATGTGTAGGTGTTAGAATATGAGTAGAAATTGGAATTGTATACAAAATCCTACTTTTAAAAGGATTGTATAGTCGTGTCTATAATAGGGTGTCAATGTAATTATGTAGCCAACAATTTATTAATATTTTTCTCATATATTCTCTCATGGTATCAAAGCATTAATGAGAAATTTTAGAAAAGAAAACTCAGTCACCATGCATCAATTCTTGTGATTGATTTGTGTCCTTTTTTTATTTTGTAGGTTGTGTGAAAAATACAAAACCTCCAAGAGGATCAGGAAGATCAGGTGTCAAAAACCCAACCAAAACTGCCAAAAAAATACCATCCATGTGCCTGCCAAAGTTCTGAAATTCTAGCGAGATCTACGCACCGACGCATGAACCTAATTCCAATCGATTTTCTGAGTTGTTCCTTTTTTGTTGGGGTCGCCGATCTATTCCACTCCAACCAGTTCCCTTTTTCTCGATTCCAGCAATATTTGAAGATTTCGATTGCCAGAACCACAATTTCGGCGACATTAGTTTTTTTTTGGGGGGGGAGATGTTCAGATCTTGTTCTTGTTTTTTCAAGTCAAATTCCCTAGATGTCTTTTGGACATGATATTTTTGGCTCCAAAAATATTGAAATTGGAAGTTCAAGTGCTATGATTAAATATGAGCCCTTAATGAGAAGATCAGAAAATCAAACGTCACAGTCCATGAAGAATCAATGAGGGTAAGGTTGATTTAGAAGATATCGTCCAAGGTGTCGTTATTGTAAAAGGCCTGGACATACTTGTGGTGTATGTTATTCTCAACCTAATTGTAGTTATTGTAATAGGCTTGGACATAGTTGGGGAATATGCTATTCTTTGCATGGTGGATGAACTAAAAATGCTCATGTTGTTAAGTCTAACACCAAAGGTGATAAATGGGTGTATTTATCTAACAAAGAATATAATGAGTATCTTTAGTATCAAGAAAATAAGCATATATCTCTACCAATAGCTTCAACTACACAATTTTCTACCTTTGGATCATGGGTTGTGTACTCAGGTGCTTCTAATCATATTTCTGATGACAAATCACTTTTATTTAATATTGTCTATTCACAATCTCTTCCTGTTATTACTTTAGCCAATAAAATATAAACAAATCCAAAAGTAGTTGGACAAGCTAAACCTCTGTCTTTTATCACTCTAGACTTTATTCTTTATATCCCTAATTGTCCTTTTAATCTTGCATCTGTTAGTCGTTTGACACATGCCCTTCACTGTAGTATAACTTTTTTTATGATTTTTTTCTAATACAGGACCACAAAATAGGACAGACAATTGGCATAGGACATGAATCACAAGGCCTTTACTATCTTACCTCTTTAAATTTCTTCATAGCATGCTCCATTACAGACTCTCCCGATATTATTCACAATTATTTGAGATATCCAAGTCCATCCAAGCTACAAGAAATGGTGCCTAGTTTGTCTAGTTTATCCACATTAGATTGTGAGTCGTGTAAACTTGGGAAACACACCCATGCTACATTTTCATGTAGTATTGAGAGTCGTTCAGAGTCTATTTTCTCATTAGATCATTCTGATATTTAGGGTCTTAGTAGAGTTAGTTCACCTCTAGGATTTCGTTATGTTGTTACTTTCACTGAGGATTTCTCAAGATGTACTTGGGTTTACTTGATGAAAGATCATTCTGAGTTATTTTCTATATTCAAAAGTTTTTTTTCTGAAATACAAAACCAATTTGGTGTGTCTCTTCATTCTTTTCATAGTGATAATGCCTTAGAATACTTATCCTCCTAGTTTCAGGAGTTCTTGACTCATCAAGGAATCATTCTCCAGATAACATGCCCATGAACCCCTCAGCAGAATGGTATAGCAGAAAGGAAAATAGGCATCTCATTGAAATTGCTCTCACTCTTCTTATTCAATCCCATGTTTCGCTGTATTTTTGAGGTGATAGAGTCCTCACATCTTGCTATCTCATTAACAAAATGCTATCATCTTCGATCCAGAATCAAGTTCCACATTTTATATTATTTTCTCAGTCACATCTCTACTCTATCCCACCTCGTGTTTTTGGAAGCACATTTTTTATTCATACCTTAGCCCCAGGAAAAGATAAATTAGTCCCTCATTATCTCAAGTGTGTCTTCCTTGGTTACTCTCAAGTTCATAAAAGATATCAATGCTATTCACCTGATCTGGGTCACTACCTTATGTCCGTCGATGTCACATTCTTTTAATCTCAACCTTACTATAAATCTTCTGCTCATCTTAATATCTTTGAGGTTTTACCCATACCTTCAGTCTTACCCACTCCAATCTTTGAATAATCTATGGTTACTTCTCCATCTCCAGCTACAGGGCCACTACTTTTGACTATCACCGTAGCCCGGATCCAAAATTAGTCCCAGATGATTTATGTCATGTGCCTGATGCTTCCCTTACTGTTGACCTGCCTCATCCTAGCCAATCAGTTGCACTTCAAAAAGGCATAAGATCTACTTGTAATGCTAACCCACATTATACTTTCTTGAATTATCATGGTCTGTCAACACCCCATTATGCTTTTGTATCAACTTTATCCTCTATTTCCATTCCTATGTTTATAGGTGAAGCACTTTTCTATTCAAGATGGAAATAAGCTATGATTGATCAAATGTCTGCTTTACATATGAGTGATACTTGGGTTATTTTTTCCCTTCCTACAAGTAAATCTACAGTTTGTTGTCATTGGGTTTATACAGTCAAAGTTGGTCGAGATGGTCAGGTTGATCGGTTGAAGGATCACCTGCTTGGAAAAGGGTATACACAGATATTTGGGCTTTATTATAATGACACTTTTTCTCCTTTGGCTAAAATTTCATTTGTCCGTCTTTTTCTCTCTATGGCTGCCATTCGTCGTTGGCCTCTTTATCAGTTAGACATTAAGAATGCTTTTCTACATGGTGATCTTGAGGAGGAAATCTATATGGAGAAATCACCCGATTTTACTACTCAGGGGGAGTCTAGTAGCCTTGTATGTCGATTGCGTAAGTCACTCTATGTTGATTGTGCAAGTCACTCTATGGTTTGAAATAATCCCGTCGATCCTAATTCAAAAAATTTAGCACAGTGATTCAGGAGTTTGGCATGATTCGTAGTGGAGCTGATCATTTAGTGTTTATCACAATTCTGAACCAAATTTGTGTATTTATCTTGTTTTTTATGTCGACGATATTGTTATCACCGGAAATGATCAAGAGGGTATCTCTAACTTGAAGCAACATCTCTTTCAACATTTCCATACTAAAGACCTCGACAGACTAAAATACTTTCTAGGTGTTGAGGTTGCACACTCTAGATTAAGTATTGTTATTTCTCAATGCAAGTATGTTGTATACATTGTTGAAGAGACGAGAATGGTAGGTTGTCAAACCATTGACACTCCTATGGATCCAAATGCTAAACTTTTACCAGGACAAGGAGAGCCACTTAGTGATCCTAGAAGGTATAAACGGTTAGTTGGAAAGTTGAATTATCTCATAGTGACTAGACCTAACATCTCTTTTCCCATGAGTGTCATAAGTCAACTTATAAATTCCCTAATATAATAGTCATTGGGATGCATTTGTTCATATTTTGTGATATATTAGGTCATCGCTAGGTAAAGGACTACACTTTGAAGATCGAGGCCACGAACGTATCATTGGATATACTGATGCTGATTGGGAACGATCACCCTCTGATAGACATTCTACATCCAGATATTTTATTTTAGTAGGTTGAAATTTTGTGTCCTGGAAAAGTAAGAACCAGAGTATGGTTGCTCGATTTAGCACCGAAGCAGAATATCGAACAATGTCTACAAAAACCTATGAGTTGGTTTGGATCAAACAATTTCTGGGAGAACTAAAATTTGGAGAAACCGGTAAGATGGAACTTATATGTGATAATCAAGCAGCCCTTAATATTGCATCTAATCTAGCATTCCATGAGAGGACCAAGCACATTATGATTGATTGTCACTTTGTTAGAGAAAAAATACTCTTGGGAGATATTGTTACAAAATTTGTGAACCCAAGGGATCAACTTAAAGATATCCTACCCAAGTCCCTCACCAGTCCTCGTATTACTTACATTTGCAACAAACTAGGTACATATGACTTGTATGCACCAGCATGAGGGAGAGTGTTAGAATATGAGTAGAAATAGGAATAGTATACGAAATCCTACTTTGAAAAGGATTATATTGTAGTGCCTATAAATAGGATGTCAATGTAATTATGTAGACAACAATTCAATAATATTTTTCTCATATATTCTCACTGTAGGTACTTGAAATATGAATTAAAGACTTGAAAATGGTTAAGTTTTGTCACTTGAGAAATGAATTAGTGACATGAAAATGTTAATTTTTTGGACATAAATTATGAATTAGTGACTTGTATTTTAAATTTAGTTACTTGAACGGTGAACTTGTGTTTTTAGATTAGTTAAGTGTGGTCACTTGAGAAATGAATTAGTTATTCCAAAATGTTAAAGTGTAGTCGCTTGAAATGTGAATTCATGACTTGAAAATGATGTGTGAGAAAACGCTAACACATTTAAGGCTTTTAACCGAGGATAATTGCGAAGTATTATGCAACTTTTGTCATTTTTGACTAGTTTATGTTTGATTTTGTAGTCTAAGTTGATATGATAGAGAACCAACATGAAATGAAGCAAAGAAGTTGAAATTTGAATAAAACTGAAGACAAGTGTGGCTGACAACATTTGTGATAAATCGTCAGCCCGGTGATAAGATATCAAATTGGTCGTCATCAGTAGACAGAGAATTTGGCTAAAGCGGAAGCTGTGACAACATTCTATGATAAGCCGTCAAAAGTCTGATAAGTTATTAAGAATGTCATCAGCCTAAGGCAGCCAAGGAAAACTGAAGAAAAGCCTTGACAACATTTTGTGATATGCAGTCACGTAGCTGATAAGTTATCAAGTTTGTCGTCAGCCTAAAGTAGGAAGACCCAAAATTGAAGAATAAGTTGATGACATTTGTGATAAGTCGTCAGCTTCCTGATAAGCTATCACAAATATCGTCACCTATCCGAGGGATTTCTGATTTTTATTAATTTATTTCCTTATTTAGGGTGAACTATTTAAAGCTTTGTTTTAGGGTTTTCTATCATCATTATCATTATTCCACACAAGAGTCGACATTGAGTTTTTGACAACATATTTTGATATTCTCTCTCTTTACTTCTTGACTTCAACAACTCAACTATTTTGAGAGATTATTATCAGTATTTTGGGGATTTTCCTTTGTGATCTAATCTGTAATTCTCTAGATATTATTTATCTCTGTAAGTTTATCTTTCGAATCATGAATTCAATTATGTGTTTCATTTATTACATCATGAGTGGCCAAACTCCATAAACCTGAATTATGGGATCTAGGGTTAGGTCTTGATGAGGTTCTAAGTATTCAAGATTCAATAGGTGGTAGGATATCTTGATAATTCTGAAGTTTTAATTAACGTTTGTTTGTTGCGAATAGTACATGCATCTGCTTTGATTTGGTTGAGAAAGAAATCAAAAATAGTAGGAAGTGAATTGTCAAAGGGACTCGAAAATACTTCCTTTAGTAATAAGCGTTGTAACAAGGTTGGTTAACCTGAGGTAAAATTTGGGCAGTGAATTGAAATTCCCTAAGTCCGAGAGGATTAGGGAATTAAACGCTTAAGTAGGTCGAGAGACTTTTAAGAATACCATCGACAAAGATTGCCTGTTATCCTACTTACCATGAGAATCTTAAATCACCTTTAGCATTTGTTATGTGTCGTAAGCCCTAGTGAACGTAATTCTGGTTATTTCATAAATTCTTGATTACAAACACCGAAATTAAAGTGACAAACAATTACTTGTTAAACTTAAACCCCCCATTTCAGAAAACATTAAACTATCAGTGGCTTAAATCGCAAATGACTTGAGTTCACACCTTATTCCCCGTGGGATTCGACCCCAATCTAGTTGGGTTTTATATTGTCAATGATCGCTTACACCCTTTCAAGAGTGTAATTTGAGCATTATCAAAAATGGCACCGTTGACGGGGAATACTGTTGTAAACTGAAATTTGTGTGTGCTAATTGACTATTAGTTAAGTTTCCTAGATTTACGCTTATTTGTTGTTGTTTTTTATTTGCAGGATTTTTTTGTGTATGCCAAGCACCAGAAGTTCCGAAAAATAGTTAATACCACCTAATCCGGAACTGTAACGCATTGGAAGCATGGCAGAACAACAAGGGGCTGACATACTGGCAGCCTTAGCTAGAGCTCAGGTGAATGTGCAAAATGTCGGGCAAGATGAACGACATCCAAAGCCTGAGGATGAAGATTTAGAGGGCGAAGAGTTGTTGAATCCTGGGAACCTAAGGCGTGCTGAGCAGATAGCTGCACAAGTTCCACGTAATGTTAACCGAAACCGTCCGTTCCAAAGAAGACAAGAGTACTAGCCGGTCCAGTATGATCTAAATGATGATGATGATGGTATGGATGGGGCGGGTGCAATGGGTGCAATCATTCCTCCACCGTTGGCACCTGGAGCCAAGTTTAACATTACGAGCACTATGATCCAACTCCTTAATATG
The DNA here is from genome assembly GCA_030864215.1 of Capsicum pubescens. NCBI lineage: Eukaryota > Viridiplantae > Streptophyta > Magnoliopsida > Solanales > Solanaceae > Capsicum > Capsicum pubescens. Next base: position 72,382,797 of record CM061541.1, on the reverse strand, counting down.
AAGGGGTTGAATGGTGGCCTTCCTGAGGATGATCCAAACCTGCATCTGGTGAATTTTGTCACCATTTGCAAATCTTTTGATAACCTAGGATTGGGCCAGAACGCTATCCGGTTGAGGTTGTTCCTGTTGTCTCTGTTAGGGGAGGCAACATTGTGGATGAATGAGCTTATGCCTGATTCTATCACCGACTGGAGACAATTGAAAGAAGCGTTCCTAGAATGGGTTTTTCCACCCTCCAGGAAGGTACAGTTGAGGTATAAGATCAGTAACTTTAGACAGCTCCCTACTGAAGCTTTGCATGAGACTTGGGAGAGATTCAAGAAGAAGCTGACACAATGTTAGAACCACAACATGATGGACCTACACTTGATGTATACTTTATACAGGGCCCTCAACTCTATAACAAAGCGGATTGTAGATAATGCTGTTGGTGGTTCATTTATTGATTCGTCTTTTCAAGATGCCTCAGATATGCTAAATAAGATAACCAGATATAGTCAGGATTGGCATACCAGGGAATCTGTGGTAGCAAGCCCCATTGTTTTTGTCGGTATGTCTATTGAACAACGCAGGAGAGATAAGGAGCAGGATCAAGAAATGGCCCATTTGAAGACTCAGATGGACTTGCTCACCAAGCACTTATTATCGGGGAAGACTGAGAAAGTAATAGCTGTAACATCTCAAGACCGAGTTGATGTGGAGCCTGATGAAGAGGCAAATTATGTTATTAATTAGGGGATTTTCGAGGAAATAGCCAAGGAAATCAGGGTCGGAACGTTTATGACAAGCCTGGTTACAAATACAGGGAGTAAGGAAACTAGAGAAGCAATAATGACAGGAGTGGTTTATATGTTCCTCCTAGAAATCAAAAAGCGGCTATAATTGGATCTAGAAAGATATCCATGGAGGACATGATGGAGAAATTATTGAAGGGAGTTGAGGCTACCAACTCTGGTGTAACCACTATAAAGACCGATCTGACATCCATTAATCAGTTGGTGCACTCACACTCTATAGAAATCAAATAGTTGGAGCAGCAGATGAGCCAACTTTCTACAACATTCAACCAGAGAAAGAGCGGAACGTTACCAAGTAATACGGTTCAGAATCTTCAAAATGATGGCTCATGTATGGCGATTACCACTAGGAGTGGTAAAATCTTACCTAGCACTTTTGTGGGTAAATTTTTAGAAGGTAAGGTAGTTGTTGATGAATCTAAAAAAAGCAATCCGGTGGAGTCTGATAAGTTGGATAGTTCTGTTGATGCTTCGAAAAAGGAAAAAGAGAAGGAAAAGGACGTGGTGTTGAAGACTATCCCAAGACCACAACCTCCTTTTCCTCAATGATTGAAGAAGAAGGTTGATGATGCAAAATTTAGCAAATTCATGGCAATGCTCAAGCAATTAACAATACATGTGCCTTTGGTTGAGGCACTTGAGCAAATGCCAGGATACGCAAAGTTCATGAAAGACCTTGTAACCAAGAAATGGAAGGTTAGCGATGAACCGGAGGAAAATCTTCTCCATTGTGGCGCTATCTCCACAAGGTCTTTAGTGCAAAAAAAGGCAGATCCGGGAGCGTTTACCATCCCGTGTACTATTGGTTCCTTGAAATTCACAAAAGCATTATTCGATCTGGGAGCCAGTATAAACCTAATGCCACTTGCTATGTACAAGAAACTGGGATTAGGGGATCTTACCCCAACAAATGTGTAGTTGGTAATGGCAGATAGGTATGTAAAGCAGCCTATGGGTATATTACATGATGTTTTGGTAAAGGTAGCCGATTTTATTCTTCCTGCTGATTTTGTAGTCCTAGATTGCGAGATGGATTTTCATGTACCCATTATCTTGGGTAGTACATTTCTTGCAACTGAAAGATTGCTAGTAGACATAGAGTTGAAAGAGCTAAAGTTCATGTTCAATAACAAAGAAGCATGCTTCAAAATACACTCATCCATGACTCAGTAAAAAGAGATGAGTGTTTTCTCAATCATTGACGTGTTCTATGATGATGGTAAAGGGATATCAACAGGTTGTCTTGGCGAATTTTGAGTAGTCTAGATAACCAAGTCATGCCGCAACAGTAAATTAGGTGCTATTGGGAGGCAACCCAAAAAATTTATATTCTAGTAAAGTGTTTATTTTTGTAGTTAGGATTTAGTCACAGAAAGTGGAAAACTGATGAAATCAACATAAAAGGTCTTGACGACATTTCTTATAAGCCGTCAAAACTGTGATAAGCTATCAGAATTGTCGTCAGAGAGGCCAATGCTAAGTTGAAGTTTTGTTAAGGCTGACGACATCCATGATAGGTCATCACAACTTTGACAAGCCATCATAAGATGTCATCAAAAAGTAACTTAACAAGCAAATCTGGGCCAATTATAAAGATCTGGCCCAGGCCCAGTCGAACCTCTCCACCTTCTCTCTTATTTATATTTCCTTTTAAGTTATTTCCCTTCCATACTTAGAGTATTTTATTCCCTTTTTTAAAATCTATCCAAGTAAAACAAAAGCAAGTTTCCTTGTGTGTGGGTTTGAACTTAAAATCAAGAATTTCTTCCTACTTCCTCTTGTGCGTGTGATCACATTGAAGGCTCCTATCAGGTATGCTCTAAATTTAAATTTTCTTTTCAAGTGGTAAGTGATAGATTGATGACAAAACAAGTTCCCAAGAAGCTTGAACCAAGTTCAACTTAAAAAGGGGCTAAAAATTGGAGCTACACAAATTGGAACTCGAATGGATTTTGAAAAATAATGGGACCAAAAATTGAGTTAAAAGTCAAAAGTGGGGTTCTGATAAAAACTGACGATATTCATGATAAGTTATCACAAATGTGATGGCTTATCAGAAATATCATCAAAGGCTACTAAGAATGAAGTGGGTTCTATTCAGAGCTGACGACATTTGTGATAGGCTATCACGTTCGTGACGGCTTATCAAAAATTTTATAAGAAGTTGATACAGTTTTGTAGGTTCTATCTAAGGCTGGTGACAATTATGATAAGCTATCACAGTCGTGATGGCTTATCAATAAATGTCATCACACCTAGAATATGAAGCATGAATGAGCCTTTTCAAAGGATGTGAAGCTTAAATAAATAACGTATTTGTGTTTATGCTCTTGAGGATTGACTAATGGTTTTTCTATTGCTATAGAAACATTATAATGGCACCCAAAGGAAAGAGCCTGATACTTTCCAAGAAGGAACAACAGAAAAGTGTACACCGAAAACTCATCGATGAGGAGTCTAATTATGAAAAGGAAGAACCTCTATTTAGGAAGAAAAAAAAGAAGCAAATCCCTAACAAGCCTTCATCACCCCTACCAGTTAAGGTGGAGGATAGTGAGGACACTGAAAAAACAACAACTTCTGAGCAGGAGGCATCTGAATATTCTGAACATGAGCAGCATAAGTCTGAACATGTTGAATCTGAAGAAGAAGAACAAGAAGGGTCTGAGGAGCCTGAGCCTGAGGGAACAACATCTGAATCCCCGTCCACTGAACAACAAGATGATGAGGATCCTCCAATTTAGGGAATACTTATCAAATATAAGAACCTCAAAGTGCAAGACAATGCTATATGGAAAATTCCCAAGGCAGAGGGCATCTTCACTACTGGGCTCCGCAGAATAGATAGAAGAAGGGATAAAAGGATGGTATAGGAAGAAAAGAGGATTATCACCAAAGGTTTGAGTAGGTATCCTGAAGTGAAACAGAAGATTCAAGAGTACGACTTGGGATAGACGACAAAAGGGGAAAGCTCATTTTGTCCTGCATTAGTTTGAGAGTTTTACGCAAACTACCAAGCTCAGTTTGAAAATATGTGTAGATCGGGAGAAAGAGTTGTAGACCAGCCCCTGTTGGATAGAGTTCAGTTAAGGGGCGTAAGGGTTGATGTCTCAATCAGAACCATCAACACATTCTTGCATGGCCCTAACTATACTTCTCAGGCCACTACAACATCATTCTATGCTTGAATTAAGAATTGAGGAAAACAACATTCATGGTTGGCCAACATCATAACTGAAGAAGAACCAGCATAGGTGACCAACCCAAATGAGAGAATCTATAAGTCCTCTTTGAATCAAGAGGCAAAGTTTGGGTGGGGTATAGTGTGTATCTGGATGATACCCACTAATGGAGACAATATTCTGGATGACGACTGAGCTATCCTAGTAGCAAGCATGGTGTAGAAGCTTCGCCTAAATTTCAGGGAAATTATTGTTGATGAGATAAAGATTAGAATGTTAATAACCGGCACTACTTACCCTTTCCTTTGTCTTATCATAGAGTTGTACCGAGCTGCTAATGTGCCAGAGATCGTAGGTGTTGATGATGACATTCCTTCCTGAAAGACTCACAACCCCATACGGTATGATGAAAATAAGTCAGGACTAAGACTTGATAGAGGTGTAGAGGTAGAAGCAGACCTTCCAGTTACCTATGCTGGTTCAGCACCTAATATGGAAGTGTAAGATTTTGAGACTGCGCAACCAACTGCTTCAGAACAGGAAGGTTCAGTGCCTGAGAATGAACCTAACCCCTCAGTAGGATTTGCATTTCATCCGATCTTTATTAGAAAAGTGTCTAAACAAGCCAAATGGTGTGAGGCACATCTACATGTCTTTCCCAAATAGTTTGTTGCTGTAGTAGACAAGAAAATCAAGGTTGCCCTTGATCCTTTCGTGACTTTGCCTGAACGGGTTGCAGATTTGAAGAACTGATTTGATATATGGACAAAAGAAATGTTAGGGGATAATCTTGCTAAATTTAGAGAAACATTGAACATGGTAAAGGCAGATGTTGGGGTATTACAGCAACACCAATTTATGATGCTGACAGGTCTGGTTGTGGATGAATCTCAGATAAAATTCCAATACTTGACCTCACTGGAGATTCACCAAAGAAAAAAAGAAAAAGAGGGAGACAAAGTGCAAATATACGAGAGAAAAAACTGATAGTGAGAAAGAAAGAAGAGTGAAAAATAAGGAAAAAAACAAGGTCAGAAAAAAAGAATTGAAGAAATCAAGAATGGAGTCCCTAGCGGACAATGAGAGATGGGAGGAGGCTTTGAAAGCTAGGGTTGTAGGTGTCTCATCTAGCAGACCCCCAACCACTGCGAGGCCAGATGCTCCCGATGGAGATAAGGTAGTAGATGATGTAGTAGAAGGGTCAGGAACTCATGACCCCCTAGCTTGAGTCACTCCATGTATGCCCTAAACCTTGGGTTTATTTTATTTTCAAGTATAAGTTGAGAATGTAGGGTAGGATGTTGTTGTAATAATTTTTGGTAGATCATTAGGCGTAATACAAGTACTTGAGGAAGTTAGCTTTTTTGGTGACTTTTGAGTACCTTTCCATTGGTTTGAGTTTATAATTATGTGAATTGCATTCATTTGTGACCGCGGTGCATCTTTTTGTGGCATTAGTCTGGCAACTTGATGATTTTCGCAGAACAAATTGCATGAATCGAATAAGTAGTGATGTGTGATATACTTATGTTCCATGTTTGTATGTGAGGTCTTACTCAGTTCTTAATGTGTGCAAAATCTAGAACTTGCCCTGTTAGTCCTGCCTAGGTTGTAGGATAGGGATTAGGAAAGGATCATAGGTTGTTTTAATTTTAGCCCACTTTAGCTAAAATAACCTTACCTATGTGTATAATATCCATTGATCCCTGTTTTGAGCCTAATTATCCTATTTCTTTCTTAAGAAACCTCTCACCTTCCCGTTTACATCACAATGAACTTGCTTTGGCCCTGGTCCTCCTTTGACACTATGCATCTTGACTTAGACAAATAACCTAAGTTGAGGGTGGCTATCATAGAGGTGTGTGATGCAAAATAAGTATGAAGAGAGGTAGAATAAGTGAAAAGAATAAAAATTTAGGTGCAGTGAAAAAGAAATAAGAAAAAGAAAGCTGCGTGAAAAATCATAAAAAGATAATATGATGATTAAAAAGACCGCATCCATCTTGAGCATGTGTGATCAATAAAAGATAGGAAGAAAAGAAGGTTGAGAATTGAAGCTCACAGAGTTTAGTGTAGATTCAAGGAGGCATAGTCTCTCTAAAATATCCATGAATATCACACCAACCCCTAGCCTACATTACAAGCCTAAGAAAAGACCTATAGTGATCCTAACTGACCTGTCTGAAGACTTGGGTAATGATTATATAGGCAAGCCTATGGCATTTGACATGCAGTGTTTGGAACTTTATTCTGAGAGTGAGTCTTGTTATTATCCCTATGTTTGTGTATAAGAATTCTGATATGAGTAAAATAGGGATTTCTTTATTATGAGGGCACACTAGGTATGTTGCTAGTCACTGACTTGTTCAGATAGTGTGATCTTGGTACGTCATGGTTGTTATTGCTGAATTTTTGTCGTATCTTGATTCTTGTGAGTTGCATGGTTGTTCTTCAAAACACCCACAGTGAGTTTTAAATTGACTGACCTTGGAGTGGGTAAATTTATTCTGAGCTGATTTGAGTAGTTAGCTGCCAAATTGTACTTTATATTCTCTTAGTTATATTTTGATTCCTTGGGGACAAGCAATTGTTTTAAGTTGAGGGTGTTGATATGTGAGCAAACACTAACACATTTAAGGCTTTTAACCGAAGGTAATTGCGAAGTCTTAAGCAACTTCTGTCGTTTTTTATTAGTTTATATTTTATTTTGTGGTCTAAGATGATATGATAGAGAAACAATATGAAATAAAGCAAAGAAGTTAAAATTTGAAGAAAACTGAAGACAAGTGTGGCTGATGACATTTGTGATAAGTCGTCAGCCCTGTGATAAGCTATCAAGTTGGTCGTCATTAGTAGAAAGAGAATTGGGCCAAAGAGGAAGCTGTGACGACATTTTGTGATAAGCCATAAAGAGTCTAATAAGTTATCAAGAATGTCATCAACCTAAGGCAGCCAAGAAAAACTAAAGCAAAGCCTTGATGACATTTTGTGATATGCCATCACGTCGCTGATAAGTTATCAACTTTGTCGTCAGCCTAAAGCAAGAAGAGAAAAAATTGACGAAGAAGTTGACGACATTTTTTATAAGTCCTAAGCTTCCTGATAAGCTATCACAAATGTCGTCACCAGTCCGAGGGATTTCTAATTTTTATTAATTTGTTTCCTTATTTAGGGTGAACTATTTAAAGCTTTGTTTTAGGGATTTCTATCATCATCATCATTATTCCACACAAAAGTTGACATTGATTTTTTGACAACATATTTTGATATTCTCTCTCTTTACTTCTTGACTTCAACAACTCAACTATTTTGAGAGATTATTATCAGTATTTTGGGGATTTTCCTTTGTGATCTAATCTACGATTCACTAGATATTATTCATCTTTGTAAGTTTATCTTTCAAATCATGAATTCAATTATGTGTTTCACTTATTACATCATGAGTGGCTAAACTCCATTAACCTGAATTATGTCATCTAGGGTTAGGTCTTGATGAGGTGCTAAGTATTCAAGATTCAATAGGTGGTAGGATTTCTTGATAATTCTGAAGTTTTAATTAACGTCTGTTGGTTGCAAACAGTAGACGCACCTTCTTTGATTTGCTTGAGAAAGAAATCAAAAATAGTATGAAGTGAATTATCAACACGGACTCGGAAATACTTCATTTAATAATCAGCGCTGTAATAAGGTTGGTTAACCTGAGGTAAAATATGGGAAATGAATAGAAATTCCCTAAGTCCTAGAGGATTAGGGAATTAAATGCTTAAGTAGGTAGAGAGACATCTAAGTATAACATCGAGAAAGACAGCTTGTTATCCTACTCACAGTAAGAATCTTAAATCACCTTTAGCATCTGTCATGTACCGTAAGCCTTAGTGAACATAATTCTAATTATTTCATAAACTCTTGATTACAAACACCGAAATTAAAGTGACAAACAATTACTTGTTAAACTTAAATCTCCAATTTCAGGAAACATTAAACTATTAGTGGATTAAATTGCAAGCAACTTGAATTCACACCTTATTCCCTGTGGGATTCGATCCCAACCTAGTTGAGTTTTATATTGACAACGATCTCTTACACCTATTCAAGAGTGTAATTTGAGCGTTATCAGAAAATGGTTAAGTGTTGTCACTTGAGAAATGATTTAGTGACTTGAAAATGTTTAAGTGTATGGACTTGAAATATGAATTAGTGACTTGTGTTTTGAATTTAGTTAATTAAAAAGTGAACTTGTGTTTTGAATTTAGTTACTTGAAAGGTGAACTTGTGTTTTGATTTCAGTTAAGTGTGGTCACTTGAGAAATGAATTAGTACCATCAAAATGTTTAGGTATAGGTACTTGAAATTTGAACTTGTGTGTTGAATTTAGTTAAGTGTGGTCACTTGAAAAGTGAGTTAGATACTTGAAAATTGTTATGTGTAGGTACTTGAAATGCGAACTTGTGTTTTAAATTTAGTTAAGTGTGGTCACTTGAGAAGATACACTTGTTTTGCAAGCAGCATGTGAGGCATCATTCATCACATTTGGAATTTAAACATCCAGGGACTCAATGTCACTCTTTTTAGGCTATTATTTTAGACCTTTTGGATGAAGATACCGGTAATTATTTATACACTTAGATGGTAGTAAATTATTTATGCAATTGTGGTTCATTGTGTTTATTTTATTTACAAGAAACATCTCTTGATAGTGTAGCCACTTGTGAAGAGGTATGGAAGAAGACCCATATGAAAATTAGAGATAGACAAGAATTCTGGGTTGAAACACGGGAAGAGGATACTTATGTAAGTTCATATCTTACTTAGAATTTATTTTATATCATTTATTATATACTAATTTTACTTTTAATGTAGAATCTATAAGTTCAAGCAATTGAAGTGATCAAAAGAAGTCGATCGACAGATGACCAAGGTAATTCAATCATTCCATCAGAGAAAGAAACTCTCTTCTGTTGGTTAGACATAGTTTGGGGTGTGTATAAGGGAAGGGCATACGACCTTTACTCTAAGAACTTTCACCGTCTTCAGTGTGGATGGCAAGGTATAGGAGTTCTACCACCATGTCAGATGAGTAGTTTGAGGAGATGCGACATAAAGTTCAGGAGCTTGCTAGGAAGTACGAGGAGGAAAAAAAAGAAGGATGGAGGAGGAGCGGTGTAGAACGACACTTGAGTCAGATGTGAAAGAACTCAAGGCTTAAGTAAATACCTTAATCGTGCTTCCTAGTTCTTCACCCCTAGCTCTGATGATGATGGTGGAGAGGATGAGGAGGACAGAATGGAGCATTAGGTGGTGTTATCGTTTTAGGTTTGAATTTGGTTAGTTTTGAGTGTTTGAAAGAATTTGTTTGGTTATTTTTTGCATATTGTTTAAGTTGGATGAATATGTATGAAGTTTGGTTCCTTAATTTTAATGTTTAAATTATTTTGAAGGTGTTTTTGTTTTTGTTTTGTTGGTTAATATTGGTTGTACATTAATTTTCAATTTAAATAATGAGTTTTACTGCAGTAAAAAACTAAACACCAAATTGGCAAGGAACTTCTATAGCAATATCCCTCAAAATATTCAAATATCAAATTAATTTTGTATTTTACTTAGCGAGGGATATTTGTCAATATATTTAGATTTATAATTTGTATTAATTTTCATGTACCAAGGTTGTCCCACACTAAATAATAAATTAATATTATATTTATTTTTAATATGCAAGGGTCGTCCCTCACTAAATAATAAATTAATATTTTATATATATTTTTAATATAGCAATCGCCGTCCCTTACTAAATAATAAATTAATATTATATATATTTTTAATATTTCAAGGATCTTCCCTCATTAAATTATAAATTAATATTAAATATAGCAAGGGACATCCCTCATTACATTATATTTTTCTGTAAAATGGAAAGATCAAAATAGCGATGGACGAGTGTCGGAGCCTGTCACTACTTATCGAGGATCTTACTCACTAATAATTAGCAAGGCTCAAATTCGCAAAACACCTTGTAGCGATGGCCACCCTCACTAAATTTTGATTAGTGAGGGATGTCCCTCACTAACTTGCATGGCTAAAACAAGACTTTTTAGTAGTGAGAAGTAATGCTATAGTCTAGTCTTGGTTGATGAATACTGTCTCTAGTACTTTGTTAGGAGGAATTGTGTATGCTACTATAACATATGAAGTATGGGAGGATCCTAGATAAAGGTTTGATAAGCTTGATGGTTCAATAAATTTCAACTTGCATAAGTAAATTGCTACATTTGTGCAGGGTACATTGTTTATAGACACATACTTCACTAGGTTGAAAGAGCTGTGGGTAGAAATTGAGGTATTGTTGCCCTCTCCTAGTTGTAATTATAAAAAATCTAGAGAATTATTAAACTATCTACTGAGATAGAAGTGTACCAATTCTTAATGGGTCTGAATAATAACTATGTGCAAGAAGAAACCAGATACTTATGATGACTCCTTTACCCTATGTGAATCAGGCTTATGCCATAATAAATGATTATTAGTGATGAGTAACAAAATTATATGTCCTAAGCCTCATCTCCAGGACTTCTTGGTGTAATGCCTACATCACATGTCTATGATCCTACTGCAATGTACTCTAAAACATCAAAATACAAGTTCTAGAAGAATTTTAACTTATTTTATGAGTTTTGCAAAAAATAAAAGATACACTAAAGACATCTGCTATAAGCTAGTTGGGTATCCTAATGATGCAAGGTTTAAAAGAAAGGTGGAGTAAGGTCATCTAGCTATAGGTTAGGGTTAGGATTTTTTGACCTTCTACTGATAATGTCTATACAGAGAGGGTCAATGAAGCCTATGTACAAGAGGTGCATGATGGAAGTAATCAAGGATCCATACAAGGTTAGAATATAACTCAGATTGGAGCCCATGCATTTAATTAGAGTCAATATGATCAACTTTTCCAACTTCTTAATTAGATTTAGTTGAACTCTAACAACAACCATATTCAAGGACCATTAATAAATGCTGCAAGTGGCTTAGGTATACCTTGTTCTAAAGCTTTCTTAGTCTAAAAAATTCTCAAATAATGGATCCTTTGTTCATATGGATTTATGGGGTCCCTACAAAGTACCAACATATGATGGAAATAAATACCTTTTGAGCATAGTTGATGACTATACTAGAATAACTTGGATCTATTTACTTAAAATTAAATTTTATGCATGTGTTGTTATTACTCTATTTCTGTAGTATGTTAAAACACAATTTAATAAAATATTAATAATGATTAGATCTGATAATAGTTCTTAGTTTTTGAATGAATCATGTACTTCTATTTTTAATATGTTAGGTATCATACATCAAAGAGCATGTACTGATACTCCTTAACAAAATAGTGTAGATAAAAGAAAATATAGACATATACTTGAAGTCACAAGGGCTATTAGATTGCACTCTCATATTCCTCTTAAATTTTGGGGTCATTATGTGCAAGATACTGTATACCTAATAAACAGAATGCATTCAGTTGGTCTTAACATGTCTTCTTTTCAGAGTTATTGGATAAGGGTTATTGGTTGCTTATGTTAAGATAAGAATCTAACAGAGCATGACAAGTTTTAGTCTAAGACCTGAACTGCTATATTAATAAGATATTAGAAAATACAAAAAGATTACATCTTATATGACGTAGTTGGAAAGTATTTTTTCGTCAATAGAGATATACATTTCAATCATCTAAGTTTCCATTCCATAAGTCATCTTCAAAAAATACAATATTTATGGATAATCTGATAGAAGATCACATAGATGATAACTATCACACGAAGAACATGTAGATGATAACTATCACACTATAGGCCTTAGTTCCCAATCTTTTATTCCTCAAACTTCTTGAACTATGCTAATAATATCCACTTTGCAACCACCTAGTACATCAACTTCAATATATCCCAATGATTAATGAAGTATAACACATACATTACCAACAATAAAATCTTCCAGAGGCACTCAACCACTCATATGGATCAAAGTATTTGTCTTATTAAGACTTACTCAGGGAAAATCTATGTATCCCTTGTCAAATCATGTTTCTTACGGTCATATTTCTGCTAATTATTGTGCTTTTATTTCAGCTTTCACCTCCTTGAGTGAACCAAGATCATATGCTAAAACCTCAAGGAATCCTTGAGGCTATGCAAGCTGAAATACAACCCTAGAAGGCAACAAAACTTAGTAGGTGGTGAAGTTTCCAAAAGAAAATAGTAGTATTGGATGCAAATAGATCTATAAGAAAAAGTACAAAGATAGTAGTGAAGTTGAGAGACTAAAGACAAGTCTAATTGATAAGGGTTACAAAGAAAGAGAGGGGATAAATTATCAGGAGACTTTCACTCCAATAGTGAAAATGATTATTGTTTAGATCCATATTTTGTGTAGCATCCTCAAAGCATTTGAATATACATCATATGGATGTATAGAATGAATTCATACAAGGCGACTTTACTAATGAGATTTACGTGTACATGTCGCAGGGCTTTGGGAGTCAGGGGAAACAATGTATGTACACTCACTAAGTATCTTTATGGGCTTGAAAAATCTCCAAGATGGTGGAGTGCTAAGCTTATAAAGTCCTTAATGAACACTTAGTTTCAACAATGTCAACATGACCACTCTTTTTTCATCAAGAAGACAGATCAAAGTATTATTATTTTTATTCTTATATATGTTGATGACATGGTGATAGTTGGTTACAAGTTGGAACTTATTGAAGACACTAAGAAACACCTGTAACAAGCTTTCAAAGTAAAGGATTTAGGCGAGCTCAAATATTTCTTAGGGATTGAATTTACAAGATCCGATCAAGGTATACTCATGCATCAGAAGAAGTATGCACTAGAACTGATATCTAATTTAGGACTATCAGTAGATAAACCTTCAAAGATTCCTATTTATACAAGTCATAAACTTACAATTAGAGAATATGATGAACATGTACGTGGAAAACTATTGTTGAATGATGAAGTTCTATATGACCAAGATCCGTATCAGAGGTTGGAAACTTCTTGTACCGCACTTTCACAAGACCTAACATTGCATATAGGGTTAAATAACTCAATTAATATCTGGAATAACCCAAGAAATATGTAACACCCTACATTTTTTTGGGCTAGAAATTAAAGCATCGTTCATACGTGTATAGACCTGAAGTAGATAATTCCTTGTTAATATATGTGTGGTGATCAATCCTATAGTGAAATAATACCTTTGAATATGAATTGAGGTAAAAAAAAATCCCATAACTCCAAGACAAGTTGTAAATATTTCTACTGATTAAGTTTGAGTGGATGTTATAACTTAGGTCAACTTCCATCAACCATAACTCTTGGTATATGCTGAATTAGAGGGCCTACTATATATCAAATGAAAGGTCTTCGAATTATCTTTCCAACGATACCAATTTCTCCTATATCTGATACCCGAGCAAAAATTTATAGTTATTTTTGTGAGTGAGGCAGTGAGGTCATGCGATAAGCATGCGACGCATGCTCCGTCGCACACACCAAATTTTCAGATTTTATTTCTGTGTGTTTTAAGGGGAAAATGGGTATACCACCTAGCGCAGAAGTAACATATAGAGTGCCGTCGAGTTCAGATAATTTCACAGAGTCTATTAAAATGCCCATGGGATTTCTTACTATATGATATGTTTATGCACTATTTTAAATTTTTCTCATGCATGTTGAATCTAAATTATTATTTTGGATTTGCTCTTCATACCAGTACATCTGTATTGACCCCTACCTCCTAGGTTTTGAAGCTCAATCTAGGGGTCCAGCTAAGCAGTAGAGTGTTCAGAGAGAAGTGATTCATGCAGTGGTGAGCCTTCCTTATTCTAGAAGTCCTGTTTATTTTTAGATTATGTTATTCCTTTTGTTTTGGTCTACTAGGGGCCTTGTCCTAATTTTCAAAAAAAATTCATTTGATCAACTAGTAGAGATTTTGCAGCTATTCCAGATATTGTTTAGTTGATTTTGAACTTCATTCCTTATTATTAAACTGAATCTTGAGTATGATCATATTTACATATTAGATTATATTTATGCATCTTCTTTTATTATATGAATATTGTTCATGACTACCAGATAGAGTAGGATGTCAGGGCCTTTATGGTTCGGGATGTCCATCACAGTCAGGCCATAGTTCGGGTCGTGAAAAACTTGGTATTAGAGCAGGGTTCATGGTCCCAAGTTGTCTGCGAAATTACATCGGGTAGATTCTTGTTTATGGGTGTGTAGCACATCACACCTATAAGTAGGAGGCTACAGGGTATTTAGGAATGTCTCTCTTGCTTCATGTTCCAGTTCGTGCAATAGAGTCAGAATATTCCTCTTTCATACTCTAATTCATGCTATGGTGCCGCCCATACAAAAGTAAAAGTCATCTCAATTCTTTCCTTACTTTGATGTGCTCAGATATGTTTGATGATTGTGGTGATTCAAGTGCAGAAGTTTATAGTCTAAATGGTATAACCCTTTTGGATTAAGTCATATAAGATTTTGAAATTTTTGCAAGGGCTTGAGAAGAGTCTGTTGTGCCTCAGTGTGTATTGATTCTAGTGTGAACTTTGATTCCTATGAAATCATGCTTTCCATCCTGCGGTATTAAGTAAATTTAGTCCTTTTCAGAATTTATGTTGCAAACATCACGCTTAAGAGGAGGAATGATGTGTAGCAGAATGTTGGAACTGTATTTCCACCCGAGTAGTATTATAAGTTAAGTGTCGGTGTCATGACCTATTGGTAGTGGTGTTTGACTCAGATTTTTATTTATGCAGAGTAAGATGTGTATTCTTAGATCATTGAATATTGTGGGTCAAGTTTCTATCTCTTATAATCTTGTTATCATTGTGTTGTTGAAACAAAAAGTCTAGTGAAGCCGTGTGGGGCTCTTTCGATCCACTAGCATAGTTACCTTGTCATTCATCTCATTTTTTGTTCAAAACACAAAATCAAAGTCTAGCAAAGCCGTGTGAGGCCTATTTCGATTCACTAGCTACTTGTTATTCATTTTGTTGTTCCTGTGTTGGGTTGAACTAGGGGTTTAGAGGCGTAATGGCAAGAAAAGTGGTAAGGGCGATTTATTGAATATATGTATAGACGAATATTTTTTCATGAGGTCAAGTTGGTAATGAAATGATACGTCCTTGTGTGGTAGTTTAGTAGAAGGTAGAAAAGGAGTTATTAGTTAAGGTGGATTGTTGTTTGCTTGAAGTATAAAAATAGCTAGATTAGCCAATAAGTTATAATTATAGACTTATGGTTGTTTGTGGAATTTTAAGGTAGTCTAAATGTACGCTTGGGTAAGTAAGTGTGATGTGAGAGAGCCATATAAGCAAATGATATTGTATGGGGTTATAATATAAGATTAAGGTTGACCATGTCGATTTTGTGACTTTACCCCCTTTACCTTCTTTACTTTAGTGGTTGTAAACTAGTACTTCATGTGAGAAGGTATAAAGTGGATTTTGAGCTATAGTAGTGATGTCATGGAGGGGATTGTGATTGTAGGTAGTAGTTAAATGAAATGAGTATTTTGAGTTGATTTCCTAATTTTATGGACTGGTACATTATGTTGCATGCTTTACTTTATTAGGGGTAGATGATTGATGATAGACTAGAGGCTTGAATTATAGATGTGGAATATGGTGGTAAAAATATTATCTCATGGTTAATGATGTATGTTTTGTGGAAATGAATTAGTAGGCTTGACGTGATTTGTGAAAGAGCCTATGTTGATAATGGATGAAAAGCTTAAGTGGTAATTTTGAGGTATAAGTGTATATGTGGACTATTGTTAAAATGATGAATTGTGGGTGAGTCATTAAGTGGATAAAGGCATAAATATATTAGAATAAGTTTCCCCTGGTAGTATGGCATTAGGTAAGATTTTTATGATATAAGTTATGTGATTAACGGTCTAATGTTAGAAGGCTAAGTAGTGAAGAGTGGATTTTTTTTATGACAAGAAGTTAGGATATGTATGTATGCTCGTGAGAATGTGAGTTTTAGGTTGGTGATGATTAAAAATAGCAAAATTTAAGAGTTGCATTCTAGGAAAGCAATGCTTTTAGAGTATGTGTTAAGTAGTCATAATGCCCCGTAGTTTTCTTGATTTTATGTTACTCGGTAAAAGGCTTAGAGGGCTGACAACTTGAATGATCCTCTTTTTCTAAGTGTTAAAGAAAAGGACTTAGTTATATTTTGAGCTTCCAATCTTTGATGATTTTATTTTCGCCCTTCCCAGCCTTAGAAAGTTGATTTGTAAGTTGATTCACGATCGGGGAAGTCAATAGTATATCCTGAGTGAGTTTCAGAATTTTTGGACAAGTGTAAGGGCATGTTTGTGGTCAAAAGCAGTAGCTACGTGCAATTTGTATGCGACGCATACTCCAGTCCACACCTGGGGTAGCGTACGATAGAGCATGTGGTGCATGCCCCATTTCGGTGTTCCACAGCGTGCGACGCACGCTCTCCTTCAGCCTTTAGTTTTCAATTACATTTTTCTTGGAGCATTTGGTTCAATTCCTCCCACATTAATTCGGCCAAAACACTGAATTTGAGTAGCAAAACAACACTTAAGACCTAAATTCACATTCTTCCCAAATTGAAATCACCCTTCCCTACCAAGAACCTAAATCCTAACTTTTAAGTATTTAGAGTATGGATGTCCATGCCTATAATGGTGTTAGTCATTAGTGGATGACTTTGGGGTTAGCGGAAGTTATGATTAGTATCCCTGAAAGGGGGATTTCCCAGAAAGAATTTAGTGCCTTTATGTTAAATTATTGAGAGAAGTTTGTGTTCATGTGTATATCGATATCCCCTATTGTATTGAGATATGTGGTTATAGATTGATAAGAATTTAAGTTCTCTAGTCTATGATTGTGACTTTGATCTAAGGGGGAGATGGTGAGTTATAGTAGTTTCCGAATCTTTCTCATTGTGTCAAGATATAGAAAAGTCATCATGAACCTACTCCTATTCAAGTGTGTTCCTGCTACTCCAGTTTAAGAGTTCATGCTACCAATGTCTTATGTATTCAAGTCTTGCCGATGTCTAAGGTTTGAGCTCTCTATGTAAGTCATGTCATGTTCTGACGTCCAAACAAGAAGAAATACTGTACCTCCGTGACCCAATACTCCAAGTATCCGAGCAATATGTTATATTGCTCATGATCCAAACCTATGTCTCACTACATGCTCGGTCCTAAGGAAATATGTTTTTGTATGTTGCAGAATCATTTTATATCGGAATTAGCCAAAGTGATAAAGTTTATTCTAACTCATGGAAAATTTTCAGCTCTTTGAATGTGGAGCAATTACTTTAAGTGAAATCCTTACCTTACTTGTCAACAACATAAATTTCAACTTTATGCCATATAGCTCATGATATGTGCATCCATGTTTCTAATTTTGGTCTGTCCTAAGGAATCCATAATGTGTTGTGTTTGTGCCTAACGACCCTTTACTCATGTTCCAGTCACTTGATATCAGAAGAACTCCATGTGTATTTAATGTGGGAGTTAATGCTAACACATTTGAGGCTTTTAACTAAGAATAATTGCAAAGTCTTAAGCAACTTTTATCGTTTTTGATTGTTTTATGTTTGATTTTGCAGTAGAAGCTAAGATGATAGAGAACCAACAAGGATGGAAACAAAAGACGTGAAATCTGAAGTAAATAAAGGCAAAGTATGGCTAACGACATTTTTGATAAGTCATCATCCTTGTGATAAGCTATCAGCTTCATCGTCAGCCATAGACAATGAATGGATCTGAGTTTAGAGTTGTGACGATAGTTTGCTATAGGTCGTCAAGGAGCTGATAAGACATCAAGATTGTTGTCAGCCTAAGGCAGAACATGATAGGTGAGGTAGAGACTTGATGACATTTGTGATAAGTTTTCAAGGAGTAGATAGGACGTCAAAGTTTGTCGTCATCCTAAGGCAGCGAGTATCAAATGCAAAGAGGAGCTGACGGCATTTGTGATAAGTCATCAGCCTCCTAATAGGTTGTCACGAATGTTGTCACCTAATTCATGGGATTATTAAACTCTGTATTTTTGTTTCCTTATTTTGGATTAACTATTTAAAGTCTTTTTTAGGGTTTTCTTAGAGGTTCCGAACTTGAGTTTTGAGACACAATATTTTGTTATTTTCTCTTTTGTTTTCTTGGCTTGAAAAAGAACTAACTTTGAAGAGATTATAATCATTATTTTGGGATTTCCATTGTGATCTAATCTGAGAATCTCTAGTTTCTATTCATCTTGTGGTAAGTTAATCTTTCAAATCATGAATACATCTAGTTGTTGTGATTATTAGATCATGAGTGGCTAAGTTCCTTTAACCTGAATTATGGGATCTAGGGTTAATTCTTGATAAGGTGCTAAGTGTTCAAAATTCGAAAGATAATAGGACTCCTTGATAATTTTGAGGGTTTAATTATTGGTTGTTGGTTGCATACGATAGATAACACCTACTTTGATTTTCTTGAGAAAGAAATCATATATAGTGGGAAGTGAATTATCAACAGGGACTTGGAAACACTAAACTTCCATTTAATAATCAGCACTGTAACAAGGTTGGTTAACCTGAGGTAAAATCTAGGCATTGAATATAAATTCTCTAAGTCTGAGAGGATTAGGTAATTAAATTCTTAAGTAGGTCGAGAGACATTTAAGCATAACTTCGATAAAGATAACTTATTGTCCTACCTACCATGAGAATCTTGAATCACTATTAGCATCTCTCAAATACCAAAACCCCTAGTGAACATAATTCTGATTTTTCATAAACTATTGATTACAAACACTGAAACTAAAGTTATCAAACAATTACTTGTTAAACTAAAAACCCCTATTTCTGGAAACATCCAACTATCAGTTGATTCAATTGCAAACGACTTATGTTAACACCATATTCTCTGTGGAATTTGTCCCCAACCTAGTTGGGTTATATATTAACAACAGTTGCTTACATTCTTATTGAGAGGTGTAGTTTGAGCGTTATAAAAAATGGCACCATTTTCGAGGAATACAGTTGTAAACTGAAGTTTGTGTGCGCTAATTGACTGTTAGTCAAGTTTCCTAGGTTTACGTGTATTTGTTGTTTTATTTATTACAGGATCATTATAGTGTATTCCAAGAACCAGAAGTTTCGGAGAACCATTATTACCACTTAATCCAGAACCACAATGAATTAAAAGAATGGAAAAATAGAAAGAGGCTAACAGATTAGCAGCCTTATCTAGAGCTTAGGTGAATGTGCAAAATGTTGGTCAACAAGCATGACATCAAAATCCTGAGATGAAGATTTGGGAGATGAGGAGTTGCTAAATCCAGGTAACCCAAGGCGTGCAGAGTATGTAGTTGCACCATTACGGCGTAATGTTAACAGGAATCGTCCGTTCCGAGAAAGGAAAGAATACCAACCAGTCCAGTATGAACTAAATAATGATGGTGATGGAATGGACGGAGTAGGTTCAACGGATGCAATCATTCCTCCACTAGTGGCACCTGGGAAAAATTCAACATTATGAGTACTATGATTCAACTCCTCAATCTGAAGGGGTTGTTTGGTGGCCTTCCTGAGGATGACCCAAGCTTGCATCTGGTAAATTTTTTCACCATCTGTAAATCTTTTGACAACACAGAAGTAGGTCAAAATTCTATACATCGGAGATTGTTTCCGTTGTCTCTGTATAGGGAGGCAACATTATGGCTAAATGAGCTGACACCCGATTCTACAACCAACTGGAGGTAGTTGAAAGGAGCTTTCCAATAAAGGTTCTTTCCTCCTTCCAGGAGGGTACTATTGAGGGATGAGATCAGCAACTTTAGGAAGCTCCCAACTGAAGCCTTGCATGAAACCTGGGAGAGATTCAAAAAGAAGCTGACACAGTGTCCGAACCATAATATGACAGACATACACTTGATGGAGACTTTGTATAGGGATCTTAACTCTGTTACAAAGACAATTGTAGATAGTGTTGTTGGTGGTTCGTTTGTTGATCTTACATTACCATAGGCTTCAGAAATGCTAGAAAGGATGACCACACAGAGTCGGGCATGGCATACCAGAGACTCTGTGGTGGCCAGCCCTACTGCTTATATGGGTATTACTGCAGAACAACGTAGAAGAGAAGATGACCGTGACCAAGACATGGCTCACCTTAAAACACAGATGGACTTGCTATTAGGCAAGACTGAGAAGGTTATAGCTACGGGATCTCAAGACAGAGTTGATATGGATGCAGAAGAAGAGGCAAACTATGTTAATAATCATGTGGGTTTCCGAGGCAATAGCCAAGGGAATCAATGTCTGAACCTTTTTTATAAGCCTGGTTATAAAGATAGGGGGCAGGGAAATTTGAGGAGTAACAATGACAGGAGCGGGCTATATATTCCCCCAGGCAATCGTGAGGTTGCTACAATAAGTTCTGAAAAGATGTCCATGGAGGACATGATGGCTAAGTTGTTGAAGGGAGTGGAGTCTACCAACTCTGGTGCGACCACCATAAGGACTAATTTGACATCCATCAGTCAGTTGGTAAACTCATACTCTACCGTAATCAAACAGTTGGAGTAGTAGATGAGTCAACTCTCCGCAGCATTTAACTAGAGAAAAAGAAAAATATTACCAAGTGATACGGTCCAAAATATGCTAAATGATCTCTCATGTATGGAAATTAACACTAGAAGTGGTAAGATATTACATGGCCCTTCTGTGGGAAAACAAGTAGTTGATGAGGTAGTTGAGGATGAACCATGATACCAAATGGTATCTACAACACCAAAACAGTCCAAAAGTGACCCGCAAATACCCGTATCAAGCAATACACAAAATAACACAAGGAAGCAAACACAAACTTAATGATAAAGAAGATAGATAACTTGACACAAGGGAAATATGTAAAGTAGTAACTAAAGAGTTTATTAAACTCTAAAACTCCTACAAAACACGTTAACAAGCGCCAAGTTCTTACGATGATACAAGAGTGGAGTCCATCGCTCAAGCACCAACATTTCTAACAAACAAGAAATCACAAGAGATTCCACCCTTGAATGCTATCCTAGTTACAAGTTTTGGTTTTGTGCCTCAAGGAGAGAGGACTTGGTGTTTCAAAAGTTCAAGACTTACAATAATCATCAACTAAAGAACTAAAGACCTAAACTAGTCTATTTATAGACTTATTACAAAAGTAAGGTGAAATGACCAAAAAGGCTCTTTAATGAATGGCTTCAAGTAGGCGCCCTGGGAGTGCTATGTATGGACGGTTTTGTTGTCAATTTAGGTGCTCATTTTCTTTTCATTTGCATCCAACAAATCTCGGGTCCAACACACACTCTCTTAAGTTCATATCCGTGATTATTCTTGTATCATCCTCTCCATCTTAAGAGGAATTTTCCCACAAATTCACGGCTTTGCCTCGCTCAATTGGACACTTCAAAATAAACCACTCAAAACAGCCCGCAAAACATGACATGGCACCAAAACAGTCCGCAAAGAACATGAGGAACATGGGATCTCGTCAACACAAGTATCGGTCAGCTTCTTCATTTTGAACCTCGGCTTCCTCTCCATCTTGAGATTTTTCTTCAATCTAATATATTTCAATTCCCATATCTCCACTCTGTGGCGGGTTCCTTGTTGGTCCCATTGACTAACTCTTTCTATATGCCCTCGGTATCCCCTTTGATGTGTATGTATTCCTTTAAACTCTTCTTTCATCATATAAGACTCATCATAGACTCCATATCCTTCATGTTCCTCTCTACCATATACCTCTACGTGGATGATTTGGCTTTGGAAAAGTTGAGCTTCGATTGAGAGGATTGATTTGGTGAAGAGGAGCTTCGGTTGTGGTGCTTGGACGGGAGAGTTTGGTTTTGGATCTTGGATAGGAGAGTTTGATTTTGGATCTTGGATAGGATAATTTTATTTTGATAGAGGAATTTGTCTTCCAAGTCCTTCTTGGTGGACTTGATAAATTTGTGGAGGAGGTGGCCTACTTAGGTCTCGGTTTTGAGGATAATTGGAAACTTGGATTATGGCATTTTGTGGTGGTCTTGGAGGATTGATCGTTGGATGTAATGTTTTGGGAGTAGAATCATAAGAGTTTCTTTGACTCTCCAAATGATCCAACTTCTCTCTAAACGATGTCATATTCGAGCCTAATCTATCAAGACCCGCATTCATTCTAGCCACTTCATGGGAAAGAGTTTCAATCCCGGCCAAAATAGAACTAAGAGCATTGTTATCCATTGTAGACAAAAGTTACCTACAAAACACAAATAAGTTAGTTGTACAAGGTGACATGGAAGCCTTTGATTGGTTGCGGATAGTGACGTGGAAGCCTTGGAATGGTTGTGGAATTTGAAAAATTTAGTGTTTTTCCAACTTGTGGAAGAGTGAATTCGGTTTTGGTGGGGAAATACACAAGTTTTAGAGACTTTTCCACATTCAAAATAGGTTGAAAAGTCCCCTTACTCCCTTTTGGTAACTAGTATTTTTGAAAGACCTCTTTGTCCCTTACTACTTTGCTATAGTCTTGGAACTTATTTCAAGATAAACAAGAAGACTACACTCTTCCACTTGGTCTTAAGATCAAACACTACTTATTGAAGGTTCTTCTTGTCTTAAGACATGAAGATTGGCCAAGAACACCAAGAACCTTCAACAAAATTTGAAGACAAAGGTTCAAGTTAAACCTCCCAACAACAAAACCACCTCTTTCAACACAAATCCACAACCACAATACAAACAACACACCTTTAAATGTTCAAATTTTGAATCCACCACAACAACACCAACAACAATTCGGCCCAACTTTTGAATCCGCACAACAATAATACAAGTAGGAGTTCAACTTATATATAGACTCTATTAGTGTTAGGGAAGAACAAACCAACACTAATAACACTCAATACTCACTAAATATACCTAGATCTAGACTCAAAGAACAAATCTCGGCCAAGACAACAACAAGAACAACTTTCTCGGCCAAGAACACCAAACTCAAGAACACAACTCTTTTTGTGAGATTTTTGACCTTAGACACCTCTTCTAGTGTTAGGAAACAAATATATAACCCTATAATACACAAAACACACAAAAATCACAAGAAAACTAGGCTTCAAATTTTGGCCTAAACACAAAAACGTGGACAAATTACTATTTTGAGTTTTTCAGATTTTTTTCAACACTTTTTTTTTATTTTTGAGTGAACAAACCCAAGATTGATCTCGTGGGAATGAAATCAATGACGGATTTGATACCAAATGATACCAAACGGTATCTACAACACCAAAATAGTCCACAAGTGACCCGTATATACCTGTATCAATCAAGACACAAAACAACACAAGAAAGCAAACATAAACTTAATGATAAAGAAGATAGATAACTTGACACAAGGGAAACATGTAAAATAGTAAATAAAGAGTTTATTAAACTCTAAAACCCCTAAAAAAACATTAACAATAACCAAGCTCTTACGACGATACAAGCGCGGAGTCCACCACTCAAGCACCAACATTTATAACAAACAAGCAATCACAAGAGATTCCACCCTTGAATGCTATCCTAGTTACAAGTTTTGGTTTTGTGCCTCAAGGAGAGAGGAATTGGTGTTTCAAAAGCTCAAGACTTACAATAATCATCAACTAATGAACTAAAGACCTAAACTAGTCTATTTATAGACTTATTACAAAAGTAAGGTGAAATGACCAAAAAGGATCTTTAATGAATGGCTTCAAGTAGGCGCCTTGGAGTGCTATGTATGGACGGTTTTGGTGTCCATTTAGGTTCTAATTTGCATTTCATTTGCATCCACCAAGTCTCGGGTCCAACATACACTCTCTTAAGTTCATATCCATGATTATTCTTGTATCAAATCGGAAGAAGGAGGTCCAGTGGAGTCTAAGAAGCTGGATAATTATTATAATGCTCCGGCAAAAGAAAAATAGAAGGAGAAGGAGGTAGTGTTGAAAACTCTCCCGAGAACACCACCTCTCTTTCGTCAATGATTGAAGAAAAAAGCTGATGATACAAAACTCACCAAATTCATGGCAATGCTCCAACAATTGATGGTGAATGTGCTATTGGTTGAGGCACTTGAGCATATGACAGGATACACGAAGTTCATGAAATACCTTGTAATGAAGTAATGAAAGGTTATCCATGAGTCGGAGGGAAATCGCTATCATTGTAGGGCTATCTACACCAGGTCTTTAGTGCAGAAAAAGGCAGATCCGGGAGCATTTACTATCCCGTGCACTGTTAGGTCCCTGATTTTTACAAAAGCACTATGCTATTTGGGAGTTAGCATAAACCTAATGCCACTTTCTATGTACAAAAAATTGGGTTTTGGGGGACCCTACCCCGACGAACATGCAATTAGTGATGGCAGATAGGTCTTTAAAGTGGCCAATGGGCATATTACATGGTGTATTGGTAAAGGTGGCCGACTTTATTCTGCCTGCTTCTTTTGTAGTCCTATACTGTGAGGTGGATTTTGAAGTACCCATCATCCTGGGCAGACCATTCCTTGCAACCGGGAGAGTGATCGTGGATATGGAGTTGAATTAGCTGAAGTTCAGGCTAAATGACAAAGTGGCACAATTCAAAATACACTCATCCATGACACAGCAAAAAGAGATAAGTGTTTTCTCAATCGTTGATGTATTTTATGAATATGGTAAAGAGGTATCAACAGGTTGTCTTGGCGAAGTCTAAGTAGTCAAGATAACCAAGTCGTACCACAATATTAAATCAGGCGTTATTGGGAGGCAAATGAAACTTTTTATGTTCCATTGAATTATTTATTTTTTTAGTTAGGTTCTAGTTTAAAGAAGGTGGAATCAATGTGTCCAGCCAAATGTTCCTGACGACATTCTTGACGGGCTGTAGCAATCATGATAAGCTGTTAAATTTATCGTCAGAGACATCAGCTCTGAGGGAGATTCTGTTAAGGCTAACGAAAGTTGTGATGGGCTATCACACTTGTGATAAGCTATCAGAAAATGCCATACAAAAAGTCCCTAAAATTGGCTATCAGAAAAGTCTGGGCCCAAGTGGAAAGATCCAACCCAACCCATGACATTGTCTTTCCACCTTCCCACTTATTTTATTTTATTTTATCTCCTTTAAGTTTTAAATTCTTTCCATACTTAGCATATTTTATTACCTTCTCTAAAGTCTTTCCAAGTAAAACAAGAAGAAAACTTCCTTGTGTGTGGGGATTTGAAATCAAAATCAAGAATTGTTCCTCCCTCTACTCTCTCTTGCTCGTGTAATCAAAGTGAAAGCACTCACCAGGTATTGTCAAAACCTAAATCTTCTTTTAAATTTGTAAGTGATAATTTGATGAAAAGCCAGGTTCCCAAGAAGCTTGAACCAAGTTCAGCTTGCAAAGGTGGAAAAATCGGGAATGAGGGTTTGCTGTGCAAGCTTGAGGTTTAAAAGTTCAGATCAAAAATGAAAATCGATGGGATTTTAAGAAAAAATGGGATAAAAAATTAAGTTAAAGTCGAGTTGGAGTTCAGTTTAGAGCTGATGACATTCATGATAAGCTATCACAACTGTGATGGCTTGTCAAATGTCGTCAGAATTTGATAAAGTTTCAGGGGTTCT
Source organism: Capsicum pubescens (assembly GCA_030864215.1). NCBI lineage: Eukaryota > Viridiplantae > Streptophyta > Magnoliopsida > Solanales > Solanaceae > Capsicum > Capsicum pubescens. The sequence goes on along the minus strand of CM061541.1, from coordinate 72,357,144 downwards.
ATTTAGAGATGACGACATTTGTGATAAGCTATCACATTTGTGATGGCTTATCAGAAATGTCATCACACCTGGGATCTGAAGAATTATTAAACCCTTTAAGGGGTGTGGAACTTTAATTGATTGATGTGTTTGTGTTTATACTCTTGAGGGTAGACTAATGGGTTTTCTCTTGATATAGGTCTTGAAATGGCACCTAAAGTAAAGAACCCCAAACTTACAAAGAAAGGAAAATATAAAAGTATACCTCAGAGACTCATTGATGAGGATTCTGATTATGAGGAAGAAGAGACACTGCTCAGAAAGAAAAGAAAGAAGATAAGCCCGAAAAATCCCTCACCACCCCTACTAGTTGAGGTAGAGGAAAGTGAAGAGAGTGATACTGATACAATAACGTCTGAACGTATAGTTTCTGAGCAGTCAGCCTCTGAGAAACAAGAGTCTAAACATACTAAATCTGAAGAACATAATTCAAATTAGCATGATTCCAAGGAACATAAGTTTGGGCAACCTGAATCCAAGGAAATATCAACTGAGTCCCCTTCTACTGAGCCATAAGATGATGAAGAATCTCTGATTCGGGGAGCTATGGTCAAATGAATGAACCCTGAAGTTCGAGACAACACAAGGTGGCAGATTTCGAAAGATCAGAAAATCTTTTTAATAGGCTTCACAAAACTAACAGAAAAGTTGTTAAGAGGCCACTCTTTGAAGTGAAGAGAATCATCATTAAGGGGTTGAGAAGGTATCCGGAGGTGGAGCACAAATTTCGTGACTATGATTTGGGATGGACTACACGAGAAGGAAATTCATTTTTCCCTACACTAGTTATAGAATTCTATGCAAACTACCAAGCTCGCTTGGAAAACATGTGTAAAGAAGGGGAGAATGTAGCAAACCAACCTTTGTTGGATAAAGTTCCGGTACGGGGCATAATAGTGGATATTTCAGAGGAAATAATCAACAGGTTCCTTCATGGCCCAAACTTCACTCCTCAGGCTACGTCACCTACTTTCTATGCCCAGTTGAAGCATCGGGAAAATCAGCAATCTTGGTTAGCCACACTCATAGCTTATGGAGAACCAAAATGGCTGACCAACGCAAGTGAAAGAATCTTCAAGGACTCCTTGAATTTAGAGGCAAGATTTTGGTAGGGTACTGTACGTAGCTAGTTAATGCCCACATATAGCGATAATATCCTCAGGGATAACAGAGAAATACTAGTCGAAAGTTTTGTGGCTAACCACAAATTAAACTTTGGAGAGATCATTGATGAAGAAATAAAAATTTGGGTCTCAAGGTCTAATATAGCATATCACTTTCCTTGTTTAATTACAAGGTTATGTAGGGCAACTAATCTGCCTAAGATTGTCAGGTTAGAAGAAGAACTCCTTAACAAGAAGACCCATAATCCTATACGAAATGAGGAAAATCTGTCGAGGCTAATGCTTGATAGGGGCACAGAGAATCCAGATGATCCACCAGTTACAGGTACCAGCTCAGTTGATTCTAAAGTTATACCTCCAATATCCACAATAATGGCAGAATCATCAGTGCCCATAACTGAGACAAATTCTTTAGCTGAAGTGCCTACAAAAGAATTTTCCTTCAGTCCTATGAATTTCAGAAGAGTTGCAAAGTAGTCCAAGTGGTGCGAGGCTCAGCTTAAACTCTTTGCCAAGAAATTTACAGCTGCAGTAGACAAGAGGGTTAAGGCTACACTTGAACCCTACAAGGCTCTGTCGGGACGGATTGATGAATTAGAGAACCTCTTCAATGCACAGTCAAAAGGGAAGTCAGCCTCAGAGATGGCACTATTCAGATCAGACCTAGACAGAGTAAAAGTAGAGGTTGGAAAGCAACAACAACACCGCTTTATGATGTCAGTAGATCCGACAGCTGAGGAGTGTGAGGGAGAAATCCCTTTTCTTGATCTCACAGAGGAACCAGTAAAGAAAAAAAAGAAGAAAGGTGAGTAGAAAGGCAAGGGTAAAAGAGACAGGCTCGATAGTGATGAAGAAATAAAAGTACAGAAGAGGACAAGAAAGTAGACTGAAAAGGAGGATATGAAGAAGGTGAGGATCGAGTCTGTAGTTGAAAATGAGAGATAGGAGGCAGCCATCCGGATGAGAGCTATAGGTGCTTTTACCAGTAGGCCTTCAAAAACTACCAGGCCAGCTGCACCAGAATAGAGCATGGCTCCTGATGGAGATAGGGCAGCTCAGGATACGACAGCAGGGTCAAGAACCCATGACCCCCTTGCTTGATCTATTGCAGGTATTCTCTAACCCTTAGTCTAGATTTTTCTTTGATTGTAAGTTGAAGGTGTAGGGTAAATTGTTGTTGTAAAAAAAATTGTATAGTCAAATAGGAGAAATACTTGTACTTAAGGCAGTTGAATTGTTTTTGTGATTTTTGTACACCTATTCAAGTGGTCTACTTCTTTAACTGTGTGATTTGCATCTAAGTGTGACCACTGTACATCTTTGTATTGCATTAGTTATAATAACACAATAATCATTGCTGAATAGCTGCATGAACTAAATGAGTAGTAAATTGCGATATACCTATGTTCCAAGTATGTGAGATATTACTTAGTTCCCTCTGTATGCTGAAGCCAGAACTTTCCTAGTTAGTCTTACCTAGGTTGAAGGATAGGGGTTAGGAAAGGATCATAGGCCATTTTGATATTAGCTCACTTTAGCCTAAATGACCTTCCATATGTATATAATATCCCTTGACCCCTATTTTGATACTAATTAGCCTATTTCTTTTAATGACACCTATCACCTTCCTATTTATATCACAATGAACTTGTTTTGGCCCTAGTCCTCTTTAGACACTGTGCACCTTGACTTAGGCAAATAGCCTAAGTTGAGGGTGGCTATCATAGGGGTGCATGCTACAGAATGAGTATGAAGAAAGGTAGAATAAAATAAAAGAATAAAAAGCTGGGTGCAGAATAAAAGGGCAAGAATAGAAAAAATTATGAAAAGAATAAGTGATTGTGAAAAAGGCCACACCTATCATAAAAAAATGTGATCAAGAAAAGAGAAGAATGGAAAAGGCTAATGAGTGAAACCCCAAAAAGCTAGTGTAGTATCAAGGAGGCTTAGTCACTCTAAATACCATCGAGTATCATACCATCCCCTAACCTACATTACATGACAAAGTGAAGACCTATAGTGATCCTGTCTAACCTATCTGTTGATATGGGTAATGAAAATAAGGGCAAACCTATGGTACTTGGCATACACTGATTGGAACTTTGTTCTGATAGTGAGTGTTTTAATGGTCCCTATGGCTACATGTATAACTACTGATATGAGATGAGGGGGATTTCTTTCTACTGAGGGCACACTAGTTACATTGCTTGTTACTAACTTGTTCGGAGAATGTAATACTGGTCTATGAATGGTTGTTATAAATGAATTAATGTCGTATCTTGATTCCTGTGTGTTGCATTGGTGTTCTTCATTGTTCTTGAATTGACTAAAATTGGAGATGGTGAAAGTGTTTTGAGATAATATGGATGATTGACTACCAAGAGTGCTTTGTATTCTCTTAGTTGTGTTAAGTTGCTTGAGGACAAGAAATTGTCTTAAGTTGAGGGTGTTGATGTGTGAGATAATGCTAACACATTTGAGGCTTTAAACTAAGAATAATTGCAAAGTCTTAAGCAACTTTTGTCATTTTTTATTATTTTATGTTTGATTTTGTAGTAGAAGCTAAGATGTTAGAGAACCAACAAGGATGGAAACAAAAGAGTTTAAATCTGAAGAAAATAGAGGTAAAGTGTGGTTGATGATATTTCTAATAAGTCGTCATCCCTATGATAAGATATCAGCTTCATCGTCATCCATAGACAGAGAATGAACCTTAGTTGAGAGTTGTGACGATATTTTATGATAGGACGTCAAGGAGCTGATAAGGCGTCAAGATTGCCGTCAGCCTAAGGCAGAACATGAGAGCTGAGGTAGAGACTTGACGACATTTGTGATAATTTTTCAAGGAGTTCATAGGACGTCAAGGTTTATCATCAGCCTAAGTCAATAAGTATCAAAAGCAAAGAGGAGCTGACGACATTTGTGATAAGTCGTCAGCCTCCTGATAGGTCGTCACCTAATTTGCGGGATTATTAAACTCTGTAATTTTGTTTCCTTATTTAGGCTTAAATATTTAAAGTCTTGTTTAGGGTTTTCTTAGAGGTTCTGAACTTGAGTTTTGAGGCACGATATTTTGTTATTTTCTCTCTAGTTTTCTTGTCTTGAAAAAACACTTACTTTGAAGAGATTAGAATCATTATTTTGGGATTTCCATTGTGATCTAATCTGAGAATCTCTAGTTTCAATTCATCTTGTGGTAAGTTTATATTTCAAATCATGAATACATCTATTTTATTATTATTACATCATGAATAGTTATGTTCCTTTAACCTGAATTATGGGATCTAGGGTTAAGTCTTGATAAGGTGCCAAGTGTTCAAGATTCAAAAGGTAATAGGACTCCTTGATAATTCTGAGGGTTTAATTATTGTCTGTTAGTTGCAAACGATAGATAACACCATCTTTAATTTTCTTGAGAAAGAAATAAAATATAGTGGGAAGTGAATCATCAACAGGGACTAGGAAACACTAAACTTCCGTTTAATAATCAGCGCTGTAACAAGGTTGGTTAACCTGAGGTAAAATCTAGGCATTGAATATAAATTCCCTAAGTCCGACAGGATTAGGTAATTAAATGCTTAAGTAGGTCGAGAGACATTTAAGAATAACTTCGATAAAGATAACTTGTTGTCCTACCTACCGTGAGAATCTTGAATCACTATTAGCATCTGTCAAGTACCAAAACCCCTAGTGAACATAAATTTGGTTTTTCATAAACTCTTGATTACAAACACTGAAACTAAAGTTATCCCTAACCATGTTTCTATAGTAGATTATATTTCCACATCTTCTTTTATTATATGAATGTTGTTCATGACTACCAGATAGAGTAGAAAATCCGGGCCTTCATGGTTAGGGATGTCCGTCATAGTCAGGCCCTAGTTCGGGTCGTGAAAAAATAACATAGAAGTTGCTCAAAGAAGATTCAGATATATTAATAAACAATTTGGGAAAAGTCTATTACTGCTAAACAAGCCTCAAGATCACATAAAACATCTTTTGATATAGACTGGGAAACATTTCCATAAACAAGAAGAACTATTACTAATTTTCTAGTAAAGGTTAGACAATCTTTGATTACTTAGAAGACTAAGAAACAAACCACAATTTCAAAAAAGGTTAGCTTAATCAGAATACTAGAGTTTGGCCTTAACTGCTCCAGAACTAGTTTGGTTAATTGGAATGCTAAAACAAATTAGTTGAGTCTTAACAACCTTCTACACTATACTGTGATAGTAAAGCAATAGTACAAATTACTACAAATCTAGTCTTCCATGAGAGGACTATACATATAGAAATAGATATATGTTTCATTAGAGTGAAACTACATCAAGGTCTTGTGAAAGATAATGGAACAACTGAATTTTCCATTTGATGATGATTAACCCCAAATGGCTATGTCTTGTTCATCTCTCTTACCAATTACCATTTCACAAATAAAATCAAGGGACCAAGTATTGCCATCAGTAATGCAATCTTCCAAGAGGACCGGTGCCATCTAAATTGGAATTCAATTAAAGAATCTGGTATAAAGGGCCAGACCTAGTCTAATTTTCCCACAAAAAAATGATCTTTCCAGATTGGACTCTCTATAGGATATGTTTGTTAATATGCTCCTTGATATTTAAATAGGATCTTTCTAACTTCTTGAATCTCTGCTTTGTTTTTGATTTGACATAGGATGGCTCCTTTTATGATATTTGTACATACGAGGTAGACAAGAGTTTATCTCAAATCTAAGTCTCCACTATCTCTTGTCTATGAAGGATCATGAAATATCGTAGAGACTTTAAAAACCAATAGCACCTTTTTAGGTAGGGTAGCATATTCAAGTCTACAGTGGTATTTCTTCTTACTAGTCATTGTATACCCCTAAAAGAATGGAAAAAATGCTTCTCCAATTATTTGGAAATTATTTTTTGGAGGGGGGGGGAAGGGATGCAGTTGATATGATATGAAGGGATTGAGATTGAAGAACATGCATGATTAGAGTGACTTTTATTGCAATGGAAAGAAGGGTACAATGCCAACCGAATGGTGAAGCTGCTCAAGCAACCGCCTTAGGCCTCATGTTCTTAGAGGCCCTAAATCTTTCTATGTATATTAGAGTCTATAAGTAATTTTAAAAAAAAAACAAAATAAATAAAATAAGTCTTTTAACGAATAAAATATAATTTTCATACTTTTTCTATTTCCATTTATCTAGCAAGCTTCCTTTTTAGTTTGTTTTATAAGAAAAATGATACCTCTATATTTGGTAATTTTAAATGTAATTTTTCCTTCTATTCTTAGTTAGATATTTTATAATCACACAAATGTCTAAGACTTATTTTAGTCACAAGATTCAAAAGATCTTTTCTACTTAAAAAAAAAAAAAGCTAAAATGTGTCTAGTTAACTAGTACCTCATAAATTGGAAGGGGCGGAACAATAAGTTTGCATTTAAAATTTTTTTAGAAAGATATCGTTATTGTATATAGTTTTTTCTTTCACAAAAAAGCTTAAGGACGATTTGTGATATTTTGCTTTAGGCGACCATATTGATTGAGTCAGTCATTAAGGCTACCCTACCATCATTTGATATTATTGTGAGCTTTAAGGACTGTCTCATTTAAATAAAAAGTCTTTTTTACCTCTTAAGTAAATAGGGCACTCAAAATATTTAAAAGGTAAGTGTTGGCTTGAAATTTTAAAAATGTTATTACAACAACCAAATACCATAACAAGGAAATCAAAATAATAAGAGATCCTACCCCTCCAAATGTAGGAGCAGAGCAAGTTCTTAAGAACAAAAATAAAAACACAATACTAGTGTAATACCCTGTATTAGTCTTAGCTTAGTTCAACTCATAGTGCATGCATATGAGGCTTAGAAACTGATAATTTAGCTAAGTGTTGCGGACTTACTTTTATTTTTAGCCTCTTAACTTGGATGATTTTTAAAGTGATCTTCCCAACCCAAAGGTGTAAGGAGCATGTCTCAGGGAGGTTTTAATATTTTTCAAACGAGGATTGAGGCATGTTTGGATTTCATTTCCAGCACCTCACCACAATTGCATCGCGTCGCAGTGGGTATAGAGATGAGGGGTTCATCGCATCGTGGTGATTCTCAATTTAGCACTCCAGTTATGAATTAAAATCCCAGAGGGGCAGTCTTGTCTTTTCCCATCGTCCCAATACGTAAAAACATGGGATTAACCTTCAGTTAAAATATTATATTGTCAAATTCCTCAATTTCACTCTAAATTAACCCTAACCCTTCCCCAAGTACATCAAGTTCAAGCATATTCTCTTCTATAAAACCAAGAAATTGTTCTTCCCAATCCAAGAACGTTAAAGACAAGTTAATCCTCTTTTAAGATTAAAGATTTAAGGTATGTTTGATGTTCATCCATGTGACCTTTTCACCCATGGAGTCCAAGAATCCATTTTTAAGTTTGAAATTATGATTTTTACATGTTATTATGAATTATATCCATGAATCTTATATGAACTTTGATTTCGAATCATGTTTGCCATGTGATTTCGTTGCAACTATCCTTGACACGTTTGAATGATGATTATTTGCTTGTTAAATCCTTGACCCATGATTTTAATTTTGCAATTATGCTATTATCACTTGTTTTAACTTTTCCCTTGCTTTAACTCATGATCTTCGTGTGTTTGATGAAATGCCTAAGAGATGAATTTTGAAAAATGATCTCTATTATGATTTGTAAAGCTATAAATGTCCTTATTGATACTTATATTCAGTGTTGGGGGTTGTGAATACCCAAAACATAGTTTTTTACTTATTCTCGATATTTTGAAGAATGGTTTTAGATATGTATGAGCATTATTCATTCAGTCAATTATCATAATCATTTAAACTTAGATCAGTTCAGTAATCTGAGTCAGTTTAGTTAGGAGTAGGATTTAGTACCGAGAGAACCCACGGATGGGAGCTCACCTACCAGTAGAGGGTATGACTCTTAGTACCAATCCCTACGTTCCAGAACTATGTAGCTAGCATATGTTTGAGATGTTAACCTGCCAGTTGAGGGTTGAAATATATCTCACCAGGGAACCTGCCAGTAGAGGGTGACTCTTTATTCCTTTGGTACCTAACTTTAGTGGATCCACACAGACATTGTTAGTACCCGTGTCTTGGTACTAACACCTTTCCAACTGGGGTCACAGTTTTGACCCCAATTAGCTCAGATAAAGGCATGCCAATTAGATCATAGCTCCCACAATCTCAGTCCAGTATTCAGTGTAGAATACAGTTTTAAGTTTTTTTTACCATAGCATTCAGTTATAGTATTTTCGTACTTCAGTTTACGGACTATTTCTGAACATGTTTTATTCTTGGTCATGCATTTTGAGATTTTATAGTTTTCATGTATTTATATTCAGTTATTCCATGCTATTCACTTAGTCAGTTATTTTTCATGCATATGAACCCATGCATATCAGCCTAACCTCCTCTCTCATACTAGTGCATTCAAAGTACTGATCGCATACTCTTTTTTTGCACTATGATGTTTAATATCATAGGTTCAGATGCTCAGGATCCTGACCATACATTGACAGTTCATCCTATCAGCAACAATAGTCGTAGTGAGTCCTCATCTATCGAGGACATGTTGGTTTATTTCAGTTTACTTTAGTATTTTAGTATTTTCATTCAGATGTTATTTGGAGTTAGTTAGGGTCTGTCCCATCAACTCTTTTTAGACAGTTTTAGAGGCTTTCAGACATTTTAGATAGTCGGTTGATTTGTTAATCTTTTTAGCCAGATTTTTAATATGTTTGTTTTTATTTTGGACTTGAGAATTTTGTTATATTAATTTTAGTACTTAAAACCTTTGGCATTATTCAGTTAATTCCGCACATATGTATCTTATTGCCATATTATTTTATGCTCATAATAGGTTCCAATTCATGGGTTAGCTTGTGGTCTTTCGGGACCATAAGCACCATTGTTGCGACTAGGGGTAGCCTCGGGTCATGACCAAACTTGGTATCAGAGCCTAAGGTTGTAAAGTATCCTATAGAGTCTAAAAGTTGCATTGAGTAGAGTCTTGCGTATAGGTGTGAAGCGCGTCACACTTATGGACAGGTGGCTACAAGACGTTTTAGGAAGAGTTTCCCATTCTTTCACTATTTATGTTGTGTAAATGAGCATGAGCTCAATTTAAACTATCTTTCTAATTCAAGTTTTCTTCGATTTACAGAACATGCCTCCCAGAAAGAATAACGAAATAAGAAACGAGAATCAGCCTGCATCTCTACCTGTTCAGGAAGATCCCCTAAATCAGCATGTCTCTCACACCGAGTTCAGAGCTGCCTTCACTACTTTAGGTCACTCAGTAGCATCTCTAAACAATAACCAGGCTACGATCCCATCCAATACAGTGGCTAATACTGCTGCAGCTAGGATTTGGGACTTCAGCCTAATGAACCCTCCCTTGTTTATGAGATCCAATTCTAATGAGGATCTGCAAGATTTTTTTGACATAGTTCAGAAGTTGAATGACATTATGGGTGTCACGTCTAGTTAGAGTGCAGAGTTGGTTGCTTACTAGTTGTAGGATATAGCTCATACCTGGTATAAGAAATGGAAGGGGGATAGAGGCACAGATGCAGGTCCAGTAGAGTGGAAGAAGGTCACTACAACATTTTTAGATAGGTTTTTCCCTTTAGAGTTGAGGAAAGCTAAGGTGCAGGAGTTCATAAATTTGAAGCAGGGTAACATGAGTGTGAGGGTGTATTCACTTAAGTTTACCTAGTTTGCTAGGTATGCTTCTTTGATAGTGGATGATAACAGGTCTAGACTGAGTAAGTTTGTCTCTGGTGTAGCTGATAGTGTGGTTAAAAAGTGTAGGACCGTAATGTTGATTAAGGAGATGGACTTGTCTAGGCTTATGGTCTATGCTTAGCATATTGAAGATGAGAAGGTTAAGGAGATAGAAAGAGAGAATAAGATAGCTAGGACAGGTAGCTTTAACTTTTCTCAGCCAAGGTTGAAAAGTCATAATCGTCCTCAATTTTGTCAGAAATCTTCAGCCCCAGCTCTTTCTTTAACTCGTGCTCCAGTGCCAAAGTCCAGAAATGATAATCGAGATAGAGCTCTAGAATCTATGTCCTAGGGCATTATAAATAGTGGTCGCACTAATCCTCTTTACCAGAAATATGGTAGAAATTATAAGGGTATGTGTAGAGCCGGCAGTGATGTGTGCTTTGGGTGTGGCAAGCTAGGGCACAGATTCAGAGATTTCCCAAAGAGTGGTCAGAAGGGCTAGTCTAGCAGTCCTCGAATTCCATCCGATCGCCCAACTTAGTAGGGTGCCGCTTCCATCATAACTAGTGGTCAATGTCCGAATAGACTATATGCATTCTATTCCCAACAGGATCAGGAAAGTTCTCCTAATATGGCTATTGTTATGTTACAGGCCTTCCATTTACATGTCTATTCTTTGTTAGATCCTGAATCTTAGTTGTCATTTTAACCCCTTACATAACTGTTAATTTCATTGTTAGTCTCAAAACTTTACTAGATCCTTTGTCAGTGTCTACCCAGTGGGTAAATCAATTCTAGCTAGGTGGGTATGTAGAAATTAATCGGTTATAGTATCTCATAAAGTCAATTTAGTAGACCTTATGGAGTTAGAAATGATTGATTTTGATGTCATTCTCAGTATGGATTGGCTCCGCTCATTCTATGCTTTAGTTGATTGTAGAAACAGAGTTGTTCATTTTGTATTTCTGAATAAACCAGTCCTTGAATGGAGGATTTAGGGGTCATCTTGTTTCATACCTAATCAAGAAAAATGATATCTAAGGGGTATGTTTACCATCTTATTCGAGGCTAAGACTCTAATTCTGAGACACTCGTTCTCGAGTCCATTTCATTAGTAAGTAAATTTCTAGATGTGTTCCCTGAAGATCTTCCCAGAGTTCCTCCTGAAAGAGAAATTGGCTTCGAAATAGACCTTCTTCCAGATACCTAGCCTATCTTTATTCCACCCTATAGAATGGCTCTAATTGAACTTATGGAGTTGAAAGAATAGTTGAAAGACCTCTTAGATAAGGGATTCATCAAGCCCAGTATTTCTCTATGGGGTGCTCAAGTCTTTTTCATGCGAAATAAAGATGGTTCTCTTAGAATGTGTATTGATGAATGTCAGTTAAAAAAAGTCATAGTCTAGAAAAAGTACCCACTTCCTAGAATTAATGACTTGTTCGACCAACTTCAGGATACCATTTGTTTTTCTAAAATAGACCTCAGATACAAATATCATCAGCTTTGTGTCAGAGAATGTGACATTCCAAAAACAATTTTCAGAACTCGGTATGGTCACATTGAGTTTCTAGTTATGTCTTTTGGACTAACGATGCCACAACAACCTTCAAAGACTTTATGAACTGAGTGTTTAAGAAGTACTTGGACATTTTCGTCATAGTCTTCATTGATGATATTCTTGTCTATTCTCATAACGAAAATGATCATGCAGACTACCTAAGAATTGTATTGAAAACTCTTAGATCCTATTAGTTGTTTTTCAAATTTAGTAAGTGAAAATTTTGGCTAAGATCAGTATCTTTCCTTGGTCATATTATTTTTGGTGATGGAATTAGAGTTGACCCTCAAAAGATCAAAACAGTGAGAAAATGAACTAGAACCATCTCTCCATCAGATATCAGAAGTTTCTTGGCTTTGGCTAGCTATTATCAATGGTTTGTTGAAGGGTTTTCATCTATTGCATCCCCAATTTCCAGATTGACTCAAAAGAAATTTAAGTTTCATTAGTCAGATTCTTGTGAGAAGAATTTTTAGAAGTTGAAGACTTGACTTACCTCAGTCCCAATTTTGACCTTGCCAGATGGTTCTGATGTGTTTGTTGTTTACTAAAATTCTTCCAGAGTTGGTTTGGGTTAGGTTTTGATATAGAGAGGTAAGGTCATAGCCTATACCTCTAGAAATCTTAAATCCCATGAAAAGAATTACCCTACCCATGATCTTCAGTTGGCAGCTGTGGTGTTTGCCTTAAAAATTTGGAGGCATTATTTGTATTGGGTTCATGTCGATGTGTTCATGGATCATAAAATTTTGCAGTATGTATGTAATACCCCGTACTTTTCCTAGCTTGAAATTTTTCCCCAAGAATGTTAGAAGCTTTCTTTGAAAGATGAATCGAATTTTATATACGTGGAATTTCTAAGATTTTCATCTTTTTTCACGTGGAAAATTGAGTTAGCTTTCCAACGATACAATTTTTTTCCAAATTCGACATCGGACGAGTATGTTATGGATGTTTTACTCAGGCAGTCAGAACCTCCCAGGTGTGACGGTGAAGGCCGATGGGCCGTTGAACAAGCGACAGATCGTCGCACCCCACCGTCGTATTGAGGCAGTGTGTACACTCTCTGGTTGAGTGTGACAGAGAGGTCCAATGGACCGTCGACCCAGCGACGGACCGTCGCACTAAGGCAGTAGGTCCCAGTTCTAGAACCAGTTCGATGAAGAGTCCGATGGACCGTCGGACTAGCGACGGACCGTCGCACCCCACCGTCACATATTCCGCTCAGTATTTTTATGTTGTTTTTAAAAAAGGTTATTTTGGTATTTTACCACACTTTAATATATCCATTTATACCCGACCGTAGCTCAGAAGTTCATTATTCTTTTACAACTACAAATTAGGGTTTCTCTCAAGGATCAATCCCCAAGAACAAGAAACCCTAGGTGCTTTATTCCAAGCCCAGAATTTAAGTTTTACTCCGCAGATCTTCAAGAAATCACAACCCAGGTATGCATAGTGTTCATTCATGAACTCCTTTCATCAATGAAGCCCAAGAATCTCTTTTCTAGGTTCAAGTTTATGGATTTCCTCTATGAATTTCATGTTGGGTTTGTTGTTGTTCATGTTGATAATGACTAATTGAATTTTAATCTATGTTTGGTGATAAATTTCATGTGGAATTTATTATTATATGTGTAGGTTCATGTAAACCCATAATTAAACCCTTGAATGATAAAATTAGAATTGAACCATGATGTTTAATTGTTGTACAATGTTGTTTACACATACTATGCCTATAATATGTTTGATTAAATACCTATGAGAAGGAAAAGTGCCTAACTAGTATGATATCATGAAATCCCCATGTTTGTACAAGTTCATGCATATCACATGTTTGATGAAATGCTTCAATGAATGAATTATGGATTATGATGTTACTCATGTGTTCAAGTAAGTCATGCTTTGTCAGTTTCCTTGTATCGAGTCCTGGGGGTACTAGTACTCAAAATATTAGTTGTGTGCCTAGAGCCATGTTATGTTTTCACAATACTCTTAGTCAAGCCATGATCCATAGAACTCAGTCAGTCATGTGACTCAGGAAAACCTAGAAATCTCATAAATCTTAGTAATCTTAGTAGTTCAGTAATCTCAGTGATCTCAGTACTTAGTTATCTTGGTAACCTCAGTATTTCTAGTAAATCTCAGTAACTTCATTACTCTCAGTCAGTCCTCAGAAATCAATAGCATTCTGTTAGACAACGAAACTCAGTAAACTCAGTTTAGCTCCGCTAAACAATACCATTAGAATTAGTTTAGTTCAGTTAAATCAGTTCAGTTCAGTTAAATCAGTAAAGTTCAGTTAATCAGTTTAGTATCTTTCGGATGGGAGTAGGATTCAGCACTGAGAGAGCCTAGGTATAGGAGCTCACCTACTAGATAGGACTAAGATCCCTAGAAGAAATCCCTAAGTTCTAGAACTACATAGCCAGCGTAGGTTGAGATGCACCCGACGCGTTTAGGGACATATATATATCTCATTTGGGTTACCTACCAGGAGGGGTTGACGGAAGAGCTCCCTGTCAGAGAAGGTATACTCACAGCAGGTCTTTAGTCGTGGCACGGTACTAACACCCTTCTAGCAGGGGTTATAAGTTGGACCCCACCAGTTTAGTTTTGGGACATGTCGTTTAGATGATTACTTCCCACAGTTTCAGTCTCAGTCTCAGTAAAAGAAATTAGATAGTTCTTCAGATTTTAGGACTATCAGATACAGTATGGAACTCAACAAGTTCTATCAGATTCAGGACTATTAGATACAGTCACTCATGTTATCAGTTTATCAATTATCAGAACTCATGTTATCAGTATTCAACTTCAGGACTGTCAGATACAGTCAACCAGACCAGTTCTTTATAATCAGAACTGTCAAACATAGTTATTTATGTATAAGTAAGATAGTATTAGTCCCTCAGTGTTCAGTAATACAGTATCAGTCTTTTTTACTAATAAGTGACTCAGATGTCAATACTAGTAGATTTAGTAGTCAGAACTCAGTATTCAGTCCTATGACGATCTCAGTTACAGTTACGTAGTCATGCATGTATTCTCATATTCATGTTATTAAGTCAGTCAGTATTGTTCATGCATATGACCCCTTTTGTATTTAGCCTACCTCACTTGTATACCAGTACATTCCCACATACTTACGCATTTGCGCTATGGTGTTTTATTTTACACCATAGATTTAAGATCATGAGATCCAGAGCATCAGTAGCATTCCAGGTTTCAGCAGGTAGAGTTAGTAGTGAGTCCTCATTATTCGAGGATGATATTATTCAATTATGTTATTCTTTTAGTACTTATTATTCTCAGTATATGGAGATAGTTGGGGATATGTCCCATCAACTCCTTATTCAGATAGTTTAGAGGCTTTCAGACTATAGCATGTCAGACAGTTACTTCAGATTCATTTTGGTATTGTTATGCCATTTTTCAGACATTATTTTATCAGATGTTTATTCAATTTTGAACCTTATGTCCTTACAACTTCTATTCCATATTATTATAGTGTATGTATATATATATAGTATATTATGCAGTGAACAGGTACAAATATCAGTCATAGGTTATCTTGTGGTCCTCGAGGTCATGAGCACCGTGTAGTGTTTCGGGTACCACATTTGGGGAGTTACAAACTTGGTATCAGAGACTATGGTTCAATAGTATCCTAGGAAGTTTTAAAGCCACATCTAGTAGAGTCTTGTATATGGGTGTGTTGTGTACCACACTTATGTGCAGGAAGCTAGGGGATGTTTTAGGAAAGTTTCCCTTCTTTCATGTCTTAGATCGTGCTATGTCCTCTAAGAAACTCATCTATATTCTAATTATGTTCCACTTATGTCTACTCCATCTTTATTTCAAGGTGACAAAAGTAGTGAAGCTTAAGTCCTAGAGATAGGGCTTTCTCAGTCAGTCCCTGCTGTCAGTTATGGGATTGGTCTCAAACTCAAAGTATCCCATCAGTCCAGTTCTGTCTCAAAGTTGTAAAGATTTTAGTCATGAACATGAGGACTCATTATTGAACCCGAATTTAGATATGCCCTCAGATCCCTTCTAAGAATCCTATGATAGCATAGACCTAGAGTTAGAAGTATGAACCCAGGAGTTTAGAAGTAGTAGAGTTGGAATAATATCATCCATATTGAATAGATTATGTATTCATAGGGATAGTTGTACCAAAGTGAATCTGTAGGCTTGAACAGTTCAAGCAAAAAATTAAGATTATTTATTTGAAATTAAGTGTATAGAGGTGGGTGTGAATTACGATGTGTGATATTAGAAGTATATGATGAAATAGTAGAAGATAATGTGTTTATTAAGTCAAGCATATGTCGAACAGAATGTAAGTATGTGGTGATGATTGCAGTTTAGTTCAGAGCTTAGTAAAGTGTTCACAGACTTAAGATGATGGCTTAAAGTTAAGGGGGAGATGATAGATCAAGTAACCAAGTCAGGCTCTCAGACTTCCAGTAGTAGTGCTAGTATGTATAGAAAGATCAATAAGGGAAAACAATTCTCGATCCATCCTTATTTGTATACAAGTTTTGTACTTCAGTTAACATGATGCCTACATATGTTTCATAACTCAGTTCTATGAACAAAACTTATATTCACATGTTTCTCATAGAATTTTGTGCGCTTCCAATTCCCCGCATAAGGAGTTCCAGCCTACTCAGTATTACGAATCATGTCTCATGAACATAGAAACTCTAACCTCAGGTCATTAAGTTCATGACTCATGTACATATATCATGATTTATGAGTATACTCAGCTTCCATGACTCATGTTACACCCCCACTGATCAAATAAATTTAAACTATGTCATGTGTATCATCAGTTCTGACCTTTTTGGTAAATCCATATTATTGACATTCTATTCCTCAGGTTTCAGTCATGTGTCAAGTTCAGTCAGTGTCTATTCATGCTTCAGGTCCTCCTGATTAAACCCTTCAGTGAGCTCTCTTTGTGGAAACAGTGTAGTGATGATCAGTTGCTTAAATGGGAAAAAGTAAATGTTTTATTTTAAGAAAAGATTGTTGCATGTTGTTTTACACAAGGGTGTAGTTATAAAGATAGACTTGAAAGTCATATTAGTGTGCAAGTAAATAGTTAGCAAGAGGTTTTTTTTAGAAGTTAGGAAAGTACAGAGTATGAATGTATATACCGATCCTTGACTTATGTCAGTCCCCATCATGTACAATAAAAACTTAGTTGCTATCTCAGTTACAATTTCAGTATTTAGTACCCAGTAATCAGTCTCAAAATTTAGTATTTCAGTATCAGTCTGAACCTCAGTTATCAGTATTCAGTTATCTGAACACAGCATTTAGTTCCAGTAAGAATATCAGTTACAGTCTTAGTTATAGTGTCAGCTTCAGTTCTATAATTGGATCAGAAAACTCAATTTAATTTCAGTCTTGCTTGACCATAGTGTACAGTTAACAGTTACTCAATTATAGGTATTTTAATACCTCAGTCTATGGAATGTTTCCAAATCATGCAGTACGTTGGTCTCACATTCACAAATAATACAGACTTCATGAATACATGCTCAGTCACCTCATGTTACTCAGTTAGTCCTTACCTCCTATGCATAATATTTTACAGCCTTAGTCCAGTTGTACAGACCAGTCTTACATGCCCAGTATTTAGCTATCAGTTATTCAGTTAATCAGATAGGTTAGTATATTTATACATTCGTTCTCAACACCTCATAAATCTTTCTGTAGTCTCAGTTGCAGTGCATGAAGCTTCATTACTTCACCCTAGATGATGTTCATAGGACTTAACTCATCTTACCAAATCTCAATCAGGTTATGATTTTCTTACTCAGCTATCTTATAAAGACAAATTCGTACAGTTTAGTTTCTATTTCCCCAGCTATGTGCCCTAGCCGAAATCTCATGAAAGAATGTAACCATTCTAAGATGAACAAACCAGATAGGTGCAAGCTCAGCTCAGTTCATGTATCATGGCTCATTCTTAGATCTCAGATAATCAGTCACTATTTAGTTCCTAGGTGCCTTGTGCATCGCCTTAGTTTCACTAGTAGCTCAGCCAAGTCAGTATTCCTAGAGGGACCTAGTGTCCTAATTGGAGATACATACGCTATAATCCCTTGAACTTTCATGACTTAAACATCCCACTCCCTTTTAACATAATGAATCTAGTTTGGAGCCGGGATACTCATATGTTGACCGACAAGTTTGAATCCCAATTGTGAGCCATGTATTTAGGGGCTCAGTTCAGTTCACGAAATTTAGTTTATGTATCATGTTTCATTCTCAGTCATGTTCTCAGGTTCCCGTTCATGCATACTTCTAGCATTATCATGGGGTCATCAGTACTTTTTAGTTTACGTAATAGTTTTTCTTGAACATACTCAGTTCTATGTTCAAATTACCATTACAAATTTGGTATTCAGTTCGTGCTTAGATCCCCATTACAAACTTTGTACTAAGTACCCTTGCATATTCAGCCATGCATTCATATATTAGTTCAGTCATATCATTATGAATCATACATGCATTCACACTATGAGAAATCCAGTTCATCAGAACATTCAGTCATGTATTCATGAGTTAATTATCCATGCATCAAATATGCATGAATTCATCTTATTAGTCATGCATCAGATATGCATGTTCAGTATGTTATATTCAGCTCTTCAGTCAAGTCTATCATGAAATTATGTTTCGATAGTGTATGTGTTGGATGTACTTTAGTTGATCTTTTCTGCCATCTCACTCAATCTCATTCAAGGACGAATGTTCTCAAGGGGGAGATATTGTAATATCCCATACTTTTTCTAGCTTGAAAATTTTCCCCAAGAATGTTAGAAGCTTTCTTTCAAAGATAAATTCACTTTTATATACATGGAATTTTTAAGATTTTTATTTTTTGTCACATGGGAATTGAGTTCGCTTTCCAACTATGCCAATTTCATCAAAATCCGACATTGGACTAGGAGGTTATAGATGTTTTACTCAGGCAGTCACAACTGCCCAGGTGTGACGATGAAGGCCGATAGAGCGTCGGACAAGCGACGGACTATCGTACCCCACCATCGAATTGAGGCAGTGCGTACACTCTCTGTTTGATTGCGACAGAGAGGGTCGGCAGACAGTCGACCCAGCGACGGAACATCGCACCCCACCATCGCACCAAGGCAGTAGGTCCCAGTTATGGTCCCAGTTCGATGGTGAGTCCGACAAACCGTCGAACTAGCGACAGACCGTTGTACCCCACCGTCTAATGTTCCGCTCAGTATTTTTAAGTTGTTTTTTAAAAAAGGTATTTTGGTCTTTTACCACCCGTTTATATATACATTTATACTTGACCATAGCTCAGAAGTTCATTATTTTTTTACAACTACTAATTAGGGTTTCTCTCAATGATCAATCCCCAAGAATAAGAAACCCTAGGTGCTTAATTCCAAGACAAGAATTCAAGTTTTCCTCTGTAGATCTTCAAGAAATCACAACCCAGGTATGCATAGTGTTAATTCATGGACTCCTTTCATCTATGAAGCCCAAGAATATCTTTTCTAGGTTCAAGTTTATGGATTTCCTCTATGAATTTCATGTTGGGTTTGTTGTTATTCATGTTGATAATGACTAATTAAATTTTAATCCATGTTTGGTGATAAATTTCATGTGGAATTGATTTGTATATGTGTAGGTTCATATAAACCCATAATTAAACCCTTGAATGATGAAATTAGAATTAAACCATGATGTTTAATTGTTGTACAATATTGTTTACACATACTATGCCTATCATGTGTTTGATTAAATACCTATGTGAATGAAAAGTGCCTAACTAGTATGATATCATGAAATCCCCATGTTTGTACAAGTTCATGCATATCACATGTTTGATGAAATGCTTCAATAAATGAATTATGGATTATGATGTTAGTCATTGTTCAAGTAAGTCATGCTTTGTCAGTTTTCTTCTATCGAGTCCTAGGGGCACTTGTACCCGAAATATTAGCTATGTGCCTAGAGCCACGTTATGTTTTCACGATACTCTCAGTCAAGGCATGATCCATAGAACTCAGTCAGTCATGTGACTCAGGAAAACCCAGAAATCTCAGAAATCTCAGTAATATTAGTAGTTCAGTAATCTTAGTGACCGAAATACTCAGTAATATCGGTAACCTCAGTATTCCCAGTAAATGTCAGCAACTTCAGTACTCTTAGTCAGTCCTCAGAACTCAGTAGCATTCTGTTAGTCAACGTAACTCAGTAAACTCAGTTTTTCTCTGCTAAACAATACCATTAGAATTAGTTTAGTTTAATTAAATCAGTTTAGTTAAATTAGTAAAGTTCAGTTAATCAGTTCAGTGTCTTTCAGGTGGGAGTAAGATTCAGCAGCAAGCGAGACTAGGAATGAGGGATCACCCGCTAAATAGGACTAAGATCCCTAGAAGAAATCCCTAAGTTCTAAAACTACGTAGCCAGCGTAGGTTGAGATGCACCCTACATATTTATAGACATATATACATCTCATTTGGGTTACCTATCAGGAGGGGTTAAATGGATGAGCTCCCTGTTAGAGAGGGTATACTCACAGCAGGTCTTTACCCTTGGCACGGTACTGACACCCTTCCATCTAGGGTTACAGGTTGGACCCCACCAGTTCAGTTCTGGGGCATGTCAGTTAGATGATTACTTCTCACAATTTTAGTTTCAGTCTCAGTCTTAGTCTCAGTAAAAGAACTAAGATAGTCTTTCAGATTTCAGGATTGTCAGATACAATCAACTCAAACACAGTACGAAAATCATCTAGTTCCATCAGATTCAGGACTGTCAGATACAGTCACTCATGTTATCAGCTATATAAGTTATCATAACTCATGTTATCAGTATTAAGCTTCAAGACTATCAGATACAGTCAACCAGACCAGTTCTTCATAATCAGAACTATCAGACATAGTTATTTATGTATTAATAACATAGTATCAGTCCCTCAGTATTCAGTAATACAATATCAGTCTTTCTCGCTCATCAGTGAATCAGATGCCAATGCCAGTAGATTCAGTAGTAAGAACTCAGTATTCAGTCATATCACGATCTCATTTACAGTTACATAGTCATGCATGTATTCTCACGTTCATATTTTTAAGGCAGACATTATTGTTAATGCATATGACCCCTTTTGTATTTAGCCTACCTTACTTACATACCAGTACAATCCCACGTACTAATGCATTCGCGCTATGGTGTTTTATTTTATGCAATACATTTAGAAGCACGAGATCCAGAGCATCAGTAGCATTTGAGGTTTCAACAGACAGAGTTAGCAGTGAGTCCCCATTATTCGAGGATGATATTATTTGATTATATTATTCTTTTTGTACTTATTCTTCTCAGTAGATAGAGTTAGTTAGGGACTTTTCCCATCAACTCCTTATTCAGATAGTTTAGAGGTTTTTCGACTATAGTATGTCAGGCAGTTAATTCAAATTCATTTTGGTATTTTATGCTATTTTTTAGACATTGTTTTGTCAGATGTGTATTTAGCGTTGAACCTTATGGCCTTACAGCTTCTATTTCGCATTATTATAGTATATGTATATATACAGTATATTATGCAGTGTACAGGTACAAATATTAGTCATGGCTTAGCTTGTGGTCTTTCGGGGTCATGAGCACTATGTAGCTTTTCGGGTACCAGATTCGGGGTGTTACAATGTGTTTTCACAGAAAGATTTAAATCTTCGTTAGATCATGTGGTTATAATTGTTGAAAGATTATGATATATGTGTTTTTATCATTCGAGTAAGTACAATGTAATGGCAAATGCCCTTAGTAGATTGTTTATGGGTAGTGTTTCTCATGTAGAGGATAATAAGAAATAGTTAGTCAGGGAGGTTCGTCATCTTTCTAGATTAGGCATGTTGTTGGTGGATTTAGCTGAGGGTAGTGTATGGGTTTAGAATAGTTTGGAATCTTCTCTGGTTGAGAAAGTAAAAGAGAAGCAAAATAGGGATTCCAGTCTGGTTAAGTTGAAGGAATCAATTAAAGATCAGAAGGTAGAGGTTTTCTCCCATTAGGGAGATAGTGGGTTGCAATGTCAGAGTAGGCTGTGTAAGTCGGGTATAGATGGTTTGATATAGTGAATTCTTATAGAGGCACATGGTGCACATTATTCTATTGATCTAAGAGCCACTAAGATTTATCATGATTTACGGGAAATCTATTGGTAAAGTGGTATGAAGAGGGATATTGTAGAGTTCGTAGATAAGTTTCCTAATTATCAATAGGTTAAGGTTAAGCAATAGAGGCCTAGTGGCACAATTCAAGAGTTCAGCATTCCTACTTAGAAGTGGGAAGAGGTGAACATGGATTTTGAGACAGAGTTGCCCTATTTGCGTCGTCAGCATGATTCAATATGGGTTATTATAGACAAGATGACCAAATTAGGCCATTTCTTGCCAGTTCAAACTTTCTATACAGCCGAGGACTATGCCAAGATCTATATTAGAGAGTTGGTTAGATTGTATAGAGTCCCGTTGTCAATCATTTTAGATAAAGGTACTCAATTTACCTCTCACTTTTGGAAAGATTTTCAGACGAGTCTTGGTACCCAAATTCATCTTAGTACAGCCTTTCACCCTCAAATAGATGGTCAGGCAGAGAGGAATATTCATAGCCTAAAGGACATAGAGAGAGCAAGTGTTATTGACTTTAAGGATAGTTAGGATGATCACTTGCCTTTGATTAAGTTTGCCTACAATAAAAGTTATTATTCTAGTATTCAAATGGCTCTATTTGAGGCTCTATATGGGTGAATATATAGGTCTCCTATTGGTTGGTTTGATGCAGTTGAAACTATAATAATAGGGCAAGATTCAGTATTTGATACGATTGAGAAGGTTTAGTTAATCAAGAAGAGGCTTAAAACAACCCAAAGTCGCCAGAAATCCTATGCAGATGTGAGGAGAAGAGATCTTGAGTTTGATTTTGGTGACTTAGTTTATTTGAAAATCAGTCCCATGAAGGGAGTGAAGAGGTTTGGCAAGAAGGGCAAGCTCAATCCCCGATATGTTAGCCTTTACATAATCTTGAGTCACTTTAGAAAAGTAGCTTATAAGCTAGAGTTTCCTATAGATTTGGCATCAGTGCATCCAGTGTTCCATGTCTCTTTGTTAAAGAAGTGTATTGGCGACCCAGCTGTAGTAGTCCCTTTAGAAAGTACGAATGTTTATGACAACTTTTCTTATGAAGAAATCCCAGTTGAAATCCTGGATCCTCAGATTCGTAGACAAAGGGACAAAGAAGTTACCTTGGTCAAAGTTCTTAGGAGGAATTAGTCCGTTGAGGGAGACACATAGGAAGCAAAAGTAGACATGTGTACCAAGTACCCTCACCTTTCTCCGCTAACTTAGACTCAGTTTAAGGTAACAATTTTCCATAGATTATCTCTTTTCTATTCTCAGTTTTAGCTATATAATCATCTTCCTATTATTGCATGCATTCACAAATCAGTACAGTCAAGTATCATGTTTCAGACTCAGTCATGTAACCATATTTTCAATTATGCATTTTCAGTATGTAATTTCGGTTCCCTTAGTATTCTTAGCTTAATTAGTCTCATTCGATGACAAATGTTCCCTAGGGGGAGATATTATAATACCTCGTATTTGTCTTAGCTCAGTTCAGGTCATAGTGCATGCATTAAAGGCTTAGAACCTGAAAATTTAGCTAAGTGTTGGGGACTTAGTTTTATTTTTGGCCTCTTAACTTTGATGATTTTTAAAGTGACCTTCTCAACCCGGAGATGTAAGTTCTTGAGTTAATTCATATTCAGGGGTGTAAGGGGAATGTCTCGGGGAAGTTTTGGATTTCTTGCATGAGGATTGAAGCACGTTTAGATTTTGTTACCAGCACCTCAATGTGATTGCATCATGTCTCAATGGATATAGCGATGAGGAGTTCATCACATCCTGGTGATGCTCAATTCGACGTTCCAGTTATGAATATAAATCCTAGAGGGGCAGTCTTTTCTTTTCCCATTGCCTAATCTATAAAAACACAGTATTAACATTCAGTTAAGGCATTATATGCCCATATTCCTTGATTTCTCTCTAAATTAAACCCTAACCCTTCCCCAAGTTCATCAAGTTCAATCATTTTCCCTTTAAGAAAGCCAAGAAATTATGCTTCCCAACCCAACAGCGTTCAAGACAAATTAATCCTCTTTCAAGATTAAAGTTTTAAGGTATGTTTGGTGTTCATCCATGAGTGCTTTTCACCCATGGAGTCCAAGAATCAATTTTTAAGTTTGAAATTATGGTTTTCACATGTTATTATGAATTATATCCATGAAGCTCATACGAACTTTGATTTCGAATCATATTTACCATGTGATTTCATGACAAGTATCCCTTGACACGCTTGAATGATGATTATTTGCATGTTAAATCCTTAACCCATGATTTTAATATTGCAATTATGCTATTATCACATCTTTTAACTATTCCCATTCTTTAACTCATGAACCTCATGTGTTTGATGAAATGCCTATGAGATCAATTTTGAACAATGATCCCTATTATTATTTGTTAAGCTATATTTCTTTATTGATACTTCTATTCAGTGCTGGGGGTTATGAATATCGAAAACTTAGTCATCTACTTAGTCTCAGTATCTTTTAGAATTGTTTCATATATGGATGAGCATTATTCATTCAGTTAGTTATCATAATCAGTTAAACTTAGATCAGTTCAGTAATTCTAGTCAGTTCAGTTAGGAGTAGGATTTAACACCGAGCGATCCTAGGGATAGGGGCTCACCTAATAGTAGAGGGTGTGACTCTTAGTAGTACTCCCTATATTCCAAAACTACGTAGCTAGTGTAAGTGTGAGATATTAACTTACCAGTTGAGGGTCGACACATGTTTCACCAGGGCACCTTCCAGTAAAGGGTGACTCTTTAGTCTTTCGGGACTTTACTTTAGTGGATTCACACAACCATTATTAGTACCCGTTGCATGGTACTGAAAGCCTTCCTACTGGGGTCACAGGTTGGACCCCAATTAGCTCAGATCGAGGCATGTCGGTTAGATGATAGCTCCCACAGTCACAGTCCCGTATTTAGTATAGAATCCATTTTCAGGTTTGTTTGACCATAGCATTCACTTATCAGTATTTCAGTACTTCGGTTTATGGACTATTTTAGAACATGTTTTATGCATGGTCATGCATTCTCAGATTTTATAGTTTTAATGTATTTATATTCAGATATTCTATGTTATTCATTAAGTTAGTTATTATTTATACACATGAATCCATGCATATTAGTCTAACCTCATCTCTTATACCAGTGCATTCAAACTACTGATCGCATACTCTTTTCTTGCTCTATGATGTTTAATATCATAGGTTCAAATGTTCAGGCTCCTGACCACGCTGAAATAGTTTAGCCTAGCAGCAGTATTAGTTGTGTTGAGTCCTCATCTATCAAGGACATGGTGGTTTATATCAGTTTACTTCAGTATTTTAGTATTTTCTTTCAGTTGTCATTTGGAGTTAGTTAGGGCCTGTCCCATAAACTCTTTTCAGTTAGTTTTAGAGGCTTTCAGATATTTCAAATACTCAGTTGATTTTTTAATCTTTTTAGTTATATTTTTAGTATGTTCGTTTAGATTTCATACTTGAGAATTTTGTTATATTAATTTAAGTACTTAAAACCTCTGGCATTATTTAGTTATTTCCGCACATGTGTATCCTATTACCATATTATTTAGTGATAACACCAATTCATGGGTTAGCTTATGGTCTTTTGGGATCATAAGCACCGTTGTCACGACTAAGGGGTAACCTCGGATTGTGACAACTTGTTACAAATTTTTTCTATATTTCCTATACATTTATGAGTTCTCTTTGTATCCTTATATGTTCGTACTCTCTCTTTTATTATGAACATCAATTGTTGCATAAACACTACAATATCCATTTGTTTCTTCTTATAAGTCTTTCAGTTTCTAGCCTACCATGTAAGGTATATTACTCTACTATATATTGCACTGATCAACTCTTTCTTAAGCCTACACCAATGTTTCTTCTCTATATTGTGTAGTTTTGCTGTTACTTCTTGTTGACCAAGTTTAATGCTCATCCATTGATGAACTACTGATCACACCTTCTAGGGGTGGATCCAGGGTAGTGAGTGGAGGTTCTCAGGAACCCATTAACTTTTGTGTGGAACTAATATTCATACAGATAAACCTGATCAATATATATGAGTTACAAGTTGGGAACACATTAACAAAGTGTGTTGTTGGTCTAGTGGAGTAAATTGGCTTGTAAAACTTTTACAACCCTTTTGATTGTGGGTTCAAGTCCTCTTAGTTACTATTTATTTTTATTTTGATTAATGTCAAAAATCCACAAACTTTAAATCCTGAATTTGCCTCTAATATCTACTTAATCTATCTATACTCCACCAGTAGATGATAAGATATTCCACCTCATCTATTGCACAGAGCACACATGTACTCGTGTCACAGCCTAACCCTATCACAGATATTCTTTCTTTTGTTATTAACTTCTTAAGTGCTGCCAACCATAGAATAGAGCCATATTTTTGTAACATCAATCTGCTACAAAGCAGTCAGTTAGCAATAAACAAGGTCCCTTTCCCCACAATGGCAAGATAACTCCTACACATATTAAGGATATATCTTCTATTATTATACCATCCTTCAATCTCTATCTTAATGTTATTGAGCTTCTTCTAATACTAATCACAATCCATCATAGCTTTATGCTCCTAGATACTCTCCCTCTGCTTCATATAAATGTTATGGATCCATCAAACCTACAACAACTCCTTATTAATTACTAACTACCATGTCAACTTTCCCACTGCATCCAAGTTTAATAATTGCAGCTCTTGATGTTAAGTCCTCCATACACCTTTGCCCTACATACTTTGTCCTATGCTACCAGTGATATGTTTTTAGCATCTTCAGTAATCACCCACAAGAAAAACATAAATATTTTATCCCAATCCTTCAAAACACTATGTAGCCAAATGAATATATACCCGTAAATGTTGTGTAGTGAAAACAAAGAAACATTTATAACTTGGAGACGACGTGCCACTACCAGAAATTTCCCCTATTGCAACGAACTTTTAGGCGACGGTTTCAAAAGCGTTGCAATAGAGGGTTTATTGCAACGGTTTCAACCGTTGCATAAAAAAATTGTTCTAGTAGACCCATTAGATGCTATAAGTGTTGCTGTTGTTTGATAACCATTGAAATAGAGTGTTTTATTGCAACGGCTGCCTGAACCATTTCCATAGAATGAGCTATGACATCGCTTTATTATGAACAGGAAGCTATTACATTGGTTTGTTTTTTCCAACCATAAAATTTCACTACAAAACCACCAAAAATAAACCCTTATATATATAAATCACACTAAGTCTTAAACCAAAAATAAATAAATTTCACCAGATCTGATCAGCCACTACTATGACCACCATACTCCGACCACCATATCACTCTCCAGCCACCATACTGTGACCATCATACCACTTCTCTAATCCCAGTATCACTACTCTGACAACCAGACCTCAATTTCAAATCTGCTCCGACCATCACTTCATGAATCCGGAGAGTGCGACCATCGTAGCTCGATTTTGAAGCTACTCTGACTTCAGCTCCTCCACTGCTGAACAAAACATCCGTGTCTAATCTTTGACTCAATGGTCAGGTACCTGTCATTTTTTATTTTTGAGTTCTTTTTTTGTATTTATTTGATGTGTTTATAAAGTGTTCGATGATTTGTGCCAATGAAGTAAATCACTGTAGAAGACTGCTGAATCATTGATGTTGTCACGACAAGGGATCCATATAGAACCTAGCCAATGGTATGGTCAAAACCTTGAGTTGGAAGTAAAAAAAAAAGTAGCTTTTTAGCCTAATTCACACCATCCATTTGCGTTTTGTGAATACCTGCAGGTCATGGTGCCATTTAGGTATGAATTATTTTTTACGGAACTTCTATCACTGGTGGAATCATGGGAGATACCGATGACTAGGATAGATGATGCTATTGAAAGAATCTTGAGAGTTAAATTTGTTATTTGAAAATCCATTTACAGATAGATCATTGATAGACTTGGTTGGTTGCAAGGTATTCTTACATCTTTCTGTTGCCTATTGGAACTATTTAGACATTTCTGAGTCTAACACTACTTTCTCTACATTTATAAGAGTACAACATCGTCTCATATTGGAGAACAATCGCATAACATGAGTAGGCAAGAACCACTTCTTAGAAGAAACTCCCTCTTAAAAAGGATTAATAGCCTCCCAACCCCATCTTTATAGATAGAAAGTCACTGCTAGTTTTGAAAATGCCTTCTAGAACCTTGTCTATCTGCCTTTTGGAATCTTGTCTATCATACTCTTCCCTAAGAGCTCAAGTTTTAATCAGATTACATGTGACCAATGTGTTTGTTGCCTTTATCCCTTTAAGTTCATAAACCCCTTACTGCTCAACATAACAACAACAACAACAAACCCAGTATATTCTCACAACTACTCAACATAGTATTGTAAATATTTCTCTCCAATCTATTTGTTACTTTTTCCAGACCAAAAAATAAAACAAAAGAAAATTTGTTAATCTCACCATATTGAGAACTTATTTTTGCAGGGACATGAGCAGGAATTCATTTAATGCATCAGATTTCCATCATGGATTCCAAGCCTGCAATAACAACATTGTATGCTCTATCTCTCTCTCATATTTTTTTGTTTCTACATGTGTTTGTTTATGCACGACCACGAGCAGGTTCACAAGTGTATGTGTATACTGTGCTAGTGTATGCCTGCATCATTTGATATGGACAGGTTTCCTTTTCTTTCTCATTCTTATGGATTCAATTCCTAGAAGTTCTTTTTAACCTAATGAACGACCTTGTGTTGTTAGGGTAATGGAAGACACAGGACTTCAGTCATCAGTTCCAGCTAAGCTTTTCAGCCTTCATCAGTTGCAGACAGTGTTAGTGTCCCTTTTTCTTTATGTGGTGTAGATTGAGTATCTTAACTGAAATGTCCTAACTCCATTGAGTATACTGATATTTGATGACAATGTGCTCATTTCTTACAGCATCTTGAAGAATAACAAACTCAACGTCTCACTTGAAATTAGAACTCATGCTGATGATCTTGGATACCAATATGGAGGATGGACAGCTACATGGACAGGACTCAGTGGGAGAATCACAGTTGGTAAGTACTGTCTGATTACAAGTCTCTCCCTAACATGATTATAGACAATACATTATCAAGAGATTTTAGTAACCATACAATACTAATCAAAATCCGAAGTCCCATTTCTCACTTGGTCTCTCAAATTGAAGAGAGAAGAATTTTAGTTTTCATTCTAAACTTCAGGAAGAAAATATTTCATTATCTTCTTGTTCAGGCATATTAAAACATCTACACATTGTATCAACCATCCTCTCTCATTATTTGCACAGTGCTTCACTTCCATTGTACCTTGTTCGCAAAGTTCTGCTTATAGTGAATTGTGGTTCTCCCACTTTTCACAACCCCAACCCCAATCTCCTAGAGGTGATTCTACTTCCATCCCATGATGAAGGTTATGTTATTGATGTTGTTTTACCGTATTAACCAGCCAATGAGGTCTTATCTTCCCCCGTTCTTTCCTATATGCTTTGAAATCCTTGTTTATATTCGTTTTCTTTGTATTTTATGTTACCAAGACTTGTATTTTAGTCCATCTCTTTTCCTCTGGTTTTTTTCTTTCTTATCAGGGTTCTATTATTTTAGATGTAATGATTCACAGAGATTGTAATTACGGGTTGTGCTGGCAGGTTACTAAACTTAAAGCTGAAAGGCTTGTAGAAATAGCTCCTCACTACTATCAGTTGAAAGATGTCGAACACGGTAAGTGCTCTTACTGTCTTTTATTGCAGCAAGTGTTTTTATTTGTTATGTTCAGCTTCTATTGGTCTGGCTGCCTTATTGGTGCCTCACGACACATTACTAAGAGTAGTCCCCCATGTCGTCCCTCATGAGTGACCTGCAATCCAACCTGGACGTTGGGTTTAATCAAAGGACTAGCGGTACTCATTATTGTTTTCAACAAAATATTTGTTGTTTACAGTTTCCTAGTTTGAGTTATTTGCTCTTTCTTTCTTGTGTTGGAGGCATTCAAGAGTGCGCTAAAAGCTTTCAGGAGTAACATCATTTTCTCAAATGGCCTGCTAGATCCATGGAGTGGTGGCAGGTATTCTTTAGTTTCTTGTGTAGACTATGCAACTGAATCTAATAGTTTTACTAAAATTATATGTCAAACATTTTTGTAGCGTCCTGGAGGATGTGCCAGAAACTATAGTTGCTCTTATAACTGAGAAAGGTAATTCTCTAACTATTTTTTATATAATTCCTCATTATCCTCATTCTTGGATATAATTAACAGTATAACAACTTGTCTTTTCTCTTAAGTGATCGGCAAGTTTACTGGTTATGTTGCTGTAGTTATTTGTGTGTTGAGTTATGCATGAAGTGCCTGTTTTAGTAAACAACCTTATAACCGTTAAAGCCGTGAAGCGACACTGTTTAAATCCTAATCTATATGTAAAACTTAATGACCACCGTTAAGTAAACAACCTTATATTAGTAAACAACCTTATAACCTTAACAACCACCGTTTAACCTTATAACCTTATATTAGTAAACAACCTTATAACCTTAACGGCCATTGTTTAACCTTATAACCTTATAACCTTAACGGCCACCGTTTAACCTTATAACCACCTTTAAGTAAACAACCTTATAACCTTAACGGCCACCGTTTAACCTTATAACCTTATATTAGCAAACAACCTTATAACCTTAACGGCCACCGTTTAACCTTATAACCACCTTTAAGTAAACAACCTTATAACCTTAACGGCCACCGTTTAACCTTATAACCACCTTTAAGTAAACAACCTTATGTTAGTAAACAACCTTATAATCTTAACGGCCACCGTTTAACCTTATAACCTTATATTAGCAAACAACCTTATAACCTTAACGGCCACCGTTTAACCTTATAACCTTATAACCTTAACGGCCACCATTTAACCTTTTAACCACCATTAAGTAAACAACCTTATAACCTTAACGGCCGTCGTTTAACCTTATAACCTTATATTAGTAAACAACCTTATAACCTTAACGGCCACCGTTTAACCTTATAACCTTATAACCTTAACGGCCACAATTTAACCTTATAACCTTAACTAGCAAACTTATATGTGGTTTACGTACTTATTTTGTTGTGCAATAATCCTTTTTATGTTGTTATTTAAGTGCTAATTTATATTATTTGTTCTCTTTTTATAGGTGTGCAAAATGAAGAAAGAGATGAAGAAAATGATGAAGACATTGACCTTACTTAGAAGATTTATGGGTTGTGGATAAATGCTCTAATATCAATAGTTTTGTGTTGAATTTTTTGAAACTTATCGTGACTTGAACTTGCTAGTATGTAAAAACTTAACTAATCACTTGGACTTGATACATTTTACTTTTGGGTTTAAATTACTAGCTTGTTGCATATTTTGAATTATAAGATTATTAATGAATAATTTTGTTCTGTGATGTGTATATATTGTGTTAGCACAGAATAACAATAGGTAGTCAAAAAGTGTTACAACAAAATAACAAAAGCGTCGCATTAGATGCTATTGTAACGGTTTAATGTCGTTGCAATAGATGAAAGTATGCATTCCAATAAGTAATGAAATAGTTGTAATAGGTAGTTAAAAAGCGTTTCAATAGAACAACAAAAGCATCACAATAGCATATATTGCAATGGTTACTAACCGTTGCAATAGCATCTATTGCGACAGTTCGTAACCGTTGCAATAGATGAAAATATGTGTCTCAATAAGTCAAAAAATAACCGTCGCAATAGGTCTATTTATGGCAACGGTTGTCAGAAATCGTCACCATAGCTCTTCCTATGGACACGGTTTAGACAACCATTACAGAAATTGTTGCAATAGACCTATCGCAACGCCCATCTATGGGACGCTTGCAGAACCGTTGCAATAGATCTATGGCAACAGTTTTTTTGTCTATTGCAAAAGTTTTGCAATCGTCACCATAGATATAATTTCTGGTAGTGTGCATAAGAAAGATGCCTTGTAGAAGATGCTCGAATTTTCTCTGTGATCTTCAGACATAGTTGGTGATAATACAACTTGCTCCACTTCTTTGGAGATAGTGGTAATCCCAAGTATCTCATAGGAAATCTACAAGGGACCAAACTAGTTAGGTGAATTAACTTCAGTCTCTTCTCTTCTTTCAACCCTGCTATGTTGATACTTGACTTTTCTTTGTTAGCCACTAAGCTAGTTACATTAGAGAAGTCCTCTTGTTCCTCCATTTCCTTACCTTCAACTGTGTCTTTAGCTTTACAGAATATCATCAGATCATCGACAAAAACTAGGTAATTTAGTTTTGTCTCCTTACACATAAGGTGGCAAACATAGTCAAGTAAAGAACTCATTTGTTTTATTAACCTTGATAGGTATTCCATAACCATAAAAAATAATAACGGGAAAATGGGATCCCCCTGCCTTAATGTAATGCCCCAGTTTTTTGGCACTTAAAAATTTCTCGAGCTTTGATCTCATTGCCTTGATTCTGCCTTGACAATACGAGTCATATGGTGTCTTGAATGGTCTGGTGACCCTAGTCGTAGGGTTTCTAGTGGATGGTGTTTTGGTTTCTGCCTTGGTTACGACTTGGGGATACGAGTCATAAGGACTAGTGACAGGTCGTTAGAATAAGAAATAACCAAATTAGTAAGTTTGTGTCTTGAATCAACTCTAAGTACAAGCGGCTCACTAAGATCTGTGAGGATAGGTTATGAGCCGTGAGGTGAAATCATAGGCTTCTCAGTGTCTAACCCATTTGAGTTCTACGTATCCTACGATTGGACCTTACAAGTTTTAGGCTCTAGTTATGAGTTAGGTGGTTGAGTCATAAGGTTGAAAGTGTATGGGGGTCTTGGTTAGTGTCTTGGTTATGAATCGTGCTCATGAGTCGTAAGGAGTGTGTAACGCCCTGAATCTATTACCCGGAACACTACACGGTGCTCATGATCCTAAAGGACCACAAGCTAACCCATGACTAATATTTGTACCTGTATACTACATAAAATACTGAATAATGCAGAAACATGAACTGAAAGGCCATAAGGTTTAATACTAGACATAATCTGAATAATATAACATCTGTGTGGGGTAATAGAATACCCAAAAAAAACTGAAAATTCTGAAGTCTGAAACATGATAGTCTGGAAAGCCTCTAAACATGGTTGTTTGAATAAGTAAGGAGTTGATGGGACATATCCCCAACTAACTCCGACTAATAAACAAATTAGTGAGATAATAAAGAAACATAAATGATCATGTCCTCGAAAGATGAGGACGCACTTCTAACTCTGATTGCTGATGTATAGAATCTGATGTTGCTCTGGAGCTCGTGTCTCTGAACCTATGGTATAAGACACCATATCATGAATGTGTCAGTACGACTGAATGTACTGGTATGCATGTGAGGTAGGATAAATGCATGGGGTTCATATGCATGAACAATAATAATAACCGACTGACTATCATGAGCATGAGAATACATGCATGAGACATAATAACTGACACTAATATCGTGATAACATGATTAATGATAATTGAGTATTGATAACATGACATACTGATAACTGGTATACCTGATAACATGGGTGACTGTAGCTGATAGTCCTGAATCTGATGGAACTATCTGAGTTTCGCACTGTATCTGAGTTGACTGTATCTGACAGTCTTGAAATCTAAAGAACTATCTGAGTCCTTTTACTGAGATTGATACTGAAACTGTGGGAGGTAGTAATTTAACCGACATGCCCCTAATATGCCATTATGGTTGAGTTGGGGTCTAATCTATAACTCCAATTGGAAGGGTGTCAATGCCGCACCACTGGTATGGACAAGCTGTGGGTGACCCTCATCTGATAGTGTCCCTAAAAGAGAATGGTGGGGACCATATCTGACAGTGCTTATCCACCTCATCAACCCTCACCGGACAGTGTTGATGTCTCAACCTATGTTGGCTACATAGTTTTGAAATGCAAGGATGACTTCTAAGGATCGCACCCTTATCTGACAGTGTCTTTCCCCATCCTTGGGTTCACTTGGTGATAATTCCTACTCCCATATGATTATACTCTGAACATGGGTTACTGAACTGAGCTGAATTAATTGAATTAGTTGAATTTCATTGACTGATGGAATATTACTGAGATCTGGCAAATGATTGAGATTACTGAGATTACTGAGTTTTTCTTGAATCCTGAGACTGATTGAATTCTACTGAACATGGCTTGACTGAGAGTATCTTGAAACATGACACTAATTCTAGGCACACAACTATATTTTTTGGGTAAAATTACCCCCAGGGCTCGATAGAAGGAAACTGACGAAGCATGACTTTATTGAGTACAGATCCACATCAACAATACATAATTTAATAAGTTGTGGATTTCACGAAGTATAGGGTTATCATACTATCTAACATGGACGAGAATGCTGATAATCATATCATAATCTCATGTTCTAATATCATGGGCATTCCGAAAATATACGCATATCACAATGATAGCATGGAAACCATTTAAACATAGGAGGATGACCAGCATGTCACATTTTGTTTATGTCTTGAGCTATAAAGCATGATTTCTACTCTTTCAAGCATTTTATCAACCACCTTTCATGCACAACTTAGGGCATAAGTGAATTCATCAAATTACACATCATAAGTAACTAAATTCATGGATTTTATCTTGCATGTTAACATAATAGCATGATAAACACACAAGGATTCCAACTTTGAAATAATTCAACATCAACAACATGATTACAAATAACCCCCAACATAAATACCATGATTTATAGATAAAACAAGGTTCTTGAGCTTCATGGATGGAAGGAATCCATGAATGAACACAACGCATACCTTAGTTTGTGAGTTCTTGAAGATTGACGGTGAAGCTTTCTTGAAATTGAAACTTCTATGAAAAGCCCTAGGTTGTTCTTGAGAGGTTTTTGAGAGAAACTAGTGTATTTTGGTTGAGAGGTATTTGAGAGAAACTAGTGTATTTTGGTTGAAAAGTGGCTGAATCACGTGTTAATGGGATTAAATAGGGGTGGGATGTTGACCCTTTTAACCCTGGACGCATCATTTAATTCCAGTAAAAATTCGTGAATTGGAACCCTGGCGCGACGCGATGCTATCGCGCCGTGTCAATGGATTTTGACAATTGGGAAATTGAGGTATGGAAAAATGTGAAGGAAATCACACTGAGACACTGGAAAAGTACAATTGCCATTTTAACTTGTGGCGCGGCGCACCACTGACCAATATGGCGTTGTTTTACGATGGGAACTTGAAATAGTCATAACTTCTTACCCGGTTATCGAATTTAGGTGAATTTTTAATCGATGGAAAGATTATTAAATTTACCATATGACAAAATGTGAAAATCTTGAATATTCCCCATGGAATAATCTTCATTCAATTTAGAAGCTAATACTAGGCATTCTTGGGGCAAAATTAGCTAGGAAAAAATTTGGGGTATTACAATATCTCCCCCTTGGGAACATTCATCCTCGAATGAGACTGAGAGTGAGGGGAAGAACATAAAATAACATACATATTGAACATGAATAACTAGACATGATATCATGACTGACGTGACTAATAAGCTGAACATAACATACTAAACATGCATATCTGATGCATGTGTAACTGATTCATGAATGCATGACTGAGAGTTCTAAGGAACTAAGCTTTCTCACAATGATAATGCATGTCTGATGGATAATTATATAATTGAACTGATACATGAATGCATGACTGAATATGCAATGGTACTTGATACCAAGTTTGTGATGAACACTAAACATGATACTGAGTAAGCTTAAAGAAGAACTGTTACCTTGAGCTTGATCTGAGTTAGAGGAGAAGAGGTGAGGATACTTGGTACGTATGTTTGATTCTGCATCCCAAGTAGCTTCCTCAATGGACTAATTTTACCAAAGAACTTTAACTAGAGGGACTTTTTTGTTCCTTAGTCTACGAGTCTGATAGTCTAGGATTTTGACTGGGATCTCTTCATAAGAGAGGCTATTCTTAACATCTATGATCTGAATAAGGACTACAACTGCTGGGTCACCTATGCACTTCTTGAGCAAAAAGAAATGAAAAACTTGATAAACGGAGGATAGATCTGAAGGCAATTCGAGCTCATAAGCTACTTTTCCAAAGCGATTAAGAATCTTGAAGGGCCCGAAATATCGGGGACTAAGCTTTCCCTTCTTGCCGAATCACTTCACTCCCTTCGTGGGAGAGATATTTAGATAGACATGATCACCAATCTCAAACTCAAGAGCCTTTCTACAAACATCTGCATAAGACTTCTGTCGGCTCTGAGTAGCCCGGAGTCTTTCTCTAATCAATTGGACTTTTTCTAGGGCATCGAATACTAAGTCAGGCCCTATGAGTGAGGCCTTACTAAATTTGAACCAACCGATCAGAGATATATATATCATACCATAGAGAGCTTCAAATGGAGCCATTCGGATACTGGAATGATAGTTGTTGTTTTATGTAAACTCAATCAAAGGCAATTGGTCATCCCAACTACCCTTGAAATCAATTGCACACGCTCTTAGAATATCTTCTAGAGTCTGAATGGTCCTTTCTTCTTGACCATCTGTCTGAGGATGGAAGGCTATACTAAGATGAACTTGGGTACAAAGAACCTTTTGGAACATTTTCCAAAAGTGTGAGGTGAACTAGGTACCTCTGTCTGAGATAATGGAAAAAAGAACACCGTGCAATCTGACCAACTCCTTGATGTAGAGTTTGGCATACCCCTATGTTGAATAAGAGGTATGAACAAGAAGAAAATGAGCTGATTTGGTCATTCTTTCTATAATGACTCAGACTGAATCATGCTGATGACGAGTTCGAGGCGAACCCATCACGAAGTCCATGTTCACGTCTTCCCACTTCCAAGTAGGAATAATGAACTCATACATAGGACCACTAGGCTTCTGATGCTCTTTATTAACTTGCTGACATGTAGAGAACTTAGCCACAAACTCTGTAACATCTCTATTTATCCCACTCCACCAATAGATCTTTCTCAAGTTGTGGTACATCTTAGTGGCCCCTGGATGAATACAGTAGCACGCATCATGAGCTTCTGAAAGAATTTGCTGCCTTAAGTCATCTATGCTTGGAACACAGAGACGATCCTAACAACGCAAAACACCATCTCCCCCTTGGGAAAAAAAATCTACTTTCTGATCCTGAACTGACTCTTTCAACTTGACAAGGCTGGGATCTCTATCTTGCTTTTCTTTCACCTAGGAAACTAGAGATGATTCTGAACTACTCTGAATGTATACACCTTCAGAAGAATCAACTAAGCGAACGTCTAGTATGGAAAGCTGATGGACTTCTTGAGCTAACTTCTTCTTACTGTCTTTAACATGAGCAACACTACCTACAGACAGTCTACTAAGGGCGTCGGCCACTATATTGACCTTACCTGGATGATAAAGGACACTCATGTCATAATCTTTTAAGAGCTCTAACCACCTTCTCTGAAAAATATTGAGATCTTTATGTTAAAATACATACTGGAGGCTCTTATGATCTGTGAACACATCTACATGATCACCATATAGATAATGCCTCTAAATCTTCAAGGAAAATACTATGGCTACTAACTCAAGATCATGAGTAGGATAATTCTTCTCATGGGTTTAAGCTGTCTGGAGGCGTAGGCTATAACCTTACCATGTTGCATGATGACACAACCTAAACCTACTCTGGATGCATCACAACACACTACAAACCTTACTGAACTATCTAAAAAGCTAAATCTGGAGCTGAGGTGAGTCGAGTCTTCAACTCTTGAAAACTCTTCTCGCAAGGATCTGACCACTGAAACTTGACTTTATTATGAGTCAATTAGGACATAGGGGATGCAATAGAATAAAATTCCTCAAAAAATATCTGTAATAGCCAACCAAACCCAAGAAACTCCTAATATCTGACGGAGAGATAGGGCGAGGCCAGTTTCTTACTGCTTTGGTATTTTGAGGACCACTGTGATGCCATCACTGGAAAAAATATGACCAAGGAATTCTATAGACCTTATCCAAAATTTTCACTTACTAAATTTGGCGAATAGCTAATGATCTCTGAGTGTCTGAAGTACTGTTCTGAGATGGTCTGCATGATCGTGCTCACTATAGGAATAGACAAGAATATCATCTATGAAGACTATGATGAATATATCCAAGTACTGCTTGAACACACGATTCATCAGGTCTATGAAAGCATCTGGGGAATTGGTAAGACCAAAGGACATGACTAGAAATTCAAAGTGACCATATCAAATATGGAAAGCTATTTTCGAAATGTCACATTCTCTGACTCTGATCAGATGATAGCCGGATCTGAGGTCTATCTTAGAGAAATAACTGGCACCCTGAAGTTGGTAAAAAATGTCATCGATTCTGTGGAGAGGATACTTGTTATTGACCGTAAACTTATTGAGTTGATGGTAATCAATGAATATTCTTAGTAAACCATCTTTCTTGCGTATGAATAAGACTGGTGCGCCTCACGGGGAAATGCTGGGTCTGATGAATACCTTATCAAAGAGATCATTTAACTGCTCTTTTAATTCTTTGAGTTCTACTGGTGCCATTCTGTATGGCAGAATAAAGATAGGCTGAGTATCTGGAAGAAGATTAATAACGAAGTCTATTTCCCTTTCAGGAGAAATTCTTGGAAGATCTTCGGGAAAGACATTTGAATATTCATTTACAACTGGAACTAATTCAAAACTGGGAGTTTCAGAACGTGAGTCCTTAACTCAAAAAAATGATAGACACATCCCTTGGCTATCAGTTTCCTTGCCCTTGGTAGAAAATAAGTTATCCTCTAAAAGCGGATACACTACCCTTTCACTCAAGGACGAGTTCATTTGGGAACTGAAACTGAACTATTTTATTTTTATAGTCGACTGTGGCATAGCAGGAATATAGCCAATCCACGCCGAGAATGATATAAAAACCAGTCATCTCTAATTCAACTAGATCTGCTGAAGTGAATTTTTGATATATCATAACCAGGCAGTTTCTGTATACCTGCTGAGCTATGATGGTTTTACCGATTCAGGTAGAGACTAAAAAGGGCTCTTCTAGAATTTTGGGACTAACTCCAAAATCAACTTCTATATAAAGAGTAACGAAAGACAAATAAGCTCATGTATCTAGCAAAGCGTAAACATGCACATGAAAGATCTGTAACATTCCAGTAACGACATCAGAAGAATTTTCCTAATCCTATTGGGACTGAAGAGTATAAAGTCGATTTGGGTGTTGCCCACTAGTAGTACTAGAGGTGGCACCCTGCTGATTTGGGCAACCGGACTAAGCTGAGGAGCGGAGATGACTCTGGTAACCTGACTGAGGGCAGTCTCTGACTTTATGGCCTGGCTTGCCATAACTAAAGAAGACATCGCTGCCAGCTCTGCACACACCCTTGTAGTTCTTACCACAAGTCTAACACAGAGGATTAGTTTTGGCACCGCTAACATTTCCCTGAGACTTAAAGCCTGGTGCTCTATCTTTGTTGCCGTCTCTAAACTTAGGAACTGGAGCATTGGCTGAAGAAGGATTTGGGATTGATAACGTAGGATGAAACTGAGAACGGTTTCCTCCTTCTAATTTACGTTGAGCAAAGTTGAAACTACCTTTCTTCGCTCTCTTATTCTTCTTCTCCCTTATCTTAATCTTTTGCTCCTTTATCTGCTGAGCATGGGTCATAAGTCTATCTAAAGTCATGTCACTATTCAGCATGGAGAATCTAGGCTCATTAACCACGCTATCATTCACCCCATAAATGAACTTACTCATCCTTGCCTTGCTATCTGCAACCACATAAGAGGCATATCTTGATAATTGAGTAAACTTAAGAGAATACTCTTTCACTGTCATATTACCCTGCTTGAGGTTGATGAATTCTAGCACCTTAGCTTATTTAAGCTCTAGGGTAAAGAATCTATCAAGGAAAGCAGACGCAAACTCCTCCCACTCAACTAAAACTGCATCATCTGCCCTTTCTGATTTCCACTACTTGAACCAAGTGTGAGCAACGTCTTGCATCTAATATGCATCTAGATCATCACTCTCAAAAGTAGTCACCCCTGTGATGTCTTTTACCTTCTATACCTGATCTAGGAATTTCTGAGGGTCCTCGTCTGTCTTAGACTCGAGAAAGGTTGGATAATTCATTTGGGTGAAGTCCTGAATTCTGGCTGTAGCTGAATTGGCCATTGGGTTGGCCGAAATGACAGCTAGTCGTCATTTTGAGCAGCAACTGACTGAACAAGAGTAGTGAATACTACCCTGAACTCTGCATAAGAAACATGATCTCCCAAAGGTTCTATGGGTTGAGAGGCTGCCTGGTTTCTTCTCTTATGAGGCATGTTCTGTAGAAAAAAAGGGAGAAATGGATTATAATGAGAAATTGACATGAGATTATGCTCACTGGCACGACATGAATACTAAAAGAAGGGAAAATGTTCCTAAGACATCTTATAACCTCCTGTACATAAATGTGGCGTGCAACACACCCATGTACAAGACTCTACTAGATGAGGCTTTCAGACTTCCTAGGACTCTATAGAACCTAGCTCTGATACAAAGTTTGTAGCACCTCAAATCTAGTACCCGGAATTCTACACGGTGATCATGACCCCAAAGGACCACAAGCTAACCCATGACTGATATCTGTACCTATATACAGTATAAAATACTGAATAATGCAGAAACATGAACTGAAAGGACATAAGGTTCAATATTGGACATAATCTGAATAATGTAACATCTGTGTGTGGTAATAGAATACCCAAAACAAAACTAAAAATACTAAAGTCCGAAATATAATAGTCTGGAAATCCTCTAAACATGGTTGTCTGAATGAATAAGGAGTTGATGGGATATGTCCCTAACTAACTCCGACTAATAAACTAATTAGTGAGATAATAAAGAAACGTAAATGATCATGTACTAGAAACATAAGGACTCACTTCTAACTCTAACTTCGGATGTCTAGAATCTACTGTTGCTCTGGAGCTCGTGTCTCTGAACCTATGGTATAAGACACCATAGCGCGAATGCGTCAGTACGGCTTAATATACTGGTATGTATGTGAGGTAGGCGAAATGCATGGGGTTCATATGCATGAACAATAATAATAATTGACTGCCTATCATGAGCGTGAGAATACATGCATGAGACATAATAACTGACACTAATACCGTGATAACATGATTACTGATAACTGAATGCTGAAAACATGACATACTGATAACTGGTATAACTGATAACATAGGTGACTGTAACTGACATTCCTGAATCTATTGGAACTATCTGAGTTTTGCACTATATCTAAGTTGACTATATCTGACAGTTCTGAAATCTGAAGAACTATCTGAGTTCTTTTACTAAGACTAATACTGAAACTATGGGAGGTAGTTATTTAACCGACATGCCCCTAATATGCCATTATGGAAAAGTTGGGGTCCAATCTGTATACCTTATTGGAAGGGTGTCAATACCGTGCCATTGGTAAGGACAAGCTGTGGGTGACCCTCATCTGATAGTGTCCCTAAAAGAGAACGGTAGGGCCCTTATCTGACAATGCTTATCCACCTCATCAACCCTCATCAAACAATGTTGATGTCTCAACCCATGCTAGCTACATAGTTTTGGAATGCAAGGATGACTTCTTATCACACCCTTAGCTGACAGTGTGTGTCCCCATCCTTGGGTTTACTCGATGCTAATTCCTACTCCCATCTGATTATACTGTGAACATGGGTTACTGAACTAAGATGAATTAACTAAATTAGCTAAATTCTATTGACTGATGGAATATTACTGAGATCTGATAACTAACTGAGATTACTGAGACTACTGAGTTTTTCTTGAATCCTGAAACTAATTGAATTCTACTAAACATACTTGACTGAGTGTATCTTGAAACATGGCACAGATTCTAGGAACACAACTATATTTTTTAGGTACAAGTACCCCCAGGACTCGATAGAAGGAAACCGATGAAGCATGACTTTATCGAGTACAAGACCCACATCAATAATACATAATTTAATAAGTTATGGATTTCACGAAGTGCAGGGTTATCATACTATCTAACATGGATTAGAATATTGATAATCATATCATAATCTCTTGTTCTAATATCATGGGCATTCCGACAACATACCCATTTCATAATGATAGCATGAAAACCGTTTAAACATAGGAGGTTGACAAGTATGTCACGTTTAGTTTATATCTTGAGCTATAAAGCATGATTTCTACTCTTTCAAGCAATTTATCAACCACTTGGCATGCACAACTTAGGGCATAAGGGAATTCATCAAATAACACATCATAAGAAACTAAATTCATGTATTTTATCTTGCATGTTAACATAATAGCATGATAAACACACAAGGATTCCAACTTTGAAATCATTCAACGTCAACAACATGATTACAAATAACCCACAACATAAATACCATAATTTATTGATAAAACAAGGTTCTTAAGATTCATGGATGGAAGGAATCCATGATTGAACAGAATGCATACCTTAGTTTATGATTTCGTGAAGATTGACGGTGAAACTTTCTTGAAATTGAAACTTCTATGAAAATCCCTAGGTTGTTCTTGAGAGGTTTTTGAGAGAAACTAGTGTATTTTGAGTGAAAAGTGGTTGAATCACATGTTAAATGGCTTAAATAGGGGTGGGAAATTTACCCTTTTAACCCTGGATGCATCATTTAATTCCTGTAAAGTTTCCCAAATTGGACCCCTAACACGACGCGGTGCTATCACACCGTGTCACTGGATTTGGACAATTGGGAAATTGAGGTAATGCGCGACGCAGAGCCATCGTATTGCCCCTTTTTTTGTTACCTAAATCTTTGGTGTGACGCAGAGAAAATAGTCCTGAGACACTAAAAAAGGAAAATTGCCATTTAACTTGTGGCGCGGAATGCTACTAACCAATATGGTGCTGTTTTACGATAGGAACTTTAAATAGTCATAACTTTTTACCCAGTTATCGGATTTAGGCAAATTTTAGATCGATGGAAAGCTTATTGAATTTTCCATATGAAAAAATTTAAAATATTGAAAATTCCTCTTGGAATAATGATCATTAAATTTAGAAGATAATACTAGGCATTCTTGGGACAAAATTATCTAGGAAAACATTCGGGGTATTACAGAGTGGTTATGAGTCAATGGTTGACACAAAGTCAAAGGCGACACTCTTTCAACTTTTAAGTTGAGGAAACTTTGGACATTTACCACTTTAACTCCTTGGACCCCATAATTTAAAACCTTTCTTAAGGCTTCATGATTATATCATTCCCAATAAAACACTCCCAAAAATTCTCTCTCAAGCTCCTCGTTCAAGC
This sequence comes from Capsicum pubescens, assembly GCA_030864215.1. Lineage (NCBI taxonomy): Eukaryota > Viridiplantae > Streptophyta > Magnoliopsida > Solanales > Solanaceae > Capsicum > Capsicum pubescens. The sequence continues at coordinate 72,314,014 of CM061541.1, read as the reverse complement.
TAAGACTAAGGTTTCAAAGAAAATGATTATCTAGGGTTCTAAGGGTTCTATCTCTTTAAATTTTTTTGATATTTCAGGCATATTACTCCTCTCTCATTTTAATTTTATTAAAACACATATTTTAGTGTATGACTTTCATGGTATTATTATGGTTTTGAAATAAAGGTTGGGGTTTTGAATGCTTATCATTCAATAATGTTTTTTCATGGTTTAATTATGGTTTTCCATCTTTTAAATATGGTTCTGAACATATGGGTGCATGGGTAAGGTAGTTGAACTTGAGAATGGTAATTTTCTTTACACTTGTGACTTTTGAAGTGATTATGACCCCAACCTCATATGTTAAAATTGGTTTGTAGTTATGAGAAAGGTGGAAATTTGAATTAGATGTACAATGGAATTTCTAAAGTGTTTGGTTGACTTATTTCTTGAAACTAATGCATGGAATAAATGGTTAAATGGTTAAGGATGGTTTTGAAAATTTTGTGGGGTACACTGGAATCCCCCAAGAGAATAATTTATGAAAACCTTGCGAGGTACATGGGAATCCCCTAAGTGATTTTAATAATGGAGTCTGCGGGGTATATGGAAATCCCTTAAGTGTTGGCAAAATGACATTGATTGCAAGTTATAGTTTGTATGATAATACCACTTAATAATTCCTTAATAATTAACTCCTGGAATTGGTGGTTTGGTTATGTGTTAAATGTTGTAATTGGGCAATAATAAGGGTTGTGATAGCTAGCCATGATGGTGTGAGTCCAAAGGACGGACACTAGAACTTCATGTTTACCGACATGAGAGTTGATCTAGATGACCATGTGCTTGTGGGGTACAAAAAAATCCCCCAAGAATATACACGTATATATGTATCATAGAGGAGGAAGGGTATAAGGGAATCCTTGTCCATTAATAATATATCCGATTCACATAGCTACCCGTACTAAGGCCCATTCAAGGGGTAACACAGGACCTATATAGCCTGTGGGTGGATTTATGACGATATAGCTACGCAACCTAGGGTAATGTTTTAAAATATATCTTAAATTTTGTTCCTTATCCCGGCAGAATATATATGTATTTATGTACTTGTATATGGTTATTCACATTGGTTTGACTTGATTTTGAATTAATGGCAGTACTTTATCTTTACACCAAAAATACACGCTAGCGTTCACCCCAATAACTGTCTTTGGGTGTTGTATCCCCACACAATGAAGGAACCGACCATACTCTTGTCCTCTTTCTCAGTGATTTGGTGATTCAGGGGTAGCTCTTGAGTCAAACTGAAGTGGTGAGCTTCTAAACACCAGAATACCCTATTTCATGATATAGATTTATTTATGTCATTATTATTTCTTTGGGTTTGGTTTTGACTATGGTTTGGGGAATGTACCGATTGGATCATTCTTTGGTTCTAATTAGAGGCTTTGTTGAGCCACTATGGGAATGGGTGGTGTCGGTATTGGTGTTAGCATTGGTATTGGGATTGGGATTGATATTAGATGGTTAATTTGTTGTGGAATTTAGTTGTAGTTTTAGACTTATTACAATGACGTTAATTTGATGTTATCTTATGTTGTTATATGTTTGAAATTCTTCCGACATCGGGTGAAGGTTGGTCAATGCTTTGGGTATTGGGGGTGGTCTCCGGTCCTGGTTGGACTTGAGATACCTGATACGGCCAAACTCTGGTTTGGGTCATGTTACTTATACCTCTTTCCCATCAAAATACCCATAATTACTCGCATTTACCATTATAGAAAACCTTGTAGTTGTCACACATGTCATACCTAACTGAGTAAATTATTAGGGAATTGATATCCTTACAATATTTAAGGAACAAAACCCCCACTCTATCATGTCATATGCCTTCAAGTCAATATAATCTTCATGATATATCTGGGACATGTCTTTCTTTTATAATGTCTTATAATTTCATGAAACATTAAGACATTGTGTACTAATGACTTCTCTTTGACAAAGACAGCCTAAGTATCACTTACCAAATCAGGAACCACTTAAGAAATTCTGTTACACTTTAGCAATCATGATAGGGAAGTGTTGGTACTTTTATCTACTAATTTTATTAATAATCCTACTTTTGTGATTAGAGGTTTCAGTGATGGTATAATGAAACAATTTCTTACCTTTCTAATTTCTTGACCAAATGCATTTTCATATTGATGAGTTTCACATTTCAAAATAATTTCTATGCGTGATTGCCACCCACTAACACCATCTGTCGGGAGAACCAACCTTCCATAAATATCACTAATTAACAAGTATTAAGATATGGTATATGTAATTACAACGCATCAATAAATAGCTAGTAATAAATCAACAAAAATCCATAATCAAACTATAAATTCAATAATCACTCGAGAGCAAATTCTCTATCCCAAATCTCACATTAAGATCATGGAGAATATACAATAGAGTTAGATGTGTTCAAATTTCGAGCATGCAAACCCAATTAAAATAAATATAAGATAAATATCTAAAGATGAAATTAAACCTCCACGAACAACGCGAAGGCTTACCTAAGCAATAGAATTCTCATGAATGAACCGTCACCCACTAGTTTCTCTTTATAAAATAGTATCCGCAAACATGCAAGTAAGGAGTGATATATATATATATAATAATATAACCCAGTAAGTTTTCCGACTCGCTAGTATAACTACTCCTAGGACAAGTATTAGAAAATACAACAACACCAAGAATGTAAAATTATTACACACAGAAATCATATCATAATAGGATGATCAAAAAGACCCAACAATTATTCATCAAGAACCATATATCTCAATACAATATATACAGAGCACTTATCATAATTTGTCTTTAATATAATTTGCCAACACCGGGATTTTGAGCAACATACACAATGCGCCAAATATATCAAGAGTATACACAATACTCAAGGAAGCATACACAATGTTCCATATCAAATCAAGAAGCATACACAATGCTCAAGGGAAGCATACACAATACTCATGAAAATGTACGTAATGCCCAAAATTCATAGTAAACAATCATATAACATCACGGAATAGTTTATAAAGGTAGTGTTAGTACTCTTGATCATAAAGTATATGCGTCTGGACTTGAAGGCCGTCGATTTTTCCAAGAAGAAGCTTGTCCCAACACATCGACCGGGCAGACAAAACACATTTTTTCAAAACGAATTTTAAAAGAAAGAAACCTAAGTTTAATGTTACACTTACCTCGCTAATGAAAAATTTACCAACCTTGCAACGCGTAGAGCACCAACCAAAAAAGCTCCAATTCCCTCAGTCTTTTATAAAATATTAATTGATGATATTAATTACGTAAGTCGGGGTCTTGTCTAAATATCTCTCACATTGAAACTTTAAAGCTTAATATCTCACACCTTAAATCATGAGCTACTAATGATTTGAAAACATCTTAGTCAAATTGTCTAAACTTGATTAGTTGATCATCTATTTGATATTATAAGTATCGATGCCTAAAATAATAAAAAATTATGAATTAGGGACCTTAGATAAGATCTAAAACTTTTTGGTAGAAACACTATACTGCATCAGTTCCTCTAATAGCCAGTAGTAGCAAAACAAAAACAATTCCCAATTCTTTAATATTCTTAGGACCATAATTGACTAATGACTATCCCATCCATAGTTATCATCACATCATTACTTTCATTAGAAGCTAGTCATTAATGCCTACATATTAATTTTCACCTCTGTTACAAAATTCTTACAACACTATGTATTCAACTATGCCCAGGATTCAAGGGAAAAAGAAAAATTCTAAATACCTGATCACTGAAATCTTTACTTGAAGCCTCTGTAACTCCATTTGAGAGTTCCCTAAATGTTTTCTACAATTGTTTCTTTTCTTCAAAAATAATGGAAACAATTGTCGAACTATTATACTCCTTTTGTAATTGAAACTTTGAAAAACTGAATAAGAGAGATGGTTTTGGCTTTTGGCTTGCTCTCTTTAATTCTCTTAATTAATATAATAATATAGGCTAAATTACATTAGCCCTTATTAAAAAGCCTGAGTTATTACAATGAGGGTGTTCATTATCATCTTAATGAATTTCTTTTCACTAGAGGAGAAGATAACCAAATCACCTGCATAGATTAAATGGTTATTTGGGGGCTATTGTGGTTCATAGAGAAACCAACATATCCTTCTCTATCATGAACTCAGTCAAGGGCCTTGGTAAGGGTGATCGAGTCCAATGTTATGATTTGGAAGAAAGAAAATATAGTTTAACTATATTAACGACATCTAAAGTTGACCAAGATACACATTGAGAAACATATATATTAAGATGTAGTCCAGTATCCTAAAATTTATAGACATGGAAATGTAAAAATTAAACACCGATGAAAGTTACATTAATTCCAAAGAGAAGGATGGGATTGGTGGTGTGCTGAACAATGATCAAGGTGCTCTTATACTGATATTATCCATTCTTAAATGCGACTACTAACTTTGGGAACACTTGATGATTTCAAAATGGATTCACCAACATGCATACTAAATATGACTATTTGGTGGTTGCCTACATGCTGATTAAGAAGTTCAATAACCCGAAAATCAATTTCAGGGTGAAAGATGACTCAAAACTCTTTAACAGGAGCTAATGTTCTTATTAATAACTATTTAAGTGAATAAAATCAAGTTGCATAATTTTTGGCATAACAATCTTTTACAAGTTGTAATAGAGCCTTATATCTGTTTTGCTAGGACCTCCCAAAGATGCAAAGGGCATAGTTTTTAACTTGGTAAGAGGTAACTTCCTATATTTAGGATGAGATTTGAAAACTGTAATTTCTCTTTGTAAGTTTTAGGAAGGAACTTTGTATAGGCTATTTCTTTCCTATATATTGCTTGTCAACTTATCTTTTGTAGACTTAAGGCAAGGTTTCCCGTTTCCATATCCTCCACTAGTATTACCTCCTAATATCAACATATTCAATATCTACGTATGAAGTTTGGATGGATCAAGAATATAATATAGTTTATTACATTACCCCATGAGTATTACCTCTTAATATATACGTATTTCATTGTCCTATGGATTACCGATTTTATTTTTACTACTATTTACATGAGACATACATTCAAGGTTATAGCGACCAAAAAAATAAATTAGTTTGTTACCTTGATACATAAAGTATTAACTCCTAATATCAATGTACCATATTGAATGAATTTGTAACACCCCGTATCATTCTTGACTTGATTCCACTCTTAGATGCATTCATAGGGAATTTAAAGAAATGAAATCTTTCTAAGTGTTGAGAGGCTTATTCATATCTTAAGACTCTTAAGTTTAAATATTTTTAAGTCGGTCTTACTGACCCCGAGACATATATTTTTGACTTAATTCATATTCACGGGTGTAAGGGGTTTGTCTTGGGGGAGTATTGGTTTTTTCAGGTGAGGATTGGGCCGTGTTTGAATTTCATTTCCAAAGCCTCACCGCGATTACATAGAATTGTGGTGGATATAGCAATGAGGGGTCCATCGCATTGAGGTAGACTTATAATAGACGTTCTAATTGCAAATTTAATTGCCAGATGGCCAACATGGTCTTTTCCTCTTATTACAATTCAAAAATAGACAATTAATAACATAATTAGGTCACAAAATTGCCCATTCTCTCAAAATTACTCTCAAACAATAACCTTTCCTCTTCCCCCAACAATGAAGAATTTAATCCTTTCAAGTTAAAGATTCTCAAGAATGTGTCAAGATTAGGGTTCAATTCTTCAAACAAAGGAACCTAAGGTACGTAGGGCTATACTAAACACTAAATGGGAATGAGTTATTGTTTACTAAATTTTTAAGGCATATTAAGATATTTATAAAAAGTTCTTGAACAATTATTTTGAATGGCCAAATCATAAAAATCTTTTTTCAATGATATCGAGTTTTGGTCTTGAGGATTTTCCTTGAACTTGAATTATTATCTTGTATGCATGTATAGGAACTTTTAGTTTTTAAATTTGAATTGAGAGCATGAATAACTGAACCCCCTCTCTTGTTATGACACCTCTTTATTTTACACATTTTGGGTTGTTCAATCGCATATTGGAAAAATAGAATAATTTTTTTTAATATTTTTTATGGTTTTAAAATTTGTTATAAATTGAAGAGAGGGTGTTTTATTATTTATAAATGTTAAAGGTGATGATTGAAAGCATTACTAGGGTTGCTACAAAGAAATGGATCACCACGTGTTTAAGAATTGAAAGAGAGAATCTTTGCATAAGCTTTCATATATTTTGAAATACGAATTTATTGTACTGTTTAAATGTTTTGGTGTTCCAATGATATGTTTTGACTAGAAAGACTGCAACATGATATCGTATGGATTATATGACTTTTTAGTCTTGGTATGATGATACAAAATCAGACGAATGCCATAACAGTTTTAAACCAGACTAGACTACAGATTTTTTTAGAGACTAGACCACTTTTTAGAAAGATGCATGATTTTAATAGTTTAAAAATGGGATTATTAGATGGTTACCCGAAGAAGGCATTTGAGTGTAAGGGCTTATTTCTAGAAACTGATTTTTTCCGATTCAAGAGACATAATTAGCTAAGGCCAATGTATACTTGTCGTTGAGGCACTGGTATACTAGACTAGAATGTAGGACCCCTATCATTGCAGCAAACTTAGATGCGGGGGTTTGCCGACGAGTTAATGGTAGACCCATATAGCCCATGGGTACTAGACTTTGAGAGTGAACAATCTATCTTAGAGGTAAGATAAAGAGTTGAGTTGAAATTCATACTTATGCTTTGAAACCTACTGATTATGCCCATGTATTTTTTTTTTAATATGCCATTTTTTTAATGAAATGCTCTCACATATGTTGTATATCAGTATTTTGTTTTTGAATTGTTCTGCGTACCAGTACATTTGTATTGACCCCCTATATTTTAGGATCAAAGGCTTAGTCCTATGGTCCTACTAAGCAGTAGATCATTGTCTAACAGTTGGAGTTGGTGATCCTCCTTTACTTCGAAAGGCCTTGGATTGTGTGATGTTTTATTTGGTTTTAGCTTATGGTCTGACCGGGGGCCTTTTCCCGATTACTGACAGATATTGATTTAAGTTTAATAGAGATTTCGCAGACTTGTGTTAGATATTTTTGGGTCTTTATGAATTGATGTCCAAATTATTTAGTGAAATAATCAAATGTACAGATCTTAGTTTACTTCAACATTTTTGATTGTTTGATGATTTATGCATATTATTATTAGTTGAGAGGGCTTTCAGGACTTTATAGTTTGGGATGCCCATTGCGGCCAGTGACTCGATTTTGGTCATGACAAACTTGATATAGGAGCATGATTTATGGTCCAGGGTATCTGCGAAGTCACGTTGGGTGGAGTCTTTTTTATGAGTGTGTAGCACACCACACTTATAAGAAGGAAGTTGCAAGACTGTTAGGAATATATCTCTTTTCTTCATGTCTTAGTTCATGCTTTAGAGTCTGAGTGTCCCCTAACTCGTGTTTTCCTATAGTTCAGAGATTCATCATGCCTCTCAATAGATCAAATGAGTAGAAAACCCATGTTGATGATGTCCGCCCTACTCATGGGGTGAGGACCCAAAATAGAGCTCATATTCTAGAATTTGTTGCTACTCCGACAGTTCCTCCAGTCCCAACTAGTCCACCTCTTGCTCCCCATGCCGGTGCTAACTGGACCCAACCTCCTTAAGGAGAAATCCCAAATGCTGAGTTCCGGTAGTCCATCCATATGATTGCTCACCTTGGGTATTCTAAGTTGTGTCAGTCTAAATATATGAGTTATGTGCCTGGTTGGTCTGAATCTACTTGGGTTGGTCATTTCATTAAGCTGAACCCACCCACCTTTACTGGAATAAAGATTAAGAAGGACCCCCAAGGGTTTATTGATGAGCTAGAGAAGATTTTAGAGTTATGTATGCTAATGAGGTTGAAGGGGTTGAGTTGGAAGCCAATCAGTTAAAAAATGTAGCTAACCAATGGTACAATAAGTGGGAAGATTTGAGGGGTGGCGATGCTTAACCTTCTATATGGGGTGACTTTTTAGAGGCTTTCTTGGATCGTTTCTTTCCCAAAAACTGAGGGAAGCAAAGGCCGAAGAATTTTTGAATCTGAAATAACAAAAGATGAGTGTCAAAGAGTATACATTAAAGTTCACCCAGTTGTCTCTTTATGCACCAGAATTAGTGGGAAACATGAGGGCTAGAATGAGAAAGTTCACATCTGGTCTCTTGAATGATTTGGTGTTGGAAAGTAAGGGAGCAATGCTAATCAAAGACATGGATTTCACTAGGTTACCAGTGCATATGAAGCAGGTAGACGAGGAGAAGAAGAGGCTGGATGAGGTAAGGGCAAAAGAAAGTCAAGCTAAGAGAGTTAGGTAAAATTTTAGTAAGCATCAAGATGGAAATTAGGGTAATAAGTGGTCTAAGAAAAAGTTTTAGAGCAATGCTCAGTCTTCAGCTAGCGCTCGGGCACCCAGACCTCCTATTGATCAGCGATTTCACAACTCCCATCCGAATAGCAGGCTAAGTATGTAGGGTACTCAAACCCAAGGATGTGTGATCCAACCCTTTAGGAAATATCCTCCTTGTAATGTGTGTGGGGAGAACCACCCGAGAAGATATCAGTATGGTATTCTTGTATGTAATGAATGTGGGAAGGCCAATCATTTTAAGAAGGATTGTCCCACTGCAAAGGGGGCTTATCGGGCCTCTAGATCCCAATCTACTACCCCAGTCCCTCCATCTAAGGGTGACGCGTCTAGCATTGGTGGTGCACATAATTGTTTGTATGTCATATCTAATCATCAGGATTCATAGGCTTCACCAGATGTGGTCATGCGTATGTTACAAATTTTCTCCCATGATGTACATGTGTTAGTTGACTCCGGGTCTACCTTGTCTTATGCAACCGCTTATATGTTAGTTAGTTTTGGTTTTGAACCTAAAAATATTCTGAAACCCTTTTTTGTTTCCACCCCCTTTTGTGATTCTATTATGGCTAGGAGAGTTTATAGAAGTAATGTGGTATCTATTTTTCATCGTGATACTGTGGCTGATCTTGTAAAGTTAGATATGATTGATTTTTTTGGTATACTGGGAATGGACTGGCTTCATTCGTGTTCTGCTACGCTAGACTGTAGAACCAGAACGATTACCTTCTTCTTTCCAAATGAGTCAGTGATAGAGTGCGAGGGATATTCTCTTTCACCTAAAGGAAAAATCATATCTTATCTTAGATCCCGTAAGCTAATATTAAAAGGTTGTTTGTACCATCTTGTCTTGGTCAAATATTTCAGTACTGAAAGTCTGTAATGCACCGAGTCTGTACCCCAAATGTTACACGATGCTTATGGCCCCGAAGGACCACAAGCTAACCCATGACTGGTATCTATTATGATCATTGAATAAAAATACTATAATAATGTAGAAAATGGACTGAAATGACATAAGGTTCAAAATACTATAATCAAAACTGAATAAAATACTGATATAGTGAACAACTGTCTGAAATATTCAAGTCTGAAAAGCCTCTAACTGTCTGAGTATGGAGTTGATGGGACAAGTCCCCAACTAACATCGACTACTGAAATAATGAACTACTGAATGTGCTAAAGTAATCTAACATCCTAAGAGTATAAGGACTCATTTCTATAACAGTTGTTGATAACTAGAATTGGCTATGTGTGGTCAGGAACCTGAGCATCCAAACCTATGATATGAGACATCATAGCCCAAGAAACGAGTATGCGATCAGTACGTAGGAATGTACTGGTATGATAAATGAGGTAAGGCTGAATGGATGGGTTTATATGCATGAACATAACTAACTGAATGAAATGCAAGAGCTGGGTTAGCATACATGGAGGATCTGTAACTATTAAACATACTATGCATACTGTAACTGAGTATACTGGAACTAAATTTAATAACTGATAACTGAATATACTGATAATTTGAGATTACTGATAATCTGAATAACTGATGACTAAGTGACTATATCTGATAGTCCTAATTCTGTAGAACTGAACTGAGTTTTATTACGAAGACTTAGAATGAAACTGAAACTGTAGGAGTTCTCACTTAACTGATATGCCCCTGAGTAAAATGAGTAAGGTCCAACCAATAACCCCAGTTGTAAGGGTGCCAGTATCGTGCCATTGGTAAAGACACTATTGTGGTCAAGCTTATCTGATGGGCGACCCTGACCAGGAAGTCAAGCCTAATCTGACAGGTGACCACTTGGAGGTAGCGAAGCCTTAATCTGATGGGTGACTCCTCACATCCTATGCTGGCTACGTAGTTCTATAAAGTAAGACTGCTACTAATGACTCTGCCCTCCTCGCGGGAGAAGTTGTCACCTCTATACTTGCTCGGTGCTAGTTCCTACTCCCAACTGAATGACATTGATTGATTAGACTGGACTGAGTTATCTAAGTTAAGTAACTGAATGAGTTCTTCTATTCATGATACTACGGAGTTTATTCTGTAATTACTAAGGCTCTAGGTAAATAGCTAGATTTTTGGGGTATGTAGTACCCCCATGACTCGATAACATTAAAAGTGAATCATGGCACAAGTTTTGGAAACATGACTATGGCTACACGTTCATAAATAACTCATTAAGACGTTTAAACAAACACTTGGGATGCATTGACTAGTACATGAATAAGGAGTACATGCTATCATGGTATAATTACACTATTTCATTCACTTAGGCATTTAGACAAACACTTAGGGAGCATGCTTAGGTCACTTAATTGTAAACACACATGGTGATCATAGCTACATCAATCAACTTGTACATCGTAGGGTTTATCATAAAGATCATGCAATTCAAAACATATAATGATTAATTTCATGAAAACTTGTAATCAAATCATGGGCGAAAACCCAACAATAACATGAAACATGAATTCAATTCAGTTCTAACATAGAAAGCATGGAATCCAAAGTCTTATATTTTGAAAAGGGGATTCTTGGGCTCCATGGAAGGTAAGGATCCATGACTGAACATCTAACATACCTGGGAATCTAAATTCTTGAAGTTCTTGAAGACTTTCGGAGGGATTCTTGGGATTTCTCTTGCAACTTGGAGGCTAGGGTTTTCTATTTTTTTAGAGAGAATGTCTTAAATTGGGAAAAAGTGAGTTAATAATGATCTAACTATGTTTTTAGGGATTAAATCCCACATCTGGGTCGATTAAATACATTGTAAAATACTAATTTAACCTTGGAACAAACTTTAATTTTTTATCTAAATTTCCAATTTGTGGCCCTGGCGCGACGCGGCGCTACTGGAAACTGATAGCTGGGAACTGGGCTGACGGCGCGATGCGGCATAATCGTGGACCCTTACTGGATTCAAACAATTAAGAATTGGTAGCCCTCAGAGATGTGGTGAGATTGCAGAGTCACACTGGAAATTTACAATTGTCATTTGGACCTATGGCGTGACGCGTTATTGACTGAAATGATGGTGTTTTATGACTTGAACTTAAAATAGCCATAACTTTTTACCCGGTTATCGGATCTGGGCAAATTTTATATCGGTGGAAAGCTGACTGAATTTCCTAAAAGATGTTGGGTCTAAATCTAGGAAATTTTCACTAGAAAAAAAATTCTACATAGGGATTCTCTTGTACTTAAGACTAAACTAAGTTGGGAAATTATGGGGTATTAAAAAGTCCTTCCCTCAAGTCTGTTCCTGTAGTTAATGAATTTTTAGAATTTTTTCTTGATAACCTTGTCAGGATACCACCAGATAAGGAGATAGATTTTGTCATTGATTTGTTGTCGTATACCCTTCCTATTTCTATTTTGCCATATAGAATGGCTCCGGCGAAATTGAAAGAATTGAAAGAATAGTTAAAAGACCTTCTTCATAAAGGATTTATTCATCCTAGTGTCTATCCCTAGGGTACTTTGGTACTCTTCATGTGTAAGAAAGATGGTTCCCTCTATATATGTATAGATTACCGTCAGCTAAACAAAGTTACAGTAAAGAATAAATACTCTCTTCCCAGAATCGATGATCTCTTTTACTAACTTTAGGGTGCCAATGTTTCTCTAAAATAGACTTTCATTTGGGGTATCTTCAGTTGAGGGAGTCTGATATTCCCAAAACAGCTTTAAAAACCCTCTATAATCACTATGAATTCCTAGTTGTGTCCTTCGGGCTGACTAATACTCCGCAATGTTCATGGACCTAATGAATAGGGTAGTTCATCATTTTCTAGATCTGTTCATCATAATATTTATTGATGACATCTTAATTTACTCTAAAAGTGAGGAAGATCATGTCAATCAACTCTGAATCATTTTTCAAATCCTTAGAGATCATGAGTTATATGCAAAGTTTTCCAAGTGTGAATTCTGGATTAGTGCCATTGCTTTTCTGGGGAATACTATTTCTAGTTAGGGAATTAAAGTTGACCCTTAAAAGTTGAGGCAGTGAGAAATGGACCAGACACACGACTCCAACCGATATCCAGAGCTTCTTGGGTTTGGCAGGGTATTAAAGAATATTTGTAGAGATTTTTTCCTCCACAGAATATGCACTTACTATATTAACTCAAAGAAAGGTGAAATTCTTGTGGTCTGACTCTTGTGAGAATAATTTTATGAAATTGAAAGGCAAGTTGACTACCACATCAGTTTTGACCCTTCTTGAGGGTACAAAGGGCTTTGTTGTGTATTGTGATGCATCCCAGGCTGGACTTGGGTATGTACTTATGTACCATGGTAATGTGGTGGATTACGCATCTAGACAGCTGAAAGTGCATAAAAAGAACTATCCCACCCATGATTTAAAATTAACGGCTGTTGTGTTCACACTAAAAATATGGCGATAGTATTTTTATAGAATGCATGTTTATATATTTAATGATAAAAAAAGTTTATAGTACGCTTTCACGTAGAAAGAACTAAATCTCAGGCATGGGCGGTGGCTGGAATTGTTGAAAGATTATGATATTAGCCTGCATTATCAATCGGGCAAGACCAATGTGATGGCTGATGCCCTTAAAAGGTTGTCCATAGGAATCCTTTCTTATGTGAAGAAAGGAAAGAAAAATATGGTGAAGAATATTCATTGGATTTCAAATTTAGGAGTTCGACTCCTGGATTCTGAAGATGGAGGGGTATTCATTCATGAGGTAGCGAAATCATCCTTATGTGTTGAGGTTAAGGAAAAAAAATCAGAGATCCCATTTTGATGCAGATTAATAAAGATATTGGTCAAAAAAAGTTAATAAATTTTGAATTAGAGGTGATGGGATTTTGAGGCATCAAGGTAGGCTATGTGTGTTGAATGTGGATGGGTTACGAGAGAGAATTCTCGATGAATCTCACACTTCCAAATATGTTGTTCACCCCTGCTCTACTAAAATGTATCATGATCTTAAGGAGATTTACTAGTGGAATAACATGAAGAGAGATATTTCTTACTTTGTGTCCAAGTGTTTGAATTGTCAACAAGTTAAGGCATAACATTTGAGACCAGGTGGGACTTCCCAAGAGATACCTTTGCCTATGTGGAAATAAGAGATGATCATCATGGAATTTATTATAGGACTTTCTAGATCCCGAAACCAATATGACTCCATATGGGTGATTGTAGATAGGATTACCAAGTCCACTCATTTTCTTTTAGTTCGGACCAATTTTTTGGGAGATGATTATGCTAAGATGTACATTCAGGAAATAGTTAGTTTGCATTGGAATCCAGTGTCTATTATATCCGACTGAGGTACACAGTTCTCTTATCAGTTTTGACACTTTTTAGAGGGGTCTAGGAACCCAAGTAAAGGTTAGTACTGTCTTTCACCCTCAAACAGATGGACAAGAAGAGCACACCATTCAAATTGCAGAAGATATGTTGAGGGCTTGCGTAATTGACTTCAAGGGTAGTTGGGTAGATCACTTGTCGTTGATAAAATTCCCCTATAATAATAGCTACCATTCTAGTAACTAAATGTCTTCTTTTGAAGATCTTTATAGGGTGAGATGTAGATCCCTGATTAGGTGGTATAAAGTAGGTAAAACCAATTTATTTGGGCCTGACCTTGTTCATCAAGAGATGGAGAAAGTGAAGGTCATTAGGGAGTAACTTAAGACAGCTCAGAGTCTCCAAAAGTCCTACGCTAATATTAAAAATAGGAGTTGGAATTTGAGGTTGATGATTGAGTATTTATAAAGGTCTCCCCTATGAAGGGAGTCATGCAATTTGGAAAGAAAGGGAAGCTTAGTCCTCGTTACGTAGGCCCATATCAGATTAGAAGAAGGATTGGTGGAGTTTCTTATGAATTAGATTTTCCTACGAGTCTGGCATCTGTATATCCTTTATTTCATGTATCGATGCTAAAGAAATGTATTGGAGATCATTATCTTGTGTTGCCTATGGAAGAATTTAATGTAAAAGACTCTTAGTCATATGAAGAATAACCCATTGCTATGTTAGATCGTCAAGTTCATTAGTTGAGGAGCAAGGAGATAATTTTTGTGAAGGTGTTGTGGAAGAATCGAAAAGCTGAGAAAGCTACTTGGGAGTTCGAGGATGACAGGCATAGAAGGTACCCGACTCTCTTTGAAACTGTGGATAATATGATGGGAGGTACAAATCTTATACTACTCTTTTCTTTCTAAGCAGTGCATGAAATTTTTCTTGTTATGTCCCGAGTCATCATTCAGGGATGAGTGATCTGGTGGGGATAATGTATCACCTCGTATCATTCTTGACTTGATTCCACTCTTAGTTGCATGCATAGGGAATTTAAAGCCTGAAAATTCTCTAAGTGTTGAGAGACTTAGTCATATTTTAAGCCTCTTAACTTAAATGGTTATTAAATTAGTCTTCTCGACCTCAAGACATAGATTTTTCAATTTTTTCATATTTAGGGGTTTAAGAGGCATGTCTTGGGGGAGATTCGTATTTTTCCAATGAGGAATGGGTCGCATTTGTATTTCAATTCCAGAACGTCACCGTGATTGCATAGCGTTGTGGTGGTATAGCGATGAGGGGTCCATCGCATCGCGGTAGCCTTATAATCGATGCTCCAGTCGCAAATTTAATTTTCAGAAGGGAAACATGGTCTTTTTCTCTTATTCCAATTCGTAAATGGACGATTAATAACATAATTATGGTACAAAATTGCCTATTCTGTCTAAATTACTCTCAAACAAAACCTTCCCTCTTTCTCAACAATCAAGAATTTAATCCTTTCAAGTTCAAGATTCTCAAGAAACTATCAATATTAAGGTTTCATTCATCAAACTAAGGAACCTAAGGTATGTAGGGCTATCCTAAAAA
Organism: Capsicum pubescens; assembly: GCA_030864215.1. Classification (NCBI taxonomy): domain Eukaryota; kingdom Viridiplantae; phylum Streptophyta; class Magnoliopsida; order Solanales; family Solanaceae; genus Capsicum; species Capsicum pubescens. The sequence continues at coordinate 72,298,652 of CM061541.1, read as the reverse complement.
CTACATGTGCATGAGTTATTGTTTACTAAGTTTTAAAGGCATATTATGATATTTATAAAAAGGGTTTGAACAATTGTTTTGAATGGACAAATCATGAAATACCTTTTTCGATGATATAGAGTTTTGGTCTTGAGGCTTTCCCTTGAACTTGAATTATTCTCGTGTATGCATGTATAGGAACTTTTATTTTTTAAATTTGAATCGAGAGTATGAATAACTAAACCTCTTCTCTTGTTATGACACCTCTTGATTTTACACGTTATGGGTTGTTCAATAGCATATTTAGAAGCATGCGATAAATATTCTTACTATTGTTTATGGTTGTGATATTGGATATGAATTGCAGAGAGGGTGTTTTCTTGTTTATAAATGTTAAAGGCGTTGATTGAAAGAATTTATTGGGTTGCTATTAAGTAATGGACCACCACATGATTAAGAACTGAAAGAGAGAATCTTTGCATAAGTTTTTATATATTTCAAAATATGAATTCTATTGTACTGTTTAAATGTTTTTGTGGTCTAATGATATGTATTTAAAGGAAAGACTATAACATGATATCGTCTGGATTATATGACTTTCAAGTCTTGGTTTGACGATACAAAATCAAACGAACGCTATAACAGACTCAGACCAGACTAGACTACAGATTTTTTTAGACACTAAAATGCTTTTCAGAAAGATGCATGATTTTAATAGGTTAAAAATAGGCTTAAAGAGAGTTATATGGCTACCCTAATAAGGAATTTGAGTGTAAGGGCTCATTGACAAAAATTGTGTTTTGCCGATTTGGGAGATATGATTAGCTAAGGCCAATGTATACTTGTTCTTGAGACACTGGTATACTATAAAGTATGTAGGACCCCTATCCTTGAGGTAAACTTTGATGTGGGGGCTAGGCAGATGTGTTAATGGCTGACCCATATATCCCGTGGGTACTACACTTGTAGGGTGTACCATCTAGCTCAGAAGTAAGACAAAGAGTCGAGTTGAAATTCATACTTATGCTTTGATACCTATTGATTATGCCCATGTATTTTCAAATGTTTTACGATGTCATGTTGTTATGAAATTCTCTCACATATGTTGTATGTCAGTATTTTGTTTTTGTATTGTTCTGCGTACCAGTAAATTTGTATTGACCCCCTATATTTTGGGATCTGAGGCTCAGTCCCATGGTCCCGCTAAGTAGTAGATCGTTGTCAGACAGTTTAAGTTGGTGAGCCTCCCTTACTTCAGAAGGCCTTGGTTCGTATGATGTTACATTTGGTTTTAGTTCATGGTCCGACCGGGGGCCTTCTCCCGGTTAATGACAGATGTTGTTTTCAGTTTAATAGAGATTTCACAGACTTGTATTAGACGTTTTTGGGTCTTTATGAACTGATGTCCGTATTTTTTATTCAAATAATAAGATGACCATGATTTTATTTTACTTCCGCAGTTTTGATTGTTTGATGAATTATACATATGACTATAAGTTGAGAGGGCTCTTGGGCACTTACGGTTCAGAATGTCCATCGCCCCTAGGGCCACGGTTTCGGCCTTGACAGAATTTTTGGTGCTTAGTTGACTACTATCTACAAGAGAGACATAAAGAAAAACGCTCCACATATTAGGCTCACAACCTAATGATGGTGACTTAGATAAAAAAAAATGCATATTGTTCCTCATACAATATAGTCTATTGCGTTTTTACCAAAAAAAAATATAAAAAAAAATAAAAAATTCTGATTTAGCATTTGTTAGTCCATTAACAATGCAAAGATCTTACACAATTGATGTAATCTAACCAACTATAGTATAGGTAATTCGCCATTTTTATATTTATAAAAAATAGTTCACTCTTAGTTAACTCGATGATGCAAATATTTCTTGATAATGAAAATCCAAGAATTAAGACGAATCCTGCTTTGATAACATGTAACTTATCCCCAAAAACTAATTAAGAGGGGGAAATTGCTCAAAACCATATATATGAGGAGCCCAATCCCCTTTTTCCTTTAATGTTAATTAACTTTTCAACATAGAAACTTAAGTTAAACTCATAAGATAAATCCAAGGTTTAGAAGAATCTACTTTTTCATTTTTATGATTACTAAAAAAAAGTTCAGACCAGACTGGGAGAGAGAAATTGAGAGAGAAAGAGAGTGAAAACAAAAGTTGTTGGGAGTGAGTGTTTTAATGTGTGAGATAGGATGGAAAAAAGTAAAGAAGAAGTATTATGCTACCTAGCAGATGAGAAACCGCTTGAAAATTTTTGGAATCATTTAAGTAATGAAGAAAGGCAATGCATGCATGGTGCCAGGCGTATTCTCCTTTGTAACGTATGCCACGTGTCCCTTTTGTTTGTTTCTTCACCTCCTCCATTAAAACCTACTCTCCCTCTAACTTCTTTCTCCATCTCTTACCTATCTGATGTTATTTTCTCTCTTCAATATTTTTTCTACCATTTATGGATAGTCCATCACCATCACCTTAATGGATTACTCTCCAGCAGTTTCACCGATAGCATCTCCTGAAGCAACACCACCTCTATCTCCACTGCACGCCATTGATGAGCCTAAGACTTTATCTGAACAAGAATTCGATGCTCATAGGGTACCTACACTTTCTATCTCTCTCTTTACATATGTTTTAAAGCATTATATAGATATGTTTGTAATTTTCGGTATATGATTATTTTAGGTGATGGCTCAGCATATAGTAGACACATATACTACTGAAGAGGTTATGCAAATTTTTATGGAGGTAACATATTTACACATACATAGTAGTTCCCTCTTTTTCCCTCTTCTGGCATTGATGATAGTTGTTGATATGTGTTTCTTGGTTTGTGTTACAAATATTTATAATATTTTTTTTATCTTTTTATACACTTGGTATATACAGCGCATATATTAATGACCACTTTAAAATCAGAGACAAATTTAGATTTTAAATGTTTTGTTTTTATCAATCTCATTTTTATTTTATTTTTTAAAAAGGAAGACTTTATTATGAGTTCCCAAAGGGAAATGGAACCCTTACAGAGGAGAGTAACAAATCTTGAGAAAGTTCTATTTTGTTGGATCAAGAGCTAAATTTGCTTTTGGGTTGTAACAAAAATAATTTACATATTTAATGGATTTCTCAAATATAACTACATAATCTACATAAAATTGGGTTCTCAAGAACCACACTTGATTTTTTAGATCCGTCTTGTACAAAATGACTATAGAGGCCGGTGAAGTTCTTTTAGTTACCTAATTAAAATGATAAGATCCCTAGAAGCAATCTTAAAATGAGTGCAAATGATTAATCGGATAAAGCCATTAATGATGCAATTTTAAGAGTTCAGATATATCGTTATTACTTATACATTTAACTGAATTTCTTTTTGGATAGGATATCAAATAATTCAATAGATGTTTGGTTAATTTGTTACTAAAAGGACACAATGACTATCTAATTTGAATAAAAATAGGAGTAAATTCTATGAAGACGGAGTCTGGGATGTAATTGGATGAAAGAGCATGAATAAGAACTTAAGATTATTCAATGGTTCTCTTAATTTTATTGGATGGGTAACATATGATTTCCTTGCTTGAAATTTGTTAATTTGTTCAAAGCTAATTGTTATTTATTTTACTTAAGGTTTAACTTTTATACGCTGAGAAATACAATTAAGCAGTTCATAAATGCATATATCCTTGGAATTATTCTACTTTATTTATCACCTTTTTTTAGGGTTTAACACCTATCAATGGGCTGAAACCAGGAATCCTTCCCAATAAGAAGAAAGATGTGAAACCAAAAATACTCACTAAGGCGAAGAAGGTCTTTGAAATTGGTGAAAATGCCTAAAATGAAAGTGAGACTCCTTAAAATAAAAGTTGTGATTTGTATCTTAATTTGATATTTTGAATTTTAAGTTGTTTACTTTTGAATAATTAGTACTTTATGAGACTTTGTAATTTAATTTCAATGTTACGATGTACCCTCTTTTATGTTCTCATTTTTTTATCTTGTTTTAGTAATGAACAAGGATTGATTAGCTTTGAATCTATATTCTGCTTTAGCATGGATTACTTATCTATCAAAGTTCAATCTTAACCAGGGATTGTAGTCCAATGGTATGTAGTACTTCGTCTTTATCCAAAGGTCTCGGATTATAGTCCCCTAAGTATAGAGTTGTCTTCATTAGTGAACGTTTTACCTCTCAGTGTGGGACTTTATGGTGCGAACCTGAATATACTCGAGCTTCAATGTGCAGGTGTGAAACTCCGGCTGATAAGCCAACAAAAAAGTCACATGTACAATAACATATTGCTTCAACACTAAAAGGATTTCTGAAAGAAACTTTTACTGAAAGCAAGCAGACATATTTTTGTCCAATCACTTTTAAGGAGCGACATTTTTGTTTTATCAATTTAAATAGCGGTAATGTATTAAATGGGTCTTTAGGGTTAATTATATGTAAAAAATATATCTAGGTATAAAAAATTAAGTATGAGAACTCTTAATGGGTTAATGATTTATGCAATAAAAAAATTGACTAATCTGCCCCCGCACCAATATACCGTCAATTATAAAATTTTAATCCATTTATCAACTATTTATCTAATAACCCTATACCAAAAAGCGAGTACAATAGTTTTGTTGTTGGATTATCGATTAAAATTTAGTTTTGAATAGGCCTAGCCAAACAACAAGTCATCATCGGTCACAACAAAACCTTCGACATTAGAATGGTCTTCGCTAAAATACTCTCAACCAAAACACTTTCTATCTATAAAAAAATATATTCTATATGTGAATGCGAGTTCATCAATACTCATCTTACAATATAAAACTTTGGGTAATACCCGCATAATTTGACAATAAAACTAAAGAATTCTTTCAAAATCATTTTACCCATAAGATAAGGAACTCAGATATGAAATATCATTAAAAACGAAGTTCAAGTGATACTTCAAATCTTCAATTTACACTTTCTTGAAATTGAAGAAAAAATTCCCAAGAATTCACTTCTTATATGTTGTAATTCGGTGAATTGAATGATAAATCATCAGAGAATTTCCAAAAGGAAGGTTAAAAACTTGCCCCCATGAATAATCTTCAAAAACTCAAAAATTTGAAATATGAAGCTAAAGTTTGAAAATGGTGAGGAATTTAAAAATCTACCTGACCCCTATATCTTTGAGAAAGTGATTGACCCATTGGTCAATATCCAATGTTCTCAAAATTAATAAGCGAATGGCCTTCTATTGTAGAAAATCGTGATTGCTAAGAAGAAACTCAAACTCGGCATGAATCCCAACCCTTCACTAGCTAGTCCATTGGTCTCGAGTGCGTAGATCAAGTTCACAACCACTTTGCGATCACGGTGCTCCTCTCGTAAGGGCACAGAAGGACTATGTAATAGCTGATAGTAAAATAAGAAATCAGCCAACTCTCTGAAGAGACCCTTTGGAACTCATTCAGGACCACTCAAACACAGATCAATAGTGCAAATCAATCTTCAAGCACATTCTAGACTTATTTGAATTATCACATTCCAGATTCGTCCTGATCAAATGTTTACCTTGATCAACTCAAAATTTAAGAGAACTCAAAAATCCAACCAAAGGACCAAAACATCCTCGGTATCCTCTGGAACTATGTCGAACCTCTTTCTAGGCTACGCTTACCCTCTTGATCTAGTGGACACATCAAAACTCGAATTTGACCTCGATAATTCAAAATGTTGACTACGGTCAAAGAATTGACGTTTCAAACTTCTAAAACTAAAAGACTTTCCAAGAACACATTTGATTACCTACAGATTTAAACAACCCATCTCCACAAGTTATATATATCTTTTCAAAGCTATGGGGAAGATCAAATAGGGTAAAGAAGCAAAAATTGCAAACAACCTTAAGGATCATTTACACTTCGTGTATTACAAATTTTGTTTAGTAGATATGCCAATTTATATAGGCACAATATTGCTTTGATTAAACTTGTAAATGTTGTCATTAACTTTTATTTCAATTATCATTCTTTAATTTTGTCACACATTAGTAGGTACACTTCAATTTTGCCAAGTACTTGCTCTACATTTATCTATTCATTCCATTCTATCATGTACTCAAGGTACCTACACCATCTCACTCTCTCTCTCTGACTTTATGTATGTGTATGCATGTGTGTCTTGCTAGAGGTGTATTTTAAAGCACTATATAGATATGTTTTTAATTTTCATTATTTTATTATTTTTAGGCGTCGGTTCAGCATATATCGATTCTCATATTACCGAAGAGGACACAAGTATTTTCACTGAGCTCACATAGATACAATAGTACACGAGTTCCCTCTTTTTCCACCTTCTAGTAGTGATTTCGGTTAATAGATGTTTCTTCATTTGTGTTAATAATTATAATGGAAAATAATTTTGATCTTTATGTTGATACTCTTCTTATATACTGAGTAAATATATATATATTAATGACCACTAAAAAATCAGATCCGGATTTATATTTTAAAGTTTATTATTTTTTATATCAATCTCAATTTTTGTAAAAAGATTTTATTTTGTGTGGCCAAAGGGAATGATACCCTCACTAAGGAGAGCAACAAATCTTAAGCAAATCCATTCTTCTGGATCAAGAGCTAAATTTGTTATTTGATTTTAAACAAAAAATATTTATATATTTAATGAATTTTTAAATATAAATATAGGGTCTACACAAAAATTATTGAGTTCTCAAGAACTCACACATGATATCTTAGATCCTTCATGTACAAACGACTATGGAGGTGGGTGAAGTTCTTTTAGTTGTCTGATTAAAAATAATAAAATCCCTAAAAAAAATCTTAAAATGAATGGAATAGAATAATCATATAAGATCATAATAAGAGTTCATATATATCATTTAATTCTGAAGATCAGGGGTGTACATGACTGGGTTGGTTCACCTTTTTTAATATAAAACCTAACTATTCACATATAATTTTTAAATATATAAACCTAATCAAATCAACAAAATTTAGGTTTTTCAACTTTGTTTTAATTTTTATTTTTTTAAAATTTCTGAATTTTTTTGGTTTATTTGGGTAAAGTCTTCATACAACGTATAATTAATTTCTTATGCTTCAAAACTAAAGAATATATACACAACATAATTGTCATTCCAAAATGTTTAATTGAATATTTTTATTAGCATTAGTATTGACTTGGGGGCATTGTTTGAGTTACTAATATCTATGAGCTATAAAACCTATAGGATCATTCAAAATTTTAAGTTTAAACTTGAAATAATATTTGAAAATATTTAAGAAAAAATTATAAATTATATCATATTAGATGTTGTTATGTATTAAATACTTTTAAAAGATGTACAAACGTAATACCTGGCTGACTCGGTTTGATTAGTTAAAATCAAATGAAAGCAGTTATAGTCAGATATTTTTCAACACCATATCAAATCAAACTGAATCATCACTCGATTTTTTTTTTCAGTTTGACTCGATTTGTGGCTTGGTTCATTTTGCGGTTCGAATTTATCACCCCTACAAAAAAAATTCCTTTAAGATTTGCAAAGAAGATAACTAGTGTAAAATGATATTTCATATACATTTAATTGGATTTATTTTTGATAGGATATCCAATAACCCATTTGATGTTCAGTTAATTTGTTACTAAGTAGAAGTAAATTTTATGAGGACTGAGTATGAGTCGTAATTGGATGAAAGATCATGATCCAAAGTTGACAAGTAAAATAATAAAAATAGAAATCATTGTGTCTAAATATCATAGAGTCAATTGTAGTCAGATTTTTTTTATCAACACCAAACCATGTCATTAGTCGATTTTTTTTCGATTTGACTCGTTTTGTGGTTTGGTGCATTTGGAGGTTCAATTCTCTTCACTTCTACCGAAGATTTTTCCTTTATGATTAGAAAAGAAGATAACCAGTGTGAAACTATTATTACATATACATTTAATTGAATTTATTTTTGGATATGAAATCCAGTAATCCATTTGATGTTCAATTAATTTGTCACTGAGTAAGAGTAAATTTAATGAAGATTGAGTATGAGTCGTAATTAGATAATAAAACTTGAACTTAAAATTGACAAGTAAAATAAATAAATATATAAATTGCTATATCAATTGAATATCAAAGAGTATTCAATGGTCCTCTTGGTTTTATGTGGAGGGGGGTGTTGGAGTTGGTTGGTGGGTGGCATTTGATTTCATAACTTGTCCAAAGGTAATTTTTATGTATTTACTTAAGAGTTTAACGTTAACACACTGATATATACAACTAATCTATTCATAAATACATGTATCCTTTGAATTATTCAACTTTATTTATTCCTTTTACTTTTCAATGGTTTCTATTTCTTGATGCACTGAATCCAGAAATACTTCCCAATAAGGAAAATAGGGTGAAGGAGAAAATACTTACTAATATGAAGAAGATCTCTGGAATTGGTGAGTGGTAACAATATCAAAAATGGAACTCACGAGACTCCTTAAAATAGAAGTTGTGATTTGAATTTTAATTTGTATTTTAAATTTTAAAATATTATGAACAATACTTCATAAAACTTTGTTGTTTAATTTCAATGGTATGATCAACCTCTTTTATTTTCTAATCTTGTTCTAGTAATTAATAAGTTTTGATATATGCCAAGTCAGGTTCAATCATTAGAGATCTACGCTTCAAGGACAATACCTAAGGATTCAATACTTGACCATCCTAGGGAGGAAAGTACGTATTTGGATAATAGCTTTGCATATGAGAGGAGCTGTATCTGATAATTCAATCCAAGGTTCAATTGAGCAACATCACGTTTGGATGATAGATTGGAGCATGGAAGGTGCATTGCTCAAAGTGCCTAATGGGCCGCTATGTCATGTTGGTTCACTTACCAATTTTTTAATAAATATCTTATGGCTATTAATAGTTAGGTTTCCACTTTTCTTGGGCTTAGTTAATAAATGATTATGAGAGATACATTAGGGAGTGTTTTGAGCTTGTTGAGAGCTTTGTTGACTTGTTGAGAAACGTGGATTTTGTGTGAATTAATTTTACATAGAGTCTTCATAAGAGTTAGATTTTATTGTAGGATTTATCCTTCGAGGGTCATTGGTTTAAAATACCTTTGATTTTCTTAAAATTTACTCCTTATATGTCTATCTATCTATTCGTTTCTTTCTTATCTTTTGATTTTTTTACTTTTTCTTTGTTTTCGTATCAAGCTTTCGAATATATATTTTTTTTAAGTAGAGGATTGCATTTATGTATCGAGATTTAAACATCTTAAGCTTCTTTTACACAAAGAAGTTCGATTAATTAAAATTACGTTGATAATAAAATATTTGATTATAATTGTCACTATTATTATTTTTCTAGGATAATTGTATTAGTGAATTCTCAACTAAACTTGTATTATGAATCTAAGGGTGTGGTCAAGTGGTCAATAAGTGTGTTGAGAACAGAGGTGGAATAAGTGATAAAAGGGGTTTGAACTCACAAAGAAGAAAGCCTTAATTTCAAATTTCCTTTCATTTGCTTTACACACACGTGTTCCAAGAAATCTCATAGAGCTATTTATTGTGATTCAGTAGTACTAAGTTATAATGCCCCAAGTCTGTACCCCGGACGCTACACGGTGCTTACGACCCCGAAGGACCACAAGCTAACCCATGACTGATATCTGCTATGAGCACTGAATAAACATACTGTAATAATGCAAAAAATAGGCTGAAATACCATAAGGTCCAAACATCTGAAATACTTATGAAATATATCGTCTGTGATAATATTTGTAAAACTGAATACTTACTGCAAACTAGTTTGAAAAGCCTCAAAACTGAATTGTCTGAATGTGGAGTTGATAGGACAATCCCCGAACTAACTCTATCTACTGAAACACCAAATCTACTATAATAATGAAATGAAAGAATATCCTCGATAGATGAGAATTCACTGCTAAAGCTACTGCTAGCGGAATTTGGATCTATCTATTCGCGGTCAGGAACCTGAGCATCATAACCTATGATATAAGACATCATAGCGCAAAGAAATAGTATGTTTCAGTACGTGGAATGTACTGGTATGCTAAATGAGGTAAGGATGAACACAAGGGTTCATATGCATGAAAAATAACTGACTATATGATATAGAGCGAATAAACATGACAGTACATGGATAACTAATACTACTGTAAATACTGAGTGTGCACTACTGTGCATATAAATAAACACTGTGACTAAGATTATCTCAAGTTAAGTCCTTAATTCTGATACTGAGTAACTGATATTTGAAGTTACTAATAACAGAGTTACTGATACTAGTTGACTGTATCTGACAGTCCTGATTCTATAGAACTTAACTGAGTTCTATTCTGAAGACTGAGACTGAAACTATGGGAGAGAATCATCTAACCGGCATACCCCTTTTCTAAATAGATTTGCGGTCCAACCTGTAACCCAGTTGGAAGTGTGTCAGTACTATGCTACGGGTATAGATACTGAAAGGTCACCCTCTACTGGCAGGTGCCCTGAATGAGAATGGTGGTACCCTCTGCTGGCAGGTAAAGCACCTCATCAACCCTCAGCTTGTAGGTTTTGATGTCTCAACCTACACTGGCTACGTAGTTCTGGAACTCAAGGATTGCTTCTAAGGATCACACCCTCTACTAGTAGGTGAGCTCTTATCCTTGGGTTCACTCGGTGTTGAATACTACTCCAAACTGAAAGACACTAAACTGATTTTATTGAACTAAACTGAGCTGGTACTAAGTTTTCGTAAGTTCTATAACTGACTGAGTTCTGTAACTAACTGAGAGTACAATTGAACATGATAGGACTGAGACTATTCTATAACTGACACTGGCTCTAGGTACACAGCTAAATTGTTGGGTATTAAATACCCCTAGGACTCGATAGCATGAAAAGTAAAGCATCACATGATCTTGCAAAGCTTAATAATGTACACATGTTCATATTTCATCTTTAGAGACATTTAATCAAATACTTGTAGGGCATAGGCTTGTACATATGCTAACATGTCATGATTTCATCACTTTATTCGCATGGAAATTCTGTCAAACACTTGGGGAGCACAACTTTATGCACATAATCATGGATAACATATATACATATTCGCATGGACATTCTATCAAACACTTGGGGAGCACAACTTTATGCACATAATCATGGATAACATATAAACATGGAAACTACAATGCCCAAACTTACAATTTCATGGGTTTAGCATGCAATTCATAGAATTCCCCATAAAATACTAATCTAATTTCTTGAATCTTATAATAATCATGGATTAAAACCCCACTAACATCATAAACATACTAATCACTTTGTAAATTTAAGGGTTTATCAAGATAATCACATATTCATCACACATGTTATTCAATATCATGAAACTTGTACTTCAATCATGGATTCAAACCCAACTAATATCATGAACATGAATTCAACCAAATTCAAACATGGAAATAATAAATCTGAGATCTTGTAAGTTAAAAGAAAAGATTCTTGGACTCTATGGGTGAAAGTAACCCATAGATGAAAACCTAATATACCTTAGAAGATTAATTCTTGGAGGTTCTTGGGGAAATTCTTGAGTTTTAGCCTTGATTCTTTAAGCTAGGGTTTTTTTCCTCTTGAGAGAGAATGATTTTAAGTTGGGGGAAAATGAGTGAATACTGAGCTAATAGGGTATTTAAGGGCTTAATTTCATGTTTAGATTGATTAGGTCCATGGAAAAAAGCCCAACTACCCCTAGGAAGATTTAAAAATTTGTCACTGAAAAACTTGATTTGGGAACCGGCGCGACGCGGCTCTATCGCACCGTGTCACTTGAAAATGAAAATTGGGAATTGGGGGCTTGGCGCAGCGCGGTGGAATCGCAGTGACCCTTTGATTCTGAACTTTGGGCTCAGCGCGATGCGGTAGAATCGCATTGGAACACTGGAAAAGGAAAATTGTAAACTGAGCCTATAGCGCCACATGCTAATATCTCCATGGAGCACTGGAAAGTGACAAGTGCCATTTGTCTTGGCTTCGTGACTCTCTGACGTTCCAGGTGGTACACTATCTTACAAAAATGGCTCTAACTGTTTACCCGGGTATTGGATTTGGGAGAATTTTATATCGTTGGAAATATAATTGAATTTTCTATGCAATGGAAGGATCTAAACTGAAAAATATAGAGTATTACAAAAATTTTGTATGGGATTACTCATTTAATAAAACTTAAATTAAGCTAGGTAAATATGGGGTATTACAATATATCCCCCTTGGGAACATTCAACCTCGAATAAGACTAATTAAGCTGACAAATGCTGATAGACTGAGTTGTACACATTGAAAAAGCACAACTGAAGCATGACTACCTGACTAAAACTACTGATACGCTGAGTTCACATACTGAACATGCATATCTGATGCATGGAATACATGACTGAAGCTACTGATAAGCTGAATTTTTATACTGAACATGCATATCTGATGCATGAGTACATGACTGAACTTATTCATGAATGCATGATTGAATATGCAATGGTAATGGACACCAATTTTATAACTATGTCAGAACATGGAATGGAGTAATTCTAAGGAAGACTATTACCTTAAGTTGAGAATACTGATGAACCTGAGATCATTTACTGAACATATATGAACGAGAACATGAGAACATTACAGAGTCTAAAGCATGATATATGAACTGAATATTATGAGCTGAACTGATTTCTTTGATACATGCCATACGGCTAAGATTGGAACTTGAGGGTCAACTTATTAGTACCCATTACTCAGAACGAGATTCATTACATGTACAGAAACTAAAAGGTTTAGGACATAAAAGCTCGTGGGTTATAGTGCATATCCCCCTTGGGACATTATGTCCCTCGAAGAATGCTGACTTGGCTGGGATACTAAGAAAAAACTGAGATGGTGCACAGGCACCTACAAACTAAATCGTGATAGAATATCTGGGATCTGAAACTGAGGCATGATATATGAACTACGATGACCTCATAACTACTAGGATTCTTTATCTTGGAGTAGTCATATTCATGAAACTTCGGATAGTTCGACTAGATAAAATAATGGGAAACCATACGAACTTGTCCACCTGACTACTAAACTGAATTGCTAGCTTCACGGACTAACTCATACTAAAAACTTATACTCAACTGGAGAATTTCTTTGACACCCTTCATATAAGGTTCTAATGACTATAGGTATAAAAGAAATCTTGGCATGGGTTGAATAAAACATTTGAATAAGAAATCACATCCTAGCTAAAATTTTGTAATACGAGGCGAGGACTACAAAACATCATCTAAGATAGAGTGACTAAGCCTTATGCACTGCAACTTTAAATTTTCAAGCATAGACATATTCCTCGAATACTCTCTTAACTATAATCTTAACCTTAGTATGGTACTTCACCTGACTACTGAAAATATTCACATGGGCGCCGAGCACAAATACATAAACATACTAACTTATCTAATTAACTGAATATTGGTTATGTAAGTTTAAATTGTACTTAGTCTGGACTGAAGCTACAAAATATTACGCGAATGATGAAAGGAATAATTGAGCAACATGAGATACTGAGCATGAATGTGTGCAAACTATATTATATGAGAATGCTGGACCAAGCATATAATATGATTTTGAAATATTGATAACAGAATAACAGATAAATGTACGTTATGGTCAAGCGAACCTAAGACTGAACTGTGTTTTGAACTGAATGTTGAACTGAGACTGTAACTGAGTTCTGATAAATACATGATGGAGGCTAACATAAATAGAGGATCTGAAAAGACACTCACACTCTGCATTCTCTTAACTTCTCATCTCATGAAAATTTTGATTTCCCGTCCCTCCATCAACAAAATACAACTTCTTGCTAGCCATTTACTTGCACACTAACTTGATATTCAAGCCTATCTTCATAACTAAATCCACATGTAAAACAAGCATGTAACAATCTTTTCTTAACATGAAACACTTTCTCTCCCCCATCTAAGCAACTGCTCATTACTACATTGTTTCATAAGAAGTGTTCACTGAAGGTTTAAACATGAGGACCTGAAGCATAAATGGACACTATACTGAACTTGACATTTAACTAAAGACTGAGGAATAGAATATCAACATCATGGATTTATCAAGAGGTCTAAACTGAGGATATACATGACAAAATCTAAATTTGGCTGATCATTAGGAGTATAGCATACGTCATGCAAACTGAGAACATTGTAAGGAATGAGTATATGAGTCATTAGTTGCATGACCTGAGTTTGGAGTTTCTTTGTTCAGGGAAAGTGATTCTCAACACTAAGGAAAGTGGAAATCCTTATACTAGAAACTATAAGCATACATGATTTTCGATAATGTGCATGAATAGGAGTTATGATCATAGAGCTGACATGTAAGGCATGAGTACTGGTATTACTGACATTATTACAAAAATCTGAGAGTCTGACTTGGTTACTGGTTCTGCCATCTTCCCCTTAGCTTAAAGCCATTATCCTAAGTCTGTGAATAACTTAATAAACTCTAAGTCAATATGAAATCACTTTACTCTAGATCCTGAGATATAATAATACTCTTAAACACTAAACTCATTCTGAAGGACAACACCTGATAATGGAAGGCCCACTGCTAGTACTTTCTTTTGATATACAATTCTTATCTTTCTATTTCCCCAACAATCATCATATAGCAACATCAACACTGACTATCTTAGAATTCTCAATTTCTCTTTCTACTAGTTCAATCTAGAGATTCAAACTTAGATCAACTGAAGCTGAGGTACTACCCCTTCATTCAAGGACTGGTTCATTTAGAAACTAAAAATAAACTATTTTGTTTTAACAATCAACTGAGGAATAACATGAATGGAGCCAATCCATGTCGAGAATCATGTCAAAATCTATCATCTCTAATTCAACTAAATTTGCTGAAGTGACTTTCTAAGATATCATAACCAGACAGTTTCTGTATACCCATCGATCTATTGTAGACTGACCTACTATGGTAGAGACTATGAATGGTTCTGTTAAGATTTTTGGTTTAACTTTAAAGTGGACTGCTATGTAAGGATTTACAAATGACAAGGAAGCTCCTAGATCTAATAAGGAATAAATATGTAATGGAAGATCTGTAATGTACCAGTGACCACATCAGGAGGACTTTCCTGATCTTGTCTAGACTGAAGTTCATAAAGCCTGTTTGGGCATTGCCCACTGGTAGAACTGGAAGCAGTACCCTGATGATTCGACTGACCGAACTGAGTTGAAGGATGGTTGTACTGACCCCGTTGGCGCATATCCCTTCCCCTCTGAGCCAATACTCTACACTCTCACATCTTGTGGCCTGGCTTACCACATCAAAAACATACATCGCTGCCAGCTCTACACACTCTTTTATGGTTCTTAGTACATTCTCCAGAAAGCGAAAGGGTACAACCACTTCTCACACTACCCTGGGTTTTAGAGCCTGGCACCCCATCCCGATGGTCTTTTCTGAACATTAGTACTGGCTCCCTTACTAAAAGAGAAACTGGGGTTGAGAATCTCTGCTGGAACTAGGAGCGGTTACTACCCTCTGATCTTGGCTTAGAATTATTTCTTCTAGCCCTCTTATTCTTTCTATCTTTCTTTCTATGGTCCTTTCCCTCACTGTGTTTAGTGCGAGTCAAAAGCCTAGATAGTAAAAAAGTCTGTAAATTATTCTGAGCAACTACTGAATAATCCAAGGTAGTGAAAGCAGTTCTAAATTTAGCATGAGAGACATGCTCATGCAGGGGCTCTGCCTGAATGGGGGAAGAAGCTGGCTGGTTTTCATTACTTCTGCCATTAGCTCCTCCGTGTGGCATATTCTGGAAGCATAAGAAAGAGATGTATTAGACTAAGAGTTTAACTTGAGATCATTCTCACTCATATGACATGAATACTAAAAGAACGGAAACTTTTTTGAAAACATCTCAAAGCCTCTTATCCATAAGTGTGGCACTCTACACACCCATGTACAATACTTTACGCGATGCATCTTTCAGAATTCTTTGGACACTATTGAACCTTAGGATCTGATACCAAGTTTGTAATACCTCGAGTCTGTACCTCAGACGCTACACGGTGCTTACGACCCAGACGGACCATAAGCTAACCCATGACTAATATCTACTCTAAGCACAGAATAAACATATTGTTATAATGCAAAAAATAGGCTGAAATGCCATATGGTCATAATATCTAAAATACTAATAAAATTTATCGTCTGTGATAATATCTGTAAAACTGAATGCTGACTAAAACTAGTCAGAAAAGCCTCTAAACTGAATTTTCTGAACGTGGAGTTGAAGGGACAATCCCCCAACTAGATCCATCTACTAAAATACTGAATCTACTGTAATAATGAAATGAAAGAATATCCTCGATAGATGAGGTCTCACTGCTAAATCTTCTACTAGCAGAATCTGGATCTATCTATGTGCGGTCAAGAACCTGAGCATCCAAATCTCTGATATATGACATCATAGCACAAAGAAAGAGTATGCGTCAGTACGTGGAATGTACTGGTATACTAGATGGGTTAAGGTTGAACACAAGGGTTCATATGCATGAACAATAACTAACTTTATAATATAGAATGACTGAACATGTGAGTGCATAGAATGACTGCGCATATAAATAAACACTATGACTAAGCTTATCTCAAGCTAACTCCTAAATTCGGATACTGAGTAACTGATATTTGAAGTTACTAATAACAGAGTTACCGATACTGGTTGAATGTATCTAAAAGTCCTGATTCTATAAAATTGAACTAAGTTCTGTTCTGAAGACTGATACTGAAACTATAGGAAGTAATCATATAACCGATATTCCCTTTTTCTAAATAGATTTGGGGTCTAACCTTTAACCCCAGTTGGAAGGGTATCAGTACTGCTCTATGGGTAAATACACTGAAGAGTCACCCTCTACAGGAAGGTGCCCTGAATGAGAATGGTGGTACCCACTACTAGCAGGTAAAACACTTCATCAACCTTCAGCTAGAAGGTTTTGATGTCTCAACCTACGCTGGCTACATAGTTCTAGAATGCAAGGATTGTTTCTAAGGATCACACCATCTGCTGGCAGGTGAGCCCTCATCCTTGGGTTTTCTTGGTGCTGAATCCTACTGCCAACTGAAAGACATGAAACACTGAACTGGACTGAGTTGATACTAAGTTTACTGAGTTTTCATGAGTTTTGTAACTGATTGAGCTCTACTGAGTTCTATAATTAGCTGAGAGTACTATTGATCTTGATAGGATTGAGACAATTCTGTAATTGGCACTGACTCTAGGTACACAAGTAAATTATCGGGTATTAAATACCCCCAGGACTTGATAGCATAAAAAGTGAAGCATCACATGATCTTGCAAAGCATAACAATGTACACATGTTCATATTGAGACATTTTATCAAGAACTTGTAGGGAATAGGCTTGTACATATACTAACATGTCATGATTTCATCACTTTATTCACATGGACATTCCATCAAACTTAGGGAGCACAACTTCATGCACATAATCATGGATAACCTATAAACATGGCAACTAAAATGCTAAAACTTACAATTTCATGGGTTTAGCATGCAATTCATATAATTCCCCATAAAATACTAATCTAATTTCACGAATCTTATAATAATCATGGATTAAAACCCAATTAACATCATAGACACACTAATCACTTTGTAAATTTAGGTTTTATCGAGAAAATAACATATTCGTCCCATATGCTATTCAATTTCATGAAACTTGTACTTAAATCATGGATTGAAACCCAACTAATATCATGAACATGATTCAATCTAATTCAAACTTGGAAATCATAAATCTGAAATCTTGTAAGTTCAAAAAAAGGGATTCTTGGACTCTATGGGTGAAAGGAACTCATATACGAACACCTAACATACCTTAGAAAATTAATTCTTGGAGTTTCTTGGGAAAATTATTAAGATTTAGCCTTGATTCTTGAAGCTTGAATTTTTTGTCTCTTGAGAGAGAATGCTTTTAAGTTGGGGAAAAATGAGAGAATAATGAGCTAACAGGATATTTAGGGGCTTAATTTCGTGTTTAGATTGATTAGGGATGTGGAAAAAGATACAACTACCCCTGGGAAGATTTAAAAATTCGTCACTGAAAAACTCAATTTGGGCACCCGATGCGGCGCTATCATGCCGTGTCGCTAGAAAATGATAATTAGGAATCGGGGACCTAGCGCGGTGCTGTGGAATCGCGGTTGTAATGCCCCAAGAACCTATCTCGAGACATCACACGGTGCTTAAGGCCACACATGGCCTCAAGCTAATCCTCTAAGCCTTTCATCACTTTCAGAACTCACTATAACACTAATCATGTTAAAATAGGGAAGAATAATCATGTCATGAACATATTTGAATATAAAGAAATATTGTCCTGTACAAACAAATTACTGAAATTTCTATAGATATTGGTACTCTAGTCTTACAAAGACTCTACTACATAAGACTGAGGAGCCATTGGGACAGATCCCTAACTGACTTGTACTAAACTGAAAGGAAACAACCATCTACTAATAAGAAAAAAATCAGGTACATAGGTCCTTGAACCATGAGGACTCACAAACTGCAAAATGTAGATGAAGGTACTCAAAGATCATTGTATCTATCGAAACTGAGCACCTGAACCTATATCACAAGAAGATGTAGAACACAGAAGAGTCTGGGAATCAGTACTTGAGAATGTACTGAGTATGCGGGGGTGGATGCAACATTAGAAATAATATCATAAATGTGTAATAAATTCATGCATGCTGACAATAATGACTCTCTTCGCTTGATTCCTCTTGAAAGCATAATTTCCATAAATCATCAATAATAATACATGTTTTATAAATCTCATAAATTATTGGACTCAACTCAAAATCTTTAACTCTTGACTTAGAGTAACTCGGTAACTCAAGAAACTTAGATTATTATGGAATTTAGAGTTTCTTATAACCGACATAAACCATGTGAGCCGTATGGAGTACAACATTTTGCCCTCCTAAGAAAGGAACCCCACATTGGCGGGAGCGTTATACTCTTGCGAGGGAGTATAACCTCAACCTCATCTTTGTGATCACAAACTTGGCTCTTTGGCCCTCATATATAAATCATACGGTGGCACATAGTTCCGGATAAGTAGGATACGCTGAACCCACACTTCCCTCTCGGTGCTAAATACTCCTACCGAACTCAGCTCAGAACGCGTTAGGAACTCCACCTTAATTAACTCAAAGGTCTATCATGAAGACCAAATCAAGTCTCTTTCTCATTTATCAAATCATAAGCAATTTGTGGATTCCTAACTCGACTCAAGTCAAATCAATCTTTCTCAATATCAAAATATATCAATTCATTAAATCATGGAAACGTCGATACCATTGAGAAAATATCAAGACTCATTGTAACAACTCAATCTCATGAATAAATATACTCAATAATCCAGTTTACCACAAGGAAGCTTAAAGATTGACACATATCTTGAAAGCACTTGAAATACCAACTCATGGGAGAAACATGAAATTCACAATATTAAATATCAAGTCATAACTTTGAAATTGTAAAATAATCATGTATCAAAAATTTCAAAAAACATCATAGAACTCATTCTTGACTCTCTAGATAAAATATCAATATATATTCAATAATCAAACTTCCTTTAGAAAAACTTAAATCATGACGCTTATCTCAAATCATTCGGAAATCATCAATACATATTAACAATATACAATTCATGGCATAAATTCTCAATTTGAGAAATATGATGGTAAAATAATCATAAATATCAAACTTAATCAACTCATATCTCATAGTTCAGCAATAAAGTAATTCGGGTGTAAACCCACTTGCAAAGATCATGAAATTTTCATAGTAAAAATCAATTCTTCGGGCACAAGAATGGAAGGATATTCTTGTTCAAGCCCTACATACCTTGATTTTAATTTGAAATGAATAAACTTGTTATAGACTTCTTTTCCCACTTTTGAGTTAGGGTTCTTGATGTTCTTGAATTGGAAGTTTTGAATCTTGAATTAATTTATGAAAACCATGGCTCAATTTTGACATGTTTAGACAAGAATTGAATTGGATTTTGGAGAGAAACCCTAGATTTTGGATGGAATGAAAGAGAAAAATGAGGATTTTCTCCTCTATTTGTATATATATAGAGGGTAAGGACGGGTGGAAAGACCAAAATAACCTTGAGCAAATTCTAGAACTGGAGCCCAATTTTTTTCCCTGGCGCGATGTGCCATGATCGTGGACCTTCACTTGATTTTGACAATTAGGAAATTGCTCACTGGCGCGATGCGGTGAAATCATGTTGGTGCACTGGCATTTGACAATCCTGAAATTTAGCCTTGGTGCGATGCGCCAATATCGCGAAGGACCATTGGAAAATGACGATTGCTATTTTGGCTGGCTCCGCGATGCGCTAAAGTGCCAGATAGCACACTGTCTCACTAAAATGGGTTTAACTCTTCACCCGAGTGTCGGATTTGGGAAAATTTGGTATCGATGGAAAACTTATTCAATTCTCTACATGAAAAAAGTAGAAATTAGAGAAATACAACATGGTTGTAACATCAATCACTTTGGAATTCTTCCCCATTCGCTCAAAAGAAGGATTTAGGCTTAAGGAACGATCGGGGTATTACAATATCTCCTCCTTGAAAACATTCGTCCTCGAATGTTGTTAGCTAGGCTCAAGATCAACGAGGAAATAGAAAATACTTTATGGGAACAATTTTCTTAACAAACTTACTTCACTCTAAACTTTTGAGTACTCTATAGAATGCACGGATCATAGAATGGGTATCTATATGACTAAGTACACTGGATTAGTGGGAAACTGAATTAATGAAGAATAGTACCTTCTGCTTGATTTGAACTCGTGGGGAAAAGATGAGGGTACTTAGCTCGTATATATGCTTCTGCTTCCCAAGTAGCACCCTCAACTTATTAATTTCGCCACAAAACTTTAACCAAGGGAACTTTTTTGTTCCTTAGTCTACGTACTTGATAATCTAGTATCTCGATCGGAACTTCATCATAAGAAAGACTATCCTGAACAACCAAGATCTCTGATGGTTCAACCACAACAGAATCACCAATGTCCTTCTTGAGAATACAAATATGAAAGACAGGGTGGAAAACTGACAACTCTGCAGGCAACTCAATCTCATAAGCTGCTTTCCCAACACGATTCAACACTCTATAAGGGCCAACATATCAGGGACTAAGATTTCCTTTCTTTCCAAACCTTTTCACCCCTTTTATGGGCAAAATTTTCAAGTACACCAAATCATCAACTTTAAACTCCATAGATCTTCTTGTCACATCTGCATACGACTTTTGAAGACTCTGGGATATCTTCAACCTCTCCCGAATAAACTTAACTTTCTCTATAGCCTTGAACACAACTTCAGGTCCAATCGCAGTAGCTTCATCCACTTCAAACCAAGCTATGGGTGATCTACATCGCCTTTTATATAAAGCCTCAAATGGAGCCATTCCAATGCTAGCATGAAAACTATTGTTATACGCAAATTCAATTAGTGGAAAATGTTCATCCCAACATCCTTTGAAATCAAGAACACATGCCCTCAACATATCCTCCAAAGTCTGGGTGGTCCTCTCAGCCTAACCATCGGTCTGCGGATGAAAAGTGAATCTAAGATAAACTTAGGTGCCAAGAGACGATGACCCAAATAGAATCATGATGACGACGAGAGAGAGGTAAACCAGTCACGAAATTCATGTTCACCTCTTCCCACTTCCAAGTAGGAATGCTGAATTCCTGCATCATACCATCGGGTCTATGGTGCTTTATCTTCACCTGTTGGTAAGTTACACACTTCTCTACGAACTTTGCTATATCCTTCTTCATACCATTCCACTAATAGATTTCCCACAAATCACGATACATTGTTGTAGCACCGGGATGAATAGAATATCACGAGCCATGTGCTTCAGCCATAATCCTCTATCTCAAATCATTAACATCAGACAATCGATTCTGAAGCCTCAATACACTATCTCCCCCTTGGGAGAAAACCTCTACCTTTTGGTCTTTGACGATTCCTTTCAGTTTGACCAAACGAGAATCCATATCCTGCTTCTCCTTCACTTCCAAAACTAGGGAAGATGCGAAACTACTTTGAACCCAAACATTACCCTCAGCTGAATCAAGCAATCTAATACCCAACCTAGCCAAACGATGCACTTCACGAACCAATTCCTTTTTAGCATTTTCTATATGCGCTACACTACCCATGGAGGACCAACTAAGAGCATCTGCCACTACATTGGCCTTTCCCGGGTGATACAATACACTCATATCATAGTTCTTCAGCAATTCTAACCATCGCCTATGCCACAGGTTCAACTGACTCTGAGTAAACACATACTGTAAGCTCTTGTGATCCGTAAAGACATCAATATGAACACTGTACAAGTAGTGTCTCCAGATTTACAAAGCAAAAACTACAACCGCTAACTTGAGATCATGGATCGGGTAATTCTTCTCATGCAATTTCAACTGTCTGGAGGCATAGGCTATAACCTTACCTCTCTGCATCAATATGCAACCCAAACCAACTCTCGAGGCATCAAAATACACCACAAAATCATCCACACCATTAGGCAGGGTCATCACAAGGGCTGAAGTGAGTCGAGTCTTCAACTCCTGAAAACTCTTCTCAGAAGAATTTGACCACAGGAATTTCACTTTCTTTTGGGTTGACCGGGTCAAAGGAGCATCAATGGATAAGAAACCTTCGATAAAACGATGGTAGTAGCCAGCTATACCCAAGAAACTCCTAATATCAAACGGTGAGATAGATCTAGGCCAATTTCTCACAGCTTTTACCTTTTAAGGATCAACTTGTACACCTTCAAAAGAAACAATATGACCTAGAAAGTCAACTGACCTTAGCCAAAATTCACACTTGCTAAATTTGGCAAACAACTGATGATCTCTAAGGGTTTACAAGATAATTGGAGATTATCTGCATGGTCATTTTCATTTTGGGAGTATACAAGAATACCATCTATGAACACAATAACAAACATAACCAGATATTATCTGAACACCCGATTCATGAGGTCCATAAAAGTTGCTGGGGCATTTGTTAGCCCGAAGGACATGACCAGGAATTCAAAATGACCATAACGGGTATGAAATACTTTATTTGGAATATCAAACTCTCTGACTTTAAGTTGGTGATAACCAGACCTCGAATCTATTTTCAAAAAATAACTGGCACCTTGCAGCTGATAAAATAGGCCATTAATTCTAGGAAGAAGGTACTTGTTCTTGACTGTGACCTTGTTGAGCTAACGATAGTCAATGCACATACGCAATGAACCATCTTTCTTTCACACGAATAGAACGGGTGCACCCCAAGGAGACACACTGGGGCTTATGGAACCCTTATCAAGAAGATCTTTGAGTTACTCTTTCAACTCCTTAAGTTCTGTGGGGGCCATACGATACGAAGGAATAGAAATAGGCTGTGTATCAGGAAGAAGATCAATCCCAAATTCTATCTCTCTATCGGGAGGTACCCATAGGAGATCTTCTGGGAAAACATCAAGAAACTCATTGACAACACTAATAGACTGAGTAGTCGGAGTCTCAGACTTAGTGTCTTTAACTCGAACCAAATGATAGATACAACCCTTGGATATCAATTTCCTGGTTTTTAGGTAGGACATAAAATGACTCTTGGGAGCTACAGAATTTTTGGACCACTCAAAAACTGGCTCGCTAGGAAACTGAAACTTGACTACACGGGTATGACAATCAATAGACGCATAACAAGAGTGAAGCCAATCCATACCCAGAATAATGCCAAAATCAACCATGTATAGCTCAATCAAGTCTGCAAACATGACTCTATTAAGGACAATGATATGGCACCTCTTATACACTTGCTTAGCAACAATAGATTCACCTACTGAGGTAGAAACTAGAATAGGCTCAGAAATCTTTTCAACACTGATCTCAAAATTCACAGACACCAATGGAGTAACATAAGAAAGACTTGACCCAGGGTCCATCAATACATACACATCAAAATAAAATACATGGAGCATACTAGTAACAAAATTTGGTGAATCCTTCTGCTCCTGGCAGGTTGGTATAGCATAGAAGAGATTCTGGTGCTAACCACCAACAGTACTAGATGAGGCACCCCGAGGAGGAGTAGGATAGGCTAAAGGGGCTGGATCACTAATGGACTGACTCTGGGGACGAACATCGCGACTCCCCTGTCTAGCGTGTGGGCAATCCCTAAATTTGTGTCCCAACTTACCTCAATCAAAGCAGCCCATCCGATCGACTAAGCACTCACCTGGATAGTCCTTACCTCACTTCGGACATAAGGGAGGACAAGGTCTATGACTCACACTGTCTTGGGAATTGGACATAGTAGGCCTATTACCTTGCTCCTGCCTGATTCTAAATGCGGGAGTACTATCTCATGAAGGCGTTGGCACAAGTGAATAGTTCTGGAACTGAGGGAGGATCCCTCCAGAAAATTTAGTCTGACTATACCCTTGTTGCTCTTATTTAACTCTCTTATTCCCTCTCACTCTCTCTCTCTCCTTCACCTTAACCGTTCAATCTGCTGAGCATATATCATTAATCTAGAAAGATACATGTCCCTATGAAGTATAACAGATCTACACTCTTTCACGACATAACCCGACACTCCAGCCTAAAATATACTCATACTGGTTCTAGAATAAGCCATCATACTGGGAGCATACTTAGATAATTGGTTGAACTTAAGACAATACTCCTTAAATGTCAAGGGGCCCTGTCTCAAGTTCATAAATTCTTCTAATCTCGCTTCCTTTAATTCTGGGGGAAAAAATCTATCTAAGAACGTGTCCTGGAACAATTGCGAAGTCACAAGAGCTTCATTCTCCCCTCTACTTCTCCGTCATATCTCCACCCAATCATAAGCAATATCTTTCAAGTGATAGGAAGCTAGCTCCACACTCTCTTCCTCCATTACATGCATAATTTGAGTGATCTTTTTCACCTCATCAAGATACATCTATGGGTCCTCATCTGTCTTTGACCCATAAAACTCTGGCAGATTCATCCGCATAAAATCACGAACCCGAGCTGCCGTTGAATTCCTTATTGTAGAGGTGGAACTGTCACCTGTGCATAGGTCTGAGCATTGGTGGTAACCGCCTGGGCTAGCGCCTGAAAAGCTGCTCAAAATTTAGCATGGGACACCATCTCACCTAAAGGATCAACGGGTTGAGGACGTTCGTTGTTTCTGTGACCACTACTAGGAGGCATTTTCTGTCATAATAGAGCATGAATTAATAGCAGAGAGTAACAGTTGTAGGAACGATAGACTTTTTGAAAGAAAGAAACAATTTTTCCTAAAATGTCTCGTAGCCTCTTGCTCATAGATGTGGCGTGCTACACACTGATGATCAAGACTCTACGTAACATGGCTTGTCAGACTCCCTAGGAATTTTTTAACCTTAGGCTCTGATACCAAGCTTGTAATGCCCCAAGAACCTATCTCGAGACGTCATACGATGCTTAAGGCCACAAGTGGCCTCAAACTAACCCTCTAAGACTTTCATCACTTTCAGAACTCACTATAACACTAATCATGCTAAAATAGGGAAGAATAATCATGCCATGACACTACCAGAAATTTGGTCTATGGCAGCACAGGCAAAATCATTGTAGTAGATGAGTAAACTATTGTTGTAGAGGTATTGCGATGGTTAACAAATTGTTTCATCAGGTTGCATGGCAATAGCTCTACTGCTATGGTTTTTGTAACAGTTTCATAAACTGTTGCTATATATATCTGTAGTAACGGTTTTTACCATCACTATCACAATACTTATTTGACATCTATTGCAACGAAATAAACGGTTGCCAAAGAGTTTTATGCTACGGTTTTTATATCTATTGCAACAGTTATAGAAATATATTACATAATCTAGTTGATGTTATTGCAATAATTTTGTTATTAATGCTACGATTTTTTTGTAACATATAAAATTTATAGCAATGGTTTAAAAGTTGTTGCCATAAGGTCTTATGCGACGGTTATTTTTATGTATATCAACAGTTAATTATATTATTGTAACATTTTAAATGAGCTATCACAACATTTAGAGGGTGTTTCTATAGCTTTAATAGTTTAATTGAATTTTCTATAGCAACTGTTCTAAGTTGCTATTGCAATAATTTAATGTGCTACAAAAATATGTAGCCCTGCAATGACCAACTAATAATAAATACCAATAAACTGAAATATATGATAAAATCTATAGAATTACAAAACAATACGTTATCAATGTTCATAATTGAAATTGTATATCCAAAATATAAGCTTTCCATAGTAGTTAATATCCACAAACTATCGACATAAGTTTCAATGTGTTCTCGATTTCAAAAATGTCATAGAACAAGTTACAAAAAACATATAAAATCTTCTTAACGTTCTTCAATGTTCTCCTCATTCGCTTCTTCATTTTCTCCACCTACAAAAAAAATCGTGTCGTTAATCTTTGTCAATATTCTACTCAATGTAAAAAAATTTAATATTGTTGTCACAGGGAACATGACCTTTTTTCAAAAGAAACTTCCTTAAGAAGAAAAATAGTAAGCAATAAAGCCACTTCACAAAACTTTATCAAAATAAAATTGCAAGTATTTACACCAAATCCAGCATATAGTTAGACTAATAAGTTGTCTAAAACTTTCCTGCAAATCCATGCATTTCACTGTTAATGCAGAATTTCACAACTATGAATTTATTGTAAGTATCCATTCACAATTTTATGTTTTGATTCAGGAAAAAATTCCAAAATAATCATCAAATATATATTTTTTTAAAAATAGGTTCAATAAAAAAGCATAACAAGGCTTTGCATAAGCAAGAATATAATTACAGTCAATGGCCAATTTTCAGGACCAACCTTGATAGTTTGAAACAGAGATAATCTATCTATTACTGTCATTTCTAGCCATATGCAGTACATTGATACTATTTTTTTTTTAGTTAAAAGAAATTTTTATATATATAATACTAGAGATTTGTAGAGTTACAAGAAGCAGTTATAAGAACTGCAGTTCTTGGAGGATAACAGCATACTACTAGAGTTAGACAACAAAACAAAAGTAGATTTAGATTGCAAATCTGCATCAGAAAGTAGACGAACATACATACTAGGCAGAGTAGATAAGTATATTACTTAAGAGTAAGTGTATTACTTAGTCCGTTTATTAACTGATAAGTATATTACTTAGATTAAAGCATCCACCAAACTATCTAACATGACCAAAGTACAGAATCATTGTTGCTCCATCTCCTAGTTCAACTTTGAAGCAACTATTTCATGAGAAGGAACATATTCCTCTAGTTTCTCGATAAGCTCTGTTGTTGTAGGCACAGATATGATGATTTGGCGAGCATTGGGATTGATGAATCCTTCCTCCACAGCTTTGTCAATAAATGACAATAATGAATTGTAATATCCATCCACATTCAGCAATCCTACTGGTTTATCGTGGATGCCAAGTTGCGCCCAACTAATTACTTCAAATAGCTCATCAAGTGTTCCATAACCACTTGGTAAAGTAATAAAAGCATCAGAGTGCCTAGCCATATTTGCTTTTCTTTGATGCATATCTGTAACTACCTTCACTTCTCCTACTGTTTTACTAGTTAACTCTCTAGGCATGAGTGTCTTGGGAATAACTTCAATAATATGCCTATCACCATCATCAACTGCTTCTGAAACCAAACCCATTAGGCCTATGCTACCTCCTCCATAGACCAAATCAAAGTTTCTTGAGACCAATTCTTTGCCTAGCTCAATAGCCGAATCTTGATAACTACTTTTCTTCCCTTGACTACTCCCACAAAACACACAAATTCTCTTGAATTTTGACACTATAGCATCACTTTTCATTTCCATTCTATTGAATTCTCTGCTCTTCTTAGAATATTTGAGAATTAAGAATTGAGATTTGAGAGAGAATGAAATTTGGGAGAATGAGATTTGAGAGAATGAAAGATGGTTTGAAAGTGCAGGATATTTATAGAAATTTTTTTGGCTTTAAAAAATTATTTTAAATGATTTTTTTTAAAAATAAAATTAGTCAAAGTAGCCATTTTGGAAAACGGTTATATAGACGTTAGGACAATGGCTACTTTTGTCAATTTCTTCAAACAAAAGTTGAAATCTAAATTAGGATAAGTTTCAAACTTGTAAAGGACTTCTAATATTATTATTATTATTATTATTATTATTATTATTATCATATTTATATATATATATATATATATATATATATATATGTTTAAGTTATCTTTCACTTCCATTCTATCTAGTATGATGATGATATTATATGGGCTTAAATGAAGAAGTAAGATTTCATTTAGTGAATCACAACTAGTTTGGGACTGAGACGTAGTTGTCATTGTTGTTGCTAAGTACTTCAAGTAAATATGTCATTCTTAATTCTTGTACTAGCAAACTGTAAATCAAAAGGCATTTTCTTTCCTTAAATTTTAGCTGATGATGGTTATTTCACTTTCTTATACTTGGAAAGACATAAGAAAGTCCTTTTGAGTGACTAGATAATATAAGAAAGTTCTTCCAACTCTACATAACAAATATAAGTTACATGATATAAGACTGTGTGTATGAAAAGATTCCAACCAACACAAGAACAACAAGATGAACAACAAGATGAACAACAAGCTGCTAGTGAATCGAAATCGGTCTTACACGGCTTCACTAGACTTTGAGTTTGTGTTTTGAACAAGAAAATAAGATGAATAACAAGGTAACAATACTAGTGAATCGAAATAGGCCTCACACGGATTCACTAGACTTTGAGTTTGTGTTTTGAATAAGAAAATGAGATGAATAACAAGGCAATAATGCTAGTGAATCGAAAGAGCCCCACACGACTTCACTAGACTTTAGATTCAACAAAATAATGTTAACAAGATTACAAAAGTGATAGAAACTTGTTGTCTCCAATATGAAGAAGAAGAAGAAGAGGGAAAAAAGTAGAATAAGTACTAACCTTCAGTTTGTTCTAATGAATAAGAACGAGCACAAAATGCAAGCAGATCAGGGTCAAGTTGTAGATAAGGGTCAAGTTGTAGATCAGGGTTAAGGCGTTGAAGTCTTGCTATGATGTTAATTGGAATTTATTTTTGCATTGTAGCTTTTTTTCCTCGAATTTTTCTATCATTCTTTGTTTCATCCTCTCTTCTATTTTCTCCATTTTTTTGCAGCAGCTCATCATTTGAGGATGCAAGATTTTTCACATTTTCTTTCAAGGATGTCTTAGTAACTCCACACCCATGTAATCTTAGAAAATCTGGATTGTCAGGTCCCATGATTGATGAAAATACATTGATTGGCTCAGTACCATCTTCTTTTTCTTGAGTTTGTATTTTCTCTATTCCAGCCTATAAATAGAATCCATGAGAAAGGATTTAATTAAATATAACTGATTCAATAACTAAAATAAAATAAATTAGAAAATGTCATACAATTTTACAAATTATGTTGCCATATGATTCCTTGTAGATTCGATTCGGTTTCCTAGATTGTGTAGCCAAAAAAAAGTCCTTGCTTGACACAACACCATCAACTTCTTTTTTCTTTTCCTGATTACATAAAATTTTATGTAATAATCTTTCCAAGTAAGGCAATGATTTCATATTTAATTAATAATTAGAAAAGACATCAAACCTCGCGTATTAATGCAAAACTTCTCTTGCCAATGGTATGCGGATATCTCAATTTTTTTCGATTGTCCTTGGTAGTCCGAGATGTTTTCTGCAATTTTATGTTATCACTGTATATATAAACAACACCAGTATATCAGATTATTAAGCTACCATCCAGTAAGGAGTTGCGACAAGGACTTTCTAATTATGGCAAAAAATATAATTTTTTTTAATAACAATAAAATACAGTGACATTTATATCTTACTTGAGCTTCATCAGAGTTCTAATAATCAAGGAGGACTTTAAATTCAACTTCTCAAACATCTTTTGGCCTTTTTTGCATTCGAACTTCGTCATTAGGATAGCAGAAATAATGCTTACTCTTAAACCGACACATATATGTTCTCCAAGCATCTTGAACTATTTTTAAGGACCATCTCTCTCCGGCATTAGGAATGTCATATTTCTCCTAAAATTTGGTTCAACATGCTTAGTATAAAAAATAAAAAATATCTTTAATTAGAA
Organism: Capsicum pubescens; assembly: GCA_030864215.1. Taxonomy (NCBI): domain Eukaryota; kingdom Viridiplantae; phylum Streptophyta; class Magnoliopsida; order Solanales; family Solanaceae; genus Capsicum; species Capsicum pubescens. The sequence continues at coordinate 72,268,288 of CM061541.1, read as the reverse complement.
TTAAAAGAATTAGAACTTCACACCTTGATGTATTTCCACATGTCTTTTTTTGTGTTCACATTCTTCCATGTCTTAAGTGTGAGAGGACAAAAAGTTGAATTCCTTGCAAGTGTGCCAAGAAAGCTACTCAACTCTTGAACAACTCCTATAGTAGGACCAATTGGCTGGTTGTGCTCATTTAACAAAATTAATTTACGTTCATTCCTCCCATGTACACTTTGCATCTGTGTTCTACCTCTCTTTTTCTTTTCAGTGGAAGGACCTACAATAATTATAAAATTAAGACAATCAGGAATTCGTCAATGTTAGTTTGATAAATGAATGAAATGTATATATTATGCCTTTTTCAGTGGATTGTTCGTTTGAGTCATGAGTGGTAACATCCAGTAGAACTTCCTTCCCATTTTTGGGTACTGCTTGTGCTACACAAGAGGTTGAATGCAATATATTTTGTTGCTCTTTTACTGAAATTGCTTTTGTTGCTGAAGAGATAGATTTCGGTAACAATTATTGCCCATTTTTAGGAGTTGTTTCTTTTGCAAAACAGGCAGAATGCAATGACTTTTGTTTCATATTTTTTGGATTTTCTTGTATTGCAGAAGAGGTAGAACGCAGTGGCATTTTCAACACTTGTTTTTGTACTTCTTGTGTTGTAGGAGAGGAAGAATTCAATGGCTGTTTTTATACTTCTTGTGTTGTAGGAGAGGAAGAATTCAATGGAACTTTCTTCACTTGTTCTAGTAGTTCTTGTACAACACGAGGGATAGAATACAACGGCACCTGTTCTCGAACTTAAGAACCTTTTGATGGACATTGTTGCTTTTCATAATTTGAACATGCAGTCTGAATAGGTTTTTTGGTTCCTTGCAGTGAATTCTTTAATGCTGTAAGTGATCCAGCAGAAACGTATCTTGAGCTTGAAAGCTTTTTGCTTTTTGTTTTTTGTTGGACGTCTTTCTTGATTCATGACTATTCAAAACACTGCAAACATCAACAAAACAGATGGTAAATGGCAACAAAGTCTGAATTAAATGGCAAGATTGCAGGTGTAAATATTTGGTTTAATTCAACTGCAAAAGTTAGCACATGGCGGGAGGATTTGCTCAAATCTATATAAGTAACCACCTGCCCATTTCCTGACTGATGTGGGATTCTAACACCCCGTTCACCCTAGGCCCATCTGGAGCATGGACGTGATCTTAGGTCCTAATCTCCAGGAAAATCATTCTTTGTACATTACAGTAACTTTCTTTCCTACATAAGTTATGCTTCAGTAAATATATATTTTTCCAATTACTACAACATGCATGTGGCCATGCTAGTGAAATGTTTGAGTTTCTAAAGAAATATATACATGTTGTGCTGCCACCTTTAACTGGATCTGAGGACATAATTAAATTAATTTTAAGAACAAATGGAAGGTTATTTACCAATACCAAATATGTAGTGTGTTGCATCTCACATGAAAACATTTAATTGGAATTAGATCTCAAAACAAGTGGAGTGTAAAATAATACAGGGCAATTAATTCCCAACTAAAAAATAAAATAAAAACTATACTAGATCAGATCCCAAAATAAGCGGGAGTGTAAAATATTTCTATATTTTTCGTAATTGATTACAAAGACTTTAAGATAAAAGTCAATAGATTGAATGAATGAGTACTATTTAATTCTTCTTCTTGTTTCTATTGGGTGGCTTTTCAAGTTTGTCATTAGCCAATTAATTACTTCAACTTCTTTCTTTAAACAGCATAAACTTTCTGTCACACAACTATCTTTCTGATTCCCTGCATTTACTTTCATCAGACGAATAATTCTCAACTTTATGGTATGATGATTATGTTGAACAATATTTGAGTGTTATACTTTCTACGTTACTAATTACTTAATATTTTCTATATTGACATTTCTTGTGTTACTTAGCTACTAATTACCCTAGCCATGACGGGCATCCCAAACCACGCCTGAGAGACGCCTTAGCATACTATCACAAAACTTACTGTGCATTTACAATTGATTTGTACCAAATAATTGATTGCACAATAAAAGATCAGAAGGCCATTGCACTACAAAAATGGACCATGATGACAGTGATTCCAACCAAATTCAAAACACAAGCAGTGCCAAAGATCCAGTAATACCTCTACTTGGGATTTCGGAGGACAACGATGATAGAATCTCCCCGAAGGAACATTTTTTTAATAAACTTATCTTTGTTAATAGGAAGAGCTTTCTTTTCCTTGATATTGTTTACCAACACTCTCAGAACACAAGTAAAGTACATATGATCCAATCGCAGCGCAACCATATCCACTTACAGATGATCCAATCGCAGCACAACCATAGTTCTATAATTTATCTTACTCAATAAACTTTTCCACTTGCTCATCTCCGGTGTTGAATAGGACATACCGGTGTTCTTCATATCGTAACTGTGAGTCCATCAAAAAACTGGTATTTTTTTTCTTCTCACGTCCAATTGTATGACCTATCCTAGGAAATATAGGTGACATATTCTGAATGCCTTCATCATCCTCAGCTTGATCCTCAGATGTATACCTGCTGAATCTTGTTTTCACACCATCATGTAGGTATCTTGAACAAAAAGTCAAACATTCTTCTACCAAAAACCCCTTTGCTATTGATGCTTCAGGACAAGATCGATTACGTACAAATGCGTTCAACTTACATAATTTTCTCTCAATGGGATACATCGAACGAAAATGAGTGGGGCCCCCAAGCTTAATTTCATTCACTAAATGAATAGGCAAATAAGTCCTTATATCAAAATATGTTGGATGAAAGATTTTTTCAAGTTCACAATTTATTACAATAGTTTTAGACTCCAATTTTTCAAGATCTCCCCTCCTTATAACCTTACTACAGATCGCTCGAAAGAAATAACCCAGCCTAATCAAGGATAATGAAACATTCTAGGGCAACACTTTTCTAACAGCAATCTGGAGCAGATAATGCAAGATAATATGAGAATCATGACTCTTGTACCCAGATATTTTCATCTCATTCATATGCACACGATCCTATATATTCGAAGCACATCCTTTTGGTAATTTGGCATATTTCATGACGCTGCAAAATAATTTTTTTTGTTCTGATTTCATAAAGAAACTAGATTCAGCTACACTTACACTTCCATTATCATCGTGTTTTGGTTGTAGCTCTTTTCGTATACCCATTTCTTGTAAGTCATAGCGATAATTTACATGATCCTTTGACTTGCCATCTATCTCCAATATTGTCCCAAGCAAACTATCACATATATTTTTTTCTATATGCATAGGATCAAGATTGTGCCTTAATTCTTTATGTGGACAATATGATAATTCAAAAAAATGGATCTTTTCTTCCACGGGCCCTGATTATCTCGCGACCTTTTTTTTCCCTTACCAAAAGTGTGATTGAAATTATGCAGCTCTTCAAGTACTTGTATACCTGACAAAGGCGTAGGGAAAGATCTATGCTCCTCCTTTCCATCAAATGACTTCTTATCTTTTCGAAAAGGATGATCAGGAGGCAAAAATCGACGATGACCCAGATAACACATCTTATGGCTATGTTTGAGATACTGAGAGCATGTCTCATAATTACAAGTGGGACATGTCAATTTTCCCTTGGTGCTCCATCCAGAAAGCATTGCTAATGCTGGAAAATCACTAACTGTCCATAATAAGGTTACACGCATTCGGAATGTTTGGCTTGTTTCAGCATCATATGTTTCTATTCCATGTTCCCACAATACATTTAATTCTTCAATTAATGGTTGAAGATACACATCTATATCATTTCCAGGAGAGGTTGGACCTGGAATAATCATTGAAAAGATAAGATACTCTGACTTCATGCAAATCCATGGCGATATATTATAGTTCATCAACATAACCGGCCATGTGCTATGAGAAATATTCATGGTTCGAAATGGGTTGAAACCATCACTTGCAAGACCAAGCCTAACATTACGAGGATCTTTTGAGAAATCGTGGTACAAACTATCAAAATTCTTTCATGCTTCTCCATCAGCAGGATGCCTTATATTCCCATCTTTAGGTCGTTCATTAGCATGCTATCTCATTGCAACAACAGTTTCAGGAGACATAAATAACCTTTGAAGCCTAGGCTTTAAGAGGAAGTACCTTAAAACCTTTGCAGGAATTTTTGAACTTGAATTTGTTGAGGAATGACAAACACTTTTCCATCTAGAAGACCCACAAATAGAGAAATTATCTACATTCTCATTTTCCTTCCAAAACAACATGCAATCATTAGGGCAAGCATGTATTTTATCATAATGAAGACCCAAATCTCTTATCACCTTTCTAGATTTGTTGAAAGACTCTGGTAGATGAGCGAAGGGAAATGCCTCTTTCAGCGAATCTAGCAAGTCAGAAAAGGCTACATTACTCAATCCGTACAAGGATTTAAACAAGTACAACCGAATGGTGAAACTCAGTTTAGAGAAATTTTCACATCCCGAATATAATTGTTGTTTTCCTTCCTCCAATAGTTTAAAAAAATTCTTCGCATCTTCGGGTAGTCCCTCTCCCACTCCATCTTCATTTCCTAAATCAGCATCAACATTTCTAAATGTATCATGAAGTAGTCCATCAATATCATCACCCAAATTACAAGATTTATCATCGTTGATTGGATGAGGTGTATTTCTCGAGGAAATCCCTTCTCCATGAAAAATCCATTTGGTGTAATCATCAGCAAACCCTTCATCAAATATGTGATTTTCCACCACATTTCTATAATGCTAATAACGATTCATTCACTTTGCGCAAGGGCATAATATCTCATTTCCTTTAGAAGATACTTCAAAAGCCTTATCAAGAAAATATTTAACTCCACATTCATACTCATCTGACCATCTATGATAGTACATCCAACTTCTATCATCATTATCCTTTAAAATCCTATTAACATAAAAGCACAAATATTAATGTTCACATAGATGAAAAACTAAAACTTGAAGCCATTATTTAGATCTCTTTAGCAATATGTAACCAAAAATTGAGAAAAGATTCAAAAATATTCAGTGAAGTAAAAATTTATATCTGTTTAGCAACAAGATATTCTATCAAAATATACTATTCTACTACACTACAACTCCAAAATTTCATGTCAAAATCAAACAAAGTATAGGGCATAGACCGATTTAGGTAAGTACAAAGTACTTCAAATCATGTTGCTAGAATCTACAAATAGGTGCAGCATATGAAACTTATTTGAGATACACAATTTTCTTATTTGAACTAATAAAAGGATGAGCAAATGCATAAAAATCAACAAAAAATTCAAGGTGACCTTTTATTAAGAGAATTTGATTAAAAAAATATACCATACCACAAAAATATCCAGCTATAGATTTTGTCCTCTTCGATTTTTTCCTTAGGCAGAGATTGGACAAACTCACAATGCCTACCAACAATGAGGTAAATGATTATAAGGCCATAAAGAAATCTATGCATCTTATTAAGGCATCATCTATCAAAAATCAGTCAATTAAAACGATACAACCTTAAAAGCATGAACACAAAAAACTTAAAGTGAAATTACTAAAATACCCAAAAAAAAAGGTTAAGAATTTCACACAGATACATTTATGGCTTTCCACTCTCTATTTCAATCTAGCAATTCAAGTTATAAGTTTCTTTATGCAACTGTTATATTAGACGTTGCCCCTTAGTTGTTACTTTGATATAGTGAGGGTGCGTTAAGGTGAGTTGATGAGCTTGTCTTAATAACTATTATTACATAAGTTCTTCCTATAGCTGAAATTTGAATCCATACATTAAGAAAGATAGAAGTTTCGTTTAGTCAAAAAAAGAAATGAAACACAATAGAATCACTGAAACTCAGTTTATAGTATTAAAGCAGCTGAAGTGGTGAACAATAAAAGGACCTTAAAACTTTAACACTTTTTTCAGTTTATTACTTTCATTTGTCCTCCATTTTCTCAGCAAACAGAGAATTGTTGTCACCACAAATTCCAAACTACACTAAACAGAACTATTGTCAGCACAAAAAAATCCTTTGGAGAAAAATACACTAGACTATAAGTTTTAACTCACAGTTAACAAGAGCTATACTTTTCTACATTTATCTTGACAAAAACCCATATATTCTTGACTGACTAAAGAATGTAAAGATCTAAAATTTTACACTTTTCTTAGTTCTTGGGGTGTAAAAATGAAATCTAAACTGTTTGTTTTTGAGAAAAAAGAAGCTCACATCTACAATTTTTTCATTTTCAACAAATACCCAATAAACTTTTCAATAAATATATGAATCTTTATGTCAAGAAAAATTAATATACGGTCAAACACACCAAAAAAATTATTGGCACATTACCAAAATCAAGAAAATACAACTTGGAAACTCCTGCAACAAGAAATCAACGAAAATGTTAAGAAAATCCAAATATACTAACCTTCAAAGTTGTTTCTTCACTTAAAATATCACCAATTGAACACAAATCCTAAAATTTTTCAGATTTCACAGATTCAAAGAAACCCTACAATTTTAATTTTCTCAGATTTTCTCAAATTTCCAATATTTTTCCAGAAATTTCAACAATTTATGCCTCAAATTTCACCAATTCGTAGAAGACTATTCATAGTGAGAGAAATTGGAGTATAGTGAGAGAAAATTAGGGGTATAGTTTGTAGTACTGAAGCTCTTGTCTTTCTGGTTCTCGCGGGTTTACGAAAAAAAGACGGAAGATGATTAATCCCAACCTTTTGGTTTTAGCGCGCTTAGGGAAAAAAAGAGTGAAAAAATTGGAGGGATTTAATAACTGTTGCATATAGTAAATATAAGTGTTGCCATAGATTTTTTTTATAACAAGGATTCTTAAGTTGTTGTTATATGAGTGGCTATTTCAATGGTTATAAATCAGTGGCAACAGTTGTATTAATAAATTGTGGCATTAGAATCAAATTTTATGGTAACAGTTGTAACCATTGCTATAGACTATCTATAGCAACGGTTTTGGAATCGTCGCTAAAATATTTATTTCCATAGACCCAATTTTTGGTAGTGTGAGCATACTTGAATATAAAGAAATACTGGCCTGTACAAATAAAATACTGAAATTTCTCTACATATTGGTACTCTAGTCTGACAAAGCCTCTACTACATAAGACTGAGGAGCCATTGGGACAGATCCCCAACTGACTTGTACTGAACTGAAAGGAAACAACCATCTACTAACAAGACAAAAATCAAGGACATAGGTCCTCGAACCATAAGGACTCACCAACTGCAAAATGTAGATGAAGGTACTTAAAGATCACTGTCGCTGCTGAGACTAAGCACCTGAACCTATATCACGAGAAGATGTACAACACAGAAGAGTATGGGAATCAGTACTTAGGAATGTACTGAGTATGTGGGGGTGGATGCAACATTAGAAATAATATCATAAATGTGTAAGAAATTCATGCATGCTGACAATAATGACTCTCTTCGCTTGATTCCTCCTGAAAGCATAATTTCCATAAATCATCAATAATAATACATGCTTCATAAATCTCATAAATAATTGGACTCAACTCAAAATCTTTAACTCATGACTTAGAGTGACTCGGTAACTCAAGAAACTTCGATTATTATGGACTTGGGAGTTTCTTATAACCGACATAAATCATATGAGCCTTATGGAGTCCAACGTTTTTCCCTCCTAAGGAAGGAACCCCACATTGGCGGGAGCGTTATACTCTTGCCAGGGAGTATAACCTCAACCTCATCTCTGTGATCACAAACTCGGCTCTTTGGCCCTCATATCTAAATCCTATGGTGGCACGTAGTTTCGGGGAAGTAGGATACGCTGAACCCACACTTCCCGCTCAATGCTAAATACTCCTCCCGGACTCAGCTCAGAACGTGTTAGGAAATCCACCTTAATTAACTCAAAGGTCTATCATGAAGATCAAATAAAATCTCTTTCTCATTTATCAAATCATAATCAATTTGTGGATTCCTTACTCAACTCAAGTCAAATCAATCTTTCTCAATATCAAAATATATCAATTCATTAACTCATGGCAACATTGTTACCTTTGAGGAAATATCAAGACTCATTGTAACAACTCAATCTCATGAATAAATATACTCAATAATCCAGTGTACCACAAGGAAGCTTAAAGCTTGACACATATCTTGAAAGTACTTGAAATACCAACTCATGGGAGAAACATAAAATATACAATATTAAATATCAAGTCATAACTTGGAAATTGTAAAATAATCATGTATCAAAAATTTTAAGAAAACATCATAGAACTCATTCTTGACTCTCAAGCTCAAATATCATTATATATTCAGTGATCTAAATTCTTATAGAAAAGCTTAAATCATGATGCTTATCTCAAATCATTCGGAAATCATCAATACATATTAACAATATACAATTCATGGCATAAATTCTCATTTTAAGAAATACGATGGTAAAATAATCAAAAATATCAAACTTGATCAACTCATATCTCATAGTTCATCAATAAAGTAATTCGGGTGTAAACCCACTTGCAAACATCATGAAATTTCCATAGTAAAAATTAATTCTTCGGGCACAAGAATGGAAGGATATTCTTGTTAAAGCCCCACATACCTTGATTATAATTCGGAATGAATAAACTTGCTATAGACTTCTTTTCCCACCTTTGAGTTAGGGTTCTTGATGTTCTTGAATTGGAAGTTTTGAATCTTGAATTAATTTGTGAAAACCATGGCTCGATTTTGAGATGTTTAGACAAGAATTGGATTGGATTTTGGAGAGAAACCCTAGCTTTTGGATGGAATGGAAGAGGAAAATGAGGATTTTCTCCTCTATTTGTATATATATAGAGGGTAAGGACGGGTGGAAACTCTAAAATACCCTTGAACAAATTCTAGAACTGGAGTTCGATTTTTTTCCCTGGCGCGACACGCCATGATCGCGGACCTTCACTGGATTTTGAAAATTAGGAAATTGCACACTAGCGCGACGCGGTGAAATCGCATTGGTGCACTGAAATTTGATAATCCTAAAATCGAGCCTTGGCGCGACGCGCCAATATTGCAAAGGCTCACTAAAAAATGATGATTGTCATTTTGGCTGGCTCCGCGGCGCGCTAAAGTGCCAGATGACACACTGTCTCACTAAAATGGCTCTAACTTTTCACCCCAGTGACGGATTTGGGCAAATTTGTTATTGATGGAAACCTTATTCAATGTTGTACATGACGAAAAGTAGAAATTAAAGAAATACAACAAGATTTAATCATCAATCATTTTGGAAGTCTAAACCATTCGCTCGAAAGACGGATTTAGGCTTAAGGAATGATCAGGGTATTACAGCGGTGCCCCTTTGATTCTGAACTTTGGGCTCATTGCGATATGGTAGAATCACGTTAGAACATTGGAAAAGTGCAATTGTGAACTAAGCCTATGGAGTGATGCGTTAATATCATGATGGAACACTGGAAAGTGACAATTTCCATTTGTCTTGGCTCCACGACACACTAGCTATCATAACCCGAGCCAGGGTCCTGGCCGCGATGGGCATCCCAAACCACGAAGTCCGAGATACCCCTATAACTCCCCAACACACTAGTGATATTGTCTATTTTTGGCCCAGTCCTTCATAGCTTTAAAATGCATCACTAGGGAGTAAGGCTTGATTACTTATATACCAAGAATCCCTTCGATGTTTTGTTGATGTGGGACTTCTTATCCTAAGTTGGGGTGTTACATACACCCCTCTTATAGACTCAACATCCTTGCTGAGGTTTGCCCCACTGAATGGGATTTGACTATACTAAGGATTTAGGTATCCTCCACCATATCGGGATTCACCTACACTCAGTTTTAACTTTGTCCCACAACTACAGGGATGACACAAGGGCGGCTCTAATACCATTCAGTCACAACCCAAACCGGGCCCTAGCTGCGATGGGGATCCCGAACCAAGAAGGCTAAGATACTGCTCTAACTCCCCAACTCACTACTGATATTGTCTGCTTTGGGCCTAGGCCATCACGGCTTTAAAACGTGTCACTAGGGAGTAAGGCTTTCTTACTTATATACCCAGTATTCCTCCCATATTTTGCCAATGTGGGACACCTTATCCTAAGTTGGGGTTTTTGTTTGTCAGGACCCGAGCCGGGGCCCTAGCCGTGATGGGCATCCCGATCCGTAAAGGCCCGAGCACTCTTATCTATCTGGTAATCACACACACGTTCATATAATATAAAGAAAAATACAGAAATATAAAACAATATGTAATTATGGTCAATATCACAATTCAATTGAACAATTTGGAATGGAAACCATAAACTTCTAACAATACCTTAACTCAGTCTGCGAAATCTCTAACAACTAGAAATAACATTTGTCTGAAATATGGGACAAGGCCCCCAGACGGGCCATGAATCAAAATAAAATAACAATAACACGTTTCATAACCAGGCCTTTCGAAGTAAGGGAGGCTCACCAGTTGTAAACTTCTGATAGGTCAATCTACTACTTAACGGGACCCCAGGACTATGTCTCAAAATCCTGAAATATAGAGGGTCAATACAGATGCACTAGTATGTGAAACAACTAAAAATAAAATGTTTTTATACAAAATAGATTAGAGTATTTAGTAAAAGAAATTATCATATACGTAATTAAAATACATAGGCATACTTTAATAATTTCAAAACATTTTCTTGACAATCTTGACTCACTCTTTATACTTCTTCTAAGCTAGTCAGTACACCATAAAATTTTGAAATTCAACGGGCTATGTGGAACCCGCCCTTGACTCGGCGGCCAAGCCTTTAATCCAAGTAGCCGCCAGGATTGGAGCTGGTGGTACCCCCTATATGATGTAACGCCCTGAAACTGGGTCACGAGACGTCACAAGGTGCTTAAGGCTACAAGTAGCCCCAAGCTAACACTTTGAGCCTGTAGTTTCGTTTGATCACTTACTTAGATATGGAATGCATAAACTCTAACACTATTATATCAAATGATAAGAGACATAAATAAAATACTTTGTCTGAATGGTCAAAATACCAAAAGAAAACTCAAAACACTGACAATCTGACGACTAGTCCGACAAGCCCCTACTACTCCAAACTAGAGAGCCGTTGAGACAGGTCCCTAACTAACTCATGTTCAACTAATAAGAAATAAACACTACTAAATAACCGCCCGTCTGAAAATAAATGATCCTCGAATCATGAGGACTCACCACTGATGATGTGTAACAGAAACGCTCGAAATTTCTCTAACAATGCTGAGCTGAGCACCTGAACCTATATTACGAGAAGATGTAGCACTCAGGAAAATATATGTGGGTCAGTACTTTGGGAATGTATTAATCATATGGGGGAATGTATGCAATTTAATAATCAATATAATAAATCGTTATGGAAAAACATGCATGCTATAACAGATAACTCACGTAGCTTGAATAAAATCCTCATAAGTAGATAAAAGGAAAGACATGTAGCGTAAATCTTGTAAGTCATCATACTTCGCTTAAAATCTCAAACTTCAGAATACTTGCAAAATCTCAAAAATGTAACTTTCATAACACTTATACTTTCAAAGCCTAGACTTTTTCCTTAAAAGAGAGACTAAGGCTTGGGACTTCATAATTTTATGATTGGAACTTAATACTTTATAACTTTAGAATTTGAAACTTGGGGATTTTTTTCTAACTGACATAAACTATGTGAACTACATGGAGTCCAACGTCTTACCCACGTTGGGAAGAGTTGTTCTATCCTTGCCATCAGATAGAACCTTACCTTTAGTGATCAATGTCTTAACCCACTTTGGGTATATCAAGAACCTATGGGGGAACGTAGTTCTGGGGCATGAGACCTCGGAATCAAGCCCAACTCGGTGATAAATACTACTCCCTTACTTAGATCAGAACTTTAGAAAATTCCACTTTAAAATACTTTAATAATATGAGATGGGAGCCGAAATGCATCCCTTTTTACTTCAAACTCAAAAATGTAGATTTCTTTCTTAACTTAGAATCAAAATTAATACTTCTATTGAAATCTTGATAAGTTTAGTATGAGTAACATTTAAAGCTCAACAACATGGGAATTCAATACACTTCCTGACAATACTCTTGGGGATTCTTGAAAACATGATATCAAAGTAGAAATATACAATTTATAACATGAATTAGCAACTTGAATCATAACTAAACAAGATATTCATGAAATTTAAAACTTAAACATGATGATAATCCCATAAACTTGAAATATAGTAATTTAATCATACTTTGACTTGAAATTACGAAAATCTTTAAGAAAATTTAAAATCTTTGGGCACAAGAATGAAAGGGTGTTCATGTTCATAACCCACATACCTTTAACTTGGGACTTTTGAATGACCTCCTAAGCCTCGGAATGCTATTCACGAACTATTGGGTGCCTCTTGTAGTCCTCTTAACGGGGAGTTCAAATATGGAAGAATTATTGAATTCTCACGGCTGAATCTTTAGATGTTTTGTCTTTTAGATTGAAACCCTAATAAGAGTTCTTGAGAGAAGTTGATGAAAATATCAATAAAATGGTATTTGGAGCTCTTGATTTTGTGTTTAAGAGGTAGAGGGGTAGGAAAATACCATTTCTACCCTTAATGAGACGAACCAAATTTGCTGAAATTCCTAGGTACACGCAGCAGAGTATGCATCGCATGCTCTATCCCACCGGACTGGACCATGCATCGCATGCTATACCGCATGGTCCAAGAATGAGATGCACCATGAGACGCACGCAAATCACATGGTGCGACTATTTTGAAAACAAAATGCGCCCTAAATGATGTCCAAAAATATTGAAATTCACCCAAGATGTTGTATAGACATACCCCATGCAATGCAACAAAAAATTTAAGAAACGGAGGTTGATAAGGTCTCGAAATAAATCAACGAATATTGAGGGCTCAAAAATAAACTAAGTGTTGAAACACTTAGTAAAATTTCTAAGTGTTAAGCTTTTCTTAACTTGCTTCGAGGCTCTAATGATAACTAAACATTACAGGGTCTTACAATATCTCCCCCTGGGGAACATTCGTCCTCGAATGTCGCTAGATGAATCAAAACCATAGAGAAAAGGAAGGATAGATATCTGAAACATTTGTCTACATTAGCTTTACTTTAGTCTAAGTTTTCGGATACATCAAAGAATGCTTAAACTCATAAAAGGATTATCTATGCAACTGCAACTTGATAAAAAAGAGAACTAAATTAAGAGAGAATGATACCTTTGGCTTGATGAGGACTTGCAAAAAAGAGGTGCGGGTACTTGGCTCGCATATCAGCCTTGGCTTCCCAAGTAGCACCCTCGACAGACTGGTTTCGCTACAACACTTTGACCAAGGGAACTTCTTTGTTCCTTAGTCTCCGGACTTGATGATCTAGAATCTCAACAGGAACCTCATTAAACAAAAGGTTGTCTCGAACATCAGGTCTTTCTGAAGGATTTATAACGACCGAATCACCAATGTGCTTTCTAAGCATGGAAACATGAAAAATAGGATGAACATCTGACAACTTTGCAGGCAACTCAACTTCATAAGCTACTCTCCCAATGCGATTTAGGATTCTATAAGGACCAACATAACGGGGACTAAGCTTCCCCTTTTTCCCAAACCTCTTCACTCCTTTTATGGGTGAAATATTTAGATACACCAAATCATCTACTTCTAACTCCAAGTCTCTATGTCTCACATCAGCATATGACTTTTGGCGACTCTGAGCTGTCTTGAACCTTTCTCTAATCAACCTCACTTTCTCCATTGCCTCAAAAACTGCATCAGGACTAGCTAGGGTAGCTTTACCTACCTCAAACCAACCTATGGATGATCTACACCTTCTACCATACAAAGCCTCAAATCATGCCATATGAATACTATCATGATAACTATTGTTATACGCAAACTCTATCAATGGCAAGATCTCATCCCAACTACCTTTGAAATCAACAGCACACGCTCTCAACATGTCCTCCAATGTATGGATAGTCCTTTCGGCCTGACCATCAGTCTGCAGATGAAATACGGAACTTAACAGAACTTGGGTGCCAAGACCCTTCTGAAATGCCTTTCAAAACTGAGAAGTGAATTGAGTACCCCTATCCGAAATAATAGACAAGGGAACTTCATGCATCCTGACTAACTCTCGAATATATAATCTAGCATAGTCCTCAGCTGAATAGGATGTATGCACAGGCAAGAAATGTACTGACTTAGTCAGCTTATCAACAACCACCCATATGGAATCATGATGGCGTCTGGAAAGAGGTAAACCAGTCACAAAATCCATATTCACCTCTTCCCACTTCCAAGTTGGGATACTAAACTCTTGTATCACACAACCAGGTCTTTGGTGCTCGACCTTAACTTGTTGACATGTTACACACTTTTCCACAAACTTAGCTATATCCTTCTTCATACCACTCCACCAATAGATTTCCCGCAAGTCATTATATATCTTGGTAGTGTCGGGATGAATAAAATAACGTACGCTATGCGCTTCAGCCATAATTCTGTGCCTCAGATCATCAACATTAGTAACACACAGTCTACCCTGCAATCTTAACACACTATCTCTCCCTTGGGAGAAAACCTTCACCCTTTGGTCCCTGACTGACTCCTTCAGTCTAACCAAACTAGCATCTAAGTCTTGCTTCTCCTTCACTTCCGATACTAAAGAGGATTTGGAACTACTTTGCACTAACATACTCCCCTCAGCAGAATCAAGCAGCCTAACACCTAATCTAGAAAAACGATGCACATCACGAGCCAACTCTTTCTTACCTTTATCAATATGTGAAACACTACCCATGGGCATCCTACTAAGGGCATCTGCCACTATATTGGCCTTGCTCAGATGATACAATATGCTCATATCGTAGTCTTTTAACAATTCTAACCACCTACGCTGCCTAAGATTCAACTCCTTCTGAGTCAACACATACTGCAGGCTTTTGTGATTAGTAAAAACATCAACATGCACACCATACAAATAATGTCTCCAGATTTTCAAAGCAAACACTACAATAGCCAACTCTAAGTCATGGGTTGGGTAATTCTTCTCATGAGGTTTCAACTGTCTAGAAGCATAGCCTATAACTTTACCCCTCTACATTAACACACATCCCAAACTAAATCTTGAAGCATCACAATATACCATAAAACCATCTACACCCTCAGGCAAAGTCAACACAGGGGAGGAAATGCGTTGAGCCTTCAACTCCTGAAAACTCTTCTCACAGGAATCTGACCAGAGGAACTTCACCTTCTTTTGGGTCAGCCGAGTCATGAGAGACACAATAGAAGAGAACCCTTCCACGAAATGGTTATAATAGCCATCTAGACCCAAGAAACTCCTAATATCAGATGGAGAGATAGGTCTAGGACAATTTATTATAGCCTCTGTCTTTTGAGAATCAACTCTAATACCTTCAGCTGAAATAATATGACCTAAAAATGCTACATACCTTAGCGAAAACTCATATTTACTGAATTTGGCAAATAATTGGTGGTCTTTAAGAGTTTGCAAGACAGTTCTAAGATAGTCAGCATGGTCACCCTCGCTTCGGGAATACATAAGGATGTCGTCGATAAACACAATGATGAATATATTAAGATATGGCTTGAACACTCGATTCATTAGGTCTATGAAAGCTATTGGGTGTTAGTTAGCCCGAAAGACATGACAAGAAACTTAAAATAACCATAGAGGGTTCGGAAGGCTGTTTTTAGGATATCACACTCCCTTACTTTGAGTTGGTGATAGCTAAATCTGAGGTCTATCTCAAAAAAATAACTTGCACCTTGCAACTGATCAAAAAAATTATCTATTCTCGAAAGGGGATACTTTTTTTTGCAGTGACTCTATTAAGATGATGATAGTCAATGGGCATACGCAAAAAACCATCTTTCTTTCGTGCAAACAAGACAGGTGCACCCCAAAGAGATACACTAGGCCTTATGAAACCTTTGTCTAAGAGATCTTTGAGTTGTTCTTTCAACTCCTTAATCTCTACGGGTGCCATACGGTAGGGAGGAATGGAAACGGGCTGAGTGTTGGGAAGAAGGTCCATCCCGAATTCTATCTCTCTATCGGGAGGTACCCCTGGGAGATCTTCCAAAAAGACATCAGGAAACTCATTATCAATGCTGACTAATTGGACTCTTGGAGTTTCAGACTTAGTGTCCTTAATTCTAATAAAGTGATAAATGAAACCCTTAGATATAGGCTTTCTGGCTTTGAGATAAGAAATAAAAAAACTCTTAGAAGGTACTGAACTCCCTGACCACTCGAAAGCTGGTTCATCAGGAAACTAAAATTTGACTACATGAGTACGACAATCTATGGACGCATAGTAGGAGTAAAGCCAGTCCATATCCAGAATAACATCAAAATTGACCATCTCTAACTCTATCAGATCAGCAAGTATGACTCTATAAAGGACTGTAATAGGACAATTCTTATACACCTGTCTAGCAACAACAGACTCCCCTACTGGAGTGAAAACTAGAATAGGCTCAGAAATACTTTCAGGACTCTTCTTAAAATTCACAGCAAAAACTGGGGTCACATAAGAAAATATTGACCTGGGGTCCAATAACACATACACATCAAAGTGGAATACATGGATCATACCAGTAATAACATTGAGAGGACTACACGGAGCATACTAGTAATAACATCGAGAGAGTCCTCTTGCTCATGACGGAAAGTAGGGCATAAAACCTATTTTGGCACTGACCGCCAGCAGTGCTAGAGGAAATACCCTGAGGAAGAGCTGGACGGGCTGCAGGAGATGGTGCACTAGTGGCCTGATTCTAGGGTTGAGTATCTCTGCTTCTCTGCCTAGTATGCGGGCACTCTCTAAGCCTATGGCCTATCTTTATACACCCAAAACAACCACGGTGCTCAGCCAAACACTCACCCGGATGGCTCCTGATGCACTTAGCACAAGGTGGGAAGTTAGGCTTGTTGCTCACACTTTGATGAGACCTGGACATAGAAGACCTATCCCCGTGCTCCTGCCTACCTTTGGGTGCGGGAGAACTAGCAGATAAAGGTGCTGGCAAGGAAGAAAAAACCTAGAACTGAGGGTGGTTCCCTCCCTGGGATCTAGCCTAACTGTACTCATGTTGCTCAGATCTGGACCTCTCATTACTTCTCACTCTATCTCTTTCCTTAATCTTATCCATTTCTATTTGCTGAGCATGTATCATCAACCTAGACAGGTCCATATCTCTATTCAACATAGCAGTCCTACATTCCTTCAACACTAACCCAAAAACGCCTATCACAAACTTACTCATGCTAGAGCGGGTGTCAGAGATCAGATCAGGGGCATACTTGGCCATCTGGTTAAACTTTAAGCAGTACTCCTTAACAGTCATGGAGCCCGGCCTCAAGTTCAGAAATTCTTTTACCTTCACCTCCCTCAATTCTAGTGGAAAGAAACTGTCTAAGAATGCATCTTGGAACACCTGCCACATAACTAGAGCATCATTCTCTACTCTATTCTTTTTCCAAGAAACAACCCAGTCATACGCAATGTCCTTCAACCTGTAAGATGCTAAATCTACACTCTCTTCCTCAGAAACATGTATTACCTGCGTGATCTTGCTTTTCTCCTCCAGATATAACTTCGGGTCTTATCCTTCCTTAGACCCATAAAAGTCAGGAGGACTCATTCACATGAAGTTACAGATTCTGGCAGCAGCTAAGTCACAGCCCTACTGTTGTGGAGCTGCGGCCTAGTTGGCCTGGTCATTTGCAGTGACATCTTGGGATAGCGCCTAGAAAGCTGCCCTAAATTTGGCATGTGATACATTTTCATTCAGAGGATCAATGGGCTGAGGTTGCTGATCATTGTTGTTTCTACGAGCTCGGCAGGGAGGAATTTTCTTAAACAAGAGAGCAAGATTTAATTGCTGAGAGAGACATCTTTAAGCAAGATGGACTTGAAAGAAAGAAATGACTTCCTAAATCGTTTCTTAGCCCCTTGCTCATAGATAAGGCGCGCTATACACCGATGATCAAGACCCTACTTAACGCGGCTTGTTAGACATCCTAGGACTCCTTAAACCTTAGGCTCTGATACCAAGTTTGTAACGCCTTGAAATTGGGTCACGAGACATCACACGGTGCTTAAGGCTACAAGTAGCCCCAACCTAACCCTTTGAGCCTGTAGTTTCGTATGTCACTTACTTAGAGATAGAATGCATAAAATCTAATACTGTTATATCAAATGATAAGAGACAAATAAAATACTTTGTCTGAATGGTCAAAATACCAAAAGAAAACTCAAAATATTGACAATCTGACGACTAGTAGATTAAGCCTCTACTACTCCAAACTAGAGAGCCGTTGGGATAGGTCCCCAACTAACTCATGTTCAAATGATAAGAAATAAACACTACTAAATAACCGCATGTCTGAAAATAAATGGTCCTCGAATCATGAGGACTCACCACAACTGATGTGTAAATATAAACGCTCGAAATTTCACTGACAATACTGAGGCTGAGCGCCTGAACCTACATTACGAGAAGATGTAGCACACAGGCAAATATATGTGGGTCAGTACTTTGGGAATGTACTGAGCATATGGGGGAATGTATGTGATTTAATTATTAATATAATAAATCGTTATGGAAAAACATGCATGCTATAACAGATAACTCACATAGCTTGAATAATATCCTCATAAGTAGACAAAAGGGAAGACATGTAGCGTAAATCTTGTAAGTCATCATACTTTGCTTAAAATCTCAAACTTCATGATACTTGCAAAATCTCAAAAATATAACTTTCATAACACTTATACTTTTAAAGACTAGACTTTTATCATTAAAGAGAGACTGAGGCTTGGGACTTCATAATTTTAAGATTTGAATTTAATACTTTATAACTTTAGAATTTGAAACTTGGGGAGTTTCTTCTAACCGACATAAACCATGTGAGCTACATGGGGCCCAACGTCTTACCCACTTTGGGGAGAGCTGTTCTATCCTTGCCATCTGATAGAACCTTAACTTTAGTGATCACTATCTCAACCCACTTGGGGTATCAAGAACCCACAGGGGCACATAGTTCTAGGGCATGAGACCTCGGAATCAAGCCCAACTCGGTGCTAAATACTACTCCCTTACTTAGCTCAGAACTTTAGAAAAATCTACTTTATAATACTTTAATAATATGAGATGGGAGCTGAAATGCATCCCTTTTTACTTCAAACATAAGAATGTGGATTTCTTTCTTAACTTAGAATCAAAATCAATACTTCTCTTGAAATCTTGATAGGTTTAGCATGAGTAACATTTAAAGCTCAACAACTTGGGAATTCAATACACTTCTTGACAATACTCTTGGGGATTCTTGAAAACATGACAACAAAGTAGAAATATGCAATTTATAACATGAATTAGCAACTTGAATATAACTAAACAAGATATTCATGAAATTTAAAACATAAACATGGTGATAATCCCACAAACTTGAAATATAGTAATTTAATCATACTTCGACTTGAAAGTACAAAAATCTTTAAGAAAATTTAAAATCTTTGGGCATAAGAATGAAATGGTGTTCTTGTTCATAACCCACATACCTTTAACTTGGGACTTTTGAATGACCTCCTAAGCCTCGGAATGCTATTCATGAACTATTGGGTACCTTTTGTAGTCCTCTTAACTGGAGTTCAAATATAAAAGAATTATCGAATACTCACGATTGAATCTTTAGATATTTTGGCTTTTAGATTGAAACCCTAATAAGAGTTCTTGAGAGAAGTTGACGAAAATATCAATAAAACAGTATTTGGGGCTCTTGATTTCGTGTTTAAGAGTTAGAGAGGTTGGAAAATACCATTTCTACCCTTAACGAGATAGGCCAAATTTGTTGAAATTCCTAGGTACGCGCAGCAGAGCATGTGTTGCATGCTCTATCCCACCGGACTAGAGCATGCGTCGCATGCTTTAGCGCATGGTCCAAGGTTGCAATGCACCATAGGATGCACACAAATTGCATGGTGCTACTATTTCAAAAACCAAATGTTCCCTAAACGATGTCCAAAAATTCTGAAATTGACCCGAGATGTTCTATAGAGATGCCCCCTCGTAATGCAACAAAAATTTTAAGAAATGGAGGTCGATAAGGTCACAAAATAAATCAACGAAGATTGAGGGATAAAAAATAAACTAAGTGTTGAAACACTTAGTAAAATTTCAAATTTTTAAGATTTTCTTAACTTGGTTCGAGGCTTAGTAAAATTTCAAAGTGTTAAGTTTTTCTTAACTTGCTTTGAGGCTCTAACGATAACAAAACTTTACGGGGTCTTACATGTGATCACACCGCAGAATTCCCCCCAAGTGAGATTTCCTATTTATTTTATTATCCTACTATGTAGGATATAATATCATAAGTCCCGCATCGGCAACTACAGTTTCTAGCGATGAGCCCTTGCACTCAAACGCCTTCTTCTGATAAAGTACCAGCTCTCTTAAGCCCAACTTTTAGTTCTTTAAAACAAACATGCTTCATATTTTCAAAACATTCAATAATTATCTTGGTAAGGGAATGTAACCACCGAGTATCGCCATACTCAAACTTCCAAGTCAATCAAATCACATCATATCAATCTGTAGCCGTTTTCACTTATTATCATATTAGTGACAACCATAACTTTTAAACACCAAATGAGAGAGAGTTATGCAATAAATCTTTCATTCAAAATCTTCATCAAAACATTCTCCTTCCAATTGCAGAATCAACAGTTGGTCACCTCATATTTGTAATTTCTTAAAATCCAAGAAAGTTGTTAATTTGACACAATGAACATTTAACATGTGAAAACATATACTCAACATGTCATAAATTGTACCAAACCATGATCATTTAATAAGCATTCACCCATTAGTTTTTCATTTAGAAAGTTCATGCCTTTAAACAACCCATAACAATCAAAATCAGCAATATCATGATAAAAGAGGGAGTTTTGATCATTCATGCTCCCATTCAAACTTTTCAAAACATACGAGATCAAAGATACATAGTCATAGTTCAAATTCCATGAAAAGTGGTTCAAGACAACATATATTTTCATCAAAACAATCCCATGATGCATATTTTATGAAAATAATATTGAACAATTCATTAGGAAACATAATTGAGGATCTTTAATCTTGATAAATATTTAAACTTAAATCCATGGTTTTTAGAGTAGTCCCACATACCTTAGGTTGTTTAATTTGAAAAGTGGAACCCTGATCTTAATAGATGGAACCCGGATCTTGATAGATGGAACCCGAATTTTCATCTGTTTCTTAGAATTCTTGATCTTGGGATGAGTTCTTGACCTTTGGGGGAGGATTATAGTTTTGAATTTTGAGAGGAAGAGTGAATAATAGGAAAATTTTGGCTTCTTGGGGATTAAATTCTATGTTTTGGACGTTTGGGGTCGATGGGAAAGGACCAAAGTGACCCTTGACCCTTAAGAAGCTAAAACTATGGGGGAATAGCCCACCCACCAACTCCCCGCGTAGCGATCCCTAGTTGGGTCTTGCAGCCCTCACGATGCGATCCCTATTTGGGTCAAGCAGCCCTCGCATCGCGGGGCTATCGCGACCCCTTACTGCCTCACACGAAAAATGCCATAACTTTTCACTCGGTTATCAAATTTTAGCGAAATTGGTATCGTTGAAAAGCTAATTCAATTATCTATAATTTGGTGGGACTTGAGTTGAAAAATTCTATGTGTATCAAAAGTTATACACGTTCCAAGTAGACCCTTGTAGAATTGAATATTCAATTTTGGTTGAATGAATGATTTTTAGCTCAATTTTGTTCTAAGTGATTTCTATGAACACTTTTCACCTCATAATCACTTAATATACTAGGAGAAAGATCATGAAACATCAATGTAAATATAAACCATGGAACTAGAGTTTACACACATAAGAATGACGGTTTGATTTCTAGCTCAAGAATGCAGGGTGTTACATTATCTCCCCGGGATCATTCGTCCCCGAATGATGGGTAGGGACCTTTTGAACCTCTAAGAGTGTAGAATAAAGAATGTAGTCTCGCATTAAAAATTTTTCCTCGACAAAACATGCAAAGGCATCGAACAAGATTCATGATAACCCCTAGCAAAACGTGTAACCACAAAACATGAGATAACAAAATATGACATCGACATGATCTTGGTATTGTTTTACGGCACATGATCAAAATATTGTAACACATGAATTTTTCCTAAGAATCCTCGGCCTGATTAAGATTGGTACAAGACATGAGATGGGATTCTCGTGGGGCATAACAATAGGAACATTCTCTATCTTACAAGATAAAATCAAAAGACTTAAACCAAGAGACACTACTCATTTTTTCCCCAAATAATAAATTATAAACCTCATCATTTCCAACTTACAATTCCTCCATCACATATCTAACCACTAGAGTTTGAGTCCCACTGTATAATATTACTATGTTGAAGCCTAACTTGGAGAATAGAGGTGCTAGTTTAAGCTATGGGACCTCGTACTCTACATCCCATTAAGAAAATACTTCATCTTATCAGTTTTGTCAAATACACTCGAGATTTAATTTAGAGAGTACTAACCACATAGCACATAGGTTTGTGTTTTCATCAATCACAATATTCAAGCCTACAATTTCTACACCCACTCCGAGGATCTGCCACTAAGACCTACAATTTCAATCACTCTCACATAGGCTTTCGCCATATATCTCCTTCGTAACTTTTTGACATAACAAAAGTTCATCTCCTTCTTTCCCCCTCTCTCCTAAAATTTTAGCTTGAGAATTCACATAAAAATTTTCCACCTTAAAGAACATCTACTCCCTTACCTAACACATCACCACTCTTCGACAACCACCATCATACTGTCATACGAATGGTCATTAAGGGACCCGAGCATAAATGTCATGAAAGGAAGTAACACTATTAGACCATAACTTATACTTATTGCACTACTCAAGGAGGGACAAGAGGTGAAGATACTATAGAATAAACTCAAAGTTCTTCAATATGTCAACTTGCTTGAATCATAAGTAAAGAATCATTCGACACAAACACAACACATCATGGTTTCCTTAGGACAGACCAAAATGAGAAACACGGATACACATATCATGAGTTATATGGCATAAAGCCGAAATTTATGTCGTTAACAACTAAGATGAGGATTTCACTTAAAGTGATTGCTCCTCATTTAAAGAGCTGAATTTTTTCCATGAGTTAGCATAAACTTTATCACTTTGGTTGATTCCGGCATAAAATGATTTGAATACATGAAAGACAGAATTATTGAGAGACATAATTGCTTCTAGTTTGGAGGTCAGATCATAAACATAAGTCCATAGATAACTCAAACCATAGGCATAGGCATGACTCGAACACATGACGTATGACATTAGTAGAATAATCTAGAAATGGAAGTAGGAGGAGTATGCTTGAGTAGGAACAAATTTATCATGACTCCTCACTTGCCGCACTGAGAAAAATTTGGGAACTAACATAATTCCCCATCACCCTCTTAGATAAAAGTCACAATCCTAGACTTACGGACATATTCTCTTATCATTTTTTATAACCACAACTCTCAACATAAAAGAGACATCACCACATACTTAAACTCTAAACTCTCCCTGAAGAACTATAATCTAAAGGCCTTGCTTTCCGAAAAATGCAATTCTTAACTTTCGCTAACCTCTATAGCCATTACTCTACCACTCCCACTCCCATGAGCGTATGCATCCACACTCCTTATCACAAATGGATATCAATAAACACATGAATATAACTCCTCTTATTTATCTATAATACATAGTCACTAAATTATTTTCTAGGACATCCCCTTTCAGGGACACTAATTATAATATCTTCTAACTCCCAAAGTCATCAACTTACGACTAACATTCTCATGGGCATAGACACCCATACTTCTTAACACTTTACACTCCATCTTCAATTCCTTAGAATACTCACTTTACACCTCTAATCACAAAACTTAAAACTTAACAAATTTGCATAACTATACAAAAGCGCATATTGCTTACCTATATTTACTCAAGTTCATCTTTAATGAACACTATACAACAACTCCCCAGACTTCTCCATACTACAAAATTCAAAAACACAAGCTGGGTGCACATGACACTTATACCTTACAACCTTATCTAACAATATACTATTTGGGGTTCAACTTATTCTTATATGACTATCATTCTTATCATCTTAATGACTAAACCACAATTCATCATTTTTTAACACTAGTCCTCAAGTATATATGTCACTATTTATCCACTCCCTTTTTCACAAATTGCCAACCTAGGCCATTTCACACATCACATCAAGCCTACAAATTAATTCCCACAAATTATGCATAATCAATCTCGAGCAACTATTCTTACCACTACACTCCATATCTAAAGTCCAAGCCTGTTGTATATCCTTAATTATATACCACTGGTAAAGCATGCCACATACTACACTAGTCCATCAAATTGGGAAATCAACCTAAATACTTCACTTCACTTAGCTACTACCTACAATCACAACCCTGCCATAACCTCACTATTACAACTCAAAATCCACTACATACCTGCTCACATAAAGTACTAGTTTACTACTACTAAAAAAAAGACCATCAAAGGGGCAAAGTCATATGACAGGATTAGTTGATCTTAATCTTATAATATAACCCTTTTCAATATTATCAACGTATTCTAATTCCTCACATCATGCTTACCTACCTAATTATACATCACAATTTTCTTCAAAAGCCAATAAATACTAATGAGCCTCTACCTATAATTTATTAACTAATCTACCCATTTCCATTTACCATAACTATCCACTTTGAGCACCTTCTCTATTTTGAACAAATAATAATCATATCAAGTCACTTCCCTCACAGACTACCATACAATCTACAATTATTGCTACCACATTACTCTATCACTATAAAATGGCAAATCATCTCTCAATCAATAGTTATACAACTAAAAATATTCATTTACACAAAAGTCACCTCACTCTGACTTCTAACCTTGTGACTTCATATCACCAGCTTCTTGGTCCAATCTGACTACCAATAGGTCATGACACTTTAACTTATACTACTACTCAGGTGGAAATATAGTTCCAACATTCTACTACACATTATTCCCCTTATGCATGACATCTGCAACATAAATTTTGATAAGAAATGAATACATTTAATACCTCAGGCTGAAAGGAACGACTTCATAAGGATCAAAGTTTACACTAGAATCGATACACCTTGATGCACTAATGGACTCCTCTTAAGTCCTTGCATAATTTTATAATCTTTTATGACTTAATAAGAAAAGGACTGCATCATATGGATTCTATGATTTTGTAATTAATCACCTCGAAAACGAGATATATCTAAGAACATCAGAGTAAGGAAAAAATTAGGATAAATTTACTTTCGTATAGACGACACCACAGTAGAAACTAGAGTATGAAAAAGGAACACTCTAACTCCATAGCACAAACTAGAACATGAAAAAGAGAAATATTCCTAAATGTCTTATAGTCTCCTACTTATAAGTATGACGCGCTATACACCCATTAATAGGACTCTACCCAACACTATTTCATAGAAACCCGGGGATAATGACCGTGCCCTGATACCAAGTTTGTCATGACCAGAGTCGGGGCCTTAGCCGTGACGTGCATCCCAAGTTGTGAAGGCCCGAACACCCTTATATATCTGGCAATCATACACACTTTCATATAATATGAAGGAAAATTAGGAAATATAAAACAATATGGAATCATGGTCAATATCACAATCCAATTGAACAATCTGGAATTGAAACCATAAACCTCTAACAACACCTAACATCAGTCTGCAAAATCTCTAACAACTGGAAATGACATTTGTCTGAAATCTGGGACAAGGCCTCCAGAAGGCCCATGAATCAAAATAAAATAACAATAACATGTTTCATAACCAGGACTTCCGAAGTAAGGGAGGCTCACCAGTTGCATACTTCTGACAAGTCAATCTGCTTAACGGGACCCCAAGACTGTGTCTCAAAATCCAGAAATATAGGGGTTCAATACAGATGTACTGGTATGTGAAAAACTCAAAATAACATATTTTTAAACAAAATAGATAAGTGCATTTCATAAAAACAATGATCATATACATAAGTAAAATACATGGGCATACTTTAATAATTTCAAAATAGTTCTTAACAACCTTGACTAAGTCTTTATAATATTTTTGAGCTAGTCGGTACACCAAACAAATTTTAAATTCCACGGGGTATGTGGAACCCGCCCTTTACTCGGTAGCTAAGCCTCCAATCCAAGTAGCCGCAAGGATTAGAGCTGGTGATACCCCCATGTAAGCACATCGCAGGAATTCCCCCATGTGAGATGTCTTAAATATTTTATTATCCGCCCATGTAAGATACAATATCATAAGTCCCGCATCGGCAACTATGATTTCCAGCGATGAGCCCTTGCACTCAAACGCCTTCTTCGGGTAACCTACTAGCTTTAAAACAAACATGCTTCATATTTTCAAAACATTCAATATCTATCTTGTTAAGAGAATATAATCATCGAGTATCGTCATACCCGAACTTGCAAGTCAAACAAATCACATCATATCAATCGGTAACCCTTTTTACTTATTATCATATTAGTGACCACCCTAACTTTTAAACACTAGATGAGAGAGAGTTATGCAATAAATCTTTCATTCAAAATCTTCATCAAAACATTCTCCTCCCAATTGCAGAATTAATAGGTGGTCACCTCATATTTGTAATTTCTTAAAATCCAAGGAAGTTGTTAATTTGACGCAATGAATATTTAACATGTGAAATATATACTCACCATGTCATAAACAGTACCAAACCATGATCAGTTAACAAACATTCACCCATTAGTTTTTCATTACAAAGTTCATGCCTTTAAAAAATCCACAACAATCAAAATCGACAATATCATGATAAAAAAGGGCGTTTTGATCATTCATGCTCTCATTAAAACTTTAAAAAATATATAAGATCAAATATACATAGTTATAGTTCAACTTCCATGAAAAGTGGTTCAAGACAACATATATTTTCATCAAAACAATCTCATGAAGCATATTCTTTGAAAACAATATCAATCAATTCATTATGAAACATAATTGGGGATCTTTATTCTTGATAAAACGTTTAAACTTACGCCCATGGTTTTTAGAGTAGTCCCACATACCTTAGGTTGTTTAATTTGAAAAGTTGAACCAAGATCTTAATAGATAGAACCCGGATCTTGATAGATAGAACTCGAATCTTGATCCATTTCTTGGAATTGTTGATCTTGTTGATGAGTTCTTGACCATTAGGGGAGGAGTTAAGGTTTTTATTTTTGAGAGAAAGAGTGAATAATAGGAAAATTTTGGCTTCTTGGAGATGAATTTCTATGTTTTTGATGCTTGGTGTCGAGGGGAAAGGACCAATGTGTCCCTTGACCCTTAAGAAGCCAAAACTGTGGGGGAATATCCCCCGCGTCGCGACTCCTAGTTAGGTCAAGCAGCCCTCGCGATGCAACCCCTATTTGGGTCAAGAAGACCTCGCGTCGCGGGGCTATCGTAACCCCTTACTGCCTCACACAAAAAAGGGCATAACTTTTCACTCGGTTATCGAATTTAGGCAAAATTGGTATCGTCGAAAAGCTAATTCAATTATGTACAATTTGGTGGAACTTGAGCTGTGAAATTCTATGTGAATCAAAAGTTAAAAATGTTCCAAGTAGACCCTTGTAGAATCAAATATTTAATTTTTGATGAATGAATGATTTTTAGCTCAATTTTGTTCTAAGTGATTTCTATGAACATTTTTCACCTCATAATCACTTAATATACTAGGAGAAAGATCATGACACATGAAATTAAATATAAAGCATGGAATTAGAGTTTACACATGTAAGAACCACTGTTCAATTTCTAGCTCAAGAATGCAGGGTGTTACACTGACTTTCCAGGTGGTACACTGTCTTACAAAAATAACTCTAACTCTTCACCTGGTTATCGGATTTGAGCGAATTTTATATTGCTGGAAAGCTAATTTAATTTCCTACGCAATGAAAGGCTCTAAACTGAAAAATACTAAGTTTTTCAAAAAATTTATATGGGATTACTCATGAACTAAGACTTAAATTAAGTTAGGGAAATACGGGGTATTACATTAGTATACTCGACTACTGGACTGAAAAATAACATTTATGTCCCGTTAACTGCCTCAAGACGGATCCACCCATCAAAAATAGATTTGAAAATTTCTGCATCATATGATATAAGCATGAATGACTTGTTACCCATAATAATAATAATAATAATAATAATAATAATAATAATAATAATAATAATAATAATAATAATAATAATATATGTATTACAAATAGTTTATTTAAGGTGGTGATAAATACCCCATTATCACGACACTTCACGGCTCCTATTTTGCCATCATTTCATAATAGTAACCTGAAACCTATTAACCCTAGAAAAAGTTACAAACATATTCCTAATCGAGAAAAATGAGCTTAAAGACCCTCTCAAGTCTTTAATTAATAAAATGGGACAAGTGGATCCCACAATATTATTAAGTTAAAGAAAATAAAATTACTTAAACAACTAGGACAGTTGTTCAACAACTACATCAGTTGTCTCAACAACTATGAAAGTCGTCCAACAACTTTGTATAGTTGTCGAATTGTTGACACAGCTTCTATAGTTGTTGAGATCAACAACAGTGCAAAGTTGTCAGACAACATTGATAGTTGTTCAGACAATTTCTGTAGTTGTTGAGACAACCTCTTTAGTTGTTGGAGTGAAAATGTTATAATAAAAACTGAAAAAGAATGTGTCCCTTTTACCTAATTTTTAAAACTTAAAGGACCCTCACTTAATTGAGAAACTTATTTGTCCCTTTAAATTTAAAGTCTCAGTCGTAATCCTAACATTATCGAGGGTAATGGGGAAATATCTTACTCCAAATGCCTTGAAAATTTACATTCTCCAATAAGAAAGAAACAAAAGAACCTTTACTATTCATACACGTGGATGAAATTATGTCTATATCTTTCGTCAACTCTACTACAACTACATTTATAGAGACTGAGCTAGCGCCTCTCACCATAACCCTAGTAAAATATTCCACAAACTATCTATCGACTTTAGAAATATAGACATTACCATGATAGATTATATTATTAATATTCTTAGTTCTAACGGCCAAAGCCATTAAATCAACTAAATCAATACAATACATATTCCTTCCGTTCTGTTTCATTGAAATCCCTCATATATAATATAATTCCAAGGATCCCTTTAAACTCATAATTCCAAAGACTACCAAGAAAACTTTCTAAGAATGAACAATAACGATCAAAACTCTTCACTTCCACCAAAACATCCTCCACAAATGAATACCAATACCATATAAGCTACTCCAACTCCACCACCAAACGTGATCCATATGACTTGAATAGAAATTAGCCTTCAAGGTCATCGAGTCTCTTTTAATGTCATGGTAGAAGGTTGGAAAGTTGCCATAGTAGTCCATAACTTAACCTTTATAGACTAGAATATCCGAGGGTATGAGACAAGCAATGGGGTCTTATAGTCATGCAATGATGCCTTTTGGCCGCCACCTTTTACAAATCTAATAATGGATCTTCTCTTCAACCTTTTTTATATATTTCAACAGGGAGAACCATCACCTCTTTTGGTTCTAATGGACAGCATAGCCTTGTCATCCCAGGTACCAATCCTCATTCACTTATCTTCCTTAGTCCTAAGGAATTTTATAAAGATAGAGAAAATATAAGAAGAACTAGAAATAATGAGAGAAAGAAGAACAAAATTAATGGTATTAAGAGAAATGAAATAATGATATACAAAGAACAATACAAAAAGAAATTCATTTTATTTGTCACCCCGAATCTATTACAAAGCTTGCTGATATAAGACCTCCTTTGAACCTACCAATAGGGAATTGTATATTGGTAATGAACCCATTAGTATAAGAATCGAATTTACTAATACAATCTAGGAGGAATCTACCATTTACTGTCCCTCCCCCAAACATTAACGGATATAAAAGTATGGAGTTCTCAAGGGAGCAATGGATGTGACTTTAGAAGGAAATTTGGATCACCATTTGACTAGAACAATCCCCTTGAGTTGCACTCAAAATTAAGCTGCAAAATCATTCGTCTCTATTGGAAGGCTTCCCATTCACAAGAAAGATAGAAGTTCAACAATAGGTAATTCTCGAGGCATTGTAGCACTTTGGGATGACAACATACTAGAGCTTATTTAAATCTTTATAACAATGCAAGAAGTTTATTACATGATAAAGATAAGCACTACTAATATATCTTGGTTGTTTAGCCACATTTGTGATAGTACTTATAGGAAAAAAGACAAGATACTGGAGATTTTAATGAATAACTTTAATCTGTTCAGGAAAAGGGAAATCATTAATAGTTCTCATACAAAAGATTTATTTAAGAAATTATTAATTAATGTGAATTTATATATATGAGTTTCAAGAAAAACCGGTGCACTTGCCTTAGCAAAAGATTTGAAAATAAAAAAGCTCTCACATAAAAAGACTTGATAGATTCCTAGCTAATAATGATTGGTTTCTAAATTTTTCGAATGCTCAGGTCCATCATCTTCCTCGAACACACTCTAGCTATTTCCCGTTGTTAATGTCCCTCTTTAACAATACTAACAACATCAAAATAAATTATTTAGATCAAAAACTGTGTGGATCTAACATATTGAATTTAACAAAATCAAGAAAATAATTTGAACCAAAACGATGACCTATTAGACTCTATTTACAATCTTGAAACTGATGCCTCCCTCCAGAATAAATGCACCCTTGGAGATATCTTCTATTAAAGGAACTTTGTATTGGCTACTTCCTTCCTATAGGTTGCTTGTCAGTCTATCTTTTATATGTAGTATTTGAGGCAAGATTTTCGTGTTCCCCTCTAGTATGGTAAGTTTTTTACCATTTACTATAAGATGTTTGGTTTAGGCTAAAACCCCGCACATTAGGCTTGCAACCTCAAGATGATGTCTTATATTTTAGAAATGCATACCATTCCTAATATAATATAGTCTATCATATTTCTACAACATAAACTAAACTTAAGAATTCTCTTTTGCCTCCCTTTTTGTTCTCCCACTAGTGTTATAACTTAACCAACTGTAGTATAGGTAAGTCACCATTTTCCATTTATTGAAACCAACTTGTATAACCTGATGGCGTAAATTTTTTTAATTTAAATAGTGCATAAACTAAAATTAAATTCCTAAGATAAATTTAAAAATTGAGATGAATCCTTCGTTGATATCATGAAAGGAAATGAATATTAAGCCTAACTGAATTGCAAAAAACT
Organism: Capsicum pubescens; assembly: GCA_030864215.1. Lineage (NCBI taxonomy): Eukaryota > Viridiplantae > Streptophyta > Magnoliopsida > Solanales > Solanaceae > Capsicum > Capsicum pubescens. The sequence continues at coordinate 72,236,769 of CM061541.1, read as the reverse complement.
AATTTAAGAAGAGAGGATTTCCCAGTACCATATAAGTAGATCATGAATATCTTTTTCATCCGAAAAACTCTTTAATATATAAGCTAAAATTAAACTCAGAATAAATCCAAGTTTTAGAAGCATCTAGTTTTTCATTTTCATGACTGTTAAAAAAGAAATTCAAACTTTAGATTTTGTTTTCACCTCGATAGTCCACTAGCTATGTAATAGATTTTTTCCCCCACTAGTGATGTAATTAACCAACTATAATAGAGGTAAGTCGCCAGTTTTATTTTTATTGTAAAAATTTGCCCGTAATTAACATGATGGTGTAATAATATTTCTTATATCAATATTGCATAAACTCAAATTAAACTCATAAGATAGATTTCAGATTTTTAATGAGTCCTTATTCGATAAATATACAGAATGAATCTTAGGTCTAACTCAATCTCAAAATTAATTTTGACTAGATGATTGTCCGACACCATATAAGGAGATCAATAACCCCTTTTTCATCTATTCAATATATAACCTCAAGTTAAACTCATAAGATAAATCCAAATTTTAGAAGAATCTACTTTCATTTTCATGATGACTACGAAACAAGTTCACACTAGGAGAAAGAGAGAGAGAAATTGTTGAAGAATGAAAAATAATCCCACAGTGGTGATTAATGAGATGGGTGGTCTCTTTATAAGGTTTGGACAATCCTCCTCCCTTTGAGTTAACTTTGGGGTGTGAGTTAGGCCCAAGAATGGTATCATGACATGACCAATCTCACCAAATATTAGGCCCCTGAATTAAAAATTACCCATGCGCCATATGCCCAGTCCTAGGCTCGAGGTTGGGTGTTAAAGAATGAAAGAAATCCCACATTGATGGTTAATAAGATGAGTGATCTTTTTATAAGGCTTGGACAATCCTTTTCCCCTTGAGCTAGTTTTAGTCAGGACCAAGACCTAATTTTACATAAATTGAGTGAGGAGAGTATGTGTGAAAACAAAAGTTAGCAGGGAGTGTGCATTTTTTAATGTGGGATGGGATGGAAAGCGGTGAAGAAGAATTATTATGATAGTTAACAGATGAGAAACCGCAGGAAATATTTTGGAATCATTTTAGTATTTTTGAAATTTATCTATTATTTGGCTAATCACCCGGTTCGGTAGCCGCATTAGAGTCGCACTAATTAAGGTCTAACACTGCAATACCCATTCTGGTATTGACTCTCTCACTTTTCAACAAAATTTTCTCTATAACTAGGGCTCGAATTCGAGACCTCTAATCAAGGGTGGAGCAGTCTCTGAATTGTACCACAATAATAAATACGTTTTATATCAATAGCGTCTAAGCTCAAATTAAACTCATAAGATAAATCCATATTTTAGAGGCATCTAGTTTTTCATTTTCATTGTAGACACGTGATTTCGTCCTCTTGAAGTTCCATTTTTATTCACTTTACCCATTTTATGTTATCCTACCGTGTACCCTACCCCGTGTAATTATCCCTCCACAAAATACAAAAATACAAAAAAGAAATACCTCTAACTAATTTATCTTATCCTAACAACCTACCCAATCAAAAGCTTCCACCTACCCTAACTACCCATATGATCCCCCCCTCCTTTTTCTTGTCCACAAAGAAAGAATATATGGGGGACCCACCGAAATTTCCACATCATAACAAATCCATGCCCATTATAAAAAAAAAAGATTCTAAGAGGAAAAGGGAAGGCTTTGATCATCATCTTCTCCACAATAACAACAATGACAAAATAATCTTCCTCACAAAAACAAAAATAAAAAAAAGCACCGGTGAACAGTAACCGTGAACAGTAACTGTGAACAGTAACCGGCGAACAGTAATCGGTGAACAGTAACCGGTGAACAGTACTCGGCGTGAAAAGTGACGGTGAACGGATCTTTATTTGTCGAGTTGGATTGTTGGTGTTAAGGTTCGGCTCGAGGTTTCCGGGTGCGGACTCTCTTTATTCGAATAACATTGAGTTTGAAAGCTTCAAATTTAAGGTCCAACTCTATCTCTTCTAATTTTACTTTACTATACGTGTTTGATTTGCCTGATGTGTGGTTGAATTTTGGTGACATTAATTCGGTGTTCGATTTCATTGAATAGATGGTTGTGGATTGTTGAGATGACTGTCTTGAATCGTTGGAATTTGGTATAAAAAATGGAATGTGGGGTTGGATGGTAGGAATTGATAAAGAATGAATATTGTTTTGATTTATTGTCGTTGGTTATTTTGAAGCAAATACGAGTGTTTGATTGGGTAGTATCATGATGCGCCGATTGGTTTAGGCAAACGTAGTTTGGGTAGGCAAAATTTAGGATTCGTGGCTTCGGTTGAATGTTGGAAATTCTGTGGAGTGTTTGAAATTTTGTTGAATAGTTTTATTTTTTCCGCACTAAGAAATGTATTCATTTGACCGGGGAATGCCCCGAAGCACTTGTATTATTTTATCCGGGGAATGCCCCGAGGTATCTTGTACTCGGAGGACGCTCGTTATCAAGGCCCGAGGCATCGGGTAAAGCTTTGGAGCATAGTTTAGGATTAATATAGGTTAGTGTAGGTTTATATTTTTGCATTTTTCTATTTCGGGATTGTATAATTGGACTGGACACTAATTTTGGATTTGTTTTGTTTCATGTGTTTGGATGGATTGTTTTATGTGTTTTTGTGTGGTTTATACATTTGTAATGCCAAATTAGTCGATACCCTCCACCAGGCGACTGTGGTCAAACCACGGGATCGAGGGGTGCCTAACACCTTCCCCTTGGTCAACAGAATTCCTTAACCGGAATCTTTGTTCGCAAAACCAGTTTAAGAGTCAAACGGTTTCGAAAAGGATTTTCTAAAGGTGACTTGGCACACCGGATTATGCCAAGTGGAGACTCTGAATAAAAAATGCAAATAATCCTTTTTCCGAAACAAATTTTCATTTCTTGTCACTTAAATAATAAAACTCTTTCGAACTTTAAAAATGTATTCCAATATTTTGGAGTACGTGTTGAAAAAAGGGGTGTGACAGCTCTGGCGACTCTGCTGGGGACATTTCAGAATTTGAGCTTATTTTTTGAGTCGTATCGGCTTTGTTTGGCATTACGAGTGTATAAGCATTGTTTGTGATTATTGTTTTTTTATTGTTTTCACTTTTGTGCGTTTTCGTGCTCTTTGTTTATAGTATTTATCCTATGTGTTACCGCTTTATATCTGTCATCATGAGTCCATCCCCCCGGCCTTCTTTCTGCAACAAGTCTCGGAGAGCACGTCGTGCGCACAAAAATCTAGTTGAGTCACCTTTATTTTAGGGGGGGAGCCGTTGGATGTATGGAGTAGGTGGAAAGCAAAGCAGCCACTATCGACCATATGCTCCCCCGAACGGCCTTGTTAGTAAACCACAACGTAGGTCAGCCTTTAGGTCATTCTTATGTGCATCTTATTGAGACCTATCGGGGCCTACACGGTCCTTTGTAGGAGACTCGCCTTTAAAGCATCCCTACGTGCTAACTGTTGCATATTTGAGGGTAACGTGGTCATTTGACGGACCGATTTGGGGAAAACATGTGTTAGAAGTAAAGTGTGAAAAAAAAAAAAAGAAAAAAAAAAGAGGAAAAAAAGTGAGTCGAAAAGAATGAATCAAAAGGAGTGTCGAAGTTTATTTTAGAATTCTTTATGGCTTTTGTTCTTCACGATTCCGAAACTCAAAAAGATTTTTTTTTTACGTTTTTGCATTTATCTTCTCAAAGTACCGTAAGTTAAAAAAAAAAATTGAATGAAAAAAAAAGAGGGTTTTATTTTCTTTGTCTACTTATCTGTCAAAAACAAAATACCAAAAAGATTTTTTTATAATTGGTGGTGTCAGTCTTAGTTGAAATGTCTAGTTGAAATCCAAAATGTTTTCACTCGTTTGTTTTTGGTTGTCTCTTAAGTTAGGGTCAATTTATTAGTTAATCGTTAAGTGTCCAATCTGGACGAACTACGCACCCCTGATTCTCCTCTCTCGGGAGTGAGATACGTAGGCAACCTATTATGGGTTCGGGGATCTTATTTCAAAAATTCAAAAAAAAAAAATTCTTCACTCTTCATTTAGAGTAGGTGTCTCATGTACATCTTTAAAAGAAAGCAAAAAATATATTTTCCTTTAATAGGTTCAAGTTTCATTTTCGTATGAAATTTAAAATCGAAAATCCAAAAATATTTTCTTCGGTAACCATAGATTTCATGTTGTACAGGAATCTGAAAAATTCAAAAAGATTTTCTTCACTCTTCACTTAGAGTAGGTGTTTCATAGACATCTCTAAAAGAAAACTACAAAAAGATTTTTTTTAATAGTTTCAAGTTTCATTTTCCTATGAAATTCTAAATCGAAAACCCAAAAAGATTCCTCTTTGGTAATCATAGATTCCATTTTTGTATAGGGAGTTTAAACCTAAAAAATGCAAAAAAGATTTTCGTCAATTCTTTTGATAATTTGTTATTTTCTTTTCTTTTTAAAGTTTCAAGAAAAAAAAAAATTTAATTGGCCATTTTGACAAAACTTCCCGAACTACGCAAGATCTGATTCATGTACAACATGATACGTAGGCAGCCTACTTTTGGGTTCGATCTAATCATTTTGTTTCGTTGTTTTTCATTATTTTTCCTCTTTTAAGGAAAACAAAAGCCATAAAGAATGATAAAATAAAGGTATATAACGTGAGGAAAAGAGCAGATATTGATAAAAAATAGTAATAGGTGTAGATAAAAAAAAAGTGTGTAAATAAAAATCGGGATGATGTTGAAATGACCTCGCTACCCTCAAAAGCTGGTAGAAATTAACATGAATTTAGGACAATTTTACCAATGTGATTCCCATGCTTTTGGTATACCCTAATCCTAACGGATGTCATCTTTGATGAGCATGTTCTTTCAGATAAAAGTGGTAGGTTTGCAGCACTCTGGCTAGTCACCCATACTTCACTAGATCCAAAGCAAAGCTCGCAATGGCTAGCAGGGAGATTGAAAATTCGCTCATTGACTCGGATCAGGATCACAGGGAAGAAAGTTTAGAACACAATGATGAGGTAGTAAGGCTCAGGCAACAATTGATAGATTTTCACCGGGCATGGGCCAACGGAATGCCTCCTCCTCCGCTCCCTGAAGGTCTTGGGAATATCTCTAATTGCCCACCGCTCTCTCAAGCACAATTCTCTGCTCCTACTGAGTCACCTGAGCACGCGCCAGGATTCACTCCGCGACATTTTATCCTGGCAATTCTGGAGTGCCCTTGGCAGCTCCCCAATCAAGACCAGCTGCTCAGCTAGCGCCACCGATCACACCGGTATTCGTGGCCCCGCCACCACATGAAACTCCCATATATGCTGTGCGTCCCATAATGAGGCTTCCTCGGTCTTCCAGTGAGCCTGCACTGAAGGTTTCAGATGGTCAGTATTATGCTACGGAGCCTACTCTGCAATTGAATGAACCGTATGGGTACACTCAGCCGCCTGCATTTCCATTTGATACGGAGAAACCTGTCGCAACGGAGGAACAGGATGTCATAGCTCGGAAAGTGAAGAGTTTAGAGCAAGCTATGAGGAATTTACAAGGAATCGGAGATTATAGAAGTGTTTCCTATAAAGACCTGTGCATGTTCCCAGACATCAAACTGCCCCCCGGTTTTAAGATGCCTAAGTTCGAGAAGTACGCAGGGCACGGTGATCCTGTTGCACACTTGAGACGTTATTGCAACCAGTTGAGGGCTGCAGGAGGAAATGAAGAACTACTCATGGCCTTCTTTGGCGAGAGTCTTTCAGATCTGGCTTCAGAATGGTTCATCGATCGGGATATCGATAAATGGAACAGTTGGGATGATTTGGCTTCTGAATTTGTTCAACATTTTCAGTACAACATCGACTTGATTCCGGACGAAAAATCTTTGGTCAACATGAAGAAAAAGAGCACTGAAGGTTTTAGGGAATACGCTATAAGGTGGCGTGAACAGGCCGCTAGGGTAAAGCCTCCAATGAAGGAAAGTAAGTTGGTAGAAGTTTTCATTCAGGCACAGGATGAGACCTATTTTCAACATTTACTTCCGTCAATGGGAAAGTCTTTTATGGAAGTCCTCAAAATGGGGGAGATGATAGAGGACGGGATTACGACCGGTCGAATAGTGAGTTTTGCTGCATTAAAAGCTACCACACAAGCGATTCAAGGTGGATCTGGCGCATTTGGAGGAAAAAAGAAGAAAGAGGATGTTGCGACTGTCGTAGCCGGAACCCATACTTATCCTAAAAGGCCACCTCGCCCCTATCCCCAATCCCAAGCCCAAGTCTACGCCCAAGCTCCATATATTCCTCCCCACCATTACTACCCTCCATAAAAACCTTTATATTCCATTCCACCACCCCCTTACCCAGTATATAGTGCGCAATCATATGCCCAAACCCCTTCTTACCCGCAGTGGCGCGCGCAAACTTCACAAAATCACCCATTCACTCCACCAAATTACCAAAACCCCTCTAGACCCAGTTTTCAGCCTAGGCCCGAGTATAAGCAGGAGAAAACGGTCAAAAATCAATTTACACCTCTTGGGGAGTCATATGCTAGCTTATTTGATAGGTTGAGGAAGTTGAAGGTTTTAAGTCCAATTCAAGGAAGGCTTTCAAATCCACCACCAAGGAATCTCGATTATTCTTTAAGGTGTGCGTACTATTCTGATATGCCAGGCCATGATATTGAGAAATGCTGGCATTTAAAGAGAGTTGTCCAAGATTTGATTGACACAAATCAGATGTTGGTCCAAGCCCCGGAGGGTCCAAACATTAACCAGAATCCGTTGCCAACCCATGCTGAAGCCAATATGTTAGAATTGATATATGATGGGAAAGAGTCTTTGAGGGGTTATAAGCCTATTGTCAAGATACACACCACTGAGGAAAAATCGGTGAATGTAGCGGAGTCTTTGAAAGCAATGTCATTGAGCCAGGAAGGAATGAGGGAGGATAAATCCCGAGAAAGCACAAAGAAGCCCCTGATCACAGTACAAGGCGCCAGAAGGTATGGTGATTCGAGTCAGGATAAACCTAAGTTGACAGTGGTGGGAGCTTTGAGTCAGCCTATCTTGACGGTGAAAGGAGCACTGGCAGCGCCTATTGTCCTCAAACCGGTGACCCAACCTCCGATAGTTGATATGAAAAGGATTCCCTGGAATTATGGGCGAACTGTGATGACCTATCACGGGAAAGAAGTTGTGCAAGATGTAGATGAGGTAGGAGGTTTGACCAGGTCAGGAAGATGCTTCGTGCCTGAAAGCTTAAGAAAGTCCAAGCCAACGTTGAGTGAACCGTCGTCTATTAAAAAGCCTATCACTGAGGAGGAAGCCGAAGATTTTTTGAAAAAGATGAAATTGCCAGAGTATTCAGTATTAGACCAGCTGAAGAAAACCCCTGCTCAAATTTCCCTTTTATCTTTGCTGTTGCACTCCGAGGAGCATCGTGATGTTTTGCTGAAGGTATTGAATGAAGCATATGTTCCAAGGGAGATTACAATCAACCAGGTTGAGAAAATGGTGGGAAAAATCTTTGAGGTCAATCGGATCAGCTTTTCTGATGATGAATTGCCTGTTGAAGGTACAGGGCATAATCGGGGTCTTTACATTACAGTGAAGTGTGAGGGTTTCTACGTCACTCATGTTATGATTGATGGAGGTTCAGGTGTAAATATTTGCCCTATTTCTACTTTGCAAAAGCTGAATGTTGGTGCTGATAGGATCAAGCCTAACAATGTATGTGTTAGGGCTTTCGATGGTGCAAAGTCAAATTCCATTGGCGAAATAGAACTAATGTTGACCATAGGGCCTGTTGAGTTTGCCATAGAGTTTCAGGTATTGAACGTAGAATCCTCTTACAATCTGTTGTTGGGAAGGCCCTGGATCCACAAGGCCAAGGCGGTTGCATCCACGCTGCACCAAATGATTAAGTTTGAGCATGGCAGGCAAGAAGTAGTTATTCATGGTGAAGGAGATTTATCAGCCTACGAAGATTCTCCCTTGTCCTTTATTGAAGCAAATAACGTAGAGGAGACATTCGTCTATCAAATTTTTGATACAGTGCCAGTGAGTCGTATCCCTGAGTGGCAAGCTATACCAGGACCGCAATTGTCTTCTGCTTCTATCATGATGGTGAGTGAACTTTGGAAATACGGATTTGAACCACGAAAAGGTTTGGGAGCATATCTGCATGGTATAGTTCATCCCATATGTCCGAGTGAGAACGTGGGCACGTTTGGTCTGGTATTTGAGCCTACAGCTGAAGATCTGAAGAAAATCAGGGAAAGGAAGAAGGAAATATGGTCACTCCCTCGCCCAATGCCACTACTCAGTGAGTCATTCGTTAAGAGCGATGTCACGAAGCATGTGGAATTTGAAGTTGAATTGGTGGGTGACCTCCAGATCTTTTTTATTGAAATTGATATGGTTGAAGAAGGAGAAGGTACCAGTATGGCAGATGTGCAATTCATAGGTCCAGCTGTCCGGCTCAATAATTGGGAAGTCACTCCTCTCCCCGTCAGGAGGGAGTTTTTGGTAGTTTATTTTGTTTTCCTTTCTGTTTATCCGAGTTATTTCAGGGTTGTAATTCGGATTTTAGTTTGTTTATGTTATATTGGTGTCTGTGTTTAAACCCTTCTATCTTTTATTTAATGAAATGCAATGTCCCTTTTGTTTTGTGTCTAATATAGTTTGTTTTTCTTTTTACACAGTTCTCTTTATACTGATTCTAATGACATGACATGTATGCGGAATTTTCAGCCTGGTCTTAAAATCCAAAATAATCCAGATGTAATGGAGCAGGATGAGGAATATGATGAAAAAGAAGCATTAGAAGAAATAAGCAAAGGGTTAGAACAATTTGAAGACAAACCGAATCCTAATTTGAATGAGACTAAGCCAATAAATCTAGGGGATCAAGAAGATGTTAGGGAAACTAAAATTAGTGTACATGTTTTTCCCTAGCTAAAGGATGAAATGATTCAAACGTTAATGGATTATAAGGATGTCTTTGCATGGTCTTATGATGATATGCCTGGTTTAAGCACTGAATTAGTGTCTCACAAATTGCCAACGGATCCCGCATTCCCTCCTGTCAAACAGAAGTTGAGGAAGTTTAAAACAGATGTAAGTATTAAAATCAAAGAGGAAATCATGAAACAACTTGAAGACAAAGTAATTCGAGTGGCTCGTTATCCCATGTGGTTATCTAATGTTGTTCCCGTACCAAAGAAAGATGGCAAAATTCGAGTGTGTGTTGATTACCGCGATTTGAATAGGGCAAGTCCAAAAGATGATTTTCCACTACCCAACATCCATATTTTGCTAGACAACTGTGCTAAACACGAGGTTGCCTCTTTTGGGATTGCTATGCCGGATATCACCAGATCATTATGGATGATGAAGACGCGGAGAAGACATCTTTTATCTCACCATGGGGAACTTATTGTTATCGGGTGATGCCATTCGGTTTGAAGAATGCTGGAGCAACATACATGAGATCCATGACCACTATGTTTCATGACATGATGCATAAGGAGATTGAGGTTTACGTGGATGATGTGATTATTAAGTCAAAAAGTCAGGCCGACCATGTAAAAGACTTGAGAAAGTTCTTTGAAAGACTTCGCAGGTATAACCTCAAACTCAACCCGGCAAAATGTGTATTTGGAGTTCCATCTGGAAAGCTGTTGGGGTTTGTAGTCAGCCGTCGGGGAATTGAATTAGATCCCTCGAAAATCAAAGCCATTCAGGATTTGCCCCCGCCCAAGAATAAAACGGAGGTAATGAGTTTGCTTGGTAGACTGAACTACATTAGCAGGTTTATTTCTCAACTCACAACCACTTGTGAGCCCATATTCAAGTTGCTGAAAAAGAGTGATGTGGTAAAATGGACTGAAGAATATCAGGAAGCGTTCGATCGAATCAAAAGATATTTGTCAAATCCGCCCGTGTTGGTACCCCCGGAGCCTGGTAGGCCTTTGATCTTATACTTGTCAGTCATGGATAATTCTTTCGGGTGTGTCCTGGGGCAACATGATGTCACAGGCAAAAAAGAGCAGGCTATTTACTATCTTAGCAAGAAGTTCACCACTTATGAGGCCAGGTATACTCTTCTTGAAAGGACGTGTTGTGCCCTAACTTGGATAGCACAGAAGTTGAAGCACTATCTCTCATCCTATACTACTTATCTCATCTCCCGCATGGATCCTTTGAAGTATATCTTTCAGAAGCCTATGCCGACAGGTCGATTGGCAAAGTGGCAAATTTTGCTTACCGAGTTCGACATCATATATGTGACTCGAACCGCCATGAAAGCCCAAGCCTTGGCAGATCATCTTGCTGAGAATCCCATTGATGAAGAGTACGAGCCATTAAAGACATATTTTCCTGACGAAGAAGTGTCGTGTATCGATGAAGTCGTTATAGATGTTGATCCAGGTTGGAGGTTATTCTTCGATGGAGCTGTCAATATGAAAGGAGTCGGAATAGGTGTGGTTCTTTTCTCTGAATCGGGACAACATTTCCCGGTAACAGCACAACTTCGATTCTACTGTACTAACAATATGGCAGAGTATGAAGCCTGCATCCTTGGTTTGAGGTTAGCTGTTGATATGGGAGTCCAAGAATTATTGGTGTTGGGAGATTCGGATTTACTCGTCCATCAAATTCAAGGCGATTGGGAGACGCGAGATTTGAAGCTCATCCCGTATCGACAATGCTTGCAGGAGCTATGCCGATGATTTGTGTTAGTAAAATTTAGGCACATTCCAAGGATTCGTAATGAAATTGCTGATGCTTTGGCCACTTTTTCTTCAATGCTCCAACATCCTGACAAAGCCTACATCGATCCAGTGCATGTACAGAGTCGTGATCAGTATGCTTACTGCAATGTGGTTGAAGAAGAGCTCGATGGAGAACCTTGGTTCTTGGATATCAAGCGGTACATTCAATCAGGAGAATACCCAACATATGCCACCAACGATCAAAAGAGGACTCTTAGGCGTTTGGCTAGTGGATTTTTCTCGAGCGGGGGAATCTTGTCTAAGACGACCCCAGATCTGGGACTTCTATGGTGTGTAGATGCAAAAGAAGCCTCGGCAATCATGGTTGAAATACACTCTGGAGTATGCGGGTCGCATATGAACGGTCACGTCTTGTCAAAGAAGATTCTTCGAGCAGGTTATTACTGGCTTACTATGGAGAGGGATTCTATTCAGTTTGTTCGAAAGTGTCATCAATGTCAGGTGCACGGCGATCTGATACGTTCTCCTCCTGTTGAGCTGCATGCAATGGCCGCTCCATGGCCGTTCGTAGCTTGGGGAATGGATGTGATTGGACCGATTGAGCCGAAGGCATCAAATGGACATAGATTCATTTTGGTAGCCATTGACTACATCACAAAGTGGGTGGAAGCAGTAACTTTCAAGTCGGTGACAAAGAAGGTTGTGGTAGATTTTGTCCATGCCAGTATCATTTGTAGATTTGGAATTCCTAAGATGATTATTACAGATAATGCTGCCAATATCAATAGTCATTTGATGCAAGAAGTGTGTCAACAGTTTAAGATCGCACATCGAAATTCTACTCCATATCGCCCAAAGGCCAATGGTGCTGTAGAAGCCGCCAATAAAAATATAAAAAAGATACTGCGAAAAATGGTACAAGGTTCTAGACAGTGGCATGAAAAGTTACCATTTGCATTGCTAGGTTATCGCACCACTGTTCGCACTTCAACAGGGGCAACTCCATATTTATTAGTGTATGGGACAGAAGCAGTCATCCCTGCAGAAGTTGAAATTCCTTCTCTTCGGGTCATTGTAGAAGCAGAGATCGATGACGACGAATGGGTAAAAGCCCGACTGGAACATTTGAGTTTGATCGAGGAAAAAAAGCTAACGTCCGTGTGTCATGGCCAGTTGTATCAAAGAAGGATGGCTCGTGCGTATAACAAAAAGGTCCGTCCCAGGAATTTTGATGTTGGTCAGTTGGTATTAAGACGTATCCTTCCTCACCAGGTTGAAGCAAAGGGCAAGTTCTCCCCTAACTGGCAAGGTCCCTTCGTTGTGAAGAAAGTGTTACCCAATGGAGCCTTATATTTGACAGATACTGAAGGCAAAATGGCAGAAATAGCTATCAATGCTGATGCGGTCAAAAGATACTATGTATGATATTTGATCCTTTGTTTGAGTTTATTGCATGTTTAGTACTTGCATTTTTTAAGATTGATATGATGAAGGCATTTTATTCTTCTATCCAAACATTGTGTCACCCTTTGTTTACCCGTTTGAGCCTCGTTTATTTTTCTTTCATATCCCTCTTTTGGAATCAAAATAGAGTCAAAGATAAATGTCAAGAAAATAAGAATAAAAGAAAGAGTTCGAAAATAAAAGAAAAAAAATCAAATCAAAACAAAGAACAAGCTGATGGAACTACGTGCGACCTGATTCTCCTATCTCAGGAGTGAGATACGTAGGCTGCCCTATTTCGGGCTCGGTCCAACCAAATAAAGATTTAAGATTCACCCAGTCAACAAAACTGGGGCATGAGTTAATGCATTGTTTGAGTCGATTCCAAAAGTTGTAAGTCCCACCCCCACTTCAAGTATCGTTTGAGCCTCTTACCATCTTTTCTAACCTTGACCAAAAACCAAGTTACAACCAAAGAAAGTCCTTCAGATCAATTTTTGATAGTGTTAAGGCTAAGCATGCAATGGATATGACGATACATTGCGAAGTACCGCTTATCTCCCTCAGCATAAGAAATCATGAAAGAAATACAAAAATGAGAGAGTCTTATTGGTGAAAACCTTTGCAGGCACCGTAAGGCGATGGTGAGTTGTGAGAAAATGAAAATGAGAGAGTCTTATTGGTGAAAACCTTTGCAGGCACCATAAGGCGATGGTGAGTTGAGAGAAATACAAAAATGAGAGAGTCTTATTGGTGAAAACCCTCACGGGCACCGTAAGGCGAGGGAGAGTTCAAGAGAAAAGTGAAAAGTGAAAAGAAAGAGATGTGTTGGCGAATGTCTTTTTAGATGTCGTCAGTCGAATGTGATGTATGAGTCTAATAGATTTGAAGAAGCGGCTCAACGGCAAAGGCACAAACTCGACAACAAATGGGGAGTTTTGGATAGGAAGATCAGGCAGCTCAATCCTAAATGCATGTCATACTCATTGGAGTTGGTTGTCGTATTCAGATAGGTTTTCTTTTTGAATATGGGACATTTCCCTCTTTCTTTAATTTACATATTCATGTTTTTTGTTTTTTTATGTCATTTATCAAAATAAAAGTCACCATCATTTCTTTACATTTTAAGTCAAGTCTGTGTCAAAACAAGCAAGAAAGGATTTCAAAATTTACTACCAGTCTTTCCAATTATATGAGGAAAAGCCAAGGAACAACACAGAAAAGAAATATGATCGTAATTCAACACGAAGCAAAGGAAGTCTATCAACCGACAGGCTATTGGATTCGTAGAAGCATTTCAGATTTGGGAAAAGAGTGCACCTCAGGGGCATGGTAAAAATAGAAACCCATTGTTTGAGTCGGAACTCATTTCCCTCAATCTGGATCCAGGTCAATGATGCGGCAAGACACGACAAGTGTTAGCAATTTGGAACAAAGATGAAAGGAACGAGTGCTGGGCAGATACCTGAAAAGCAAAGATCTGCAAGCCACCACTAAGTTTTTAACTGACAAATTTTTCTTCGATTGAAACAGGGGCAAATTTGTTTCACTTGATTCAGCTACCATTGAAAATGCACATCCATAGGATTTTACTTTATGTTCAGGACCCTCCTGAGAAATGGGATTTTACTTTCTGCTCAGGACCCTCCTGAAAAATGGGATTTTACTTTTTGTTCAGGACCCTCCTGAAAAATGGGATTTTACTTTCTGCTCAGGACCCTCCTAAAAAATGGGATTTTACTTTCTGTTCAAGACCCTCCTGAAAAATGGGATTTTACTTTCTGTTCAGGACCCTCCTGAAAAATGGGACTTTACTTTCTATTCAGGTCAGTTCAGGACCTTCCTGAAAAATGGGATTTTACTTTCTGTTCAGGACCATCCTGAAAAATGGGATTTTACTTTTTGTTCAGGACCCTCCTGAAAAATGGGACTTTACTTTATGTTCAGGACCCTCCTGAAAAATGGGATTTTACTTTATGTTCAGGACCCTCCTGAAAAATGGGACTTTACTTTCTGTTCAGGACCCTCCTGAAAAATGGGACTTTACTTTCTGTTCAGGACCCTCCTGAAAAATGGGATTTTACTTTCTGTTCAGGACCCTCCTGAAAAATGGGATTTTACTTTATGTTCAGGACTCTCCTGAAAAATGGGAATTTACTTTCTGTTCAGGACCCTCCTGAAAAATGGGATTTTACTTTATGTTCAGGACCCTCCTGAAAAATGGGATTTTGCTTTATGTTCAGGACCCTCCTGAAAAATGGGATTTTACTTTCTGTTCAGGACCCTCCTGAAAAATGGGACTTTACTTTCTGTTCAGGACCCTCCTGAAAAATGGGACTTTACTTTCTGTTCAGGACCCTCCTGAAAAATGGGACTGTACTTTCTGTTCAGGACCCTCCTGAAAAATGGGATTTTACTTTCTGTTCAGGACCCTCCTGAAAAATGGGATTTTACTTTATGTTCAGGACCCTCCTGAAAAATGGGATTTTACTATATGTTCAGGACCCTCCTGAAAAATGGGACTTTACTTTCTGTTCAGGACCCTCCTGAAAAATGGGATTTTACTTTATGTTCAGGACCCTCCTGAAAAATGGGACTTTACTTTCTGTTCAGGACCCTCCAGAAAAAAGAGATTTTACTTTATGTTCAGGACCCTCCTGAAAAATGGGACTTTACTTTCTGTTCAGGACCCTCCTGAAAAATGGGATTTTACTTTCTGTTCAGGACCCTCCTGAAAAATGGGATTTTACTTTATGTTCAGGACCCTCCTGAAAAATGGGAATTTACTTTCTGTTCAGGACCCTCCTGAAAAATGGGACTTTACTTTCTGTTCAGGACCCTCCTGAAAAATGGGATTTTACTTTATGTTCAGGACCCTCCTGAAAAATGGGAATTTACTTTCTGTTCAGGACCCTCTTGAAAAATGGGATTTTACTTTATGTTCAGGACCCTCCCTAAAAATGGGACTTTACTTTCTGTTCAAGACCCTCCTGAAAAAATGGGATTTTACTTTCTGCTCAGGACCCTCCTGAAAAATGGGATTTTACTTTCTGTTCAGGACCCTCCTGAAAAATGGGAATTTACTTTATGTTCAGGACCCTCCTGAAAAATGGGAATTTACTTTCAGTTCAGGACCCTCCTAAAAAATGGGATTTTACTTTATGTTCAGGACCCTCCTGAAAAATGGGATTTTACTTTCTGTTCAGGACCCTCCTGAAAAATGGGATTTTACTTTCTGCTCAGGACCCTCCTGAAAAATGGGACTTTACTTTCTGCTCAGGACCCTTCTAAAAAATGGGACTTTACTTTCTGCTCAGGACCCTCCTGAAAAATGGGATTTTACTTTCTATTCAGGACCCTCCTGAAAAATGGGACTTTACTTTCTGTTCAGGACCCTCCTGAAAAATGGGATTTTACTTTTTGTTCAGGACCCTCCTGAAAAATGGGACTTTACTTTCTGTTCAGGACCCTCCTGAAAAATGGGACTTTACTTTCTGTTCAGGACCCTCCTGAAAAATGGGATTTTATTTTATGTTCAGGACCCTCCTGAGAAATGGGACTTTACTTTCTGTTCAGGACCCTCCTGATGAATGGGATTTTACTTTCAGTTCAGGACCCTCCTGAAAAATGGGACTTTAGTTTTTGTTTAGATATTTTTACTTTCTGCTCAGGATCCTCCTGAAAAATGGGATTTCACCTTCTGGTCAGGACCCTCCTGGAAAATGGGACAATGCTTTCAAAAAAATGAAATACTAATTATTTATAATTCTTGTTTGGTATAATTTTCATTCTAGTTTTAATTTTGAGTTTCAGGAGCCCGCCTGAAGAACAGGGTGATGAAATAGCAAGGCAGGAACCCGCTTGAAGAACAGGGTGATGAAATAGCAAGGCAGGAGCCCGCCTGAAGAACAGGGTGATGAAATAGCAAGGCAGGAGCCCGCCTGAAGAACAGGGTGATGAAATAGCAAGGCAGGAACCCGCTTGAAGAACAGGGTGATGAAATAGCAAGTTCGGATCCCACCGGGAGAACAGAGTGAAGAAAATGAAAAGTTAAGCAACAAAGTGATGAAATAGCAAGTCAGGAGCCCGCCTGGAGAATAGGGTGAAGAAACAAAAGAGTCAAGCAACAAAGTGAAGCAATTGAAAGCCAAGCAACAAGGGGAAAGAAATTGCAAGTCAGGAGCCCGCCTGGAGAACAGGGTGATGAAAGTCGAGTCAAGAACCAACAAAAGCTGTTTAGATAGGATTTTTGTAATTTCCTTTATGTTTTAGCTTTTAATCTTTCTTTTTGATGTAATAACAGAGCCGCGGACCGGAACCTCGATGGAACCTCACTTGACTCTCCAGCTCGGTATAGTCCACCGCCGTCCAAAAGTTGAGATGCTTGTCACTCGATCCTCTCGTAACTTGTTTGGGTAGGCTGTCCTAATTCAAAACCCGATAGTCCTTCTTTCTTCTGTTTCTTCTTTTGAATAATGGTCGGGACAAAATTCTATCTCGTTGTCTACTTCTTTGTCTGAAAACACTGCGTGTTTACAGTCAAAGGGGGCATGATGTAGACACGTGATTTCGTCCTCTTGAAGTTCCATTTTTATTCACTTTACCCATTTTATGTTATCCTACCGTGTACCCTACCCCGTGTAATTATCCCTCCACAAAATACAAAAATACAAAAAATAAACAAAAAATAAATACCTCTAACTAATTTATCTTTTCCTAACAACCTACCCAATCAAAAGCTTCCACCTACCCTAACTACCCATATGATCCCCCCCTCCTTTTTCTTGTCCACAAAGAAAGAATATATGGGGGACCCACCAAAATTCCCACATCATAACAAATCCATGCCCATTATAAAAAAAAAAGATTCTAAGAGGAAAAGGGAAGGCTTTGATCATCATCTTCTCCACAATAACAACAATGACAAAATAATCTTCCTCACAAAAACAAAAACAAAAACAAAAAAAAAAAAGCACCGGTGAACAGTAACCGTGAACATTAACCATGAACAGTAATCGGTGAACAGTAACCGGTGAACAGTACCCGGTGTGAAAAGTGACGGTGAACGGATCTTTATTTGTCGAGTTGGATTGTTGGTGTTAAGGTTCGGCTCGAGGTTTCCGGGTGCGGACTCTCTTTATTCGAATAACATTGAGTTTGAAAGCTTCAAATTTAAGGTCCAACTCTATCTCTTCTAATTTTACTTTACTATACGTGTTTGATTTGCCTGATGTGTGGTTGAATTTTGGTGACATTAATTCGGTGTTCGATTTCATTGAATAGATGGTTGTGGATTGTTGAGATGACTGTCTTGAATCGTTGGAATTTGGTATAAAAAATGGAATGTGGGGTTGGATGGTAGGAATTGATAAAGAATGAATATTGTTTTGATTTATTGTCGTTGGTTATTTTGAAGCAAATACGAGTGTTTGATTGGGTAGTATCATGATGCGCCGATTGGTTTAGGCAAACGTAGTTTGGGTAGGCAAAATTTAGGATTCGTGGCTTCGGTTGAATGTTGGAAATTCTCTGGAGTGTTTGAAATTTTGTTGAATAGTTTTATTTTTTCCGCACTAAGAAATGTATTCATTTGACCGGGGAATGCCCCGAAGCACTTGTATTATTTTATCCGGGGAATGCCCCGAGGTATCTTGTACTAGGAGGACGCTCGTTATCAAGGCCCGAGGCATCGGGTAAAGTTTTGGAGCATAGTTTAGGATTAATATAGGTTAGTGTAGGTTTATATTTTTGCATTTTTCTATTTCGGGATTGTATAATTGGACTGGACACTAATTTTGGATTTGTTTTGTTTCATGTGTTTGGATGGATTGTTTTATGTGTTTTTGTGTGGTTTATACATTTGTAATGCCAAATTAGTCGATACCCTCCACCAGGCGACTGTGGTCAAACCACGGGATCGAGGGGTGCCTAACACCTTCCCCTTGGTCAACAGAATTTCTTAACCGGAATCTTTGTTCGCAAAAACAGTTTAAGAGTCAAACGGTTTCGAAAAGGATTTTCTAAAGGTGACTTGGCACACCGGATTATGCCAAGTGGCGACTCTGAATAAAAAATGCAAATAATCCTTTTTCCGAAACAAATTTTCATTTCTTGTCACTTAAATAATAAAACCCTTTCGAACTTTAAAAATGTATTCCAATGTTTTGGAGTACGCGTTGAAAAAAAGGGGTGTGACATTCATGATCACCAAAAAACAAATTATGAGTAGGAGGGAGAGAAAGAGAGTGTGTGAAAACAAAAAGTTGTTGGGAGTGTATGTGTTTAATCTAATATAGAAGCGAAATAGGTGAAGAAGAATTAGTAGCTAGCTCAAAATTTTTGGAATCTATTAAGTAGTGTTGAAAGGCATGCATGCATGGTGCCAAGCGTATTCTCCTTTGTAACGTCTGCCACGTCTCTCTTTGTTTGTTTCTTCTTCACTTCATCCATATAAATCTACTCTCCTTCTGCATTCACCATCACCATCTCTACCTATCATATTAACTTCTCTCTTCAATCAATCTTGAATAATCAATCTTTTTTCTTCCCTGTATGGATAGTCCACCACCATCACTGATATCAACACCTGAACGAACACCCTTTATGGATTACTCTCCACAATTATCACCACTAACATCAATTGAATCAACACCACCACTGCAGATAAAACCCATTACAATAGATAATTATTTACATAATGTCACTACGGAGCATATTCGACAGCTCGTGAATGAGAACAAATCACTAATTCTGAAGATTCTGGAGAGCCAAAACTCTGGGAAAGCAAGTGAATCTCCAAAGTCTCAAGAAAAACTTTGTAGCAATCTTATGTACCTTGTCGTTATTGCAGATTCACAATAACAAGAGGCCTATAATCACCAGTAGCTTGGAATGAGCAACTTTGGTGGAGAAAGCAATGGTCATGGTGGTGATTAAGGAAGAGATGGTATGGTGGTGATGGAGGGGAGAATCTCTACTTGAAATCTTCTGAAGATAAGAATTAAGTTTATGCATATTACGTTAAGAATTAGAAGGTTTCTTTCTTATTAGTGAAGCATTTAAATGGGTGAAAAGACCCCAGTCTCTTATATTGAACTTTTGGGCTAGTATCTTAAATGTTGGAAACTTTCACCTTCTTAATATCATCTAAATTTGTTAGGTTGTTAAAGCAAAAAAAATCAACACTTGTTACATACGGAGCAATCTTAAAATGAATGTAAAAGATTAATCGATAAAACAATTAATGTTGTTCTTAGGATTCGGATAGAATAAGAAAATCACAAGTAATAGAAAACAAGAATGACACACAAATTTACGTGGAAACCCTTGCAGGAAAAAACCACAGGCAAAGGCAGAGGAGGTTTCACTATAATGGAAGGAGAGTACACTGTGGAGAAGGTTGAATTTTCTGAATAATAAAATAACCCACTAAATCGAACTTATATATTATGTGCGTACAAATAGGTCCTGGGCCCAAAAACAAAAAGGTCCATCAACCAAAATTTGGGTCACAACTCTAACAATCTCCACCTTGACATGAATTCTAATTCAGAACTCAAATCCATTTCAGACAAACTCTCCACCACTTCCACAAAAACCCCTAAGGGAACATCTTAACATCTAATACTAACCAAGTCCAAGCAATGATCAAACTTTCCACTTGGTATCGCCTTGGTCATCATATTAGCAGGATTATCATGATTACTAATCTTGCTCACCACAATATCACCACGAACAATAATTTCACGCACAAAATGATACTGAACATCGATGTGCTTTGTCCTCTCGTGAAACATCTGATCTTTCATAAGGAAGATAGCACTCTGACTTTTGCAAAAGACCATAGGAATCTGTAAGTCTTTGCTAAGTTCACCAAATAGACCCCTCAACAAAATAGCTTCCTTGAAAGCCTCTGTAATAGCCATATACTCTTCCTCAGTACTTGACAATGCAACTGTAGTCTGTAAGGTATCTTTCCAACTAATAGAACAACCATCAATAGTGAAAACATATCCTATAAGAGATCTATTTTTATCATGATCTCCTGCAAAATTAGAATCAACATACTCGATTACTCCATCTCTGTTTTGCCCAAACTGCAAACAAACATCAGCAGATCCATGCAAGTATTTGAAAATCCATTGAACTACTTTCTAATGTTCTTTGCCAGGATTTGCCATGTATCTGCTAACTGCACTGACAGCATAAGATAAATCTGGCCGGGAACACACCATCGCATACATAAGAGAACTGATGGCACTAGAGTATCTAACTCGAGACATATAGTTACGCTCATCATCTGTCTTTAGAGATAAAGTGGTTAGGAGTTTGAAGTGAGCTGCCAATGGAGTACTAACAGGTTTGGCATTTTGCATATTGAACCTGTGAAGCACTTTTTCAATATATTTTTTCTGACTCAAGTATAACTTACAATTCTTTCTATTCTTCAGAATCTCCATGCCAAGAATCTTCTTTATTGCTCCTAGATCTTTCATATCAAAATCCTTACTGAGCTGGGCTTTGACTTTTATTATCTCCTTTATATCCTTTTTTACAATCAACATATCATCAATATACAAGAGAAGATACACGAATTAACCATCACTTCTTCCTTGAAGTAGACACAACTATCATAGTTAATCCCCTGAAAAATATGAGATGTCATAAAAGAGTAAAACCTATTATACCACTGCCTGGGCGACTGCTTTAAGCCATAAAGAGACTTTTTCAGCAAGCATACATAGTCCTTTATTCCTGAGACTACAAAGCCCTCTGGTTATTACATATAGATGCTCTCCTCAAGTTTTCCATATAAGAATGTAGTTTTGACATCCAACTGCTTAAGCTCAAGATTATTCATGGCCACAATACCAAGCAATGCTCAAATCAAACTATGTTTTACAACTAGAGAAAACACATCTGTGAAGTCAATACCTGGAACCTGACTGTAACCTTTAGTAACTAGTCTTGCTTTTTACCTAGCATTTTCCACTCCCGATGTTCCTTCTTTCTTTCTGAATATCCACTTACAAATGAAAGCTTTCTTATCTTTAGGCAATCTCACCATATCCCATGTTCCATTCTTATGAAGTAATTCCATATCCTCCTACATAGCAATCATCCATCGGCTAGAATTATCACAACTAACTGCCTCTGAGTAAGAAGAAAAATCTTTACGGAAATCAATACCTTCTGCTATACTCAATACATAAACAACCAAATCATTTTCTACATACTTCTGAGGAGGTCTAATATCTATTTTTGGCCTTTCTTTGCAATAAAATATTGTGGCATCACTAGTGGTGAAGAAGAAATAGTACCACTCTGTATCTCCGGGCTAGAATGAGAAGTAGGAACTGGTGTAGACTTTGCTCCAATCTACAATTCAATATGGGTGCTTGAATTTTGCTGGTTCATGTCACTAAGGTTATTTGGGGGCGAAACACTAGATTTGGAGGGAGCCCGAAGCATGGCAGTTTTATCAAATACAACATCCCTGCTAATGATAACCTTTCTTCTTTATGGACACCAAAGCTTATACCCTTTAACACCAAGCTTATAACCCATAAATAAGCACTTGGCAGATCTAGGTTCCAACTTTCCATTATCAACATGAGCATACGCAGGACATCCAAATATCCTCAAATTAGAATAACTAGCAGGAGTACCAGACCATACCTCTTGTGGAGTCATTTTATTAATCACAACTGAGGGAGAGCGATTAATAAGAAAGAAAGTTGTGGAAGCATCTTCAGCCCAAAAATACTTGGGTAAACCAGCATTAGAGAGCATACAATGCACCTTCTCCATTATAGTCCTATTTATTCGTTCGGCCACACCATTCTATTGTGGAGTATGACGAACTGTCAAGTGCCTCATAATTCCTTCTAACTTTCACAAAGCATTAAATTCATTAGAACAGAACTCTAAACTGTTATTACTCCGAAGGCATTTTAACTGCTTCCCTTTCTTCGTTTCAATCATAGTCTTCCACTCCTTGAAAGTAGGAAACACATCATTCGTTTGCTTCAGAAAGAACACCCAAACATTTCTAGACTAGTCATCAATAATAGTCAATAAGTAATTGGCGCCTCCTTTAGAAGGTACTATAGCAGGACCCCAGAGATCAGAATGAATGTAATCAAGTATGACGTAGTTGAGTGGATGACTTTAGTGAATCTGACTCTCTTCTTATTCCCAAAAATGTAGTGCTTACAGAACTCCAATTTGGTAATACTCTGCCCATCAAGAAATCCTCTCCTGCTTAGTTCAGCCATCTCATTTTCACTCATATGCCCAGGCGCATATGCCAAAGTTTAGCAACATTACTTTCTGATAGAGAAAAGGTAGAAACAGCTGCATCACCTGTAACAGTAGAGCCTTATAGGACATATAAATTAGTAGACTTTATCTGTCCCTTTATCACAATAAGAGAACCTTTAGTAAACTTTAGGAAACCACCTTCACCAGTGTACCTATAACCGTTCGAAATAAGGGTACTCAAAGAAATAAGATTTTTCTTCAGGTCTGGGACATACCTTACATCACCAAGTGTCCTCACAACCCCATCAAACATCTTAATCCTGATTGTTCTAATACCAGTTATCTTACAAGGTATGTTATTTCTCCTCAACATAGAACCTTTAGAGACTCTTTCATATGTTGTAAACCAATGCCGATTACGACATATATGAAATATGCAAGATGAATCAATAATCCAATCCTCACAGGGTTTGGAGTTACTATAAAAACTACCAAGAGTTCTCCATCACTACCGCCATCTTTAGTAAAACTGGCTTCACCGGACTTCTCTGGTTGGTTTCTCTTCGATTTTGGAGCTTTTCTTTTCTCTCTATTCTGTAACTTCCAACACTCGAATTTGATATGGCCCTTCTTCTTGCACTAATTATAGGTTTTGTTTCCATTTCTAGATTTTGACCTATTCCTATCATCAACCCCAGAATTCCTCTTATGAGTTCTTCATCCTCGAACAATGAGACCATATCCTTGAGTCTCTAACACATTTACAAGATGATTCATCTTCTCCTTAGAGAACAATGCATCATAGACTTCACCAATCGTCAAGATATCAGACTATATAAAATAGTATCCCTAAAGGTTATGTATGATCCAGGTAGCGAACACAACAAAATCAACCCTAAATCTTCCTCATCATACTTGACCTCCAGAGTCTCTAAATAAGAGATGATTTCTTTAAAGACAGATAGGTGATCTTCCAAAGACGTACCCTCAGACATACGATGGGATTAAAGTCGTTGTTTGAGATGCAACTTACTTGTTAGACTTTTTTCCATGCATAAAGATTCCAATTTCAACCACAACGCAACCGCAGTGATCTCATTCAAAATATCCTGTAGAATCTGATTGGATAAATGAAGGTGGATCTGAGATAGAGCCTTCCGATCCTTACACCGTTTGTCCTTGTCCATCTACGATGAGGGAATTTTATCAAACCCTAATAGATAATAATCCAAATCCATCTACACGAGCATAACCCACATCTTAACCTTCCATAAAAAAAATTTTGTTGTGATCCAACAGCGGAATATCATACTTCATGGTTGCCATTCCCGAAAAAACAATTAACCAAGCTTTGATACTAGTTTGTTAGGATTCAAACATATTAAGAAAACCACAAGTAAAATAAAACAAGAACAACACACATATTTACGTGGAAACCCTTGCGGGAAAAAACCATGGGCAGAGGCAAATGAGGTTTCACTATAATAGAAAAAAAGCATAATATGGAGAAGGCTGAATTTTCTAAATAATAAAATAACCCACTAAATTGTACTTATGTATTACGTGGGTACAAATAGGTCCTAGGACTAAAAACATAAAGGTCCATCAACCAAAATTTGGGTCACAACTCTAACAGTTGTAATTATCAAGAGTTTAGACATCGTTCATTTGATTCCCATGATTTCCCTTGAATTGATCCTCTTGTTTTTTTTCGATCGAGAAATTAAAAGATTTGCAAAGAAGATGACCAGTTTGAAAATGTTATTACATATATATTTAATTGAATTTTCTTTTGGATGGGATATCCAATAACCGTTTTGTCATGACCCGAGTCGGGGCCCTGGACGTGGCACACACCTAATACTATAGCTAGTATGAGCAAACATTCTAGCATATCACCCGAGCGTACTTCTAATAAAAATGGATAAAGAGGAAGTAATGTAGAATTCAATCATGATTTTCTCAAGAGATAAAACTTCACCCAAGTTTATCAACACCGCATAATATCAAACAATACCAATAGCTATGATAAATAAAGACTGGAAATTACAAAGTTTTCTTGATAACTACACCAGCCTATGAAGCTTCTAATAAATACTAACACAGAAAGAAAAGAAAATATATAATAATCATCATATCTCGTCTGGCCTTCTAGTGGGAAAGAGGCTCCCAAATAGCAGATGATAGAGGTTCTAATGGGGGGCCTGACCACAGATTTAAGCGTCAGAACCTACATAATGAAATGATGTAGTGCCAAAGATGATCAATACATGGAATGTATTGATATGTAAAATTATTTCAAGAGGATAGGACAACAAGAGTCTATAAATGGAAATAAAATTCAAATGCAAAGGAAGATAATTAGAAAGGGACAAGAATATAAACTGAACTTATGATTGACTAAGGTAAATTTTATTCCTTTGATTATTTGTAGGAGAAAGTAGTGAACCATCATAAACCACCATGTGAGCACATGGAGTCTGATCTCGGCCCGATCAGCTAAGCCTTCCTATACCTTGTCGGTCATGGGACGCGATAGGACATAATTTGCTAGAAAGTATCCATGGTTAGCCCTTTTTAGGGACACATAAAAAAAGAGTTATCTGATTTACAGAATAATCTCTATCCCATGTCGGCAAACATAGTTTCGGGCATTTGTTGTTTAAACCTATGCCTTCAAGGTTATCTAACTAACTCCCTTATGCTCATGAGGTTATCTTATGTATTTATATTCAAAGTGTTAGCGATATTAGACCCATGCTTATGATTTAGCCTTATTAGGCTCATGTACATAGTTTAGCCCTTTTTGGCCTCAAGTTGGGAGTTCAATTATGCTGGACTCATAAGGTTTTAATTTGGTGCCATTTTAAAGATTTATGGAAGATTTGTGATATATTTTGTGAAGAATTCATGACAAGGTTTCTTTTCATAACATTTACAAGCATTATGGAGCAAATTGGAATCTTATTTTAAGTTGTAATTCTTCCAGTTCAAATGTTAAGATAACTTCAATTGACTTGTCACAATGAAATAATTAAGTAAATGGTTCACACCTTACTGGTAAGAAACATAATGGTTAAGGATTCACATACCTTACTTGTAAGCAACACAATGGCTAAGGATTCACATCTTTACAGTAAGTAAACAAAACAAACAGAGACCATATTAAAGCTACTGAAAACAGTCCATCAAGTTCTCATTTCACAATTTTCACAGAACCTATGAGTTAAGGATTGATTATGGTTATTCCAGTTAAGATTTCTAGCTTACATCTAAACAATTAGAGTAGATTTTAACATATTTTGGGCAACAAAATCAGTTAGATATTTGTCAGTCAACAGTCCAAGTTTTTGTTGTCCAAATAATAAACTGCACAATAATAAAGGATGCGGCAGCACTAGGTGGAGCTAAATATCATAATATACTGGTGCGTGAAACTACGAATAGCTAGAAGGATAAGCAGGGGAGTTCTTTTATTCAAAAACTATAAGCAGGATACTCACAGATCAAAAAAACTATTAAGCAGTCAGTTTTCCTTTTATGGGCTAAGAACAATCTGAATTGGAAAAGTAGAACTTAAAAGAAACCTGCAGAGAAACAATTCTACATACCTCAAAACATTTAACGGGTTTGAGATCGGAAGATAAAATTTTGAACTTGTTCCCTACCAATTCTTTTTTGTTTCTTATAAGTTGTGATTGTGAGGAGGAAAAGAAATATTGACTACTGGAACTTATGAAAACTAATAAAATAAAAGAGGTATCGGCTGCTGCTAGAAAGCTTTGCAAAAACCGATGAAGGAAAAAGAGAGGATTTTTGCATGTGATTTGGAGGAAAACAAAGGTTCTTGTATTAATGTATGTAACTAGTACAACTTGGCTGGGAAAATAAATTTCTACAAAAAAGAACGTATAGAATTGATATTAAAGAAACATCTTAAATTTCATGAAATAAATTATTGAAAAAAAATACCCTTGAGATATCTCTCTAAGCAATGGGCCTGGGATGTTACACGTTTCATGTTTAGTTTTTTTTTACTCAAAGGACACAATGACTATATAATTTGAATAAAATAAATCTTAAGTACGAGTAAATTCTATGAGTATTGAGTCTTAGTAGTTATTGGATGAAAGAACATGAAATTAATTTTAAGACAAGTAAAAAAAGAGGAAAATACAAATTGTTTATCAAATGAATATGAAAGAGATTATCAAATTTTTCACTTTCCTACTTTCTCCCTTGAGACTGTGGTTCTCTTCTTTTTAATGGGCGTGACACATATGATTTATTTTCTTGAAATTTATTAATTTGTTCAAAGATATTTATTTTCTTTTCTGTATTTAACGAAGAGCTTAACTTTTATACACCAATAAACACAATACAGAAATTCATAAATGCATGTTCCCTTTGAATCAATCATCTTTAATTTATTGCTTTTTTTAAGGATTTAATACCCTTGGATGTGGAAAAACTAGAAATGCTTCCCAATAAAACTTACAAAGATGAAGAAGGTGTCTGAAATTGGTGACAATGCCAAAAATGAAAGTTAGAATCCTTAAAAAAAAGGCTGTGATTTGGATCCTAATTTGTATAAGTACTTCATGAGACTTTGTAGTTTAACTTCAATGTTATGATGTACCCTCTTTTGTGTTCTGTATCTTGTTCAAGTAATGTGAAAGATTTATTAACCTTGAACTTTATATTCTACTTTAGCAAAGGATTACTTATATATCAAAGTCCTAACTTCACCAAGGGTTGTAGCTGAGTGGTAAGTATTTCTTCATTTTTACCCGGAGGTCTTGGGTTAGAGCCCCCTAGGTATCTAGTCATTTTTATTAAGGAGAGCTTTACCTCGTAGTGTGGAACTTCTAGTGTGAACTTGAATTTAATCGAGCTTCAATGCACGAATAACGAACACCGGGTTGGAAGCCAACAAAAAAAGACACATGTACAATAACATATTATTCTACCCTAAAAGGATCTTCCAAAGAAACTTTTACTAAGAGAAAGAAGACATGCTTTGGTTTTATAGATTTTAAGTAGCGACATGTTGTTTGATCAGTTTTGAAGAATGGTAGAATACTAAATGGGTCTTTTGGGGTTAATAATATGTAAAAAATATCTTTAGGGGTAAAAATGTAAGTATGATGACTCTTAACAAGTTAAGGTTTATCCAGTAAGGAAAAATCCAATATTGAATAATCCGCACCTCACCAATAAATCGATAACTATAAAATTTTAGTTCATTCAACAATCATTAACTCAACAACCTTATATTAATAAGCCAATAAGATAATTTTGCGGTTAGCTTATCGATTGTGGTTCGATTTTGAGCAGGCCTCACCACAAGCCACCAACGATCAAAACAAAACCTTTCCCTTTCGAATAGCCTTAGAAAGCCCCCAATCTATAAAAACATGTTCCATATGTGAATACGAGTCCATCAATACTCATCTTACAATATAAAAGTTTGGGTAATACCAGGTTAAAAAGTTAACCCTTAGAATTTGGCGATAAAATTGAAGAATTCATTTGAAATAATTTTAACCATAAGATGAGCAACTCAAATAGGAAATTTCAAAAAAAAAACAGGAGCTCAAGTCGTACTTCAAATCCTCAATTTAAATTTTCTTCAATTTGAAGAAAAAAATCCAAAAAATTCATTTCTTATAGCTATAATTAGGTGAAGTTATTGATAAATCATCAAAGAATTACCAACAGGAAGATTAAAACTTTCCCCATGAAAAATCTTCAAAAAACTTCAAAATTTAAAATATGAAGTTAAAGTTTGAAAATGATTGGGAATTTAAAAATCTGCCAGTTCCCTATCTCTTTTGTCACGACTCGATTTCATGATTCATGATGACACTTAATTTTACCCGCCAGTAGGTAAACTAAATAGTAGCCAAAACAACAAGTATTAGGCTAGTTTATGAAAACTAACGCAATTACCAAAATTTACACAAGTAATTAAATTACAAGTCATAAATATAAAGATGATAATACAACTGACGATAAATAAGGAAAATGGTAGAATATCCACGACCTAGTAACGTTGGTACAAAAGCATAGCAAAATAATAAGAGTACTACATGTATAAAATGTACAATAGTCTTAAAAAGAAAGATCATCCCAAATAGAAGAAGGAAAGAAAGTCAACTCTAGCTCTGAAAGCTCATCCTATCTCTGAACTTTGACCAACACTAGTACAGGTGTTAATGACGACAACTAATACTCAGATCTACATTTAAAAGGATGCAGAGTGTAGTATGAGTACCAAAATAATGGGTACTCAGTAGGCATCATCGGTCGACTAGCTAAATAATAATAAAAGTGCAATATAATAAGAGAAAAATAATTAAAGTCAGGAAAAAGGAAAAACCTGGAATAGTGCTCCAAATATAGAAAGTAAACAATTACGTAAGGAATATCAAAGAGAACATGACTAACCATAGCCTAATCGGCCTTCCAAAATCCCAAAAGACGAAGGCACGAATAAATAACTCAACTGAGCCCCCCATAATCCCGGTGGATGCAAAAAAAGAAAGAAATGCTAACAGTAACACTCATAAGATATGCAGAACTCAAAACTGTAATTGTTGATCCTCCCATACCATAAACACCGGACTTGAGTCGGTTCCATAACCATGATAAGTAACCTTTCAATGCCGAACTAAAATAAGTTTGAATATCATAATTACTGGACTCAAATTGGTCTAAAAGTGAAGCAATGGTCCTAGCCTAGTTAAAGTCAAAAAATGTCTAAATCCTCCTCCAACTCAAGAATATAAATAGGATGATGAAGAAGCCCTCCTAAGTCTACAAGGAGATAATTATCATTTTAACCTAGTGGGCAAAAGAGGCCCACTTTTAAACCCGAAGTCCATTTTAATGCAAATTCTACCCCAAACTAGACTAAGGTTCCAAAATCTAACTACAAGGTGATAAATAACTCTCATTAAGTCCTAAGTTCGCAATTCAACACAAGAAATGGGTAGTTAGGTCAAATCCAGTTAAATACAACTCACTTTCTAGCTAAATACTTTGTATTTCACTAACAATGTAATAAATTCGTTATTCCCAACCGAAAAATAGCACCATATCATTACTATACTATAATACAACTCAATCTATGAGGAGATTAAGCCTAACCTATATAGATACTGAAGAATTCTTGATAAAGTCCTATAAATTGGAGATTTTCCCTTCTCGATTCCTGATAAAGTCCTCTAAATTGGAGATTTTCCCTTTCCATAAGCTTCCACATGATGTCACACTATAAAAATAATTATCAAAACATTAATATGAGAATAATGATACCTATATTGCATTTTAATGTTTGGTTCTAGAGATCGAGTCAAACACCAATGTGGGGCCCGCTTGTGGAATCATGATTTTGAAACCATCAATACGTTGCTCTATGCTCAAGGATCATTTTCTCATATTTTTTTGGCCAAATGACCTTACCAATACACTATATTTCTTATTTACTAATAGTACACCTGCATTTACTTTTATTAGTGAAACACATATTCCAGTGGCTCCCATGAGACCTTATTTATAATTCTAGCGGTTGACTCCAGAGTTTAGGTTAGCAACATATTCGGGCTACCATGGAATTTTTTCATTGAAATAGTTCTCTTGTTCTGAACTAATATCTTATTTCAACTTGGGGTGCATCCCCTTCTTGACATTATTAAGTCTTTTGGTACAGATGACTTTTGGGTAATATGGATGGTTTTTACATAAGTAGTTTTCCTTCTTCACTTCTTCTTATGATTTGGTTTTAGATTGGATGATATAGTAATGGATTAGTTCTAATTATTTCTTCCAACTATGGCTTATGGAATTGTCGATCGAGATAGTGGTTCTCCCATAAGATGAGTAATGTGGGTGACATCATGGAAAGTTTGGGTCATTAAAAATATCATATTAGAACACCTAGGTTTGTCGATGTTGTTGTACAAATATTGGTCCAGTAGAGTGAAACACCTCAACTCTTGGAACCTTGCAAAATTTCCTTGGTTTTGGACTTACTGGAATTGGTGCGACTCAAGGGTACCAATCATACCCTTGAATACGACTTGTGGAATGGTTTGAGTGTTTAATCGTATTCTAGGCATTTTGTTTAGGGTATCTACTTACCAGGATATGACTCATCTTGGTGCGAGTCGTGTAGGAACATACGAGTGGTGCAAGGCAAGTCGTATGGTGCTTGTTTTAGTTTTCTTATGGAATCTGCCCAAGGTACCATTGGTGGGTATGATTGATTGTACCACTCATACCCTTAGGTACGAGTTAGGGAGGTGTGATTTGTATAGAAACCAGTAGGTAGGGAATTGGTAAGGTCTTAGGTATAAGTTCGGATACCACTCGTACCTTATAATACGGATGATATAGGTGAGTCATACCCCTAGACATGGCTTGTTTCTAATTTTAAGTCAAGGGTCGTCTGGACATTTTCTAATTCAAAGACCTTATGTCCTCATGATATATAACCCTTGGTGGGCTCTCATAACACTTACTAAATGACGGAAACACTCCAAATACTCTCTCAAACTCATTTTTGAAGATTGGAGTCTAGGGTCTATCAACTATTTTTCAAAGGGGCTCAAGAGTCATGTTTTTCTTTGGAATATTGTTGTATAAGTAATATACTCCTTCCCTCATTGTTTGTTCCAACTAAAGGCATGTGTATTATGTTGTAAACATTGATTTATGAATCATGAATGGTGGTTTTTGAAATATATGTTGAGGGTCTTGATTCATATGGTTTGGAATTGATTTAAACTGTGTTTTAACATGTTTTTGTTAATGGTTTGCATATGTTGGTACTTGTCAGTTGTGGTTCAACAAATAGGTTTTTAGTAACTCTAATTATGGTCGTTTTTGCATTGGTTTTGGTTTTGGTAAAGGTTTGTTCTCAGCATATTTGATAAAATGCCTAAAAGAATATTTTTACTTTATTGTTGAACTTTCATTGGAACTCTTGCATGGTTTGATTTGGTAATGGAACCCTAAATTGATTTGAATGGTTTTGCATGGTTTAAATGATTTAAATGATATAAATGCTTTACATGTTTGGCATGGTCATAAATGGTTGGGAATGGTTTTAAATGGCATAAATGGCGTACATGGTTTGGAAATATTAAATGATAAATCCTTGGTGGATATGAAATTGGTTATGCTTGTCCAGTACATGGGAATCCCCCAAGTGGCTTAATATGGTTAATGGAAGGGTTCATGGAATCCCTTAAACCTATATGTGGTTGTCTATGGACAAAACTTGCAAGTTATTATTGGTA
Source organism: Capsicum pubescens (assembly GCA_030864215.1). Lineage (NCBI taxonomy): Eukaryota > Viridiplantae > Streptophyta > Magnoliopsida > Solanales > Solanaceae > Capsicum > Capsicum pubescens. The sequence continues at coordinate 72,204,986 of CM061541.1, read as the reverse complement.
TGACAATACCACTATTAATGGCCTTGGTTAATTAATGGTTAATGGATTGGTTGGTTGCTTGGCAATGGTTTTAATTGGGCAATAATGGTGGGGTGTGTAGAAAATCCATGGAAGGTGGAGGTCCCAAGGGGACCAAAACTGGAAATCATATTTACCGATGTGAGGTTTGTTCTTGGTGACCGCGTGCATGATGTCACACTTTATATTTGGGGGATGTACTAGTAATACTAGGTTTTCTTCCCTAGTTGTGCGGCTGCACCCACTGGGACAATTTCAGTGGGGGGAGCTGAATCCATATAGCCGGTGGGTAGTCTAGGATGGCAAAACTACATAGCCCAAGTAAAGGTTTTAAAGGCATGCTAAACCAGGTTCCCTTTCCTAGCATGGTCATATATATTTATATTTGGTTTTATGCATTATGGTTGGTTTTACATGGCTTTGTAAATGGTATTATTTTTCCCTTATCCTGAGTGCATGCTAGTGTTCACCCACTAACCTGTATTCCAGCGGCTATATACCCACGTTATACTGGGATACCATTCTACTTCTCTTGCTTAGTAATTAAATTCGGAGACATTCAATGTTTTATTGGAGTGGTGAGCTTCCATTGTTTGGAAGGCATCTATTTTATGTCATGGGTTACTTTACACATATTCTTGTCTTCATAGACTTTGGTTTTTGGCTATGGTTGGGGGCATGTCCCGATTAGGTACTTTTTAGTTGGTCTAGAGGCTTTGTATGGACAACAGTTGACTTGGGTATGGTATGGACTGGTTATGTTTTATCTATATTTACATACATACATACATACATTGGATTATTATAAATGGTTTTGGTTTGGCTATTGATTGTATTTTGGGTGGTTGGACTTGGTTAGGTTGGTCTTGTTTGTAGGCTTATCCATAAGTCACCACATGGTTAAATATGATATCTTTATATATGTTTGGAATTCAACCGACTTGAGATATACGTTTGGTGGTTAGGTTGGGTAATGGGGGTTTTTCCCGGGCCTGGTTGGACTTAGGATCGCCCATTATAACAAAGCCCTAGTTTGGGTCATGTCAAGTTGGTATCATAGCTTTAGGTTTCAATGTTATGGGGTGACCATAAATCCTTATCGAGTAGAGTCTTGCTTCTGTGTGTGTCATGCACCACATTTATAATTAGGAGGCTACAAGGCATTTAGGAATGTTTCACTTTCTTGGTTATTCTACTTTCGAGTTATGGAGTTTAAGGTCTTGAACTCTTCTATTAATCTTTGTTGGCTCACTCTTTGGATCATGTCTTCTCAATAATCTACCGTTCGTGGAAACTCGCCTATCCCACTCAAGGACATCACGGATAGATCTAGTCCAACTCATGGGGCACAGACCCAGCCAAGGGTCGTAGTTTCTGGTTTTCCTTGTAGAGTACCACCGATGTCCACTGATCCTATCTCAGAAAGTGATACTCATACTCAGTTACCTCAAGGAAAGGTTACCAATGTTGAGTTTTGTCATCCTAATAATCTATAGAGTATTAGCTACTACCTCTTGCTCTGGCAGTGGTTGGGATTGTCTCAATGTTCTTACTATTCCTTGAGATTTCGAGGCATCTTGTAATGCCGAAGCAGTCATGTTGAATAATTCTTTCCTTGTGGTGTGTATGGCTTACTTGGTTTGGGGTCCCCTCTTTTTTGTGACCTCATCAGTGGTTGTGTATTTCGGTCTTAAGATTTTTTCAGAATATTTTTCTTCTTTTGTTTCTACCCTAATAGGTGACTCTGCGATTGCCAAAAGAGTCTATAAGGGGTGTGTGGTAGTAAACTGGGTCTTTGTGGATTTGTGTGACTCGAATATTGTGGATTTCGATGTCATTTAGGGGAATGGATTGGTTGCACTCGTGCTATTTTTTATTAGATTGACGGATTCGTAAAAAGGTTATCTTTAGGCTCCCTTGTAAGCTGGTTATGGAATGGGAGAATGGTTTTGTTTGGGTCTCTAGTTTTTAAGGGAAAGGTTATATCTTGAAACTTAGAGATTGGTCTCCAACGGGGTGGCCTCATTAGTCGATTTGGGTCAAAGATCCTAACTCGAAAGGTCGTTCTTTAGTTTGGTTTTGGTGGTGGATAAATTTCCTGAGGTCATCTTAATGACCCTCATCGTGTCTTTCTAATCGGGAGGTTGGTTTGGGATTGATATTATTTTGGACACTTGTCCAATTTCTTTCACTATAGAATAGTTTCGGAGGGGTTAAAGGAGCTTAAAGGAGAAATATAGGGATCTCTTAGATAAATGTTCTTGTAATGCCCCGAATCTGGTACCCGGAACGCTACACGGTGCTCATGACCCCAAAGGACCACAAGCTAACCCATGACTGATATTTGTACCTGTATACTGCATAATTTACCATAAAATGTGGAAACATAAATTGAAAGGACATAAGTTTCAAACTGTGGCATAATATCTAATCAAAAATAAACATATGAGTGTGGTATTAAATACCCAAAACAAAACTGACATAAGCTCTCTGAACATACTGTAGTCTAGAAAGCCTCTAAAGCATGACTGTCTGAATAAGGAATTGATGGGACATATCCCCAACTATCTCCAACTAATAAATTAATTAATAACATAGTAACCTAATGATCATGTCCTCGGAAGATAAGGACTCACTTCTAACTCTGACTGCTGAACTGGGATGCTACTGATGCTCTGGAGCTCGTATCTCTGAACCTATGATATAAAAACACCATAGAGCGAATGCGTCAGTATGATTGAATGTACTGTTATGCATGTGAGTAAAGCTAAATGCATGGGGCACATATGCATGAACAATAATAATAACAAACTAACTATCATGAGCGTGAGAATATATGCATGAGACATAATAACTGACACCGACACCATGATAACATGATTACTGAATCTAAATATTGATATCATGTGTGACTATGTCTAACAGTCCTGATTCTGATGGAACTATCTGAGTTCCGTACTAAGTTGGGTTGACTGTATCTGACAGTCCTAAAATCTGAAGAACTATCTGAGTTCTTTTACTAAGACTTTTACTGAAACTATGGGAAGTAGTAATCTAACCGACATTCCCCGTATACGCTATAATAGCTGAACTGGGTCCAATTATGCCCTGATTGGAAGGGTGTCAATACAGCACCACTGGTAAGGACAATATATGAGTAACCCTCTACTAGCAGGTTACTCTAACGATAATGGTGTGAACCCTTAACTAGCAGGTTAAGCCACCTCATCTACCCTCAACTAGTAGGTATGATGTCTACACCTATGCTGGCTACGTAGTTCTAGAATGCAAGGAATGCTCCTAGGAATCACACCCTCAACTATAAGGTGAGTTCCCATCCTTGGGTTCACTCAGTGCTAATTTCTACTACCACCTGAATAGACACTGAACATGATTTACTGAACTGAACATAGACTGAGTTACTGAATCCTGTTGACTGACAGAATACTACTGATGTCTGACAACTGACTAAGTTCATGAGATTATTGAGATTTCCTGAGTCATAAGACTGTCTGAAGTCTAAGAATCATTGATTGACTGAGAGTATCGTGAAAAAATGACATGGCTCTAGGCACACAGCTAATGTTTCAGGTACAAGTACCCCCAGGACTCGATAGAAGGAAACTGACAAAGCATGACTTGCTTGAAAACATGACTAACATCAAAATCCATAATTCATTTATCAAAACATTTCATCAATCATGTGATATGCATAAACTTGTACATACATGGATATTTCATAAGATCATACTAATTGGGCACTTTTCTTTCACATAGGCATTTAATCAAACACATGATAGGCATAGTATGTGTAAACAACATTTTACAACAATTAAACATCATGGTTCAATTCTAATTTCATCATTCAAGGGTTTAATTATAGATTTACATGAACCTACACATATACTAATCAATTCCATGTGAAATATATCACAAAAAATGGATTAAGAATTCAATTATTCATGTATCAACATGAACACTAGCAACCCAACATGAAATTCGTAAAGAAAAATCCAAAAACTGGAACTTAGAAAAAGGATTCTTGGGCTTCATGGACGAAAGGAGTCCATGAATGAACACTATGCATACCAGGGTTGAGTTTCTTGAAGAATTTAAATCTCTGAGTTCTTGGAGAAGATTTGGATTTTATTATTGGGGATTAATCTTAGAGAGAAACCCCTAATTTTAATATTGTAGTTGGATAATAAATTTCTGAGTTTTGGTCGGCTATTACTAGGTATATAAATGGCTGGTAAAAGACCAAAAAGTCCCTATTAAAAACAACTTAAATTTGCTAAACGGGACGTACAAAGGCTCATGCGATGGTCCATCTCTGGCTCGACGGTCCGTCATTTCAACCGTCACATGTAGACCAAAATAGGGACTCACTGCCTAAGTAGCGACGGCCTGGGCGACGGTCCGTCGCAAGTCCGATGATCCATCAACCTATCCATCGCACCTTATCCAGAAGGTTGTCGCACTACCTTTGCTACGATGGTTAAGGCGACGGTCCATCGCTATATTGATTGTCCGTCAACCTGGCCATCGCACCTGGGCGATTCTGACAGCTCTGAGTAAAACATACATAACTTCCTCATTCGATGTCAGATTTGGATGAAATTAGTATCGTTGCAAATATAACTAAATTTCCCACTTGAAAAAAAGTGAAAATATTAGGAATACTAAATGTACAAAAATGGATTCATATATTAAAGCAAGTTCTAACATTCTCGAGATGATTTCAAGCTAGGAAAAGGTACGGGGTATTATAATATCTCTCCCTTGAGAACATTCATCCTCGAATGAGACTGAGAGTTAGGGGAAGAAAATAAACTGACATATATACTGAACATGAATAACTAGAACATGATCTCATGACTGACATGACTGATAAGCTAAACATATCATACTGAACATGCATATCTGATGCATGTGTAACTGATTCATGAATGCATGACTGAGTGTTTTGAGGAACTAAGTTTCTCACAACGAGAATGCATGTTTGATGCAAAATTATATAACTAAACTGATACAAGAATGCATGAATGAACTATGCAATGGTATTAAATACCAAGTTTATAATGAGATTATGAATATGAACTGAATACTAAGCTCATAACTGAAGTCTGAACATGAAATTGAAAAGCTTAAGGAGAACTGTTACCTTAAGTTTTTTTTGAGTTGGCGGAGAAGAGGTGAGGATACTTGGTATGCATTTCTTCTTCTGCTTCCCAAGTATCTCCCTCAATGGACTAATTTCGCCAAAGAACTTTGATTAGAGGGACTTCTTTGTTCCTCAATCTATGAGTATGATAGTCTAGGATTTCTACTAGGATCTCTTCGTAATAGAGGCTATTCTGAACATCGATGCTCTAAATAGTGACTAAAACTGATGAGTCACCTATTCACTTCTTGAGCAAGGAGACATGGAAGACTGGAAGAACTGAGGCTAGATCTGAAGGCAATTCGAGCTAATAAGATACCTTGTCGAATCGATTGAGAATCTTGAAGGGACCGACATATCGGGGACTAAGTTTTCCCTTTTTGCCGAATCTCTTCACTCCTTTCATGGGAGATATATTTAGATAGACAAAATTGCCAATATCGAACTCGAGATCCTTTCTGCGCACATCTGCATAAGACTTATGTTTGCTCTAAGTAGCCCAAAGTCTTTCTATAATCAACTGAAATTTCTCTAAGGCGTCGAATACCATATCTCGCCCTATGACTGAGGCCTAACTAACTTCAAACCAACCGATTGGAGATCTATATATCCTACCATAGAGAGTTTCAAATGGAGCCATCCGAATACTGGAATAATAACTGTTGTTGTATGAAAACTCAATCAAAGGCAAGTGGTCAGCCCAACGACCCTTGAAATCAATTGCACACGCTCATAGCATATCTTCTAAAGTCTGAATGGTCCTCTCCGCTTGACCATCTATCTGAGGATAGAAGGTTGTACTATGATGGACTTAAGTACCAAGAACCTTTTGGAATGCTTTCTAGAAATGAGAGGTGAACTAGGTACCTATGTCTAAAATAATAGATAGAAGAACACCATGTAATTTGACCAACTCCTTGATGTAGAGTTTGGAATAATCCTCGGTTAAATAAGTGGTATGAACTGGAAGGAAATGATCTTATTTGGTCATTCTGTCTACAATGACCCAGACTGAATCATGCTGATGAAGAGTTCAAGGCAAACCCGTCACGAAGTCCATGTTCATTTCTTCCCACTTCCAAGTAGGAATAATGAACTCTTGCATAGGACCACTAGGATTATGATGCTCTATCTTAACCTTCTGGCATGTAGAGCACTTAGCCACAAACTCTGCAATATCTCTCTTTATCCCACTCCATTAATTAATCTCCCACAAGTCTCGGTACTTCTTAGTGGCCCCTGGATGAATAGAGTAGCACGCACTATGTGCTTCTGTAAGAATTTGTTGCCTTAAGTCATCTACACCTGGAACACAGAGACGACCCTGACAACACAAAACACCATCTCCCCCTTGGGAGAAAACCTCTACTTTGTATTTATGGACTGGCTCTTTCAACTTGACAAGGTTGGGATCTCCATTTTGCTTTTCTTTCACCTCAGAAACTAGAGATAATTTTGAACTACTCTAAACCCATATATCACCCTCCTCCGTATCAACTAAGCGAACGCATAGTATGGAAAGATGATGGACTTCCTAATCTAACTTCATCTTACTTTCCTCAACATAAGCAACACTACCCATAAATAATCTACTAAGAGCGTCGGTCACTACATTGTCCTTGCTCGGATGATAAAGGACACTCATTTCATAATCTTTCAAGATCTCTAACCACCTTCTCTGATGAAGATTAAGATCTTTTTGGGAAAATACATAATAAAGACTCTTACACTCTGTGAACACATCTACATGAACACCGTAGAGATAATGCCTCCAAATCTTCAAGGCAAAAACTATGGCTGCTAGCTCAAGATCATGAGTAGGATAATTCTTCTCATGGGGTTTAAGCTGTCTGGTGGCGTAGGATATGACCTTAATATGCTGCATGAGGACAGAACCTAAAACTACTATGGATGCATCACAATACACTACAAACCCATCTAAACTATCTGGAAGAGCTAATATTGGAGTTGAGGTGAGTCGAGTCTTCCACTTCTAAAATCTCTTCTCGAAAGGATCTGAAAACTGAAACTTGAATTTCTTCTGAGTTAATCTGGACATAGGGGATGCAATAGAAGAAAATCCTTCAAAAAATCATCTTAATAGCCAGTCAAACCCAAGATCCTGATATCTGATGGAGAGACAGGGCGAGGCCAGTTTCTTACCGCTTTGTTATTTTAAGGATATACTCTAATGCCATCACCGAAAATGATATGGCCAAGGAATGCTACTGACCTTATCCAAAATTTGCACTTACCAAATTTGGCGAATAGCTGATGATCTCTAAGAGTCTAAAGTACTATTCTGAGATGGTCTGCATGATCGCGCTCATGTGGGAATAGACCTAAATATCATCTATGAAGACTATGATAAACATGTCTAAGTACTACTTAAACACGTTGTTCATCAAGTCCATGAAAGCGGCTGGGGCATTGGTGACCAAAGGATATGACTAGAAATTCAAAGTGACCATACCGAGTACGGAAAGCTATTTTTGAAATGTCACTTTCTCTAACTCATAGCTGATGATAGCCGTATCTGAGGTCTATTTTGGAGAAATAGATAGCACCCTAAAGTTGTTCAGATAATTCATCAATTCTGGGAAGAGGATACTAGTTCTTGATCATAACTTTATTGAGCTGACGGTAATCTATACACATTCTAAGAGAACCATCTTTCTTGCGCACGACTAGACTAGTCACCCCACGGGGACACACTGGGCCTGATGAACCCCTTATCTAAGAGATCTTTCAATTGTTCTTTCAATTTTTTGAGTTCTGTTGGTGCCATTCTATATGGAGGAATGGATATAGGTTGAGTATCTGGAAGAAGATCAATGACGAAGTTTATTTCCCCTTCGAGAGGAATTCCAGGAAGATCTTTGTGAAAGACATCTAAATATTTATTTAGAACTGAGACTGATTCAAGACTGGGAGTTTTGGAAAGAGAGTCCTTAACTCGAACAAGATGATAGACACATCCCTTAGATATTATTTTTCTCTCCCGAAGGTAGGAAACAAGCTGACCTTTGAAAGTGGATACACTACCCTACCACTCAAGGACGGGTTCATTCAGAAACTGAAACTAGACTATTTTGTTTCTATAGTCGACTATGGAATAGCAGGAATGAAGCCAATCCATGCTGAGAATGACATCAAAATCAGTCATTTCTAATTTTACTAAGTCTGCTGATGTGACTTTCTAAAATATCATAATTGAGCAGTTCTGTATACCCATCGAGATATGATGGTTTTACCCTCTGGGGTAGAGACTGAAAAGGGCTCTGCTATAATTTCGAAACTAACTCCAAAATCGCCTGCTATATAGGGAGTAACAAAAGACAAAGAATCACTTGGATCTAGCAAAGCGTAAACATGCACATAAAAGATCTATAACATACTAGTAACCCCATGAAGAGAATTTTCCTGATCTTGCCAGGACTGGAGAGCATAAATTCTATTTGGGAGTTGCCCACTAGTAGAACTGAGGTGGCACCCTGCTAATTCGGGTGACTAAACTAAGATGAGGAGTGATTCTGTTGACTCGGAGGACTTGACTGTGGACAATCTCTAACTCTGTGGCCTGGCTTGCCACATCTGAAATAAGTATCACTTCTAGCTCTACAAGTACCCTGTTTTCCACAAGTCTGGCAAAACGAATAGGTTCGAGCACTGCTAACACTACCCTGAAACTTAGAGCCTGGTGCTCTATATTTGTTACCCTCTCTGAACTTAGGGACTGGAGCACTGGATGAAAAACAAGCTGGAACGGATGACTTAGAATGAAATTGAGAACGGTTTTCTCATTCTGATTTAGGCTGAGCAAAGTTGAAACTACCTGTCCTTGCTTTCTTATATTTCTTGTCCCTCATCTTAATCTTTTTCTCCTCTATCTGTTGAGTATGCATCATAAGCCTGGCTAAAGATATGTCGCTATTCAGCATGGTGGATCAGTACTCATTAACCACGCTATCATTCACCCCTGAAATGAACTTACTTATCCTTGCCCTGCTATCTATAACTACATGAGAGGCATATCTGGCTAATTGAGTAAACTTAAGAGAATACTCTTTCACCGTTATGTTGCCCTGCCTGAGGTTGATGAATTCTAACACCTTAGCTTCTCTAAGCTCTAGGGGAAAGAATCTATCAAGGAAAGCAGAAGCATACTCCTCCCACTCAACTGACCCTACATCATCGGCCCTCTCTGACTTCCACTGCTTGTACCAAGTGTGAGAAACATACTACACCTGATATTCAACTAGCTTATCACTCTTACTAGAAGTAACCCCCATTAAGTCTGTAACTTTTTGCACCTGATCTAAGAATTCCTGAGGGTCCTCGTCTGCCTTAGACCCGAGAAAGAATGGAGGATTCAATTGGGTGAAGACCCAAATCTTGGCTACAGCTAAATTGTCTACTGGGTTGTATGGAACGATAGCTAGTCATTCATTCTGAGCAGCAACTAACTGAGTAAGAGTAGTGAATGTGGCCCTGAACTTCGCATGAGAAACTCGATCGCCCAAAGGATCTTCGGGTTGAGGTCCTGACTGATTTCTTCTCTTGGGAGGCATGTTCTAAAATAAAAATAAGAGACAAATTAGACTGAGAGATTGAATTGAGATAAAGGTCACTGGCACGGAATGAATACTAAAATAATGAGGAATTTTTCCTAGAACGTCTTATAGCCTCCTGCACATAAATGTGGCGCACAACACACCCATGTACAATACTCTACTAGATGCAGCTTTAAAACTTCCTAGGACTCTATTGAACCTTAGGCTCTTATACTAAGTTTGTAACACCCTGAATCAACTACCCAAAATTCTACACGGTGCTCATGACCCTGAAGGACCACAAGCTAACCCATGACTGATATCGGTAACTGTATACTACATAATATACCATAAATGCAGAAATATGAACTGAAAGGTCATAAGGTTCAAACTGTGGCATCATATCTAATAAAAAATAAACATCTAAGTTAGGTATGAAATACCCAAAACAAAGCTGACATAAGCTATTTAAACATATAGTAGTCTGGAAAGCCTCTAAAATATGACTGTCTGAATAAGAAGTTGATGGGACATGTCCCCAACTAACTCCAACTAATGAATTAATTAATGATGTAGTAACATAATGATCATGCTATCGAAAGATGAGGACTCACTTCTAACTCTGACTGCTGAACTGGGATGCTACTGATGCTCTAAAGCTTGTGTCTCTAAACCTATGGTATAAAACCACCATAGCATGAATGCGTTAGTACGATTGAATATAGTGGTATGCATATGAGGTAGAATAAATACATGGGGTTCATATGCATGAACAATAATAATAACAAACTAACTATCATGAGTGTTAGAATACATGCATGAGACATACTAACTGACACTGATACCGTGATAACATGATTACTAAATCTGAATACAGATAGCATAAGTGGTTGTATCTGACAGTCCTGATTCTAATGGAACTATCTAAGTTCTGTACTAAGCTGGGTTGACAATATTTGACAATCCTGAAATATGAAGAACTATTTAAGTTCTTTTACTGAGACTTCTACAAAAACTGTGGGAAGTAGTCATCTACCTGACATGCCTATAATACATGAACTAGGGTCCAATCTATGCCTTGATTGGAAGGGTGTCAAAACCCCGCCACTGGTAAGGACAATATGCGAGTAACCTTCTACTAGCATGTTACTCCAATGAGAATGGTGGTAACCCTCAACTACTAGGTTAAGCCACCTTATCTACCCTTAACTAGTAGGTATGATATCTCAACCTTGGCTGGCTATGTAGTTCTTAAATGTAAGGACTACTCCTAGGAATCCCACCATCAACTAGCAGGTGAGTTCCCATCCTTGGGTTCACTCGGTGCTAATTTTTACTCCCATTTGAATAGACACTGAACATGATTTACTGAACTGAACATGGACTGAGTTACTAAATCCCGTAGACTGATGGAATACTAGTGATGTATGACAACTGACTAAGTTCATGAGATTATTGAGATTTCCTGAGTCATAAGACAGTCTGAAGTCTAAGGATCATGGCTTGACTGAGAGTATCGTTAAAACATGACATGGTTCTACGCACACAACTAATGTTTTGGGTACAAGTACCCCTAGGACTCGATAGAAGAAAGCTGACAAAGCATGACTTTCTTGAACACATGACTAACATCATAATCCATAATTCATCTATTGAAACATTTCATCAAACATGTGATATGCGTAAACTTATACATACATAGGGATTTCATAATATCGTACTAATTGGGAACTTTTCCTTCACATAGGCATTTAATCAAACACATGATAGGCATAGTATGTGTAAACAATATTTTATAATAATTAGACATCATGGTTCAATTACCTACACATATACTAATCAATTCCATGTGAAATATATCACCAAACATGGATTAAGAATTTAATTAGTCATTTATTAACATGAACACTAGCAACCCAACATGAAATTCATAAAGTAAAATCCATAAACTTAAACTTATAAAAAGGATTCTTGGACTTCATGGATGAAAGAAGTCCATGAATGAACACTATGCATACCTGAATTGAGTTTCTTGAAGTTCTTGAACTTGAAAAATTTAAATCTCTGAGTTCTTGGAGAAGATTTGGATTTTATTCTTGGGGATTAATCTTAGAGAGAAAACCCTAATTTTAATGTTGTAGTTGGATAATGAATTTCTGAGTTTTGATCAGCTATTTCTACGTATATAAACGTGTGGTAAACGACCAAAAAGCCCCTATTAAAAATGACTTTTATTTGTTGAATGGGACCTATGACGGCTCATACGATGGTCCATCGCTGGCTCGACGGTCCGTCATTTTGACCATCGCACGTGGACCAGAATAGGAACTCTCTGTCTGAGTAGCGACGGCCTGGGCGATAGTCCATCGCAAGTCCGACGGTCCGTCAACCTGTCCATCGCACCTTATCCAGAAGGTTGCCTCACTGCCTTGGCTACGACGGTCAAGGCGACGGTCCATCACTAGATCGACGGTCCGTCAACCTGGCCATCGTACCTGGCCGATTCTAACAGCTCTGAGTAAAACGCCCATAACTTCTTTGTCCAATGTCTGATTTTGAAGAAATTAGTATCGTTGGAAAGCTAACTCAATTTCCACGTGAAAATAAGTGATAATCTTAAGAATACCATGTGTACAAAAATGGATTCATACTTCAAAGAAAGTTCTAATATTCTTGAGACGATTTCAAACTAGAAAAAGGTATGGGGTATTACAGTTCTCTTCATCTTAGGGTTTCTCCATGAGGTGTTTTATTCTTGGATGCATAAGAGAAATGGTCTCCCTAAAAATAGATAGGTGTCGATGGGTGATTAAGGAATTTAGGGTGTCCTTATAGTAGGGGAGGACCTTATATGTTCATTCCATTCTATGTGGGGTATAATGTTAGTAGTGCATGGTGGTTGATAGATACTAAGTGTGGATCTTGGATATTGAATTTGATAAAAATGAGTATATTAGCTCGGGAATAGCAATGTTAGAATTGTGGAGGTAAATTGGTAGGCTGGGGGTCCAGTCATTTGATGAGTTAGATCATGAAGCTTTAATGTATCTTTGTGCCTATACTTCTCCTTTATTGTTGGCATGAGATTGATTATTAAATTCATGATTTTAAATGTTTGTTTAGGCATAACTGAAGGCTTTGACATGATTACTCATTTAATTGATTTTCCATAAATTATGATACATTATCCATGCTTTGTTTATGTTTATGAACATTGCGTATGCATCGGAATATTAAATGGATTTCGACATACTACAGATTCCCCAGTTACTTGGTTTTGGTCTTGGAAATTATATGACCTCAAAATACTTGTAAAATTATTGTTGAATATAATTTTGTCATATGGTTTGACTATTCTTAAATCTTTGCATTGCATAAATGATTAAAGGAATATGAATTTGTTTTGGTTGGATTCAACTGATTTATAAAAAGGATTTGGTAGTCATGGTTTGATTTTAAATGGTTTTGGTTTAATTAGAAACCTTGGAGTTAATTTGGTCTCATGGTCTTTTCATGTCTATACTAGGCTCTAGGTAGCATTTAGTTGAATGGGGTTTTAGGTATAGGAGAACCAAGCGTCCCTGGTGTACGTCATCGATGATACCCATTAAACGAAGAATTTTATTTGTAGATGTGATGGGATGAGGGTTAATGGTTAATCTTAAATTTTCTTCTAGTGGAGGAGTTCAAGGGAAGGTCGGGTTGCATATTCTAGTGATACTCTTCTCTCTCGATTAAGAGATTACTCTACTAGTGTTGCATGCATTCTTATAGGACTTATGACTAAGGTTTACATTTTGCATTCACCTTGTTCCTTTGATATGAACCTTGACCTTGTGTTAAGTTACTCATGATATGTGTGGTTGTGTTTTCTTTCAGTATCTAGTCTTAAGGACTCCTCTTATGGTATGGTTTGGTCGGGATAATTCTTTATTATTGTCTAGGTGGTTGCTACGAACCACTTCATTCCTATAGTGTTGTGTCTTATCTCTAGGATCTTGCATTGAGAGGCATGGATAACTCTTGTAGTTTAGTTTATTAAATGACACTTCTTATTTTAAGATAGCAGTGGTTTCAGAAATATGGTGATGTGTTGAAATATGGAATATAGAAACCCCTAAGTAAGCGAGAGTCTAGGGTGACTACTAGAGTTAAGGTTTTGGATAGTGCGGTAAGGTCATTATTATGAGAAATGGTTAGGAAAGGAATGGGTGGTGAAAACCTTGTGAAGGTTGTAAAAGAGGCTAGATCTTCTAATGTATAGATCATACTGCAGGTATATAAGTCATAGGCTTGAATGTTGTGATTGCTAGATATGCCAATAGTTGTGTTGGGTACTTGAGATATGTTATAGGGCATGGTTTTATGAATTATTTTCATGGAATTGTAGTGTATGGTTTTAGATATTAAATTATAGGTTAGGAGTTTCAGTTATAGTGGTTGGATATGGTTTGTCCATGTCCTTTACTTATGGATTCCATATTATAATGGTGATGGAAGCGGAGTGGTGTTTCGGGATACATAAAAGGAGTAGATCCCTGTAGCTTATGTTAACTCCTTTTTATCTTTGGATAGGCTTGAACATGGAGGTGGTGTATATCTAGACTCAAGATCTCGTAGTTGTATGTCTTGGTGAATTCTAAGTTAAATTGGACTTGCCCTTGCATGAGTCCATTCAGTTGGTGTTCTATGAGGTTGCATTGCGGTAAGGTGTGGATGGTCCTTGGTTAGTCATATTCTTTGGGTTATATTGGTATCTCAAATTCATTGTTCTTTAGGGAGTTCTCAATGAGGATCTTGGATTGGAAAGTTCATTGGTTGTGAACAAAAAGGTGTGGCTTCGGTAAAGGTTCCATGGTGGAACCAAAAGTCCGAGAAAGACATTTGGAATGCTAAAGAGGACATGGATTCCAAGTTTTCGCATTGATTCTTTGTTTCAGAAATTCATGCATAAGGTGTGTTACCTTAAGTACATCTTTGTTTTCTAACTCGATTAAAGGTGAGAAATGGATCCTCTTGCATCTTTGTTTTCTATCTTAGTTAGAGGTCGGAATGAAAATGTCAGCGTTTAAATCGTGTTTGGGATATGTGATGTTCTCCTCATCTTGGTTTTCATCCTTGCCTCCTATTTTGGTTGAGGATAAGTTTGTTGGGTGTTAATGTGTTATCTCGTGCTTGTTCTTACCCTTAACTATTATTCGAGGATGACTGATTCTAGTAGGGGAGACTGAAATACCCCAAGTCTTGGACCCTTTAAAAATTTCCTTGGTTTTTTACTTGATAGACTTTGTATGACTCAATGGTACCAATCGTACCCTTGAATATGACTTGTGGGATGGATTGAGGGTTTAATCGAATATTGGGTAGTATGTTTGGGGTAGATACTTCCCAAGATACGACTCATCTAGGTACGAGCCGTATAGACTTGGTAATTTTGAATATGTTGGACTTCAATCTAATTTTAGGTATGACCTGATTATCTCTATATCATGTTATTTTAAATTATAGTGCTAAAACAGTGACTCTAGCTATGTTTGAGATGAAGGAACTAAAGTGGGAGGAAGTGCATAAGGCCAAACCAATGAAGATTATATCTTATGTCTAGTTTAGTAGGCTAGGGGGGAGGGATGTTCAACATCGTTAGCTCATCCAAAGATCACAAAACTCTTGACTACAACACCTATTCTTTTATTGCAAGTAGAAGTAAGGGCTTCTATAGTGTTTTGTGATGCCTCACTTTTAGGTTTAGGTACTGCTTTAATGTAGGGTAGGAATGTCATTGCTTATTCTTCGAGGCAGTTGAAGCCTCATGGAAGGAACTATCAAACCTATATCTTAGAGTTGGAAAAAGTGGTATCTACATTAAAGATTTGGAGGCACCATATTTATGATTTTAAGTGTAAGATCTTCATAAATTATCATAGCCTACAACACGTTCTTGCTCAAAGAATGGAGGTGGATAGAATTATTGAAGGATTATGATATGAGTATTCAGTATTATCTGAGTAAGGGAAATATGGTGGCAGACACATTGACACAAAAACTTTAAATAGGCAATTTATCATTTTTTAGGGTACCCAGATGACCATTAGCTAGAGACTTTCAAAATCTAGTATCTCTAAGCATTCAATTTGAGGTCTCGAATAGGGGTGGTATGTTTCCTAGTGTTGAGGTAAATTCAACATCCGTGGAGCATATTAAGGCCAAGAAATTTGAGGATAAGAAGTTTAATGTGCTCCAAAATAATATTGTGTGCATAGAGGTGTCAAGAAGCCAATCTTGATATGGGAGGGGTGTTGAGGCTTAAAAGAAGATTACGTGTTCCTCGTATAGGTAATTTAATTTGTGATATACTTTCAGAGGTCCATGGATCGCGTTGTTCTATTCATACGGGTACAACCGAGATTTATTGTGACTTAAGAAAGCTTTATTAGTTGCCTGGGATGAAAAGGGACATAGTGGAATATGTGTCCAAAGTGTCAAAATTGTTAGCTAGTAAAGTATGAGCACCAAATTCCTAGGGGGTTGCTTTAAAGTATCTCTTTACCCATGTGGAAGTAGGACCATATCTCTAGGGACTTCATGGTGGCCTTCCTAATACTCTGGGGAGGAATGACTCCATTTGGGTTATAGTAGATTAGATGACAAAGATCGCTCACTTTTTACTGATTCAGGTAGACTATAACTTTCAACAGATAGCTAATATTTACGTCAAAGTGATTGTGAGACTTCATCAGTTGCCACTTACTATCATTTCTTACATAGATCCAAAGTACACTTCCAAGTTTTGGGGAAGTTTGCATAAAGAGTTGGGAACAAAGATCACGTTTAGTATAAATTCACTCTCAAACTGATGGAAATCCTGAGAGGTTGATTCAAGTGATAGAGGACATATTTAGGGCATGTGTGATTGATTTTGGTGGTCACTGGGACCAGTTTCTTCTGTTGTGTGAGTTTTCATACAACAATAGTTATCGCTCTAGTTTGATATGGCACCATTTGAGGCACTGTATGAAAGGAAGTATAGGTTACCTATTGGGTGGTTTGAGTCGGGAGATGGTATGCCTTTGGGCATAGATTTGGTAAAGGAGGATCAGGAGAGGGTCAGATTTATTCAATCCAAGTTGTTGGCTACTCAAAGTAGGCAAAATGAGGACAAAGATCATAAGGTGAAGGATATGTACTCCAAAGTTGGTGAGAAATTTTTTCTCAAGGTGTCTCCCATGAATCTATTCAGGAGGTCGTAAGAGGGACAAACTCTACCCTCGGTATATAGGTCGCTTCGAGGTTCTTGAAAAAGTGGATCCAAGTGCATATTGGTTAGTTCTACCACTGGGGTTTTGTGAAGTCTATTTGGGTTTTCATGTTTCAATACTGAAAAGGTACCATGGGGATGGAGACTACATCATTAAGTGGGATTTGATGCTTCTAGATAATGATTTGTCTTATGAGGAGGAACTAGTAGTGATTCTAGATTAGGTGTTTAATAATTGAGGATGAAGGATATTGTTTGTTGAAGTTGAAATAAAATCATTGTCCAATTGAGGAAGCCACTTAGGAGACCAAGAAGGACATGTGGGATAAGCACCATCAATTTCTAGAGGATACATGTACTTTTTTTCTTCTTTGTTTAGCCTATATTTCTCATTTGATCGTTCAGGGATGAATGATGTGTAAATTGGTATCTATTGTAACAACCCTCTCTATCGTTACACATGAGTCCTATGTTTAAAATCTTATGTCTAAATTCTTCCTAATTTAGAAGTTACAAATTTTAGGCAAGGCTAGTTCTGATCAATTTTGGAGCAAGGTGTGGCATAGAAAAATATGAGAATTATTCGGACTAGTGTAGTTGTATTTGTCTTTAGTTCTAGTTATCTAAGACAATAAGGAACCCATAAAAATTTACGAAATAGAATATGGGTAAGTGAAACTCTCAAAATTGGTCTCAGCGTATGCACTATTTGGAATATTTTGGGTTTAAGGTGTGTTGCAAAAACTTAGATTTTTGGGTGAAGATAGACTTTTTGTACTGTCGATGCCACTATAGCGATCGACATACCGCAATAGTGGTAAGTGGTATAGAAGAGAAGATCCCACTTTAGTGGCAGTCAACGACTTTATTAAATTGCAAATTTATTAAAATATTTTTCTAAAATAGTTTATTTTTCTAAAACTCATTTTGATACATGGGAAGAGGTGAAAAAATTCATTTTTTGGCTTTGTTAAGTTAAAGAATTCATCACTGTTAACTTGTATTTAATTATTAAGCTATAAAATTATTAATTTATGGTTTGAGGAGGGTTTTAGGGCAAACTTTGGTTAATTGATGGTGCAAGGGGGGAAATTAAGTAATAAGCTAATATGGTTTGATTATTAAATTTAATTTATCCCTGTATTCTGTTAATTCACTAATTTATCCATAAAATTGATAGTTTTAGGTGAATTACGGTGGACAAGCCTTGGAACAAGATGAGAATGATCATAAATTTGACCTTACGAGTTGGATCTGAGTTATAAATCCCGATATATTAGGTCATTTCCTTAATTATGTATTTATATGCATGTTCTAGACCTTGAGAAAACAAAAATGGCATGGAAGGGCAAAGATCCAGAATAGAAGAGTTGTGCAAGGTTGATTCGAGGTAGCTGATGGTATTGTAGTTTAATCCAATTTATGTTGTATCTGCATGTTAACTACTTTGTAGTATGACTTATTAGCGCTTGTTGTTTGGTGTGGTCTTTGCAAATGATTTGTGGTTGTTATATGATTTTGATATAAATGTGGAATGTTTGGTATTTAGAACATTCTCATGGGTTTTTGATGGACCAATGTCGGCTGACACCTTTGTTCAGGATTTTAGTAAACGGATGATAATTGTCCCCTACAGGTCATGGCTAGCGGGCGGTTGTATATACCTTAACATGTATGTAGGAGGGTAAGGTGAGTTTGATGGTTCCTTGAGTGAACTGAGGAAATATATTTTTATACTTAATAAATTATCCCGACTTATTTTTGGCTTGGTGACTCACCTTGACTAGGTGATAATTTGTTGACTTGCTCGTTTGATTCCTAATTGTTCATTGTTGCTTGTTATGCTAAGTTTTTGTTGTTTAAGAATGTATTAACTTCTTGTACAATAACTTAGTTATATGTTCATATTCTCATCTTGGATTGTCCAAATGACCCTACCAATACACTTTTGTTCTTGTGTGCAGGTACTACACCTGCCTTTATATTTGTGAGTGAAACACATATTATAGTGGGTCCTACGAGACCTCACTTGTGATTCCAGCAGTTGACTCCAAATGATAGGGTGAGCAGCAATCTAGGCTACCATGAAATCTTTTTTCATTAGCATTGTTTCTAGTTCTAAACTTATGTTTTATTTCAGTTTGGGGTGCATCCCCTTCATGGCATTCTTAGATGTTTTGGTGCAGATGGCTTTCGGGTCCTAGGGATGGTTTTTGCATAAGTACCTTTCCTCCTTCAATTGTTCCTATGATTTGGTTTGAGATTGGATGATATATTGATGGATTAGTTTCACTTATTTCTTTTAAGTGTGGTTTATGAGATTTTCGTTCGGGATAGTTGGTTCTCCCATTGAATGAGTAGCACGGCTGCCACTCACGATGGGTTTGGGTCGTGGTATTTCTTCTTCATCAAAATGATTCTAAGTTTCTATTTTTGAAACACTTTCTATTATCGTCATTAGATATGGCAATTTGTTAAAACCAAAAGAAATTGTCAGCACAATATAAGAAATTTATTAGATTATAAAGTATGTTTAGTGATTATTATCCGTTATTTAGCTGTATATTTGTCTGCATATGCAGACACCTACATAAAGTCACGCGACAAGCTCAAAATAATTAGAGATAATGTAAACATACAATGACTTATAAAAGGTGACTTCAATGATGAGCAATGACATCAAAAAAGGTGATAGTCATCAATATGGACCGTTTGAATGATTTTTGAAACATGGTTAATTATTATGAAGTGATTGTTACGACTTATAAAAAAAATAAGTACACGTGGTCAAATCAATGGACATCTTAAAAATAAAGGCAAATTCATTTTTGAAAGATTGGAACGTTTCTTGGAAAACACTAAGTGATTATAAATTTCCGGACAACAAGTACACTATCTTTCACGTAAAAGTTATATCAATGACTTCTTTCAATATCTCTCTTTCATAATCATAGAAAAGTACAAATTTTTCATTTTGAGTCAATATGATCCTAACATCTTGATCTTAAATGCATCATTAACAACTAACAGAATAATAAATAATCGGTAAATGATATTTCTTTTTTTGAGTCTAATGATTATTATTTTTAAATTTAAATACATTCATCCAAGGTAATCTCTCGTAGTGGTGTGGGGATGCGGGGGGTGTTTAGGGGGAGGGGGGGAGGGTGTTGGATAATCCCTACCTTGTATATTAAAGAACTAAGAAGAAGTACATGAAGGAGGGAGCCATGATTAACCTTACCTCCTCAAGTCTAGTAATTTTGATCCTTGGAAAAAGGTAGTTTTGTGAGTCCCTTCGTATCCTACTAACAAAAGAAGGCACAATTGCATGTTCAAGTTCTAGTACTAGAGTGAGTTCCAGAAATTAGCATTCAAAAAAGAATATTAATTATGAACATCATGTAAAATCTTCTGATCTTATTCTTGATCTCTCCTAATTCTAACATTAGGCATCTCTAGATGATTCGTCCTAAAAAAATCAACGGCTTCCCTCGAAAGTTCTTACATAGAGAGAAAAGTTTTTCTTAGCACTGGTATGGTGAAGTTTGCTTCTATGTTTGGTTAAGAAGTCTACTACAATATTGGCCTCTGCGTAACAATATTAAATAGTAACTTGGATGAGTTGACATATGTCTTGAGTTTTCTTGATAATGATGATGTAATCTCGATGGAGTGTGTCTTTGTCCCTAAAGCATGCTGATCATGAGCAGAAAGTCCAATTTAAAAATAATGTGCATGTAATTATTTGCAATGCACCATGAAATATTAAAAGTAGAGGCTTGCAGTTTTGTTTATTGTAGTACAGAATTGGAGTCTTTTGACAAAGGACATAATTGAATCACCATTTCTATTCCTAACAGTATCACCAACGGCAGCCATCCGGTCAACATAGTTGCTTCCCTCATCAGTGTTTACCTTAATTCAATTATTTGAAGGTTTGATCCAAGTGACAAAATAAAAGTGAAAACAAGTTTGAATTTCTCTAAGTAAAGGAAAAGATTATGCCAGTTCCATTTGAAATCCACCTTAACCCCTATCTTACTCATGTGAAATTTAATATTGAAAAGCACTTTATAACATATTCTGTAACTGGTAGAAGCATTTTTACCATATCTAGAGGCACATCTAGCTTTCCAAATTACCCAATAGATATAAAAAGGAAGAGTTTGTAAATTTTTGTCAAATTGCTACAAAAATTCATAGAATCTTTTTGGAACTCCCAGAAAAATCCACAACATTTTCCCTTCGGATGAGCACTATGTAGTGAACACTTTATGGTAACTTACTTATTGTTCAATAGGTCACAAACCACATTAGATATTTAAACCGTACTAATCAAATCCCATTCGACAAGCTCATGACTGAGCGATAGATAAAGGTTGGATTCGATCCTAGATTTCCATGTGGCACGAGATACACCAAGATTAGCAAAGTAGTAATTCCACATAGCTTTGACTATATCTCTTTCAAGGGAAAAGATGGTTATGTTGGGTTCAATTGGTGTGAATGGAAAATGGAAGGACACAACCCTTCGAGAAAAAGACACACTATTTTGAAAAAGAAGTGATTGTTCGGTCAGTTGTGACTATTCAGAAAAGACATGTTGTTTTGGAGTGGACATACATGACTATTTTGAATTGATACACCTTTATGATGAACCATTACCTTTTTTCCGAAGAGGCACTTCATGGCTATATAAACTTGTAATTTTTCCACTGGTTTAGTATGAAAATTTCTGCATAGAAAAAAAATTTCTCTTGCTTCTAAAAACTCCGTGTGATCATCTCCTGTTGAGTGAGTTCGAAGAAAATCAGAAATTTTGAGGTACCACTACATTCTGGTTGTGAAGCCATTTTATCCAGGGAGGAAAATTCCACAACCTCGGGTACTTGAGGAGAATTATTTCCTTAAGGACACTCCGTGAATTTGGAGACTTGGCTTATTCTGCTTCATCTTTTTTCTTTAAAATAAAATAATACACTTCTTTGATAGTTCATATTGAACTTTTGTTGAAGGTGTTGGAAAACTTCATAAGTGTTCTTGATTTAATCTTGAACTTGTGTTAAAATTGTTTTGACATAGTACAAATTATGTACCCGAAACAACAATCTTAAGGAAATAATTTGAAAAAAAAATTATTTTTACTTGTTTGGTGAAATTTTCTTTTCACTAAAGTTATTTTTCTTCATAATCTGTATTGTTTGGTTTCTGGAGGTTAAAACTTTAAGCTTTCTATTTCATTTGAACGTAACAAGTGATTTGAAGAAATAAAATCTTTATCACAAGTTAAAGGTCATTCGGTTAACGATTGGAAGACATAAAAAATTCATTGTTAAACTAGAAACAAGTAGTATTTATAAGTTGCTACGAACTTCTAATAAGTATAATTTTATACTAAAGTTTACTGTCTTTTTGTGACAGGAAAAAATAACTACAAATGGTCATGTTGAAGGAGTGACAAGTGTGGTAGCAACACGCGTTGCAACAACCAGTCACACAAATGCGTCACCCATTATGGCACTAGTGGAAAAGCTCGAAAAATTTTCTTTCAAGAGATGACAACCAAAGATGTTCTTCTATTTAACAACCTTATGTCTTCAAAGGTTTATTTCAGAAGATGCTCCAGAAATGTCTGAAGAAATTTTGGACAAGGAGTTATTCGTAGTAATAGAGGCATGAAAATATTTTGATTTCCTATTTAGGAATTACATCCTAAGCGGCCTCCAAGATGACTTGTACAATGTATACAGCGTAATGAAGATATCTAAAGAATTGTGAAATGAGATGAAAAAGAAATACAAGACTGAGGATGTGGGAACCAAGAAGCTCTATGTTGCGCAATTTCTAGAGTACAAAATGATCGATAGCAAAACTGTCATTTCTCAAGAACAAGATTTGCAAGTCATCATCCACGATCTCCTTGCAGAAGGTATAAATTTAATGAATACCTTATTTGAATATGTTAAAAATGTTCTTAATGTTCACATAAACTTTATTGTAGGTTTTGTTGTGAACGAGGCATTTCAAGTGCTGCGATAATTGAGAAGTTGCCACCTTTGTGGAAGGACTTCAAGAATTACTTAAAACACAAATAAAAGGAGATGACAGTCGAAAACCTCATTGTAAGGCTGCTCATTGAAGATGACAATAAAGCTGCAGAGAGGAGGCCTAAAGGAAATTCTACAATAAATGGAGCTAACATTGTAGAAGACGACACCAATAACTCAAGAAAGTGGAATAAAGCTGGACAACAAGGTAATCAGCCTAAGAAGAAATTCAAAGGGAAATGCTTTATTTGTGGACAGATTGGCCACAAGCCTATAGATTGTTGTACCCCAATGAAAAGCAAAAAGAAGGATCAAGCAAATATGGTTGAATCCAAGAACGAAATGGACGATCTATGTGCCATGCTTTCGGAATGTAACTTGGTGGGAAATCCTCGATAATGGTGGATGGATTATAGTGCCACCCGCCACGTTTGTCCAAAGAAAAAATTGTTTGCTGCGTTCACTCCGGCTCAAGGTGAAGAGAAGATTTACATGGCAAACTCCGCAACTGGAAAAGTTGAAGGAACTTGAAAAGTATGCTTGAAAATGACTTCAGGAAAAGTGATTTCTTGTATGTACCAGAGTTACGGAAGAACTTGATTTCTGTATTACTCTTGATAAAAATAGATTCAAATAGGTATTTATTTTTGAAAAAATTATACCTAGTAAAGCAGAAGTGTATGTAGGAAAAGGCTACCTCACTGAGGGCCTATTCAAAATGAATGTAATGAATGTTGAAATCAATAAAAGTTTATTTTCTTCTTACTTGCTTGAGTATAATGATTTATGGCATGAACGATTAGGACATGTCAATTATAAAACTTTGAAAAAACTGATTAACTTAGAAGTTTTGCAAAACTTTAAGTGCAATAAATCAAAATGTCAAATGTGTGTGGAATCAAAGTAGGCTAAGCATCCGTATAAGTCTATTGAAAGAAATTTCAATCCCTTAGACTTAATCCACATTTATATTTGTGATATGAAGTCAACACCATCTCGTGGAAAAAAAATTATTACTTTTATTGATGATTGCACTAGATACTGTTATGTCTATTTTATATATAGTAAGGATGAAGCAATAGATGCGTTTAGGCAATATAAAATAAAAGTTGAAAATCAATTAGAGAAAAAAATCAAAACAATAAGAAGTGATAGGGGTAGGGAATATAAATCTCCCTTTATGAAAATATGTGTAGAGAATGGAATTTTCCATCAAACTACAGCCGCGTATTTACCTCAATCTAATGGAATTGCGAAAAGAAAATACCGAACCTTAAAGGAATGATGAATGTCTTACTTATAAGTTCAGGTTTACCGCAAAACTTGTGGAGGGGAAGCTATCTTTATAGATAACCAAATACTCAATAGAGTGTCGCGTAGTATGACACAATCAATTCCATATAAAAAAGGAAAGAAAGAAAATTCAACTTGAAATATTTCAGAGTGTGGGGGTGTCTAGCGACGGTCCAAGTTCCAATGCCTAAGAGGGTAAATATAGTCCTTAAGATGTTGGACTATGTGTTCATAGGATATGCTAAAAGTAGTAAAGCATGTTGGTTTTTGGTTCATAAATCTGAATATCCGGATATGAGTAAAAATACAGTAATTGAATCAGATAATACTAAATTCTTTGAACACATTTATCCGTATAAAACTAGACATGAATAGTTTGGTGTGGGGTCTAAACGACCTCGAGATGAACTAAGTGAGGATATACATAATGATGAGAATCCAAGACGCAGTACACGTTAAAGAACGTCAACTTCGTTTGGATCGAATTTTGTAACATTTCTCTTAGAAAATGAGCCTCAAACATTTAAAGAAGCGATTTCATCGTCAAACTCATCCTTTTAGGAAGAGGAAGTTAATAGTGAGATTGATTCAATCTTAAGCAACCATACATGGGAGTTGGTTGATCTTCCTCCAGAAAATAAACCTTTAGGTTCTAAATGGTTCTTCAAAAGAAAAATAAAAGCAGATGGTACTATTGAAAAATACAAGGAAAGACTTGTAGTAAAACGCTTCAAATAAGAAAAATGCCTTGATACTTTGATACATACTCACCTGTAATAAGGATAACATCAATTCGGATGTTAATTTCCTTGGTGGAGGTATATGGTCTCGTAATCCATCAAATGGATGTAAAAATAGCATTCCTAAATGGAGAATTAGAGAAAAATTTTTGCATGGAACAACCCAAGGGTCTTTTGGTTCCTGGTACAGAAAAGAAGGTGTGCAAACTGGTTAAGTCACTCTATGGACTAAAACAAGCACCTAAATAATGGCATGCAAAGTTTGACCAAATCATATTGACAAATGGGTTTAAGATAAACCAATTTGATAAATGTGTTTACATTAAAATCACTCCAAATCACAAGGTCATTGTTTTTTTGTAATGGATGATATGTTGATCATCAGTAAAGACATTTCTGACATAAATGCTATGAATCAAATGCTTGAGAGAAAGTTTGATATTAAAGACCTTGGAGTTACGGATATGATCTTAGGAATAAGAATCCATAGGACTTCACAAGGGTTGGCATTGTCATAGTCTCATAACATCATAAAGGTACTTGATAAATTCAAGTATTTGGAATGTGGTATTGCCAAGACTCCATAGGACGTGAACTTTTCACATCAAAATAATGAAGGTGAAAGTGACTCACAGTTGGAGTAAGCAAGAGTGTTGGGATCTTTAATGTATATAATGAATTGTACACGATCATACATAGAATGTGCTATTAGTAAGTTGAGTCGGTGCACAAGTAATCCTAGTAAAACTTATTGGATGGCAATGAAAAGAGTTTTGGGGTATCTCAAATACACTCAAGACTATACTTTGCATTATAATAAATATCCCGCGGTCTTTGAAGGATATAGTGATGGAAATTGGATTACCGAATCGAGTGAAGTAAAATCCATGAGTGGTTATATATTTATTATAAGTGGAGGAGCAGTCTCTTGGAAATCGTCCAAACAGACATGTATTGCTCGCTCTATAATAGAATTTGAATTTATTGCATTAGATAAAGCCGATGAAAAAGAAGAATGGCTCCAAAATTTCTTGGAAGATATTCCTTATTGGCCCAAACTAGTGGCACCAGTATGTATACACTGTGATATCCAAGAAGCAATAGGTAGGGCAGTGAGCATGATATATAACGGTAAATCTCATCACATAAGATGGAGACATAATACCATTAGAGAACTTCTCTCTAGTGAAATTATCACTGTTGACTGTGTAAAGTCAAAGGATAATGTATCGGATCCACTTACAAAAGGCCTAGCTAGAGAGGGAGTTGAGAGAATATCCAAAGAAATGGGTTTACGGCCTAAGATAAGTCATCATGGTGGTAACTCTACCTAGAAGACTGGAGATCCCAAAATCTAGGTTCAAAGAGATCAAACAAAGTTGTGTATGACAGGTCCAACATTATCAATATACCCAATCCATTCTCATGATGTAGACAATCTTTAGTAAATAAGGATAAGACTTATGGTGTGAAGTCTTTTAATGAATATCTAAATTTGATAGATTTGACCAAATAGTTTAATCTATAGGAGTGAATGTTTAGAAATCATCTATGTGAGAGCGAAGTGAAAGCCACTTCAAGGATAATGTTAGTAAAGACCTATTCTCAAAGCTCTCGTAAAATTGGAGCATGTTCATGGATGAAACAAGCAAAGCCGTGAGAACCATAAACGATAAAAGGCTTATTATATGACAAGTATTATCTCGGTGTACATTAAAGATCGACGGTTCAAATATATCAAATCTACCGATTTACTGAGTGACTCCGATGCATGTTCACTACGAAAAGTTCAAAGGAAAACCCATTTATCCAGATGCAATCAGTCTTTGGTTGATGATCACATACTTGTCCGTAAATTTACAAAGAATAGTCATTCCCCATTCATGTGGGGGATTGTTGGGTTCAATTGGTGTGAATGAAAAATGAAGGGACACAACCCTTCGAGAAAAAGACACACTATTTCGGAAAAGGGGTGACTGTTCGGTCAGTTGTGACTATTTAGAAAAGACATATTATTTAGGAATGGACATACATGACTATTTCGAAATGATACACCTTTCCGATGAACCATTGCCTCCTTTTCGAAGAGGCACTTCATGGCTTTATAAACCTACATTTTTTCCACAGGTTTAGTATGAAAATTTCTACATAGAAAAAAACATTTGTCTTGCTTCTACAAACTCTGTGTGATCATCTCCCGTTGAGTGAGTTCGAAAAAAAACAGAAAGTTTGAGGTACCACTACATTCTAGTTGTGAAGCCATTTTATCCTAGGAAAAAATTCTGCAACCTCGGGTACTTGAGGGAAATTATTTCCTTAAGAACACTCCATTAATTCAGAGGACTTGGATTATTCTGCTTCATTTTTTTTCATTAAATAAAATAACACATTTTTTTTATAGTTCATATTGAACTTGTGTTGAAGGTGTTGGAAAACTTCACATTAAAATCCGAAATGTATGTATACCACGATTCTACATAATATCAAAAAGTATTGAAACAATAATCAAGATATATTTTACTCTCTTAATCAGTTACTCACTCATCTTCTTCCCCTCTCTGAGGATTTTGTAATTACCTTCTTGATTCGAGCCACAATCAGTTGTAAATTTTAATCATTGAAAGTGAAATTTCTCATCAATTCTCTGAAGAATGGAATCTGAAAATGCTTCTAGAGATAAAGCAGGAGTCAGCACTGCAACCTCCAACACTACTCGGGCTTTGGATCACAATTGTGTATTATACTTGCACTCCACTGATGTAGGTGGTATTTCTTTGATCTCTTACTAGTTCTACAAACTACTCATTATAGAGTAAGTATATTAGAATTGATCTACTGGGTAGAAATAAGCTAGAATTTGTCGATGGTTCTTGGAAGAAATAAAGTTTTAGATCTTATTTAACCTACCAATAAGAAAGAGCACTACTAAAAACTTGGTAATTAGCTACCAAGGTTAGCGAGGGACAAATTGTATGTCGATATTGTCAGAGACTTTGCAACGTTGTCCCTTATACAAATTAAATATTTTAATTTTCATTTTTTTAAAAGGAGGAGAGGGACATCCCTCACTAAATATGATAATAATAAAAGACTAATATTAAAGTGTTTATAGCGAGGGATTTCCCTCACTAAATAATAAGTAACAAATAAATTCATATTTCAAAGAAAATTTAAATATAATTTTTAATATTTTAATATTCATTTTTTTTAAAAGGCGAAGGGGACATCCCTCACTAAAATATGATGATAATAAAAAATTAATATTTAATTTGTTATAGAGAGGGATTTCCCTCTGTAAATAATAACAAATAAATTCATATTTCAGAAAAATTAAATATAATTTTAATATTTTAACATTCATTTTTTTTAAAGACGAAGAGGGACATCCCTCACAAAAATATGATGATAATAAAAAACTAATATTAAATTTGCTATAGCGAGGAATTCCCTTCGCTAAATAATAACAAATAAATTTATATTTCAAAGAAACTTTAAATATAATTTTTTTATATTTTAATCTTCATTTTTTTAAAAGGCGAAGAGGTACATCCCTCACTAAAATATGGTGATAACAAAAAACTAATATTAAATTTGTTATAGTGAAAGATTTCCCTCATTAATTGATAATAACAAATAAATTCATATTTCAAAGAAAATTTAAATATAATTTTAATAGTTTAATATTCATTTTTTTTAAAAGACGGAGCGGGACATCCCTCACAAAAATATGATGTTGATAAGAAACCAATATTAAATTTGCTATAGCGAGGAATTTCCTTCGCTAAATCATAACAAATAAACTCATATTTCAATGAAAATTTAAATATAATATTTAATATTTTAATCTTCATTTTTAAAAGGCAGAGAGGTACATCCCTCTGTAAAATATGATGATAATAATTAATTAATATTAAAAAAAAATTAGCAAGGGATTTCCCTCGCCAAATAATAACAAATAAATTCATAGTTCAAAGAAAAATTAAATATAATTTATAAATTTTTTTAGCTGGTAATAAAGCATTAGTAAAAAATAAATAAAAATGATATATAAGTTATCCAAGGAGTCCTCACTATGATACATTTAATTATTTTGTGATTTTTTCATCGTAGTGAGGAAAGTATCTCACTAAATTAAATATGTAAACTTGAGTATTTAATTAACAACCCTATTATAGATTTGCAGAAAAAATAATAACAATGATATCAATTGTTTGATCCCTCAATTATTGCTTTAACACTTTTTTAGCTTTTCATACTATTAAATTAAATTATTTTTCTACAAATAACAAATATGTATATATATATATGCATATATATATATGTATATGTATATATATATGTATATATATATATATGTATATATATATATATATGTATATATATATATATATGTATATATATATATATATATATATATATGTATAGACACTTCACAATCAGAATTATTCAAAGAATATTTAAGTGAATTACAGGGAATTAGTATCGATATGTCTAATCATACTAAAAGAATAAGCTATTATAGGAGACGTTATGACCAAGTAATTATTCTTTTAGGGTAAAAATATATGAAAACACATCCTTTTGCGAAACAAATAAAAAAAGAATATAATCGATTATATAAGGAAATAAGACTAAGAGACGAAATTTTGGAAGAAGAACAAATGTTAATAAATAAAATAGAAATATTAGAAGTTATAGAATTATCAGAAGCCATTATAATCTCAGACTTTATAACATTAGTAAACTGTGTAAACCAAATAAGTTTGTTTAAGTGTAATTTGAAAGTATTAGATACTGTATAGACTACAGAAATTATAGAATAAAGACCATTAGAGACCATCAAGGCTAGGACAACATATAGTAAGTAACTATGTCTTTGGGGGATAGCTGACGCGTTCCGACAGCAGCTATCCCCTGAGGCTAACATGTGGTTGGTAACTCTGTTCATCGAGGTTAGGACAATACATAGTGGATAACTATGTCCTTCGGGGATAGCTGATGCGTTCTGCCATATGTTGTCCCCCAAGGCTAACATGTGGTAGGTAACTATGGTCATCGAGGCTAGGACAATATATAGTAGGTAACTATGTCCTTGGGGATAGCTGACATGTTCTGCCAGAAATTGGCCCCCGAGGCTAACACGCAGTAGGTAACTCTATCGATCAAGGCTAGGATAGTGATACAAGAATGACCAAGAACACAACAAAGCAAACACCCAAAATAGTCCGCAAGAAGAGAAACCGTGGACTATCTAGGTGACCACTCTTGGATTCGCTACTTACAACAAGAATGGAGAGAATAATAAGTGTTTACACACGAAATCATCCCACTAACAAACTGTATTAATACAATATAATGAAGAACAACACGGGTACATAAACAAGAACCTACAGATTCAACAACAAAACATGAAAAACCGAACCTAAAATAAGAAACAAGGATAGATAGTTAAACACAATAAAGTTGTAATATTAAGAACCTAAGAGCATATTCCACTCTTGGACCCTTAATACCACATTCAACATGCACCTAAATCTTAAAAAGACACAAGAGGGGCGTTCACCTCTCAAGCACCAACGTATCAAGCAAAACACCACACCCAAATGATTCCACCTTTATATTAGGCCCTAGTTTCGGTTGGAGTCTTTCTCTCTAAGAGGAGTGTTCTTACAATATCAACCATCAAAAACTAAGACAATAAACCCTATCATGTTATATTTATATTACATTGCAAAATAATAGTTAAATGACAAAAGGGCCCTTCCATCAAAAAGGCCTCAAGGCCACCCCATGGAGTGCATTCAAAAACTGATTTGGGCCTCATCCACACTTGGTCTTGTGCATTTTTTAGTTGGTCCTCAATAGAATATTTAGATCTAACAATCCCAGCTGAAAAGAAATACAGACGTTTTAAAGATAATTCTCTTATTAGATGTAATTTTAATAACGGAGAACATACTTTACATGGAGAAAATCCACAATTAAATACCATTACATATTTTATAATAAACCTAGGAGAAAAGACTCAACAAGAAAATAAAAAAATATTAAAAACTCTAGAAATATTGGAAGACCTGCAAAACAAACAAAAGAAATTGTTAGATAAAATAGAATTATATATATATATACATACATATACACACACACACTTTTTAAAATGTTATAATTGAATGAGTAGCTTAGATAGTGATAATTAGAATAAGTAAAAATATGTTAGTGGTATTCTTAATAAATGTTGATGAATTATATTAGATTATAATTAATTTGATAATGGAAAAAAAAGATGTATATTAGTGGTATAAGTAATACAAAAAGTAATTGATTATCTTATAGTTGATATTGTAGTAAATAGAAGTGAATTAAGGATATTCTTATGTAATGTTATTGACTGATCGTCTTATAATTTGATAACTACAAATATTATTGATTGATTAATCTATATATTAATAATTACATAAAATAAAAGAGTATCTTTAAAATCTTTATTAAAATAATATTGATTGATTATCTTATACAATATTTAAATTAAGTAATGTTTATACAATATTTAAATTAAGTAATGTTTATTAGTGATTTTCTTAGAAATATTATTGCCTGCTAAAGTATACATTGACAATTATACTAACTGTAAGTATTAATGATATGATTAAGTAATATTAGTGAATGATATATTAATATATATTTTGACAACTATACTACGTATAAGTGTATTAATAATATTTATAAAAACTATTATTGATTTATCAATATAACTATCGATTTATCTTTACTATTATAAAAATATGAATATAAATGTTTGTTGACTAAAATATCCTTCAAATATTGAAAGACTTTTATACCCTTAAATATTTAAGTTAAATTAAGATTAACCTATCAAAGAACACCGCAAAATAGTATTATCCCGATTTACTTTGGCTAGGAAGTATGCTATTCCAAAACTTTTTTCAAAAACTCATATTCTCAGAAAAAAAAATATAAGGTCAAAGGATTAAAACAAAGCATTATCCAGAAGGTAAAAATGATTAAAAAATGCCCCTCATAATTCATACTATCCTAATATACTTTGACTGGAGTATCGTAATCCACAAATATTTTCAAGAAATCAATATTCCAGCGGTAAAATAAATTACAAAATTCGTCTTTTCAGTAATTCCAACTCAACAATGAATTTTTTTTTACATGAATTTACTTAATCATTAATTTGCAACTTACATATAAGGGTGTTCACAAGTTTTATATCTCAACTCTCCATTGTTATATTTATTTAGCAAAATTTTTAGTAACAGTGGCCAATTTACAACTTAAAAATTAAAAAAAAAATAAAGTACCAACTTATACTGACTCCTGTTCCTTTTACTTGTAAAAGTTTTCATTATAAGAGTCAATTTAACAAATAAATATAAGAAAAATACTATAAGCTTTAATGTAATTATTTTAAAATTAATATAATGAAAAAATAAATCTTATTAAATCGATCAAAAGTCAATTTAATTTTTAATAAATATTCATTAATTAAATTAGTATTTATTCACCCATATTTTAATAATTATATTACTATATATAATAAGAGGGAGTTAGTCAAGCAGACACGAGGTCGACATGCATTCTTATGTTATCTACTTCAATCGTGATTTTACTATATCATTCCTAATTAATTATTATTAGTTTTTTAAGTATTAAAAAATTAATAATATTCAATATAAAAAGTAAAATAAATATTTCTGACATGTCTGCTTCATTTGCTTCAATTGTAATTTTACTGTATCACCCTTAATTAATTATTATATGATATTTAAGTATTAAAAAATAAATAATATTTAATAAAAAGGTTAAATAGACACAAAATGATAAATTAATTCTTGATGTTATAAATTAACTTCACGTTTTATATGAGACTCACTTAAAAAAATATTCATACGTATTTTTTATATTAATTTTTCTATAAATCTTCTAATTAGTTATTAGAAGTCATTTAAGACATGTCTGCTTCGCAGCTTCAATCGTGATTTTACTATATCGCCCTTAATTAATTATTACGGTCATTTAAGCATTAAAAAACTAATAATATTTCATAAAAAAATAAAATAGACACAAAATCATATATCAATAAAAAAACTGATTCACTATTGAAATTATATTAGTGTCACATAAATTGAGATGAGGCAGAGGAATATATAAAATAACATATATTATTTTAAAATGAGATAAAAAGTTTTGTAAATCTTAAAAAAATTAATAATATTTAATAAAAATAAGTAAAATAGACATTTCTAACATGTCTCCTTCAGCTACTTCAATCATAATTCTACTATATCACCCCTAATTAATTATTATAAGTCATCTAATTATTAAAAATTAATAATATTTAATGAAAAGATAAACTAAACATAAAGTGAGAAATTAACTCTTAATATTTTAAATTAACTTGATGTATTATATGAGGTCCACTTAAATTTTTTTCACAAGTATTTTTGATAGTAATTTTGCTATATCACTTCTAGTTAGTTATTAAAAGTCATATAAGCCGTATCTATTTTGTTACTCCAATTGTAAGTTTACTATATAACTCCTAATTCATTATTATGGTCATCTAAGCATTACAAAATTAATAATATTTCATCAAAAAGTTAAAATGGACCAAAAATGATCTGTCAACATAAAAAAATTGATTAAATAAAAATTATATTAGTGTCACATAAATTGGGATGAGACAAAGAAAGACATAAAGTAACATGTATTATTTGAAAATTAGATAAAAAATATTGTAAATCATAATAATTAATAACTTAGTAAAAAATGATTAAATGTCAAAATTTTATTTGAGCCTCATAAATTGGGACAATAAGAGTATTCAGATCTAATTGAAAATTTTTGTAAAAAAACATTAGAAATCACACAATTAACAACTTAAAAATTTTAAAGATAAAAAATATTTTTTTGACTCTAAAAATTATATCAGTCACTTAAATTGAAAAGGAATAAAAAGAATTATAAATCACAATAATTAAAAACTTAAATTATTTTAATTATGTGTCACATAAATTGAGAAGAAAAAACATATATCTAGTATCAACTAGCTGTGTAAGGATTATGGGAGCTTTGAGCTAAAAGTGACAAAAGAGTTTGAAAATTAGGTGTAGGTGACTCAAGTCTTAATAATTGAGTGGAGGTGACAATTATTTTATTATGGATTAAGAAAGTTGGAGAAATTTAAAAATAGCCCACAAGTTTTTAAATTTACATTTTGATCCAAATATTTGTTAATATAATGGAAAACTGAGGGGAAAAAGACGTGTTTCTTTCTCCTCTCATCTATTGTTGTTTTCTCTCTCTTCACTATTTTGGTTGTTCATTGATGCTCCTGCTTAATTCATCATCATCTGCTTCATTATCATCATCTTCTACTTCATCTTCTTCTTATCGATCATTGTTGTTGTTTTTACTGCTGATAATTTTTTAGGTGAAATTTTATTTCGTACATCACTTTCCACTTTTTCTTTACTTCATAGGTGACTTTGGAAAGTAAAATTATGATTTTTAGTTTAATCTGTAATCTGGATACACTGCTACTGTTGTTTTTCAACAATGGATAGAACCCGTTCATGAATACAACATAAGAGCCCACAATTTAAACAGATCACTCAGTCCATTGCAATAGATAAATATTTTGTTGCAACAGAAGACTCATATGTTGAATTCATGTTTATAGTCCTATAGTGCTCATAACATGAATCGAACAGATGGGGTAATCTGTTGCAATAGAATAATTATATGTTGCAATAGACTAGTTATCTGTTGCAACATATTACTTATCTGTTATAATAGATGAGTAATCTGTTGCAACAAAATATTTATCTGTTACAACAAATAATTATTCTATTGTAACAGATGAGTAATCTATTTGGAACAACACAATACAGCTCCTGCCACAAACCCAATAGATAACCAATATGTTTCAACTCTTTCTATTGCTACTGGATTAAAATTATTCCTTAATCATCGACATATTTGTTGAGAGAAGAAAGACATAATGAAAATTAAATAAGAATTAAAATGACTAAGTCAATCAAACATAAATTTTCTCATTAAACAAAATCAAATAAAATACATAGGCTAAAAGAAAAAAGAATCTAATTATTATTATTATTATTATTATTATTATTTATTATTATTATTATTATTATTATTATTATTGCCAGCTGGCCAATCTTCAACCGTCAGCAGCAGGGCCCTCCTCATCCTGCAGATCTCCCGAAGCATCCTTGCTCTCACGATGCCCAACTCCCACTGTAGGTCATGAACCTACCTCTGAAGTTTCCGCACGGCATCTTGCAGAAAAGAAATATCTCACACTGGATCAGTCATATCTAGAACACACATGAATTGAAAAAAAAAACGTAAAAGCAAAAGTAATGAAAATAATCTGAATGTAATACAACGTATACTACCAATTGGGTATATTTACAAAAGAGGCAAGAAAAAAAATTACTTGAGTTAGGGAAGAGAAGTGGTTAAAAGTGTAATGTGAAATACAAGATGCAATAAATAAATAGAGTATAGTAGAATGAACGAGTGAGTGAGTAAGGAAGGGCCTATTTATAGAGGATTGAATTTGAATGAGTTAGGCAAAAAGGCGCGACTATTCACCTCCATTTATTAATTACATAAAACTGGTGACTTTTAATTACTGTGAAAAATTATGACTTAATTAAATCAAGCTGATGACTGACTTTTTGATTATTGTGATAAGTCATGACTTTTCAGCTTATTTTTATTAATTATTTCTTTTCAATAATCATTTTTATTGAGTTGTGACAACAGATTCTATATGTTTTGCATCAGATAACCTATCTGTGAAAACGGATATGCCATCTGTTGCAAAAAATCGACAATCTGTTACAACAGATAATTTATCTGTTGCAACATATAATCTATCTTTTTTAATAATCAACATATCATTAATCCAAATTTGATGACTTTTTTATTATATAAATTAAAAACCAGATTTAAAAACAAAAATGGCGAAATGTAACTACTTGTCGCCTATTTAATATTAACATCAATTATTAAAATTAAATAACCATTTTTTTATGGTTATAAATTGTATTTATCATTTATTTTCTTATTGTTTTATGTGAAAAGAAATGACTTAATTAAATCAAGATGGTGAGTTTTTTATTATTGTGACAAGTCATGACTTTTCAGCTTATTATTATTAATTAGTTGTTAAATTTAAACAACCTTTTTCTCAATTAAAAAATCGAAGACTTCTCATATTTTCAATAACCGTTTCTTTAATAAAATAATAACTACTTTTATTGAGTTGTGGCAATAGATTGTATATCTGTTGCATCAGATAACCCATCCGTGGCAATAGATATACCATCTATTGCAACAAATCGACCATCTATTTTAGCAACATTTTTTATTTCTTCTAACAGCTGTTTCATCAGTCGCAACAGATGGGGAATTTGATGCATCAACTGTTTTGAGTGTGTTAGACAGAAAGTCATGAGTATTCACCTTTTTTT
Organism: Capsicum pubescens; assembly: GCA_030864215.1. Taxonomy (NCBI): domain Eukaryota; kingdom Viridiplantae; phylum Streptophyta; class Magnoliopsida; order Solanales; family Solanaceae; genus Capsicum; species Capsicum pubescens. The sequence continues at coordinate 72,168,382 of CM061541.1, read as the reverse complement.
TAACAATCATCATATACCTTAATTAATCCAATGTTGTGACATTTTTACTATATAATATATAAGTAATTTAAAAAAATAGATTTAAAAACAAAAATGGTGAAAAGTCACAATCAGTTATTAAAATTAAATAACCGTTCTTCTACAGTTATAAATTGTGTTTATCATTTATTTCCTTATTATTTATTTACGAATCGTTTTTCATATTAAACAATCAAAAAGTCATGACTTTTCACCCTTTCAATAACTATAGCCCTTTTTTTAATTAATAACCGTTTGTTGCAAGATATGATCCATCTGTCGCAACAAATTAACCATCTATTGCAACATAAGATTCATCCGTTGCCGCTTACGCTCAATCCCTACCTCCAACCGTCGATATGTTGAGAATAAGGAATAGACAGAATGAAGTTTAAATATTAAATAAGAATTAAAAATTCAAAGTTGACCAAACATAGATTTTTGAATCCATACATTAGGTTCCTCCCTTAGGTAGATAAGATATATTAAAAGAAAATCCATACGTTCAAAGAAAAAATATAACCTAATTATTATTATTACTATTATTGTTATCATTATTATTATTATTATTATTATTATTATTATTATTATTATTATTATTGTCAACCAGTCAATAGTCATCCGGCAGCAGCAAGGTCCTCCTCAACCTTGCTCTCATGTCGCCCAACTCCTATCGGAGTTCATGAATATATCTTTAAAGTTCCCGCAAGGAGTCGTACAAAATTACCTTGTCCAAATCTAGATCAGCCATATCTAGAAGTGTGAGTTATGTATAATTACATTCCTTAATTAAATAAAACTAGTGATTTTTTGAATAAGTAGATAAAAAAAATAGATCTAAATATATCATTTGATCTTTTATTGATTTTTGGAAAGAAAAAATTGCTCTAAAATAAATCTAACAGATGGGTAATCTGTTGTAAAATATATTCTATCTGTTTGATAATTTACAACATATCGACAATCTGTTTTAATAGATGCATATATCTTTTTGATTATTTTCAACAGATAAGTTATATGTTGCAATAGATTGGTCATCTGTCATAACAAATTTTTATAATTGTTTGATAATTTTAGCAGATGTGTCATCTATTGCAATCGGTTAGTCATCTGTTTATACAAATAAAGCTATAGATGGGCTAGGAAGAATAAGGTGCATGTAGATGGATGGATCCACTTTTATTTGTGGGTGTTATGTATTACTGATAGGGTCATAAGGACAAAACACATAAAGTACAATGCTTTGTGATTGCAGTTTTTAACTGATTAGGCATTGATCATTTAAACAAGATCCTGCATTGTTTAATTAAGTTTTATAGGTTCGAATTAATAAGGCCGAGGACCCATGAAAATGATGCTTATACTCTGTTATGAATTACTGACGGTTGTTGCTCATATTTATGTGTGTCATGTTTTGAGAAAGGATCAATATTTGGTGTCATTGCAGAGACCTAAGAGCATTTGGACTTAACTTTAAGGGTGCATTGGACTCTAATAAGGACTTTTAAGCATCACACTGCATCAAATAAGAACAAAAAACTAACAAAAATTCCTCTGGCACAAATTTATATGGAAGGTTGTTCGAGAATATGATTATATGACAGAAGGAGCCATAGGAGAACGCATGTGAGGGAAAGGGGAGTTCATTAAAGATTATATTATCTGAGAGCTAATTGAAGAGGAAAAATAGGGTAGCAAGGAACTTCTAGCGAATCTAGCCGATGAAACTGAATTAAAACCTATGAAATCTGAATCAAGTGAAAATATAAAAGTGTATCCAGTAATGAAAATTCGTTTGTTGTTTCGCTCAAAGAAAAATAATACAAATGGACACTTTGCTAGGAAGCTGCAACTAGGTAGCATGGTCAGGATGATCACCTACATAGAAAATAACAGAATACCAAGGAAGAAGATTTGCAGACACCGAGGGTTGTAATGATGTACAGTAAGTCAAGAAAACTTGCGCCAAGAATAGCTGCAATTAAAATAAGAAATCTAAACAAAGGAGGAAATTTTTGAATTTTAAATCGCATCATATGCCTTCTTATTTGTGGTTCCGATTAGATCCATTGTTATTGACCTGATTGGAACCACAAAAAAAATTGAAAGAAAGATTGAGTATCATTACTTTCTTAGCAATTTGGATATAATTGATTATGTTTTCTTTCCTTAAAATGCTTTCAACATATCTTGGAGAAGATCAAATGCTTCTTGTATATATGAATCTCGATAATTTTCAAACTTGTCTCCAGCTTGCTGATTCGGTATTTAAGTTTATTGTTTCCGTCTTTGAGGTTAGTATAGAGTTCTTGGTCTTTTGTGAGCTCGTCAATGAGGAACACTTCCTTTGAAGTTGTGCCATTTTAAAATGCCTTCAGAAGGCTTCCAGAACACTTTCTTTAGAATGCTTAAATGATACATGATGGGTGGATATGTTTGTTTTGGGTTAATGTGTTGATGCTCACTCAAGCAATGGTCCCAATGGTGGAACACCTAGCTTTCTAGAGAGTTGTTCAATGTAGCTTATTTAACCAAACATTAAAGGATTTGATAGGATAATGATCCTAGAATTAGTGAAATCAGTTTCTCCAGAACGTTTGATCTAAACTGATTCCATTAATTCCAGGCTTATTATCCTATCAAATCATTTAAAGGTTAGTTGAACAAGCTGCATTGAACAACACTTGATAATGTGAGTTGTTCAACTATTGGGACCACTGCTTGAGTGTGCATCAACATGTTGACCTAAGAAAAACATAGCTACCCTCTATGTATCATTTAAGCCTTCAGAAGAAAGTATTCTGGAAGCCTTCCAAAGGCCTTTTACAGTGCCATAACTTTGAAAGGAGTGTTCCTCATTGACGAGCTCACAAAAAACCAAAAACTCTATACTAACCTCAATGACGACAATGACAAGATTGAATACCGAATCAGCAAGCTGGAGGCAAGCTTGAAAATTATGGGGATTCACATACTACAAGAAGCATCTGGTCTTCTCCAAGATATGTTGAAAGCATGCTAAGACAAGAAAATACAATAAATTATATCCACGTTGCTAAGGAAGTAATGATACTCAATCGGCCTTTCAATCTTATTTATGGTTCCGATCAGGTCAATAACAGTGGATCTAATCGGATCCATAAACAAGAAGGCATGGGATGCAATTTAAAATTCAGTAATTGTCGCCTTCACATAAATTCCTTATTTTAACTCAACTGTTCTTGGCATAAGTTTTCTCGACTTATTATACATTATTTCAACCCTCGGTGCCCACAAAGCTACTTTTTTGCTGTTCTACTATTTTCTATGTAGGTCACCATTCCGACCATGCTACCTAGTCGCATCTCCCTAGCAAAGTGCCTAACTGCACTATTTTTCTTTGAGATAGACGACAAATAAATTTTTCATTACTAGATACAGTTTTATATTTGTACTTGATTCAAATTTCTCTTGTTCTAACTCAATTTCATCGGCCAGATTCGTTATGACCTCCCCTCCTATCCTATATTTCCTCTTCAATTATCTCTCGGATGATATAGTCTTTCATCAACTCCTCTTTTCCCTTGCAGGTATTCTCCTACCATATCTTCTGGCATATAATCATCACCCTAAGCAACCCAACCATGTAAATTTGGTCTAGGGTAATAACTATATTGATAACCGTTCTTTATTGAAGTAGTGGGAGGCTTTGAAGGCCATCTTAGAGTCTAATGCACCCTAAAAGTTAGTCTAATCTCTATCAAATCTTTTTACAATGCCACCAAAATTTGATCCCTTCACAATGCTTGACACATAAACATGAGCAGCAACTGTCATTAAATCTTATTATGGTATCAGAACCATATTCATGGTCCCTTAGCCTTATCAGTTCGGATATATCAAACTTAACTGTAAAATTATAGATATTTTGTTTAAATGATCAATGACTAACCACTAAAAAATAACATTCAAAAAATCAGTGTACTCAATGTGTGTTTTCACAATATTTTTATCAGTAATACATACCTCCCACATATGAAGTGGTTTCATCTGCAAGCAGCTAATTCCTCTGAACCTATCTTTACAGTAGCCTCTTGTGTTGGTTGGGAAAATGTTGATCAACTTTCATTTACTTATATCTACAAACAAGAGCAAAAAATTGATGTCAAATAAGAGAAGAACAGAAATAACATTATCCATTTGTTGCAACAGATTATCCATCTATTGTAATAACTTCCCATCTATTGAATAAATTATTAATTTATTGTAACAGATGTAGAGCCTGTTGCAACAGATGTGGAGTATGTTACAACAAAAGTGTAATCTGGTAGAATACATCAGACTTGCCTTTCTACTGGTTTGATTTGTTCCAATAGTTGCTCCGTCTGTAGAAAATTCAACAACAAAGAAACAACATTAACAACAACATCAACAACAAAGAAAGAACATCATTTGTTCCAACACAATCAACAACATCATCAATAATAAAGAAGCAACATCATTTGTTCCAGCACCCTCAAAAACAACACACCGCAAGTTCCAACAACAACAACTCCACCAATAACATCAATAACAACATCAACAACATAGAAATAAATAAAATACATACAAAAAAATGATACTGCCAACAAGGATTTTAAACTTATCCTAGGAGATGAATTTTTTCGCATATTTTAATAAAAACAACGATTCATTCATTTTTGACTTGAAAGTAAGCTTCCTTCAAATTTTTTAAATAAATATTATATGGGTAAAGGGTAATTAAATAAAAAACAGATGTAAATAACTAATTTAAATAACCTGCAAAGAAGAAGATGAGAATGAAAGAGCGATAGTAAACCATACCTACAATGTCAAAAGCAAGGGGATCAAAACAATACTTTCAATCAAGAAAAGATATAGATCGATTTAGATCAGAAAGGATCCTTATAAGAAAGAGGAGAGAAAAATGGAGATAGCTATGATAACCCTAAAGAGGAGAGAACAAAAAACAAGAGAGATGAATAAACTTAGGACTAAAGAAGAGATAATTGTAGACATGGGTTGAAATAATCAGTAATATTCATTAATAACTTGAGGGTCACGAGGAAGATGAGTGACATTGAAAAGAGAATATAAGAGTACTCAACTTGAGTTATCCAAGAAATATTTTTTACCATCTTAGTAGTACTATTTTATCTTTGTTCTTTCAGACAAAAGATTTCTTTAAAAAAAAAGATTTTCAAATAGATATGCCATCTGTTGAAACAGATATCAATATCTGTTTTAAAATTTCCAATAGCTTAGTCATATGTCACAACTGATGAAAATGTCTATTTGATAATTAAATCAGATATGTCGCAACATATATCAATACATATTTAAAAAATTTCAGCAGCTCAGTCCTCTATCATAATAAATGCAAATGCCTATTAGATAATTAAATCAGATATGTCATCTGCTGCAACAAATATCAATACCTATTAAAAATTCCCAATAGATCAGTCGTTTGTTGCAACATATTTCTTTGCAATTGATTTAGCTAGAACTAGGGATGAGTACATAAGGTCAACTACATATTTAATTGAGTCTTTGCAATTACATGATGTTGATATTTCATTCCTCCCGACCTGAGTCGTCAATCAATCACTCTGAGTTGAAACGATACATATTAACTTATTGTCAAGCTAATACCTAAATTGATTTACTTAGAACTAAGGATGAGTATATAGGGTCAACTACAACTTCAATTGAGTCTTTGCAATTGCATTATGTTAGTATTGTGTTCCACCCGACCTGAGTTGTCGATCAACCAATCTGAGTCAAAATGTTTCATATTAACTTATTGTTGAGATAATACCTAAATTGATTTATATAGAACTATGGATGAGTATATAGGGTCAACTATAACTTCAACTGAGTCTTTGCAATTGCATGATGTTGGTATTACATTCTTCCTGACCCGAGTCATCGATCGATCGCTTTGAGTTGAAACGATTCGTATTAACATATTGTTAAGCTAATACCTAAATTGATTTATCTAGAATTAGGGATGAGTAGATAGGGTAAACTACTACTTCAATTGAGTCTTTGCAATTGCATGATGTTGGTATTGCGTTACTCCTCGACCCAAGTCATCGATTGATCACTCTGAGTTAAAACAATTTGTATTAACTTATTTTTATGCTAATACCTAAATTGATTTAGCTAGAACTAGGGATGAGTACATAGGGTAAACTACAACTTTAATTGAGTTCTTATAATTGCATGATGTTGGTATTGCGTTCCTCCCGATCCGAGTCATCGATTGACCACTATGAATTGAAATATTTCTTATTAACTTGTTGTTGAGCTAATACTTAAATTGATTAAGTTAGAACTAGGGATGAGTACATAGTGTCAATTACAAATTCAATTGAGTATTTTTAATTGCATGATTTTGGTATTGCGTTCCTCCCGACCCGAGTCATCGATCGATCACCCATAGTTGTGTCACGACCTAATTCTCAGGTCATGATGGCTTGTATCATAAACCACCAGTAGTCCAGCCAACCTGTAGTCCGAAATGGCTAGTAACGGACTACTCAACTTATAAGAAAAAAATATAGAATAAATGACATAAATATCAATACATAATAGAATCCCAAAACCTGGGGTTATAGGTATAAGAGCTTCTAAATATAATAATAGTACAAAAGTGAACTATCGAGAGAATTACCCTGATACAACTTATTTTTGCATACAACATAAAGATTAGTACAATACATAAGAGAGAGATAAGTAATACTCCAAACGTCAGGAGTTTAGTCAAAGTCTCTGAACTATGGCTGCTCCGCACGAGATACACGTCAATGGCGATAACCCATACTGTGATCTGCAAGCTATAGACGTGTAGTATAAGTACCAAATGAATGGTACTCAGTAGGCAACTACCAACTAAACTCCAAAAATAAAGAAGATATATACAACATATAAACCCAATGAAAACTACATCCAAGAGTCCAGAAATCATATCACAAGTCAATGAGATAATAAGGAACAACTATCCTATTCAGGTCCAAGAGACTAACATAATAAGACTAAGGAAGAATCATGGGTGAACTATTCTATTTCAGAGACATTCAATAGATGTCAATGCTATACAGTATATCCCAAGCCAATACACAAATAAAGAGAAAATAAAAGATATACAGCAGTATACAAGGCAAAAAATGAATATACAATAAGAACAAATGAAGGGAAGGATATATGATAATACCAGATCTTCATATAGCTAGACATATATATATATATACATATAGACGTGAGTCCATCTCAAAGAATAACCTAGATCATCATATTCTTATATTAAGACCTTATTAGATTACTATCAGGATTTAATACCATCATACTCATGGTTTCTAATCCACATGGTCGTGCATAATAATGCAATCATAAGGTAGAAGAGGTCGAATGCATACCTCAAATACCAATATTAGATCAATGACCAATTTGACATAAGTTAGTCATAGTAATGATCACAACAATGATAATAACAATATCAATATCAGCGTGAATAATCGGATACTCCAGACAAGCAAATACCTAGCTGAGAATATCGTACCCCCACCGCCCCAGACTTAGAAGGTTCAATCAACACATAATAACAAGCCATATTTTTCACCCATATTTATGCAACCGTCCTAAACCGGCTGATAGACATAGGCGTATACTGGGTGATAGGCAATGCGCATGTAGGAATGAATGCAAGGTACACAATCACTATTACAACTCATCATAATTGTCATTGATATGACCATCATCATCGTAATCAACCTCCGGTCTTGCTGGGTATCAATATCTCATCATGGAATCCTCCGGCCATGCTGGGTATCAATGTATCACAACAGTATCCTCCGGCCTTGTCGGGTATCAATATATCATTATAGTATCCCCCAGCCTTGCCGATTATCAATATATCATTAATTAATGTAAAAGAATAACACAAATCAAGTACTCAGAACCATAAATGTAACACCATAAAGATAACTATCTTATCAATATATTTTATCTACCTATTGTTAACTAATCAATACTCATTATTGCATTGCTAATTCACTACTCATCATCTAACCTCTAATTATTAGACTAACCAATTCTTCTCATAAATATTATTCACTATCATAGCCAATATCTAACACTTTGACAAGATTCACCATTAGACCTTAATTGCCAATTAACTAATAACCATTTCTAACTATCATAATCTCACTAGTCATCATCTAGCAAAAGACCACTATCCATCATTCAAGAACTTATCAACCTATATCTGTTAATCATTATTAATTAGTGATCTTTTATCACTAACCTGTTTTATTATCTAACCTCATTAATACACAATCCTCATTTAACAACTAAGCAACATCGTAAACTTAGTCATTAATAACAACTAATCTTCACTATGCTAAACTCGACAAAACTGTTAATGCATCAACTATCGCTAGGTACAATAATTTAACTAAGCAAGGTTCATTAACTAGTTCATTAGTCTGCTAGTCATAAAGTGCTATAGTCATCTAATAAGAAGCTAATTACCACATAGCTTAACCCTTAATTAGGAAGAACAGTCATAAGATCGCATCATATATAGAATCACATCAATTATTGATATAATAATCATGAATGTACTGAATCTATGCATGCCACCACCAGTATTCAATCAGTGGAATAATAAGCATCATACCGCATCTTTCTCCATCCCATACCGGAGAGATGTGTATAAGAAAATACATATAAATTCATAAATTGAAATTACATTCTTTACAAGGATAAATAAATCCTGGGTATCTAACCAATATCTTAAAATGGTCTTTGGCCAAATAATACGTCCGAAATAATCAAACTAACCTAATCACGTATTTTGGCCCATATACATATCCAAAACTCATATCTATAATCATATTTATAAGCCATAACATATCTCTAATCATCTCCCATATAGGAGGCATCTCGCATAAAAGAGGTATGATCTCAATAAGCATATAATCATCACTCACATAGGATATATCATATCAATAGGTCACACCGCATGATAATAAAGAATATCATCTCTCTAGGCGAATCATCATATCTAAGAGGAATATCATCTCTATAGGTCATATATTGTATCTAAGAGGAAATAACATATCTAAAAGGCCCAATATCTCATCTAAGAGGAATAGCATGTAACGCCCTGATTTTCTAAACTGGAATGCTACACGGTGCTTATGACCCCGAAGGACCACAAACTAATCAATGACTGACATCTGTACCTGTACACTACATAATATATGTATATAAATGTGTAAATATGTACTAAAAGGCCATAAGGTTCAATAATGGACATAATCAAAATGATAATAATGTCTGAATAAAGTGGTATCACAGTACCAAAATAAAACTAAAATATTGAAGTCTGAATCTAGTCCGAAAGCCTTTAACTGTACTGAATAAGGAGTTGAAGGAACATGTCTCCAACTTACTCCATATACTGAAATGTCTAAGTACTAAAGTACTAAAATAAGTAAATAATCATATCACCCTCGAATAAAGAGGACCCACTGCTAACTTTGACTGCTGAAATCTGCCATGCTGCCGCTGCTTTGGAACTTGTGTCTCTAGACTATGGCATAAAATAAAACAACATAGCGCGAATGCATCAGTACGACTGAATGTACTGAGTATACGAGTGAGGTAGGCTAAATACAAAGGGTTATATGTATGAACAATGCTGACTGATATAAACGTGAGAATACATACATGCATAAGTAACTGTAACTGAACTCATGGTGATACTGACTACTGAGTCTAAATACTGACAACATGAGTTTACTAACACTGAGAACTGAGTCACTGAATAGTGAGGAATTGTATTGTATTACCAAATACTGAGGTACCGATAATATATATATTGCTGATACATGAATGACTGTTTCTGACAGTTCTGATTATGAAGAACTAGTTTGATTAACTGTATCTGACAGTCTTAAATCTGAGTACTGATAATATATATGTACTGATAGCTAACATGATTGATATAACTAATAACATGGGTGAATGTATCTGACAGTCCTGAATTTGATGGAACTATCTGAGCTCCGTACTGTATCTGACAGTCCTAAAATTTAAAGAACTATCTAAGTTCTTTAATTGTGACTGGGTGACTGTATCTGACGGCCCTGATTCTGTAACTGAAATCGTGGGAAGTAGTTGTCTAACCAACATGCCCCATATATGCTATTATAGATGAGCCGGGGTCCAATCTCTGCCCTGACTAGAAGGATGTCAATACTGTGCCACTGGTAAAGACAAGTTGTGGGTAACCCTCATCTGACAGTGTCCCCCAAAGAGAATGGTGGGCCCCTCATCTAACAGTGCTTATCCAACTCATCAACCCTCATTTGACAATGTTGGTGTCTCAACCTATGCTGGCTACATAGATCTGGAATGCAAGGATGACAATTAAGATTCACACCGTCATCTGACAGTGTGTGTTCCCATCCTTAGGTTCACTCGGTGCTAATTTCTACATCTATTTGAATGGACTCTGAACTTGATTAACTGAACTGTATATAGACTGAGCTTACTGAATTCCATTGACTGACGAAATACTACTGATATCTTATAATTGACTGAGTTTATGAGATTACTGATCTTACTGAGTACTGAGTTTATGAGATTTCTGAGAGTACTAAATTACGAAGATTACTGAAGTTACTGAGATTACTGAAATTAACTGAGATTAACTGAGTTTACTAAATTTTCCTGAGTCACATGACAGAATGAATTATATAGATCATGGCTTGACTGAGTGTATTGTGAAAACATGACATGGATCTAGGCACACAACTATATTTTTCGAGTACAAGTACCCCCAGGACTCGATGAAAGAAAACTGACACAATGTGACTTTCTTGAATACATGACCATCAATAATAATCCATAATACATGAGTGAGGGATTTCATAAAGTACATAGTCATCATAATATCTAACATGAATGGGAATGCTTGAAATCAAGTCATAAACCTCATGTTCTAATATCATGGGCATTCCGGCAACATATACTTTTCATAACGATAGCATGGAAACCGTTTAAACATAAGAGAATGGAAAGCATGTAACATTTAGTTCATATTGTAATAATTTGAGGGATAACTCATGTGGTACTTCATAATCATGATCTTGTACATAACATGGAATGCATATAGACATACTATGAATCTATTCTCCAATCATCATGAACATTCCATTAACAAATATATTGCACAACAACAACATGTGAGCCCTTCGAACATAATATACTAGCATGAATTTATCATATAGTTCATCACATAGCTATAATACATGATTTATATCATTCTAGGTATTTTATCAAACACCTTACATGCACAACTTTGGACATAGGTATGCTTATCAATTTAACAATCTTAAGCCACCCAAATTCATGGATTTCACTAACATGCTCACATAATCATACCACAACAAGATAATTAAAATTTATTATTTAAAACTTGATTATTGAGCTCTATGGATGAAAGGGATCCATGGATGAAAACTACACATACCTTAGATTGAAGATCCGTGAAAACTAGCGGTGAAATCGGCTTGAATCTTGAAAGAAAATTGACCTTTCTTGAATGTTCTTGGATTGGGAGTTTTAATTCTTGAATACCTTGTGGAGGGTGTTATGGGGTATTGAAGTTAATTGAGAAGAAACTCTAAGATTGTTCTTGGGAACAAAGAGGGTTAAGAGTTTTTGAAACTTAATTCCAATAGCTAAGTACGTGTTTTTGGTGGTTTATGTCGTGGGGTAAGGTTTAGGGTGAGGGGAAAAAAACAAAATACCCCTACTAAATTACCTCCTAGTTGATAAAATTATCAACTGATGACATGGGCTGATAAGCCGTCAGATCTGTGATAGCCCGTCAGCGCAGGTCTTCACCTGGGAGCTGGAATTTTTGGGTTTCTGCCTAAGCCTGATGACATGGCCGATAAGTCATCAGAAATTTTGTCAGAAATGTGATAAGTCATTAGAAATGTCATAAAATACGTTATAATTCATCAAAAATATCGTCAGAAATGTGATAAGTCGCCAGAAATGTTGTCACTCGGTTTCCAGGCTGATATGCTAGAGTAAAATGGGCATAACGTTTTGCTCCGATATCGGATTTGGGTGAAATTGGTATCATTGGAAATATAATTCAATTATTTATCTAATGGTAGGTCATGAGTTCAATAATTCGTAGTATAATTAGAGATATTCTCATTTGAAGTTGACTATAGAAATATCCTTCCCAAGAATTCAATTGGTAAGGAATGTTTTGATTCGTCTGATAGCTGGGAGTTATTTGAAGACTTAATATATATCTAACTTGGTCATAAAACTATAACATAACCATGATTTACTATGCATAAGCTTGAAACATGGCGCTAATTGTGGTTTGGATTTTTTGGGGTGTTACATAGCATCTCTATAGGCCATTAATCATAATTAGGGAAAAGTCATCATAATTTATTAATTCACCAAGACAATCTCATAAATAAATATCATTAATCTCAGCTAGGCCTAACATCTGCAACTAAGTCCACAAGGGCTTATACAAGTCTTGGCCTAAGTAGGTCGGACAAACTCGCTTCTAATCCTCAATTTCCATAATTAGGAAATCTACGCCCCCAAACTATACTAAGATATCTAGTTCACTTCTTGATGTCAAGTAATCCATAACCAATCCTAAGATAGGAACTTCGTCTAAAAATATGAGCATTTATGTCAACTCAACCCAAATTACGGTTTCAAGACCACTAGACAAGCCTAACTAAGGTTAATCATACTAACCATGATTTCAACACTTTAACCACATCCCAAACCTAGCATCATATTATATTCATGCTACAAATTAGTTCATTCTTGGGAGAAGGCAATAGGATTCTAAAAGGTCATAAACATTCCACCTTATGGGTCTGAAACCCTCATCTAATTCCCAAAACTTCAATATTCAATACCAAGTCATTCTATGCATAATAAAACCTAACATTCACATTCAGACACAATATATATCATATATCATATATCATCTACGGAGAAGAGTAGACAGAAGCCCATCTTAAGGTCAAACCACAAAACCTCAAATCGTTCTCTAAGCCTACATCTTTACTTCAAATACCAAAATTCCATCACACTATAAAAATTGAAATCTACTCATCAATACGAGTCTAATAATATCCATATTGACTACTGTTACGCCTTAATTTACTGAACCGGAATGCTACACGGTGCTTATGACCCCGAGGGACCACTAGCTAACCCATGACTAATATTTGGACCTGTATACTGCAATACATAACATAATAATGCAGAAAATATGAACAATAGGACATAAGGTCCAACTGAAACAAAAACATAACATTATATGGGGTAATGAATACCCAAAACGACTGAAGCCTGAATTAAATATGAACTAAATCTGAAAGCCTCTAAGTACTGTCTGAATAAGAAGTTGAAGGAACATATCTCCAACTAACTCCGTAAACTAAAAGCAAACTGAAATAATAAATGAATCAAATCATATCATCCTCGAATGAAGAGGACTCACTGCTACTCTGCGGTTGGAATGCTACTGCTGATCTGGAAGTCGTGTCTCTGAACCTATGGTGTAACATAAAAATAAAGCAACATAGCGCGAATGCATCAGTACAACTAAAAGTACTGAGTATACGAGTGAGGTAGGCTAAGTGCAAAAGGGTTTACATGCATGAACAATGCTAACTGACATAAGAGTGAAAACATAGATACATGGTAACTGAGATCATGATTACGTGATATCTAGATCTGTACACTAATACATGGTTTACTAATAACTGACATGACTAGAACTGTAGTTCTGATAACATGGGTGACTGTGTCTGACAGTCCTAAATTTGATGGAACTATCTGAGTTCCGTACCATAACTGAATCTGAATGTATCTGACAGTCCTGGTATACTTGATATCTAAAGAACTATTTGAGTTCTTTTACTGAGATTAAGTCTGAAACTTTGGGAGGTAGTTGTTTAACCGACATACCCCAATAACACATATAGCTAAGTTGGATCCAATCTCTTCTCAGACTTGAGGGGTGTCAATACCACTCCATTGGTAAGGATAGTTGTGAGTGACTTTTATCTGGCAGGTACTCAAATGAGAACGGTGGGAACCCTAAACTGACAGGTTAAGCCACCTCATCAACCCTAAACTGAAAGGATAAGATGTCTCAACCTATGCTGGCTACGTAGTTCTGGAAAACAAGGATTACTGCTAAGAATCACACCCTAAACTGGCAGGTGAGTTCCCATCCTTGGGTTCACTTGGTGCTAACTTCTACGCCCATCTTAAGATACTGAACATGATTTAACTGACTGCACATATATTGAGCTTACTGAATTCCGTTGACTGATGAAACACTACTGATATCTAATAACTGACTGAGATCATGAGGTTTCCTGAGTCACATGATTGACTGATTTTTATGGAATCATGGCTTGATTTCGGATATCTTGAAAGATGACATGGCTCTAGGAATACAACTATATTTTTTGTGTACGAGTACCCCTAGAACTCGATGGAAGAAACTAACACAACATGACTTACTTGATCATGAGAACAGAGTTCACAATTCAAAACATTATAAGTAAGGGATATTATACCTCATGAAATCCTCAACATCTTATACATGGTAAGGAGTGCACACATAACATGTACATATTGTCTTACTCAATTATCATGAATGCTTTATACCAAAACAATAAAAACAAAAAAATGGCATGGAATTCATATCAAATTATTATAACTAACATTGGCTTGCCATTTAGATACTATTGAGCCATGGGAGCATGATTTCTAGCATCCTAAGCATTTTATCAAACCCCTTGCATGCACTCTTTAAGGAATATGTGTGTCTTATGAATTTTCACTATATTTAACCACCCAATTCATGGATTCCAACTAACATGATCATAACCTTCATGAAAATACAATCAAAATACTATTATATAGCACAAATAACAAACACCAACATGAGTATGATCTTATCACCACAAACAACCATAATTTAGTATTTAAAGATTGATTCTTGAACTCCACGGACGAAAGGAATCCATGGATGAACACTATACAAACCATAGATTAAGAATTCATGGAATTTACAGTGGAATTTACTTGAAACTTGAAGCCCTAATTGAAACCCTAGACTTGTTCTTGACTGCTCTTGAGAGAGTTTCAGGAAAGGGAGTACATTGTGGTGAAATATGGCATTAATCCCGTGTTTTTATCTTATATAGGGGTGGAGAGTTGACTAAATACTCCTCAAAGCTCGAAATAAAATGCTGAAAACTGGGTGCCCTAGCTATAGGCCTCGCGGTGCGACCCCTAATCAAGTTGATTGGGCATCGCGTCGCGACCCCTATGCAACTTGACTGGGACTCGCGACGCGGGGCCATCGCGATATCCTACTGTTTTGAAATGTAAACATGCCCTAAACGAGTTCTAAAAATTTTGAGACTCACCCTGAGTGTACTAACACTTTTCCCCATCGCAACGAAACTTGAAAATCCTAAACCGAAGGTTAGGAAAGTCATCAAATAAATCCCTGAAGTTTGGAGGTCTAAACTGAGACTAAGTGTTAAACTTTATCAAAATTTGTCTAAGTCTTGAGTCTTGTAGAGACAAATGAGCTGAATTCTAGACTTAGCATTTTATGAGGTCTTACAATATCTCCCTCTTGGGAACATTCACGCTCAAATAAGAATCAACTGAGAGGGGATAAAAGACAAGATGAACATGAACTGAACATGAATGACTGAGACATGACTTTATGACTGACATGATAATTATACTTAACTCATACATATCTGATGCATGGATAACAAATACATGAATGTGTGACTGCATGTTCTGATAAACTGAGTTTCTCAAGATGAGAATGCATAGATGATGCATGATTTTTATAACTTAACTAATACATGAATGCATGATTGAGTATGCAATGGTAATAGATACCAAGTTTATGATGGGAACATGAACATAAAACTGAATAAGCTTAAGGAAAACTATTACCTTGAGCTTGATATGAATTGACGGAGAAGAGGTGAGGATACTTGGTATGCATATCTACTTCTGTTTCCTAAGTAGCTCCCTCATGAGACTGATTTCGCCAAACAACTTAACTAGAGGGACTTCTTTGTTCCTCAATCTATGAGCCTGATAGTCTAAGATTTTGAATGGAATCTCTTCATAAGAGAGGTTGTTCTGAACGTCAATGCTCTGAATAGGGACTACAACTGCTAGGTCACCTATGCACTTCTTGAGAAAAGAGACATGGAAGACTGGATGAACTGAGGCTAGATCTGAAGGCAATTCGAGCTCATAATCTACCTTGCCAAAGTGACTGAGAATCCTAAAGGGACTGACATATCAAGGACTGAGTTTCCCTTTCTTGCCGAACCTCTTCACTCCCTTTATGGGAGAGATCTTGAGATAGACATAGTCATTGACCTCAAAGTCGATATCTTTTCTATGAACATCTGCATAAGACTTCTATCGGCTCCGAGCAGCCCGGAGTCTCTCTCTGATCAACTAAACTTTCTCTAAGGCATCAAATACTAAGTCAAAACCTATAACTGAGGCCTCACTAACTTCGAACCAACCGATTGGAGATCTACACCTCCTACCATAGAGATCTTCGAATGAAGCTATTTGAATACTAGAATGATACTGGAATGATAGCTATTGTTGTATGAAAACTCAATCAAAGGCAAGTGGTCATCCCCACTTCCCTTGAAATTAATTGCATATGCCCTTAGCATATCTTCAAGAGTCTGAATGGTCCTTTCTGCTTGACCATCTGTCTAAGGATAAAACACTGTACTGAGATGGACTTGGGTACCAACACCCTTTTGGAATGCCTTCCAAAAGTGAGAGGTGAACTAGGTACCTCTGTCTGAGATGATAGACAGTTGAACACTGTGTAATCTGACCAACTCCCTGATATAGAGTTTGGCATAATCCTCGGCTGAATAAAAAGTATGAACTGGAAGGAAATGAGCTGACTTGGTCATTCTGTCTACAATGATCCAAACTGAATCATGCTGGTGACGAGTCTGAGACAAACCCGTCATGAAATCCATGTTCACTTCTTCCCACTTGCAAGTAGGAATGGTGAACTCCTACATGGTACCACTAAGATTCTGATGCTCTATCTTAACCTACTGACATGTAGAGCACTTTTCCACAAACTCTGCAATATCCCTCTTCATCCCACTCCACCAATAGATCTCCCGCAGGTCACAGTACATCTTAGTGGACCCTGGATGAATAGAGTATCGCACACCATTCACTTCTGCAAGAATTAGCTGCCTTAAGTCATCTATATCAAGAACACAAAGACGTCCCTGACAACGAATGAAACCATCTCCCCCTTGGGAGAAAACCTCTACTTTCTGATTCTGAACTAACTCTTTTAGCTTGTTAAGGCTAGGATCCCTGTCTTTCTTTTCTTTCACCTCGAAAACTAGAGATGACTCTAAACAACTCTGAGCACATACACCACCCTCTGAAGAGTCAACTAAGCGAACACCTAGTCTGGCAAGCTGACGGATTTCCTGGGCTATCCTCTTCTTTCCATCCTCCACGTGAGAAACACTACCCATGGAGAGTCTACTGAGAGCGTCGGCCATAACGTTGGCCTTTCCCGAATTATAAAGAACACTCATGTCATAATATTTCAAATGCTCTAACCACCTTATCTGACGAAGATTAAGATCTTTCTGAGAAAAGACATATTGGAGACTCTTATGATCTGTGAAGACATCTATATGGAATTCGTATAGATAATTCCTTCAAATCTTTAAGGAAAATACTACGGCTGCTAACTCAAGGTCATGAGTAGGATAATTCTTATCATGGGGCTTTAATTGTCTGGAGGCATAGGCTATGACCTTACCATGCTGCATGAGGACATAACCTAGACCCACTTTGGATGCATCACAATAGACTACGAAACCGTCTGAACATCTGAAAGAGCTAGAACTGGAGCTTAAGTGAGTTGAGTCTTCAACTCTTGAAAACTCTTCTCGCAAGAATCTGACCACTGAAACTTGACCTTCTTCTGAGTCAATCTGGACATAGGAGATGCAATAGAAGTAAATCCCTCGACAAACCATCTATAATAGCTAGCCAAACCCAAGAAACTCTTCATATCTGATGGAGATATAAGGTAAGGCCAGTTTCTTACCGCTTCAGTTTTCTGAGGATATACTCTAATGCCATCACCAAAAATAACATGGCCAAGTAATGCTACTAATCTTAGCCAAAATTTGCACTTACTAAACTTGGAGAAAAATTGATGATCTCTGAGAGTCTGAAGAAAAATCCTAAGATAGTTTGAATGATCACGCTCTGTGTGAGAATACAAGACTATGACAAATATGTCCAATTACTGCTTGAACACCCGGTTCATCAAGTCCATCAAAGCTGCAGGGGCATTGGTAAGACCAAAGGACATAACTAGAAATTTAAAGTGACCATACCGAGTATGAAAATCTATCTTCGGGATGTCACATTCTCTAACTCTGAGCTCATGATAGCCTAACCTGAGGTCTGTTTTGGAGAAATAACTAGCACCTTAAAGTTGGTAAAAAAACTCATCTATTCTAGGAAGTGGATACTTGTTCTTGACCGTAACTTTGTTGATCTGACGGTAATCGATACACATCCTGAGAGAAACATCTTTCTTGCGCACGAATAAGACTGGTGCACCCCATGGGGATACACTGGGCCTAATGAATCCCGTATCTAAGAGATACCAAGACTGTTCTTTCAGTTCCTTGAGTTCTGCTGGTTCCATTTTGTATGGAAGAATAGAAATAGGTTAAGTTTCTGGGAGAAGGTCTATGCCGAAGTCTATTTACCTTTCGGGAAGAATGCCTAGAATATCTTCGAGAAAGATATTTGAATATTCATTAACCATTGGGACTGATTCAAAGCTAGGAGATTTAGAACTGAAATCTTTAACATGCATGAGATGATACACACACCCCTTAGAAATTATTTTCCTTGCCCATAGGTAGGAAACAAGCTGGACCCTGAAAGATGAAGTACTACCCTTCCACTCTAGGACGGGCTTATTCGGGAACTGAAACTGGACTATCCTATTTCTGTAGTCGACTGTGGCATAGCAGGAATAAAGCTAATCCATGCTGAGAATGACATCAAAATTAGTCATCTCTAACTCGACTAAATCTGCCAAGTGGATTTTTGAAATATCATAACCGGGTAGTTCCTATATACCCACCTAGCTATGATGGTTTTACCCACTGGGTAGCTACTATAAAGGGCTCTGCTAAAATTTCGAGACCGATTACTAAATCGCTTGCTATGTAATGAGTAACAAAAGACAAGGATGCACCTGGGTCTAACAAAGCATAAACATGAACATGGAAAATCTATAACGTACTAGTAATGACATCAGAAGAATTTTTCAATTCCTGTCGAGTCTGAAGAGCATAGAGTCTGTTTGGGCGTGGCCCACTAGTAGCACTGGAAGTGGAACCCTGCTAGTTCGGGCAACCGGACTGGGTTGTGGAATGATTTTGCTGACCCTGTAGACTTGACTGAAGACACTCTCTAATCTTGTGGCCTGGCTTGCCACAACTGAAACAGACATCACTACCAGCTCTGCAAGTACCCTTGTGGTTCTTTCCATAAGTCTGACAGAGGGGATTTGTGCGGGCACTGCTAATACTGCACTAAGATTTAGAGCCTGGTGCTCTATCTCTGTTGTTGTCTCTGAATTTTGGCACTGGGGCACTGGCGGAGGAAGGAGCTGGAACTGCTGACTTAGGATGAAATTGCGAATGGTTTCCTCCCTCTAATTTGGGTTGAGCAAATTTGAATCTCCCTGATCTTGCTCTCTTATTTTGCCTCTCCCTAGTCCTAACCTTCTACTCCTCTATCTGCTGAGCATGGGTCATGAGCCTGGATAAAGTCATATCACTGTTCAGCATCGCAGAACTATACTTATTTACCACGCTATCATTTACCCCTGACACGAACTTGCTCATCTTAGCCTTGTTGTCTGCAACCACATAAGGGTAATATCTAGCTAACTGAGTAAATCTAAGAGAATACTCCTTAACCGTCATATTTCCCTATCTGAGGTTGATGAACTCAAGAACTTTGGCCTCCCTCAGCTCTTGGGGAAAGAATCTGTCTAAGAAAACTGTGACAAATTCCTCACACTCAAAAGGACCTTCATCCTCTAACCTCTCATACTTCCACTATTTGTACCAACTATGAGCCATATCGTGCAACTGGCATGCAGCTAACTCAACACTCTCAACAGAAGTAACACCCATGATGTCAATGATCTTCTGGACTTGGTCAATGAACTCCTGAGGTTCTTCATCATACTTAGGACCGAATAAAGATGGAGGGTTCATCCGGGTGAAATCCCAAATCCTAACTGCGACTGAGTTGGCCACTGGATTGGCCAAAATAATTGGTGGCCGTTTATTCTGGGAAGCCACAGACTGAGCAAGTGTGGTGAATACAGCTCTAAACACTACATGAGAAACATGTTCACCCAAAGGGTCTTCGGGCTGAGGAGTTGGCTGGTTTCTTATCTTTGGAGCCATATTCTGAAACAAGAGAAGAACGGATTAGACTGAGATTTTAACGTGAGATTATACTCACTAGCACGATATGAATACTGAAATAAGAGAAACTATTCCTAAAACATCTTATCGCCTCATACACATAAATATGGTGCGCAACACAGACTCTACTAGATGTGGCTTTCAGACTTCCTAGGACTGTATTGAACCTTAGGCTTTGATACCAAGTTTGTAACGCCCCAATTTGCTGAACCAGAATGCTACATGGTGCTTATGATCTTGAGGGACCACAAGCTAACCCATAACTTATATTTGTACCTGTATACTATAATACATAATGTAATAATGTGGAAAATATGAACAATTGGCCGTAAGGTTCAACTGAATAACGTGTTTGACAAAAACATAACATTATATGGGATAATGAATACCCTAAATGACTGAAGCCTAAATCAAATCTGAACTAAATCTGAAACCCTCTAAGTATTTTTTGAATAAGGAGTTGAAGGAATATGTATCCAACTAACTCCGTAAACTGAAATCTAACTAAAATAATAAATGAATCAAATCATATCGTCCTTGAATGAAGATGACTCACTGCTACTCTGCGGCTGGAATGCTACTGCTGATTTGGAACTCGTGTCTCTAAACCTATGGTGTAACATGAAAACAAAGCACCATAGCATGAATGCATCAGTACAACTAAAATTACTGAGTATACGAGTGAGGTAGGCTAAGTGCAAAAGGGTTTACATGCATGAACAATGCTAACTGACTGACTGATATGAACGTAAGAGTGCAAACATACATACATGGTAACTGAGATCGTGATTACATGATAACTAGATCTGTATGCTAATACATGGTTTACTGATAACTGACATGACTAGAACTGTATTCTGATAACATGGGTGATTGTGTCTGACAGTCCTAAATTTGATGGAACTATCTGAGTTCCATACCATAACTGAATCTGACTGTATTTGACAGTCCTGGTGTACTTGATATCTGAAGAACTATCTGAGTTCTTTTACTGAGACTTAGTATGAAACTGTGGGAGGTAGTTATTTAACCGACATACCCCAATAACGCATATAGCTAAGTTAGCATCCAATCTCTGCCCCGACTGGATGGGTGTCAATACCGCGCCACTGGTAAGGACAGCTATGAGTGACCCATATTTGGCAGGTACTCAAATGAGAATGGTGGGAACCCTAAATTGACAGGTTAATCCACCTCATCAACCCTAAACTTACAGGTTAATATGTCTCAACCTACGCTGGCTACATAGTTCTGGAACACAAGGATGGCTGCTAAGAATCACACCCTAAACTGGAAGGTGAGTTCCCATCCTTGGGTTCACTCCGTGCTAACTTCTACTCCCATCTGAAGAGACTGAACATGATTTAACTAACTGCACGTGGACTAAGCTTACTGAATTCTATTGACTAACAGAACACTATTGATATTTGATAACTGACTGAGATCGTGAGATTTTCTAAGTCACAAAACTGATTGATTTCTATAGAATCATGGCTTGATTTCAGATATCGTGAAACATGACATGGCTCTAGGCACACAATTATATTTTTTGGGTATAAATACCCTTAGTACTATATGGAAGAAAACTGACACAATATGACTTACTGGATCATAAGAACAGAGTTCACAATTCAAAACATTATAAGTAGGGGAATTTATACCTCATGAAATCCTCAACATTTTATACATGGTAAAGAGTGCACACATAACATGTACATATAGTCTTACTCAATTATCATGAATTCTTCATACCACAATAATAACAACAAAACAATGGCATGGAATTTATATCAAATTATCATGGCTAACATTGTCTTTCCATTTAGATACTATTGAGCCATGAGAGCATGATTTCTAGCACACTAAGCATTTTATCAAACACCTTGCATGCACTCTTTAAGGCATAAGTGTTTCTTGTGAATTTGAACTATATTTAACCACCCAATTCATGAATTCCATCTAACATGATCATAACCTTCATGAAAATACAATCAAAATACTATTATATAGCACAAATAGCAAACACCAACATGAGTATGATCATATCACCACAAACAATCATAATTTAGTATTTAAAGATTGATTCTTGAACTCCACGGACGAAAGGAATACGTGGATGAACACTATGCATACCTTAGATTAAGAATTTGTGGAATTTACAATGGAATTTACTTGAAACTTGAATCCCCAATTGAAACCCTAGACTTGTTCTTGACTGTTCTTGAGAGAGTTTCAGCAAAGAGAGTATATTATGGTGAAAATGGAATTAATCCCGTATTTTTGTCTTATATAGGGGTGGAGAGTTGACCAAAATACCCTTGAAAGATCGGACTAAAATGCTGAAAATTGGGTGGCCTCGCTATAGGCCTCGCAGAGCGACCGCTAATCAAGTTGATTGGGCATCGCATCGCGACCCCTATGCAACTTGACTGGGCCTAGCGACGCGGGGCCATCGCGATATCCTACTATTTTGAAAATGCAAACAAGCCCTAAACAAGTTTTAAAAATTTCAAGACTCACCCCGAGTGTACTACGACCTTGTCCCATTGCAATGAAACTTGAAAATCCAAAAATAAAGGTCGGGAAGTTCCTCAAATAAATCCCCGAAGTTTGGAGGTCTTAAATGAGACTAAGTGTTGAACTTTATCAAAATTTGTCTAAGTCTGTAGGCTTGTACAACCAAATGAGTTGTATTCTAGACTTTGCATTTTATGGGGTCTTACAAGTACTTTTGGTTTGGGGTCAAAATAGGCCCCCGGAATGGGTTCTTGAAAAAGAAGAGAAAAATTAAAAATTTAATTCAAAAATGTATTCCTCACATTTTTAGAAACCTATGGATAAAAACCCAATCCAAATCGAGTCAAAAACGAGATTCAAATCAAAGAAAAATCATTTTTGAGCTTTAACGGGTAAAATTTTTTAAATCCGAATTAAAATCAAGAATCGGAGTTGTTTTGAAGGTTAAATTAATGAAAATCTAGTAATTCTAAGATAAAAATATTATTCAAGTGAAAAGGAGTGAAATTGGGGTTTAAAATCAAGCCCTAAGATTTTTGGGGTTTTGAGAAATTAATCAAAATTTTTTGAAGAAAAGGTGAATTTTTACCTTATATTCGTAATAAAATCAAGAAATAGATGTTAATATAGCTTCCTGAGCTTCCACCAGTTTCTCTTTTAAGCTCCCACACTATTTTAGGGTTTAACTCTCAAAACGAAAGATGAAAAATGAGAAAAATGAGCACAAAACTTCTTTAAATAGTGCAGAAAAATCTGCACAGTTTTTTCCCCTTCCGGACAGACTTCGACGAAGTTCCCGAAATTCGTTCGGAGTCCGATATATGAAAAAGAAATATGTAACCACACTAAATTCGATGCTCCAGACTCAAAGTCGATATCAGATTTTCATAAAAACATTGTTTTCACAAAGTTGACCCCAAAAATTCAAAATTCCAATTTTCCAAATTGAGGATCGAAATGAGATTTAAAAGTCATAAAATTACACCAAATATATTATCATCCTAAAATCGATATTTCAGATCTGCTAGTTAATTTGGATTTGGCATTTGAGGTCGTTTCGGCCAATTATGGGTCCTACACCCATATTCTTGACTTTCCAACTTTTCGACCAATAGGCCGAAATGAGCTCAGGTGCATTGAGATCTAAACCAAAGGTCTACCTAGACTAAAATTGATATTATGGATCTGCTTATGCTATCGGAATTTGTGTTCGAGATTGTTTCACTGATGTTTTCACTCGGTGGCCATTTGAAACCAGTAAAGACTTCAAAATAGGGAATTAACTCTAAAAGACAAATGAACTGCCCGATAACTGAACCATCAGTCCCAATAAGTCATAAATGACATGGGAAAGTTACAGAGAAGCTCAAATGACAGAATTAAGCGTATATATGGAAAATGACCTGAAGGGTCATTACAAGTTGAAACAATTCATATTAAATTATTGTTAAGCTAATACCTAAATTGATTTTGATAGAACTAGGGATTAGTACATAAGGTCAACTAGAACTTCAATTGAGTCTTTGTAATTACATGATGTCCGTATTGCATTCCTCCCGACCCAAGCCGTCTATAGATCACTCTAAGTTAAAATGATTCGTATTAACTTATTTCTAAAATAATACCTAAATTTATTTATCTAGAACTAGGGATGAGTACATAGGGTCAACTACAACAATTGAGTCCTTGCAATTGCATGATGTTAGTATTGTGTTCCTCCAGACCCGAGTCATTGATCGATCACTTTGAGTTGAAATGTTTCGTATTAACTTAATATTGAGCTAATACCTAACTCAATTTAGATAAAACTAGATAAGAGTACATAGGTTCAACTACAACTTCAATTGAGTCTTTGCAAATTGAAATTGCATGGTGTTGGTTTTGCGTTTCTCCTAACCTGAGTCGTCGATTGATCTCTCTAACTTGAAATAATTTGTGTTAACTTATTGTTGAGATAATACCTAAATTGATTTAGATAGGACTAGGGATGAGTATATAGGGTCAAATACAACTTCAATTAAGTCTTTACAATTGTATGATGTTGGTATTGTGCTCCTCCCGACCCGAGTCATCAATCGATCACTCTGAGTTGAAATGATTTGTATTAGCTTATTGTTAAGATAATACCTAAAATAATTTATCTAGAACTAGGTATTAGTACATTGGGTCAACTACAACTTCAATTGAGTCTTTGCAATTGCATTATGTTGGTATTGCGTTCCTCCCGACCCGAGTCATTGATCGATCACTCTAATTTGAAATGTTTCGTATTAACTTATTGTAGAGCTAATACCTAAATTTATTTATTTAGAACTAAGGATGAGTACATAGGGTCAACTATAACTTTAATTGAGTCTTTGCAATTGTATGATATTAGTATTGCGTTCTTCCCGACCCGAGTCGTCGATCGATCACTCTAAGTTGAAATGATTCATATCTTTTAAAATTTTAAAAATTAATTAATATCAATTAGGAAAAAATTAACAATTTCAAAATTTGTCATTCTTTTTCAAAAATACAAATCAACCCATACAAATCATCCATTTGCGAGAAAAACGTTTCATCATTTCAAATCTCAAGTTCCTGATCTTTTCTTTCTCTCTACAAAATGAAGACAACAAATTTTCAACATATTACTCATCCCTTCAAAACAAATTTATTTTCTTCCCATTTCTGACCATATAGTTGTTATTCTTAACTTCATTCTCATTTGTGTCCATTATTTTTTGTGTTCGCAGGTAGCAGAGTTCGAGAAGAGTTCTACATTTGTTCATTTTTCTTAAACTTAGGAATTTTAGATAATGATGAAAAAAAAGACTTTTAGTTGTATTATCTTCGAGAATGGATTAACAATTTTAAGTTTTGATACTAAAAATAAAGGAAGAACCCGTGAAAACCATAGTTTTTATCGTATTATTTCATTAACTATCGTGGCATTGTTGGATGGTGTTTGTGGTGTTGGTGGTGGTTTCGGTATTGGTGGTCTTGGTGATGGGGTAGGTGGTCTTGGTGTTGGTATTGGTGGCTTTGATGGTGGTGTTTGCGTTCTTGGTTGCCTTGGTGCGGGTATTCATGGCATTGGTGGTGATGTTGGGTGGTCTTGGTGTTTGGTATTGGTATTGGTGGTAATGGTATTGGTGGTTTTGGTGGAATTGGTAGTGGTGTTGGTCTAGTGGTCTATCTATTGCAACAGGTGGAACATCTGTTGGGAGATATTATATTGGTCTTCAAACAGATTCCCCATCTGTTCCAACTGATTGGTTATCCGTTGGAGTATTTATTTGTAATGTGGCATATAATAATTTATTGAAATTTGTCTTACCATTTTTTAAGAACTTTTGCAGACATCAAATGTAATGTATTTTTTGTTTTTCTATTTTTTTTCATAGTTAAAAGATGTCTCCCAAAAGAAAAGAAACTAAAAGTGGATCAACTTCTGACCACCCAACAAAAAAGGCTAGAGTACAGATGGATTCGGAGGAACTTCCTGAACAATCTCACACAGGGAAAAATAAAGCTGAGGAAGGTTATGAAAAGGGAGGTGGAGAAGGGTATATAGAGGTTGGTGAGGAAGATAAAAGTAAGGATGAAGGAGAAGATAAACAAAATGATAATGCATCACCAATGGGGCATGAATTAAGATCGAAATTCTAGCATGAGGCTGTCAAAACTATTAGTATTAACAGGTTTCAAGTTGTGTTGCCGATAGATGAACTTCTAGAACAAATTGGTGATCTTTTAATTAACTGTTAGTTGGGGAAACTTTTTGATGACTTTAGGAATATTATGAAGAACAAAAACATAGATGAACTTTTTAAGGAGAACTGCTTTGGACGCTTTCTTGAGCTTCCTGAGGACCATACTACCCATTTTGAAATGAGCATGGTATATGATCTTCTCAAAAGCAAGATCAAGTACGTAAGGGATGATAAAGATTCGAAGGAAGGGGGCAAAAAGATGGATAAAGTCTTGATCAACTACTATGGCATGCCAGTTTGTTTTGGCTTGAAAGAGTTTTCCATAGTGACAGGATTGAGATGCGATCGTCCAGAAGAACCTCTCATTAAGGAAATTCCCCGAAAAAGGTCCAAGGCAAGTAGGACAAACAAACCACCACCATCAAATAGACGGAAGGCATTGTCCAAGCAACCATCTACCAAAACCAACAAACGCAAAGATAAAATAGATGGGCTGTTGGACATTGATGGACCTAGATACAAAGTGGAATATTTAATATAAGATGTCAAGGACAAAACCATACCAAAATAGTACAGGGAGAAATTATGATTAGTTTGGTTTGCCCATTCCCTTATATTGGCAAGAGACGTCAAGAAAATCATAGAAGAGATTTGTTGGCGCTTGCTGAGGATTTTGAGAAATTCAATGATTATCCTAGGGGATATGACAACTAAAACTTGACTTTCAAATATTTATTGACAAAGCTATCCCTAAAGATGATAACATTATATGGTTTTCCTTGGGCTTTCATGGGAAATTTAATCACTATTTGTTTACTCATCCATTATTCTATATTGAATAATTATTATGACTTTTTTTGCTTGTTTTCTAGTTACATATTTTAGTCTTGGGAATTTGAAGTCATTCCACCCCACCAAAAGTAGGTCAAGGATAACTCGGATGAGGTTTCCTATCAAAAGATCCTTATGTGGTTGGCTGCAAAGAGTAGCACAAAAATTAAGGAGACTGATCTTTTTAACACTCCAGATGATACAGTACGTCTTATTTTAAGTAAAATAATTTGACTCAAAGAAATATATTAAAATAGATGTTCCATCTGTTGTGAAAAATAGATCGTTTGTTGCAATAGATTACCCATCTATTGTAACTGGTGCAACAAATAGGTAATCTGTTACGACAAATAATCCATATTTTGCAACATATTAACCATTTGTCGCTCTGGTTCTCTGAACACAACTCAACATATTACCTATTTACTACAAATTATGCAACAGATGGGTACTCTAATGTAACATATTGTTAATTTGTTATGACATATAGATCAGCTATTGCAACAGATAGATCATCTATTGCATAAGTTGACTGTGTTAATATGTAACCCAACTAACTGCAAATTATCATTATATGATTTAAATGTATGTGTCTTTTTTATAGGTTGTGTATCCTATGATCGTGCCTACTGAGAAGGCATTATTTTTGTAAACTTTGTATAAATAATTGCCTATCATGTATCTATATTATTCTTGTGTTCGTAACTTGGCCTTCTTTCGGACGTAGTAAAAAATAAAATCGATATGATGCACATATTATCATACATTTCAGATTACATGACGATAAAATTAATACAAAGATGCAATTAAATAAAGTGTTCATTAATAGTAATATGTATGTCATTTAAACATCATCATTCCAGCAAGTTTGGGGTTGTGACATCAAATAGAACAAATCCTTCATTTGGGGATGTGTAAAAAAGAAGTCGAACATATCAAAACCAAGACCCAATTTGTTCACTTTGTAGTGTTCGTAATTTTGTTTTCTACATGATTTATATGTGTTAATGTCAATTTTTTACAACAAGAATTGTATAAATTAAAAATTATTTATGTACCTGCTGGCATGATACTTTAACATCCCATTTGCAATCCATTCTAAAAAGTTATTGATCAACTTTATTAGTTTTTTGGAGTCTCGTCTGAGTTGTTGAACCCTTCAAATGGGTAATTCTTCCATTCTCCCAAACTGACTGGCTCTACTTTTTCTTCTTCTTTTGAAGTATTTGATGGATTATCAACTGTGATATTATTTTGTTCAACAGTAACTTCTAATGTGACATCCACCTAGAAAGTCAGAATTGTCAATACCAATCATAGATACAACATATTATATATGTTTTACAACAGATGGATCATTTGTTGGGACAAATTCGAATAGGTAAGGAGGAGTTGTACGATAATTTCGAACAGATGACCAATTTATTGAAACATATGACTCATTTGTTGGTACAAATTAAAACAATACAAAGATCTGTTTGATTTGCTGAAACAAACGGATAACTGTTGCAATGGATGTTGCATCTAATGTAATAGGTTAGACAACTATTGCAACAGATGAATATATATGTTTGATAATTTACAGCAGATATATCATCTATTGAAATAGATATGTGTCTGTTTGTTTTTTAGTATAGATGATATACATTCACCTTCTTCAGCTCATGATGCTCTGCTATGGACCTTGTACATTGATCAAAGGTGCAAGATAAGGATAGAAGAGTTGTAATTTTTCTTTTTTCGATGCTTGTTGATTCCTGTGAAATTTCTTTCCTTCTCCTCTTAGCCAACTTAATCTCTAGTAGAGTGAATGGATATGAAATCCTCTTTGATGGAATGATACCCCTCTTAGACGTCAATTTCATTACAGAAATAGTTAATGTATTAATAGTATTAATCACTCCACCATATTTGTCCTTGCAGTCTTGACATTTGCATGCAGAACATTCACTAGAAGGGGAAAAATCTATAAAACCAAAATAATCATAGTCATAATAGCTTGTTGTTTCAAAACTATAAGAGGTGCATCATTAGCCCCAACAGTAGCACCACTACCACTACCATCATCAACAACAACAAACCCATCCTCCAAAAAAAAAATTCTTGTGATGGTTGTTTCCTTAAACAATTCTTTTTTATTCTATTAATGACCTTCAACTCTTGATTATTATATTCAACTCTTGATTGGTCAGAAAAAGACACGGATGGAAAATCTAAAATAAATCAATACATATATTAGAATGATTATGAAATCATTTATAAAAATCATTAATTTAAACAATAACTTAATTAGAATTAGACTTACTGCTTCCTTCGAAGGGTTGAAGAGATCAAGAAATTTTGCTTTTTTATAAATTTTGGCCAACAACCATCTTAGGATTCTTGGATAGGAAACCTCTTCTTGGTAAGTCTTCATATACCCAAGCTTATGAAATAACGCCAATAAATCAAAAACATTATTGAATAATAAAATGAATCATATTTGTAATACCCCAAAAAATCCAAATCAATATTAGCACCCTATTTCAAGATTATGCATAGTACATAATGGTTATTTGATAGTTTAATAATCAAGTTTGATGTCAATTAAGGTCTCAAATACGACATAGCTATTAGGCAAATCAGAACTCTCCTTACCGATTGAATTATTAGGAAGGATATTGGTATAGTAAACTTCAAATAAGCATATCTATTGTTACACTATAAATTTTTGATCTCATAACCCACCAACAGATAGATAATTGAATTATCTTTCCAACAATACAATTTTTTCCCAAATCCAACAGCGGAGAAAAAAGTTATACCCATTTTACTCCAACATGTTAGCCTGGCAACTATGTGAAGACATGAGCTGGCGGCTTATCACATATTTGATGACTTATCAGCTAATTTCGTTAGACTTAGGTAGAAATTCATAAATTCCAGCATCTAGTAATGACATGAGCTGATGGCTTATCACATATGTGATGACATCAACCCAATGTCGCCAACTGTAGAATTCAGCATTTTCCAAATGGATTTTGAGGAGGTATTTTGGTATTTACCCTTCACCCCATAGATCCATAAACACTGAATCCAACCTCCATTTCACCAAAATATATTTATTTCTTCCAAATTCTATCAAGAACAAGAACAAGGGTTTCAACTTGAAGGCCCAAATCCAAGAGATTCCACCATAAATCTTTAAGGAACTTTCAACTAAGGTATGTTAAGTGTTCATCCTTGGGTATCCTTTCTCCCTGGGATTTCAAGAATCCCTTTTAAACTTCAAGTTAGTTTATTTCATAGCTCTCATGTTAGATCTAAATTTAATCTTGCTTATGATGTTAAATTGAGTTTTAATTCCATGATTTAGCTCAAGATTCATGAAAACTAGTTAATGGTGGTGTGATTTTTATGAACCTCATGTTGAACTCTAGAATAAAAAGTTAGATGTAGTATACATGATTTGATTCAAGTGTATTCATGATTATAACATTGATTGGGTTTCTAATCTATGATTAAGTGCAAGATTTATGTGAAATTAATAATTATATGTGTAGTATCATGTGAATTCATGTTAGAGCTTTGAAATTGTGAACTTGGTGTTGAAATTGTGATACTCATCCGTTGATTAGTATTATGTGCAAATACTATGCCTTCCAAGTGTTTGATGAATCGTTTATATGAAATAAACAAGAGAAATTATATCATGTATGCAGGTATACTAGTTCATTCCACTCAAGCGTTTGATAAAATACCTCTATAGTTGCATTATGAACAAATATGCATAGTTATTCTTTTCAAGAATATGTGATGCTTTACTTTTATGTTATCGAGTACTAGGGGTATTTAATACCCGACAATTTGGTTGTGTGCCTAGAGCCAATGTCATGTTTTCACGATACTCTTAGTCAAGCCATAATCAGTAGAATTCAGTTAGTCTCATGATTTAGGAAAACTCTGTAACTTTGGTATCAGTTTAGTAATCTCAGAAATCTCATAAACTCAGTTAGTTAATAGATTCAGTAATATTTCATCAGTCTACGAAACTCAGTAAATCTCAATCCAGAATAGTTCAGTTCAAACCTCAGTAGCATGCAATGTTCAGGTACAGATATCACTCATGGGTTAGTTAGTGTTCCTTTGGGATTATTAGCACTGTCTAGCGTTTCGGGTCCCAGATTTGGGGAGTTAAAAACTTGATATCATAGCCTAAGGTTCAACAGTATTCGAGGAAGTCTGAAATCTGCATCTAGTAGAGTTTTGTCCATGGGTGTGTTATGCGCCACATTTATTTGTAGTAAGCTATGAGATATTTTAGGAATAGTGTCCCTTCTTTCAGTATTCATGTCGTGCTAGTGAGAATAAACACAAAGTTAAACTCTCAATCTAATCTATTTCTCTTCCTTTTACAGCACATGCCTTCTAAGAAGGGTAACAAAAGGAGAACTAGAAACAAGTCATCACATCAACCCATTCAGGCAGATCCACTGGATGATCATGTCTCTCACGTAGAGTTCAGAGATGCATTCACTACTCTAGCTCATTCAATTACTGCCCGGAATGAACGTCCAACTGTCGTTCAGGCCAACACAGTGGCCAATTCTGCTGCAGCCAGAATTCAAGACTTTACTCGAAGGAATCCTTCGTCTTTTATCGGGTCTAAATCAAAT
Organism: Capsicum pubescens; assembly: GCA_030864215.1. Taxonomy (NCBI): domain Eukaryota; kingdom Viridiplantae; phylum Streptophyta; class Magnoliopsida; order Solanales; family Solanaceae; genus Capsicum; species Capsicum pubescens. The sequence continues at coordinate 72,135,997 of CM061541.1, read as the reverse complement.
GAGGACCCATAGGAATTTCTTGATCAGGTTCTGAAAGTTACAGATATTATGGGGGTGACTTCTTGTCAGAGTTCTAAGATAGCTGCATATCAGTTGCAAGTTATGGATCACACATGGTTTTAGCAGTTGAAATTAGACAGGGCAGCAGATGCAGGGTCCATAGACTGGGAGGAATTTGTAACCATATTCTTTGATAGATTCTTTCCCCAAGATCTTAGATAATCTAAGGGGTTAGAATTTATCAACCTCAGGCAGGGCAACATGACGGTAAAAGAGTATTCTCTTAAGTTTACTCAATTAGCCCGATATGCTCCTTATGTAGTTGCAGATAGCAGGATCAAGATGAGTAAGTTTGTCTTTAGGGTGAACGATAGTGTGGTGAATGAGTGTAGGTTTGTGATATTGAATAGTGACATAAACATAGCTAGGCTTATGACCCACAATCAGCAGATAGAAGAGACCAAGATTAAGATAAGAGAAAAGCGAAATAAAAGAGCAAGGATAGATAGTTTAATCTTTGCTCAGCCTTAGTCAGAGGGAGGAAACTTTTCTTAGTTTTGTCTTAAGTCATCAGTTCCAGCTCCTTGTTTAGATACTACACCAGTACCAAGGTTTAGAAATGACAGTTATGATGGGGCGCTAGGCTCCAAAACCCAGGATAGTGTGAGCAGGGGTCTTACCTATCCGCTTTGTGGAGAATGTGGTAAGAATCACCTAGGTACGTGTAGAGTCGGTAGTGATGTATACTTTGGATATGGTAATACAGGTCACAGGATATGGGAGTGTAGAGTTCTAGCTTAGAGGGGTAAATATTTGCTTCAGTAGGGCGCCACTTCCAGTACCACTAGTGGTCAGCATCAGAACAGATTCTATGCACTTCAGACTCGCCATGATCGGGAAAGTTCCCCATACATAGATTTGGGTACGATATTAATATTTTATCTTCATGATATTCTTTTTAAGATCCCTTTCTTCTTTAAGTTTTTAGTATGAATTAGTTTGAACAACCAGTAATTCAGTTTAGCATTCAGACATTCAGATTCGTATAGTTTATTTACTCATTTTTTCATCTAATCATGCTATCAGAAATCTCATGAATGTAACTATTCCAAGATAGAGTATCCTAGTAGTTGCGAGTAAAACTCAATTCATGCATCATGCATTAGTTTCAGCTCCAAGATGTTTACTTACGATCCAGTTCGTAGGTGCCTTGTGCATCACATCAGTTTTCGCAAGTATTTCATTGAAGTATTTTTAGAAGGACATAGTGTCCCAAGGGTAAGATACCCTATAACTCCTCGACATTATCAATTTCTTAGGATTATTTGATTTTATGTTCAGATTTCCATTATAAACTTGGTACAAAGTACCATTACATATTCCGTCATGCATTCATGTGTCAGCTCAGTCATGTATTCATGCATCAGATATACATGTTCAATATGATAAAACAAGCTTATTAGTCATGTCAGTCAATAAATCATGCTTCAATTGTGCATGTCCAGTATGTACTTTCAATTATCATTTCTGTCAGTCTAATCAGTATCATTCGAGGACAAATGTTCCCAAGGGGGAGATATTGTAATACCCTGAAAAATGCAAATCAATATTAGCACCCTATTTCAACCTTATGCATAGTACATCATGGTTCTTTAGTAGTTTCATGATCAAGTTTGATGTCAATTAAGGTCTCAAATACGTCCTAGCTATTAGGCGAATCAAAACTTTCCTTACCGATTGAATTCTTGGGAAGGATATTGGTATAGTCCACTTCAAACGAGCATATTTCTCATTATACTATGAATTTTTTATCTCATGACCCACCAATAGATAGATAATTGAATTATCTTTCCAACGATACCAATATCGCCCAAATCCAATATTGAACAACATAGTTATACCTATTTTACTCCAGCATGTTAGCTTGGCAACTATGTGACGACATGAGCTGACGTCTTATCACATATCCGACGAATTATCAGCTAATGTCGTCAGCCTTAGGTAGAAAGTAATAAATTTCAGCATCAAGTGATGACATGAGATGACGTCTTATCACATATGTGACGACATCAGCCCAGTGACGTCAACCGTAGAATTTAGTATTTTCCAAATAGTTTTGGAGGGGTATTTTAGTATTTTTCCTTCACACCATAGCTCCATAAACACTGAATTCAGCCTTCATTTCACAAAAATATACTCCTTTCTTCCAAATTCTCTCAATAACAAGAGCAAAGGTTTCAACTTGAAGGCCCAAATCCAAGAGATTCCACCATAAATCTTTAAGGAACTTTTAACTACGGTATGTTAAGTGTTCATCCTTGGGTATCCTTTCACCCTTGGATTTCAAGAATCCCTTTTAAACTACAAGTTAGTTGATTTCATAGATCTCATGTTAGATCTAAATTTAATCTTGCTTATGATGTTAAATTGAGTTTTAATTCCATGATTTATCTCAAGATTCATGAAAACTAGTTAATGGTAGTGTGATTTATATGAACTTCATATTGAACTCTTGAATTACAAGTTAGATGTAGTATCCATGATTGGATTCAAGTGTATTCATGATTATAACGTTGATTGGGTTTCTAATCCATGATTAAATTCAAGATTTATGTTAAATTAATAATTATATGAGTAGTATCATGTGAATTCATGTTAGAGCTTTGAAATTGTGAACTTGGTGTTGAAATTGTGATACTCATGTGTTGATTAGTATTATGTGCAATTACTACGCCTTCCAAGCATTTGATGAATTGTTTATGTGAATTAAACATGAGAAATTATATCATGTATTCATGTATACTAGTTCATACCACTCAAGCGTTTGATAAAATGCCTCGATAGTTGCATTATGAACAAATATGCATAGTTATGCTTTGCAAGAACATGTGATGCTCTACTTTTATGTTATCGAGTCTTGAGGGGAATTTAATACCAGACAATTTAGTTGTGTGCCTAGAGCCAATGTCATGTTTTCATGATACTCTCAGTCAAGCCATGATCAGTTGAATTCAGTTAGTCTCATGACTCAGGAAAACTCAGTAACTTCAGTATCAGTTTAGTAATCTCAGAAATCTCATGAACTCAGTCAGTTAACAGATTCAGTAATATTTTGTAAGTCTACGAAACTCAATAAATCTCAGTCCAGTACGGTTCAGTTTAGTATTCAGTTCATACCTCAGTAGCATGTAATGTTCAGGTACAGATATTAGTCATGGGTTAGCTAGTGGTCCTTCAGGGATTGTTAGCACCGTGTAGTGTTTCGGGTCTCAGATTCGGTGCATTACAATATCATAATAAAAGAAATATTTACCATATAAGTTGATGGAAAGCCATATAATGTCAAGACCCGAGCCGAGACCCTGGCCACGATGAGCATCCCGAGCCATGAAGGTCCAAGCGCCCTTCACTTTCTATACATCATACATATGTTCATATACTATAAAAGGCAATGTGGAAATACATATCGATACGGAATCATGGTAAGATAATATAATTCAAAGGAACAATTCACGATTGAATTCCATAACTTCTAACAATATCTAACAACAGTCTGCAAAATATCTAATACATAGGAACCAATATCTTGTCTAAAACTGGGGCAAGGCCCCTAGTATAGCATAACAGAAGAAAACAACAAAATATGAAAATTAGGCATTCCGAAATAGAGAAGGCTCACCAACTGCAACTTTTGACGCACTCAAGCCTATTTTTGGACGGGACTGTGCCTTAGATCCTGAGATAAAGGGGGTCAATACATATGTACAGGTACGCAGAGAAATAAAAATAATGTACTTTTATACAACATAAGTGAGAGAAATTCATAAAATAGTTTACATACCATATATGAAAAACACATGGGCATACTTGAAATACTTTGAAATATTTCTTTGAAATCATGAACCACTCTTTATGTTACTTCTAAGCTAGATGGTACACCTTACTATCTCTAATTCCATGGGCTATATGGAATTCTCCCTTGACTTCGAGGCCAAGCCTTCAATCCAAGTTTGCCGCAAAGATTAGAGTATCAATAAGGGGAGACACGCAAGAACACACAACATGGTGCCCTGATCCTCAATCAAATAAACATGTAACGGTAGTGCACATGACCACAAAGAATGGATCCTAACCATAGTACCAAATTGGGACTATATAAATCAAGATACACAAGACCATATAGCATGGTACCATAACCCCATGTCGGCAAATCACAGTTTCTATCATTGAGTCTTTCAACTCATACTTTCATTGGGTAAACACCTAACTCTCTTTAAGACCATTTTTAACCTTTTCTAAACATGCATCTTCCTGAATTCAAAATTTGAAAATCTGAGTAAAATCTACATTTTAGTCTGTTCTGAATCTGCTATTGCATTCATCTGTTTGGTATCGTCATACCAAGACTTGCAAGTCATATGTATAATCCATATAATGTTCTTATTTAGATTTTTCAATCAACTCAGTCATTTGACCACCAAAAACATTTAAACAATGCAAAAGAGTCCTTATTTCAAAACATGTACAAAACTTATTCAAAGATTCTCCCTTTTGTATATTTTAACACATGATGGCAAATTCCTTTGCAACTCTTTCAATTATCACCTTGAACATTTATATACAAGAAAACACCCTCTCCTTAATTCATAATCAATATCAAGTCTAAAACAATAGTAAAACACTTATCTCATGCTTCAAGACATGCAATTAAACATCCCACAACATGTGAAATCAAGAGGTATCATAACAAGAGAGGGGTTTCATCATTCATGCTATCGATTTAATCTTTGCAAAACTGAAAATGCATACTTACATATATATATGTGTAAAATCAATTGCAAGGGGAGGCCTCAAGACCAATACAATATATATATCATTGAAAAAGGGTTCCATGATTTTGCAATTCAAAACAATTGTTCAAACCCTTATTATAAACATCATAACATGCTTTTAAAAGATTGATAAAACCATAAATTATTCCCATAGATTTTTTAGGACAGCCCCACATACCTTAATCAATAAAGAATTTGCGAAAAAATTGATCCCTTGAGCTTGAATGTTTAGCCCTAAGTTGTTTTTCTCTTATGGTGTTCTTGGAAGAAGAATTAGGGATATTAAAGAGAGTTAAAACTTTACTAATATCCCTAATTTTGTTTAAGGATAATTAGGGATGGTTTGGAATTCTAAAAAGAATTGATTTCCCTTAAAATAAATTATAAACGTAGTTTTTACTCCCTTGCGCCATATGGAATGCGATGCATTGCCTATGGCCTAAGCTAGGCAATGCTACGCATTTTCCATCCCCTAAAATAGGTTGGGAGTCACATTGCCCATCGTCCAAAATGGGTTGGGCGATGTATTGCCCATGGCACAACAATTCTAGAACCCTTAGGCGACGCACTTTACTTTGCAAAGTCATAACTTTTTGCTCGGGAATAGGATTGAGGAAAAATTGGTATCATTGGAAAGAGGAATCAACGACCTTTCATTTGATAAATAGTAGGCCCCCTAATTCATTATATACTATATTTATGGTCGATGGAAATTGACCAAAGTTTAGACTCCCACTAAAACTCAATCGATAGGAAAGCTTTCAACTCGTCTTTGAGTAAAGGGACCTCTATGATCTCAATTTATGCTCAACTAGATTCCCACACTACATAATTGGTTAACACACTAAATTTGCATAGGATCTATTGCCTTTGGAACTATTAAACGTAGGAATGACAGTTTACATTTTAGCCCAAAATGCGGGTTGTTACATTATCTCCACCTTGGGAACATTCGTCCCCGAATGATGGGTAGGGACTTAACAAAGTTATAAAGTGTAGAATAAAGAACGTAATATTTATTTGAAAATTTTTCCTCAACAAAATATTCAAAGGCATCGCACGATCTTCATGATAACCCCCAGGGAAACGGGTAAGCACAAAACCTGAGATAACGAAACTTGACATCGACATGATCTTGGCATGTGTTTTATGGAACATGATTAAAACATTATAAGACTTGAATTTTTCTAAGATTCCTCGGACTAATTAAGATTGGTACCAGACATTAAGAATATTAGAATTCTCCATCTTACAAGATACAATGAAAAGACTTCAAATTAACGACACTACTTTTCTATGCCCAAATAATAAATTACATGCCTCATCATTTCCAACTTACAATAATCTCAATACACATCTAACCACATATGTTTGAGTCCCACTATATAATACTCCCATGTTAAAGCCTAACTCGGAGAAAAGAGATGCTAGTTTAAGTTATGGGACTCCATACTCTACATCCCCTTAGGAAGATTTACTTCATCTTATCAATCCTGTCAAACACACTCAAGTTTTAAATCAAGGGGTGCTAATCATACATCGCATTGGTTTTTGTTTTCATCAATCATAACTTTCAAGCCTATCATTACTACACCTACTCAAGGATCTCCCATAAAGACCAACAATTCCAAACACTCACACATAAACTTTCTCCACAGATCTCCTTCCTAACTATTTCATATTACAAAAGTGTGTCTCCTCCTTTCCTCTTTCACTTATAATTTTTAGCTAAAGTAATATTTCAAAAGTTTCAACCTTCAAGAACATCCACTCCCCCACCTAACACACTACTACGCTTCTACAAATACCATCATACTAACATTCAGAGGGTCATTGAGGGATTCAAGCATAAGCATCATGAATAGGAGAAAATTCGAGAACTACCATAATTCACCATCTCCCCCTTAGATAAAAGTCACGGTCCTAGACTTGCAGACATATCTCCTAATTAAATCTATAACCTTAACTCTCAACACAATGGGGCACCACCATACACATAAATGCTAAACTCCCCCTTTTTAACTATGCTCTAAAAGTATTGCTTTCCAAGAATGCTACTCTAAATTTTGCTATACTTTAAACCCGTCAACCTACAACTCATAGTGTCATGAGAATACCCGTCCTTTCTCCTTATTACCTAAAAATCTATTCTCTACTATTTAGCACTCTAACATTAGACCACTAATCACATAACCCACAACATAATATAATTTGTAAAACAATCCCAAAGGAACATAACATCTACTTATATTTCCTCAATTCACCTATATTGAGCATCATACAACAACTACTTAGTTTTCCCCATACTATAAAATTCGAGAATGAGAACTAGGTACAAAACCACTTATACACATAAAACCTTATCTAACAACATGCTACCTGGAGGTTAGCGTATTCTCTTTTACCCACGCTCTTATCTACTTATTGACTCAACCATAATTCATTATTGTAACACTAGTCTCGTGTATATATATATATATATCATAATTACCCACTCCTTATTCCACAAGTTGCCAACCTAGGTTATTTCAAATATTGCATCAGGCCCACTAATTTCTTTCCACAAGTCACGCATTAACAATCTTAAGCTACTGTTTCCACCACTACACTCAACATCTTATTGTATAACAAAACCAATTATTTGAAGCATGCCAATACATACACATCTTGGGAAGAAACCGATAACATACCCGTAACAGCATCTGGTAAGGCCTCCGCATCCTGGTGGTTAGCTAAGACATATAATCGGTTGTGACCACCACCGGCATCTGTTTTCGTACCCTTAGGAAGAAGAGTTATGAAAGCCTCTTGGGACTTAGATCCACCTATATTCCCTCCAGCTGAGGGATAGTCCCTCTGAATATGGCTTGGCCACAAGAATAACATGTTCGAATCTCAAAATAACACTTACCTGGATGATTTCTCCCACAATTGCTACATCGAGGGTGTGACCTAAAAGGTTGAGTAACACTCTTATGGGACTAGGTGCCATGAGCTCTAAGCCTATCTCCTAACTGGAACCTCTGATCACCCAAAGTCCTGGGCGCATGTACACTTGATGAAGACTGAGCACTGATCCAAAACTTCTTTTTAGACCACATATTTCCCTAATTACCACCCTGGTGTTGAATGTTATTTTAATCTGTGGACCTAGCTCTCTAAGCTTCACTTTTCTTTCCCCTTACCTCAGCCGACCTCTTTTTTTGCTCTTCTACCTATTGCATGTGCACTGACAACCTGGAAAAATCTGTATCTTTATTCAGCATTGCTCCCTTATATTCCAACACCAGGTCATCCGAGAGACCGGATAGAAACTTTCTCATGCGAGCTCTCATGTTACCCGTCAATTCTGAAGCATACCTGAATAGCTGGGTGAACTTTAATGTATACTCTTTTACACTCACTTACCTTGTTTTAGATTAACAAATTCTTTAGCCTTTTCTTCCCAAAATTCCTGGGGGAAAGAATCAATCTACGAAGGCCTCTACAAACTCAGCCTACAAAGAAGGCTCAATACCACTACCCTTAGAATCCTCTTGTCTAGTACACCACTGATTGGCCACATCCTTCAACTGATAAGCTGCCCACTTAGCCCCTTCAATCTCATTCACATGCATAACTCTAAAATTTTTCTCCAGTTTATAAATGAACCCTTAGGGGTCTTCCTCAACCTTCGTACCAATAAACATAGGTGGGTTCAGCCTCATAAATTGACCAACCCATGTAACCTCAGATGAACTAGACACAAAACCCACATCTTAAGACAGACGGTTCTGAGAGGCCACCAGCTGAGCAATCATATGGATGGACTGTCAGAACTCAGCATCCAAAACTTCCCTCTGAGGAGGATGGGGATGGTTAACACCGGTCCATGGATCCTGAGGTAGACTAGTCGAAACTGGAGGAACTTCTAAAGTAGCAACAAACTCTGGTGCACGAGCTCTATTATAGGTCCGCATCCCATGAGTGGGTCGGACATCCTCTTCTTGGGTATTTTGTTTAATGGTACTATGTGGAGGCATGATCAATATTCTGAAATGCAGGGAATCATTGGTTAGAGGACATTCAGACTTTATAGCACGAACTAAATCATAAAAGAAAGAGAAAAACATTCCTAAATGCCTTGTAGCCTCCTTCCTATAAGTGTGGGGTGCTACACACCCATAAAAAAGCACTCAACCCAATGCGATTACATAGACACCCTAGGAACATGAACCCTGCTCTTATACCAAGTTTGTCAAGACCCGAGATAAGACCCAGGCCGCAACGAGCATCCACAACCATAAAGTCCCGAGTGCCCTTTACTTTCTGGTCATCATACATATGTTTACATACTATAAAAGACAATGCGGAAATACATATCGATATGAAATCATGGTCAAATAATAAAATTCAAAGGAATAATTCAAAATAGAATTCCATAACTTCTAACAACATCTAATAACAGACTGTAAAATCTCTAATATATAGGAACCAATATCTTGTTAAAAATGGGACAAGGACCCCAGTAGACCATAACAAAAAAAAAGAAATCTAAAAATCAGGCCTTCCGGAATAGAGAAGGCTCACTAATTGCAGCTTCTGACGCACTCAAGCCTATTGTTAGACGGGACCCCAAGACTGTGCCTCAGATCCTGATATAAAGGAGGTCAATACATATGTACTGGTACACAGAGAAATCCAATATAATGTACTTTTATACAACATAAGTATAGCATTTCATAAGACAGTTTACATACCATATATGAAAAACACATGGGCATACTTTAAAGACTTTGAAACATTTCTTTGAAATCATGCACCACTTTTTATATTACTTCTGATCTAGATGGTACACCCTATAATCTCTAATTCCATGGGCTATATGCAATTCGCCCTTGCCTCGGCAGCCAAGCCTTAAATCAAAATTTATCGCAAGGATTGGAGTATAAAAAAGGGGAGACACGGAAGACCACACAACATGGTGCCCTAATCCTCAATCAAATAATATGTCATGGTAGTGCAAAAGACCACAAAGCATGGCTCCTAAATATAGTTCCAAATTGGGATGACATAAATCAAGGTACACAAGACCACACACACGGTACCATAACCCCAAGTTGGTAAATCACGATTTCTAGCATTGAGTCTTTCAACTCATGCTTTTTTCGGTTAACCATATAACTCTCTTTAAGCCCATTTTTAACCTTTTCTAAACATGCATCTTTCTGAATTCAAAATCTAAAAATCTGAGTAAAATCTGCATGTTAGTCTGTTCTGAATCTGCTGTGGCATTTATCTGTTTGGTATCATCATACCAAAATTTCCAAGTCGTATGTATAATCCATATAATGTTCTTCTTTAGATTTTTCAATCAACTTAGTCATTTAACCACTGAAAACATTTAAACAACGTAAGGGACTCCTTATTTCAAAACATGTACAAAACATATTCAAAGATTCTCTGTTTTCAATATTTCAACACATGATGGCCAATTCCTTTACAACAATCCATGGAACTCTTTCAATTATCACCTTGAATATTTATAAACAAGAAAACACCCTCTCTTTAATTCATAATCAATATTAAGTCCAAAATAATAATAAAACACTTATCTCATGCTTCAAGACATGCAATTGGACATCCCACAACATGTGAAATCAAGAGGTATCATAATAAGAGAGGGGTTTCATCATTCATACTCTCGATTTAATCTTTGAAAAACTAAAAATGCATACTTACATATATACGAGTAAAATCAATTTCTAGGGGAGGCCTCAAGACCAAAACAATATATATATCATTGAAAAGGGTTCCATAATTTTTCTATTCTAAACAATTGTTCAAACCCTTGTTATAAACATTATAACATTAGATTGATAAAACCATAACTTATGCCCATAGAATTTTTAGGCCAGCCCCACGTACCTTAATCGATGAAGAATTTACGAAAAAGTTAATCCCTTGAGCTTGAATGTTTAGCCCTAAGTTATTTTTCTCTTATGGTGTTCTTGGAAGATGAATTAGGGATATTAAAGAGAGTTAAAACGTTACTAATAACCCTAATTTCGTTTAAGGATAATTAGGGATGGTTTTGGATTCTAAAAAAACTTGATTTCCCTTTAAATTACTTATAAATGAAGTTATTATTCTCTTGGGCCATATGGCCCTTAAAAGTGTAGTATAAAGAACGTACTATTGATTTGAACATTTTTCCTCAATAAATATGCAACGGCATCACACGATCTTCATGATAAACCCTAGGGAAATGGGTAAAGACAAAACCTGAGATAATGAAAGTTGACATTGACATGATCTTGGCATGTGTTTTATGGAAAATGATCAAGACATTATAAGACATGAATTTTTTCCTAAGATTCCTCTGCCTGATTAAGATTGGTACCATACACAAGATAAGATTCTCGCAGCACATAAGAATATTATCATTCTCCATCTTACAACATATAATGAAAAGACTTAAAATTAACGATGCTACATTTATATGCCCCAAACAATAAATTACATGCCTTATCATTTCCAACTTACCATTCTCTCAATACACATCTAACCACACGAGTTTGAGTCCCACTATATATTACTCCTATGGTGAAGCCTGACTCAGAGAAAAGAGGTGCTAGATTAAGTTATGGGACTCCATACTCTACATCCTCTTAAGAAGATTTATTGCATCTTATCAATCCTGTCAAACACACTAAAGTTTTAAATCAAGGAATACTAATCATACAATGCATTGGTTTGTGTTTTCATAAATCATAAGTTTCAAGCCTATCATTACTACACCCACCTCAAGGATCTCCCACCAAGGCAAACAATTCCAAAAACTCACACATAAACTTTCGCCACAAATCTCCTTCCTAACTATTTCATTAACAAAAGTATGCCTCCTCTTTTCCTCCTTCCCTTCTAATTTTTAGCTAAAGAAATCACATCAAAAGTTTTTACCTTCAAGAACATCTACTCCCCCACCTAACACACTGCTACTCCTCTACAAATACAATCATACTAACATTCAGAGGGTCATTGAGGGATCCGAGGATAATCATCACGAATAGGAGAAAATTCAGGAACTACAATAATTCACCATCTCCCCCTTAGATCAAAGTCACAGTCCTAGACTTGAAGGCATATCTCCAAATTAAATCTATAACAACAACTCTCAACACAATGGGGTGCCACCATACACATAAATGTTCAACTCCCCCTTTTTAACTATGCTTTAAAAGCATTACTTTTTGAGAACTTTACTCTAAGTTTTGCTATCCTTTATAGCCATCAAACTACAACTTATAGTGTCATGAGCATTCCTATCCTCACTCATCATTACATTAAAATCTACTCTTCACTACTTAGTACTGTAACATTAGACCACTTATCACATAACCCACAACATAATAAATTTGTAAGACAATCCCAAAGGCACATAACGTCTACTTATATTTCCTCAATTCACCTCTAAAGAGCATCAAACAACAACTACTTAGTTTTCCCCATACTGCAAAATTTGAGAATGAGAACTATGTATAAAAACACTTATACATATAAAACTTTATCTAAACAACATGCTACCTAGGGGGCTAACGTATTCTCCTTTACCCACACTCTTATCCGCTTTTTGACTCAACCACAATTCATCATTATAACACTAGTCTCATGTATATACATACATACATACATATATATATATATCATAATTATCCACTCCTTATTCCACAAGTTGCCAACCTGGGTTATTTTAAATATTTCATCAAGCCCACTAATTTCTTTCCACTAGACATGCATTAACAATCTTAAGCTACTATAACTACTACTACACTCCACATCTTATTTTCTAACAACACCAATCATACAAAGCATGCCGATATATACACATCATGGGAGAAAATCTATAACATACTCATAACAATATTTGGCGAAGCCTTCGCATCTTGGTGGTTAGATAAGGCATATAATCGGTTGCGATCACCACTGGCAGCTATTGTTGTACCCTTAGAAAGAGAAGATGTGGACGCCACTTGGGACTTAGATCCCCCTATATTCCCTCAAGCTGAGGGATAATCCATCTAAATATGTCCCACTTGGATACAAGAATAATATGTTTGAATCTCAGAATAACACTTCCTTTAATGATTCCTCCCATAATTGATACAGCGAGGGTGTGACCTAAAAGGATAAGTAAGACTCTTACGGGACTGGGTGCCATGAGCTCCAGGCCTATCTCCTAACTAGAACCTCTAGTCACCCAATGGCCTGTCTACAGGTGCACTTCACAAAGATGAGCATTGATCCAAAACTTTTTTTTAGACCACCTATTTCCCTAATTACAACCCTAGTGTTGACTTTTATTTTAATCTGCTGACCTAGCTCTCTTAGTTTCTCTTTTCTTTCCCCTAACCTCAGCCATCCTCTTCTTTTGCTCTTCTGCCTGCTTCTTGTGCACTAACAACTTGGAGAAATCCATATCTTTATTCATCATTGCACCCTTGCATTCCAACACCAGGTCATCTGAGAGACAAGATGCAAACTTCCTCATGCGAGCTCTCATGTTACTAACCAATTCTGGAGCATACTTGAAAAACTGGGTGAACTTCAATGTTTACTCTTTTACACTCATCTTACCTTTGTTTCAATTCACAAATTCTTCAACCTTTGCTTCCCTCAACTATTTGGTATCATCATACCAAGACTTCCAAGTCATATGTGTAAGCCATATAATGACCTTCTTTAGATTTTTCAATCAACTAGGTCATTTGAACACAAAAAACATTTAAATAATGCAAGAGAGTCCTTATTTCAAAACACGTACAAAACTTATTCAAAGATTCTCCCTTTTAAATATTTCAACAAATGATGGAAAATTTCTTTACAACAATCCATGCAACTCTTTCAATTATCACCTTGAACATATATAAACAAGAAAACACCCTCACTTTAATTCATAATAAATATCAAGTCCACAACAATAGTAAAACACTTATCTCATGCTTCAAGACATCCAATTAAACATCCCACAACATATGAAATCATGAGGTATCATAATAAAAGAGGGGTTTCATCATTCATTCTCTCGATTTAATCTTTGCTAAACTGAAAATGCATGCTTATATATATATGAGTAAAATCAATTTCAAGGGGAGGGCTCAAGACCAAAACAATATATATATTATCAAAAAGGGTTCCATGATTTTTCTAATCAAAATAATTGTTCAAACCCTTATTATAAAAATCATAACATGCTTTAAAAAGATTGATAAAATCATAACTTATGCCCATAGATTTTTTAGGAAAGCCCCACGTACCTTAATCGATAAAGAATTTGTGGAAAAGTTGATCCCTTGAGCTTGAATGTTTAGCCCTAAGTTGTTTTTCTCTTATTGCGTTCTTGGAAGATGAATTAGGGATATTAAGAGAGTTAAACCATGACTAATAACCCTAATTTCATTTAAGGATAATTAGGGACCATTTTGGATTGTAAAAGTCTTGGTTGCCCTTAAAATGACTTAGAAACAAAGTTTTTACGCCCTTGGGCCATATGGCATGCAACGCATTACCTATGGCCTAAGCTAGGTAGTGTCACATATTGTCCATCGCTAAAAAGAGGTTGGGTGTCGCATTGCCCATTGCTAAAACTGGGGTGGGCGATGCATTGTCCATGGCACAATAATTCCAGTAGCCTTAGGTGATTGCTAGGCGACGCACTCTACTTTGCAAAGTCAAAACTTTTTTCTCGGGTATTATATTGAAGTAAAATTGGTATCGTTGGAAAAAAGAGTCAAAGACCTTTCATTTGATATATATTAGGCCCCTTAATTCATTATATACAAAAAGCTATGGTCGATGGAAGATGCCCCAAGTTTAGGCGCTCACTAAAACTCAATCGATAGGAAAGCTTTCAACTAATCTTTGAGTTAACGGACCTCTATGATCTCAATTCTTGCTCAGGAATGATGGTTTACATTTTAGCCCAAAATACAAGTTGTTACATTATATCCCCCTTAGGATCATTCATCCCTAAATGATGGGTAGGGACTTCTCGAAGTTCTTAAAGTGTATAATGATGTTACGACTTTTGACAGAATATTATGCATCTTTTCCTTCAAAAAATTGTATGTTTCAAGCAACCAAGGTTGCATTTAATTCTTGATTTTAGTGTTTCAGTGTAAGGAGATAGCTGAAGGAGAAGACTCAGGAAATTAGTGGGAAAACACCACTGACAGTCAAGTTGGTGGTCAAAATAGTGGACCACCAGTCTTGCGATGGACAACCAACTTGAACACTAGGCCCAAAATAGAATCTAGGATTTCAGAAGACCCAGTGATGGTCAAAATGGTGGACCACCAAACTTGCGATGGACCATCAACTTACCCACCAGTCCCAAAACAGAATCTAAGATTTCAGAAGAACCAGTGACGATCAAAATGTTGGACCACTAGTATTTCGATGGATCACCAACCTGACCACAAGGCCCAAACAGAAATTGGCATCCTAAAACACTCAGCAACGGCACATGTGGTAGACCACCAATTTTTTGACGGACCACCAGTTTGGCCACCAATTTGGATGCGGTTTCTCTGAATTTGAAATTTAAATCCTTTTTACCTAGGAACATATAAATACCCAATTTTAGGTTGTATTAGTGATCTTTTGACGTTTTTTGGAGAGTTCCCATACTTGAAATATATTGTACGCAGTTTTTCTCTTAGATTAATTCGAGAACTGTGGATCTGGATTTCATTATCATTTTCTCTATTGAAGATTGAAGAACAATAAGTGTGACTTTTGTAAGTAAATTATGAATTAATTTATGAATAACATAATAATTTCTTCTCTTTCTATTATGGAGATGTGTGGCTAAGCTCCCATAACTAGGGGTGTGGGAGCGTTGATGTGAATAGCTAATTATGGTTTGTGAATCTAGGAGATTCCCATGATTAATTGAAATTGCATAAACCCTTCTTCAATTTAATGACTTTTCTTGGTTGCAACCTTTAAAAGTAAGCCCAGGAACATCACTTGTTCGAAGAGAAATGTGTTTTTTGGGAAAAAAATGGGTTTCCATAAATCTAAAGTCTTTAACCTTTGGATAGAGGGTAGATGCCTTAACCGGATCAACCCATCTAAGAATATAGTTGAATAAATAATATGTTCCTTAAGTTTGAAAGAATTAAGGGATAAGCTACTCATTTAGGTTGAGAAACTAATGGGTAAACCTTAGAATTCAATTACTCTTGCAATTAGAATTGTTCATTGGGAATTCAAAATAGTTCACAACCCTAGATGCTTAAGTATATTGGTAACCATAAATTTGGTTTGACTACTCTTACTGAATTACTATTTGCAATACAATCTATAGTTGGATAACTTTTTCTGACAATCATTTGAATACAATTGATAAATCAAAACCCCACTTTATTCTAGAACCTTTGATCAACAATCTAATAACAACCACAATACCTAGTAAAGATAGTATTCCCTCTGGGATTTGACACCCAACCCAGTTGGGTTCTATATTTGACAGGGACCGCTTACACTTTCTAACGAGAGTTGTAATTTTGGGCGTATCAAATTTTGGCATCGTTGCCAGGGAATATGGTTGTCAATTAAGTTTGTGATTGTTAATTGACCTTTGGTCAAGTTTCCGAAATTTTACTTTTGTTTGTTGTTTTTGTTTGGTGTTGGGTAGTTGTTGTGTATTCCATCTACATGAAGATTGGGTGCACTATTATTACAAGTACATTTGGAACCATAGTTTATTGGCAGAATGTTAGACCTTCATGAAGATGAAAGACTAGCCACCATGGCTAGAGCTCAGATTAATCAATTGAATGACGATCAACCTGTACGCCACCTAATATTTATGATGATGATTTAGGGGATGAGGACTTGTTAGATCCTACTAACCCAAGGAGTGCAGAGAATATAGCTACGCCGGCGAACCAAAATGTAATAAAAAATCATCATTTTAGAGTAAGGGGGACCGTCAGTGTGTACAGTTTGATCTTAATAATAACGAGGATGGAATGGATGGAGCAGGTACTATAGGATCTATTATTCCTCCACCTCTAGCACTAGGATATAAGTTCAATAGTACTAGTATAATGATTCAACTCCTTCAACTCAAGGAGTTGTTCAGTGGACTCCCGAGGGATAATCCTAATATGCATTTAGTGAACTTTGTCACTATTTGCAATTCCTTTGATAACCTGAGAGTAGGACAAAATGCTATCTGGCTATGCTTGTTTCTGTTATCTCTATCTGGATAGGAAACACTATGGCTCAATGGAATGACTCCTAATTCTATAACCAACTGGAGGCAGTTAAAAGAGGCTTTCCTAGAAAGGTTCTTTCCACCTTCTAGGAAGGTACAATTGAGGGATAAAATCAGTAACTTCTGGAAGATCCCCACTAAAGCTCTTCATGAGGCTTGGGAGAGTTTTAAAAAGAAGTTGATGCAATGCTCAAACCATAATATAACAAATATTTATTTTATGGAGACTCTTTATTGGGCTTTAAAATCCATTACGAAGCCAGTTGTGGATAATGTTGTAGGAGGATCATTTATGGATCTCACTTTTCCAGAGGCCTCGGAGATGCTTGATTGGATGATCAAACAAAGTAGAGCTTGTCATACCAGGGATTCTGTGGTATCAAGCCCTACTATGTCTGGTGGTATGACTGCAAAGCAAAGCAAGAAGGAGAAGAAACGTGACCAGGACATGGCACACTTAAAGATGCAAATGGATTTATTGACCAAGAATTTATTATCTGGAAAGACTAAGAAAGTCAAAGCTATAGGATCCTAAGGCAGAGCTGGCTCTGATTTGGAAGTAGAGGAAAACTATCTGAATAAACAAGGGGTTTTCGTGGCAATAGCCAAGCGAATCAAGGTCGGAACTATTATGACAAAGCTGGTTATAAAGATAGGTACCAAGGGAGTTGGAAGAATAATATTGATAGGAGTGGACTGTATGTACCTCCTGGAAGTCATGGTAATGCTTCCACTAGTTCAGTCAAAATTTCTATGGAGGACATGATGGAGAAACTATTGAAGGGAGTTGAGGCAACAAATACTGGGGTGACGACAATAGAGAATGACTTGTCTTCTATAAGTCAATTAGTAAATTTGTACACAACTGCTATCAAACAACTGGAGCAACAGATGAGCCAATTATTAGAAGAATTCAACAAAGGAAAAAATGGGACTCTACCAAGTGATACGATTCAGAATCCGAGGACTGATAGATCATGTATGGCTATCACCACTAGGAGCGGTAATATGTTATCTAGTCCATATCTGGGAGCATCCGCTCATATTAATGAGGTCAAAATGGATGGGGAGATGGTTGATAAATCTCCAGTGGTGCCTATAGAGTTGGGAGATTAAGAAAAGAAGAGTTCAAAAGTGGAACAACCACCTAAGCAGAAGCATGTTAGTGATATAAGCAAGGCATAAGAAAGAAGGTAGAAGTTTTTCTAGTTGAAATCCCAAGGCCACCACCTCCATTTCTATAATGATTAAAGAAGAAATAAGATAATGGCAAGTTTAGCAAATTCATGGCCTTGTTGAAGAAATTGACAGTGAATGTGCCCTTAATTGAAGCACTGGAATAGATTCCCAGGTATGCTAAGTTTATGAAAGACCTATTGACGAAGAAAAGGACTGTGAGCTATGAAATGGTAGAAAATCTTCATCATTGTATCTCTATTTCTATAATATCTATTGCGTAGAAAAAAGATGATTCGAAAGTATTTATTATCCCTGATACGATTGGATCGCTAAATTTTGAAAGGACCCTTTGTGATCTTGGGGCAAGTATAAATCTGATGCCATTGACAATTTTCAAGAAACTGGGTTTGGGAGATCCTATGACCACCAATATGCGGCTTCTAATGGGGGATAGATTGGTGAAAAGACCGATTGGGATTCTATATGATGTACTTATAAAGGTGGCTAATTTAATATTTCCTGTTGACGTTGTAATTCTCTATTGTGAAGTGGACTTTGAAGTACCCACAATTTTGGGTAGGCCATTCTAAGCAACTAGGAGAGTGTTAGTTTACCTGGATTTAAATGAGCTAAAATTTATGCTCAACAGGAAAAAGGTTAGTTTTGAAGTTTGTAAATCCATGAAACAGTTAAAGGAGATAAGTGTCTTCACGATTGTTGATGAGTTCTATGAAGATGAGAGAGATGTACCAGTTAAGAATAGGTCTGTTGTGAAAACCAAGGCTAGTGTGGTTGAACTTGAAAGTAAGGGTGTTAGTGTTTCCAAAATGGCTGGACTAGGAGTAAAGCATTTTCTTGATTCAAAAAGTGAAGTAAAGAGGTATCAACAAAGTATCTCGACGAATTCTGAGTAGTCAAGATGATTGAGTTGTGCCGCGATGCTAAATCAGGCGCTGCTTGGGAGATAACCCATGGTGTTTTGTTGTTTGTATTCGTCTTATGTGGTTGACATTAGCTCTTTGCACCTATGGTGCCACAGATATGTTTCTAACTCTCTTGTTTTGGTTTGACGCATTGGGGACAGTGCATGATTTTAAGTTAACGATGTATGGGGCTACTTGTGGGTGTTGATTTCCTCTTGGAGTTTTTGTTGCCATGTCTCTTTTCCCTAGAGTTTTGTTTCTAGTAGAGACTACATGTTTAGGTGTATTGTATTTTGTTTCATGATATTTTGTTATTCACTGGGAGAAAAATAAGTATCTAGGGCAGTTGACATATTTTTGTTAATTTTTGGGACAAATGATAAATACCTCTCTAATTATCTATTTTGTAACTGTGTGATATGCATCTATATGCGACTATTGTGAATCTTTTTATGGAATTAGTATTAGGGACACAATGATCATTGCTAACAATTGCATAACCCGGTCAGGTAGTAGCTTGTGATATACCCTTGTGCCAAGTGTGTGTGTGAGATATTACCAAATTTCTTTTTTGTGTCAAATCCAGAACTTTCCCGGTTAGTCTTGCCTAGGTTGTAGGATAGTGGTTAGGAAAGGATCATAGGCCATTTTTTTTATATTAGTCCACTTTTAGCCTAAATGGATTAATGATATCCCTTGATCCCAATTTTAAACCTGTATGCCTATTTTTCTTGTAGACCTATCACCTTCCTATTTGTATCACAATGAACCTATTTTGGCCCTGGTCCTCATTGGACATTATGCACTTTGACTTAGGCAAATATCCTTAGTTGAGGGTGGATACCATAGGGGTGAGTGATGTAAAGTAAGTATGAAGAAATGTAAAATGAGAGAAAAGATTGCAAAGCTGGGTGTGGTAGAAAAAGAATAAGAAAAGAAAAGTTGTGAAAAAAAGTAAATGAAAGACTAAAAGACAGTACCCAGCCCGAAGTTGCTTTAATAAAGAAAGGGGTAAATAAGTTAAAGGTTAATAAGTGAGACTCCAAAAGTTAGTGTACTGCCAAGGAGGCCTAGTAACTTTAAATATCTTTACGTATCATACCAGACACAAGACTGTGTTACAAGTTGAAGAAAAGTCCTATAGTGATCCTAATTTAACTGTCTGAAAGCTTAGGTGATGAAAATAAGGGCAAGCTTATGGTATTTGACATACATTGATTGGAACTTATTTTTGAGAGTTAGTTTCACTTAACCATTCCCGCATTGACATGCTTGATTTCATATATAAGTGAGGAGGGACTTCTTCATTGTAAGGGCGCATGGGTTGTATTACCGGATACTTACTTGTTTAGGTAGTGTAACTTGTACATATGTGTGGTTGTTTATTTCTAATGTGATGCCATAGCTTGATTTCTTTGTGTCACATTGTTAACTTTCATTAATATACACAGTTGGGTTTAAAGTGATTAAATTTGGAGAGGGTAATGTGTTTTGACCTAAAATTGATGATTGACTTCCATAGGTATCTTATGTTTCTCTTGGTTAAGCATCGTAGTATGGTATTATGTAGTTTCTTGAGGACAAACAATTGTTTTAATTTGAGGGTTTTGATGTTTCGGCTTTTGACGGAACATTGTGCATCTTTTTCTTGGGAAAATTGTATGTTTTCAAGCAACCAAGGTTGCATTTATGCTGGATTTTAGTGTTTTAGGGTAAGGAGCTAGCTGAAGGAGAAGACTTAGAAAATTAGCAGTAAAAGACCACTGAAAGTCAAGTTGGTGGTCAAAATGGTGGACCACCAGTCTTGCGATGGACCACCAACTTGACCACCAGGCCCTAAACATAATCTAGAATTTCAGAAGACCTAGTGACGGTCAAAATGGTGGACTATCGGGCCCAAAACAGAATCCAAGATTTCAGAAGACCCAGTGATGGTCAAAATAGTGGACCACCAGTCTTGCGATGGACCACCAACTTGACAACCAGGACCAAATAGAATCTGGCATCCTGAAACACTCAGCCACGACCCATTTGGTGGACCACCAATCTTGCGACAGACCACCAGTTTGGCCACCAATTTGGACGTGATTTCTCAGAATTTGAATTTTATATCCTTTTTACCTGGGAACATATAAATACCTAGTTTTAGGTTTTATTAGTGATGTTTTGACCTTTTTTAGAGAGTTCCCATACTTGAAACATATTGTACGTAGTTTTTCTATGAGATTCATTCTAGAATTGTGGATCTAGATTCCATTATCATTTTCTCTATTGAAGATTAAAGAACAATAATTGTGACTTTTGTAAGTAAATTCTAAATTAATTTATGAATAACACAATGATCTTTTCTCTTTTTATGATGGACATGTATGGCTAAGCTCCCATAACTAGGGTTATGGGAGCCTTGATGAGAATAGCTGATTGGGGGTTTTGAATCTAGGAGATTCCCATGATTAATTGAAATTGCATAAACCCTTCTTCACTTTAATGACTTTTCTTGGTTGTAAACTTGAAAAGTGAGCCAAAGAACATCACTTGTTTGAATAGAAAAGTGTTTGTTGGGAAAAGAAAGGGTTTACATAAATCTGAATGCTTTAACCTTTGGATAGAGGGTAGATGCGTTAACTGGATCAACCCATGTGAGAATATTGTTGAATAAATAATATGTTCCTTAAGTTTGAAATAATTAATGGATAAGCTACTCATTTAGGTTGAGAAACTAATGGGTAAACCATAGAATTCAATTACTCTTGCAATTAGAATTGTTCATTGGGAATTCAAAATAGTTCACAACCCTAGCTGCTTAAGAATGTTGGTAACCATAACTCTGGTTTGACTACTCTTACTGAATTACTATTTGCAATACAATCTACAGTTGGATTACTTTCTGTGACAAACATTTGAATACAATTGATAAATCAAAACCCCACTTTATTATGAAACCTTTGATCAACAGTCAAATAACAACCAGAATACTTAGTGAACACAGTATTCCCTATGAGATTCAACACCTAACCCAGTTGGGTTCTATATTTGACAGCGACCGCTTACACTTTCTAACGAGTGTTATAATTTAGGTGTATCAAATAAAAAATAGCATAATTTATAGGGACTTCTCGAAATGAGTAATCTGTTGTAATAATAAAAATAAATCACTCATCTGTTGAAACAAATGACTGATCGGTGCAACGGATAACACATCTGTTGCAACATATGATAATTTATCGAAACTTTTATCAACACTCAATATTATTTAAATTTATTCCAACAGAAGGATTGTCTATCGCAACAGATGTATGATCGATTGGAAAAATCAAGAGTTGGACATGTCCTATCAAAATAGTTGATAGGATTTTATGTAACGCCCCAAAATCGGGTCTCGAGACGTCACACGGTGCTTAGGGTCACAAGTGACCCCAAGCTAACCCTTATACTGGCATAACTCATAAGCAACTGAATAAAAATACAAATCCATACAAATTAGCAGAAATTAACTCTTTTCTTAATCTGATCGATACAAAAATGAAATTTTACAGGATTACAATTTTGCCTTTACAACTAAAATTGAAACGAAATACATCAACTTCTACTGACTGTCTATGAAGCCTCTACTAGTAATGACTATAGGTAGACGGGTCATGACTCCCGACTACCCCAACTCAATACGACTGAATAAAGAAAATACAATACTATAACTCTGCATAACTAACCCAAGCCCTTGAATCAAAAGGACTCATCACCTGCTGACTGGATACCACGAACTGACTGGATCCGAAGGTGCAACTATACCTTGTACCAACATTCCGAGAAAATGTAGCCCACATACGAATATGTGGGTCAGCACCATGGAAAAATATCGAGCATATGGGGGTGCAATGCATATATAAAATAATATCTTAATATCATCACAGTTTAAAAATTATGCATGCAGATATAAATGACTCACTTAGCTCGAATTAAATCATCAAAATCATGGATGAATAATACATGTAAAGTAAAACAAGTGAGTCATTATAATCCGTTCTCAATTCACTTTCATCTCAATTTCAAATCATCAAAACAATCAAATCTCATGTCAATTCTCATTAGAATATATTCCTTAAATCTTTTAAGAATAATGACTTTGTCAAACTCAATCTTTTAAGCAAATATGTTTTTATCTCAGATAGAAGAGTGCACACACACACATTGGGAGATCCTATAACCGACATAAACCATGTGAGCCACATGGAGTCCAACGTCCAACCCACGTTGGGGAGAGCCGTCCTATCCTTTCCATCGGAGTAGGACTTTCAGTATCAATTCAAAAACACTAGTGATCACTATATAAATCAGCCTCAGGCTCACATCCTATGGGGGCACATAGTTCTAGGGAAGTACGGTCGCTTTATACCTCCCACTCGGTGCTAAAGATTTCTTCCGGACTTAGCTCAGAAATTTAAATCAGCCTCAGGCTCACATTAAAGAAAATCCACAATAAACACTTTAATAATTTTCATCGGGAGCCAATCTGCTACCCCTTTATCATAATCAATAAAAATGTGGATTTCCTTCACAGTCGAGTTTAAAATAACTCATTCACGACCAAAAGGTCAAATCATTCAAAACATCTTAAATTATTTAAACTCAAGGTGTTTATAACATATGATTTTCTCAAAATAATAATCTCAAATAGGGTTCCAAAAACCCATACATCAATATCACCATAAAACCTTCCAAAGTTTCATACTTTATGACATAAGCACAAAAATAATCACTTAAAACTTAAAATTTCAGCTTTATAATCATACATCTTGGTAAAGAAAATTAGCTTTGGGATTCAAATCTCATTGTGCTTATAGCACATAATTTCTCAAAGTACAATTTCAATTTGGACTCAAGGTCTCATACATCAAAATCATATTAAATTTTCTCAAAATTCATGCTTTTCATCATAAATATATATAACTTACTTTAAAATCTGGAAAATTCAGCATTATGTACAAAAATGTCATCATTCTCATTCAATTCAACTTTCAAAACATAGAGAGTATCATAATCTCATGTAAAATCATATAGGGTATAAATTCATGCTTCAAATTTATATCAAAACATGTAAAATCATGTATATTCATAAAAGAAAAATCAATTTGGGCACAAGAAGGAAAGAGAGTTCTTGTTGAAAAACCCCACATACCTTGAATGATGAACTTTAGATCGATACTTGTTTTTGAGATGTTAATCGTGCCTTTGAATGATGGTTCTTGGAGTTCTTGAACTAGGAACTTGGAATATTGAATAAATTTGCAGAATTAATGGTGAACTTTGGAGGTTTTTGAAGTTGGATGTAGGAGCTTAGGGTTTTATTTTTGAGGAAATTTAATGAAATATAACATATAATGCTTCTAATAGGCTTTAATATGGGGTTTGGATGGATTTTGGGTGAGGGGAAATGACCAAAACGCCCCTAAAAATCAAATAATTCTCGAATCTGTCCTTTGGTGGACTGTTTTGATAGTCTGAAGTACATCAACCATAACGTTTTACTCTGATATCCAAATTGGATGAAACCAATTTCATTAGAAAGAGGACTCTCATATCTTTCCGTTATATATAGTATCTCACCCAGGTCATTGTGTACAAGGAGTTATGATCATTTGAAGTTGACCCAAATATTCACTTTTGATAGGCTGAAGTAGATCGACCATAACTTTTTGGTCTGATAGAAGAATTGGATAAAACCAATTTTATCAGAAAGAGGACTCGCAGATCTTTTTGTTGATATATAGTAGATCACCTATATCATTATGTACAAGGAGTTATGATCATTTAAAGTTGAAGAAAAAATACGCCAGGCCTCAGTACTTTTTTTCCTGTACGTTTTACTATTCACTACTATTCACGGCTCGATCGGAATGTTCATAACTCGTCGCTCGGGTGTCCATTTTGGATGATCCACATATAGTTGAAAATATTATTCGATACTATACGCAATGGTGGATCATAATCTAAGACATTCCGCACGAAAAATTTATAATTCATTCTAGAAGATAGAACCCAACACGTTTACGCACAAAATTTCAACGAAAAATTTTCCAGGGTATTACATCATCTCCCCCTTGGAAACATTCATCTTCGAATGTCGATGAATAAGTATAGAATACCATGGAAATGAGGACAAAATGCTGGGATAACAAAATCAATCCACTTACTTCACTCCAAACTTTCGAATACTTCATAGAACATGCGACTCATAATGAGAATGGTCACATAGTTGGATCTTAAACAAAGGAGACTGATTTTAAGGAATCGATATCTTTGGTTTATTCAGAGACTGAGAATCAAAGGTATCGAAGGGGATCTCATCAAAAGAAGGACCACTTGCGATCAAATGAAACGTCCCTCAACACTCCCTCCAAAAGATTCAAATGACATTGTTCGGGGAGAAAATAAACCATAATTTGATACAATCCTATCGTATGGGAACAAGGACCCATATGGCATAAATTAAGATAGGAATTTCTAGGTCTTGGGAAACATAACTCCTTGCTTCCAAACTTAGCAACACTTCACAACTACTCCCTCGACTATGTTCAAGCCTAACTCCAAGTACTCATGAGATACGCCACATAACACTATAATATTAATCTATATCATGAACCTCAATACACACTGAGCCTCATAACTCCTCACTTCAAACATAACTCTTATTGCTACTCCAACAACCACATACAATCTTATACTAGGGATCCGCTAACTTGAGGTGCATTCTTTTTGATATACAACCATAACATTCAAGCCTATACTCATAACCACATACGCACTTCGCACATGCACCTCTAAACAAACACTCATAAAGCATTTTCCTCGCTTTCTCTAAGATTTCATCAACTACATCATTCACACATACTGGTCAATTCTTTAAACGACACACATAACATTTTCTCAACCAATTGAACTATACACAAAAACTCTGTATTACTATTCCTACAACCTCATAGAAGTGCATAAAACCAACGTACAACAATCTTTCCAAATAAACATTTAAAACTTCAACTAACCACGGCATGTATCAAGGAATTAGCCTCAATCTAACATCACTTCACTGCCGGGAACACACCACCTTCTATCATAGATAAGGAAGTATCTTCTCTCCCTTCTAGGAAACTGCTCAACACCATAGCTTGACTTAATGAAAAGGTCACAAAATTTTAAAACATGAAGACCTGAAACATGAAGGGATAATGTAAATAACTTAACTCTCTTTATTGAGGCCTTAGGAATAAAATATCAAATACAATGGGTTCATTAAGGTATCAAAACTAAAGACACCCATAACGGAAGCTGAATCTCACAGATCAATAAGAGTATTGCCTGAGTACTGGAACTGAACATACTGT
Source organism: Capsicum pubescens (assembly GCA_030864215.1). NCBI lineage: Eukaryota > Viridiplantae > Streptophyta > Magnoliopsida > Solanales > Solanaceae > Capsicum > Capsicum pubescens. The sequence continues at coordinate 72,109,419 of CM061541.1, read as the reverse complement.
AAAACTTGAGTATATGAGTCATGGGTGGCATGCCCTGAATTTAGAGCTCATAACTTATGGAATGTGATTCCAACTGCTAGAAGTACTGGAATTTCTCATTTTTGGAAACATTTTCAGCCAGCACAAGGAACAAGATGAACTACAAGTTGCTAGTGGATCGAAATAGGCCTCACACGGCTTCACTAGACTTTGGTTTTGAGTTTTGATCAAGAAAGTTATATGAATAAGAAAGTAACTATGCTAGTGAATTGAAATAGGCCCCACATGGCTTCACTAGACTTTGGTTTGTATTTTGAACAAGAAAATGAGATGAATAACAAAGAAGCTATGCTAGTGAATCGAAAGAGCCCCACACGGCTTCACTAGAATTTGATTTTTCACAAACATAATGATAACAAGATTACATAATACAAGAGATAGAAACTTGACACACAACATTCAACGATCTAAGAATACACCTTACTCTGTCTTGATTAAATAACTCATAAGAATGAGGGCATAACTTTCAACTTAAGGAACTTAACACACTAGAGAGCTCCTCTCAAGCCCTTTGTGTAACTTTTGAAATTTCTTCTAGAAAATATAGGAGCATTACCTGGGGAAGAACTAGAGCTTGCGAATCATGTTATCTCAAAAATAATACATAAAGGGAGAAGTATAGATTAACATTGTAGATTCTGAGTAGGAATCTGAAAGCACATCTAACCTAGGCTTAGTTCACAACTTTTATGAACATGAATAAAGTACTTCAATCTTTGGAACTCAAAAGAACTGATGGGATACTTTCTAGCTCTCTTACAATCCCATAACTATCTACGGAGAATTCAGCTTAACTGTTTCTGATACCTTGAAAATGAGGTAGAGTTGGCCAGAATAGAGTAAGATGAGAATGTATATAAGCTTCTTGGAGAACCTTTTTATAGCACGATCTTAGACTTGAAAGAAGGAAAACATTTCCTAAATGCCCTGTAGCCTCTCGAAGAAAAGTACAGACATCTTCGTACCATTCGCAAGAATCTACTAGACACGACATCATAGACACCCTAGGACACTTGAACTCTGTGCTCTGATACTAAGTTTGTAACGCTCCGAAATTGGGTCCCGAGACATCACACGGTGCTTAGGGTCAGAAGTGACCCTAAGCTAACCCTTCTACTGGCATAACTCATAAGCAACTGAATAAAAATAAAAATCCATACAAATCAGCAAAAATTAACTCTTTTCTGAATCTGATCGATACAAAAATGGAATTTTACAAGATTACAATTCAGCCTTTACAACCAAAATTGAAACAAAATACATCAACTTCTACTACCTGTCTATGAAGCCTCTACTAGTATTGACTGTAGGTAGTCGGGTCATGACTCCCGACTACCCCAACTCAATACGACAGAATAAAGAAAATACAATACTATAACTCTGCATAACTAACCCAAACCCTTGAATCAAAAGGACTCATCACCTGCTAACTGGATACCATGAACTGACTGAATCCGAAGGTGCAACTATACTTTGTAACTACATTCCGAGAAATGTAGCCCACATACGAATATGTGGGTCAACACCATGGAAAAATACCGAGCATATGGGGGTGCAATGCATATATAAAATAATATCTTAATATCATCACAATTTATAAAATTATGCATGCGGATATAGACGACTCACTTAGCTCGAATTAAATCATCAAAATTATGGATGAATAATACATGTAAAGTAAAACAAGTGAGTCATTACAAGACGTTCTCAATTAACTTTCATTTCAATTTCAAATCATCAAAACAATCAAATCTCATGTCAATTCTCATTAGAATATATTCCTTAAATCTTTTAAGAATAATGACTTTCTCAAACTCAGCCTTTTAAGAAAATATATTTTCATCTCAGATAGAAGAGTACACACACAAACATTGGGAGATCCCATAACCAACATAAACCATGTGAGCCACATGGAGTCCAACATTCAACCCACGTTGGGGAGAGCCGTCCTATCCATGCCATCAAAGTAGGACTTCCAGTATCAATTCAAAAACACTAGTGATCACTATATAAATCAGCCTCAGGCTCACATCCTATGGGGTCACGTAGTTCTAGGGAAGTAAGGTCTCTTTATTCCTCCCACTCGGTGCTAAAAATTTCTCCCCGACTTAGCTCAGAAATTTAAATCAGCCTCAGGCTCACATTAAAGAAAATCCACAATAAACACTTCAACAATTTTCATCCGGAGCCAATTTGCTACCCCTTTATCATAATCAATAAAAACGTGAATTTCTTTCACAGTCGAGTTTAAAATAACTCATTCACGACCAAAAGGTCAAATCATTCAAAACATCTCAAATTATTTAAACTCAAGGTGTTTATAACATATGATTTTCTCAAAATAATAATCTCAAATAGGTTCCAAAAACTCATACATCAATATCACCATAAAACCTTCCAAAGTTTCATACTTTATGACATAAGCACAAAAATAATCACTTAAAACTTAAAATTTCAGCTTTATAATCATACATCTTGGTAAAGAAAATTATCTTTGGGATTCAAATCTCATTGTGCTTATAGCACATAATTTCTCAAAGTACAATTCCAATTAGGACTCAAGGTCTCATACATCAAAATCATATTAAATTTTCTCAAGATTCATGCTTTTCATCATAAATATATATAACTTACTTTAAAATCTAGAAAATTCAGCTTTATGTACAAAAATGTCATCATTCTCATTAAATTCAACTTTCAAAACATAGAGAGTATCATAATCTCATGTAAAATCATATAGGGTATAAATTCATGCTTCAAATTTATATCAAAACATGTAAAATCATGATTCATAAAAGAAAAATCAATTTGGGCACATGAACGAAAGAGAGTTCTTGTTGAAAAACCCCACATACCTTAAATGATGAACATTAGATCGATACTCATTTTTGAGATTTTAATTGTGCCTTTGAATGATGGTTCTTGGAGTTCTTGAACTAGAAACTTGGAATCTTGAATAAATTTGCAGAATTAATGGTGAACTTTGGAGGTTCTTGAAGTTGGATGTAGGAGCTTCGGGTTTTCTTTTTGAGGAAATTTGATGAAATATAACATATAATGCTTCTAATAGGCTTTAATATAGGGTTTGGACGGATTTTGGGTGAGGGGGAATGACCAAAACGCCCCTAAAAATCAAATAATTCTCGAATCTGTCCTTTGGTGGACTGTTTTGATAGTCTGAAGTAGATCAACCATAACGTTTTACTCTGATATCCAAATTGGATGAAACCAATTTCATTAGAAATAGGACTCTCATATCTTTCCGTTTATATATAGTATCTCACCCATCATTGTGTACGAGGAGTTATGATCATCTGAAGTTGACCCAAAAATTCACTTTTGATAGGTTGAAGTAGATCGACCATAACTTTTTTCTCCGATAGAAAAATTGGATGAAACCAATTTCATCGGAAAGAGAACTCACAGAGCTTTCCGTTGATATATACTAGATCACCCAGATCATTATGTACAAGGAGTTATAATCATTTAAAGTTGGATAAAAAATACACCAGGCCTCAGTACTTTTTTTCCTGTACGTTTTACTATTCACTACTATTCACGGCTCGATCGGAATGTTCATAGCTCGTCGCTCGGGTGTCCGTTTTGGATGATCCACATATCGTTGGAAATATTATTTGATACTCTACGCAATTTTGGGTCATAATCTAAGACATTCCACACGAAAAATTTATAATTCATTCTAGAAGATAGAACCCAACACGTTTACGCACAAAATTTCAACAAAAAATTTCCCGAGGTATTACATTTTATCCAGAAGAAAATTTCTCTATTACATCAGATGATTTATCTATTGCATTATGTTTTAAATTTTCTTGTAAATATCTTGCATCAGATGGTTAATATATTGCATCAAATGATTAATCTATTATATCAGATGGTTAATCTTTTGCATGAGACATCAAATAGTAAATATGCTGCATCAGATATATAATTTGTTGCATTAAAAGATTAATTTGTTGCAAAAAAATAGTAGCATGAATTTGTTCAATGGAGCAACAACAATATCACCATTTTACCAAGAACAAGAATAAATCAACCCATCAACGGGCGCAACATGAACAACAAAAATCAAAATTCAAAAAATACAACAAACAACAAAAAATCATAGTTCACTCTGAAAAAAGAAGAAATACCTAAAATCAGAACGTTTTTCAAATTAAAGAAACAATTAGAAGAGAAGTTGGATCAAGTTCCTCTTTTTCTTAATAACTAAAAAGCCCTAATTTTTTTACTTGTGAAAGAAGAATAGGGATGATGAAGAACTCAAAGTTGTTGTCGTTGGAGAGAAATGCTGAGACGTCGACTGACGGTTGAAAGTCTAAAAAGAACTCAAAGCCAAACTATTTATCACTAGGAGGTTGAAGTCGCCAGGGATCAAAGGGATTAATTTGCAGGACTGTTGGTTGGGAGAAGCTTGAGAGAAATAGTCGAGACAGAAAGAGTAGGAGAGGAGAGAGATAGTTGATTTGGAGAGAAGAGGGGTGTGGGTTGATTCATATTTTTAAAAATATTAGAAAGTTTAAAAGATATTAATCAAGTACACAATTAACTTAATCAAGTTTACTAATTACGTTTGACCCTTTAAGTCAGTCAATGACACCAATATTTCATTCAAGACTTAAATGATACCTTTCCTTCAATTTTCTCAGGATTATGGGTGAATTAATATATAAAATGGATCATATTTTAATAAAATTTAAAATGGCAAGGATTTGGATTTAACTAATCCTCCAAATGAATAAACAAAAAAACGTGGCTTAAAAAGGCTAAGGGTTTGGGTTAAATTAATCCTCCAAATTTAAAAAATGTTGCTTAGCTTGTTCCTCCGGCTTCTTCCCCATATTATTTTCCACCATTTTTACCTATGTAAAGTTATTTAGTTTACTAAAAAGTAAAATTATAAGGATTTGGTCCCCCTCTCCCACCCAATTCCCTTCTAATTTTTCTTATTGTGAAATAACCCTAGTGAGCTTCCAATTTTCCCAAGTCAGTAATAAAATATCACCTATCGATGACAAATCTCACCCACCCACCGACGAATCTCTGGTGGCTTGCAAAATCCACAGTAGCACTTAGTGATGAAAGTTGTCACTCCGGCCGCTCGTCACTCCGGTAGAGGCACTTCTCCTCAACTCCGGTAGAAAGGGGTGCTCCTCTAATTGAAACACTTTTAACAATTCAAGATTAGTACTAAAATTCAAGATTTTGTGTGTATATAGTAACGAAAGACTAGGGAACTCAATTAAAATTGAAAAACATTCATGGTTGGATATTATGGCTATAAATTGTCTTGAGTAAATCTTGAACTATTTTTTAGGGTTTCAATAGAAGTTGTGGAAGCTTCTTTTGTGGTTTCAAGCTACAAAATATAATTCTGATGGTCAGACCAATTTTTATTATGGTAGTCATTACCTTGAATATATTGTTTTGCCATTTTTGAAACTCCTGTATTTAACTATTATTGGCGTGATTCTTGCATATCTAAGAACCCATTTAGTTCCTAAAGATACTTTTAAGCTCGTTAGCAAGCTTGTGTTTCCTCTCTTTAGAATAAAATTGGATATTATGTCATTCTCAGAGAATGGGAAATATGCTAATTTTCTTGAATTAATTTATTTATGTAAATTGTACAATATTATTTTTTTATGAGTTGGTTAGTGTCCTTTTATATTATGCAAGTAATTTAAAGAGGTTGGTGTTATTGTTTGATGTGAAGTAGCAAGTAATTTGATGTTGGTTTTTGACAAAACCCATATTCGAAAAAAGAATTGCTTTGTTATTTTTCGGTAACCACTCGTTTCTTTATCTCAACTTAGGCCAACAAAAGATAAGTTGATTTCACTTTATTTTATTATAGTGAAGTCTTTAGATATAGTGTTAAAGTGGGATTATTTGTTATAGAAGGTTTTTAAAGCCACAGGTTTTGTGATGATTATATGGTGTGAGAGGAACATACGACGCCTCTAATTATATTCTTTATCAAACTTGAAGAATTGTTTGACTTATACTATAAATGAATTAGTTACTTGAAAGTGATTAAGTGTAGTGACTTAGTGACTTGAAAATGTTTAAATGTAGTTACTTGAAAGGTGAACTTGCATTTTAAATTTAGATAAGTGTGGTCACTTGAGAAGTGAATTAGTGATTTGTGTTTTGAACTTAGTTACTTGAAAGGTGAACCTGTGTTTTGAATTTAGTTATGTGTGGTCACTTAAGAAGTGAACTAGTGACTTGAAAATGTGTTGAGTGTAGTTACTTGAACTGTGAAATTATATTTTGAATTTAGTTAAGTGTGGTCATTGAGAAGTGAATTAGTGACTTGAAAATGTTTAAGTGTACTTGCTTGAAATGTGAATTCATGACTTGAAAATGGTTAAGTGTTGTCACGTGCAAAGTGAATTACTGACGTGAAAATGTTTAAGTGTATGGACTTGAATTATGAATTAGGGACTTGTGTTTTGAATTTAGTTACTTGAAAGGTGAACTTGTGTTTTGATTTTAGTTAAGTGTGGTCACTTGAGAAATGAATTAGTGACTTCAAAATGTTAAGTGTAGGTACTTGAAATGTGAACTTGTGTTTTGAATTTAGTTAAGTGTGTCCACTTTAGAAGTAAATTAGATACATGAAAATCATTAAGTGTAGGTACTTGAAATGTGAATTCATGACTTGAAAATGGTTAAGTGTTGTCACTTGAGAAGTGAATTAGTGACATGAAAATGCAGAAGTGTAAGGACTTGAATTATGAATTAGTGACTTGTGTTTTGAATTTGTTTGAGTGTGGTCACTTGAAAAGTGAATTAGTGCCTTCAAAATGTTCAAGTGTAGTTACTTGAAAGGTGAACTTGTGTTTTGAATTTAATAAAATATGGTAACTTGAGAAGTGAATTAGATTCTTGAAAATGGTTAAGTGTAGGTACTTGAAATGTGAACTTGTGTTTTGAGTTTAGTTAAGTATGGTCATCTGAGAAGTAACTTAGTGACTTCAAAATATTTAAGTGTAGGTACCTGAAATGTAAATTTGTGTTTTGAATTTAGTTAAGTGTGATTACCTGAGAAGTGAATTCGTGACTTCAAAATGTTCAAGTGTAGTTACTTGAAAGGTGAACTTCTGTTTTGAATTTAGTAAAGTGTGGTCACTTAAGAAGTGAATTAGTGACTTTAAAATGTTCAAGTGTAGGTACTTAAAATATGAACCTGTGTTTTGAATTTAGTTAAGTGTGGTCATTTGAGAAGAGAATTAGTGACTTCAAAATGTTTATGCGTAGGTACTGAAATGGGAACTTGTGTTTTGAATTTAGTTAAGTGTGGTAACTTAAGAAGTGGATTAGTGACTTCAAAATGTTTAAATTTAGGTCTTTGAAATGTTTATTTGTGTTTTTAATTTAGTTAAGTGTGGTCACTTGAGAAGTAAATTAGTGAATTCAAAATGATCAAGTGTAGTTACTTGAAAGGTGAACTTGTGTTTTGAATTTAGTAAAGTGTGGTCACTTGAGAAGTGAATTAGTTACTTCAAAAGGTTCAAGCATAGTTACTTGAATTGTGAACTTGTGTTTTGAATTTAGTAAAGTGTGGTCACTTGAGAAGTGAATTAGATACTTGAAAATGGTTAAGTGTAGGTACTTGAAATGTTAACTTGTGTTTCGAATTTAGTTAAGTGTGGTCACATGAGAAGTGAGATAGTGACTTCAAAATGTTCAAGTGTAGGTACTTGAAATAGGAACTTGTGTTTTTAATTTAGTTAAGTGTGGTCACTTGCGATGTGAATTAGTAACTTCAAAAATTTCAATTGTAGGTACTTAAAATGGAAACTTGTGTTTTGAATTTAGTTAAGTGTGGTTGCTTAAGAAGTGAATTAGTGACTTGAAAATGTTCAAGTGTTGTTATTTAAAAGGTGAGCTTGTGATTTGAATTTAATAAAGTATGGTCACTTGAGAAGTGAATTAGTGACTTCAAAATGTTCAAGTATAGGTACTTGAAATGTGAACTTTTATTTTGAATTTAGTTAATTGTTGTCACTTGAGAAGTGAATTAGTGACTTCAAAATGTTTAAATGTAGGTACTTGAATTGTGAACTTGTGTTTTGAATTTAGTTAAGTGTGATCACTTGAGAAGCTAATTAGTGACTTCAAAGTTTTCAAGTGTAGGTACTTGAAAGGTTAACTTTCTTTTTGAATTTAGTAAAGTGTGGTCACTTGAGAAGTAAATTAGTGACCTCAAAATGTTCAAGTGCAGTTATTTGAATTGTTAACTTGTGTTTGAATTTAGCTAAGTGTGGTAACTTGAGATGTGTAGGTACTTGAAATGTGAACTTGTGTTTTGAATTTAGCTAAGTGTGGTCACTTGAGAAGTAAATTAGTGACTTCAAAATGTTTAAGTGTAGGTACTTGGAATGTGAACTTGTGTTTTGAATTTAATTAAGTGTGGTCACTTGAAAATGAAATTAGTGACTTCAAAATGTTCAAGTGTAGATATTTGAAAGGTTAATTTGTGTTTTGAATTTAGTCAAGAGTGGTCACTTGACAAGTGAATTAGTGACTTCAAAATGTTCATGTGTTGGTACATGAAATGTGAACTTGTGTTTTGAATTTAGTGAAGTGTGGTCACTTGAAAATTGAATTAGTGACTTTAAAATGGTCAAGTGTAGGTACTGGAAATGTGAACTTTTGTTTTGAATTTAGTTAAGTGTGTTCACTTGAGAAGTGAATAAGTGACTTATGTTTTGAACTTAGTTAGTTTGAAAGTGAACTTGTATTTTATATCTTTTTAAGTCTGGTGACTTAACTTGTGCTTTGAATTTAGTTAAGTGTGGTCACTTGAGAAGTGAATTAGTAACTTGAAAATGTTTAAGTGTAGTTTCTTGAAATGTGAATTCATGACTTGAAAATAGTTAAGTGTTTTTATTATTGTTATTTCCACAATATATTCGGGTATGCAGAATCTGTATAGTAGAACAACAACTTCAACTAGTTCAAGTTTATAAACAAGAACACAATGAAGTATATCAAATACCTTCAACACAAGATCAAAATAACCTTTCCAAGAGGTGTATTTTAATTTTCAGAAAAATAGATGAAACAGAAATGAATAAGGCCAAGTCATCCGAATTCACAGAGTTTCCTTAAGGAAATAATTCCTCTCACTGTACCCGAGGTTGTGGAGTTTTTCCTCCCAGGATAAAATGTCCTTCAATCCGACTATAGCGGTACCTCAAATAAGCGGATTTTATGAACACACTCAACGATTTAATGATCACACAAAATAGTTTTTTCAAGAGAAGAAGAAGAGTTTATAATCTAAAATTTCTGTAATTTATATGTCTAACCTGTGGATGAAAACTAGGTTATTTATATCCACAAGATGATTCTTTAGAAAGGAGGTAATGGTTCACTCCAAAGGTTGCACCTTTGCTGTAAGTTCATGTCTATTCATCAAAGATTGCATCCTTTCCTGAACAGTCATATCTTTCCATGAATCAGTGTGTCTTTTACTGAATGGTTGCATCGGTTTGTTCAACTAGTGCCTCAGTTTAGTTAAAAAATAGAAAACAGTGCATCAGTTTTGAAGCAATGCAACATTTCCGAAGCAGTGCAACAGTTCTGCGTCACTGTTCACGTAAAACAGTAGCATCAGTTCCTGCGTCACTGTTACTGCATGCATATATACATCTGTAAATGGATGATTAAACATAGAAAATATTTACTGCATTTTTCTCTTGGCATTTTTCGAAATTCAAATAAAGTTTATCCAAAAATATAGGTCTCATCTATCGATCATTTGACAAATCCAAATCCAAATCCGAAGCTGAAGCTGAGGCCGAGCCGAGCGAGCGACGACGACAGCGTGAGGCATCACTTATTACTTTCCTCACTTATCTATGTGGAAGTGTGTTTCACAATATAAATACTTTAATGTTCTCTTCTTCCACCATTGTAAGAGAAAGAGTAAGCTTTCCAATTTTGAGTACACTTTACATTTTGGTGTAAATTCAATTTTTCTCTTCCACTTGATTTCTCCATTTTCCATTCAACACACATATAGAACCCAACAATCCCCCACATGAATGGGAAATGGCTATTTTTCGTAAAACTTATACGGACAAGTATGTGATCATCAAGCAAAGATTGATTGCATCTGGATAAGTGGGTTTCCCTTTGAACTTTTCGTAGTGAACATGCATCGGATGCACTCGGTCAATTGGTAGATTTGATATCTTTGAACCGTCGAGCTTTAATGTACACCTAGACAACACATGTCATACAACCAGCCTTTTACCATTTCTGGTTCTTACGGTTTTGTTATTTTTAGCCATAAACACGTCCCAGTTTTCATGAGAGCTTAGAGAATAGGCCTTTACTAACATTCTCTTTGAAGCGGCTTCCACTTCGCCCTCACATAGGTGATTTCTAAACATTCAATCCTATAGATTAAACTATTTGGTCAAATCTGCCAAATTTAGATAATCATTAAAAGACTTTTCACCTTAAGTCTTATCCTAGTTTACTATACATTGTCTACATCATGAGAATGGGTTGGGTAATTGACAATGTTGAACCTGTCAGACACAACTTTGTTAGATCTCCTTGAACCTAGCTCTTGGGATCTCCAGTCTGCTAGGTAGAGTTACCGTCATGCTGACTCGTTCTAGGCCTTAAACCCATTCCCTTGGATGTTCTTTCCACTTCTTCTCTAGATAGGCCTTTTGTAAGTGGATCCGACACATTATCCTTTGACTTTAGATAGTCGATAGTGATAATTCCACTAGAGAGAAGTTCCCTAACAGTATTATGTCTCCATTGTATGTGACGAGATTTACCATTGTACATTATGCTCCTTGCCCTACCTATTGCCGCTTGGCTATCACAGTGTATACATACTGGTGCCACTGGCTTGGGCCAATACGGAATATCTTCCAAGAAATTCCGGAGCCATTCTGCTTCTTCACCGGCTTTATCTAATGTGATAAATTCAGATTCCATTGTAGAGCAAGCGATACACGTCTGTTTGGATGATTTCAAAGAAACTGCTCCTCCACCGATAGTAAATACATATCCACTTGTGGATTTTACTTCATTCGATCCGGTGATCCAATTTGCATCACTATATCCTTCAAGTACCGCTGGATATTTATTATAATGCAAAGCTCAGTTTTGAGTGTATTTAAGATACCCCAAAACTCTTTTCATTGCCATCCAATGAGTTTTGTTGGGATTACTCGTGTACCGACTCAATTTACTGATAGTGCATGCTATGTCTAGTCGTGTACAGTTCATTATATACATTAAACATCCCAATACTCTTACGTACTCTAATTGCGAGTCACTTTTACCTTCATTCTTTCGAAGTGCAAAGCTCGCATCCAATGGAGTCTTGGAAATACCGAATTCCCTATACTTGAACTTGTCAAATACTTTTTCGATATAATGAGACTGTGACAATGCCAACCCTTGTGGAGTTCGATGGATGAAACTCCAAGGTCCTTCATATCAATTTTTCTCTCAAGCATTCGTTTTGTTGCATTTATGTCAGAAATCTCTACTGATGATCAGCATATCATCCACATATAAACATACAATGACTTGGTGATTTGGAGTGTCTTTAATATAAACACATTTATCACATTCATTTATTTTGAATTCGTTTGCCAACATGGTTTGGTCAAACTTCGCATGCCATTATTTTGGTGCTTGCTTTAGTCCATATAACGACTTGATAAGTTTACATACCTTGTTTTCCTTTCTTGGAACCACAAAACCCTCAGGTTGTTCCATGTATATTTCTTCCTCCAAATATCTATTTAGGAATGCGCTTTTCACATCCATTTGATGGATTTGAAGATCATATACTGCCGCCAAGGCAATTAACATTCGAATCGAGGTTATCCTTGTTACTGGAGAGTATGTATCAAAGTAATCAAGGCTTTCTTTCTGTTTGAAGCCTTTTACTACAAGTCTTTCCTTGTATTTGTCAATAGTACCATCCGTCTTTATTTTCCTTTTAAAGATCCATTTAAAACCTAAAGGTTTATTTCCGGAAGGAAGGTCAACCAATTCATACATGAAATTAGTGGAGCACAATGCTTGGAGGGAAATCTCTTACTCATATTGAATCATTGTTAGGAGTGAACAAATATGGCTACTTGTCCATCATATTTGTAATGAAGGATATAGCTGAGTTGAAAAGATAAAACCCTTAACTTGAAACTGTTTTTTGAGCTTACATGATTGATTATAAATAGTTGATTCATGCTAAGATTTTAGAACTCAATTGAAACATTCATGGCATGATAGTAGATATAGAACTGGAAAGTGATAGCTAATGCAAAAAGACTTTCAGGAGTTACTAAAAAGGAAATATGAGTTTCCTCAGACTCTCCTTATCATAATTTCTAATAACAATTACAGAGAAAAGAATTTTTGGCATGGTTTGAGTATGGAATTCAAATAAGGAATCAGAGTATGGATAAAACTATATAACAAAGAATATAGGCATATAGAACATTAGCAAGAATAGGATTACTATGCCTTAGGAGCTGCAACTGTTAACTTTCAACTTAGCAACACTTCTCAAATGATCTTATCAACTATATTTTTCCTCTTAAATTCTACACTTCATTTGTTGCAACATATAATCCTCACATCGGTATAGGTGACAACTCTTACCAAAGTTTGAATTGAACTACATAACCTCCCCATGTTCAATCCTAACTAAAAGTCACAAGGTACTATGCATAACACAATATTATTAGTCTAAACTCTAGGATTCAATATCCAATGCCTTTTTAGAGATCTCATCTAAAGAATAATACTCCTTACCACCTCAACAACTAACTCCAAGCTCTAAATAGGAATTCACTAGCGCACATGCATTCATCCACTTATATACCAACATGACATTCAAGCCTATTGTTATAACCACATACGAATTACTAGAAAACCAATCCACCTTGAAATTTTTCCCATATTTTCTAATACCTCTATCAATAGCAATTTTCTGGAATTATCTACAAAAAGGCACGCCAAAGGTTTGCTTCAATTTCCCTCAACACTTATAGCGTTTGATAAAAAAAGCATATAAAAAACATTTCCTAATAAGGAACATCTACTCTCTCCCATCTAAACCATTATTCATACATTTTTATCACCTCTATCTTAACATAAGTAGGGTCACTGATATGATAGAACATGAGTACCTAAAGCATGAAATAATACTATACATAACTTTGTTACTAGTTTGAGGCCTGAAGAATAAAGTATCATAGACATGGATTCGTGTAAGAGATCAAAATTAAGGACATACATGACATAATGTAATTTCACTAGTATTTAAGGATGTACCATTAGTTTAGGTAACTAAGCATACTGTGAAACATGGGTTCATATTTATCATAAGTTACTTAACATAAGACTAGATTCATAGATTCATGGGGAATGACTAGGATCATAGAGTGAAGCTATCACATCTTTTACTTGGAGCAGACAATGAACATGAATATGTATAAAGGTTATAAGCATTTGTTATGGGTGTGGCTCTATCACGCGAGACATGGATTCGGCGTCATAATAATGGTATCTAAGAAAAGGAATATGCTGGAGTATGAATGAATCGCTATCTCATCATAACTCTTATTGGCATGCATTACAAGATAATTCACAAAACTTAATTTGGTTCTTCACCCTTATATTAAAGCTGACATTCTAAACCTATGGGCCTATTCCATATCCTCAGTACTGATCCATAATTTCTTTACTCTAACAATGTAAACGTTAATTCTTAAACCACCTGGATAAACTATATTTGGAAAAATACTAACTTAATTCGTGGACATCCTTTCATATATATAACCCTTAACTTTCTCTATCTTCAATAATCATCATCATATACTTACACTCTTCTTTATAAATATATCTGCCTCTCTAAATACATAATCTTCCCTTCTCTTCATAGTTTGCTAATATCACACCTCTAGAAATTTATATTTTTATCTACACTATGATAATTATCATTACACCAAAAGACCCAACATCATCAACCTATAACTCCAAACATAGATATTAAGAGCACCATATACTATATAACTAGCTTCCTTTACACGTATCAACTCAAGGTCACTACCTAAGAAAATAAGACACTTAATAATATTAGAAAATCATGAATCCATATATTATCTTGGGTACACCTCTAAATTATACCTATACCATCATACTTAATTGAGAAAGAAAAAAATTAAATCTTGCATAAATTATATCAACCCTACTAGCTCGCTTCCATATAACTAGCATCACTATACAAAGAAATCATTTTTCCCACCTTGAAGATCATCCACTGTTCAAACCTAGTGTTTATTACTAAAGATGATTAACAACACCACTTCACATAATATTTTTGCTTGACAGCTATATAATAAAAGCAAGAAACACTAGTCCACTAGAACTTTCATGATAACAATAATTGCTCCTAATCTTATGGTCTATCTTATTATAATCCATTAGGGTATCCTTATTTCACAAATCACTACTACTTATCTATCTTTATGTCTAAATTATATCCATAGCTCTATAAGCATCAACCAAATTCCTTTTCACGATCACAAAGGAAAACCTATATTAACAATCCTTAACAACCTAGTACTTTCATTAATGACCTATGCTTTTCTAACACAATAAAACACAATCAAGAACTCCTCTCCTACTTCAATCATACTATAGGTCACTTTAACTAATAACTCCTTCTTAACCTTCCACCATGAATTATATACCACACTCACTACCCCTTAGTTAACATATATATATATATACACACACACACTTATAACTAATTGCTATCCTTTCATTTCTTGTCGCTACACTTCTAAATACATACTCCTAATTCTAAGGACGTTCTACCACTTATGGATCATACACCCTAAGTTACACTAGCCATTAAATAAAACTCTATTCAATAATCTAGGTACATACTCTCTCATCTCATGAGTCCTACCTGTAATGAAGGGTTGAAGAGGAACCTGAATACATATCATATTCTATGTGAACCATATGACTCATATGGATAAGGACATAAGATTTTAAATTAAAGGACTTAAAACATACTAACACGCTCCTCACAAGCCCTTTGTGCAATTTTTGATGTTTTTGCTAGTTGAATATGAGAAAATCATATCGGGAGGAATTAAGATTAACTACTTTATTATCTTAAGGATGAGCCATAGTTGGAGAATTCTGGAGTAACATATGAATCGACTTATGTTTCTTAGATGACAGCTTAACTGCACGATCTAGAGTATAAAAGAAGGGGTATTTCATAAATGCCTAATAAACTCTCAAAAAAAAGTACAGACATCTTTGTACCATTCTACAAGACTCTACTATACACGACTTCACAAACACCCTAGGATACTTGGACTCTATGCTTCGGCAATAAGTTTGTAACACCCCGAGACTACCCCTAGATGTCACACGATGCTTAGAACCACAAGAGATCCCAAGATAACCCATAATACTTGCATAATACATGAGAAACTAAATAAAAATACATGATATTGGAAATACTTGGGAGAAGCAATGTCATTAGCTGAACTTGTTCAATACATTCTATTTAAAAATATTTACATTACTAGATTTAAAAAAAAAATTGAATACATCAACTCTGACTAATTGTCTATGAAACCTCTACTAATACTGACTGTTGGTAGTTGAGACATGATTCTCAGCTATTTCTAATTAATACAAATGAATGAACTAGGAACTACTTGAACCACAACAGACTTAAGTACTCGAATAAAGAGAACTCATTATTTGTTTGCTAGAAACTCTGAACTACCTAATCATGATGTTGTGAGCTACAATTGATACTACATTATAAAATAATGTAGCCACACAGACATATATGTGGTTAGTACTTCTAAAATATATTGAGTATATAGGGATGCATGTAATAAGTAAAACTAATATATCATAAGCTTAAAAATATGCATGCTAGGTGTATACAGACTCACCATATTCATAAATAAAAATAAAAGCTAAAATACCATGAAGCATAAGTCATAAAGCAACATTTGATAAAATCGGTGAGTTGTTACACTTAGTTCAAAAATCATCTTTTCAGTGAGAGACTCTTACAATCAACCTAATCCATGTGAGAAACATGGAGTCCAATGTCTGAACCACATTGAGAAGAGATTCCATACCTTGCCATCGATATAGAATCTAAAATGCTGTGATTACTAAATTGAGCAAATTTGGGTAAGGGATACACTCTTTTGCAAGGACCCTCTTTAACCCATGGTGACGCATAGTTTTTGGAAATTTAGGTGCACTGAACCCACATCCCCTCGATACTAAATACTACTCTCAAAACATACTAGTGCTCATAAATCTATGAAATTCATATTAAAGTAAGCATATAGTTTTATATGTTTGAAAATCAAGCATGCTTTTGTTGCTAATCATTCTCATGAATAAATATGTAAATTTCATATCATGTCTGAGATTATATGATCAAAATTGAGATTATAGTCATGCTGTGATAAACTATAGTCTGAAATTGCAAGTTTGAGTTGCAAGTCTGAATTGCTTGTAAACAACCTGAATCAAGCTAAAAATTATATATATATATATATATATATATATATATATATATATATATATTTACCAACTCATGAAACTTCAAGTCAAACTGCTAAAACTCAATTCATAATATCAACCATGTGAGTAAAAAACATAAGTAAATATGAATTCTTGTAATAAATGAATGTTAAATCATAGGGAAGAATCATAATATGGACAACATGAAAAACAGGTATGAACCCTAATCATCAATTTTGGAAAATTAATGTAAAAACTAAGTTTTGGGGCTCAAGGATGAAGGTAATCCTCATTCAAACCCTACATGCCTTGTTTTATTGATTTCTTGAAGGAAAACTCGAATTAGAGCCTTAAAAGTATGTAATTTGGGAGAGAAAACCCTTCTTATGATGTTCTTGGGAGGAGTGTAGTTTTGTGTTATAGGATTAGGGAAAATGCTTTAGTTTTAGTTATAGGATCATTTAGGACATAAATTACAGATTTGCCCTTAAAATTGAAGAAAAATGGGATTTAAGCATCTCTATGACCACTAACGTGACACAGTCCTATCGCAGAGCATAGTTAGCATGCCACACTCTTATCATAAAGAACAATTAGCATGACATTCTCATATTGCAGACTCTTAATGGTTCGCTCAAAAAATGCTTATAACTCCTCACTCTGTTATCAGTTTAAGGCAAAATTTGATGCGTGGGAAAGAGAAAAAAAATACCTTTTATTTGGTGAATCTTGAGACCGAAAACACAATATATATAGAAGTTATACTCATTTAAAGTTGACCCTTGTAGGATCGAATACTAAAACTCACTCGATAACAAAAGCTCTCAACTAAACTTTGCTATAAGTGTTTTATATGGCTATTATTCACATTGAAAGAGCTTTACGGGCTAGGTAAATGATCATAACACTTAACTATGATTAAAATAATCATTTTGAGCCTATAAACATATGACGAATAGTTAGAAGTTTAACTAGGAATTTGTGGGGCGTTACCTAGGGTCATAGGTCAACTCAAATTAACCAAATGTGAACCAATACCTAACAGTTTGTAAATAGGTAACAACCATGTCATCTAGTAATTATGCATTCAATCTTTTCTTCCACTCTAATTTTCACCTTAAAAGATCAAGTCAAGTAAATAATGAATCACTTTAACTAATAGTGTGCAATCAATTAAACTTCAATGAATTTAAACACAACTGGATTAATCAGTTCTCATAAACACTTCATTATGGCACAACAAGAACCTTTAACTAATTCAAGTACAATACCAACAACACCCAAACCATGCAAGGATCCTAAACATAATACCAACAAAACCACACCTCTCAAGGATCCAAATATAATGACAATATAAACACAGTCCCCTCATGGAACCGTTGAACTTTCATAATTTTCCATATACACACATGCTATTGATCTTACATATGTCCCCTAGTTATGAACTGTATGGGACGAGCTCAGTCTATGTACCAAATAACTCAGACAACTAGGGCATGTCATCCTTATCCTAATCCAAGTGTTATACTAACCTAACTCAAATTTCTCCATCCTTATCCTTCCTGAAATCCTCCAACTCAATGATGATCAACCTTTACCGGTTCATCTCACTATAATAAATAGTACCATCAACAAGTACACTAACATAAAAAGTAAATCTACCACCTTTTATAGCAACGAGGTGCTTATTACCATTTTTTTTTATAGATAATCAGTTTTCACTTGCATTTACAATTAACGAGTTCAACCTACATGAGCATGCATTAAAACAAGTATATAACAGTTAGTTGATATGCATAGATAAAATCAACTCAAGTTTTAACTTCAATTCAACCATCACCTAGTTCAATCCAAGCTTTGTAATTCTCTAAATGACTTAAGTCTTCCCCTTTCTTGTAGCTTCGGCTTGACTCAATTTGAAACCCAAACATAGAATACCAATCAACCAATGGTCTAACAATTCTAGGTATTATAACCTAATTCCATAATCCTAGGGACAAACATATAAGTTATTCCTTAATTCTAGAGCTTTTTACTTTCTTTCAACTTCGTTCATTACTTTGCTTGCCCTACATGAAATTTTTCTGAGTGGGTATACGGACCTCGAATGTACTTCATGGGTCCCAGCTAGTCAGACCGAGAAACAAGTTCGTACTGTCATTTATTGCATCATAATGCATCATCTCATCATTTTTATGCTATTTATTTATTGTGTTTTAGCACTATATTTGTTTGACTGCTATTATTTTGATTTTGAGAGTTGGTGTTGATTACTAGTACTATTGTGATATAGCTATTAGGTTCAGATAAGAGTGTCAAACGGGCCGGGCCGGGCCAACCCGGAACCGGCCCTCCCATTTTACCCGGGTTCCGGGCCGGTTATGGGCCGGGTTTGGCGTTAACCGGGCCGGGCCGAGTCAAACAGTAAAAAAATTAAAATCCACCCGAACCCGGCCCACTTAACCCAATCCGGTCAAACCCGGTTAAAAATCGGTCAAACCCGTTTAAAAAATAAATAAAAAATCCAATATACACTATATACACTCCAATATACACTATATACACTCCAATATACAATATATATTTTTAAAAAAATATACAAAGTATAAACAATTACACATATATACGTACCATTCAATATATAATTATATATGACTATACGTACTACTTTAAATAAAACATATGCTATAATAGTATAATATATATAAATATACACTACAATATATATATATACTAATTTATAAAACATATACACATGTATACGTTAAATATATACTACTTTAGAAGATATATACACATATATATGCACCATTCAATATATATGTACTACTTTAAATAAAATATATACTACAATATAGTGATATACATATATATATATACAACAATATGTATATATATATAGTTACATACTAATTTATAAAACATATACACTTGTATACTTTAAAGAAATACGTCTATAGAAGATATATACACAGATATACGCATCATTCAATATATATGTACTACTTTAAAAAAAGTATATACTACAATATATATACTAATTTATAAAACATAAAGTAATGTATACGTTAAATATACACGTCTATAGAAGATCTATTCACATATATACATTCTATTCTATGTATATGTAATACTTTAAATGAGATATATACAATATATATACATTACAATATATATTTGTATAGTTATATACTAATTTATAAAATATATACACATGTATACGTTAAATATACACGTCTATAGAAGATCCATTCACTCTATTCTATGTATATGTAATACTTTAAATGAAATATACTATAATGTATATACATTACAATATATATTTGTATAGTTATATACTAATTTATAAAACATATACACATGTATACATTAAATATACACTTCTATAGAAGATATATACACGTGTATATGCACCATTCAATGTATATATACTACTACTTATAAAATATACTACATTATATATACATTACAATATGTATAGATATACTTATATACTAATTTATAAAACATATACACATGTATACGTTAAATATACACTTCTATAGAAGATATATGCACAAATATACAAAACATATGCTACTTAATATAGTAAATTAATAATATTTGGTAGTAAATTAATAATATATTAGAAGTAAGTTTTTAATTTAAAGTAGAAAACTAGAAATTCAATTTAAAATTTTAAATCGTTAAATAAAAAACAACGACTAAGGACTGAATGAATTTGGGGAATTTTATTGATTGCAAAATGATCCAAAATTTATAATTTACATGAATGAAAAATCTATAAATTATGCATCATTTTTTCCAACTCATTCATGTTAATATTAATGGGAACTTGCATAGGATAGTCGAAGTCAACGGGGGCAAAACCATGCATTAGACTTGATTCTGCTGAGTTCTCTCGTGAAGTCATAATTTCTTCAAGTTTCAGCTCGTCGCTCGGCTCCGGTTCCATTCTTTGGTTTCTTCTTTCCGCTCTAATCCAATCTCTGAGGCAAACTAGAACATTCATTGCATTGCTTCCCAATGAGTGTCGGTTGTCTCCAAGCTGTTGTCGTCCCTGACTGAAGGCGCTCTCTGATGCAACGGTTGACATTGGAACATTCAAGATATCTCTACCTAATCTTGAAAGCACAGGATATTGTGATTCATTATTCTTCCACCAATCCAACGTGTTGATCTGTCGTCTACGATCCTCTAGTGCCATCCGAAGATAATATTTCAGCTCTTCCCGATAAGTTGAAGTTCTCTCATCAACACTGTTCCAACAATTTAAATCATAAAAAGAATCAGAAAAACCACTATGTGCCGGCCTTTTAGAAGATGATGGCTCCTCGAGAGGATGAGGAGCGACAGTTGGAGTGATATTTGTAGGTACGGCTGAATCAAATAAATCAACATAGTGATTATATAATTTTTCTATGTAATCCTTTGCATCAGCCGTAGCCGTCCACAAATCAGGTTGTACTATTTCAGAATCATGGTTAGTATTTATTTCTAAGTTAGTATAAATAAGAGTACTAAAGTGACACATATGATTATATTTCATGCACGGATTTAGCATAGCACCAACCAAGTAAATAGAGGAAATCGGGAAAAAATATTTTTTAAATTTCGTAAACATGGCGCCAACAGCTTCTTTATAACCTTCTTTATTTTTATATTGTTGGAGCAAACCAGAAATATCGGCTATATATGCCAAAATATTACAAACAGTAGGATAGTAAGCACCGGAAAATTCAACCGTAGCTACATAAAATTTTTCTAAAAACTTAACAAGATCATTAATTACAACCCAATCAGAATTATGTAGCATGCAATCAACAGAATCAGCAAATGAACCGCAATGTTGGTTAAAAGCTAGTGTAATAGGAATTCTATATTTATAACAAGTTTTTAAAAATTCATACGTAGAATTTCATCTAGTATCAATTTCCTCAGGCATCAAAATCGGTGTAAGTCCATTTTCTTGACATTTAACTTTAAATTCTCTAATTCTCGATCTACGATTATTTTCTTGAATAAAACCAATGGAAAGATGAATTTTTTCAATATAAAGCTCAAAAAACTCAATACCATCTTTTACAATTAAATTATATATATGACATGCACACTTAATATAAAAAATTTCAAGCAAGGGCGGAGATAGCGTAGATTTTATTTTTGTTATAACAGTCTTGTTGTTAGAAGCATTATCAAAAGCAATACATAAAATTTTATTTTCTATACCATAATATCCGGCAATTTTAACAATAGAATCAGCAATAAATTGTCCAGTATGTTTACGATCTTCATCATATAAAAAAGCAAGAATACGTTTTTGCATCACGAAATTACTATCCATCCAATGACAAGTAACGGTTAAATAATCATTTTTATTTACAGCACGACCAAGATCAGAAGTTAGGGACAATCTACATTGAATATTTTTTAACAATGTTGATAAATAAAAACAATATTGTGAATGGAGTCTAAAAATATCAGACCGACAAGTAGTTCTAGGAATACCATTAAACATAGGATTATAAATTGCTTGTATATAACGAATAAAGGCATCAGAAGAAGGAAAACTAAAAGGCAAACAACCCACAACTACCATTTTAGCTATTTCTTCTCTGTCCCTCAATTTATTATACTTTTTCGCTACTTGACCGGTTGTTGGATCCATTCTAGTTTGCGTTGACCCACCAACATCCCCACCATCTTTTGCAATATTTAACTCTCTTTTGTGATCTTCAGCTATATGACTCATTAACGTACCTGTACCCCCTTGCTTGCCTCCACTTCTATGCTTATATATTTGTTGACAAATATTGCACTGCACCTCAATATCTGATATACGTTCAACAAATTGTCATGCAATACTAGTTTTTTTACGAGGTTTTGGGGCACTGGGAGGACGGGAAGGGAGATTAACTGATTCAGATCTAACGTTAGCATCTCCTACTGCGGGTGTTTCAGCAATATTTTCATTATCTTCGTCTAAATTAACCGCATCTACTTCATTTTCTTCTTCTATACCGTAATTTTCCTGGGCTTCTACATAATCCATATCGTGAGCACCTACATCTATTTCTTCCTCAAAAGGTGTACCAAGCGGTACCGGAGGCGAAGGCACACGGGTATATCTACTACTTAAACTACCTCTACCGCTAGTAATTCGCTTTTTTCTATCACTACCTCTTCCGGGACAAAAAATTTTAACACCTTTAGTAGCGAGGTTTTTTAATTTATTCATAATATAAATTAAATCAAACTAAAAATATTCAAAATACACAAATATAATAAAAATAAATATTAAACAATTAATACAATAAATAAAAATTAAACGTAAGAGATGGAACGACAATACCAAATTTTGAAAGTATCCGAAGATTGCGACTTTAGAAACTTCCGCTCGTACTTTGTAAACGAAAAATTAAAAAATTAAAGTGAACACTTTAAGAAATTAAATATATTGAATATTTGAGAATTGAGAATTGAGATTTGAGAGAGAATGAGATTTGAGAGAGTGAAAAATTGTGTGAAAAATGATTTGAAGATGTAGGGTATTTATAGATTTTTTTTGGGGATTATAAAATATTTTTTAAAGTTTTTTTTTTTTTTTTTTTACTAAATGGGCCCAAACTAGCCGTTTGGACCCAAAAACGGTTATATAGCCGTTGGGCCAACGGCTAGTTTGGCCCAAAATCCAAATTTTTTTTATTTTTTTTTTTATTTTTCGGGCCGGTTAATCGGCAGGCCTGGTCCGGGCTGGGTTAACCGGGCCCATTTTAACAAAATAACCGGTCCGAGACCCGGAACCCTAAAGCCCTAGGGCTTACCGGACCGGGTCAAACCGGACCGGATTAGATAATCGGGCCGGGTCAGGCCGGGTCAGGCCGACCCGTTTGACACCCCTAGGTTCAGATGGCTTTTCTGAGTGTAGGTTATTTGGTTGTATTGAATGGTTGGTTTTTGGTATTTCTCACTATCTCTTTGAATTTGGTTTAGTCAATAATGTTGTTGAGTACACTTGTTTCGTACTCACTTTTTCCTTTTCTACACCATACATGAACTGAACGGATGGTCCTTAGACGTTGATCTTACTAATGTATGGTGATTACTTCACAAAGATTCTAAGGTAACGAGTATTGATCTCGATTACCCTGGATTTCCTTATTATCTGGTCATATGCTTATTTTTACATTTAAGATAGTTTGGGCTATTTTCCCTATTACTTTGATAACGACTTGTACATATGACTATCAGAACTTGGGCACATTAGATTAATGACTCTCTTTTGTATGCATAGTTTTGAGATTTTTCAAGCTTTATTGTTCCTATGGTTTCTTTCCATCTCAATACTTTGGGTATTATCTTGGGATTTAGGCTTACCTGTCATGGTGGGTGTGATAATTGCTATCACGATCTTGATTTTTGATCGTGACAAGGCCTGAATCTGCGAACCCTACTATAATCCACTATGTCTAAGCATGAGACAATCCCTCATGTAGAGCTCCTAATCACCATACTCAATCCATTCTTTGTTGGGCATAAACTGGTAATATGGACTTGATTAACTAGAGCATCCATCGCAATTGTAGAATCCAAAATAAGATTCCTTAGGCACCTACCCTATAGTTCGACATCTAAACCTTGAGTATTCACTGACTGAAGTCTTTAGTGTCTTACATACAGGTCTACTAGGCTATAAATGGTGACCTTTACCTAATTAATCACTATCTGATGATAGCATACAACTAAATCGACCATACTGACGAACCATATTATCGTCGCGCATGTAATCTTAACTTAATATTCTTTTCAAGATCGACAACCTGCTGGAAAGAATTTCCAATGTAATAAAATGCATTGTATCCAAATGGAGTAGGAAAGTCAACCCCTTCATAAACCTCGTGACATACTCCTCCTGTCTAGAGAAAATCATCAATTCAAGACGAGCTTTGTCGTGGAACATGGTCTCATATCATATTCAGCAACTTATATTTTACCCTTTCAGAATAACTTACCCAATACCGTTCTATCATCTTGGGAATATTCCAATAATCATTGCAGGTCTTAAATAACATAGAAAATTTATGGGTAGGGTTAGAAGGGAATAATTGGCAAAGAAGAACCCTCCAAAACTAATTTGTCAAATACCCACTTAATTTCTTTTTGATTTATTTTTTAGGTTTAGGGTGTAAAAGGTGGGAAAAACTGGAAAAAGTGGGGCCCACACGTGGGCCAAGGGATCAATTCATTATTTTTACAACTTCACAAATTTAATATAATACACCTAACACCGTCCACTTATTTCAATATTAAAAAACTATCCTCTCCCTCTCCTCTTCAGTTCCCTACTCCCGCTTTTGAAACTACTTCTCCCAAAAAACACCATTATCGTTTCGGCTTCTTCTCCAGCTGCTAAGGGGTGGTTGTTTCTTCGCAAGGTTAGTTAAAATGAAGTTTCGATCATTTCTTGATCCATTTAAATGGTGTTTTTTGCTAATCGATTTGTAGTGAAGTAGGATTTTTTTTTTCCGAATTTGGTGTTTTGATTTAGTCGTGTTTTTTTAGCAATGAAGTGTTGAATGGTGGGATAATTGCTGTTTGAAGAGTTGTTTTGGTACTTTGATTTGAACGACCTGTTTCTGTCCGTAGACCCGCGGTCTATTTATAGAACCATGGTCTATGAAATGAGAATGCCCTAGATTGAAATCAATTTTGAAACGCATGAAATTCTTTTAAAACATGATTGCTGAAATAGTGAAAATTGAAATATTAATAGCTAATTAGTTTGATTAGGTGCACTAGTTTGATTTTTAGCAATTGTTGTGTTTTGATTTCGCATGATGGATTTTGGTTCAGTTGTTGTATGTTTGTGTAGTGAACTGTTTAATGGTGGGGTGTTTGTTAACTTTTTTAGGGGGTTTTCATTTGAGCATTAAGTTATTTCTGTTGATAGACTTGTGGTCTATGAACTGAAAATGAGAGATTTGTTTTTCAGGTGTAGATTGTGTTGAAAATGGGTAAAAAAATCATCATTCCTAAATGCAAAACCGGTGCCGCTGGTAGCAGTAGAAAAAGAAGAGTTAAGGTAGTTGAAAATGTCTCAAAAAGAAAGAAAATTCACGAGTCGGTGTCCGAATCAGATTTGGAGTTAAAGAAGATAAGCGAGTACGTCGATTCTAGTGAAGATGTTGCCAAGCGGAGTGTCAGTGGTGACAGTGAAGAGAGCGGGGGAAGTGGGAGTAATAGTGATGATGGGAATAATGATTCCTTGTCCGTGCCATATCCTTCAAGGTGCATTTTCGCGGAGCGGTATGACCTTCGAACGATAATTGACGAGGTCGGATCTTTCCCGACCAAGATATCGATCAGATCAAGAATGACTGCTTATCGAGAATTTAAGCAAGTTCTTGTCGAGCAAGAATTGAAGAAAAGATTCAAGCGATCCTGTTTTGGATACCTGAGAAACCTGCCGAAACATCTCAAGTTCAATGGGTAATTGGTTCATTATTTGTTGTTGCGACACATCAGGAATGATAAAGTGCGTCATGAGTTATGGTTCTGCGTTAACAACAAGCCTGCCTATTTTGGCTTGAAAGAGTTTTGTTTGATCACGGGGCTGAACTGCTCATCATACCCTAGTGAATCAAAAATGAAGAACGTGTTACCAAAGGGGGACAATTTTTGTTTTAAGGTAACGAAAAATAAAAATATCACGGCGGCCAACTTGTTACACCTGATCAGAGGGAATAAGCTGAACGAGGATCAGAAGTTCAAGTGCTGTCTACTTTGGTTCTTGCACACCATGTTCTCTTGCGAAAGATTTGACGAAGGTTGTCTACACAAAACTGATTCGAATGGTCGATTCGTTGAGTTTCTTCGAGAAGTATCCGTGGGGAAAAGAGACATTTCAACTGACCATGGACTATCTAAAGAAGAAAAGTGACCTGAAGAAGCAGAATGAGGTATTTGATGAGAAGCAAAAGGAATCCTATGCTCTATTCGGATTTTCCTGGGCATTCATGGTATCTACCATAAACCCTTTAGTGAGTTTATCGTAGATTCTCATTTTATTTATACTCTATCATAGACTCTGAGTTATTTTTTTCACTGTTGTACTGCTTACATATTTGGATCTATGAGGCCTTTTCTCATCTTGGAGAATTTGCTTAAAAATCAATGGATAAGTCCCTTCCCATTCCCCGCATACTCAGATGACACACTATAAAAATGACAAGATAATCGAAGGCGACCCATTCAAGTATAAAGGAAAAGTTACCGAGGTATGAACTTATTTTCTATTATGCAATAATACTACCATTGCATCGAATGTTATGTAATTGTTAATTGATATTTTATAGAACCTACACCCGTACATCATCCCTACTATTCGTGAGATAAAAATGGATTACATGATTATGTTTGAGCCATATACGGACGAGGTGAAGAATAACGTCCTCGATGGCTTGAAGAAAGAGTTAGAATGAGTGACTGTCCTTATTTCAAATGAGGACAATGATGATGATGAGGATTTGGGTGGTAGCCCCGTTGGAGTACACATTGGTGATGATGATTTTTCGAGCACCTCTAAAGATGCAGTGGGAACCTCATCCCCCGGGGATATTCATAAGTGTGTCGCTGTGCTCGAGGAAGTGATGTTTCATATTGCTGTCTATATCAGAGAGAAAAGAATGGAGAAAAAAAAAATGAATGAGCGACAACACGAGCAAGGTAACTTCATTTGATAATTGATGTTGTTAATGAATTTTCAGCTTTAAATATCAGTAACATTTTGTAATATGATGATACAGTGCATGTGGACCTTCGTGAATTGGAGAGGAATGAAGAAGGAGAAAAAAAAAGTAAAATGAATGAGTTGGCCTCTGTTGTGGCAGAAGAGGAAAATGAAGAAGGAAAGCTGGATGATGAAGAAGATAAGAGCCAAGAAGAAGGTGGAAAAGTAGCAGCTGTAGAAGCAGAAGAAGAAGCAGCAGCAGATGAACAAGAAGGCGAGAAAAAAGAAAAAACTGTTGAAGAAGAAGCTGACAAAGAAGAAGTTGGGAAAGAAGCAGCAGGTGAACGAAAAGAAGAATATGAGGAAGAAACAGCTGTTGCGGGTGAAGAAAGAGGAGAAGGTGTGGAAGAAAAGGAAACTAAAGAAGCACCAGTTGCTGTACATGCTGAAAAAAAAAGGTGTGAATGAAGAAGAAGAAGCAACTGTTGAGAAAAAAAGAGCTGAAGCTGACCAAAAAGATATGGTCATGGACATTGTTGATGAAATCAACAGTAACACTAGTGTTGATGAGAAACTTAGGGAAAAAGACATTTGAATCCTAAGTCGTTTAATGTGTTGTTGAATCATGGTGGTTATGTTATGACAATTTTTTTTTATTTCTCAAATATAAAGGTTGAAGGATATGGTGGTAGGATATGAGAATTATTCTTTTATTTTATGAAACTTGTTATGATTCTGTAGTGAATCTGTTTGTATCAAACTGATTTGTGGCATGGAATTTGAATATGCATGGTGTGGTCATAGTTGGTACATTTTATGCTTGATATCATAAAATGCATACTTAATATTTCATATACCGTATGCATAGTCTATCATTACCCTGGTGGTTGAATTTAAGTAGACGTGTTATTTAATCGACTAATATTCTATCAAAAATAGTATTAACATTATAGAAAAATAGAACTATTAATATTTATTCAATATCACTACATCCATGTTACAGTTTTCCAAAGAATGAATACTAGCATTATAGCACATAACATCATTTTTAGTACATTCTCCCTTTCTTCGGACAAAATCAATTTTTGTTTTAGTTGATCCCTCTCTATTTGGGTGTCATGTAGCAATATTTTATAGTGATCCCACTATTCTTCGGCTTCTTTGAACAAAGTCATGAGAAAATCTTTATTTTCTTCGCATTGTTGGAGCCTTTGTAGTAGATTAAATTTTGCCAAACCTTAAAAATTTGATGTCTCGAGTCCCGAACTCAATGTTGATGGACTGGTCGGAGGTGATAGCTCATCAAGACATTTAAAAAACGAGCATGCGCCATTATCCTAGGAAAAAATAATAATTACATAACGATTAATTTAACTTTTTTTAAAAAAAAAATACACACCTCACCTTCGCAATTGCACAATTATAAAATTTGCGATCGGTATTTGAATCTGTGTGTGACGTCCTCAAGACAGCCGCATTCCCACAATGACAAATTAGAGTATTTTTAGAATTGGATGTTTGAGATGCTTACGACATTGTAGAATTTGTAAAAATAAAATAAAGTGAACGAAATAAAATAATGAGGGATGGACATCTTATATATAAAGTAAAAATAAAGTGTTAACACTGAT
Source organism: Capsicum pubescens (assembly GCA_030864215.1). Lineage (NCBI taxonomy): Eukaryota > Viridiplantae > Streptophyta > Magnoliopsida > Solanales > Solanaceae > Capsicum > Capsicum pubescens. The sequence continues at coordinate 72,080,418 of CM061541.1, read as the reverse complement.
GGCTTACAAAAGTAGCCATTTATTATAATTGAAAAAGTAATTTTTCTTTTTTTGAACTGGTGGTGACACTTAATAGACTCTCATAGATCATGACCTATGTCCACCATTGATTAGCCTAGTCTACCGTTGACTTATACCTGTAGTAGTGCATCGATTGATATCCTTATTAAGCGTAGACTGCGTTGATCTATGTACACTTCTATAGACCATCATGTGGATGTAGTTAAAAAATAAATAAATAAAATAAAAATAAATTTAAATATATAATAACATATTTTGGGGTTGGTGGAAAAGATTAATTAACTATAATATGATTTAAATGGATAATCACATGTTTTGGGGCTGGTGGAAGAAAATAATTTAATTAAAAAATTTTAAATAGATAATATTGGAGTGGTGGTGAAACTTAATAGACCTTCGTAGATCATGACCTATGTTAGCCATCAATTAGACTGGTCTACTGTAGACTTACACCTTTAGAAGTGCATCGAATGATATCATGCTTATCCGTAGACCACGGTGATCTATGTACACTATTATAGACCATCACTTGGATGTAGTTAAAAAATGAATAAATAAATTATAAATAAATGTGGTGTGGATTTCTACACATGTGGTTTAAATTTTTTTTAATTAAATTATTTTTTAATAATCTTTTAGTATTTGTTTTAATTTAATCGATGACCCATCGATTCATATACTCTACGATCGACGGATATGTAAAGTCAAGGAAATACTGTGTATACAATCGATGATAGACTATATATTACTGTTTTACTCTTCAGGAAATTAGTCAAGCTATAGTACTGTAAATTGAAAAGACATACATATTTGATTCGAGTTTTTGTCTGTAAAGAAGAGTAACCACCACATAAAAAAATCAGGGATCACAACAAAGAAGGTAAAAGTAATGTTCAAAGAAACTGAAACATAGTTATATTAAAATTGTTCATTGCATTACATTATAAAATTAACAGCAAAAAGGGTAAAATAGAAGAAGCTCTCTTCTAACAAGATCCTACAAGAAAGCTTTTTCAGAAATGAACAAACAAAAAAAAATCAAAAACATAAACTAAAATAACAAAGTAAACTAAATTATGGGGATGGTGGGGGGGTGATGTAGTCGTTGCCGTTCATTCCAAGACTCTCCAGAATTGCTCGGAGGAAACAAGCAATTCGCCGGAGCTCACGCTCCAAGTACTGTCGATCTTCTCCCAGGCCATGAAACAGATGGTCAAAGTCATTTCGAATAAGCAGCAAATCATAGGTACGAGGGGGGACTCGTCTGATTAGGCAAAGGGAAATTCTAAGACCAGGCATGATTTTAGTTTTGGGTGAAGAAGAAGAAGAAGAAGAAGAAGAAGAGGCTTTCTGATTGGCTTTAGGGACAAGTGAAGGGTTACGTAGAAAAAGGCCCTGTACTTATAGACCTATAGATGGCGTCCTTTCATGTGTCCACCCAATGGTCAGTCGACGTATTTGAGAAGAGAAAACACTTAGTTTGCGTATACCAGAGGTTTTTCTCATGAACAGACATTTTGTGCAGCTTTTTATTAAATGGGAATGAAAAACAAAAGAAATAATGACTCATTTCATTGATTAGAGAGATAAGGCGGGAAAATAAACAAGATATCATGTTAGATGAGCAATAATATAACTAATACATAATATCTTATAGACCTTGTGAAATATAAATCATAGACTTTACGTAGTCTATCGTAGATAATAATTTAAATTGATTACAACTGAAGGTTAAAATCTACAGAAATGCACATTTAGCAACCAAAACAGTAGCTTTACAACAGAAGCTAAAAAAAAGCCTATCTATGATTTGATGGCCATTCTACACTTAGTTCTTTTGTTCCCGGATTTTTCGCATATTGAACACCAATTTCTCCTTTTGGACTTGAGTGTCTCACCGACGCCCTTAGTGCGTTTGAATTTCTTCCTTTCATGTTTGGGATCGTAGGAGGGTGGAGAAATTTTAGTGTCTAGCAATTCCTGTGGTATAATTCATTCGGCCTCCGGGGGGACAACATTGCTTTTGAGTATGCGAGGAGGTAACTTCAGCTTTATAAATTGGCGAAGAGTAGTCTAGATGGAGTTACCATAACCTTCGCCATCGCCATACTTTTCTCGCAAAGTTGCCAACGCATGTTCGCACGGCATTTTCACCAAGTCAAATTTCCGACAAGAACAACTCCTCTCCAAGAGATTGACCTTGGTAGTAATGCTATTTCCGAACACCGTGTACTGGTCGAGAACCCCATTTGGATTACTCACATACAAGGAATCGCTCGCGCTCTTATTATCCCTTAGGATCCTTTCCGCATAAGGCACAAATATGTTTTCTTTACCATCGACAAAGTCATGCCGCTCCCTAAACTTTTCACCAAATTTTCTAGAAATTGAATTGAATATGTACGACATGGGGTACTCCCATTCATCCATCAAAATTGAGTTGAGCGACTCGGCGATGTTTGTGGTCATCACGTCGTACCTATTGCTTGGAAAGTGTGCTCTACTCCATTTTTCAAAACCAAGCACATTTCAAGGACATGTGCTGCCTCGGGGCAATTACTCTTCAATTTCTAAAAATTATCGGTAAACTCATCAAAGGAATAAGCCTTTGCCAAAGCGTAGAATAGATAAAAATGTTCTCTGCAGTGTTGATTTACGCAAAGATTTTTAGCGAGGTGCCTCATGCAAAGTCTGTGATGTGCATGACTGTATACACGGGAGAAGGCATTGGTGATGCTAATGCGCATGCCGGAGATGACACATAGATTTGGTTCATCTTCTACTATAGACTTTAGCTTCTGGAAGAAGAAGGTCCAAGAAGCATCGCTCTCTTTATCGACCACACAAAAGGCAATCGAAAAGATATGATTTTTAGTGTCATGTGCAGCGGCACTCAACAGAACGCCCCCGTACTTTCCATACAAATGTGTGCCATCGACGGTAATTACTTTTCTCATGTAGGCATATCTCCGTATGCAAGCTCCGAATGATAAGAAGCAGTAAACAAACGATCCATTCATCTGGTTTACCATGATAAAGTAAGAAGACCCAGGATTCAATAACTTCACCATTGGGAAAAAGCCGGCAATCAAGTATATCTGTGCTCTGGTGTCCCGCGAATGATGTTCTTCGTAATTACACTTCCTTTTCAACACATCCAATAGCTTGCGTTGCAACGCAACTCCTTAAACACAATCTTTTGAATTTCTCTTATGCTTGGACCCTTACCATCCCAAAAGTGATTTATGCATACTGAAGCAATCAATTCGGATAAGACTTTTTTGTTCCTGTGGGTGGCGTGTTCAACACCGCACATGTGCAACCCGACATACTTGTATATGCGAAATCTATCTGAGGTCTCGTACTTTTTTACCCACAAAAACCAGCCATAACCATTAGATAAGCATTTTGCCTTAATCAATTTTGTACAGCTCTTCTCCATATAACAATCAAAAGACTGCCTCACCTCTGTCATAACTAGTAGCATTTTCAACTCTTTCTTATCGGCGAATGTTTGACCACAACAAAAATTGGTTCCATCCGAGAAGAAGTATCCTGGTTGTGATGTTGTTCCACAGTCTTCTTCATCATCTTGCGAGTCCGATGAAAAGTCTTTCATATGCAAAGAATCATCTTCCATATTAATTGAATCATCGCCACCGTACTCGTAATCATTCAAATCGTCGTCGACTGTCGGGCGCCACGGTGGGGTGCTGATGAGTTCATCGGTCCTTCAAAGGACCTCTCAACCACATTTATCCTCAAAATAGGCCTAAAGACATCTGCATCAGCATCCATTATGTACGTCAGCACACGTACATCGCTATTTATGATTGTAGGATTCACCTTTTCCCTCGAATGCATTAGATAACTAATAACCACGCCGCTCGGCGCACAATCTAGGTTCCCGCTCTGCATTATGCTTGCAACGAATTCGTCGTACGAACTATTGCGGCGAACAGGAGTGGAAATTGTCACCTTGGTAAATAATCTCCATTTCCAACATTTGGGAGTCTCTACCCATTTTCTCATGAAATCACCAGAAACCAGAATAAATTCAGCAATAAACATCGTAGAATTAAGATTATGTCGACTGTAGATTATGCTTGAGATTTATGTTGGGTTGTATGCACGGTCTATGACTGACGATGACCGGTCGATGGCTGCACAAATATCAGTACAAAAACTTCAAATTGCAAATATTGCTTCTAATCAATGATTGTTGGGTTTATGGAATAGAGAAATCAACTTAGAGTCGCCTTAGATGCTATAATGCACTTTCTAAAGTGGTTTTGAGTAACGTGATTGATTTAAAGCTTTTTAACAATGGTGGAAAGTGTGTTTGAGAAGATAGGAAACAAATGGGGTAACAATGGATGCAATGGACAAGCTTATGATGTTTGTGGACTGATTTGCAGCTGATCGACCCAAAAAAACGTAGGAAAAGTGGCCGGAATCGGAGATTTTTGGAGGGAAAAATAACCACTTTCTATTTTTAGCATTTGGAATTAATTTTTTTTATATTTTTGGAAAACCTAGTTATTTTTGTATATATAATGGTGGATGATGGAGTGGGTTGAAGTGTATTATTAGAAACTTGTGGATGAATTTATTAAGTTGGAAGTATTGAGTTAAAGTGAATTATTGTAAAAGTTGGAACTGAAATTGTTAAGTTGGAAAAATTGGTGGTGAGGTGAAATTATGTGGGTATTTGACCAATGTTTTAAATTTTTTGAATATTTGGCAAAATAGTTTGGAAAAAAAATTGTTTTGGCATACTTGCCCGGGTTACAACTACGAAAATCGATAGGAAATAATAAACGTCCGTAAGGTTCTTTATAGTTATATAATTGAAGTTAATCTTTTCTGTAGCATTTTCAGCTTATTTTCACGTTTGGCGTTTTATTTTTTCTTGGGAAATGCTCAATTTGATTCAACAGTCATAGGATTTGTTGAGAGCTTGAAATTTCTTTAGTATTACTCCTATCAAAGTCTAATTAATGCTTAGATCTTCTTAACTTGTTTAATTTTGCCTAATCTTTTAGTTGTTTGTTTTTTTGTTGTTAATAGATTTTTCAAGCCTTTATTAGTCTCATTGTTATTTATGTCATTTGACACTATACACTCTGCCTAGTCATATATTGACTAATAATAACAATGGAAGAACTATCACACTCAATAATCAGAATTATCATCCACAATATTCAAAATTATGAAAGATTAATATAAAAAAGGTATAAAACTCGTTCAATATTTGGAATATATTTTGGATCTACCATATATTACTATTCATACTTTTATAACATTATATAACTTTAGCTCAATGAACTTATAGAAGACAATAATATTTAACTAACAATGTGTTGTTTTTATTTAGTTTATACATTAAAAGGTAATAGAAAAATGAATAATGAATGCATCTATTACAATTAAATTCCACTACTTTGTTCTTTCTTTTGCGTTATCTTCTGCTAAAGGTGATTCCTTTCATCCTTGATCTAGTTCAAGGCTTGAGCTTTTCCAATTCATCCGTAAAATAGAACACAAAAAATAATTTTAAAAATAGAAATAGTTTGAAGCTTGGCTGTTAAGTGGGTCGGGCCAGGTCAACCCGGAACCGGCCAGTCAAGTTTAATCGGTTTGTGGGCCGGTCCGGATCCGGGCCTAGTTAAGCGGGTCAGTCCAGTTCTGGGCCCAACAGTAAATTTTTTAAAAACAACCCAAGACCGGGCCACTTAACCTAACCCGGTCCAACCCACCTAAACCGGGTAAAAACCGATTCAAAATCCGGTCAAAATCGGTCAAAACCAAAAAAAGTTTAAATTTTTTTTCTCCAATATACTCTATATATACCCACCTATATACATTTTAAATAGGTTAAACAATATATATACACTATATATATAGTATATACTACTTTAGAATTTAAAAAATATATACACATATACACAATTACATATGTAATCGTGTAATACGACTATACGTTAGTTAAATATATATACTACTCTAAATAAAACATATGCTCCAAGATATATACTACAATATAATGATATATATACTAATTTATAAAACGTATACACATGTATAAGTTGAATATATAGTACTTTAGAGTCTATAGAAGATATATACACATATATACGTACCATTCAATATATATGTACTACTTTAAATAAAATATACTACAATATATACAGACACTATATATATAGTTATATACTAATTTATAAAACATATTCACATGTATACGTTAAATATATACACCTTTAGAGTTTATATATACACACATATATACGTACCATTCAATATATGTACTACTTTAAAAAATATGCTCCTAGATATATACTACAATATAATGATATATATACTAATTTATAAAACATATACACATGTATACATTAAATATATACTACTTTAGAGTCTATAAAAGATATATACACATATATATGTACCATTCAATATATATGTACTTCTTTAAATAAAATATACTGCAATATATATACTACAATATATACACTATCGCGGAGCCACATTCAATTCAGGGGGTAACTCCCTTCGTCGAAAAATTATACTATTTTTACATGATCAAAAATATTTTTATGTATATATAGTAGATGTTGAACCCCCTTCGACTAATCTATATATTTACTTCTGAACCCCCTCAATGAAAATTCTGGCTCCGCCACAGTATATACACACACACACTATATATAGTTATATACTAATTTATAAAACATATACACATGTATACATTAAATATATACTACTTTAGAGTCTATATTCTATATATACACATATATATGTACCATTCAATATATGTACTACTTTAAAAAATATGCTCTAAGATATATACTACAATATAATGGTATATATACTAATTTATAAAATATATACACATGTATACGTTAAATATATACTACTTTAGAGTCTGTAGAAGATATATACACATATATATGTACCATTCAATATATATGTACTACTTTAAATAAAATATACTGCAATATATATACTACAATATAATGATAAATATACTAATTTATAAAACATATACACATGTATATGTTAAATATACACTATTTTAGAGTCTATAGAAGATATATACACATATATACGTACCATTCAATATATATGTACTACTTTAAATAAAACATATACTATAATTATAACGCCCCGGATCTGGTACCCGAAATGCTACACGGTTCTCATGACCCCGAAGGACCAGAAGATAACCCATGACTGATATTTGTACCTGTATACTACATAATATACTGTATAATGCGGAAACATGAACTGAAAGGCCATAAGGTGTAACGCCCAAAACATGGGTCTCGGGACGTCACACGATGCTTAAGGCTACAAGTAGCCCCAAGCTAACCCTTTTAGCCTACTAATACATATAAAGCTTACTTAAAAATGAATAAAGAAAACACTAATACTTTTCATAACATACTCAGGAGAAATACGAAGAAAACACTTTGTCCGAATGGATCCAAATACTGAAAATCTAGTCATACTAACAATCTGGAAAACTAGTCTGACGAAACCTCTACTACTCAAGAACTAGAGAGCCATTGGGACAGGTCCCCAACTGACTCAACTTAACTGATAAAGGAAAAAAAACTACTAAATAAACTGAGTGTCTGAAGATAAACGGTCTTCAAAGCATGAGGACTCACCACTGCTGAAATGTAGATAAAGTGCTCGGGAATCACTGAAGAGGCTGGGACTGAGCACCTGAACCTACATTACGGGAAAATGTAGCACACAGACAAGTATGTGAATCAGTACCATGGAAATATACTGAATATATGGGGGTGTATGCAATTAAATAATTAATATCATGTATCTGTATAGAAAACATGCATGCTGTAATAAATAACTCACATAGATTGAATTAAACTCTCATGAATCATAAAAAGGAGATACATATATTATAAATCACGTGAGTCATTACACTTCAATCTTATGAAAACAAGAACTTCTGTAAAACCCAAGAACTTAGTACTTTAGGAACCTTCAAGACTTGAGAATCTGGAAATACTTGGAAATCTTTGGGACTTTAAGACTTTATAACCTTAGGATTGGGAAACTTTGGACTCTTATGGACTTGGGAGTTTCTTCTAACCGACATAAACCATGTGAGTTATATGGATTCTGACAAGTTACCCACGTTGGGGAGAGCTGTCCTATCTTTTCCATCAGAGAAGAACCTTTAAATTTAGTGATCATTATGTTAACCCACTTGGGGTAAATCAGAAACCTACGGGGGCACGTAGTTCTGGGGCATGACACCTTAGAGTCAAGCCTAACTCGGTGCTAAATACTACTCCATTACTTAGCTCAAAATTTTAAAGAAAATCCACCTTATACAACTTAGCAATATGCAATGGGTGCCAATATGCTTCCCTTTAACTCAAATCAACATAATGTGGATTTCTTTCTTAACTTAAAATTAAACTCAATCTTTTCTTGAAAACTTGATAGGCTTATCATCGATAAACTTTAAAATTCAAATAACATGGAGATATAAAATAATTCTTTCAACACTTTAAGGAGTATCATAAGTTCATTCTCAAAGAAACCATAATTTCTCAATAAGGATCAATTCATGACATCAAATCTTGGAAATCCTTGAAAATATAATATCAATATAGGAACATGTAACTTATAACATGAATTCTCAACTCAAATCATGATTAGACAAGGTACTTATGAAATTCGAGGCTTGAATAAATTCCATGATTCCGTAAACTTAAAAACATAGCAATTTAAGCATAATTCAATATTGAAAGTATGAAAATCCTTAAGAAGAGTTAAAGCTTTCGGGCACAAGAACGAAAGGGTGTTCTTGTTCAAACCTCACATACCTTAAAGTTGGAGCTTTTGGGTGATCTCTTAAACTTAGGTTACAAATCGTGCAATTAGTAGGTGGTTCTTGTAGCCCTTAGAAAGGAGAATCTTAATGTCAAAGAATTAATGAAAATCTACGATTGAATCTTGACATATTTGAGTTTTTAGGTTGAAACCCTAATGAAGTTTCTTGAAAGATTTTGATGAAAATACCACTATTGTGGTGTTCTTGGGATTAAATTCCTTGTTAAAGAGGATAGAAGGGTGGAAGTTACCATATTTTCCCTTAATGAAATGGAATAAGAAGCTGAATTTTGGCCTGGGGCGATCTGCAGGGCAGTTCCCTGCCTAAAGCACCGAAGTACCCTGGGCGGCGCCTTGCTTAGAGCGGTGGGGAGACCAAGGCGGCGCCCCGCTTAGAGCAGGGGAGTACCCCAGGAGGCGCCCCTAGATCACCTTTAGCTACTAGAATGCCATACCAAACATGCCTTTAGGCTCGTCTAAAAATTCTGAAACTCACCCGAAACGTACTATGACTTTGTTCCATCGCAACGCAACAAAAATAACAAGAAACGGAGGTCATGAAGGTCATGAAATAATTCCACAAAGATTGAAGGCTCAAAAATAAACTAAGTGTTGGAACACTTAACTAAAATTCTAAGTGTTAAGCTTCTTGTGACTCGTTTCGAAGGCTTTAATGACGAGGAAGTTTTACGGGGTATTACAATATCTCCACCTTGGGAAAATTCATGCTCGAATGTCGTTAGATAGGCTAAGAACGCATAGAAAACTTTGGATACACAACTGAAACATCTTGCTAAACTGACCTTTCTTCATTCTAAACTTTCGGATACTCCAAAGAGTGCATATACTCATAAAAGGAATAGCTATACAGCTGCAACTTAAGTAAAAAAGGGCTGAATAAAAAGAAAATAGTACCTTTGGCTTGATCTGAACTTGCGGAGAAAAGATGTGGGTACTTGGATTGAATATCAGCTTCGGCTTCCTAAGTAGCACCCTCAACTGACTGGTTCTGCCACAAAACTTTGACCAAGGGAACTTCTTTGTTCCTTAGTATCCGAACTTGATAATCTAAGATTTCAACTGGAACCTCATCAAACGAAAGACTATCGTGCACATGAACGCTTTCAGAAGGATCTATAACAACAGAATCACCAATATGCTTCCTGGGCATGGAAACATGAAAGACAGGATGAACAGTTGATAGTTCTGTAGGCAACTCAACTTCATAAGCTACTTTCCCAACAGGGTTAATAACTCTGTAAGGGCCAACATAACGGGGACTAATTTTCCCCTTCTTCCGAAACCTTTTCACCCCTTTTATGGGTAAAATTTTTAGATACATAAAATCATCAACTTCGAACTCGAGATCCCTTTTCCTCACATCTGCATATGACTTTTGGCGACTCTGAGTTATCTTCAACCTTTCTATAATCAACCTTACCTTCTCCATAGCCTCAAATACTGCACCAGGTCCAATCATAGCAGCTTCACCCACTTCGAACCAACCTATGGATGACCTACATCTCCTACCATATAGGGCCTCAAAAGGAGCCATATTAATACTATCATGGTGACTATTGTTGTACCCAAACTCTATCAAAGGTAAATACTCATCCCAACTCTCTTTGAAATCTAGAGTACACGCCCTCAACATATCCTCTAGAGTTTGTATGGTCCTCTTAGCCTAACCATCAGTCTGCGGATGAAAAGCGGAACTCAAATGAACTTGGGTACCAAGACCCTTCTGAAAAGCTTTCCAGAACTGCGAAGTGAACTGAGTACCCCTATCCTAAATTATAGACAAGGGAACTCCATGCAACCTGACCAACTCCCGAATATATAATATGGCATAGTCCTCAGCTATATAAGATGTATGCACAGGCAAGAAATGCACTGACTTAGTCATCCTGTCAAAACAACCCAAAAATAATCATGGTGGCATCGGGAAAGAGGTAAACCAGTCATAAAATCCATATTCACTTCTTCCCGCTTCCAAGTGGGAATGCCAAACTCCTGCATCTTACCACCAGGTCTTTGGTGCTCTATCTTGACCTGTTGGCAAGTTTCGCACCTCGCCACAAACTCCACTACATCCTTCTTCATACTATTCCACCAATAAATTTCCCATAATTCACGGTAAATCTTAGTAGCGCCAGGATAAATAGAATATTGCATGCCATGCACTTCATCCATAATTCTCTTCCTTAGATCATCCACACCCGAAACACATAATCTTTCCTGCAATATCAAAACACCATCTCCCCTTTGGGAGAAAACCTCTACCTTTTGGTCCTTAACTGACTCTTTCAGTCTGACCAAACTAGGATCCCTGTCTTACTTCTCCTTCACCTCCGAAACTAAAGAGGATCTGGAACTACTTTGCACTAACATACTCCCTTCAGCAGAATCAAGTAACCTAACACCCAATCTAGCCAAACGGTGCACATCATGAGCTAACTCCTTCTTATCTTCCCCCACATATGAAACACTACCCATAGATAACCTACTAAGGGCATCTGTCACTACATTGGCCTTGCCCAGATGATACAACAAACTTATATCATAGTCTTTCAACAATTTCAACCACCTCCTCTATCTAAGATTTAACTTCCTCTGAGAAAACACGTACTGCAAGATCTACATGCACGCCATACAGGTAATGTCTCCAGATTTTCAAAGCAAACACCACAGCAGCTAACTCAAGGTCATAGGTTGGGTAATTCTTCTCATGAGATTTCAACTGCCTAGAAGCATAAGCTATAATCTTACCTTTCGGTATTAAAACACAACCCAAACCAACTCTAGAAGCATCACAATACACCATAAAACCAACTGTACCATCAGGCAAAGTTAACAGCGGGGGTGAAGTGAGTCGAGTCTTTAACTCCTAAAAATTCTTCTCACAGTCATCTAACCAAAGGAACTTAACTTTCTTTTGGGTCAATCGGGTCATAGGGGTCACAATGGAAGAGAAACCTTCAACAAAACAGAGGTAATAGCCAGCTAGACCCAAGAAACTCCTAATGTCGAATGGAGAGATAGGTCTAGTCGAATTTCTTATAGGTTTCATCTTTTAGGGATTAACTCTAATACCTTCTGCTGAGATGATATGACCCAGAAAAGCAACTGACCTTATCCAAAAATCACATTTGCTGAATTTGGCAAATAATTTATGTCCCCTAAGGGTTTGCAAAATAGTTCGGAGATGGTCTGCATGGTCATCCTCACTATTGGAGTACACAATAATATCATCTATGAATACTATGAAAAAAATATCAAGATATTGCTTGAACACTAGATTCATGAGGTCCATGAAAGTTTCTTGGGCATTGGTTAACCCGAAAGACATGACAAGTAACTCAAAATGACCATAACGGGTTTGGAAAGTTGTCTTTGGGATATCACACTCCCTCACTTTAAGTTGATGATAGACGAATCTAAGGTCTATCTTGGAGAAATAACTTGCACCTTGCAATTGGTCAAACAAATCATCTATCCTCAGAAAAGGGTACTTATTTTTTACAGTGGCTTTATTAAGCTGGCGATAGTCAATGCACATATGTAAAGAACCATCCTTCTTTCGCATGAATAGGACAGGTGCGCCCAAAGAAGAAACTCTGGGCCTTCTGAAACCTTTATCTAAGAGATCTTTGAGTTGCTCTTTCAACTCCTTAAGCTCTGCAGGTGCTATACAGTAAGAAGGAATAGAAATAGGTTGTGTGTCGGGAAGAAGATCAATCCCGAATTCTATCTCTCTATTGGGAGGTACCTCTGGGAGATCGTCCGAAAAAATATCAAGAAACTCGTTACCAATGTCGACTGACTGAATACTTAGAGTCCTAGACTTATTTTCCTTAACTCTAACTAAGTGATAGATACAACCTTTAGATATAAGCTTTCTGGCTTTAAGGTAGGAAATAAAATAACTCTTGGGAGATACTGAACTTTCGGACCACTCAAAAGCAGGTTCATCAGGAAACTGAAACTTGACTACATGGGTACTACCGTCCATAGATGCATAACAAGAATAAAGCCAGTCCATACCCATAATAACATCAAAATCTATCATGTCCAACTCTATCAGATAAGAGAATATGGCTCTATGAAGAATAGTAACAGAACACTGTCTATACACCTACTTATCAATAATAGACTCACCAACTGGGGTAGAAACTAGGATAGGCTCAGGGATATTTTCAGGGCTCGCTTCAAAGTTCACAGCAACCAATGGGGTTACATAACAAACACTTGACCTAGGGTCCAACAACACATAAATATCAAAGTGAAATACACAGAGCATACCAGTAACAATGTCAGGAGAATCCTCCTGCTCCTGACGGGAAGGTAGGGCATAGAATCTATTCTAGCATTAACCGCCAGCAGTACTAGAAGAAGCGCCCTGAGGAGGGCCTGTACGGGCTACAAGAGCTGGAGCACTAGCAGTTTGATCCTAAGGGTGGACATTACAATTTCCATCCCTGGCATGTGTGCACTCTCTAAGACTGTGGCCCATTTTACACAACCAAAACATCCACGCTTCTCTGCCAAACACTCTTCTAGATGGGTCCTTACACAATTAGCACAAGGAGGGTAAGTAGGCCAGTTACTCATGCTCTACTGATACCTGGACATAGAAGGACTGTTCCCCTGCTCTGGTCTACCTCTGGGCGCTAGGGCACTAGCGGATGAAGGTGCTGGCATGGATGAACGGCTATAGAACTGAGGGCAATTTCCCCTATGAGATCTAGCCTGGTCGTACTCCTATTTCTCGAACCTAGCCCTCTTGTTACCCCTCACTCTATCTCTTTCCCTTATCTTATCTGTTGCACATGAATCATTAGCCTAGCCAAATCCATGTCCCTATTCAGCATCGCGCACTCTTTCAACTCAAAACCAGACACATTTGTCACGAACTTACTCATACTAGTACGAGTGTTAGAAATCAAGTCTGGAGCATATTTGGCCAGCTGGTTGAACTTCAGATAGTACTTCTTAATAGTCATAAAGCCCTGCCTCAAGTTTATAAACTCTTCTATTTTCACCTTCCTCATCTCCAAATGAAATAACTTATCTAAGAATGCATCTTGGAATACCTGCCAAGTCATATAAGTTGTATTTTCCCCTCTACTCTTCCTCCACATCACAACCCAAACATAAGCAACATCCCTCAGCCTATAGGATGCCAATTCTACACTCTTCTCCGTATACACATACATAACCTGGGTGATCTTCTTCACCTCATCAAGAAACAATTGAGGGTCCTTACCTACCTTAGACCTATAGAACTCTAGCGGATTCATCTGCATAAAGACATGAATCTTACAAACAGCTAAATCACCTCTCTACTTCTATGGGGCTGCGGCATGATTATTAGCCTGAACATTTACAGTGACTACATGGGATAGTGCCTGAAAAGCTGCCCGAAACTCAGCATGAAAAATATTTATGTTCAAGGGATCTGCAGGCTGGGGTAACTGATCATCGTTGTTTCTGCGGGCTCGACAAAGAGGCATTTTCACACTGTCATAAGAGAGAGAGAATGAATTAATAGAAAAGAGATGGACAAATTTAAGCACAATAGATTCTGAAAGAAAGAAGCGTCTTTTTCCTAAAATGCTTTGTAGCCTCTTGCTCATAGATGTGGCGCTACACACCGATGATCAAGAATCTACTTAACTTGGCTTGTTAGACTCCCTAGGACTCCTTAAACCTCAGGCACTGATACCATGTTTGTAACGTGTAACGACCTGATTTGTCTAAACCAGAATGCTACACAGTGCTCATGACCCCGAAGGACCACAAACGAACCCCTGACTGATATCTGTACATGTACACTGCATAATATATGAATATAAAATATGAAAAGATGGCAAAAACTTTCCTTAAGGTTCAAAACATCTAAAATACTCAAAACTAAAAACAGAATACTAATACATCTGTCTGAAAAACCTCTAACTGTATGAACTGTGGAGTTGATGGGACATGTCCCCAATAAATTCCATCTACTGAAATAAACTGAATCTAATGAAATAGTAAAAATAAGGATTATCCTCAAATGAAGAGTAATCACTGCTATGTCTACTGCAGCTGAATGGATCTGGACTGGTAAGGGTGCTCTGGGCCACGTGCTTCTGAACCTATGGTGTAAACAAAAACACCATAGTGCAAATGCGTCAGTACGTATGAATAAACTGAGTATGGAAGATGAGGTGAGGCTAAATGCAAGGGCTTATGCATGAAAATTACTTAACTGAATAACATGAGAGTACTGAATGGTAATATATATATGAATGTATAAACCAAAATTGGAATCGCAGTAACACAGAATACTGGTCTCTGAATACTGACTTACTGATGAATAAATCTACTAGTACTGATATCTGAGTTTACTAACTCAGGGAGACTGAATAACTGAGTCTATTGAGATTAATGTCTAACCATGCTGATACTGATACTGATTTATTATATCTGAGATCAAGCCTATATAACGGGTGACCTCTGAGCTTACTAATAGTGAATAAGATTGTTTGAATTTGAGATCAAGCCTATATAACGGGTAACCTCTGAGTGGTAGTCAATCCTAATATAATGGGGGACTACTCAACTGAATGCTATTTCTAAGACTAAATCTAAAACTGAGACTGTGGGAAGTATTCATCTAACTGACATGCCCCTTCTAGCTTATTTGGGGTCCAACCTGTAACCCTAGTTAGAAGGGTGCCAGTACAGTTCCATGAGTAAATACACTGCTATCTAAACCCAGGATTCCATGCCTAATATGATGGGTGACACCTGGTGGGAGCCAAGCCGAATATGATGGGTGACTCCGAGGAGGTAGTCAAGCCTAATATGGTGGGTGACTCCTCATCCTATGTTGGCTTTGCAGTTCTAGAGGTATAGGGATTGCTACTAACAACTCTGACTAAATAACGGGGAAACCACCTCCCTTCCCTTGCTCGGTGCTGAATCCTACTCCCAACTGAAAGATACTAACTTGATTACTAGAACGGTACTTAGACTGAGCTGAATCTGTTACTGATTATCTTACTTGACTAAGCTGACTGAGTTCACTTGGTTCCATTATCTGATGGAATACTACTGAATCTATTATCAAACTGAATAATACTAAGTTCTAAATTGATTTTGTAAATGTTACTGAGATCTGAGCTGAGTACTGAACTAAAGCTGGAATGCTAATGATACTTGGATTACTAAGATTCTTAAGTTATATAACTATCTGAGAGATCTGAATTTTATAACTTACTGAGTTCTACTGATCATAGAATGACTGAAATTATCTTGAGATTGACTCGGCTCTAGGAATACAACTAAATTTTTCGGGTACAAGTACCCCCAGGAGTCGATAGAAGAAAACTGAAAAACATGACTTCTTGAATTCATGACCTATGTTCAACATCATTGGAATAGATTTTCCATACACTCAAAAGACATCTCTTCAAGCACTTGGAAATAATAAAATATATTTACATAGGGAATGCATACCAATACTTCATAACTCATCCCACAAGGTCTTACAATAAACACATAACATGGATTCAAGGGACATAATCGGGGACTTCATGCTAACATACAACAATTCATTCAACAAGGAATGCACAAGGATATGAATGCACACAACATGCTATAATTCATTCACTGTGGAATTTCAACAAACACTTGGCGTGTATGTCTTATACTAAATTTGGGGGTTTCAAGTCAACATGCTATAATGACCCAATTTCCTTCACATAAGCATTTTATCAAACACATGGGAAACATTCTTTGGTCATATCACAATTTATACACCTAATTCTCATGAACAATAAATCAACATACAACTTGAAGGAATTTATCATGAACATCACATAATTACTACATAATAGGGTTAAAGCTTGCAACTTTATAACCATAACGTAATTTAAAACTCAACAACCACATGACCTTCAATCTCAATTCACATAAATCATGAAAAGCTCACAAACCATAAATCTTGAATTTAAAACAAAGGGATTCTTGAACTTCTTGTGTGGAAGGAACCCAAAAATCAACACTTGCATACCTGGCTATTAAATTCGTGGAAGATTTACGGAGGAACCTTGATGATTTGGGTCTTGAACTATGAACCTTAGCTCTTGTTCTTGAATAATTTTGAGAGAAACTAACAATATTTGGGTGAAAATATGAGGAATCTCATGTTAAAGGGTATATATAAGGGTTGGAAGGTTACAATTTTGCCCTCGTAACCACGAATTGGAACTGCTGAATTTTTTACCAGGGCTATAGCTTGGGCGGTACCCTTCCTAGACCGGGGGAGAACCCTGGGTGGCACCTAGCTACAGCGGTGCTTTAACCAGGGTGGCGCCTAGGCTATTGCGGTGTTGAAATCTGAGCGGCATAGGCTAAATGCCTTTTGCTACTGGTTTGACACACCAAACGTGCCCTTACGCTACTCCAAAAATTCCAAAACTTACCCGATATGTTCTACGACCTTTCCCCATCGTAATGCAACTTAAAAATCTAAAAATGAAGGTAAGAAAGGTCATGAAATAATTCATCAAAGTTCGGAAGTCTTATGGAAATGAAAAAGTTTCAACACTTAGCCAAAATTTTAAGTGTTAAGCCTTTCTTTTCATGCTTTGGAAGATCTAATGACTTTGGAATTTTATGGGGTATTACATTATCTCCCCCTTGGGAACATTCGTCCTTGAATGTGGTTGGCTAAGCTGATATTTCTAATAGACTAAACTTACTTAAGGGATGCGAACAACTGAAACATAACTATGTGACTAGAATTACTGACATACTGAAATCTTCTACTGAATATGCATAGCTGATGCATAGAATACCCGACTAAAATTATTGATAAGCTGAATTCTCATAATGAACATGCATATCTGATGTATGGGTACTTGACTGAGTTACTTTCATGAACGCATAACTGAGTACAATGATAAGATGAACTTTTCAACTGAACACGCACATCTAATGCATGAACATGTGACTGGACTGATTCTTGAAAGCATGACAGATTATGCAATAATGACTGATGCAAAGCTTGTAATGAGAATATGAGCATGAAACTGAATGGGTCTTAGGAACGTGAGAGCATTGGGGAATTTTGAAGTATCTCCCCCTTGGGACACTATGTCCTTCTAAGAACACTTACTTCGCTGATGTATTGGGGCAACACACAGGGCATCTATGAAATAGATTATAACTGAACCTCGGGAGTCTGAAATGAATTCGTAAAGCATGAACTGAACTGAACTTGCAACTACTAGGATATTCTATCGTTGAATAGTTACATTCCTGAGATTTATGATAGCATGATTAGATGAAAACATTAGAAAACAAACTATATGAATCTAATTGCCTGACTGCTAAACCGACTTGTTGGCTTTGCTATCTACTTCATACTGAAAACTTATACTTTACTGAAGTACTTCTCCTGCACTCTTTCAACTATACTCTTCACCTTATCTCTAAGCCACCACCATAAGTCTATGAATGCCTTACAAAACTCTGAACTACTCATACTACCTCCTAGGATACAACTCTTAATATTCTTTTATTTCTACAATCATCATTACATACTTACACCCTTTTCGACACATGCTTGACACACTAAACACATTATTTGCTTCCATTTCTTCATAGGATACTAATGCCACATCCACACCTTAGTTCTTAGTCTAAAGTCCACCAATTTAAATCCTTCAAAGATTCAAGCTTAGTCTCTAAAGCATAATGTGAATATCCACAATTCTTTAATAAACATGCTACTCTCATCCTAGCCTTCAAATGTTACCTCTCTTAAACTTATATTTTCTCTACACCATGAGAATTACCACTATACCTCAATCAATAACACATATAACTCTGGATCACTATACTCTAATTCATGCATACATTATTTCAAGCCTACTGATTCACCTTTTATACTACTAACTCCATGAAACATACTTTGCTTAAGTTTAGAAAACACTATCCTGAAACTATTGGCGGGGACGATCTGAGAAATCTCTATCTGTAGTACTCTGGGCCTCACTATTTTAGGTACCTTAAAAGTAAGGTAAAGCTGACATGAATGGAACATGATATGAATCCACACAAGTTTCTTAGAGAACATTTCTACAACACGATCTGAGACATGAAAGAAGGGAAACTATTCCTATAATATCTTATTGTAACGCCCCAAAATCGGATCCCGAGATGTCACACAGTGCTTAAGGTCACAAGTGACCCCAAGCTAACCCTTCATCTGGCATAACCCAAAGCAACTGAATAAAATACATATAATAGAAGGAATAATGCGGAAATAACCCATAACGTAGTCTGACCAACATGAAAATAAATTTACACGGTCACAATTCTGCTCATATATATACAAATCTGAAAATGAATACACTGACTACTAGTGACTGTCTATGAAGTCTCTACTAGCATTGACCAAAGATAGCCGGGTCATGACTCCCACCTACCCCTACTCAATACGACTGAATACAGAAAATACAATACATCTCAAATCTGAACAACTCAAGTCCCTAAATCAAAAGGACTAATCACCTGCCGATCGAGAGCTGCGATCCAGCAGAACATGATATGTGCGCTATAGCTTGTACCTACATTTTGGTAAGAATGTAGCCCATGGAAATATATGGGTCAGCACTTTGAAATGTACTGAGTATGTAGGGGTGCATGCAACAATATAAATAGTATAATCAATTTCATGAAAACATGCATACGGACAATGATGACTCACTTGGCTTGAGTTATATCAAATCATATTTTTCGTAATTTCATAATAAATAGTTCATCTGATAAAATCTCGTAATCCACGTAAATCAATATAAATCATAAATTATGATAAATTATCATAAATTATCATATCATCAAAAATCATCATAGGTAATTATAAATCATCATAAATGTTTATAAAACATCATAAACATCTCAACTCTTTGACTCAAATCTTAGAGTGACTCGGTAATTCAAGAAACTTAATCTTATGGACACGGGAGTTTCCTATAACCGACAACCCCACGTGAGCTACGTGGAATACCAACGTTTGAAACCTCCGTTGGCGGGAGCGTCATACTCTTTGCCAGAGAGTACAACCTTAAAACTTGAATAATCACAATCGGGCTCTCTAGCCAATAATATCATCATCAAACAACCATACGGTGGCACATAGGTTTGGGAAAATACCAAATTTCCCTCTCAGTGCTAAGTACTACTCCCCGACAAGCTCAGAACGTGTTAGGAAATCCACCACAACATCCCAAGGGTCTATCATAAAGACCAAATCAAATCTATTTCTCATTTATCAAATCATATCAATTTGTGGATTCCTAACTCAACACATTTTAGCTCAAAATATTTTAATCTTCCTCAACATCAACGAGGTATCAATGCATTGAACCATAACCGACTCGACATTTGGACAAGGATATGAAGACTCAATACGTAATATTTTCAACAATTTAACTCATCAAAACCATCCGGAAAATACCAAGACTCATTGCAACTTCGATATCAATATACCCAATAACTCAAATCGTCATAAGGAAGCTCAAAATTTGACACATGGCTCGAAAACACTTGGGAATACCAATAATTCATTCTTGAACTTAAAACGTGGATACATGTTCAAAATATATCAATTTTTGATAGAAACACCAAGAATCCCAATATTAAATCTCAATTCATAGAACGAAAATAGTCAAATACTCATGTGATTCAAAACTTACAATTCAAATCTTTATAAGTTCATAATCGAATTATTTAGACATAATTCAACTTACAGAACCATATGAATCCATTAAATAATAACAATTGGCAAGGTTGAACAATTTACATATATATATAATCAAAATCTCATGGTAGGATATCTTGAAAATAAATTCATTTGCCAAACTCAAAATAAAAATTAAAGATATGGGCACAAGAACGAAAGAATTATTCTTGTTCAAACCCCACATACCTTAAAATTAAAGATTGGAATGAATTCTTGCCTCGGAACACTATTCACGAAATTGATTGATGCATCTCGAAGAACTCGGAACGGGGACTTCATTTATCGGATTAATTTGGAATTTCCATGGTGGAATTGGAAAATTTAGGAAGGGGAATTTAGAGGTTTAGAATTTCTTTCTTGGAATTTTTTTGAAAATAACAGACTTTGATGCTCAAAATCAGTTTTTATGCTTATTTCCACGAAATGGGGCAAGGGTGAAATGATTGGATTGCCACTAAGGAAATTGAAAAAATGGCAGAAAAATCCTGTGTACCTTGGCCATGAAAAACTGAATAACTTCTCGTTCGGGTATTGGAATTTTGCGAAATTTATATCGTTGGAAATCTAACTCAAAGATCTTTAATTTTATATATTGTAGGCCACCCAATTCGTCATATATAAGGAGTTATGATTGACCGAAGTTGACCCAAATCAAATCCGTCCCTCAGTTACTGATTTGACATGCTGACATAAATTGATCGTAACTTATTACTCTGATGTTGGAATGGGGTGAAACCAATTGCATTGGAAAGAAGACTCAAAGATATTTTGTTTGATATATAGAAGATCTCCCAGTTCCTTATATTCAGGAAGTGATGATTGTTTGAAGTTGGCCCTGATATGCTGAAAATTTCTGGAGCATGCTAATCAAATGGTGCCACTGTTTTGGGCACCCAAACGTGCCCTTATGCTACTCCAAAAATTCCGAAACTCACTCAGGATGTATTACGACCTTTTCCCATTGCAACGCAACTTGAAAATTGAAAACCGATGTCGGAAAGGTCTTCAAATAAATACCCGAAGATTAGAGGTCTAAATGAGAAAGTTTCAACACTTGGCAAATTTATTTATTTTTTGAGTGCTAAGCTTCTCTTGGCAAGATAAAAAGGCTTTAACGACTCGACACATTTGGGAGCGAAATATTTAACAGAAAAAACTCGGGGTATCACATCATCTCCCCCTTGGAAACATTCGTCCCCGAATGTCGCTCGTTAGGTTAGGAAGGCAAGGAAAATTGAGGATCCGCAACTAAAATAGCTTGATGAACAAGTTTATATTTTTCTAAGCTTTGGAGTACTTTCCGACGCATAAGCTCATGATAATCACAATGACATAGTTGAGTCTATTAGTAATAGAGTTGGATGAAGGAAAAATTATTAACTTCGATTTAAATCTGCATTCACAAAGAAAGAGATGAAAGATCTAGGATATGAAAACTCGGGATATCACAATATCTCCCTCTTGGGATCTATTCTCCCCGACTAATACTAATTGATACACGGAACACCTTATGATCGACCCATGGCTTAATACTTGGGTCAGGAACAAAAGCAAAGGCTAAATAGAATTTGGTAACTCGCTTCGACGCAAATAAATCATTGTTGAAATGGTTATGCTCACAAAACTTCAAGTAGTGAGATTGGACCACATCAAAAGATGGAAGAAATATATGAATCCGTCGGAATAACTATCAAGTTGAATTTCTAGGTGCACAGACCGAATCAAGACATGCTCCCATTTAATTAGGACATGATTCAAAATCTTTCCAAGGAACTTTCAACGCTACTAGGAAGCAATTGGGTTTGGGATATGGTCCGAACAATATATATATATATATATATATATATATTGAAATAAGGATTTATAACTCGACCCCAATTTTAAGTACGGAGCGTAGGTCGATCAGTATTATATCAAAATAAAAGTACTAGACCCCATTCAGTACAACTTACTTTCAAGCTTATCAATATGCTTCGCACACCCTTTCTCCGCAATACTATTTTCCCCAAATACCAAACTTACTTGATTCAATTCATAATTATCACAAGGCATTTGCAATCTTGGCTATTCAAATCTAACTAAGCCAAACTCTCTCTCCTCATTTTCAAGCTTAATTTGGAGTCACCAATTCCTCCACCTAACACCGTAACATAGCACCATTCCGGATTATAAATTTACTACATCCACATTGTTACAATTGCTCATCTCACAGATAATTCTTATTACCACTCAATCAACTCTAATCCACTTAATACTCACCATTTTCAACCATCATATTCATATCAACAAGTCTTGAAGCATAGGAAACTATTCATAGGCATATACGCAATTCAAATTATAGCAAGGCCAAGGCTTGCAACTAATATCCTCAGACAGGAGATATATTCACAATACATGATTGCTATGCAAGATCAATTTACAAGAGCTTTTAGCTTAGACTTCTAAATCAACATAGACACCAAAACCTATTGATAATATAAACTTTAATATCCGTCCATATATACACACATGATGTTCAAGCCTATCTTTATAATTACGTATACACTCCTAATCAACACCCATAAAACACCTTTTTCAAATTCTACAATCCTTTATTAAGAAAACTTCCGGGCACTATTCTTAAGAAAACACTCACTAACTTTTCCAATTAACTAAGCCATGCACAAGACTTCACTTCAATAATTCCCCACCCACAAACCTAGATAAACCATCACACAACCACTTTCACAAAAACAACACGAAATGCTTCAAATAACCATGACATCAATCAAAAGCCTAGCCTCAAGCCTACTCCTCCACACTTGCCACCTTAGCTAAAATGAACATGCCACAATCTTTATCAACAAAAACCCGCTCACTCTCTCTTATCGTCACCACTATGCATCCACACTCCCTCAACAAATGGAAATTTATGAAAGGGTAGAATATGAAGGGATATTGTGTATGACTTGGTGCGGTTATTGTGGACGGAGAACTAGGGCATCAAATGCATGAATTCAACCAAAATCAAGATTAAAGATTAAGGACACCCAGGACATAAATTGAATCTTATTGGTCGCTAAGGCTGTTGCCGGTGGACTGAACTTGAACATACAATAAAACTTAAGCACATGCATTATGAACCGCGCAACTTGAGTTTGGAGTTTATAGCTTATGGAATGTTGATTTCACCCGCTAGAAAAATTGGGGCTCCATATTTCGATAGTTAAGAGAATACATGTTTTCCCATGATATGCATGAACATGTATTATGATAAGGGGAATGAAACATAAGGCATGAGAAAATATCGAAGTCATTGAAAAGGCTGGGGTAAAATAGGATCAACACCACTACTTCTCACTACCAACTTGCAACCCATCGATACACCTACCTGAATCCCACAATCTTAACTTAGTTAATTTGTTTTTTCTACTATCTCCCCCTTAGACTTAAGCCAACACTCCGAGTCAACAAATCACCATACAAACTCTAGTCCATGACATTCGCTTTACTCCAGGTCCCCAGATATACCCATACACAAGATCCATAACTTAACCCGTATAACTACACCCGCGAGCGCAAAACTCATTCTTAACATAATTCTCAAATACCCACCAACTTAGACAACTTTAAAAGTTTTCATACAATAATTTATGCACTCCGCAGCTTAGATTCTAGCACTTACCATGGATACATCAAACCTTCGCTAAACCATACTAACTTCTTCGTGCTTTACTAACATCACATCTCAAACTAACACCCTCGTCAACCTCTAATGCCCAAGTTAACTCATAATTACATCGTATACCACATATCCTCATTCATACTTACCCGATCAAGGATAACACTAACCGCTTAACATTTAATATCTAAAAAAGAATCCCCATAACACCTTGAGCATACTACTACCTCAACACATAATATCACACTTGATCACAAATAAATAGACTTAAGCTCCCGTACATACGGTTCAAACCTACTAAATCTCCTCTCTATCACTAACGTCATAGTAATTCAATCATTAAATTCATTTTTCTCATCACCTGCTATACAAACTTAACAACTTACTCAGACTACGATTAACAACAATCTTAACAACCATTTCCATCTATCAAACACCCCAAACATACTAGTCCACCAAAACCTCATAACGACAATAATCATCCATAATTCCATGGCCTATGCCATAATAATTTATTAACACCGCCTTCTACCACGTTTCCAACTACTGCAAGAACAACAAAGTAAACAGCCAGCTACTAGTGAATCGAAACAGGCCTCACAAGGCTTCACTAGACTTTTGTTTTGTATTTTGAAAAAGGAAATAAATATCAAAACAATTATGCTAGTGAATCGAAATAAGCCCCACACGGCTTCACTAGACTTCAAGTTTTCATCAAAAGATGATCAGAAAATATTTTTAAGAAATAAAAGCTTGGTACACCATAATCAAGGATCCGACAATATGTGTCTCGCTTTCCTTAACTGAACGACTCGAGAGGGATGAGGTTACATCTTAAAATCTATGAAACCTTTGCTAGTAAGCCCAAGAATATAATCAAGAGAGAAAATTGGAACTAGTTAATCACCCTATCTCATCATTAGTACACGGATAAGGAAAATATGAAATCACATAAGGAATTCTAGGGAGAAATCCAAAAATACTTTCGACATAGGCTTAATGCACAACCTTCAAGAACGTACATATGACACCTCAATTTTTCGAAACTCAAGAGCACTAATGAAATCATTTTTTTTTCTAGCTCACTTACAAGCCCGTAATATCAGAGGAGATTATCTAAGAAAGCACCATCTATAAGGATTTACACTTGACTATATCCGGTATTTTAGAACAAGGCAAAATGGCCCAATTTATACAAGATATGAACCCGTATGAATTTCTTAAGAAACCTTTCCACAGTACGATCTACGACTTGAAAGAAAGGGAACATTTTCTTAAATGCCTCGTAGCCTCTCGAAGAAAAGTACAGAGGTCTCTGTACCGGTTTGCAAGACTCTCATAGATACGGCTTCATAGATACCCTAGGACACTTGAACTCTGTGCTCTGATACCAAGCTTGTAACGCCCCAAAATTGGATCCCGAGACATCACACGATGCTTAAGGTCACAAGTGACCCCAAGCTAACCCTTCATCTGGCATAACCCAAAGTAACTAAATAAAGTACATAAAATAGAAGGAATAATGCAGAAAAAACCCATAACTTAGTCTGACCAACATGAAAGTAAATTTACACGGTCACAATTCTGCTCATATATATACCAATCTGAAATTGAACACACTGACTACTAGTGACTGTCTATGAAGCCTCTACTAGCATTGATCAAAGATAGCCAGGTCATGACTCCCAACTGCCCCTACTCAATACAACTGAATACAGAAAATACAATGCACCTCAAATCTGAACAACTCAAGTCATGAATCAAAAGGACTAATCACCTGTCGATCGAGAGTTGCAATCCAGCTGAACATGATATGTGCGCTACAACTTGCACCTATATATTGGTAAGAATGTAGCCCATTGAAATATATGGGTCAGCACTTTGAAATGTACTGAGTATGTGGGGGTGCATGCAATAATATAAATAGTATAATCAATTTCATGAAAATATGCATACAGACAATGATGACTCACTTGGCTTGAGTTATATCAAATCATACTTTTCATAATTTCATAATAAATAGTTCATATGATAAAATCTCGTAATCCACGTAAATCATTATAAATCATAAATTATGATAAATCATCCTAAATCATTATAAATTATCATATCGTCAAAAATCATCATAGGTAATTATAAATCATCATAAATGACCATAAAACATCATAAACATCTCAACTCTTTCACTCAAATCTCGGAGTGACTCGGTAATTCAAGAAACTTAATCTTATGGACACGGGAGTTTCCTATAACCGACAACCCCATGTGAGCTACTTAGAATACCAATGTTTGAAACCCCCGTTGGCGGGAGCATCATACTTTTTGCCAGGAAGTACAACCTTAAAACTTGAATAATCACAATCAGGCTCTCTGGCCAATAATATCATCATCAAACAACCCTATGGTGGCACATAGGTTTGGAGAAATACCAAATTTCCCTCTCGGTGCTAAGTACGAATCCCCGACAAGCTCAGAACGCGTTAGGAAATCAACCACAACATCACAAGGGTCTATCATAAAGACCAAATCAAATCCATTTATCAAATCATATCAATTTGTGGATTCCTAACTCAACACATTTTAGCTCAAAATATTTTAATCTTCCTCAACATCAACGAGGTATCAATGCATTGAACCATAACCGACTCGATATTTGGACAAGGATATGAAGACTCAATACGTAATATTTTCAACAATTTAACTAATCAAAACCATCCGGAAAATACCAAGACTCATTGAAACATCGATATCACTATACCCAATAACTCAAATCTTCATAAGAAAGCTCAAAATTTGACACATGGCTCGAAAACACTTGGGAATACCAATAATTCATTCTTGAACTTAAAATGTGGATACATGTTCAAAATTTATCAATTCTTGATAGAAACACCAAGAATACCAATATTAAATCTCAATTCATAGAACGAAAATAGTCAAATACTCATGTGATTCTAAACTTACAATTCAAATCTTTATAAGTTCATAATCGAATTATTTAGACATAATTCAACTTACAGAACCATATGAATCCATTAAATAATCATAATTGGAAAGCTTGAACAATTTACATATATACATAATCAAAATCTCATGGTAGGATATCTTGGAAATAAATTCATTTGCCAAACTCATAATAAAAATTAAAGATACGGGCACAAGAACGGAAGAATTATTCTTTTTCAAACCCCACATACCTTAAAATTAAATATTGGAATGAATTATTAACTCGAAACACTATTCACAAAATTGATTGATGCATCTCGAAGAGCTCGGAACGGGGACTTTATTTATCGGATTAATTTGGAATTTCCATGGTGGAATTGGAAGATTTAGGAAGGGGGATTTAGAGGTTTAGGGTTTCTTTCTTGGAATTTTTTTGAAAATAATAGACTTTGATGCCCAATCAGTTTTTATGCTTATTTTCACGAAATGGGGCAAGGGTGAAATGATTGAATTGCCCCTAAGGAAATTGAAAAAATGGCAGAAAAATCCTGCGTACCTTGGCCACGAAAAACTGAATAACTCCTCGTTCGGGTATTGGATTTTTGCGAAATTTATATCATTGGAAATTTAACTCAAAGATCTTTAATTTTATATATGGTAGGCCGCCCAGTTTGTGATATATAAGGAGTTATGATTGACCAAAGTTTAACCAAATCAAATCCATCCCTCAGTTACTGATTTGACATGCTGACATAAATTGATCGTAACTTATTACTCTGATGTTGGAATGGGGAGAAACTAATTGCATTGGAAAGAAGACTCAAAGATCTTTCGTTTTATATATAGAATATCTCTCAGTTCCTTATATTCAGGAAGTGATGATCATTTGAAGTTGGCCATGAAATGCTGAAAATTTCTGGAGCATGCTAATCGCATGGTGCCACTGTTTTGGGCACCCAAACGTGCCCTTATGCTACTACAAAAATTCTGAAACTCACTCGGGATGTATTACGACCTTTCCCCATAACAACGCAACTTGAAAATTAAAAAACGGATGTCTTAAAGGTCGTCAAATAAATACCCGAAGATCAGAGGTTTAAATGAGAAAGTTTCAACACTTAGCAATTTTTTTTTTTGAGTGCTAAGCTTATCTTGGCTAGATAAAAAGGCTTTAACGACTCGACACATTTGGGAGCAATATATTTAACGGGAAAAACTCTGGGTATCACACTTATACCCTTCTATACATAAATGTGGCGCACAACACACTTATGCACAAGACTCTACTAGATGCGGCTTTTCAGACTTCCTAGGATACTATTAAACCTTAGGCTCTAATACCAAGTTTGTAACACCCCGACTTTTCTAAACCGAAATACTACACGGTGCTCATGACCCCGAAGGACCACAATCTAACCCATGACTGATATTTGTACCTGTACACTGCATAATATATGAATATAAAATGCAGAAAGCTGGCAAAAACTTTCCTTAAGGTTCAATACGTCTAAAATACTCAAAACCGAAAACTGAATACTAATACATCTGTCTGGAAAGCCTCCAACTGTATGAACTGTGGAGTTGAGGGGACATGTCCCCAACTAACTCCATCTACTGAAAATAAACTGAATCTAATGAAATAGTAAAAATAAGGATCATCCTCGAATGAAAAGGACTCACTGCTACGTCTACTGCTGCTGACTGGATCTGGACTGCTAAGGGTGCTCTGGGCCTCGTGCTTCTGAACCTATGGCCTAAAGTAAAACACCATAGCGCAAAAGCATCAATATGTGGGAATGAACTGAGTATCCAAGATGAGGTGAGGCTAAATTCAAGGGCTTATGCATGAATATTACTTAACTGAATAACATGAGAGTACTGAATATGAATATATCCATGAATGCATAAATCAAAATTGGAATCGCAGTAACACTGAATACTGGTCTCTGAATACTGACTTACTGATGACTAAATCTGCTAGTACTGATATCTAAGTTTACTAACTCGGGGAGACTGAATAACTGAGTCTATTGAGATTGACTTATAACCTTGCTGATACTGATACTGATATTGATTTATTATATCTGAGATCAAGCCTATATAATGGGTGACCTCTGATCTTACTGATAATGAATATGATTATTTGAATTTGAGATCAAGCCTATATAATGGGTGACCTTTGAGTGGTAGTCAAGCGTAATATAACAGGTGACTACTCAACTGAATTCTATTTTTGAGACTGAATCTGAAACTAATACTGTGGGAAGTATTATTCATCTAACCGACACGCCCCTTCTAGCTTATTTAGGGTCCAACGTGCAACCCCAGTTGGAAGGGTGTCAGTACCGTGCCATGAGAAAAGACACTTCTCTCTGAACCCAGGATGCCATGCCTAATATGATGGGTGACACCTGGTGGGAGCCAAGCCTAATATGGCGGGTGACTCCGAAGAGGTAGTCAAGCCTAATATGATGGGTGACTCCTCATCCTGCGCTGGTTACGCAGTTTTAGAGGTATAGGGATTGGTACTAATGACTCTACCTAAAAAATGAGAAAGCCGCCATCCCTGCCCTCGCTCAGTGCTGAATCCTACTCCCAACTAAAAGACACTGACTTGATTATTAGAATGGTACTTAGACTGAGCTGAATCTATTACTGATTATCTTACTTGACTGAGATGACTGAGTTTACTTGGTTCCGTTATATAACAGAATACTACTGAATCTATTATCTGACAAAATGATACTAAGTTCTGAATTGATTTCTTTAATGCTATTGAGATCTGAGCTGAGTACTGAACTGAAGCTGGAATGCTAATGATACTTGGATTACTAAGATTTCTTAAGTTCTATAACTATCTGAGAGTTCTGAATTCTATAATTGACTGAGTTCTACTGATCATAGAATGAATGAAATTATCTTGAGACTTACTCGGCTCTAGGCACAAAACTAGATTTTTTGGATACAAGTACCCCCAGGACTCGATAGAAGAAATCTAACAAATCATGACTTCTTGAATTCATGAACAATCATCAACATCATAGCAATAGATTCACCATACACTCAAAAGATATCTCTTCCAGCACTTGGAAATAATAAAATATATTTTCTTAGGGAATGCATACCAATACTTCATGACTCATCCCACAAAGTCTTATAATAAACACATAACATGCATTCAAGGGTACATAATTGGAGACTTTATGATAACATACAACAATTCATTCAACAAGGAATGCACAAGGATATAAATGCACACAACATGTTATAATTCAGTCTCTATAGTCTTTCAACAAACACTTGGCATGCATGGCTTATACTAAATTTGGGGGTTTCAAGTCAACATGTTATAATGACCCAATTTCCTTCACACAAGAATTTTATCAAACACATGGGAACCATGCTTTGGTCATATCACAATTTCTACAGCTAATTCTCATGAACAATTAATCAACATACAACATGAAGGGATTTATCATGAACATCACATAATTACTACATAATAGGATTAAAGCTTGAAAGTTTATAACCATAACGTAATTTAAAACTCAACAACAACTTGACCTTCAATCTCAATTCACATAAATCATGAAAAACTCATAAACCATAAATCTTGAATTTAAAACAAAGGGATTCTTGAACTTCTTGGGTGGAAGGAACCCAAGAATCAACACTTGCATACCTGGCTATTAAATTCTTGGAAGATTTACGGAGGAACCTTTATTATTTGTGTCTTGAACTATGAACCCTAGCTCTTGTTCTTGAACAATTTTGAGAGAAACTAATAATATTTGGGTGAAAATATGAGTAATCTCATGTTAAAGGGTATATATAAGGATTAGAAGGTTATAATTTTTCCCTTGGAACCACGTACTGGAACTGCAGAATTTTGCCCTAGGGCTATAGCTTGGGCAGCATCCTGCCTGGCCTGTGGGAGAACCCTTGGCGGCGCATAGCTACAGCGGTGCAATAACCAGGGCGGTGCCTTGGCTACAACGGTGCTGAAAGCTGGGTGGCGCGGGCTAAACGCCTTTTGCTACTGGTTTGGCACACCAAACATGCCCTTACACTATCTGAAAATTATGAAACTTACCCGAGATGTACTACGACCTTTCCCCATCGCAACACAACTTAAAAATCTAAAAACGGAGGTCGGGAAGGTCCTGAAATAATTCGTCAATATTTTGAAGGCTTATGGAAAAGAAAAGTTTCAACACTTAGCTAAATTTGAAAGTGTTAAGCCTTTATTTGCATGATTTGGAAGATCTAATGACTTGGGAATTTTACGGAGTATTACATAATGCCCCAAAAATGGGTCTCAGGACGTCATACGGTGCTTAAGGCTTTAAGTAGCCCCAAGCTAACCCTTTTAGCCTGCTAATACATATAAAGCTTACTTAAAGATGAATAAAGCAATCACTAATACTTTTAATAGCATACTCAAGAGAAATACGAAGAAAATACTTTGTCCGAATGGACCCAAATACTGAAAATCTAATCATACTAACAATCTGGAAAACTAGTTTGACGAAGCCTCTACTACTCAAGAACTAGAGAGCCATTTGGATAGGTACCCAACTCAACCAACTCAACTGATAAATAATAAAAAACTAATAAATAAATTGAGTGTCTGAAAATAAATGGTCCTCGAAGCATGAGGACTCACCACTACTGAAATGTAGATAAAGTGCTTGGGAATCACTGATGAGGCTAGGACTGAGAACCTGAACCTACATTACGAGAAAATGTAGCACACAGACAACTATGTGGATCAGTACCATGGGAATGTACTTAGTATATGAGGGTGTATGCAATTAAATAATTAATATCATGAATCTTTATAGAAAACATGCATGCTGTAATAGATGACTCACATAGCTTGAATTAAACTCTCGTGAATCATAAAAAGGAGATACATATATTATAAATCGTGTGAGTCATTACACTTTAATTTTATGAAAACAAGAAATTCTGTAAAAATCAAGAACTTAGTACATTAGGAACCTTCAAGACTTGAGACTCTGGAAATACTTGGAAATCTTTGGGACTTTAAGACTTTATAACTTTGGGATTGGGAAACTTTGGACTCTTATGGACTTGGGAGTTTCTTCTAACTGACATAAACCATATGAGCTACATAGAGTCCAACGTCTAACCCAGGTTGGGGAGAGATGCCCTATCCTTGCCATCGGTGTAGGACCTTTAAATTTAGTGATCACTATCTTAACCCACTTGGGGTAAATCAGAAACCTATGGGGGCACGTAGTTCTGGGGCATGAGACCTTAGAGTCAAGACCAACTCAGTGCAAAATACTACTCCCTTACTTAGCTTAGAATTTTAAGCTAATATGCTTCCCTTAAATTCAAATCAACATAATTTGAACTTCTTTCTTAACTTAAAATAAAACTCAATCTTTTCTTGAAAACTTGATAGGCTTATCATCAATAAACTTTAAAATTCAAATAACATGGAGATATAAGAATAATTCTTGCAACACTTTAAGGAGTATCATAAGTTCAGTCTCAAAGAAACCACAATTTTCAATAAGGCTAAATTCATGACATCAAATCCTGGAAATCCTTGAAAATATAATATCAATATAGGAACATGTAACTTTTAACATGAATTCTTAACTCAAACCATGATTTAACAAGGTACTTATGCAATTTGAGGCTTGAATAAATTCCATGATTCCATAAACTTAAAAATATAGCAATTTAAGCATAATTCAATATTGAAAGTACAAAAATCCTTAAGAAGAGTTAAACCTTTTGGGCACAAGAACGAAAGGGTGTTCTTGTTGAAACCCCACATACCTTAAACATGGATCTTTTGGGTGACCTCTTAACCTTAGGTTGAAAATTGGGCAATTAGTAGGTGTTTCTTGTAGCCCTCGGAAAGGAGAATTTAAATCTCGAAGAATTAATGAAAACCTACAATTGAATCTTGAGATATTTGAGTTTTTAGGTTGAAACCCTAATGGAGTTTCTTGAGAGAATTTGATGAAAATACCACTATTTTAGTGTTCTTGTGATTAAATCCCGTGTTAAAACGGATAGAGGGGTGGAAGTTACAATATTTGCCCTTAATAAAACGAAATTGAAAGCTGAATTTTGGCCTGGGGTGAATTTCAGGGCGGTGCCCTGCCTAGAGCACCGAGTACCCTGGACAGCATCCTGCTTAGAGCAGTGGAGAGACCAGGGCGGCGCCCCGCTTAGAGCGGGGGAGTACCCCAAGCGGCGCCCCTAAATCGCCTTTAGCTACTGGAATGGCATACCAAACATGACCTTAGGCTCGTTTAAAAATTTCGAAACTCACCCAAAACATACTACGACCTTTCTCCATTGCAACACAACAAAAAAAATAAGAAACGGAGGTCGGAAAGTTCGTAAAATAATTCCATGAAGATTGAAGGCTCAAAAATAAACTAAGTGTTGGAACACTTAACTAAAATTCTAAGTGTTAAGCTTCTTGTGACTCGTTTCGAAGGCTTTAATGACGAGGAAATTTTATGGGGTCTTACATAAGGTTCAAAATGTAACATAAAATCTGATAAAATATGAAATCTGGGTGGGGTATAAAATACACAAAAACAACTCAAATATTGTCTGAACATAATAGTGTGAAAATCCTCTAAACATGACTGACTGAATAAGGAGTTGATGGGACATATCCCCAGCTAACTCCAACTAATAAATTAATTAATGGAATAATGGTGTAATGATCATGTTCCCAGATTATGAGGACTCACTTCTAACATTGATTGTTGAGACTAGGGTACTACTAATGCTCTGGAGCTCGTGTCTCTGAACCTATGGTATAAAACACCATAGCATGAATCCGTTAGTATGATTGAATATACTGGTATACATGTGAGGTAGGCTAAATGCATGGGTTTCATATGCATGAACAATGATACTAATAGACTGACTATTATGAGTTTGAGAATACATGCATGAGACATAATACTGACACTGATACCGTGATAACATAATTACTGAATCTGAATAATGGTAACATGACATACTGATAACTGGTATAACTAATAACATGAGTGAATGTATCTGACAGACATGAATCTAATGGAGCTAGCTGAATTCGGTACTGTATCTGAGTTGACTGTATCTGATAGTCCTGAAATCTGAAGAAATATCTGAGTTCTTTTACTGATCCTAATACTGAAACTGTGGGAGGTAGTAATCTAACCGACATGCCCCAAATGATACATTATAGCTGAATTGGGGTCTAACCTGTGTCCTGATTAGAAGGGTGTCAATACCGCACCACTCGTAAGGACAACATGTGAGTGACCCTTGACTAGAAAGTTACTCTAATGAGAATGGTGGGAACCCTCAACTAGCAGGTTAAGCCACCTTATCTACCCTCAACTAGAAGGTATGATGTCTCAAACTATGTTGGCTATGTAGTTTTAGAATGTAAGGATTGCTCCTAAGAATCACACCCTCAATTAGCAGGTGAGTTCCCATCCTTGGGTTCACTCTGTTCTAATTAATACTCTCATCTGAATGGACACTGAACATGGTTAACTGAACTTACTGGATTGAGTTTACTGAATTTCATTGACTGACGGAATATTACTGAGATTACTGAGCTTCCCTAAGTCATGAGACTGGCTGAATTCTACTGAACATGGTTTGACTGAGAGTACATTGAAAACATGACATTGGATCTAGGCACATAGCTAAAATTTTAGGTACAAGTATCCCCAGGACTCAATGGAAAGAAACTAACAAAGCATGACTTTCTTGAATACATGACCAACATCACAATCCATAATTCATTTATTGAGGCATTTCATCAAAACATGTGATATGATAAACTTGTAAATAAATGGGGATTTCATAGTATCAAACTAGTTGGGCACTTTTACTTTACATAGGCATTTAATCAAACACATAGTAGGCATAGGCATTTAATCAAACACATAGTAGGCATAGTATATGTAGATAACATTATACAACAAACAAACATCATGATTCATCTCTAATTTCATCATCCCTGGGTTTTAATCATAGGTTTACATGAACTCACACCTATACTAATCAATTCCACATGAAATTTATCACCAAACATAGATTAGAATTCAATTAGTCATTATCAACATGAACAACAGCAACCCAACATAAAATACATAAGGAAAATCCATAAACTTGAACTTAGAAAGGATATTCTCGGTCTTCATGGATGAAAGTAGTTCATGAATGAACACTATGCATACATGGTAATGAGTTTCTTGAAGTTCTTGAACTTGAAGAATTTGAATCTCTTAGTTCTTGAAAAAGATTTGGATTTTATTCTTGAGATTAATCTTAGAGAGAAAACCCTAATTTTTGATGTTGCAGTTGGATATTGAATTTATGAGCTTCAATCGGATATTATTAGGTATATAAATGGGTGGTAAAAGACCAAAATACCCCTTTAAAAATGAATTAAAAATACTGAGCGGGACATGGGACGGTCTGTCGCTGGGTTGGTGGTCCATCGGACTCACTATCGAACTAGGACCTGAACTGAAACTTACTGCCTTGGTGTGACGATGGGGTGCGATGGTCCATCGCAGGGTCAACGGTCCGTCGGACCTCTCCTTCACACTCAACTAGAGAGTGGACTCACTTCCACGATGCGACGGTCCATCACTAGTCCGACGGTCCATCGGCCTTCACCGTCGTACCTAGGCGGCTCTAACTGCGTTCGGTAAAATGACCATAACTTCCTCGTTCGATATTGGATTTTGATGAAATTTGTATCGCTGGAAAGCTAATTAAATTTTCCATGTGACAAAAATTAAAAATCTTTAAAATGCCACACGTACAAAATGGATTCAATTTTCAAAGTTAGTTTCTAATATTCTTGAGATGATTTCAAGCTAGAAAAAGGTTCGGGGTATTACAATATCTCCCCCTTGAGAATATTTGTCCTCAAATAAGACTGAGAGTGAGGGGAAGAATATAAACAGACGTATATTCTGAACATGAATAACTGGAACATGATCTCTTGACTGACATGACTAATAGTTGAATATATCATACTGAACATATATATCTGATGCATGTATAACTGATTCATGAATGCATGATTGAGTGTTCTGAGGAACTAAGTTTCTCAAAATGAAAATCTATGTCTGATGCATAATTATATAAGTAAACTGAAACATGAATGCGTGACTGAAATGCAATGGTATCTAGTACCAACTTTATAATGGGATTCTGAACATGAACTGAATACTAAGCTTGTAACTAAAGTCTGATCATGAAACTGAAAAGCTTAAGGAGAACTGTTACCTTGAGCTTGATCTAAGTTGGCGGAGAAGAGGTGAGGATACTTGGTTTGCATGTCTGCTTCTACTTCCCAAGTAGCTCCCTCAACAGACTGATTTCGCCAAAGAACTTTGACTAGAGGGACTTCTTTGTTACTCAGTCTACGAGTCTAATAGTCTAGGATTTCGACTGGAATCTCTACATAAGAGAGACTATTCTGAACATCTATGCTCTGAATAGGGACTACAACTGCTGGATCACCTATGCAATTCTTGAACAAAGAGACATGGAATACTGGATGAATTGAGGCTAGATCTGAAGGCAATTCGAGCTCATAAGCTACCTTGCCGAATCGACTAAGAATCTAGAAGGGACCGACATATCGGGGACTGAGCTTTCCCTTCTTGCCGAACCGCTTCACTCTCTTCATGGGAGACATCTTTAGATACACATAGTCATTAATATCAAACTCGATATCTTTTCTACGAACATCTGCATAAGACTTTTATCAGCTCTGAGCATCCTGGAGTCTTTTTCTAATCAACTGGACTTTTTCTAAGGCGTCAAATACCAAATCAGGCCCTATGAGTGAGGCCTCACTAATTTCAAACCAACCGATTGGAGATCTACATGTCCTACCTTAGAGAGATTCAAATGGAGCCATAAGAATACTAGAATTATAGTTGTTGTTGTATGAAAACTCAATCAAAGGCAAGTAGTCATCCCAACTACCCCTGAAATCAATTGCACACGCTCATATCATATTTTCTAAAGTCTGAATGGTCCTTTCTGCTTGACCATCTATCTGAGGATGGAAGGCTTTATTAAGATGAACTTGGGTACCAAGACCCTCTTGGAATGCTTTCCCAGAAGTGAGAGGTGAACTAGGTACCTCTGTTTGAGATAATAGATAGTGGAACACCATGCAATCTGACCAACTCCCTAATGTAAAGTTAGCATTATCCTTGGTTGAATAAGAGGTATGGACTGGAAGAAAATATGCTGATTTGGTCATTCTCTCTACAATGACCCAAACTGAATAATGTTGATGACGAGTTTGAGGAAAACCCATCATGAAGTCCATGTTCATTTCTTCCCACTTCCAAGTAGGAATAATGAACTCCTGCATAGGACCACTAGGCTTCTGATGCTCTATCTTAACCTGATGACATGTGGAGAACTTAGACACAAACTCGACAAAATCTCTTTTCATCCCACTCCACTAATTGATTTCCCGCAATTAGCGGTACATCTTTGTGACCCCTGGATGAATAGAGTAGCGTGCACCATGCGCTTCAGTAAGAATTGGCTGCCTTAAGTCATCTACACCTGGAACAAAGATACAACCCTGACAACGCAAAACACCATCACCCCCTTGGGAGAAAACCTTTAATTTCTGATCTTGAACTGACTCTTTCAACTTGAGAAGGCTCAGATCTCTATCTTGCTTTTCTTTCACATCAGAAACTAGAGATAATTCTGAACTACTCTGAATCCATGTATCACTCTCCTCCATATCGACTAAGTGAATGCCTAGTCTAGCAAGATGATGGACTTCCTGAGATAACTTCTTCTTACTGTCCTCAACATGAGAAACACTACCCATAGACAGTCTACTGAGAGCGACAGCTACTACGTTGGCTTTGTCCAGATAATAAAGGACACTCATGTCATAATCTTTCAAGAGCTCTAACCACCTTCTCTGACGATGATTGAGATCTTTCTAAGAAAAGAAATATTGAAGGCTCTCATGATCTATGAACACATCTACATGAACACCGTATAGATAATGCCTCCAAATATTTAAGGCAAATACTACGGATGCTAACTTAAGATCGTGAGTAGGATAATTCTTCTCATGGGGTTTAAGTTGTCTGGAGGTGTAGGTTATGACCTTACCATGCTGCATGAGGACACAACCCAAACCTACTTTGGATGCATCACAATATACCATGAACCCATCTGAACCATCTGGAAGAGCTAAGACTGGAGCTGAGGTGAGTCGAGTCTTCAACTCCTGAAAACTCTTCTCGCAAGGACCTGACCACTGAACTTGACTTTATTCTGAGTCAATTTGGACATAGGGGATGCAATAGAAGAAAATCCTTCAATAAACTGTCTGTAATAGCTAGCCAGACCCAAGAAACTCCTGATGTCTGATGGAGAGACAGGTCTGGGCCAGTTTTTTACCGTTTTGGTCTTTTGAGAATCTACTATAATGCCATTATCGGAAATGATATGACCAAGGAATGCTACTAACCTTATTCAAAATTTTCACTTACTGAATTTGGCGAATAGTTAATGATCTCTAAGAGTCTGAAGTACTGTTTTGAGATAGTCTGCATGATCACACTCACTACGGGAATAGATAAGAGTATTATCTATGAAGACTATGACGAACATGCCCAAGTACTGTTTGAACATACAGTTCATCAAGTCCATGAAAGTGGCTAGGGCATTGGTAAGACCAAAGGACATGACTAGAAATTTGAAGTGACCATAACGAGTACGGAAAGCTATTTTTGAAATATCACATTCTTTAACTCTGAGCTGATGATAGCTAAATTTGAGGTCGATCTTGGAGAAATAGCTAGCACCCTGAAGCTGGTCAAACAAGTCATCGATTCTGGGAAGAAGATACTTGTTCTTGATCGTGACTTTATTGAGCTGATGGTAATTAATGCACATTCTGAGAGAACCGTCTTTCTTGCGCATGCGAATAAGACTGGTGCTCCCCACAGGGACACACTAGGCCTGATAAATCCCTTATCTAAGAGATCCTTTAACTGCTCTTTCAGTTCTTTGAGTTCTGCTGGTACCATTCTATATGGCGGAATAGATATAGGCTGAGTATCTAGAAGAAGATCAATATTGAAGTCTATTTCCCTTTCTGGAGGAATTCCTGGAAGATCTTCGGGAAAGACATCTGAATATTCATTCACAACTAGAACTGATTCAAGACTGGGGGTCTCAGAACTGGAATCCTTAACATGAACAAGATGATAGACATATCCCTTAGATATTATTTTCCTTGCTCGAAGGTAGGAAATAAGCTGACCTCTTAAAGCAGATACACTACCCTTCCACTCTAGGACGGGTTCATTCGAAAACTAAAATAGAACTATTCTGTTTCTACAGTTAACTATGGAATATAAGGAATAAATCCAATCCATGCTGAGAATGACATCAAAATTAGTTATCTCTAATTTGACTAAGTCTGCTGAAGTGACTTTCTAAAATATCATAATCGGGTAGTTCCTATATACCTGCTGGGCTATGATGGTTTTACCCACTGGGGTAGAGACTGAAAAGGGCTCTACTAGAATTTTGGGACTGACTTCAAAATCGCCTGCTATATAGGGAGTAACACAAGACAAAGAAGCTCCTAGATCTAGAAAAGCGTAAACATGCACATGAAAGATCTGTAACGTACCAGTAACCACATCAGGAGAATTTTCCTGATCTTTTCGGGAATGAAGAGCATAGAGTCTGTTTGGGTGCTACCCACTAGTAGCACTGGAGGTGGCACCCTGCTGATTTGGGCGACCGAACTGAGCTGAGGAGTAATTCTGCTGACCTTGAGGACCTGACTACTGCCAATCTCTAACTCTGTGGCCTGGATTACCATACCCAAAGCAAGTATCACTTCCAGCTCTGCAAGTACCCTGGTGGTGCTTGCCACACGTTTGGAAAATAAAATAGGTGTGGGCATTACTAACACTGCCCTAAGACTTAGAGTCTGGCACTCTATCTTTGTTACCCTCTCTAAACTTAGGAACTAGAGCACTAGCTGAAGAAGGAGATGGAACTGATTACTTAGGACGAAACTGAGAATGGTTTCCTCCTTTAGACTTAGGCAGAGAAAAGTTGAAACTACCTGTCCTTCCTCTCTTATTCTACTTCTCCCTCATCTTAATCTTTTGCTCCTCTATCTGTTGAGCATGAGTCATAAGCCTGGCTAAAGTTATGTCACTATTCAGCATAGTGGATCTGCACTCATTAGCCACGTTATTATTCACCCATGAAATGAACTTACTCATCTTGGCCCTGTTATCTGCAACCACATGAGGGGCATATCTGGCTAATTGAGTAAACTTAAGAGAATAATCTTTCACCGTCATGTTGCCCTGCCTGAGGTTGATAAATTCTAACACCTTAGCTTATGTAAGCTCTAGGGGAAAGAATATATCGAGGAAAGTAGAAGCAAACTCCTCCCACTCAACTGACCCTACATCAGCTACCCTCTCTGACTTCCAC
The DNA here is from genome assembly GCA_030864215.1 of Capsicum pubescens. Taxonomy (NCBI): domain Eukaryota; kingdom Viridiplantae; phylum Streptophyta; class Magnoliopsida; order Solanales; family Solanaceae; genus Capsicum; species Capsicum pubescens. The sequence goes on along the minus strand of CM061541.1, from coordinate 72,039,586 downwards.
TTCTTAAACCAAGTATGAGCAACATCCTGCAACTGATATGCATCTAGCACAGCACTATCACTAGAAGTAACCCCTATTATGTCTGTAACCTTTTGCACCTGATCTAGGAATTACTGAGGGTCTTAATCTGCCTTAGACCCAAGAAAGGATGGAGGATTTTCATTCGAGTGAAGTCCCAAATTCTTACTGCAGGTGAATTGGCCACTGGGTTGGCCGGAACGACAGCTGGTCGTTCATTCTGAACAGCAACTGACTAAGATAAAGTGGTGAATAAAAATCTGAACTTAGCATAAGAAACATGTTCGCACAAAGGTTCTTCAGGCTGAGGGGCTGACTAATTCCCGTTTCTTCTTTTAGGAGGCATGTTCTGTAGAAGAAAGGGAGAAACGGATTAGACTGAGAGATTAGATTGAGATTATTCGCACTGGCACGACATGAATACAGAAAGAAGGGAAACTATTCCTAAACATATTATAGCCTCCTGCACATAAATGTGGCGTACAACACACCCATGTACAAGACTATACTAGATGCGGCTTTCAGACTTCCTAGGACACTCTTGAACCTTAGGATTTAATACCAAGTTTTTAACGCCGCGAATTTGGTACCCAAAACGCTACACGATGCTCATGACTCTGAAGGACCACAAGTTAACCCATGACTGATATCTGTACCTATATACTGCCTAATATACTGTATAATGCGGAAACATGAACTGAAAGGCCATAAGGTTCAAACAGTAACATAACATCTGATAAAATATGACACCTGAGTGGGGTATGAAATACCCAAAACAACGGAAATATTGTCTGAACATAATAGTCTGAAAAGCCTCTAAACATGATTGTCTGAATAAGGAGTTGATGGGACATGTCCCCAACTAACTCCAACTAATAAATTAATTAATGGCGTAATGATCATATCCTCGGATGATGAGGACTCACTTCTAACTCTGACTACTGAGACTGGAGTTCTACTGATGCCCTGGAGCTCTTGTCTTTAAACTTATGGTATAAAACACCATAGCGTGAATACATCAGTATGATTGAGTGTACTGGTATGCATGTGAGGTAGGCTAAATGCATGGGGTTCATATGCATGAAAAATTATACTAACAGACTGACTATCATTAGCGTGAGAATACATGTATGAGACTTAATACTAATATTGATACCGTGACAAAATGATTACTAAATCTGAATACTGATAACATGATATACTAATAACTGGTATAACTGATAACATGAGTAACTGTATCTGACAGTCCTGAATCTGATGGAACTAGCTAAGTTCCGTACTGTATCTGAGTTGACTAAATCTAATAGTCCTAAAACCTAAAGAACTATCTGAGTTCTTTTACTGATCCTAATGCTGAAACTGTGGGAGGTAGTTATCTAATCGATATTCCCCAAATGATGCATTATAGCTGAATTGGGGTCCAATCTGTGCCCTGATTAGAAGGGTGTCAATACCGCGCCACTTCTAAGGACAACATGTGAGTGACCCTCGACTAGCAGGTTACTCTAATGATAACGGTAGGAACCCTCAACTAGCAGGTTAAGCTACCCCATCTATCCTCAACTAGCAGGTATGATGTCTCAACCTACGCTGGTTATATAGTTTTAGAACGTAAGGATTTCTCCTAAGAATCACACTGTCAACTACCAGGTGAATTACCATCCTTGGGTTTACTCGGTGCTAATTCCTACTCCCATCTGAATGGACACTGAACATGGTTAACCAAACTGATTGGACTGAGTTTACTGAATTCTGATGACTGACGGAATATTACTGAGATTACTGATCTTTCTTGAGTCATGAGACTGGATGAATTCTACTGAACATGGCTGGACTGGGAGTACATTGAAAACATGACATTGGCTCTAGGCACACAGCTAAAATTTCGTGTACAAGTACCCCCAGGACTCGATGGAAAGAAACTGACAAAGCATGACTTTCTTGAATATATGACCAACATCACAATCCATAATTCATTTATTGAGGCATTTCATCAAAACATGTGATATGTATAAACTTATACATAAATGTGGATTTCATATTATCATACTAGCTGGGCACTTTTTCTTTACATAGACATTTAATCAAACACATGGTAGGCATAGTATATGTAGATAACATTATACAATAAACAAACATCATGATTCATCTCTAATTTCATCATCCATGGATTTTAATCATAGGTTTACATGAACCCACACTTATACTAATCAATTCCACGTGAAATTTTATCACCAAACATGGATTAGAATTCAATTAGTCATTATCAACATGAACAATAGCAACCCAACATGAAATACATAAAAAAAATCCATAAACTTAAACTTAGAAAGGAGATTCTTGGGCTTCATGGACAAAAGGAGTCCATGAATGAACACTATGCATGCCTGGTAATGAGTTTCTTGAAGTTCTTGAACTTGAAGAATTTAAATCTCTTAGTTCTTAAAAAAGATTTGAATTTTGTTCTTGGGATTAATCTTAGAGAGAAAACCCTAATTTTTTATGTTGTAGTTGGATAATGAATTTCTGAGCTTCAGTCAGATATTATTAAGTATATAAACGGGTGATAAAAGACCAAAATACCCCTTTAAAGTGACTTAAAAATACTGAGCGGGACATGCGATGGTGGGGTGCGACAGTCCGTCGCTGGATCGATGGTCCTTCGGACTCACCGTCGAACTAGGACCAGAACTGAAACTTACTGCCATGGTGCGACGGTGGGGTGCGACGATCCGTCGCTGGATCAACGGTCCGTTGGACGTCTCCGTCGCACTCAACCAGAGAGTGGACTCACTGCCACGATACGACGATGCGGCTTTGACTGCCTTCTGTAAAATGGCCATAACGTTCTCGTACGATACCGGAATTTGATGAAATTGGTATCGTTGGAAAGCTAATTCAATTTTTCACGTGAAAAAAAAAGTGAAAATCTTAAAAATTTCATGCGTACAAAATGGATTCATATTTCAAAGTAAGTTTCTAACATTCTTGAGACGATTTCAAGCTAGGAAAAGGTACGGGGTATTACAATAATATATATACTACAATATATACACACATTATATATATATTTATATACTAATTTATAAAATATATACACATGTATATGTTAAATATATACTATTTTAGAGTCTATATTCTATATATACACATATATACGTACCATTCAATATATGTTTTAAAAAATATGCTACAAGATATATACTACAATATAAATGGCCCCAACGATCAAAAACAATTTTTTTTTAAAAAAAAACAAATTAAACAGGCCGGTTAATCGGGGAGCCTGGATCGGGTTTGGTCCGGACTGAGTTAATCGGGTCCAAAAAAATAATTCAGTCCGAGATCCGGAACCCTACAGCCCGTGAATTGACCGAGCTGGGTCAAACTGGCCCATTTGACAGGCTTTGAAGAATATTTCAAGTCCACTAATTAATAAACTGATTCTCCTCCATTTCAAAGTATAACCTATAGTATTTCTGATAAATTGAATTTATTTTAGAATATTTGATGCTTAAAATATACGAACATTTTTTATATTTACCTTAGAAGCTCCCAATTAATAGGTTGTATAAATTCAAAAAATGAAATAAGGTTAATTTAGATAATTATAACATATTTTTAAAATTATTAACCATTGCTTTTGCTTTTATGTATGCATTCATCATAACACTTGTCATAGCATAAACCAGCCGTGGAGAGAACAACTGACAACACCATCATGAACTTTAAAAACACCGTTACAAGCTTATTTGTCTTATTTGTTTTTACCAAGGTTAATTTTTTATCTTTTGTTGATAGATTTTGATTTTTTTTTCTGGCTAGTATTCTTTGCTATTTTTAATTAGCTTTGAACGATTGGCTGAATACATACATATATATATATATATATATAAGAGAGGAACTTCCTTTTTGGTAGTCCTCACATATTTTTTAATACAATTAAATAGTTATATATGTTTACTTATTTTCTATACATGTTATAATTTTTCTCATTTATTATTTTATAATATTTTTATTTGAAATTTTGTAATTGAACTATACATAGTATTCTTTTTTTTTTTTAAATCTCTTCTTATTCCTTATTAGATTACTTATTCTATTTTACTTATTTCTTATATTAAAAATTAATTATTTTTCTTTCTTATTTATTTTAGTAAATTAAGAAAGATTTATAATTTTTTCACATTATTATTACTATTATTATTATTATTAAAAATATTATTATTATAATTATTATTATTATTATCAAGTAATTACTTAAAGAATGAATAGCTAAATTAAATTTTTAAAACATAATCAATTAGGATAATTTCATAGATTTTATCCTTAATATATTAAATTCTTAAGTTATTTATCAAGTCAAAGAAACAAGTAAAAAGGAATTGAAAGAATACCCTTTTTGTTATAAAATATTAAAGAACAAAGAAGAAGAGTAGAGAGAGAATAGAGAGTAATTCTTATTTCTCTTGAAGAATGAATTACAATAAGGGAAGCCTTTCTATTTATAGGGGAAATTTACTCCTAGTTTCTGAGTAAAAGACAAATTCTTCAAATCCTGATAGATATCAACTAGATCTTGATAGACATTCACTACAACTGATATACATTAATATCATAAGACTCCCCCTTGAATGTCTAACAATACACATATAGGTTGCCTCATTAAAAAACTTACAAGGAAAATTCAGTGGGACAACCTCGTAAGGAAAACAGAGTACAACGCATATTAACTTCCCCTAATAAGAACATCCTTGAATCTTTACATTCCGATCTTGTGCACCATCTTCTTGAAAGTTGTAGTTGGAAAAGACTTGGTGAATAAATCATCCACATTGTCACTTGAACGAATCTGTTGTACATTAATATCACCATTCTTTTAGAGCTCATGTGTATAAAAGAGTTTTGGCGTGCTTCATTCTATCTCCTTTTATGAATCCTCTTTTAAGTTATGTTATACATGTTGCATTATCTTCATATAAAATCGTGGGGTACTTTATCACATTTCAAGCCACATTTTTCTCGAATGAGATGTATTGTGGACCTCAACCACACACACTCTCGGCTTGCTTCATGAATAGCTATAATCTCAGCATGGTTCAATGAAGTGGCAATAGACTACTTTGTAGATATACAAGATATGACAGTACCCTCACATATGAACACATAGCCTGTTTGAGATCGAGCTTTATACGGGTCAGATAAGTACCCATCATCGGCATAACCAACAAGATCGGGACTGTAATCTTTAGAATAAAATAAGCTCATATCGGTAGTCCTTTTTAGATACCGTAATATGTGTTTGACCCCATTTCATTACTCCTAGTAGGATCAGAACTATATCTTGCAAACAAATTAACTGAAAAGGCTATATAAGGCTTTGTAGTATTTGCAAGATACATTAGTGCACAAATTGCACTAAGATATGGTACTTCAGGATCAAGGAGTTCCTCATTCTTTCTTGAGGTTAGAATAGATCCCTATTCACATCAAGTGATCGAACAAACATCAGAGTACTTAATGAAAGTGCTCCATCCATATAAAATCATTTCAATACCTTTTTTGTGTAGGCATATTGATGGACAAAGATATCATTTGTTAAATGCTTAATTTTCAAACCAAGACTTAATTTTGTCTTTCCAAGATCTTTCATCTCAAATTCATTCTTTAGGTAATCAATTGCCTTTTGAAGCTCTATTGGAGTTCCAATAAGGTTTATGTCATCGACATAGACATCAACTATAAAAAACTTCGACGTTGTTTTCTTTATAAAAACACATGGGCAAATATTATCATTCGTATAACCTTCCTTAGATAAATATTCACTAAGACAGTTATACCACATACATCTAGATTGCATCAAATCATACAATGATCTTTGCAATCTAATGAAATACATTTTCCAAGGTTTTAAATTAAATGCTTTCGGCATTTTGATTTCTTCGAGAATTTTCATATATATCTCATTATAAAGTGATCCATATAGATAGGCTGTTACCATATCTATCAAATGCATTTCAAGTCTCTCATGGACAGTGAAAATAATAAGATAACATAATATTATTGCATCCATAACTGATGAATATGTCTTGTCATAATCGACACCAGGCCGTTGTGAAAAACCTTGAGCAACAACGCGTGTCTTATACCTTTGTATTTTATTTTTCTCATTTCTTTTTCGCATAAAGACCAATTTACAGCCAATAGTCTTAATACCATTAGGTGTTTGAGCTATTGGTCTAAAAACTTCACGTTTGGCAAGTGAATTCAATTCAGATTGAATTACTTTTTGCCATTTTGGTTAGTCATTTCTTTATGACATTCTGTGACAGATTGAGGTTCAAGATCGTTACTATCTTGTATGATTTTTGTTTCAACATTATATGCAAAGACATAATCCACTACTATTTCAGATCGATTCAAATTAGTTCCAACTTCACTTGAATTTATAGATAGTTCCTCATTTTTTTGAGTCTCAAACTCATTAATTCCTTCAGGAACATTAACATTGCTCAAATCTTGAACTTCCATATGAGGATCTTTCGTAGTATCATCTTGAACATTTGTTTTTCTTATTTTAGGATTTCAATCCTTAGAACCCAATGGTCTACCATGCTTCAAGCGTAATTCGAAGGCTAAGGCTAAGGTATTATTTCTTTCTTTCTTCATATGGCTAACAATTTTACGAAATATTTTGGTAATAATCCTTCATACTTCTTTTTACGTAAATAAAGTCCTTTAAAAATTATTCAAATATAACGAAAATTTTTTATAATAATCATAGTAGTTTACCAGACAAGCATAATCAATGTATTACTAAATTAAATTAATTATGTAATAGAAAAATGTGATTTAAGTTAGATTTTTTCTAAAATTAAATTTTATATTATTTATCATGATCTTGGGCCCGACCTTAGCACGGGTCTTATGCAACTAGTATATATATATATATATATATACACGAGGGGCGAGGCCCGTGTTAAAACGAGTCCAATTAACATGGGCCCAACACTATATTAGTGTTATAGACAATATATTGGGTGAATCTAAAAAATAGACCCAAATTAGAGTGAATTTTAAATTTTAGCCCAAATAAAAAAGCTTCCTTAAAATAGTCTTTACCTATTAACTAATATTTTTTTGAACAAAATTGTCCCTGATCAATAGAGTAAATTACATAAATGATACTCATAATGGATAACAACTCCATATTTATATCTTTCAACTTTTATTTTTTTCACTTTTTAATTTTACTTTGATTTTTAAGTTTTCTTTTCTCTTTTTATTTTTAATTTTCTCAACCCTTACTTTTTCCTTTTTTCCTCTCAACTTCTTTTTTTTCTTTTTTCTTTTATATTTTTTTCTTTTTTCTTTTTTCTTTCCTCTTTTTTTTGTTCGTTTTAGTTTTTTTCAACCCTTAATTTTTTTTCTTTACACCTTCCAACATCTACTTTTATAAGAAAAAGACTTTATTTTATTTTTCTTTAATTTTTATTTTTTCTTTTTAAAAAAAAAAAATTCTCGACTTTTATTTTTATTTAATATGTTTTTTATCAACCTTTATTTTTTTCTATTCTCTCTCAACTTCTACATTTTCTTTGATTTTTATTTTTTTGATATTTTACTATAGTTTCTTGTTTTTTAACAATTTTTATTATTTTTGTTCTTTTCTTCGATTTCTTTCATTCAAATTACATCTCCTGAGCAAGAGTTGACACTATCACATTATAAAGGCAAAACTTACGAATTTCGAATAATAAGCTACGTTTCATGGGCAAGAGAGGAAAGAGTTGACACTACTACATTGTAGAGGTAAGACTTATGACTTTCAAACAACAAGTTATGTTTCATGGGCAAAAGTTGACACTACCACATTGTATTTTAATTTATGAGACGTTTTATAACTCTTACCTTAGAAGAAAGACTTAGCTCAGGGACTTTCAAACAACAAATTATACCCCACGGGAAAGAGTTAACTTTACCAAGTTATGTTTTCATTTATGAGATGTTCTACAACTATTGCCTTAGAGGCAAGACTTAGCTCAAGGACTCTCAAACTATAAATTATGCTCCACAGGTAAGAGTTGACTCTACCACATAATGTTTTTATTTATGAGATATTCTACAACTATTGTCTTAGAGTCAAGATTTGGCTCAAGGACTTTCAAACAACAAATTATGTCCCACGGGCAAGAGTTGACTCTACCATGTTATATTTTCATTTATGAGATGTTCTATAACTATTGCCTTAGAGGCAAGACTTAGCCCAAGGACTTTCAAATTACAAATTATGCCCCACGGGCAAGAGTTGACTCTACCACATTATGTTTTCATTTATGAGATGTTCTACAACTATTGCCTTAAAGGCAAGACTTGACTCAAGGACTTTCAAACTACGAATTATACTCCATAGAAAATAGTTAACTCTACCACGTTATATTTTTATTTATGAGATGTTCTATAAATATTGTCTTAGAAGCAAGACTTGGCTCAAGGACTTTCAAACTACGTTACCACATTATGTTTTTATTTATGAGATGTTCTACAACTATTGCTTTAGAAGCAAGACTTAATTAGCTCAAGAACTTTCAAACTACAAATTATGCCCCACGGGCAAGAGTTGACTCTATCACATTAGGTTTTCATCTATGAGATGTTCTACAACTATTACCTTAGAGGTAAGACTTAGCTCAAGGACTTTCAAACTACAAATTATGCCCCACGGGCAAGAGTTGTCACTACCACGTTATGTCTTCATTTATGAGATGTTCTATAACTCTTGCCTTAGAGGCAAGACTTAGCTCAAAGACTTTCAAACTACAAATTATGCCTCACGGGCAAGAGTTGACACTATCACGGTATATCTTCATTTATGGGATGTTTTATAACTCTTGCCTTAGAGGCATGACTTAGCTCAAGGACTTTCAAATAATAAATTATGCCCCACGGAAAAGAGTTGACACTACCACGTTATGTCTTCATTTATAAAATGTTCTATAACTCTTGCCTTAGAGGCAACACTTTCCTCAAGGACTTTCAAATAACAAATTATGCCCCATGGGCAAAAGTTGACACTACCACATTATATCTTTATTTATGAGATATTCTACAACTCTCGCCTTAGAGACATAACTTATCTCAAGAATTTTCAAAGAACTTCGTAACAACAATTCATGCCCTTAAATTTGCTTTGATGTCAAAAAAAGAAGATCCCTTTACGAATTATTCAATTTTTTACTTATTAGCAAAATATAATAGAAGTTAAGAAAAAAGAAAAAAGTGATCAAACAAAATAGAGAAATAAAAAAAAAACATAAAGATAAAGAAAAAAGCGAAGAATTAAAAAAATTGAGAAAAAATTAAAATTAAAATTAAAATTAAAAAAAAAAGAGGTAAAAAAGAGAACTGAAAAAAGAAAAAAATGATAAAAAAAATAGAGAAATAAAAAAAAGAGTGAGAAAAAAAGGCAATAAAAAAATAAAGATTAAGAAAAAAGCGAAGAATTAAAAAAATTGAGAAATAAAAAATGAGAGAAAAAATAAAAATTAAGTTTGAGAAAAAATGAGGGAAAAAAAAGAACTGATAAAAAACAAAAAAAATAAAAAAATAAAGGTTAAAGACAAATGAATTAAAAAAAGAAAAAAAAAAGAAATAGATAATTCTTGAGAAAAAAAAAAGAAAAAAATAAAGGTTGAGACAAATGAATTAAAACATGAAACTAAAATTAAAGGAAAAAAATAAAAAGTAAAAATAATAAAATTAAAGAAAAAATAAAAAAGTGAAAATAATAAAAAATAGAATAATAAATTAAAAATAAAATAAAAAGTGATAATAATAAAAAATAAAATTTGAGAAACAAATAAATATGGAAAGTTTTAAAAATATATTTGAGGTATAGAGGAGTAAAATGATACTTGTACTATACTTAAAAAAGGAAAATTATTATTTAAAAATATTTTTTATTGAGATCAAATATGTAAAATCACCATATTTGGGTCTATGGTATGCAATTTCGTGCAATATATTCATGTTGCACAAAGAATCATTAAACCATGCAGGATTTCAATTAAGAACACGATTTTAACATATCGTTAGACAAATATTGTGTGACATAACCTTCAACAGAAGAAATTACACCTCCCAAGCGTTGGTTATTACAAAGCCACCTAGAAACAAACTCCATCCTTAGTTTCTTCTATGAGCAATCATCAACACTAATGGTGTAAATACCCTCTTAGCTCTCCCATACGTACAGAAATTAAACCATGAGATGCTGCAACTCAAGAACAAAAAAAGCCCTCAAAATAAGCTGTGGCATACAGTACATCATCACAGTGATTCTCATGGTAAATTTACATGCCATTATTTAATTTGAAGCTTAATAATTCATCAATTTTTGATCTTTCTTACATAGCTACATACACTGGTCTTCTACGTAAGCCCTGAACTGGTATTGTATTTTCTTGAAATCCCTGTAAAAAACATACAAAGATACTATGAGTAAAGACATCTTGGCACACGAAGCATCCCACGTTAGTAGAATTCGCAGAATGACGGCATGGTGCATAAAGCATTCCACATTAGTAGGATTTACGAAAGAGTTACATGTGACTTATAGATCACACGAATAAAATTTCACCCGTTGTTCCAAGACACCCTTCGATCCGAATATTTTGCCTAAATAAAAAGCGGAGTTACTTATGATACTTACATCATGAAGAGCACTCCTCAATGCCATCATTTGTTCCATGGAGACATTCCTCGCCTAAATTAGCTAATAAATAATATAGTATATATCCTCCTTTTTTTCCATTTTATAATTTCCATATATAAAGTATTTGTGTTGAGAAAGGCAGCGTGATACACTAAAATTTTCGCTATGTGCAAGACCCGCTAAGACTTGGACTATCAAGAGTTAATTCTACGTAACTTCACTTTACATTTCACTTTACATTTCGACATGCATATCAAAAATCAAGTGCTGATTTTTGTTTATTGACCTTTCTGCTATTCGTTTGTCCATATCAATAAAATAGCAAGAGGCCGTGTTTAATTTGAAAATCAAATTTCAATTACAAGTCTTGTTTTTAGAAACAAAATATCAGGATTAGCTTCACTTAAACAAGATTAGGGATAAGGGGATACTCTCAAAGTTTAGAAGACAAATATGTAGTTTTCCTTACTAAACTGTATTGACACTTGGACTCTAACAACACTCAGCTGTTTAGTCTTTACACCTTACATGACTGCATGAATTATGTTTTGGATAATTTTTCTACACATGAATGCAATGCTTCTTCCTGCTATCAGTTTTAACCTTGTATAATAGCAGCTTATTATCTCATAAAACTGTAGAAAATATTCTAAGAAGGAAACAGAGGACAAAGATTACAACAACATCTACCGTCAGAGTTGGGACTTGAATTGTTCCTCGTACAACTGCCTACAACAAAGTATTCATCAGAATTTAATCATACTACCCAACAAAGATTAATAAATTTGTAGCTTTAGGAACCATGAAAAGGAATTACAAAATGGCAAAAGTCTGTGGTTTTGTTCGACAATTGTTATGGCGAACAAATGCCCAAAATGATGCAAAGGGTATACTTCTTTAGCTCACGTCAATCTTTTAAACTATTACAATAACATCATAATCTTTTTGTTTTGAGGCAAATGTGATTTTGAAAGGTTTAAAAGATTATTGGCATCGCAATAGTAACATTTGAAGACAAAATAACACTAAGAACAGTAAGCAAAAATCTAATTGAGATTTGCCAGAGAATATAGTTAAATGTAGTTATTCTCTCTCTATATATATTATTATAAAAGTGGGAAGCTCCAAAGTTGGAAGTTGAAAGATCAATCTGATATTTTATGTATAGTAAAAATTTAGTAAGTCCATAGTTTTAACACATAAGAAAACATACTATAACAGATAGAGAAGTTTATGAAGATTAAATGAAGAGATGCCAAGATAAGCTAATGAAGATTAGATGTAGAGATGCTAGACACTCAATTTTTATTCCTCAAAAAGGAACTTAACAATTGCTGTGCAGGCATTAATAGTTTCATAATTTGATGTTCAGTTAATAGCACCAAGAATATAAAATGAAAAAGAAGCAGAATGAAATTTAATTGAAAAATTAAACCACTCGATTGCAACCGAACAATCAAAGAAGGCTATCAACTTCTCTAATCTCAATTGAAGGCCCATCTTTTTCTTTGTGGAAAATAAGGTAAACGTTATGTGACTCCAGCATTGCTATGCCTATTGAATGTCACTAAATAGTGGAAAGAAAAAATACAAATTGTAAAAATAAAATTTAGTGTCGGGGCTTCAATTTAGGAAGTGAATATGATACACTAACCAGTATTCATATTCATTCCCAAAAACAAAGCCAACACACAAGATAATCCAAAAAATACCTTTACAGCAACAAGAAAAATCACAATATCAGAAGTAAAGAATCAGCACCCAAATGATCAAATCAAGTCAACAACCCAAAAAATTCATTAAAATCTCATTTTTCAAAAGCTCAAAACAAAATTTAAGAATTCATACTAGGCAAATCCTCACACTTCTATACGTCACTCTCGGCGATAGCATCAAGATAAATCACGCGCCAACAGATCTTCTTCTAGTAGTATAGAACAAGTTTTTCTTCTATGAAATCTGAACCCAAGTAGGGAAACACTATTTTTTCGAACACTCAGAAACATAGTGTTGATAAATTTATCATAAGATTCATCTTCTTGAAATCCACAAAATAACATGTATATCCACTTCAAAAATCAATATAATTTTTCCTTAATATATGAAACTGAGTCTAATTGTAGAGGAAAAAAGTGTAAAACCCAATTAAGAAACATTTCTATTATATATAAAAAGAGAGATTTAGAAGAATTGGATCAGATCTTCTTCCATTAGAAATTATTTAGGATGAAAGAAACCCAACTTAGAACATAGAAAAGAGGCAGAGGAATTGAATAACTTTCATTCTTCATTTTATCATCTCCGTCACTTAATTATTTAAACATGTTGACGTCCAGCAGCATAACCCTTATTCCCCCGACCATAAACTCGAGAATTCAGAACTGAATGGAGGAGTAGATGAGATCTGCAAGTACAATGATATACAATATGTGTCAGCTAATAAGAGCTTAAGCACACATGTGGAAGCACCAAAGCATGTGGAATTCTGCATCTGTGCCTAGGTGTCTAATATCTTGAAGCACAACATATTAAAATGACCAAAATATCCTTAACTTTAAAAATTCTTACCTTAAGCTCACATGTCGAAACCTTCTTATATCAATATGTGTCAGCTAATAAGAGCTTAAGCACACACGTGGAAACATCAAAGGACGTGGAATTCTGCACCTGTGCCTAGGTGTCTAATATATTGAAGCACAACACATTAGAATGATCAAAATATCCTTATATTTAAAAATTCCTACCTTAAGCACACATGTCGACATGCCTGCTTCAACTGCTTTAACTCAACTGTGATTTTACTATATCACCCCTAATTAATTATTATAAATTATTTATTATATTAGAAAATTAATAATATTTAATAAAAAATAAAATAGACATTTATGACATGTCTGCTTCAACTGCTTTGATCGTAATTTTACTATATCACCCTTAATTAAATATTATATTCATAATTAAATATTACAACTTATTTATTTATTAGAAGATTAATAATATTTAATTAAAAAAATAGACACTTATGACATGTCTGCTTCAGCTGCTTTAATTATAATTTTACCATATCACTCATAATTAAGTATTATAAATTATTTATGTATTAAAAAATAATAATATTTAATAAATAAAGTAAAATAGAAATTAATCACATGGCTGCTTTAGCTTTAGCTGCTTCAATCGTGATTTTACTGTATCATCCATAATTAATTATTATAAGTCATCTAAGTATTAAAAAATTAATAATAGTTAATAAAAAAGTAAAATAGATATAAAATAATAAATTAACTCTTGATCTTTTGAATTAACTCAGCGTCTTATATGGGCTCACCTAATTTTTTTCTCATGTATTTTTATAATTATTATACTATGTAACTTCTGATTAGTAGAATAGAAGAAAATTATTATAAATCATGATAATTTAAAATTTTAAATTATTTTAAAAAATACAATTGACTATCAATGCACCAACATGGGTTGCGGTTCAGTGGATGGTGCCGCTCCACCCTTAACCAAAGGTCGAGGGTTTGACCCTGATATGGAGAAAACTCTGTTGGGAGCGCTGCCACCTTAATGGGCCCTGCAACGCGCGATCCATATTAGTTGAGGCTCCAATACGGGCATCGAATACCGGATAAAAAATTTTAAAAAAAGACTATCAATGTTACAAAAGTTTGAACAAGGAGAGTAACATATATTATTTGAAAATTACATGAAAAATTATTAAAAGTTATAATAGTCAACAACTTAAAATATCTAAAAATATATTAAAAATATAATTAATTATCTAAATTTTATTTGCGTCACATAAATTGAGGCAAAAAATTAATTTATCTAGCACGAGCCTATATATATATATATATATATATATATATATATATATATATATATATATATATATATATATATATATATATATATATATATATATATATATAAGTAAGTCCTTGACATTTTACATTTAAGGATACATCATGAAGTAAGAAAACCTCATAGATTTCCTTATATTTTGGAAACTATAATATTTCTCTTGAATTAAGGTATAAATTGCATACTAAAGAGTCGCGAGTCATGTTTCATAAACAGGAGAAAACAAGTGTACGATATTTCATATATTATTCTTTAGCCACTATTTAAACACTTTATTTATTTCTTTTTACTGTCCCTTATTAAAAAGATCCTTTTATTTACTCCTAATAACTAAAAAAATAAAATTTATTATTCTTTTTAATATTATCTTTATCATTAAATGTTTATATAAAATGCTAAGAGCCAAATCAACAAGATTCAAATTCATTGTGAATGACATCCACACTAACTTTCCGGTTGGAGAACCATCTAATCCAAACAACCAATACCTACACTCAAAATTTTTTAAATGCAAACAAATTAATTCTATTAATAAATTAAAGAGGTACTCAAATAGTTTAACTAAATGAGGAATTAACACTAACTCAAAAATGCCCCTAAAAACTGAAGGTTATCATGCTAGAACATCTATCTAAAACTAATTCACAGATACAATCTTGAAAATTAACAATAAACTAATACATATCCGTGTCTGAAATAATGGGCAAGAGATATCCAGGGTTGCTCGAAAGATAATGCTCACTCTTTAATCATAAATCACATCATGACCTACCGATAAGGTCTTGTCAAAGCGGTTGGAGTATTCTCTGCATTTAACATAAAGAAGACCATATTATAGTATTAGTATAAAATCACTACGTACTGGTAGGGTCAAAGAATAATAAACAAGTAACTGACAATTTGTAAACATGTAAAAACCATGTCATCTAGCAATTACACACTCAATCTTTTCTTTCACCACAATTTTCATCAAAACAAATCAAGTCAATTAAATAATAAATCACTTTACCAAATAATGTTAAATCAATTCAACGACAATGAATCTCAACATTGCTAAAATTATCAGTTTCTCATAAACACTTCATTAATGCGCAACTGTAAGTTAATTCTTTCAAGTACAATATTATGTCACAATCCAAAGGTCACGATTGACATCCACCCTAACCTATGGAAGGAGAACCACACTAACCTCACTCTTACCAACTCAAATGTTACTTTAACATTCATCTTGTATTTCACATGTTTTAAACAACTTTTAAAGGTCTTCATTCAATGAAGAATAATTGCCAAGATACATTAACATCCATAAAATGAATTAAGAGTAATACCTCTATTTATTATAATCCTCGATACCTGATGTCATCGTACAAGAACACCTGAGAATAATTAAGTCTGAATTCAACACTAATGTTTAAGAACATAACAAATAGGAAATCATTTTAGTACAAAACAAAGGAATCAACATCACAAGAACTTTTGAAGGTAGACTGGACGTGGAGCTCACCGTCAAAATTGGTATGACCTGCTAACTAGAGGCAAAGTCGCATATTAGCTGCTGGAAGATGTTATGCACTCATAAAAAAGAGCACAAATAGCTTCAGTATATCAATAATTACTGGTAATCATCATGTCGACTAACTCAACAATGTACGAGTAAGCAAGTGAAACAAGTATAAAAATGATCATAAAAAAATTCATAATCAATGATATCATTCAACTAAACACATCATATATCATCACATAATTACAATCCACAAGTTTTCTTACACAGACTTTCAGATAACCATTTTCATCAATAACTCATCATCATGTATAATCATCATATGGAACCCAATGCATATGTATGAGTGCATGCATGCAATATGTGTGCATCATCTTTTACATTTATAAACACCATATTATACTCTACCCAACCTATATAACAACATATCATATTTGTACTTGTGTGATACCTGAATCATTATCGAGTCATATCATCACAATGAAAATGAAATAAACTATAGTTATTAAATCTAAGTCATGCTAGAAGATAATCATTGATATCAACTTCACAAACAAGCATAATGTCAAGAGAGTCTAAGTATTACAACAAAACTATAGACTACCTTAATTCCTTGCTCAAAGTCACCTTTAAGCCACACTTTTTTTCTTTCGTTCTCATTCACTTCACGCTTGATCTATAGAACAAAAACATCATACATCTATTTTAATAATTCATTGTCTTTTAATCATTAGAGATCAAATTTCTTGGTTTTAGCTATTAATTTATCATATTTCATCATATTAGATTTTTTTATCATTTAAACCTCATGAACCCTAATTGAGTTAGCATAAATAATCATAATTCTAGCTAACATCCTGAAATCATCTCATGCTGAATTTATACACATTTTCATCAATTTTCATTAATTTTTATAAACTAGGATTTAACTGCAATTTTCACCATAAATTCATTTCTAGCAATTTTGTAAGGTTAAATAAAGTAAATTCAAGTCAAGAATGTTACTTACCTTCAAAGATGAAAAACTTCAAAAATCCTTTGAAAATTGCCTCACACAGAGAGCCCTATTGCATTTTTCCAAAAAATAGGAAATAAATACATTTTTTTATTTTTTAACTCAAAAATTTTACTATGCTTTACTGATGTACTAGATATTTGCTGCTGCATCAATACCACTACAACAGTTAAAGTCCCTGCTGCGGCGGTTCATGCCTTTTTCATGAAGGTCACCACAACGATTTTCGTTACCACTACAATGGTTACTTTTTCTACTGCAGTGGTCCCAGAAAGAAACTTGGGATCTCTCTCTAGTTTTTCTCATTTTACAACACACACCATAAATTTAGACATTGCAAACTAACCCCTTCTTGATAAACACTATAATTCGAGTTCTATAACTCCATTTCAGGTGCTAAAAGTTGATATGACTTTTAATAATCATTTACAATCTGATTATTATGTTGAATCCTGCAATTACAAACCAATTTTGTACCCGATTTTATTCAAATATTGCATCCTCTAAAATAAGTCAATCCTAGACTAGCCCTGAATTCTCTAAATTTAACCATTGAAAGTATGGACACAAATTTTACCTTCAATTTCAGTGTAACATCAATTGGGATGTTACATCATATAAAGCTTTACTGCTCATCCATGCTCAAATAAAAACTGTCCTAAAACATAACAACTGAAATATAATGTACCTAAGTTAAAGAACATGTGTGAATGCCACTTTTGCATGTCCGCTTCTTCCTCTAATGTGACATTCACTATGGAACAATTCCACCACTGAACCTTCACACAAGTGATAAATCATGTCCTCAAATACCTTACATCTTTAGATAGAATAGAAATTGGTTCCTCTACATAGGATAGTTCTTTATCAAATAGTTTTGGGTCCAAATGAATGATCAAGTCATCATCTCCATGTTATTTATTTAATATTGAGACATATAATACGGGGTAAACCTAAGACATGCAGGGTAAGTCCAATCTTTATTCTACCTACCCGACTTTTTTTAAAACCTCAAAGGGTCCTATGTTCCTTGGGCTTAACTTACCATTGTTATAAAAATGCATCACACCTTTCATGGGTGACACATATAAGAATAAATTATCCTACTTATCAAACTTTATATCCGTCACTTTTTTATCGGTATATTTCTTTTGTAGGCTTTGAGCCGCTATGAGTTTCTCTGTTATGAAACTCACTTTTTCGTAGAGTTGTGGAACATATCATTGCCCCAAGACCTTACCACGAATGCCTCAAATCACCTAATCGGGGACTTATATTGTCTACCATATAAGGCCTCAAAAAGAGTCATGTCAATATTAAAGTACGGAAATTCACATAATGCTTAGTGTTGGTCCCATTGACCCTCAAAATCCATAACACAATCCCAAAGAATGTCTTTAAGCACTTAGATAGTCTGTTCCAATTGACTATCAATCTGTGGGTGAAAAGTTGTGCTCAGGTCCAATCTAGAACCCAACTCTGACTGAAACCTTTCCCAAAAATTATAAGTGAACTAGGTACCTCGTTCTAACATAAAGGACACCTATACCCCATGTAGCTATATAATTTCATTCATATAAATCATGGATAATTGGGCCCTATTATAATCAACTCTTACCAAAATAAAATGAGTTAACTTAGTCAATCATTCAACAATGACCCATATAGAGTTATACTTCCTCCATGTCTTTGAAAGCCAAACACAAAATCCATTATTATCTATTTCCAATTCTATTTAGGTATAGACATCCACTGAAATTTACCACTAGTCTCTTGGTATTCGTATTTGACTTGCTGGAAGTTTTGACACTTGACCACAAAACATACAATGTCAAGTATGATCCTTCATCAACTACTAGTGTTGCATCAAGTCTCTATACGTTTTGTTGGCACCCAGATATATGGAGTACTTTGAACTATGAGCCTCAACCAGAATGGTTGGAATTAACTTACCTGCCCAAGGTACACATAATCAACCTTGAATCCTCAAGGCCCCAATCATCATCAAGAATAACCTCTTTCATTTCTCCTTGTAACATCTTTTCTCAGAGGTTGTTCAATTTCTTATCTACAAACTATCTACTCTTAATAAAATAATAGAATCTGGACCTAGACACTACGTATGCCAATACCTTTTTATAGATAATTTCCTAAAATCATAGAAAACCATTAGCCAAAGAGTGTACCACTACTTCCAATGGGTGCTTGGACACCTCCAACATTACTAAGTTCCTTATGATCATTGGTTTTCATATTTTTGCATACACTACCACATTGGTTTTACTTGGGTAATACAAGATTGAGACGTCATAGTCATTAATTAACTCCATTCATATCCTCGTTCTTAAATTTAAATTTTTTCTCAGTGAGCATGTATTGTAAGTTGTGGTGGTCTATGAACACCTTACAATTCACACCAGTGTCTCCAAATATTTATGTAAACACCACGACTGCTAATTTTTAGTCATGCATGAGGTAGTTATTTTCATTGGTATTTAGATGTCTCAAAGCATAAAAATTACTTTTTGATCCTACATCAACTCAATAGCAAAACCCAAAGATGAGGCATCATAAAAAATAATAAAAATTTTACCCTTGATAGTCAGGGTTAGTACTGGAGTCAAAGTCATTAATGTTTTGAGCTTTTGAAAGTTCTTCTTGTATTTGTCTTCCCACTCAAACATAGATTCCTTCTAAGTCAGGCAGGTCATATGTGATGCAATAGGAGCAAACCCTTAACAAATCAGCACTAGTAACTGGCTAACCTCATAAAACTATAATTTTTTTCATGTTTATTATTATGGCCCAATTTCTAATAACCTTAATTTTTGTGTGTTCAACATAACCCCTTCTTTGGAAATATGTTCCCCAAGAAGGACATCAAAGAATGCCAAAGTTTACTCTTTGAGTACTTAGCATAGAATTGTTTTGCCTTCAACAACTTCAACATAGTACGCAAATGAGCTTCATGCTCTTCTTCACTCATGGAATAAACAAGAATATCATCAATAAACACAATAACAAATGAATCAAAAAAGGACTTAAATACTCCTTTCATTAAGTTCATGAAATAAAATGGGCATTGATTAAATCAAAAGACATAACAAAAAACTCGTGGAGTCCATAATGAGTTTGGAAAGTAGTATTTAGGATGTCCTCCACCCAAATTTTTAGTTGATGATAACCTTACTCAAATCAATCTTAGAGAACATTGTAGCTTCTTTTAACTAGTCAAATATATCATCTATTTTGGGAAAGGGATATTTGTTACAAATGGTCACCTTATTTAACTAGCAATAATCTATGCATATTCTCATACTACCATCTTTATTTTTCTCAAATAACACTGGTGCACCCCAACTGTAATGACCCTTCAGGTCATTTTCCATATTTTCTCTTATTTCTCGATTAGATATTTCCTATAGCTTCCCTAAGTAATTTGTGACTTGAAAAAAATAACAGTATGATTATCGGGCAGTTTGTTTAGTTTTTAGAGTCAATTTTCTATTTTGAAGTCTTCGCTGGCTCTAAATGTCCACTGGGTGAAAACTTTAGTTAAACGACCTTAAATTCAAATTTTAGCTGTTCTAGTTGCTCTAGAATATTAATTTTAGACTAGGTGAACACTTGGTTCAGTTTCCAAGGAACCCAATTGGTATATTGGTAAAAAAGTTAAGAAAATGAAAATTTGGTGTAGGACCCACTTTTAGTCAAAACAATCTCATATGGAAATTTTGACTGTCATTGAGTTTGAAATATCAAATTTGATAAGGTTACATAAATTTGTGTATACGAGATTCTAGATAAATCCTGAGGGCTTGGCAGAGACTAGAAAGAATTCCAAGTCTCAGTTGTGTCTGGTGCATCACGATAGCGATGTTTTGGGCCACAATCGCGACTCTCTTGATTAGGGAAGCAGATTCCATGATCACAGTGTAGAGTGTTGCAATCGCGACTCCTGTGTGCAACCCCAAAATACCATGATTGTGATACCTGCATCCCGATAGCGACACCCGAGAGCATGGTATGGGTATAAATACCCCTTTTTAGCCTAATTTTCCCATTCCTTCATTTATTTCAAGAGATAAAACCCTAAATAGTGAGATAGCTTCAAATTGAAGCTTATGAGTGTTTAGAAATCTTATCTAACACTTGTTTTTGCGATTCTCCCTCGATTTTTGGTAAGATCTCACCCGCTTCATAGTAGAATTTCCCCTTTATTTTTCAAAAATTCCACAACCTTTAAGGCTTGATTATAGACCTAAATTATCTCAAATTTCACCCATTTTTAAGGTAATAACTCCTTGAGCATGAGAGAATATTGGGTTGGTTTCAAAATATGATTTTCCATAAATGGGACCATATGGGATTTTGGTACGATTTTAGGACCCAAAGAACAATAGTGCAATAGGGTATCATTATTCTCGAATTGATAAGTAGAATATAATTTTGATAGCATAGAATCTTGCGGAAGCCTCTTGAAAGGAAAATCTAGTGATTAAGCAGATCTTTTGAGCTGTCTTTGACATCAAGGTAGTCTAGGTTTTACCCTTTGTTAGATTAAGATACTTCATAGCATATTTATGATATTGTATTAGATTTGGGATGGATTTTAGGTTTTGGTGTTATTAATTATAACTCTTTGGTTAGTTGAATCGTTTAGGTTATTTTGGGTATCGCTTTGAGCAAAATTAGCCTAGTTAGTCACATTTTAGGTGAAGTTGACCTTGTGGCTCTTGTTTAGAATGAAAATATCTTTGTTACTCAATTAATGAGGAGATTGCCTTAGTCACTTGAGCTTAGGATGAAACTTACCAAATTTTCCTTAACTTTGGTGGAATTGACTTAGTTGCACTATATTAGGAGGAATTGATGTCCTAGGGCTCGTTATGTCTTGTTCGACATCTATTAATGGACTTAGATATCTTAGCCTAGTTTGGGGTAAATACTGCTTGATAAGGATTTTGAGGGTTTAGAAGTGGGATCTTTAACCCACCTTAGCCAAGACTTGTGATAGTTATTGAAGTCCTTTTATATGTTTGTGTATATCTAGGAAATATTTATTGCGGTAGTATTGAGATGTCTTGGTATTTTATGGTTATGATCGGTGTGGTTGGAAGGTTATGCTTAATGATTTTGCTATGAGTATATTATTGATTAAGCTTATGCTGAACTATTGATTATGCTATTGATTGAGCCGATGAATAAGCTATTAACTACCCTAGTGACCATGCTTATTAATATATCAATATTTATGCTATTTTCATGCTAGATTTCATTCTTATTGTCTACATTGGAAATTAGGCTATGTACTATGCTATGAATAAGCTTTTGATTATGCTATCAATAAGCTATAGCCTATGCCATGGATTAACAATTGATCAAGCTATTGGTAAGCCATTGATTATACTAATGATAAGCTATCTATTATGCTAATGATAAGCCATTAACTATGCCATTGATAATTTATTGACTATGTTATTGATAATACTTATGGATTATGTTAAAGATCATGCTTATTTACTATATTGGCGATTATGTCATTGATTAAACTTAAGACCATGTTTATTGATTATATTAGCAAATCATGCTATTTGTTATGCCAAAGGTCATGCTTAGTCACTATTAGTAATCATGATATTGATTATAATAGAGTTCATGAGTTTAATTATGAATATTGAATATGCTAAACAACTATGCTAGCAGTTATTCTATTAAATACCCTAATGATTATGCTATTGGCCATGATAAAGATGGTATGATTACCGGTTCAAGTATCGATATTACTTATTCTATGAATTATACAAATACAAATTCATGTTTGGATAATAATGATGATATTAATTATTGATACCCAGTGCAAGACCGGAGGGTTCCTATGATATTGATGATGATATAGAAGATAAGGATAATGATATTGGTGATGATATTTATGATGATATTGTTTATTATACTTATCAGTTTGAGTCTGGATATACATATAATACTATGATGTCACACTTATTATGATATGATAATATCGGGGTGTGAGATTGACTATAGTGATTCTAGCTAAGTGTAAAAATGAGAAAATGGTTATAATATGCTATGATATGAATTTATTCTAGAAATATAATGATTAGTGGATAAATGAGGATTATCCAATATATGAGAATTAGTTGACAAAGATTGGTTAGTTGGTAAATATAGGCTATTTGATAAATCAAGGTTAGTTGATAAATAGTGATTTGTTAATAAGTTTTGGGTAATGAAAGAATGATGGTTATGGGATGGAATCATTTAGATAAATTCTAGATGTATCATGAGAGTTGAAAATCGATGGTGGCGGGTTATTCTATCTTGTTTGCACATTTCAGACTTATGTGGGCTTGCGATGGGCCGTTTACTTTTCTGCACTAATTGGCATGCATGAGCCAATTTTGTAGTTATGATTGTATGTGTTGATGCTTCACATTATGTTATTATTCTAATTTATTTATTTATGTATACACAACGATGTTGGAGTTACTTTAATTTTGTCTATACCTTGACTTAGTTATGCTATCTTGCATTCTATCACACTTATATCATGATTTAGCTTAGTCAACTAATGATGCCTACTAAGTACCCATGATTTTGGTACACATACTATACTCTTATACCTTTTGGGTGTAGATCTGAATATTAGTTACTGTTGTTGATCGATGTTTGTACTGTGTTGATATTCGGAGATAGGGTCAGATCTTAGAGTTAGAGTGACTCATTTTCTTCTATCTCTCTATGTTTAGTCTTTTTGTTTCAAGATAGATGTTATTGACTATTTTAGATACTTGGGCTGTATTTATAGTTGCTCTTGTACTAGCTCTACCAGGTCGTGGGATTGTACCTATGTATTGACTATCTTCTAGATATTTCTAATAATGTGCTTATTTATAAGTTGTACTTGTTGATTTACGTCTATGTTGGGAATTTTCCACCAAGTTAACCCATTGTGTTTAAATCCGAATTATGGTTTGGCTTACTTACTAGTGAGATGGAGTAGGTTCCATCATAACTCATACATTGTGTCATGACAAATTGCTATGAAAGCCTAGGCTTCACTGGTATTATTGGTATAAGAGAAAGTATCTAGTAGAGTCCCACGGATCAAAATGATAACTTCCATTTTTTATTTTTAGGAGCCTATGGGACATTCTTAGGAGTTCTTTATGTCTTTCACTCATTTTGTGCTAAGAGTATGAGTTGGTTTATAGAACATTCCCTTGATTTCACTTTTTTGCAGACGACTAGGATACATGCTACTACTACATGAGATGAGGGTCCTGAGATCAAGCCTAGGGATGTTACCCTAATTTTAAGATGACCTAAAGGTTTTGGAAAACCATGATATATGTCCCCAGCTGAGGGGTAGGATAGGGAGCCTTCACCAGACCCTATTCTCGCTCCTGAGCTAGAGATCCTTCTGCCCCAACCAATGGTAGGATAGGGACCAGCCCAGGCTTCACCAGGGTTTATGTAACACCCCATAAAATCCTAAGTCTAGAACTCAGCTCATTTGGCTCTACAAGACTCAAGACTTAGCAAATTTTGATAAAGTTCAACACTTAGTCTCATTTTAGACCTCCAAACTTTGGGAATTTATTTGAAGACCTTTCCGACCTTCGTTTTTGGATTTTCAATTTGCGTTGTGATGGAGAAAGGTTGTAGTAAATCTCTTGTGTTTTGGAATTTTTGAAATCCATTCAGAGTATTTTCAGATTTCGAAACAGTAGCATCATGCGATTAGTATGTGACACATGCTATATCGCATGGTCCTAGCATGCTATAGAGCATGCAATGTATGTTATTCTGTGGAGGGATGGAGCATGTGACGTACGCTCCATCGTATGCTCCCGAAATTTTCCAACGTCTAGGTCATGATTTTAAGGACAAAATGGTGCTTTTCCCTACTACTATATATACTCAAAACACGGGATTAATGCCATTTTTCACCAAAATATTGTGCTTTTATTGATTTTCTCTCAAGAACAACCAAGAACAAGTCTAGGGTTCAATTGGGGGTTTCAAATTCCAAGCAAATTCAACCGTAAATTTCATGGATTCTTAATCTAAGGTATGCATAGTATTCATCCACGGATTCCTTTCATCCGTGGAGTTCAAGAATTAATATTTAAATACTACATCATGAATGTTCTGTGGTGATATGATTGTATTCATGTTGGTGGTTTTTGTTTGTGCTATAGAGTAGTAATTTGATGAATTTTCATGAAAGTTATGATCATGTAGTTGGAACCCATGAATTTGGGTGGTTTAATGTGGTCTAAATTGTGAATACACCTATGCCTTAAAGAGTGCATGCAAGGTGTTTGATAAAATGCTTAGAATGTTATAAACCAAGTTTCCACGATTCAATAGTATCTAAATGGCAAGCCAATATTAACCATCATAATTTGATATAAATCCATGCTCTATGCTTTATGATTTCACATAAATTCCACGTTATTGTTATGTGTTATGGTTGTGGTATGGAATGAGCATGATATTGAAGCTATGCAAGTTTGTACATGTAGTATGAATTCTCCTTCCTATGTATAAGATGTTGAGAACCATGATTAGTATGAAATCCCCTACATATGATATTATGAATTGTGGACTCCAATCTTGTGATCAAGTCAGTCATGTGTATCAGTTTTCTTCTATCGAGTCCTGGGGGTATTCGTACCTAAAAAATATAGCTATGTACCTAGAGCCATGTCATGTTTCATGATATCCAAAATCAAGCCATGATTCAGTAGAATTCAGTCAGTCATGTGACTCAGGAAACCTTATGATCTTAGTCACTTATCAGATATCAGTAGTATTCCATCAGTCAACCGAATTTAGTAAGTTTAGATCACGTACAGTCAGTTAAATCATGTTCAGTCTCTTCAGATGGGAGTAGGAGTTAGCACCGAGTGAACCCAAGGATGGGAACTCACCTGTTATATGAGGGTGTGATTCTTAGCAGTCATTCTTGTGTTCCAGAACTATGTAGCCAGCATAGGTTGAAACATCGTACCCTGCTATATGAGGGTGGATGAGGTGTCTTAACCTGTTATATTAGGGTTCCCACCATTCTCACTAGAGTTACCTGTTATATGAGGGTTGCTCATACGTTGTCTTTACCAGTGACGCGGTATTGACACCCTTCCAGTCAGGGTAGAGATTGGACACCAGCTTAGCCATAATGGCACATATAGGGCATGTTGGTTAAACAACTACCTCCCATAGTTTCAGACACAGTCTCAATAAAAGAACTCAGAAAGTTCTTCAGATATCAGTATACCAGGACTGTTAGATAAAGTTAAATTCAGTTATAGTACGAAACTCAGATAGTTCCATCAGATTCAAGACTGTCAGACACAGTCGCCCATGTTATCAAAACTACAGTTTCAGTCATGTTGGTTATAAGTAAACCATGTATTAGCGTACAGATGTAGATATCACGTAATCACGATCTCAGTTACTATTTATGTATATTTTTACTCTTACATTCATATCAGTCAGTCAGTTAGCCTACCTCACTCGTATACTCAGTACTCTAGTTATACTGATGCATTTGCGCTATGGTGCTGTCTTTTCATGTTACACCATAGGTTAAGAGACATGAGTTTCAGACCAGCAGTAGCCGTCGTGATCAGTATACAGAGTTGCAGTGAGTCCTCTTCATTAGAGGACTACATGATTTGATTCATTTATTATTTCAATTAGTTTTCATTTTATGGTGTTACTAGGAGACATGTTCTTTCAACTTCTTATTCAGGCAGTATTTAGAGGCTTTTAGATTTAGTTCAGATCTGATTCAGTTTTCAGTTGTTTTGGGTATCTTTCACCCATATGGATATTATGTTTGACAGATTCTTTATTCAGTTGAACCTTATGTCCTACATGTTTATGTTTTCCGCATTATTACGTTATATATTGCAGTGTATAGGTACAGATATTAGTCATGGGTTAGCTTGTGGTCCTTCGGGGTCATAAGAACAGATATCAGTCATGGGTTAGCTTGTGGTCCTTCGGGGTCATAAGACCGTGTAGCATTCCAGTTCAATAAATTGTGGCATTACAAACTTGGTATCAGAGCCTAAGGTTCAATAGAGTCCTAGGAAGTCTGAAAGCCGCATCTAGTAGAGTCTTGTACATGTGTGTGTTGCACGCCACATTTATGTACAAGAGGCTATAAGATATTTTAGGAAAAATTTCCCTTCTTTCAGTATTCATGTCGTGCTAGTGAGCATAATCTCAAGTTAAACTCTCAGTCTAATACGTTCTTCTCTTATTTCAGAATATGGCCCCAAAGAGAAGAAACTAGCCAGCTCCTCAGCCCAAAGATCCTTTGCGCGAACATGTTTCTCATGCAGATTTTAGATCCTCATTCACCACACTTTCTCAGTCTTTGGCTACCCAGAATGAATGGCCACCAGTTATTCTGGCCAATCTAGTGGCTAATTTCGCAGCAGCTAGGATTCGGGAATTTACCCGAATGAACCCTCCATCTTTCTTCGGGTCTAAGTCTGACGAAGACCCTCAGGAATTCGTTGACCAAGTTCAGAAGGTCGTAGACATCATGGGAGTTACTTCTGTTCAGAGTGCCGAGTTAGCCGCATACCAGTTACATGATGTTTCTCACACTTGGTACAAACAGTGGAAGTTCTAGAGGTTAGAGGATGCAGATCCTATAGAGTGGGAGGAATTTGTCACGACTTTCTTAGACAGATTTTTCCACAATAGCTGAGGTAGGCTAAAGTTCTTGAGTTCATCAACCTCAGGCATAGAAATATGACGGTTAGGGAGTATACTCTCAGATTTACTTAGCTAGCCAGATATGCCCCTTATGTGGTTGTAGACAACAGGGCTAAGATGAGCAAGTTTATGTCAGGGGTGAATGATAGCATAGTAAATGAGTGTAGATCTGTGATGCTAAACAGTGATATCACTTTAGCCAGGCTCATAAACCATGCTCAGCAGATAGAGGAGCAGAAGGTTAGGACTGGGGAGAGGAAGAACAAGAGAGCAAGATTAGGCAGTTTCAGTTTTTCTCAACCCAAATCAGAGAGAGGAAACCATTCGCAGTTTTGTCCTAAGTCAGCAGTTCTAGCCTCTTCGTCCGCTAGTTCCCCAGTGTCGAAATTCAGAGATGGAAACAGAGATAGGGCCCCAAACTCTAAATCTTAGGGCAGTGTTAGCAATACCCACACTTATCCTCAATGTCATACTTACGGTAAACACCATCAGGGTATGTGTAGAGAGGGTCGTGGCATTTGTTTTAGTTGTGGTAAGCTAGGCCACAGAGTTAGAGACTGTCCTCAGCCAGGTCCTCAAGGTCAGCAGAATTGTTCCACAGCTCAGTTCGGTCGCTCAAACCAGTAGGGTGCTGCTTCCAGTGCTACTAGTGGGCAACGCCTAAATAGATTCTATGCTCTTCATACCCGACAGGATCAGGAAAATTCTCCTGATATCTTTACTGGTACATTAAAGATTTTCCATGTTCATGTTTATGCTTTTCTAGATCCAGGTGCATATTTGTCGTTTGTTACTCCTTACATAGCAGGCGATTTAAGAATTAGTCCCAAAATTTTAGAAAAGCCCTTTTCAGTCCTTACCCCAATGGGTAAAACCATCATAGCTTGGTGGGTATATAGGAACTGCCCGGTTACGATATCTTAGAAATACACATCAGCAGATTTAGTTGAGTTAGAGATGACTGATTTTAATGTCATTCTCGGCATAGATTGGCTTTATTCCTGCTATGCCATAGTCGATTGCAAAAACAGGATAGTTCAATTTCAGTTCCCGAATGAGCCCTTCCTAGAGTGGAAGGGTAGTACTTCATCGTCCAAGGGTCAGCTTGTTTCCTACCTTCGGGAAAGGAAAATAATTTCTAAGAGGTGTGTGTATCATCTCGTGTATGTTAAAGATTCCAGCTCCGAATCCCCTAGCTTAGAATCTTTCCCAGTGGTTAATGAATATTCAGATGTCTTTCCCGAAGATCTTCCAGGCATTCCTCCAGAAAGGGGAATAGACTTCGGCATAGACCTTTTCCCAGATACTCATCCTATTTTTATTTTTCCATACAGAATGGCACCAGAAGAACTCAAGGAACTGAAAGATCAGTTGAAGGATCTCTTAGATAGGGGGTTCATCAGGCCCAGTGTATCCCCATGGGGTGCACCAGTCTTATTCGTGGCCAATAAAGATGATTCTCTCAGGATGTGTATCGATTACCGTCAGCTCAATAAAGTCATGGTCAAGAATAGGTATCCTCTTCTCAGAATAGATGACCTGTTTGACCAACTTCAAGATGCCAGTTATTTCTCCAAGATAGACCTCAGATCAGGCTATTATCAACTCAGAGTTAGAGAATGTGACATCCCAAAGACAACCTTCCATACTCGGTATGGTCACTTTGAATTTCTATTCATGTCCTTTGGTCTTACCAATGCCTCTGCATCTTTCATGGACTTGATGAACTAGGTGTTCAAGCAGTAGTTGGACATGTTCGTCATAGTCTTCATAGATGATATTCTGGTCTACTCTCGCACAGAGCATGATCATTCAGACCATCTCAGAATTGTTCTTCAGACTCTCAGAGATCATCAGTTGTTCGCTAAGTTCAGTAAGTGCGAATTTTGACTAAGATAAGTAGCATTCCTTGGCCACATTATTTTCGGTGATGGCATTAGAGTAGATCCTCAGAAAACCTAAGCGGTAAGAAACTAGCCTTGCCCCATATCTCCATCAGATATTAGGAGTTTCTTGGGTTTGGCTGGATATTACAGACGGTTTGTCGAGGGATTTTTTTCTATTCCATATCCCATGTCCAGATTAGCTCAGAAGAAGGTCAAGTTTTAGTGGTTAGATTCATCCTAGAAGAGTTTTCAAGAATTGAAGACTCGACTTACCTCAGCTCAAGTTTTAGCTCTTCTAGATGGTTCAGATGGTTTTGTAGTCTATTATGATGCATCCAGAGTGGGTTTAGGTTGTGTCCTCATGCAGCATGGTAAGGTCATAGCCTACGCCTCCAAAAAGCTAAAGCCCCATGAGAAGAATTATCCTACTCATGATCTTGAGTTAGTAGCCGTACTATTTGCCCTAAAGATTTGGAGGCATTATCTTTACGGAGTTCATGGAGATGTCTTCACAGATCATAAGAGTCTCCAGTATGTCTTTTCTCAGAAAGATCTTAATATTCATCAGAGAAGATGGTTAGAGCTTTTGAAGGATTATGACATGAGTGTCCTTTATCATCCGGGCAAGGACAACATTATGGACGACGCTCTCTGTAGACTCTCCATTGGTAGTATTTCTCACGTTGATGATAGCAAGAAGAAAATAGCTCAAGAAATCCATTAGCTTGCCAGACTAGGCTTTTGCTTAGTCGACTCTTCAGAGGGTGGTGTATGTGTTTAGAGTAGTTCATAGTCATCTCTAGTTTCCGAGGTGAAAGAAAAGCAAGACAGGGATCCTAGCCTTGTCAAGATAAAAGAGTCAAGTCAGAATCAGAAAGTAGAGGGTTTCTCCCAAGGGGAAGATAGTGTTCTTCGTTGTCTGGGTCGTTTGTGTGTTCCAGGTGTAGATGACTTGAGGCAGCAAATTCTAGCAGAAGTGCATGGTGCGCGATACTTTATTTATCCAAGGGCTACTAAGATGTATCTCTTTAGGGAAATTCAACACGAATCAAAGTGTTTCATACTTGAGGAGATATTTCTAAAATTTTTAGACTCGGATTTTCTCTTTAACGAAGACACTCTAAGGCTCAGACTGGAAGAGGACTTTGCGGGGTATTACATTATCTCCCCCTTGAGAATATTCATCCTCGAATATCACTTGATAGACTGAGAATACGGATCAACATAACTTACTCAAGGAACGGAAACATTTCAACACATGCTTATGCAACTGGAATGACTGACATAAAGAGCTCTCATACTGGGCATGCATATCTGATGCACGAAATACTCGACTGAATCTACTCATATATGGATTCTCACAACACACATGCATATATGATGCATGGACTCATAACTGGAATGATCCCATGAATGCATAGCTGAACACACCGACAATCTGAACTCTTTCTACAGAATGTGCATATCTAATGCATGAATATCTAGCAGAACTGACTGAACTGACTTTCAAAGGCACGATTGACAATGCAATGACAAATGATGTTAACTTCATAAATAAAATCTGAACATGAATCTATAAGACTCCACTGACATGCAATATCATAATACTATGGGGTATCTCCCCCTTGGGACTCTATGATCCTCTAAACATACTTCACTGAAATACTGGGGTGATGCACGAGGCACCTACAGACTGGGTCATGATTGATCGATCAAAATCTGAAACTCATGCATGAGTCATGCTAACATATAAAGCTCAAAATGGAAGCAAAGGCTCTAAAAATGCATGTAATAAAGATGAAAGGCTCATAACATACCCGGGTCTATTTCAGGGGATCTTTCCTGATCAAGGCGAGCCTGAAGTGCATACAATCTGTTATGAGATGAAAGATGACTACGCTAACTTTGGTGACCTAGATCAGGATAGTCTCAAACTTTGTGACCGGTCTCGCGACATCCAAAGTACACATTACTATCGGCTCTACATACACCCTTATGATTCTTACCACATTCTACACAAAGCGGGTAGGTAAGACCCCTACACTCATTACTCTGGATCTTGGAGCGTGGCGCTCCCTCAGATCTAACATCCCCAAACACAGGTGTGGGTACACTAGCTGAAGATGGAGCTGGGACTATAAATCTCCGACCACGCTGAGAATGACTACCACTCCGAGACCCTGTTTGGGAGAAACTATGACTACTTATTCTGGCTCTCTTACTCTTTCTCTCTCATTCTTTCATTTTATCTACCTCAATTTGGTGCGCATGAATCATTAGCCTAGAAAGGTCCATATCTCTATTGAGCATGGCATCTCTATTATTTTTCATCACATCACTTGATACCCCAGTCAGAAACTTACTCATACTCGCTCTAGGGTCAACAACCAAGTCAGGAGCATACTTAGCTAATTGGTTGAACTTAAGAAAATACTCTTTCACGGTCATGGAACCTTTCCTTAGGTTCATGAACTCTTCTACCTTAGCCTCTCTTATCTCTTCCTGGAAAAATCTATCTAGAAAGGCACTCAAAAACTCTAACCAAGTTACAGGAGCTGCATTTTCCCCTCTACTCTTCTCCCACATCACTACCCAATCATGAGCAACATCCTTCAACCTATACGATGCTAATTCCACACTCTCCTCCTCAGAAACATGAATAATCTGGGTGATCTTATTCACCACCTCTAGATAAAACTACGGATCCTCACCTACTACTGACCCAAAGAATTCGGGCGGGTTTATTTTCATGAAACTTCTAATCCTGGCTGCGGCAGAATTCCTATCTTGCTGAGGTGGGACTGCAGCCTGACAAACACCCTGAACATTAGTCACAGCTTGGGCTAGCGGATGAAAAACTACCCGGAATTCGGCATGTGACACACTCTTATTCTCAGGATCTACTGGCTGAGGGGGATGATTATCAACCCTATGGAAAAAGTGTCTGCGAGGAGGAATACTCTGTAATTTGATGAAAGAAATATATTAGACTGAGGATCAACTTGATCTCATGCTCATTCGCATGATATGGATACTAAAAGAAGGGAAACTGCTCCTAAGAACATCGTGTAGCCTCTTGTACATAAATGTGGCGTGCTACACACCCATACACAAGACTCTACTAGATGTGGCTTTTCAGATTCCCTAGGACACTCTTGAACCTTAGGCTCTGATATCAAATTTGTAACAACCCGAGATCCCATCCCAGGACGTCACACAGTGCTTATGACCCCGAAGGACGACAAGCTAACCCTTTACTGATATCTGTACCTATACACTGCATAATATCTAAAATAAATACGGAAACTAGCCATAAGGTTCAACACATATATACATAATCAAAACTGAAAGCTAGATATTAATACATCCACATCCGTATGAAAAGCCTCTAAATTGTCTGAACTGTGGAGTTGATGGGACAGGTCCCCAACTAACTCCGTCAACTGAGAAATATAAAAAGAATCTGAAGCAATAATAATAATTTGAGATTCATCCTTGAAAGAAGAGGACTCACTGCTACTGCTGCTGACTGGATGAACTGCTAAGTATACTCTGGGTCATGTACCTCTGAACCTATGGTGCCAAATAAAACACCATAGCGCAAATGCGTCAGTACAGAAATATACTGAGTATGTAGATGGGGTAGGAAAAATGCAAGGGCTCATGCATGCACAATATGTAAACTGAATAATCATGAAAATATTGCACGAGAACACATACAGAAACATGAATGCATATACCATAATTAAAATCATCACAACTCTAGGGACTGAAACTCGGATACCACTTTACTGTACACTAAGCTTATTACTGACACTGAGATACTGAATCACTGACTCATCTAGTACTGATAACTGAGAATTTGGATGTACTTACATCAAAGATTGATTTTTGAGCTTACTTCTTCCAACTGACAGAATTTGAAAGCAACTTTTCTAACAGATGATTTCAGAAGCTTTTATCAATGATAAGAAATATGATTATATCTGGATCTGACATCAAGAATACTCAATAGAAATCTAATACTGTGAATCAAGCTTATCTGACGGCATATCTCTAAATATGATATCAATCAACTGTATATGTGACCAAGCCTATCTGTCGGGATAGTCCATGAATCAATAGAACTATCTGAGTTCCTCATAATGATAGATGACTGTATTTGACAGTCCTGATTTATCAAGATTGATACTGAAACTAAGACTGAATCTGAAACTGCGGGAAGTAGTCACTTAACCGACAAGCCCCGACCTACCATAGGTGAGGTCCAACCTGTGCCCCAGTTGGAAGGGTGTCATTACCATGCCACTGGTAAAGACAACTCTATTTGACCCTCATCTAGCAAGTCCTCAAACGATAATGGTAGAGCCCTCATCTAGCAGGTCAAGCCACCTCATCTACCCTCATCTAGCAGGAATGATGTCTCTCATCCACCCTCAACTAGCAGGTGTGATGTCTCAACCTACGCTGGCTACGTAGTTCTGGAGGTTGGGGATTGCTACTAACGACTCTGGCCTCTCTCTCTGATGGGAGGAATCACCATCCCTTCCCTCGTTCAGGTGCTAGTTTCTACTCCTAACTAAAAGACTCTGAACTGAACTTTCAACTGAACACAAACTGGGCTGAATCTGACACTGATCATATTTCTCAAATGATTCGACTGGGCTAAACTGAATTCACATGGTTTGGTATCTGACGGAATACTACAGAATTATGATATCTGACTGATGATACAGAGTTTAAATAGATTATTCAAATCACTTCTGAGATTAGAATTGAATCACCTGAATACTATTAGACCTGAGCTGATTACAGGGTTGAGGCTAGATTACTAGAGATACAGAGATTACAAACATAACTAAGATTACTGAGCTTTTATTAAGCTTCGCACTTGTCAAAGGATACAGAGAGTTCTATAGTTCACTGAGTTCTGAGAATCATGGCTCGATTGGAATTATCGAGAGACTGACACGGGGTCTAGACAACAACTCTATTTCTGGGTATAAACACCCCCAGGACTCGATAACATAATGTAAAGCATAACCACTATTTCATCATCAACATCACAATCATTAAACCATTTTCACAGTCAGTTTACGAATCATGTCATATGTTCGATCCCGCAATCATTAAGACGTCACCTCACACATTTAAGGATCACTACCGTCTACTCATCATCACAGTCACTAAGGGGTTACTCTAAGCATTTCGGAATCATAACATACTTTCCCCCTCATAATCCCTACAGCATCGCATTGAGCATTTAAGAAACATAGACCTCTATTCACCATTACCATCACCAAAGGATCACTCCAAACATTTAAGGATCATTAACACCAGTTCACCATCACCAACTAGCCTAGGGAAGACATGCCATTATACTATACCCCATTCAACAAAATCTTTCATCAAGTACTTCATACCTATATCAATCTCGACACGTATTTGGATATCACATATTTTTGGGAAACTTTACACTATCATGTCTTAGATTACTTGCTAACCACTTGGCATGTACTAAAGTCTTAGCATATATCAAAGAACACCTAATTGAGGCATTTACAACCATCATATATCAACTTCTTCACTAAGGTCTTTCAACAACTACTAGACATGTCCAGTTTTACACTAACTTTGGGATTCCTACTATCATGGATTAATTCATTCACTTGAGCATTTTATCAAACACTAGGCATGCATAGACTAGCCCACCACTTGGGATTTCATCTTCAACATACTACAATGGTCCTTTAAGCTTCACCTATGCTTTTATCAAACCTATGGGGATCATGCCTCGCTTATTCAACCATTTTTATGCCCACTCAACACGAACACATCATATTGAATACCACATAAGGAAGATTCATCACAAACATTACATGAATTCCACATACAAGGGACAAAGCTCATAAATCTTGCAAACAAACACAAATCAAAACTCAACAACACATGGAATATCAATTTCAACTCATACAAATCATGAAAACTCACAAACATAAAAATCTTTACATTTTAAAAAAGGGTGCTTGAGCTTCTTGGATGGAAAGGACCCAAAAATCAACATCTACATATCTTGGGGAAACTCTATTCTTGAAAGGCCTCGGAAGATTTCTTGATTTTTCTCTTGATTCTCTCTTAATTTTGTGGAAGAGGAAAACGGGATTTTAATTTTTGGGAACCCTAATTTTTGGAGTGGAAGAAGAGACAAAAGAATGAGGTATTCAACCCTTAAGGGGGGTATTTATAGAAGTTAGGGAAAATAGGAAAAGATCAAAATGCCCCTTTAGAAAACTCTGGAACTGGAGCCCAAATTTTGGCCTTGGCGTGATGCGCCAGGATCACGGACCCTCATTGGATTAGGATAATTGGGAAATGGCACAACGGCGCAACGCAGTAGGGGGGTCATTTGTGCAACTTGTTGCAAACTGGAACTCACCGTGATGCGTAGGAATAACGGAGGTCCACTGGATTTTGACGATTGTCATTTTGGCTAGCTCCGCGATGTGCCAGAGTGCCAAATGGCACACTGTCTTACTAAAATGGTTCTAACTCTTCACCCGAGTGTCCGATTTGGGTGAATTTGGTATCGATGGAAAGCTTATTCAATGATCTACACAGAAAAGAGTAGAAATTAGGGAAATTCAACACGAATCAAAGTGTTTCACACTTGGGGAGATATTTCTAAAATTTTTAGACTCGGATTTTCTCTTTAACGAAGACACTCTAAGGCTCATACTGGAATAGGACTTTGCGGGGGTATTACACCTACCTTTTACACTTTTTTTTAATATGGAAAATTGCATAGTTTAAATTGTTTTTTAACCCAATGCACTGCATTAAGGGATAAATAAATGAAATTAGATTTGGATGTCCTTGGTAGCCTTGGTTTTGGATTTTAAATGGAATTTGGGAGTCAACTTGGTTATATGGATTGGTTTGGAATATTTTTTTTATCTTGCAAGCATATTGGTATGATGATACCAAGCGATAAATTCCTTAATGAATGACTCTTGGGTTAATGGATTGATTTATGTGCAAATAGTTCTAACTTGAGCTTAAAAGGAATTTTGTAGCTCACTATAAAGGTTTAACTCCTAGAGCAATAAACACTGGAAACCATATTTACCAGCGTTGGCGGTCTATATGACCGTATGCTTGGCGCACACTTGATATATATATATATTCGGATGACTATTGCCTTGGTGGATTTAGTTTTCCCTTAGTTTTCCTCTATTAATGCAGCTAACACGCACCGGGACCCTTTCAGTAGGGGGAGCAAAACTCATATAGCCCATGGGTGCCTTTTGGCTTGATCTAGCTATATATTTTATATTTAATCTTTAAAATATCTTGTTTATGACCCTTTTCCCTATCATAAAATCATATATAAATATATTTGAATGTGGTGCATATGATTTATGACTGGACTATGGTAATTGCATTATTTATCATTATTACTTGAGTTATATTCTAGTGATCGCCCCCCTGACCATCCCTGGATGCTACATCATTTTATTATGTAGGGTTTTAAGGTTTTTTTGTTACTCTTGTTCTGCATTACGTGGATAAGTACTCCTATGAATATGCTGTGAAATGGTGAGCTTCAATCTTTCTCAAGGCCCGGTTATTTCACTAGTTTCATAAATATTTTTAGTATTTTATTTGGATCCTTTTTTGGTCATAATCGGGGGCATGTCCTGACTTAGTCGGTATTTCTAGTTTTTAGAGGCTTTTTTGGACAAACATGGGTTGCGATGGTTGTTTTGATTATTAGAGATTACTCTTGGTTTATCTATTTTTTATTACTATCTTGATTGGCTTCTTCTTTCTTTTTCTTATTATTATTGTTCTCTTGAGGTTATGCTAAGGGGGTGTTCTCTGATCTATAATAGGCTTTAGATACCTGTTAAGTCTAGGCCAGAGTTTGGGTCGTGACAAAAATGGTATTAGATCATGGTTTAGGGTCGTTGGGTGTCTACAAAGCCGTGTAAAAAATGTCCCTTTTATGAGTATGGAGAATGCACACTTATAAGAGGGAGGCTATAGGGCATTTTGAAATGTTTCCCCTTTTTGTGTTAGATTTTGGGCTATAGAGTCTACCTATCTAGAAATTTTTCAAACTCCTAGCTTACTTGCATTTTAGATCATGCCTCCCTGGAGATTTGAAGGTCGTCGAAGCTCTGCTGGAGCCTCTGTCCCACTTAATGATAATATGAAAAGAACTCTCCCAGTTTATAAAGTGAAGACCCAGTCTAGGGTCCCTGCTCCTGAATTTACCGCTCTTGTGGGGTTCCACCAGTCTCTACTAGTCCTCCTCAAGATTCTTGAGATGGAGATACTTATTCTAAGTCACCTTAGAGATATTTCACTAATCTAGAGTTCTGTTAATGTATTCATTTGCTTTCCCAATTAGTGGCATTGTAATATCGTCACTCTGAGTGAGTTGGTCTTGTTTTTAGTTCATCTGAGGTCACCAGGGTTTACTAGTTCATAAGGTTGAATCCCCCAACCTTTATATGCTCTGAGGTTGAGGAGGATCCTTAAAGGTTCATTGATGAGATGAAGAAGATTTTAAGGTGATGCATGCTACTAAGGTAGAAGATGTGGAGTTTGCTGCCTATTAGTTGAAAGATATGGTTTATCAGTGGTATGAGAAGTGGAAAGCAACAAGGGGTGATGATGTTGATCAGACAGTACGAGATAACTTTTCAGGTACTTTCCTTGATCACTTCTTTCCTCAAGATTTGAGGAAAGCTAAGGTTGAGGTGTTTGTGAATCTAAAGCAAGGTAAGGTAAATGTTAAGGATTATTTTTTGAAGTTCTATTAGTTATACCGATATGCTCCTGAATTGGTGTCTAATATTAGGTCCCAAATGAGAAAGTTTGTTTCTAGTTTGTCCTGTGATTTGGTGTTAAAGTGTAAGGGTGCTACGATGAATAATGATACAAACATCTCCGGGTTGGTATTTTATTTGCAGCAGGTAGAGAATGAAAAAAAAAACAAATAGAGATGGGAGAGAGGTATAATAATAAGTTTTTACATTCAGAGCAAGGTACAAATCAGCAGAACAGTGGGAGAGATGGTAGGTAGTAGACTAAGAAAAAGAATTGTGAAAATTCATATTTGTCTGCCAGTGCTCCTTATCCTAAGCCTTTAGGTGATCGTCATTTTTAGGCTAGTAGTGGTACTAAGGCATAGGTGGCTAGTATAGCTCAGTCAGCCCCACCTTACCCTTCTTGTTATTTTTATGGGCATCTTTACCGTGGATCTATGATGAGGAGAGAAATCAATAAAGTAATAATGGCCAGCTTGGTCATATGCAGTGAGATTTTCCTTCATCCAGGGTTTCCACTTGAGATAATAAGGTTTTGATTTCCATATCTTCAACTCACATGCCAAAGAGCGCTACCTTAGGCTCTAACACTTTCCACAATTATCTCTATTCACTTGCTACTCATCAAGAATCAGAGGCATCTCCTGATATTATCATTGTTACGTTACAAATCTTCTCTCGTGATGTTTATTGTTAGTTTGATCCTGGTTCTACCCTTTCCTATGTGATCCCTTATGTGGCTATGCACTTTGGTTTTGGTCCTAAAAATATTTCTGACCCCTTTTTCTGTGTCTACTCTAGTGGGTGATTCTCTAGTTGCTAAAAAAATATATAGAGGTTTAGTGGTGTCTATCTTTCATAGAGATACATTGATGGATTTAATAGAATTGGATATGGTGGATTTCGATGTTATCTTGGGGATGGATGTCTTCATTCATGCTATGCTTCTTTTGGTTGTAGGACTCAAAAGGTTTGTTTTCACATCCCTAATAAATAGGTATTAGAATTGGATGGGAGTTACTTATTACCTAAAGGGAGGTTTATCTCTTATCTTAGAGCTCAAATAATGATTTCCAAAGGATGTTTGTATCATCTAGTTCAGGTTAAGGATTCTAATTCTAAGGGCCCTTTTTGCAATCTGTCCCTGTGGTTAATGAATTTTCTAAAGTTCTTCCCAATGATCTTCTTGGAATTCCTCCCAATAGGGAAATAGACTTTGGTGGCTCCGGCTAAATTGAAGAAGCTTAAGGAGCAATTATAGGATCTTCTGGATAAGGTCTTTATTCATTCTAGTGTTTCATCGTGGGGTGATCCTATACTTTTCATGCAAAAAAGGATGGGCATTTTTGGACCTGTATCTATTATCGTTAGTTGATTAAAGTTATAGTGAATAATAAGTATCCTCTCCCAAGAATTGATGATCTTTTTGATAATATTAAGGATGCTAGGTGTTTCTCTAACATTGACCTTAATCGGGTCTTTCATCAATTGAAAATTCATGAGGATGATATTCCCAAGTCTACTTTTTGAACCATTTATTGTTATTATGAGTTTCTGGTTATGTCATTTTGATTGACTAATGCTCCAGTTACTTTCATGGATCTCATGAATAGTGTGTTTAGGCAGTTTCTGGATTTGTTTGTTATAGTCTTCATTGATGACATCTTGATGTACTCTAAGCATGAGGAGGATCTTGAAAATCACCTTCGAATCGCCTTAGTGATATGACTTTTCTTGGGCATGTTGTTTATAGCAAATGGATCATGGTAGATCCACAAAAGTCAAGGCAATTAAAAAGTGTCCTAGATTAATAATGCTCAACTTACACGTCAATTTAAGTGCAAGGCAGTCGTTGTCAATATAATTACCCAAATTTTAGTCGGGGTCGAATCCACGAGGAACAATGTGAGTGGTGATTAAATAAGCTCGAAATTAAAGTTACTTGATATATTCAAATATACAATACAAATATTTGGGAAGATTCGAACGTTTTTAAAAAGTGTAAGACAATTCTTGTGCTTGTAAAGGACTAATTTGAGACTAAGAATAATTAGAGTGTAATCAATTAGGAACAAATTTTGGGTTATGCTTTCCTAGGGGCAAATTATGCATGGGAACATGATGATTCAGTGCAAATTCTAATCATTAATGATGTGGTTTTCTAGGTTGAAAATCCTTGAGGCTAGTTTTTCAACAAAGTCTCAAAGATGTCACTCATTGACCCTTTCGAGTACCTAACAAGTGTGTCAATTAAAGCTACCTAACACCTCAATTGGGCATCCCTATTTCTAGGAAGATGCCCAAAACATAGACTACTCACTATTCACCCTTATTTCTAAGATAGCAAAAAGGTAGTAAACTATATCCATTATTATCCACTATTGCTTTGTCCCCCATAACCCTCTTTTAAGGAAGCCCAGGGTTCCAAAAGTTCACCCACATCACTCTTTCAAGGATGATATAAGCTTTTAGGAGTTTGGGGTTTTCACCCACTAACCGATTTTGGGTGTTTGGGGTCTTCATCCATAAATCCCAACTAATTAATCAAGCAATAGTGAAACCCATCATCAACAAACTAGAATCTACATAAATACATCACAATCCACACACATTTCACCTTATTCTAACATAATACCAAGAGGAAAAACTAGCAACTTATAAATATAATAAATAAAAATATACCAAATTCTCCATCAATTTGATTTATGAAAACTAAAGAGATTGCAAACTACACTTTAAATTCCAATGAATCCTCAATGGGATTTACCAATTCTTCACTTAGGAGTCACTCTAATATCTTCTTATCTCAAGATTAGTACAAATTTTTCTCCAAGATCAAAGTGATGAAAAACCCTAAACAAAGGATAGGATAAAAATCTCTAGAATCTCCAAAAATGATAAAGGGTTTGAGCCTTTAAGGGATTTGGGGTTGGCTGGAAAAAATTACAAAATTGCCCTTGGGCATAATCCCACATTGCCACGATCCCTGAAGCTTTATTTCGGTTGCGACTATTGCAATCCTGAAGCCTGATCACTGCTACAACTTCCGCAATCACATTAAGAGCACCGCGATTACAGTCATTTGACTTGGCTTGACTGGGCGCGATCGCAGTAACTGAGGATGATTTTCTGCTTCACCCTTCAACATAAAATGCGATTTTCAATATTGTAAAAGACGTTTGAATAGAAACAATGTAGAAATCACTTATTCTCAAGTAGTGACTCACCTTTTGGTCTTTACTCCACTATACTCCATATGCTTCAATTTTTGGAAGGTGACAATATCACCTACCTCAACTTGTTCACATGCCTCCCCACAAGGAAAAAAATCTCCCCACACCAGTTTATCAATAATACAACAAGGTATTTAAATGCAATACTCTCTCTCACACAAGGACTCTCAGTTCTAACAAGTACCATGCCATAGGCTTGCCCCTATTTTCAATCGCCACTACAATGAATACACTTGGTTAGAGATCTCGAAGGAACTTTTAAGGTTTTAACGTAGGTTCGGGGTAAGGTAGCATATCATTTAGGAACAAAGTGGATATACCCTCCTTGAACATCTAGATTACACTTTTTCATCCAACTTTTGACCATGGGCTGCTTCTCTTGTTTTCTCTCTTTACACATATGCCTACTTTTACTACCTTGATTTACCCATCATTTTGAAAGCATTTTCTTTTCATTTCTTTTCCTTGTACATTTTATGCTTTTCTTTCCTTTCTTGGGTCCCTTTTTTTTCTTACTCATTTGTTCTGAAAATTTAGTTCTTAGGCACCAACTTACAATCTCATGGCGCAAAGATACCTCTTTCAATTTTCACCACCCCCAACTTAGGCATTTAGCCTCTAGTTGTATTTTGAAGTTCAAGGAGGGTAGGGTTCAAAAGAGGGATAAAAATTGAATGCCTCACGGCTTGCAAAGTGTTTGCTAAAGAAATGTACAAAGGCTCAAAGTTGGTGACTAGGGAATAACATCTATGCACAGGTAGGATTTTTAGGTTAGAGTGGACTTCCAAGTTCACAAATATGGCGTAGGATCATCTCACCAATGAAATATGATCAAAATTATCCTTGAGATACTAATGGAGAAAGTTCTGGATGGTACAAGTATACATGAGATTCAAACAAATAAGATCACCACACATGATATGCAAATTCACTAAGGAGGCTCAATTGCCCCTCCAGCTAAAGACAAATTGATTGTCTACTGATTTTCACAAGCTAAAATTTTTGGAGTCACACAAACAGAAAAAGAATTTTTAAAAGTCTCTCACGTCCATGACCTTAATTTTCAAAATATTTTGGCTACATGGGGTGTTTGCTTTGCATATACAACACATACAATTTGCTAATTATGGAACCAACCCAAGCCTTCTTCTTATATTTTGTCTTGTATACAGGCAAATCATATGGCTATTCAGACTTTGTCATCGATACAAGTGCAATCCCGAATCTAAAATGCCATACGTACTTAGACTTCCCTTGTATTTATAGCCCCGATGTTGTGGGTACTCAGACTTCCCCTATATCCATGGCGTAAAACCCAATCACGATGAGTTTTCCTTAAGAATATCGTCACTCAATATATCATAGGAAAAGGGTTGCCTAAAATCATTATTTAAAGAATAGAAAACTAAAAATGAAAACAATCAATTCATAAAATTTCCATGCTTCGTGTGAACTAAATTCAAGTATTGCAAACAAATAAGTACGCATAGGTGCAGGGCCACAACACCCACTACAAGACTTGTAGTGACCTTACTACATAACACAAAAGCATAAGAAGGATAAAAGTGTTCCCTTAAACTGCATTGATAACCATGTTGAAAGCTGGACGCAGTCACGATCACGGTATGATCGGTACTATTGCAATACCGCGATCGCGATCCTGAAGCCATGATAGCGGTACCTGAGGCATTCTGCTCACCTATTTTTCTCTTTTTTCCTTCATGGTTGCCATGCTTCTAAGCTGGTTTCTCCATTTTCTTGGCGTCCAACATGCCTAAAGTATCCGTAAAGCATTAAGATTTTATGACTTATTCAAAATTAAATAATATAAACATGAAAACTATAGGTTGCCTCCCATCAAGTTCTTGGTTTTATGTCATGGCATGATACCTCTTTAATAATCATTTATATCTCAACTTAGAGGATTTGAATCATTTCCCCAATTTTTAATCAATACGTCTTTGTGGCACTTTAGGATGAGATGAGGGTGCAACGATGCAACTTTTATCACAGCACATAGAAGACTTTAATCTTTTACCCAATGTTACATCAAATATTCAAATAGGCTCATTGGGTATTGGCGAGGACATAAAAAATCCATTTGTTACATCTAGAGTTTTGAATTTGTTGACCTTCAAGTGGTGGG
This sequence comes from Capsicum pubescens, assembly GCA_030864215.1. Lineage (NCBI taxonomy): Eukaryota > Viridiplantae > Streptophyta > Magnoliopsida > Solanales > Solanaceae > Capsicum > Capsicum pubescens. The sequence goes on along the minus strand of CM061541.1, from coordinate 71,995,611 downwards.
CTCCCTTTTGCTCTTTTTGAATGACGAACTGCAAAATGTAAGGATTTTGCTCTTTGCATCCAAAAGTCATTATTTTCATAGGTTGTTCGACTTTCATCAAATCCACCAAGCATAATGTTGAAAACTGATTTGAGTGAGGTCTTCTCCTTACTCCTGGAGTTGTATCCATTTTTAAATTCTCACCTCAAATAGACTAGAGCCATCACAAAGGATTTTCTTGGATTCTTTTTTTGACTCTAGTCTCATTTCCTTAATTTTGGTATCTAAAACTATCTTAGGTTCGGCTGGTTGGGAAATCAACGAGGATTTTTCAATATCGAGCTTATTTGGAAGAGTGGGTATACCCATGGTATTTGAAACATTAGCCTCCATACCCACTTCTTCCACTCTTTCTATTTTTATTTTAAATGCCTTATTGGAAAGATGTAAGTCACGCATGTCCTCCTCCAATCTAGTTGCCCGATCCAAAAGAGTTTGAAGCATTGTTTCAAAACTATTATACCCGACATGTTGTTCTTTCTTTTCCACATTATGAGGCCTATTAAACTCATAAGAAGAACTATCATTTTCATTAGCATAACGAGGGGAGGGGCATTTGGTCAATCACTCTAATATCTATCTCAATCACCATACAAAGAACAATCATACTCCCAATAGGGTCAAGATGGTACACACATTTGTTTTCGAGAAGCATATATACAATCTCTCCAAAAGTCAGGTCTATCACAATATGGACATAGATCATCAAGATAAGATTTTCAACCACCAAATTCATATTTATTCTAAGATGCCATAGTGAGAAGCAAACAAAAATCTACCTAACACAATAAACAAAAGAAAAATCACAAACAAATATTTATAAGTTTGAATCCAAACAAGTAGGCCAAAATTCCAAACTAACTTAATACGTCAAATTGTTCCGCAAAAATGGTGCCATTTTTAATAACACTCAGCTTATACGTCAATTTAAGTGCAACCCAATCTTGTTAATATAATTATCCATCTTTGAGTCGGGGTCGAATCCATGAGGAACAATGTGTGTGGTGATTAAATAATTTTGAAATTAAAGTTACTTGCTAAATTCAAATATACTATACAAATATTTGGGGGGATTTTGAATGTTTTTAAAAATGTAAGACAATTCTTGGGCTTCTAAAGGTCTAATTCAAAACTAAAAATAATTAGAGCGTAACTAATTAGGAATGGATCTTGGGATTATGCTTTCCTAGGGGCAAGTTATGCATGGGAACATGATGATTCAGTGAAAATTCTAATCATTAATTATGTGGTAGGATAGGTTGAAAGTCCTTGGGTCTAGTCATTAATGATGATTTAGTGCAAATTCTAATCATCAATGATCGCGTTAAGAGCACCATAATTACGATCATTTGACCTGGTTTGACAGGTCGCGATCACGACCTGCAGTAACTGAGGCTATTTTTCTGCTCAAATCCACCTATTTTTTTCTCACAACCTGTATGCCTGCAAGATATGGAAAATAGTGCATTAAACCACAAAATTGTCTCATTCATATGTTTAAATCATAGTAGTGTGCATGAATATTGAGTGCAAATGGGTGGTAAGTTCACCACTCATCATAGACCCATGACTCCAACCGACATTAGGAGCTTTTTAGGCTTGGCTAGGTATTATAGGAGGTTTGTGGAGAGTTTCTCATCTATTTCTTCTCTGTTGATGAAGTTAGCTCAAGAAAATGTTAAGTTTTTATGGTTTGATGCTTGTGAGGATAGTTTTGAGATGTTGAAGGATAAGTTGATTTCTACTCCTATTTTGACCCTACCTGAGGGTATTGATAGTTTTGTTGAGTATTTTGATGGGTCTCATGTGGGACCAGATTGTGTTTTGATATAGCATAGTAAGGTTGTGTCCTATGTTTCTAGAAAGCTTAAGGTCCATGAGAGGAATTACCAAACTCATAATCTAGAGTTGGCGACTGTGGTTTTTAGTTTGAAGATTTGGTATCATTATCTATATGGGGTGCATATGGATATTTATTCATATCATAAGAGCTTACAGTATGTGTTTAAGAAAAATGAATTGAACCTCTAACAAAGGTGGTGGCTCGAATTGCTTAAGGATTATGACATGAGTTTGGACTACCATCCAGGTAAAGCTAATGTTGTTCCTGATGCTCTTAGAAGGTTGTCTTTGGGGAACTTGTCTTATTTTTATGAGGATAAAAGAGGATTAGTGAAGGATATTCATAGGATAGCTAATTTGGAAGCTCATCTTTTAGACTCTTAAGATGGAATAGTGATTGTTCAAGAAGTGGTTAAATAATTTCTTGGTGCTGAGGTGGAGGATAAGTAGGGTTTGGATTCTATACTAATGCAAATTAAGGATGATGTGGGTCAGCAAATGGTTATGAAATTGAAACTGGCGGAGATGACACCTTTATATATCAATGTAGGTTGTGTGTTCCTGATATTCATGGGCTGCTAAAAATGGATTTTTACTGAGGCTCATTAGTTCAGATATATAGTTCATACAGGTTTAACTAAGATGTATCATGACTTAAAGAAAATCTACTGGTAGAATAACATAAAGAGGGATGTGGCAAACTTTAGGGCTAAGTTTATGGTTTGTCAGCAAGTCAAAGTTGAGCATTTGAGGCCTAATGGCATATCTCAGGAGATAGAATTATCTATGTGGAAGTGGGAGATGATTAATATAGATTTCACTATGAATCTTCTATGGTCTCACGATCAATATGATTATATTTAGGTCATTGCAGATAGGATGACTAAGTCTGTTCACTTCTTGCTTGTGAGGACTGACTACTTAGGAGAGTGTTATTCTACATTGTTCATTCATGAGATTATGAAGTTGCATGGTGCACTGATGTCCATTATTTCATATCGAGGTACCCAGTTTTCTTCATACTTTTGGTGTTTATTTTAGAAAGTTTTAGGTACTCAGGTAATCCTTAACACCACTCTCCACCCTCTAATGCATGGACAAAAAGAACAAACCATTTAGACTTTGGAGGTGTGTGACTAATTTTAAAAGTATTTTGGTTGATTATTTTCCTCTCATTGAGTTTACGTACAATAATAGTCACCATTCTAGCATCAAAATGGCTCATTTTATGGCTCTTTATGGTATGAGGTGTAGGTCTCTGATTGGATGGTTTAAGATGGGTGAGACTAGGTTGTTTGGCCTTAAATTAGTTCACCAAGCCATGGAAAGGTGAACGTGATTAGATAAATACTTAAGACTGCTCAAAGCCTCCAAAAATCTTATGCGAATATGAGGGAAAGGGATTTGGAGTTTGATGTAAGTGATTGGGTGTTTCTGAAAGTGTCTCCTATGAAAGGAGTCATGAGATTTAGGAAGAAGGGCAAGTTCAGTCCTTTCTACATTGGTCCATATGAAATTTTAAAGAGAATTGGGAATGTCACTTATGATTTATATTTGTCAGCGATCTTGGCTTTATTCATCTTATTTTTGATATATCTATGTTGAAAAGTGAGTGATTGATCCTTCCTTGATAGTTCTGGTGAAAGATGTTTGTGTTATAGATTCCTTGCCCTATAATGAAGTCCCTGTTGAGATATTGGATAGTCATGTTTCAAGATTGAGGACCAATGATGTAGCCTCGATAAAGGTTCTTTAGAGGAATCAATAGGTGGAAGAAGCTACATGAGAAGCTGGGGAAGATAAGAAATCCCAATTCCCATTCTTGTTCCCCATGTAGTATGAAAGTGCTTGAGGTATGAGTTTTATTCTCTTCTAAATTTTTCATTTGATTCTGATGTATTTTCCTATGATCTTGCGAAAAATGACCTACCTCATCATTCGGGGATAAATGATAAAAAAATAGGAGATAATGTGAGACTCCACAAAATTTTGATCATTTTATATCTGACCCTCCCGCATGCTTAATGTCAATTTTGACTCTTATTATGTTTAGGAATGTTAAAAGGGAGTTTTGGGGAAGTTTCAGAGTTTTTGAAAGGGGTCCGGGGTCATTTTGGGACCTCCGCAATAAGGGTGTTGCCTACCCTCCGTGATGTTGGCGTGCCACGAAGCTATTTTAATTTCAACCAATTTTTGTTTTTTCTAGAGATGGGGGGCATTTTGTCCCTTTTACCCCTTGTACGACGTTAAAATATAAAATAACACCATTCATTTCAATTTTCAAAGATTAAATCATTCTTTTTTACTTTTAAACTCAAAACCCAAGAACATTCAAGTATTTTATAGAGAATTCATCATCCAAGCCCCAAACTTTGAATTATTTTCTATTCCTTGTGTATTTTAGGCAGGTTTCTCTTTCCCTAAATTTTATTTTACGTTGTGGCATTAATTGAATGGATTTTCATGTGATTTAAATTATGGGTTTTGAAATTGGGCTGACGGGTTTTGGTTGTTACTTATTGAATTACTCGTCCCATGTTCTAAATTGATTATTCATGCGTTAAATTGATATTTTTGGGAATAAATTGGTGCATTATATAATGGTTGGAATACGGGTCATGGGTTTCCCCAAATTGATGGAATTATTGTTGGATAATTGCATTAGCCTCAACCCACCTTGTAAACTTGTTTTGAATATGGAAAATTAGCTACTGGTTCGGGCACCCAAACTTGCCCTAAATGGATTCTGAAAATTTTGAAACTTACCCGAAATGTACTATTTACTTGACCCATCACAACACAACTTGGAAATCGAAAAATGGATGTCGAGAAGGTCGTGAAATAAATCCCCGAAGTCTAAAGGTTCAAGATAAGACGAAGTGTTGAACACTTAGCTAAAATATTTTCTAAGTGTTAGACCTTTTAGAGAGCTTTTAGGAGCTAAAAGAGCGGATTATCGATGTAAGATTTTGTGGGGTCTTACAATATCTCCCTCTTGGGAACATTCTTCCTCAAATGAGACTGACTGGGAGGGACGAATTGATAAAATGACGCACATACTGAACATAGATGACTGAAACATGATCTCATGACTGACATGACTGAAGAGCTGAGTATAACATACTGAACATGCATGTATGATGCATGACTGATAAGATGAATTCATGTATATCTGATGCATGGATAATTAACTCATGAATGCATGACTGAATGTCCTGATGAACTAAATTTCTAGCAATATGAATGCATATCTGATGCATGATTACATGTCTGAGATGATACATGAATGGATAACTAAATAGGCAATGGTAATTGATATCCAGTGTGTAATGAAAATCTGAGCATGAACTAAATACCAAGTCTGTAATGGTAATTTGAACATGGAACTGAGTAAGTTCAGGGAGAACACATTGCTTAGGCTTAAAATACTGATGAACCCATGATTTATGCTAAGAATATGTATGAATGGGAACATGAGAACATAACTTAGACCGAAACGTGATGCATAAACTAAATTCCGTGAACTGAACTAAATCTTGAATACATGGTGTACAACTGAAGTTGGGTCTTACAGGTTAACTTATGAGTACCTCTTACTACAAATGGGGTTCATTACAAGAGAAGATAGATTGAGATACTTATGAAAGTTTGGGGGATTATAGCATATCTCACCCTTAGGATACTATGTCCTTTGAAGAATGCTGACTTGGATGAGTTGCTGAGGAAAATTGAGGCGATGCACAAGGCACCTAGGAACTGAATCGTGACTGTTATTTGATGTGTGAGTAGATGCTAACATATTTGAGGCTTTTAACTAAGAATAATTGCAAAGTCTTAAGTAAATTTTGTCGTTTTTGTTTTTTTTATCTTTGACTTTACAGTGGAAGTCAATATGCAAGAGAACCAACAATGATGGAAGTAAAAGAGTTGAAATTTGAAGAAAATAGAAGAGAAGTGTAACTGACGACATTCCTAATAAGTCATCAGCACTTTGATAGGTTATCAGCTTTATCGTCAACCTTAAATAGAGAATGGGGTACAACTTGAAGGAGTGATGACAACTTATGATATGCCATCAGGATTGTGATAGGAGATCAGAGTCATTATCATTCTTAGATAGAATATGGGAGATGAGGTAAAGAAGTGACGACATTATTTGATATGTCATCACAGTTTTGATAAGCCATCAGGATTCGCCGTTAGCATTAAGCAGAAATTGTCAAAATTGAAGGGAAGCTAATGACATTGGTGATAAGTCGTCAGCCTCCTAATAAGGCATCACGCATGTCGTCATCAAATCTGAGAAATTTCTGAACTCTGTGATTTTTTTTCCATAATTAAGGTAAACTATTTAAAGCATAGTTTAGGGTTTTTGAGGGGGGTGCTGAACCTATTTTGGGACACACGTATTTTGCTCCATTTTTCTTGGATTGAAAAACAATTAACATTGAAGATATTATCATCAATATTTTAGGATTTGTACTTTGATCTAATATAATAAACACTCGTTGCTATTCATCTTGCTGTAAGTTCAACTTTTAAATTCTGAATTCAACTTGTTGTATTGATTATTACATTATGAGTGGCTAAATCCCTTTAACCCAAATTATGGGATCTAGGGGTTAATTCTTGTTAAGATGCTAAGTGTTCAAGATTCTAAAGGTAATAGGACTCCTTGATAATTCTGAGGTTTTAATTATTGTCTATTGGTTGCAAACGATAGAGAGTACCTGCTCTGATTTTCTTGAGATAAGAAATCAACTATAGTAGGAAGTGAATTAATGACAGGGATTTAGAAGCTACCAATCTTCCATTTAATAATTGACGCTGTAACAAGGTTAATTAACCTGAGGTGAAGTCTGGTCAGTGAATATAAATCCCCTAAGTCTGAGAGGATTAGGTAATTAAATGCTTAAGTAGGTCGAGAGACATTTAGGCATAACTTCGATAAAGATAATCTTTTGTTTCTACCTATCGTGAGAATCTTGAATCACTATTAGCATATGTCAAGTACCAAAACCCCTAGTGAACATAATTCTGGTTTTTCCATCAACTCTTGATTACACAAACAGTGAAACAAAAGTGACCAAAAATTATTTTCTAATCTCCAAAACACCCATTTCAGGAAACATCTAACTATCAGTTGATTAAATCGAAAACAACTTGAGTTCACACCATATTCCCTGTGGGATTCGACCCCAACCTAGTTGGGTTATATATTAACAAAGATTGCTTACATTCTCATATAAGAGGTGTAGTTTGAGCATTATAAAAAATGGTGTTGTTTCCAGGGAATACAGTTGTTAATTGAATTTTGTGTGCCCTAATTGACTGTTAGTCAAGTTTCCTAGTTTTACGTTTATTTATTGTTTTTGTTTATTGCAGGATCTTTGTAGTGTATGATAAGAAGCAGAAGTTCTGGAGAACCATTATTACCATTTGATACAGAACCGCAATGAATTGGAAGAATGGTAGACCATCAAGAGGCTGACAGATTAGCAGCCTTAGCTAGAGCTCAGGTGAATGTCCAGAATATCGGTCAACAGGAACGACATCCAAATTCTGAGGATTAATATTTGGGAGATGAGAAGTTGCTGAACCCTGGTAACCCAAGGTGTGCAGAGAAAATAGCTGCACCAGTATGGCGTAATACTAATAGGAACCATCCATTCCAAGGAAGGCAAGATTACCAACCAATCTAGTATATCCTCAATGATGACTATGATGGAATGGATGGAGCAGGTGCAATGGGTATAATTATTCCTTCACCGTTAGCACCTGGGTATAAATTCAACATTACGAGTACTATAATTCAACTCCTTAGTCTGAAGGGGTTGTTTGGTGGCCTTCCTGCGGATGACCCGAACTTGCATCTGGTGAACGTTATCACCATTTGTAAATCTTTTGATAACCCAGGGGTGGGTCAGAATACTATTTGTTTGAGATTGTTTTCGTTGTCTCTGTTTGGGGAGGCAACATTGTGGCTTAATGAGCTGACACCCAATTCTATAACCAACTGGAGGCAGTTGAAAGAAACTTTCCTAAAAAGGTTCTTTACGCCTTCCAGGAGGGTACAGTTGAGGGATGAGATCAGCAACTTTAGGCAGCTCTCAACTGAAGCCCTGCATAAAACCTGGGAGAGATTCAAAAAGAAGCTGATGCAGTGTCCGAACCATAATATGATGGACATACACTTGATGAAGACTTTGTACAGGGCTCTTAACTCTGTGCCAAAACTAATTGTAGATAATGCTGCTAGTGGTTCATTTGTTGATCTTACATTCCTAGAGGCTTTAGAAATGCAAGAGAGAATGACCAAAAAGAGTCAGGCATGGTATTCTAGAGACTCTATAGTAACAGACCCCACTATTTCTATAGGTATAACTGCAGAACAACGCAGTAGAGATGAGGAGCGTGACCAAGAAATGGCTCACCTAAAAACATAGATGGACTTACTAACCAAGCACTCATTATTAGGAAAGACTGAGAAGGTAAAAGCTGTGAGATCTCAAGAGAGAGTTGATACTGATTCTAAAGAAGAGGCAAACTATGTTAACAATCAAGGAGGTTTTCGAGGCAATAGTCAAGGGAATCAAGGTCGGAATTATTATGATAATACTGGTTATAAAGATAGGAGAAGGGACACTAGAGAAGCAATAATAATAGAAGTGGGTTATATGTTCCTCCTGGCAATCGTGAGGCTGCTACAATAAGTTCTAAAAAACTGTCCATGGAGGACATGATGGCTAAATTGTTAAAGGAAGTGGAGGCTACCAATTGAGGAGTGACTACCATGAAGACCGATCTATCATCTATTTGTCAGCTGGTAAACTCACACTCCACCGCAATCAAACAGTTAGAGTAGAAGATAAACCAACTCTCTAAAACACTTAACCAGATGAAGAGTGGAACGTTACCAAGTGATACAGTCCAAAATCTATGGAATGATGGCTCATGTATGGAGATTACCACTAGAAGTGGTAAGATATTACCCGGCCCTTCTGTGGGAAAAATATAGTTAATGAGGTAGCTGATGATGAATCGAAAGAAGGTGGTCCAGTGGAGTCTGAGAAACTAGATGATTCTGATGATGCTTCGAAAAAAGGGAAATAGAAGGAGAAGGAGGTAGTGTTAAAAACTCTCCCAAGACCACCACCTCCCTTTCCTCAATGATTGAAAATGAAAACTGATAATGCAAAATTTAGCAAGTTCATGGCGATGCTCAAACAATTTACAGTGAATGTGCCATTGGTTGAGGCACTCAAGCAAATGCTAGGGTATGATAAATTCATGAAAGACCTTGCGAAAAAGAAATGGAAGGTTATCCATGAGCCGGAGGACAATCTCCATCATTGTGGTGCTATCTCCACAAGGTATTTGGTGTAGAAAAAAGAAGACCCAAGAGCTTTTCCATCCAGTGCACTATTGGGTCTCTGAATTTTACAAAAACTCTATGCAATTTGGGAGCCAATATAAACCTAATTCCACTCGGTGTGTACAAGAAATTGGGTTTGGAGGATCCTACCCCGACAAATATATGGTTGGTGATGGCGGATAGGTGTATAAGGCGGCTAGTGGGCATATTACATGATGTATTGGTAAAGATGGCCAACTTTATATTGCCTACTAACTTTGTAGTCCTAGACTGTGAGGTGGACTTCGAAGTGCCCATCATCTTGGGTAGACCATTCCTTGCAACTAGGAGAGTGATAGTGGACATGGAGCTGAATGAGCTGAATTTTAGGCTAATTAACAAAGAAGCAAGATTCAAAATACACTCATACATGACACAATAAAAAGAGATAAGTTTTCTCAATCGTGGATGTATTCTATGAAGATGGTAAAGAGATATCAGCAGGTTGTCTTGACGAAGTCTGAGTAGTCAAGATAACCAAGTCATACTGCGATATTAAATCAGGCGCTATTGGGAGGAAACCCAAATTTTGTATGTTCCAGCAAAGTATTTATTTTTGTAGTTAGGTTCTAGTTCAAATAAGGTGGAATCAATGAATCCAGCTAAGTATTCCTGACAACATATGTGATGGGTTGTCATAATTGTGATAAGCCGTCAGATTCAACATCGGAGACATCAAGCCTGAGGCATGTTCTGTTAAGGCTGACGAAATTCATGATAGGTTATCACAATTGTGATAAGCCGTCAGCCTTTGTCGTCAGAAAGCCTAAAAGAGTAGCAGAAATTCTGGGGCAAATTAAAAAAATCCGACCCGACCCACAACCTTATCTTTCCACCTTCCTGCGTAGTTCCTTTTTTTACTTTAAGTTTTATTTCTTTCTATATTTAGTTTATTTTCTTCCCTTTCTAAAGTATTTCCAAGTAAAACAAAGAAAACTTCCTTCCTTATAAATGTGGGTTTGAAATCAAAATCAAGAATTCTTCTTTCATCTACTTCCTCTTATTCGTGCAACCAAGTGAATGCACCTGTCAGGTATGCTTAAAACCTAACTTTTCTCTTCAGTTGGTAAGTAATAAACGAATGTTAACCAAAGTCCTAAGAAGATTGAGTCAAGTTTAGCTGCCAATGTGTGAAAATCGAGAACTAGGGTTTGCTGTGCAAGTTTGAAACTTAAAAGCTCAGCTCAAAAAAGAGAATCAATGAGATTTTAAGTAGAAATTGAATTAAAAATCAAGTTAAAGTCGAGTTGGGGTTGGGTCCTAAGCCGACGACATGGCTGATAAGTTATCACATTTGTGACAGCTTATCAGACACATCGTCAGAAGTTGATAAAATTTTGTGGGTTCTATTTAGAGCTGGCGACAGTCATGATAAGCTATCATATCTGTGATGGCTTATCGAATATATCGTCACAACTTTGACCTGAAGCATTCATAAACCCTCTCAAGGGGTGTGGAACTTCAATGATTGATATGTTTGTGTTATATACTCTTGAGTGTTGACTAAATATTTTTCTCTTGCTACAGGTTTTGTAAGGGAACCCAAAGGAAAGAGCCCCAAATCTACAAAGAAAGTGACTAAGGGGAGTGTACCTTGGAGACTCTTTGATGAGGAAACCGATTATGAGGAGGAGCATCTACTCAGGAAGCAAAGGAAAAAGAAAAGCCAGAAAAAGCCTTCACCACCTCCACCAGTTGAGATAGAGGAGAGTGAAGAGAGTGACACTGAGCCAACAACATCTGAACATACAACTTCTGAGAAGACGACCTCTAAGAAACAAGAGTCTAAACATGCTCAATTTAAAGATCATGATTCAGATCATCCTGATTCCGAAGAACGTGAGTTTAGGAAACTTGAATCTGAGGGACCATGAGCTGAGTCCCCTTCTGTTGAGCAACAAGATGATGAAGAATCTCTGATTTGGAGAACTATGGTTAAATGCAAGAACCCTGAGGTTTGAGACAGTGCTAGGTGGAAAATTCCCAAGGCACAAAAAATCTTCTATGATGGGCTTCGTAGAACAAACTAAAGGCCCATTAAAAGGCCAATCTTTGAAGAAAAGAAGATCATTGCTACCGGGCTGAATAGATATCCTGAAGTGGAGCAGAAATTCTGAAACTATGACTTGGGATGGACTGCGAAAGGAGGAAACTCATTTTTCCCTAAACTAGTTAGGGAGTTCTATGCAAATTATTAGGCTAGATTGGAAAACATTTGTAAAGAAGGGGAGAAATTAGCAAATTAGCCATTGTTGGATAGAGTTCCAGTATGGTGTGTGATGGTAGATCTCTAAAATGATAATCAACATATTTCTTCATGGACCTGAATTCACTCCTCATGATACTTCACCTACTTTCTATGCTTAATTGAGGAATCATGAGAATCAACGATCTTGGTTAGCGACTCTCATAGATGAAGAAAAACCTGAATGGCTGACCAACCCTAATGAGATGATTTTTAAGGCTTCCCTGACTCAAGAGGCAAAGTTCTGGTGGGGTGTAGTGCACACCCATTTGATGCCTACTGAGAGAGATAATATCCTTGGAGATGATAGATCAATATTGGTCACATGTCTTGTGGCTAAACTCAAGTTGAACTTTGGGGAGATTATCACTGAGAAGATAAAATTCGAGTCTCAAGGTCTGATACGGCATATCCTTTCCCTTACCTAATTACAAGGTTATGTAAGGCAGCCCATGTACCTGAGGTTATGGGGTTAGACGAATAACTGCTTGCCAAGAAGACCCACAACCCCATATGCTATGATGAAAATCAACTGAGGTTAATACTTGACAGAGGAGTAGGGGTTGAAATAGACCCACCAGTTACAGGTACCAGCTCAACACCTAATGCGAAGGTGTTGGATTCTGAAGCTGCACCTCCAACATCCTCAGTAATAGCAGAATCAGTGCCTAGAAATGAGACAAACCCTCTAGCTACTGTGTCTACCACAAAATTTGCCTTCAACCCTTTGAATATTAGGAGAGTGGCAAAGCAGTCCAAGTGGTGCGAGGCTCAACTTAAAATCTTTTCCAAATAATTTACCTCTACGGTAGACAAAAGGATTAAGGTATCACTGGAGCGCTTTCAAGCCTTTCTTGTCCGAATTGATGAATTAGAAAATTATTTTAATACACGGGTAAGAGAAATATCGAGCTCAGACCTTGCACAATTTAGAGCAGCCCTGGACAAGGTAAAGGCAGATGTTGGGGTATTACAGTAACACCAACTTATGGTATCGGCAGATCCAACTGTTGATGAGTCTGAGGGAGAAATCCCATTGCTTGATCTCACAGAGGAACCAGTGAAGAAAAAGAAGAAGAAGAAGGGTGACAAGAAAGGCAATGGTAAGAGAGAAAAGCCTAATAGTGATGAAGAAAGAAAAGCAAAGAAGAGGGCAAGAAATAAAGCCAAAAAAAGGAGAGGAAGAAGGCGATGATTGAGTCCTTAGTTGACAATGAGAAATAGGAGGCAACCATCCGAGCGAGAGCCGTAGGTGCCTCAACTAGTAGGCCCTCAATAACTGCTGGGCTAGATGAATTAGAAAAGAGGGAGACTCCCGATGGAGAAAAGGAAACTAAGGATGCAGCAGCAGGGTTAGAGACCCATGATCCCCGTGCTTGATCTACTCCAGGTATACCCTAACCCTTAGTTCAATTTTTCTTTAATTTTAAGTTGAGGTTACCGGGTGAGTTGTTGTTGTAAAATTATGTAACTGACTAGGAGAAATACAAGTACTTGAGGCAGTTAACATAGTTTTGTTATTTTGTGAACACCTCTCCAATGGACTGATTATTTAACTATATGAATTGTATCTGATTGTGACCACTGTGCATCTTGTATGGTATTAGTTCTAGTGACTGGATAACCATTGCTAAACACTTGCATGAACTGGATAAGTAGTAACTTGTGATATACTTGTGTGCCATGTGCGTGTGATATTTTACTCAGTTCCTATTGTATGTTGAATCCAAAACTTGCCTGATTAGTCTTACCTAGGTTAAGGATAGGGGTTAGAAAAGGAACACAGACCTTTTTGATATTAGGTTACTTTAGCCTAAATAACCTTCCCTGTATGCATAATATCCATTGATCCCTATTTTAATCTTGAATAGCCTATTTCTTTTTATGATACCTATCACTGACCCATTTATATCATAATGAACCTGTTTTGGCCCTGGTCCTCCTTGGACACTGTGTACCTTGACTTAGGCAAATGGCCTAAGTTGAGGGTGGCAATCATAGGGGTGCATGATGTAAAATGAGTATGAAAAAAGGTAGAGTAAAAGAAAAGAATAAAAAGAGTAAAAGAAAAGAATAGAAAGTTGGGTGCGGTGAAAAAGTGAAAGAAAAGAAAAATAGTGAAAAAGAAGAAGTGATTCTAGAAAAGACCGCACCCATCCTGAATAAGTGTGATCGAGAAAAGAGAAGAATAGAAAAAGGATAATGAGTGAGAACCCAAAAGATAGTGTAGTGCCAAGGAGGCTTAGTCACTTTAAATATCATCGAGTATCATACCAACCCCTAGCCTACATTACAAGCCAAAGAGAAGACCTATAGAGATCCTAGATGACCTGTCTGAAGATCTTAGTAATGAAAATAAGGGCAAGCCTATGGTATTCGACATACATTGATTGGAAATTCATTCTGAGAGTGAGTGTCTTGTGATTGTCCCCATGGTTACATATGTGATGTCTGATATAAGTGAAGTGGGACTTCTTTGTAGTGAGGGCACACTGGTTACGTTACTAGTTACTAACTTATTTGGATGATGTAATATTGGTACAGTCATGGTTGTTGTTGCTGAATTGATGTCATATTTTTATTCATGTGTGTTGCATTGTTGTTCTTTAATAATATACACAATTGTTTTTAAATTGATTGACCTTGGAGATGGTGAAGATGTTTTGAGATGATATAGATGATTGACTACTGAATGTACTTCGTATCCTCTTGGTTGTGTTCCAGTTTCTTGAGGACAAACAATTGTTTTAAGTTGAGATTGTTGATGTGTGAGAAGATGCTAACATATTTGAGACTTTTAACTAAGAATAATTGCAAAGTCTTAAGTAACTTTTGCCGTTTTTGATTGTTTTATCTTTGATTTTGCAGTGGAAGTCAAGATACAAGAGAGCCAACAATGATGGAAGTAAAAGAGTTGAAATATGAAACAAATAGAAGAGAAGTGTGGCTGATGACATTCCTGATAAGTCCTCAGCACTTTGATAGGGTATCAACTTTATCGTCAACCTTAAATAGAGAATGAGGTCCAGCTTGAAGGAGTGACGACAACTTGTGATATACCGTCAGGATTGTGATAGCCCTTCAGAGTTGCCATCAGCCTTAGACAGAACATGGGAGCTGAGGTGAAGAAGTGATAAAATTGTCTGATATGTTGTCACAGTTTTGATAAAACGTTAGGATTCACCATCATCCTTAAGGAAAAATTGTCAAAATTGAAGGGAAGCTGACGACATCCGTGATAAGTCATCAGTTTCCTGATAAGGCATCATGCATGTCGTCATCTAATTCGAGAAATTATTGAACTCTGTGATTTTGTTTCCATAATTTGGGTGAACTATGTAAAGCATAGTTTAGGCTTTTCGAGGGGGGTACTGAACCTATTTTGAGACATATGTATTTTGCCATACTCTCTCTAGTTTTCTTGGCTTGAAAAACAATTAACTTTGAAGAGATTATCAACAATATTTTAGGATTTGTACTTTGATCTAATCTGATAAATACTTATTACTATTCATCTTGCTGTAAGTTCATCTTTCAAATTATGAATTCAACTTGTTGTATTGATTATTACATTATGAGTGGCTAAATCCCTTTAACCCTAATTATGGGATCTAGGGGTTAAGTCTTGGTAAGATGCTAAGTGTTCAAGATTTTAAAGGTAATAGGACTCCTTGATAATTATGAGGTTTTAATTATTGTCTATTGGTTGAAAATGATAGATAGTACCTGCTTTGATTTGCTTGAGATAAGAAATCAACTACAGTAGGAAGTGATCTATTGACAGGGACTTGGAAGCTACTAACCTTCCGTTTAATAATTGATGTTGTAACAAGGTTAATTAACCTGAGGTGAAGTCTGGTCAGTGAATATAAATTCCCTAAGTCCGAGAGGAATAGGTAAGTAAATGCTTAAGTAGCTTGAGAGACATGTAGGGATAACTTCGATAAAGACAATCTGTTGTTCCTATATATCATGAGAATCTTGAATCACTATTAGCATCTGTCAAGAACCAAAACCCCTAGTGAACATAATTCTGGTTTTTCCATAAACTCTTGATTACACAAATACTAAAACTAAAGTGACCAACAATTATTTGCTAATCTCCAAAACCCCCATTTCATGAAACATCTATCAGTTGATTAAATCACAAACGACTTGAGTTCACACCATATTCCCTGTGGGATTCGACCCCAACCTAGTTGGGTTATATATTGACAACGATTGCTTAAATTCTCACATGAGAGGTGTAGTTTGAGCGTTATCATTAGTTGAGATCTGAAACTGAGGCATGCTACATGAACTGAGCTAAGCATGTATCTACCTGGTTGATTCATCTCAGAATGGTTTCATTTATAAGATTTTGGATAATGTGAGTAGATGGAAAGATGGAAACCAAATTGTATGAATTTGTCTAACTGACTGAATAACATGAGGTAACTGAGCATGAATGAGTGAAAACTATATTACCTCAAGAATTCTAGACTAGGCGTCTAATGTGATTGGGAACATTCTATATACTGAGGTATAGAGGTAATAATGACTGAGTAATCAATAACTATAACATTGTCGAGCTATCCTGAAGTTGGACTGAATTTCTAATCTGATTACTGGACTAGAACTGGGACTGAATGTTGATTACTGAAACTGAACACTGAAACTGTCACTGAGTTCTGATAATTGCTTATGGAAAATTGACAGGAGTATATGGGTTATGAGCTTCATGACCTGAGTCTGGAATTTCTGTGTTTCATGGGACATGATTCGTGACACTAAGTGAACTAGAATTCCTTATACTAGGAACTTGGAACACACACTATTCTATGAGAAGCTTATGGTTATAAGTTGTATTCATAGAACTGAGACGGGTATCATGCGTACATATCGTGATGAATATAGTATGAAGCTTTTCACTAAGATAGGAATGGGTTGGGAATCATTTTTCCCTTACTGATTATCTACATATACTAGAACTATAACTAGAATCTGAAGGCTTGACTTTCTGACCCCACAGTTTAACTGCTATGAGGGTTTTAAAAGAAAAGAAACTCATGAATTTAAAGAAGCGTGAACATGTAAATGATAGATCTATAACATACCAGTAACTGCCGAGACTAAAGTGCATAGAGTCTGTTTGGGCGTTGCCCATTGATAGCGCTGGAATTGGCATCCTGCTGATTCAGGTGACCGAACTAAGCTAAAAGATGATCGTGCTTACTTTGAGGATTGGGTTTAGGACAATCTCAGACTTTGTTACCTACTTTTCCACATCCAAAACACAAATTACTACCGTATCTACACACACCCTTATGATACTTACCACACTCTTTGCAAAACGGATAAGTAAAGACCCTGCTCTCACTACCCTGGGACTTGGAGCCTGGTGTAATAGCTGAAAAGTAAACTGAGTCTGAACATTTCTAATGCAGCTGAGAACGGTTACCACCCTATGACCCATGCTAAGAAAAACTATAACTACTTATTTTGGCTCTCTTATTTTCTCTTTCATTCTTCTTAAGTTTTTGTTCCTCAATCTGTTGAGCATGGACCATAAGCCTAGATATGTCCATCTCCTTAACTAACATCGTAGCCTTGTACTCTTTAACTATTCTACCTGATACCCCTGATACAAACTTACTCATCCTAGATCTACTGTCTGCTACTACATGGGGAGCGTACTTGGCTAACTGAGTGAACTTGAGGGAGTATTCTTTCACACTCATACTACCTTGTCTGATATTAATGAACTCTAACACTTTATCCTTGTTCTGCTCTGTGGGAAAGAACCTATCTAAGAAAGGCATAGAAAACTCTTCCCAATCTATGGGATCTGCATCTGTAACCCTACCTACCTTCTACTATTTGAACAACGTATGGGCTACATCTTGTAGATGATAGGCGGATAACTCGACACTCCCACTGGAAGTCACTCCCATGATATTTTTGACTTTCTGAACCTGATCGAAGAACTCCTGTGGATTCTCTCCTGACTTAGAACCAAAGAATAAGGGAGGATTCATTTGGGTGAAGTCCCAAATCCTGGCTGCAGCAGAATTGGCCACTGGGTTGGCTAGAACAACAACTGGCCATTCATTCTGAGCTGCGACTGAACTAGCTAGAGTAGTAAATGTAGTCCTGAATTTTGCATGTGAGACATGCTTATCTAGAGAATCTGGCTGGATGGGTAGAGACACTGACTGATTTTCAGTTTCCCTTTCGTTGGTCCTTTTGGGAGGCATGTTCTGTAAATTAAATAAAGAAGCGGATTAGAATGAGAGTTTAAGTGGAGCTTATGCTTGCTGGAACGACATAAATACTGAAAGAAGAAAAAATTTTCCTAAAACATCTCATAGCCTCCTGAACATAAGTATAGTGCACAACACACCCATTTACAAGACTCTACTAGATGTGGCTTTTCAGACTTCCTAGGAAACTGTTTAACCTAGCTCTGATACCAAGTTTGTAATGCCCCAAATTTGGTACCCGAAATGCTATAAGGTGCTCATGACCCCGAAGGACCACAAGATAACAGATGACTGATACCTGTACCTTTACATTGCATGATATACCATATAGATACAAAAACATGTACTAGAAGGACATAAGGTTCAAAACTGAATAAACATCTAATAAAATAATATCTGAAAATGGTATAACAATACCAAAACAAATCTGAAATAACTGTCTGAGATGCTATAGTCTGGAAGCCTCTATACTGTCTGAATAAGGAGTTGATGGGACATGTCCCCAACTAAATCCATCTACTGAAATAAATAAGTACTGAAATAATGACATAATCAAGTGATACATCCTCAAATGATGAGGACTGACTACTAACTCTGTCTGCTAAAATCTAGAATACTACTGATGCTCTGGAACGTGTACTTCTGAACCTACGGTGTAAAACACCATAGCACAAATACGTCAGTACTACTAAATATACTGGTATGCAACTCAGGTAAGCTGAATGCAAAGGGGTTCATATGCATGAAATATACTAAATAACTGAATATCATGAATGTGAGAATACATGCATAAATACGTAACTGAAGTCGTGATAGGACTGAGTACAGAATTCTGACTACAGAGTCTACTGACAACATGGATTTACTGATATTTGAGTTTACTAATAATGGGATACTAAATAATTAAGCCTACTAAAATTTATATCTGAGTCACTAATAAGTGAGAAACTGATACTGTATTACTAAATACTGAGGGGCTGATACTATGTTACTGATACATGAATAATTGTTTCTGATAGTTCTGATTATGAAGAACTGGTTTGGTTGACTGTATCTGACAATCCTAAAGCTGAGTACTGATAACATGAGTTCAGATAACTGATAGCATGAATGATTGTATCTGACAGACCTGAATCTGTTGGAACTAGTTAGGTTTCGTACTGTATCTGAGTTGACTATATCTGACAGTCCTGAGAAGTGAAGAATTATCTGATTTCTTTTACTGAGACTGAGACTGAGACTGATACTGAAACATAACTATGGGAGGTAATCATCTAACCGACATGCCCTGAAACTGAACTGGTGGGGGCCAATCTGTAACTCCAGCTGGAAGAGTGTCAATACCATGCCATGGGTTAAGAACTACTGTGAGTATATCCTCTCTGACCGACAGATCTTCCGTTAAGCCCTCCTAGTAGGTAACCCAAATAAGATGTACTATTCCTACGCTTAGGAGTATATCTCTACCTGCGCTGTCTACATAGTTTTGGAATGCAAGGATTGCTACTAAGGATGAAACATCTGCTGATAGGAATGCCCCCATCTTTGGGTTCATTCGATGTTGAATCCTACTCCTAACTGAATATACACTGAACTTATTAACTGAATAGAAATGATACTAATGGTATTTTTTAGCGTAGCTAAACTGAGTTCACTGAGTTCTGTTGGCTGATGGAATGTTATTGATATTTGAGGACTGACTGAGAGTACTGAAGTTACTGATATTTACTAAGAACACTGAGGTTACCGAGATTATGAAATACTGAGATCACTGAGATTATTGAACTACTGAGATTACTGAGATTTCTGAGATTTTTGGGTTTTCCTAAGTCACATGACTGATTGAGTTCTATGGACCATGGCTTGACTGAGAGTATCATGAAAACTAACACTGGATCTAGGTACACAACTAAATTTTCGGGTACAAGTACCCCCAGGACTTGATAGAATGAAACTGATAAGGCTTGACACTTTTGATCACATGACCAATATCAACAACTCATAATTTCATAGTAGGGGATTTCACAAAGTACATGATTATCATAATGTTGTACATGTATAGTAATGCACCTAAACATGGATAATTTCATGCTTCTAATGACATGAACATCTTATCAAGCAATCACAACGCATAGATTTTGCATGGGAATCATCTCAATCAAATAGGTATTTCATAACTTAAGAGACATGACACAATCTTTACACATGGAAACTAGGTACTTGATCATTATTTAATTCATTGGGACATATTATCAAACACCTTGCATGCACACTTAAGGCCTAGGTATGATCATCAATTTAATACCACATAGTTCCATAATTTAAGACTCAATTTCATGAATTTCAACCCTATACTAACATAGTTTCATGAAAACATGATAAAGATACAATCTTGGTAATCATACAACAATAACAACATGAGCATAATCAATTCAAACAAGAACATCATGACATATAGTTTAAAGTATGGTTATTGAGATTCATGGATGAAAGGAGTCAATGAATCAACACTGTGCATACCTTAGTTCTTTATTTTTATGAAGTTTAACGGAGAAAATTCTTGAACTTGAATCTTCTATGAAAAATCCTAATGTGTTCTTGAGAGGATTTTGAGAAAATAAAGTATATTTTGGTGTAATGGAGGCTCAATTACGTGTTTAAGGGTATATATACGGGTGGAAAAGGATCAATTTGTCCTTTGAGATGCGGAAATAGAATGCAGAAAAATTTGATCCAAGGCTATAGCCTGGGCAGCGCCTTGCTAGTCCCATGGGAGGACCATGGTGGCGCCTTTCTTGGAGCCTTGGCCAACCTGGGCGGAGCCTTCCTTGTACATGGGAGAAGCTGGGCGGTGTCCTGTAAATGCCTTTAGCTACTGGTTTGGGCACCCAAACATGCCCTAAACGGATTCTAAAAATTTTGAAACTCACCTGAAATGTACTATTGACTTGCCCCATCGCAACACAACTTGAAAATCAAAAAATGAATGTCAGGAAAGTCGTTAAATAAATCCCCAATGTTCAAAGGTTCAAGATGAGACTAAGTATTGAACACTTATCTAAAAATTTTTCTAAGTGTTGGACCTTCTAGAGAGCTTTTAGGAGCTAAAAGAGCGGATTATCGACGTAAGATTTTATGGGATCTTTTAGATGGCTAATGGACAAACGATGGTTATGGGATTAAATGTTTTTTTATAAATGCTAAATGTCCCATGAGAGTTTCTAACCGATGGTGGTGGGTTATTCTATCTTGTTTGTACCATCTAAGTTTATGGGGGTTTACGATGGGCCGTTTACTTTTCTGCACTAATTAGCGTATGGGAGCCAATTTTGTAGTTATGATTGTATATGGTGATGCTTCACATTATGTTATTATTCTGGTTTGTTTATTTATTTATGCACAATGATGTTGGAGTTACTTCAGGTTTGTCTATACCTTGACTTAGTTATGTTATCTCGCATTCTATCATACTTATATCATGATTTTTCTAAGTAGTCTGATGATGCCTACAAAGTACCCATGGTTTTGGTACTCGTACTAATCTTTGTACCTTTTTGGTGCATATGTAAGTACTAGTTACCGTCGTTGATCGACATTCGTGTTGTGTTGATATCCGAAGATAGGGTGAGCTATTGGAGTCAGAGTCTCTTATTTCCTTTTATCATTTTATGTTTAGTCTTTTGTTTTGAGATAGATGTTATTGACTATTTTAGATACTTAGGTTGTATTTATAGTTGCTCTTATACTGGCTTTACTAGATTGTGGGATAGTATCTGTGTATTGACTATCTTTTATTTATTTCTAATACTATGCTTATTTATAAGTTGTACTTGTTGATTCCGCCTATGCTGGGCATTTTCCACCAAGTTAACCAATTTAATTTAACTCTGGATTACGATTTGTCTTACCTACTGGCGGGATAGAGTAGGTTCCATCATGACTCGTAAATCGGGTTGTGACACCCAGGAGTGGCACTTGGTTGATTAAAGTCATTTCTAACAATTCTTCCAATTGGGGTTTTAAGTATCTCCATTCTTTAGGTGCCATACAGTATGGCGAGATAGAAATAGGTCTAATCCTTGTTCTTAGTCTATACAAAAGTCAAATTCCTAATCTGGAGGCGTACCCAAAAGATTATTCCGAAACACTTATATGAAATAACATAGCATTAAAACTGGTGTGATAAAAGGGACTACAAATTTACCTTCTCAAAGGTTGGATAAAAATGGCCTACACCCCTTCCATAATAGAATTTAGGCACAAATTGCAGACATAACACACATGATTAGGATTAAAAGTACCCTTCCACTCTAGCTTCTCTCTCTCGGACATCCAAAATAGCATCACTATTTTGGAATAACAATTAAGAAAAATATGATCAGAAGACATGCAACTCATCTCCAAGACAATATCAAATTCCACCATGTCTAGATTGACTAAGTCTGCTAGGGTCTTAAGCCCTATGAAATTTTATGAACATACACATATACCTGATCAACACAAACAGACACCCTACCTAGTATACACATATACATAGGAGGATCAAGATATTAATAATAAAAGTCCCAACTTATTGCAAATTTAGTAGACACATAAGAAAAGGTGGAATTGAGATCAAACAACACAAAATCCATATGATCACAAATATGAATAGTACCTATGATCACCATATATGAAGATTTCACCCCAAGATGATCTAGAACTATATAATGATGAGACTTATCACCAACGTGAATGGCACCTCTACCACCCTAAGATCCATATCTACCAACTTGCACCTCAGTTGGTCTGGATTCCAACCCTATCTTGGCCACCATACCCACCTTGTGAATGACCTCTACCATTTTTACCACCACCACCACGACCTGTTGAAACTAGAGTAGTAAAAGATAGTTGTTGAGTCAATTGACCTGAAAATAAAAAGATAGGGAAATACTTTATGATGCATCCCAAACCCCCATACTCAAATTATTTGGATCCCAAAATAGGTCAATAAACTTAAAAGGATAAAGGCATATATCTATTGGCTCAAAAAGGTTAATAACTAACCATATATAGGTTCCCTACAAATACTATTATACTTGTATTTGGTATACGTGTATATTTATGCTTCTTTCTTGTACTAGCAATTTTGGTATATGTGGATATTGTAGTACTGTTAGAAGAGACTAGTGGTCTCACATTTTGGACATTTTTAAATTTGAGATAATGTGGCCATACTGTGTATTTTATATGCTTTATTGTCTACTTTTCTCAGTTGAACTTTGATGCCTACGGATTAAAAGTGGATCGTACTCACCCCTACTGTGCCCTTTCGATGTAGATCCAGGAAAAAGTACACCCCACAGTAGCTGATTTAGGCGGTATTCAAAGTATATTCGAGGTAGCAGTTGATCTATGCTTCTAGAGTTGATATACTACCTCTTCACCTCAATTTTATGTCTTGTTTTGTATTCAAAGATAGCTCATGATCCATTTATCCTTTTGGACTATTAGTGTATCTTTGACATTCAAGATGTATTTAGTATTTCTTACACTATAAAAACATGTTTTGGGATATTGTATGGTATCTTTGGTTATGTACTTCTGATATTATCATATTTGTGCTGTTCGGCTTCACTCTAGAAGCCTCGCCTTGGGTTTTGCTCATTTCATATCATTTTGAGTGATAAGATTACTTGTCAAGGATGACAATGACAAATGTATCATGAGCCTTGGTTTTTACATCATGATAAATTGGTATCAGAGCAGTTAAGTTCATTGGTCTCATTAGTGTATGAACAAGGTATCTAGTAGAGTCTCGCATATTAGTACATAGATTTCCATATTTATCTTCGAGGGGATAAAATATATCTGTAGAAAGCTTCCTTTATTGAATTCTATATAATGTAGTTATTTCATACCTTGTGCTCTAAATAATATTTCACTTTTTTCTGTGCAGATGTTGAGAACTAGATCCTAAAGGCTTTAGATGTAAAGCTATCTTTTAAGGAGAGGTTTCAGTCTAGAAGGGAAGCTGAAAATTATAGATAGACTTGAGGTAGTGGATGGGCACAAAGATCTTCCCTATCCAGAGAAAGTATTAGGAGGCTCTTCCCTGAGTTCCGAGTTGCATATGATAGAGGTATTGGGCCTACTCCAGTCCTATAGGGTTTTTCTACCCCAATCTTAGAGGGGTGGTTAATTTATTTGATGATCTATTTGTAAGGTGTCCCTATGAGTGCACCTGTTGTTCGTCCAACTCTAAGTTTTGTACCTCTGTTTGTTCAAGAGTTTGCCTATGGTGTTCCTCCTATTTCGAGTATGGATTCTCCAATAATACCGACACATGATTATGGTACTCCACAGACTCCTAGTGTTGTTCCTTTTTCTGTGCCGACATCGGAATATGATATTTTCAGGTCGGCAGTTTAGTCCTCATCTATGTTACCTCCCCAAATGGGATCTCAGATAGCCAGATTCATTATACCTCATATTTTTGCAAGTATAGTTATGTCTTTTGAGGATCTGAAGAGGTTTGAAAGATCCATTGATTTGGGTCTTCTTAAGTTCAGTGGTGTTGTAAGTGAGGATGCCTATGAGTTCTTGATTGATTGTCATGAGAAGTTGCATAACCTTAGTTTTCTTAAGTCACATAGGCTTTCTTATACTACTTACCAATTAATAAATGAAGCCAGGAATTTATGGAGGTCACTTGTTAGTTGAATACCTCTTGGTTCTCCAGAGATGACTTGGAATCAGTTTGTTGAGGTCTTTTTGTATAGGTTTGTGCCTTATAGTCTCAGGGATCAAATGAGAGATGGGTTTGATTAGTTGGAGTAGGGATCTATGGTATTATAGAGTGTGAAGCATACTTCCATGCCTTTTATAGATAGTTTTATGCCATCATTGCCACTGAATTTAAGAAATTTGAAAGTTCGTGAAGGGGTTTGATATTTCTCTTAGATAGCTATGACTCAGATGGTAGTGTGTGGGAATTATTTTAGAGTATAATGGATCGTGCTAGGATGACTAAGTCTATTACTTATAGGTTTTAGGGAGGAGCTGGCAGCACCCAAGAGCACACACAAGTATACGTGGTCTTATCAAGTAGTAAGTGGCTTCAAGGAAGCCCAAGTATCGATCTATTAGGGACTTGCGTTCGCCGCCTATCCAATTCTAGTTTAACCAATTGAGGAGAGAAGAAAATAGAGTTTTAAAGTTGTAATTTAAAACTAAACTAAACGAAGGAAAAAAAAGTAATGACTTAGGACAATCTATGGATAGTAGCCCAGGTTTAAGGCTTATGAACAATCATACTACGCTATTGAACTTCATTCGTTAAATTTCATATCTTGGTTTTTGATTTGTAAGGTTAATTGCATGATTACGGTTTCCCAACCTCTAATCGTTTACCTAAGTTGAACCTTACAACTACATCATTGAGCAGAGATGTAATAGTTCACTAAAGTTCTTTACAAATATCATCCTACATATGATTGAAGTAAGGTATCTATGTACATCCCTGTCCTAGATGCTAATTCAAAATCCTTATTTTATAAAAAACTACGAACCTTACCTTGCTTATTCCCACGTTCTATCGTCCTATTCCCTCTCCCAAGTTCACAAGGTTGACAATTGATGTATTATAAGGGTAGATAATCCTTGAAATAGTTAAAAAAAGAATAAACAAACAACCAACAATTATAATAAAATCAACAAACTTAATTCAAAACGAAAGTAGTCATTATCTTGGCCTAAACCCTAGAAAAGGAGTTTTAGCCTTTAATGGTCATATTCATCATCCAATACCTTGGATTGATGATACAAACCATAAAATAAACTAAATGAAATATAATAAAACCTTAAATAGAAGTTGTGGTAGCCTTCAATGCTTCAATATGTCCAAAAGTATGTAAAAACATGATATAACATGTATTTATAGTATAGGAGCAAGCCCAATCCATGTTGGAGTTGAAAATCTTCATTTATTGAGACCGGTAGTGGGTGGGGAGGAACCCTGGTTTTATCCCCACTCCAAGTGAGGCTTCACCTCTAAATCGCCTTACCTCTCTGGAATTTGTCATTCAGAATTTTCTAAGGCAAGTGGGGCACCGAAATGAGCCCGCTTCGCGGGATAATCGCCTATAGGACCATGATGCACTATATGGTTACAATTTTTGGAATATTATGAATCAATTGGTGTTTTTAACAAGTAAATTGTCAACTTTTACAAGCTACACACGCCCTATATATTCCAGGGGTCCAAAAGTGCATCAATCTGCATATTATGCCTTCGTTGAGCCATTCCGAGACTTTTTGAGTTGTTCCCACTTAATTTGAAGATTTTACATCCTTTATATATAATCATAATCAATTAAAAATAATACTATATCATTAAACACAACAATTTAAAGATCAAAACAACACAACATCCAACACGACGAAATAGAAACACAAGCTAAGCATAGGCAAATTTCACTTTGATTTTGAACTAAAGTTTCAACTCTTCCCTTGATCATGTGAGCTATGTAAACTAATAACACTTAGTTACACATATAATAACATATTTAAAACCATTAAGAACACATAGAACACAATAGAATCCAACAAGAGAGTCTAGACAAGCAACTAGCTCACGCTAGAAAGACTAGTTTTCTCTATTGAACTCCACTTGATTCTTTAAGTACAAATTTACTTGGAATTCATGTTGAACCATATAAACATATGTTTTAACACATTTATCTCATTATTAACCATTATATCTTAGAATCATCCTCAAAATAAGACTAAAAAGTCTAGAATAGTGATGCTAGACTGTATAAATACACCCAACATCATGAGCTATGAGTGTGCACCGTCAAGGTGATTTTTGAGGTCACACTACTTGAGGTAGATATTTTAGAGGTTTTTATAGGTATCACGGTAGACCAGGGCAGGCATCCTTGTAGGGTTTAGGTAGTAGGTTTTCTATTTTAGAAACTTTAATTCATCATTATAGCTTAGCCTTACCTCTTCATATTAAGTCAGGAAATAAAGATTGATATGTGTGTGATGAGGTTTGACATTTGTCCAAGGACTATCCCTGCTGTGTTTTTAGGGTTACTCCTATATTTATAGTAAGAGGTAGAGGTTTTACTAGAGGTTCACATAACAGAAGTAGTGGTGCCCATGGTGGTGGTTTTGAGGCTACTTATTCAGTTGGTGGTCATGGATAGTGTTATGCTATACTCACCAGATCAGAGGCAAAGGCTTTTGACACCGTAATCACAAGTATCATCCTTATTTGTTTTAAATCTATATTTATGTTATTTTATTCGAGATCTACTTTCTCCTATGTTTTTGAATACTTTTCTTTGGGATTTTATTCTTCTAGTGAGACTCTTCTCATGCCTATTTGTGTATATAACTCTATACTTTAGTTATGTATCGAATGCATTGATCTTGTGTTGTGATTTTTGCCGGGCATAAGATTTGGGTAAATTTGATTATCCTAGATATGGTAGATTTTGATTTTATCTTGGGTGTAGATTGATTAGATCCTTATCATGTTGTCCTAGATCTTTATGCTAAGATAGTGATCTTAGCTTTGGTTGGTGTGCCAAGGATAACTTCAAAGGGTGTGCTTCAGTCAGATCGTAAGAGAGTTATATCTTTCCTTTAGTATCATCACTTGGTTGACAGGGGATATCTATCTTATTTGGCTCATATTCATGATACTAGTATTGTTTGTCTCCTTCTTTTGATTTTTTTCGTATTCTTCGTTAGTTCATATTTATTTTTCCCATGAATTTTCTTGGTCTACCTGTGGATCATGATATTAACTTTGCTATTGATATTGTTTAGGGCACCAAACCCATTTATATTCCTCTTTATAGATGTCCCCAACAAAGTTGAAGAAATTAAAGAATCAATTGTAGGAGTTAGTGGATAAGGGATTTGTCCGACCTAGTGTATCATCTTGGGGTGCCAGTCTTGTTTGTTAAGAAAAAAATGGGTCTAGGAATATTTGTATTGATTTTCAGTAGCTGAACAAGGTGGTTAAGATTAAGTATCCTCTTCCTTATATTGATGATTTGTTCGATCAGCTTTAGGGCGCTTATCTATTTTTGAAGATTGATTTGGGGTCTAGGTATCCCTTATTGAGGATTAGAGATTTGGATATTCCAAAGATGGATTTTTTGACTCAGTACGATCATTATGAGTTCTTTATGATGTCCTTCAGGTCAACCAATTCCCAACCATGCTTATGGAAAAGATGAACCAGGTATATTTATTATATCTTGACACTTTTGTTATTATATTTTTAGATGATATCTTAGTTGATTCCAAGAGTGCGGCTGGACATGAGGAGCATTTGTAGATTTTGTTTCAAAGATTGAGGGATGAGAAATTGTATGTTAACTTCTCTAAGTGTGAGTTTTGGTTGGATTTTATCTTTTTGTTAGGTCATGTGGTAACCAAGGATGGTATTATGGTCGATCCGACCAATATTGTTGTAGTTCGAGTTAGGAGTTCCTATCGAGATTCAGAGTTTTTTTTCTTAGAAAGCTATTATTGGCTCTTTTTTTTAGGGTTTTTCATCTATTGCTGCTCCATTGAACAAATTCAATTAGAAGAAGCTTTCTTTTCAGTGGTTCGATGCTTGTGAGGTGAGGTTTCAAAATCTCAAGGATTTGTTGACTTCAGCTCTTATCTTGACTTTGCTTAAGGAGGTTGTGGGTTTTACCATCTCCTATGATGCTTCTGGTGTTTGGTTAGGTATTGTGTTGAAGTAGTATGGTAATGTTATTGTGTATGCTTCTCATCAATTAAATCCCTATGATATGAACTACCCTATGCATGATTTGAAGCTGTGTCTAGTTGTTTTTTCTTTATTGTTGTGGAGTGACTACTTGTATGGAGTTCGTTGTGACCTTTTCTTGGATAAGCATAGCCTTCAATATTTTTTCACCTAGTGAGATCTTAACATGATGCAGCGCTGTTGGCTCGTGTTGCTTAAGAATTTTGACTTGACTATTTTTTATCTTCCAGGAAATGCTAATGTAGTTGCGGATGCCTTGAGCTGAAAGTCGACTAGCATGGGTAGCTTGGTTCATCTTTTGACTCAAAAGAGACCTTTGGCCTCAGAGGTGCAGTCTCTAGCTAGCCATATAGTTAGTCTTGATATTTAGAAACCTATATGTTTTGGCATTTATTAATGTTAGGTCTTCCTTGATGAAGCAGATTCGGGCTCATCAATTTGATGATATTGGATTGAGAGTGATTCGGGATAAGATATGAGAGTAGAGGCTAATGAAGCCTTACTTGGTTTAGATAGTATTTTGAGGATTGGTGGCCGAGTTTGAGTGCCTAGAGTGGGTGACTAGATTAGATTGATTTTGGAGGAGGCTCATTGTTCCATGTATTTCATCCATCTTGGAGTAAGTAATATGTGTCATGATTTGAGATAACACTATGGGTGGGGTGGTATGAGTAAGAATATAGCGTATTTTGTAACTCGTTGCTTAAGTTGCCAGTAGGTGAAGCCCAACTTAATTTATGGAAGGAAAGATCCATGTGTTGCATGTATGGGAGGAAAAAGAGAAAGATCAAAGCTTCTGTCCAAAAGGTACATACCTACCTCCTCTAATTTCTAGAAATCCTTGGAATCATGATGATATTTACCCTATGATAGAAAATTTCTTAAAGATGTTTGACTTTAAACCCTACAAAGAGAGTGTTGATATCTCTCCAACTAATTTTTGATTTGTCATAGATGTTCCTAAAATGTGTGTCCACCACAACCTAGATGACAAAGATATTTATTGATTTGAGAAGGGTCTATGTCCACTACTTAACAAACAACTCTTATTCCCTACTCCTTGTCACACTTATATGAAAGTTGACCTTTTCTTGGGAAGATGTTTAAGTGAAAGGGATGTGAGGTGTGTAAGATGCTTGTGCTTACTTTCTTGTGTTCTTATCTCTGATAGCGCCTTAAATGATCTTAGCTCTTTTCATTCCAATCTCTTTGATTGTGAAGATAGCCATGTTTGTGTTAAAAATGTCTTTTGTGTAAACATAGGTTGTTGTGAACGGAAGGGTAATTTATACCCTAATAAATACTTGAGTCTATCCTTGGTTGTTCCAACATGTGGTGATTTGATTGGTAATATTGAGATTATTGGTGTCTTGTTAATGGAAACACCTTGGAAGAGTCTCATGGTGCTTATTGTACCATGTCACGATCCAAAATAGAGCATGATCGTTACGAGTATCTCAAGCCCACCATGGGCCAGAGGCCACCCCCTAGCCTAACCTCAAAAGCATATAAATGTAAACAACGGAATCCAACCAAAAGCAATAATAAGAAATATAGATAGACCAACAAAAAATTTTAAGAATCAAAACAAACAACGAATCCCATATTTGTCGTAAAAAGCCTCTAAAAAATTAGAATACCAAACTAGGTCGAGACATGCCCACTACCATGACAAAAGAAAATTCACAATTCCCAAAATCTGAAATAAAATCTAATAAAATGGCAAGGCGTTCCAAAAGATGGAGGATCACTACTTCATAACAACTCAACCAACAAACCACACCACCTAATGTTGCACAAGAGTAATAGAAAAGCTCTAGGACCCTACATAATGAAATGATGAAGCACCCAGGGATGGTCAGTTGGATAAGCACTGGCATGTAACTAAGAAAAGTGATAAAATAATGCCAATGCCAAAAACTAGTCAAAACTTTGTTCACAATATTCATATATAAATATATAGGATGTCAGGATAGGGACAAGGGTTGTGAACATGACCGGTTTAAAATCATAGCCTGAACTGTGCAACTCGCTCCATCCTAATAGCACACATGGGATATATGCATTTATCTCCCCCTGCTGAAAGGGCCCTAATATATGTTAGTCGTATGAATCAAAGAAATTCGAAGGAAAGTCTAAAGAAACCAAGGCGATAACCATTCCAAAATATAAATAGTTAATTTATACCATGTACACGATCATTAGATCCCCCATGCTGGTAAACATGATTTCCAGTATTGTTCCCCTCGGGACCTCTACCTTTACGATGAACTACAATGTTCTATTTAATCCCAAATGAAAAGTGTTTTTACACAAACCAAACTAAAAACCCAAGAGTCATTCATTAAGACATTTATCAACATGGTATTATCATACTAATAGCACTTGAAAGCTTATTTATAATTATTCCATACCAACCCAATTAACCATTATACTTCTAAGTTCTATTTAAATATCCAAACCATAGACACCAAGGGCCTTCCAAAAATATTTTGATTATCCATTATCCTTTAATGCAATGCAAGGTACCAAAAGCAAGTTAAATCATCCAAATTCCATGTTCAAAACTAAAGTTATGAAGGTGGATTGAGGTTAATGCCATTATTAAGACAAAAATCCAACAGTTTGGGGAAAACCATGTTACCCATTCCAATCCAAATAACCATGTACCCATTTAGTCTTAAAAACATCAATTAAAGCATGAATAACATATTTAAAAGATGTGAAAGCAATACAAGTAATCACCATCAAAATACCTTAACCCAATTTCAAACCCAGTAATGAAATCATATGAATATTAAACTAATTTATGCCATAGTAATAAATAAAAATTTAGGGATTAGAGTGCCTGAAATACACAAGAAATTGAAAGAAAATCCAAAGTTTGGAGCCTAGATGTTGAATCCCTTATAAAACCCTAGTGTTCTTGCCTTAGGAATTAAAGAGGAGAAAGTAGTGTTTTGATTTTGATAATTAATGTTAAAGAGGTCAATAGAGTGTTTTTAAGTCGTGGTTAAAATGTAAAGAGAGGAAGAGACCAAAAAGACCCCAATTAAAATGGGCAGGAAAACTATGGGCCAGTCATCATGGCTTGGCTAATAACTCATGATGATTGATCACGAGTCGTTACCTGGAATCATTACTTGGGGATTTAAATCTTTGTACTCCACTATTATGACACTGAGTCTTACACAATGACCTATTATCTGACATCACGACTCATGATATCGACTACTGATCATAGCATAATTCCTGGACGACCTCACTATTAAGAAACGAGTCACCCATAATAACTTCTTCTGACTCATCTCATAATGAGTCATACCTTTGACTCATTGTCAAGGGACCGAATTGGGAAAACTCACTGTCGCGGTAATGAGTCATTCCAATGAATCGTTATGTGACATCATGACTCATACCCTGAATCATTGTCACTGACAATATTGACACAGATTTCAGAAACTTGGTTAATTCATTACTCAACTCGTGGAGGGTCTAAAGCTCAAGAATTTGGGGTTTCATATTACCCCCTCCCTTTTAGGATCATTCATCCCTGAATGAGGATCTAGGGAACACTAAGCATGAAAAGAAAGAATACAAATAGAATCCAAGTAAAAAATTAAAATGCCGCAAGAGGGAGAATGAAAATCATTCCTAAAGCATTTTCATCCCATGTGGGAAATAAGGATGGGTACTTGGCCTTTATATCTTCAGCAGCTTCCCATACATCTTCTTCTACCTTTTGATTCCTCCAGAGAACCTTTATCGAAGCTATACCCTTAGGCATCAACGTATAGAATTTCCTATCCAATATCTCAATAGAGACTTCCTTATAAGATAAATAATCCGAAACTCTAACATCCTCAATAGGCACTATCAAGGAAAGGCCACCCATACACTTTTTTAGCATAGACACATGAAAAATAGGATTAATAGAAGCAAAACTTGGAGGCAATCCAATTCATACTGGATATTCTCAATTCTTCTTAGAACCTGATATGGACCAATGTAATAGGGACTAAGCTTCCCCTTCTTCCTAAATCTCATAACTCCTTTCATAGGAGAAACCTTCAAGAACACCCAATCACTAACCTCAAACTCCAACTCCCTTTACCTTACATCAGCATAAGACTTTTGGCAAATCTGAGCAGTGTTAAACCACCCAATCAAGATCAAACAACCTAGACTCATAACCTTAAACCACACAATAAGAGACCTATACCTTAGAGTCTTAAAAGGAGTCATCGAATGCTCGAATGATATGTACAATTGTAAGAAAACTCAATAAGAGGAAAATGATCAACCCAACTACCCTGAAAATCAATCACACAGGACCTTAGCATATCCTCCAAAATTTGGATCATACGCTCTTCTTGTCCATCCATTTAAGGGTGAAAAGTGATGCTAAAGTTCACCTGAGTACCCAAACCTTTCTAAAATAAATGCCAAAAGTGAGAAGAAAACTACATACTTTGATCTGAAATGATAGACACTGATGCCTTGTGCAGTTAAAATATATCTTGAATAAACAACTTAGCATAATCCTCTCCTGAGCAGTTAGTCCTCACAGGCAAAAAAATGGTAGACTTAGTAATTCTATCCACAATAACACAAATAGAATCCTATAAATTGTAAGACCGAGGAAGACCAGTAATGAAATCCATATTAATCATCTCCCATTCCATACTGGGACTCTATTACTTGAGACATGCCACCAAGCCTCAAATGTTCAACCTTGACTTGTTGAAAAACCATGCACCTAGCTACAAAATTTGCTACATCCCTCTTCATATTATTCCACAATTGGATTTTCTTCAAGTCTTGGTACATCGTAGTCAAACCTAGATGAACTATACATCTAAACTCACAATCCTTTGTCAAAATCCTTTCCCGTAACCCATCAATATCAAGAACATAATCTTCTTTGATACCTCAAAATGCCATCAACCCCAATCTCGAATGCCATAACCTTTTGCTAACCCACATCATCCTTAGTCTGCATAAGTATGGGATCCAAAACCTATTTCTCCTTCACCTCAACACCAAGAGGTGATTTAACCAGTTCTTGAACAATGACCCCCTCATCCATAGAATCTAAGAGATGAATTTCCAAGTTAGCTAACCTATGAATATCCTTCTCCAACCCTTTTTTCTCCTCATCAAGATGAGATAAGCTCCATATAGATAACCTACTAAGATTATTAGCAACAACATTAGCTTTACCAAAATGGTAGTGAAGGATCATGTCATAATCCTTAAGTAGCTCAAGCCACCGCCTCTGTTTGAGATTCAACTTCTTCTGAGTAAACACATACTGCAAGCTCTTATGGTTTAACCAAATATCTATATGCACCTCATACAAATAATTTCATCAGATCGTCAAAGAAAAAACCATAGCTGCCAACTCTAGATCATAATTCAGGTAATTTCTCTCGTGAACCTTAAGATGCCTGTAAGCATAGGCCACAACCTTACCATGCTGCATCAAAACACAATCCAGTCCTACACGAGATGTATCATAATACACAACAAACCCATCAGTATCCTCTTGCAAGGTCAAAATCATAGTAGAAGTCAATTTATCATTCAACTTCTCAAAACTACCTTCATAAGTATTGGATCATAAGAACTTAACCTTTTTCTAAGTCAACCTTATAAGCAGAGAAAAATAGAAGAGAAACTTTACACAAACCTTCTATAATATCATACCAAGCCTAAAAAGCTCCTAATATTAGTTGGAATCGTGGGTCTAGGCCATTTCTTAACTAGCTCAACTTTCTGTGGATCCACCTTGATCCCCTCACTGGAAACTATATTCCCGAGAAAAGTCACAGGATTTAACCAAACTTCCCAATTAGAAAACTTGGAATACAACTTTTGGTATTAAGAATTTGCATATCAATTTGGAGGGGATCGACATGATCCTCCTCACTCTAAGAATACACCAAGATGTCATCAATAAAGACCTTACCAAATAAATACAAAAACTACCTGAACATCTGATTCATGAGATCCATGAAAGTAGTTAGAGCATTAGTCAATCCAAATGACATAACCAAGAACTCATAATGACTATAAAGACTGCAAAAAAGCAGTCTTGGGAATATCAACCTCCCAAATTTTTAGCTAATGAAAACCCAAATAAAGATTAATCTTAGAGAAACACCTAGCACCCTAAAGTTGGTAGAAAGGATCATCAATCCTAGGAAGGGGATACTTATTCTTCACTGTAACCTTATTCAACTGATGATAGTCTATGCACATCCCAAGTGACCTATTTTTCTTTCATATCAAAAAGCATAGGAGCACCCCCACGAGGAAATACTATGACAAATGAAATGCTTATCAAGAAGATCCTTTAATTTCTCCTTTAGCACCTTTAATTCAACCGAAGCCATCCTATAAGGGGTAATGAAAACGGGATAGGTATCCAATATAAGATCAATCCCAAAATCTATTTCCCTATTGGGAGAAATTCCAGGAAGTTCATGGGAAAATGCTTCAGGAAATTCATTAACCAAATGGACATATTACAATGAGGGACCCTTGAAATTAGAATCCTTAACCTAACCTAGATGAAATAGACAACCCTTAGAGATCAACTTCTGATCTCTAATATAGGAAATAAACCTCCCCTTGGGTACGAAGGAACTCTCGTTCCATTTAGTTATCAGTTTATTAGGAAAATAGAAACTGACTTTTCAGGTCCTCCAGTCCGGAGAAGCATAGCATAAATGAAGCTAATCCATCCCCAAGATAACTTCAAAATTCACCATGTCATGCTCTATCAAATCCACCATTGTATCCCTATAAAAAATAGATACCACACAAATATTATAGATTGTTCTAGCAACTATGGAATCACCCATCAAAGTATACATAGAGAAGGGGTCGAAAATATTTTTAGGACTAAAACCAAAGTATATAACCATATATGGGGTCACATAAGAAAGGGTAGACCCAAATAAATCAAACAATAAACATCATGAGAAAAGAGTTAAAACAAACCAGTAACAACATCTGGAGATGCCTCAGATTCTTGGCAAGTGACAAGTGCATAGAGACAATTTCGTCTAGTGTCGATACCTAAAGTAGAGACCTTAGGAGCAGGAGAAGAAGAAGTGGAAACAAAAACCTAATTAGCCTTATTGGCCACCTTATACATGGGATAATTTCTCTCTATTGGTCTAGGCTAACCATAATTAAAACACCAGTTCCTTTTCTCCTTACAATAGCTACGGTAAAGTTTCTTATAAAAAGGCAATGAGGGTAAGGTGGGGCTGACTGATCTCCACTGGCCTGAGACTGGCTACCCTGTGCCTTAGGACCACTATTAGTCTGAAAATGATGATCACTCAAAGTCTTAGGGTAAGTATCACTAGTCTATGAATAAGAACTCCCCTAATTCTTCTTCTTGGTCTACTTCTTACTATCTCTCCCATTGTTCTACTAACTTATACATTGCTCTGAATATCTGAACTTCTTATTCGCCTCTCTTTCATCTATACCTTCTTATTTTTCTCATCCTCCATATACTACATATAAATTACTAACCTAGAGATGTCTATATCAATATTCAACATTGCAGCCTTGCGTTCTAATACCAATTCCCGAGATAACCCAAAAGCAAACTTCTTCATTCTGGTTCTCAAGTTAGACACTAACTCTGGAGCATAATGGGACAACTGCTGAAATTTTGGAGCATATTCCTTCACACTTATTTTTCCCTGCTTCAAGTTCACAAACTCTTTAACCTTAGCTTCTCTCAACTCCTGAGGAAAAAATTAATCTGGAAAGGCACCTAAAAACTCATCCCTCATTTTCAGCTCAATATCATCACTTTTTAGTTGTTCCCACTTCTCATAATACTGATAGGTTTTATCTTTTAAATGATACGTAACTACTCTACACCTTCAGAATGGGTAGCATGCATCACCCTGAAAATCTTCTCCATCTCATTAATAAACCCTTGAGGATCCTACTCAACCTTAGAGCCTTTAAAGGTTGGTGGATTTAACCTCATAAACTAGAAAACTTGAGTGACCTTAAATGAATGAGTAATAGAACCAACATAATTTGATTAATGAGACTGTGAGGCCACCAGCTCAGCAAGCAAATGAATAGACTAATAGAACTCTGAATGAGAAATATCTCCCTGAGGTGACTGAGCATGAGTATCACCATCCTGGGAAGTCTGAGGAGGACTACTAGGGACTGCTGGAATCCATGTGGGATGGCACAGTTAGGAGTAGAGACCCTAGACCAGATCTGTATTTCATAAATAGGGCGAGTTCCCTCCACCTTTTTCTCAGGTAGGATAAAATGCCAAGTAGAGTTTCTACGACCGTCAAATCTTTAGGGAGACATAATCGGAAACGTGAGTAAGCCAGTAGTTAGAAAAGTTTCATAACACTAGACTCTATATCCCAAAAATAGAACACAAGAAAGGGAAACATTCCTAAATTCCTTGTATCCTCCCCCTTATAAGTATGGTACGCTACACACCCATAAAATAGACTCTATTCAACACGACTTTGTGGATACCCAAAAACCCTGAACCATGCTCTAATGCCAAGATTGTCCCCACCCAAATCAGGGCCTAGTCGTGACGGGTGTCTCAAGCCCACCATGGGTCGAAAACCATCACCTCCTCTTAGCCTAACCTCAAGATCATATAAATGTAAACTGTGGAATCCAACCAAAAATAATAATAAAAAAGATAGATAGACCAACTAAAAAATTTAAGAATCAAAACAAAAAAACACACCTTTCCACAAAAGCCTCTATAACTTAGAATACCAAACTAGGTCGGGACATGCCCCCGACCATGATAAAAGAAAAGTCATTCTCAAAATTTGAAAAAAAATTAATGAAATGGTAGGGCTTTCTGAAAGTTGGAGCTCACCACTTTACACAACTCAACCAATGAACCACACCACCTAACGTTGCGCAAGAGTAATAGAAATAAGACAAGACTTAGCCCACGAACCTTTAAAAAAAACTAAAAAATTTATAAAAGTAAGGGTTGATTTATGCGATGCTCTATTAGTCTTTCCTCTAAGACAAGTCTCAGTCCATGAACCTTCAAAAAAATATGTTACGCTCAATGGAAAAGTGTTGACACTACCACGTTGTGTCTTGAGTTATGAGATGTCCTATAAATCTTGTCTTAGAGACAAGACTTAACTCAAAAATTTTCAAACAAAGAGTTGTATCCCACGAGCTAGACTTGACACTACCACATTGTGTCTAATTTATGAGATGTTGTATAACTTTTGTCTTAGAGGCAAGACTTATTTCAAAGGGCTTCCAAACAACAAATAATACCCTTAAATTTACTTTGATGTCAAAGAAAGAAAATTTCTTTGTGGATTATCAAATTTTCTATTTATTAGAAAAATATAATAGAAGTTGAGAAAAAAAAAAGAAAAAAAAGGAAGAAACAAAATAGAGAAAAGAACAAAAAAGATTGAGAAAAAAGGAAAAAAAGAAGAAAAAAATAAAGATTAAGAAAAAAGAGAAGAATAAAAAACAAAAAATAAATTAAGATTGAGAAAAATAAAAATGAGAAGAAAAAAATAAAAAGATTGAGAAAAATGAAAAAAAGAAGGACAAATAATAAATACAAAAAATTAAAAGAAAAATAAAAGTTGAGATAAATGAAATAAAAAGAACTAAAGAAATAGATAATGTTCGTGAAAAAAGAAAGTAAAAGAAAATAAAGGTTGGGACAAATGAATTAAAACGATCAAAAAAAAGAAAAGAAAAAAATCAAGGAAAAATAAAAAAAAAGAAATAAAAATAGAAGTTTAGAGATAAATGAGCATGAAAAGTTTAAAAATATTTGAGGTATAAAAGGAAAAAATGTACCTGTTCTATACATAAAAAAAAAAAGAAAGAAAGGCCAATCTTTAAAGATTTTTCTTATGAGGGACAAGAATCCAAAGCCATCCATCTTGAAGGTCATCCCATGTAATTTCTTGAAGTATTTGAAAGTAAAGATTATACGAATTATGATCATGCCTAGAGAAATATTTTATCTATCATCTTATTTCTTAGAGTCTAGTTCCTTAACTCCTTCAATCTTCAGCATATTCTAGTTTGTACTTTCAATATTTTTGTATTTTCGTTTGGACTTTTACCCTTTGAGTTATGCATTTACTTTTTGAAATTGCAATTGGACTTCAATCTTATTCATATAGTGGAGAAATTGGTTGGTAGTATTTGAGTTCCTTACTCTCAGGGTCATTCGATGGGAATATTGCAAAATATGATTATTAGTAATGCTAGTATTAATTATGTTGAGGTTATTACTTATGCAGTATTTGATTTATGTGTTAAAAATAATTTGCATTGCATATTTTTAATTTTAAAAAAATATCTACAATAGTACCATCAACAAATATAATAAAAATTATGAGGAAAAGGTTTTGAGGGTCGATTATGTCTTTACTCATGTCAATATATGCAATAAAGTCTCTTGTATTGCTAATACCAAAATTTTGCATGTATTAGCTATTCATAGGATAATACACAATAGAGTGTATAATTAATACACAGACTGAGAAAGTAGGGCAAGTTGCCAAATGCTCACTTTCCTAAATTTGTTTTCCATTTAGACGCATGTCTTAAAAAATTAGGCAAATAAACACCATTTATGTTGTCGTCGTATATTCTTTTTAACTTAACAAACCTAGCACACAAGTTTCTAATAATACACTTTATCCCCCCATCCATGATTAAATTCAAAATATCATTCCAAAATAATTTTTTTAAAATTCCAGAATCTTAAAATAGAAGCTCCCTATTTCCCTTAAAAATTCTCCATTTCATGCATGATTCCGACAATTTTTTTTGGTGATCAGCTCAAAATTAGTCCACAAATGTCATAATCTTGTCCATTTCATCTATTATTACCCCATTTATTTATTATCTTCTCAAGCACACTTTCCACCATTGTTATAATGCTTCCAAATCACTCACAATATTCAAACCTCTTTAGAATATATATTACAATAGCTCAAGTGACTCCAAATTTCTTTCTCTATTTCATAAACCCAACGATCATTGATTAAAAGAAATTTTTGTACTTTTACTATTTTTTATGGATATCTTCCCAGTTATCAATCGGTCATTGACCATTCATATACAAAACATATACTACTAGTAGAATCGAGGATTGACTCTAGTGTACTTCTAGGATGTCTATTGCAAAGGTTGTTCTTGTTTCTGGTGATTTCATGGGAGTATGTGAGGAGACTCTCTACTATTGGAATAGAAAATCTCTTACTAAGGTGATATTTCCAATTGCAGTTCTCCACAATGGTTCATACGATGACTTGGTTTTAAGCGTAATGGAGAGCGGAGATTTAGATTGCGAGCCAAGAGATATGATGATTAATTATCTAATGAACTCAGGAGAAAAGGTGCATCCTACGATGACAAATAATGATAAACATATATCCTTGTACACTCTTCATGTTGGTGTTGATGGATTTAGCCCTATTTTAAGAATAAATGTAGTTGAGAGGTTCTTTGAGAAACTATTGAATTCATCACCACCAACCCCCCAGTGCCCATCAATCGACGATAATTTAGTTGAATACGAGAATAAGGGTCATTATCTAATGAATATTAAAGATCATTTTATGGATATGAAATATGATTCATCGGACTCAAAAGGTATTGAACAAAATTGTGGATCAGGATCAAAACGAAATCACTTCTTCTCTGATGGAACTAATTTCTATCGTGAACAAACATTCTTCCACAAGAAAAAGTTGAAAATGTTATTAGACTGAGCGTCGGTGAGACAGTCTTTTGATTTTTTTATGGAGAAGAGTTGTAGCAAATGCTTGA
This sequence comes from Capsicum pubescens, assembly GCA_030864215.1. NCBI lineage: Eukaryota > Viridiplantae > Streptophyta > Magnoliopsida > Solanales > Solanaceae > Capsicum > Capsicum pubescens. The sequence continues at coordinate 71,955,187 of CM061541.1, read as the reverse complement.
AAGTAAAATGTATATCTCGTGGTTGTATCTTATTTTTGCAGGCAAAGAAGTATGAATGCTCAGATAGATTTAGCATATACAAGTATATTGGGGTCTATACTTTCGGTGTTGAATATGCTATGATCAGGCATAAGAAAATCTTATCCGAGATCGTTACTTCACTATATTTAAATTATTTTCGTGATGATAAGGGTCCAAGCATGAAAGTAATTCAGAGGATTGTCTTTAGGGAAATGCATTACAAGGCAAGCTATTGTATGTGTTGGAAATGAAGTGTTATCATGAAGAACATTGTTCGTGGGACATCGGAGCACAAATATTCTTGCTTGTTGGCTTTTTTATACATAATCGAGTCACTGAATCTAGTTTCTTCTAATTCTAGCATGGTTAACAAGAAATATGGAACCTTTATGTACTACTTCTTATCTTTTGAAGCTTGTATATGAAAATATTCCCATATAAGAAAGGTAATTGACATTGGCAGTTGTTACACCCTGTATTTTTCCTAGCTTAATTTAGTCCCTAGAAGGTCAAGGATTATGTTGTAAAATAAATAAATTTTACTCCATGTGGCATTTTCAAGATTTAGACGTTTTATTGTATGGAAAATTGAATAAGCTTTCCATCGATACCAAATTCGCCCAATTTTGACACTCGGTGAAGGATTTATGACACTTTTAAGTTGACAGTGTCCCACCAGAGTAACCACCGTGCCGCGGTGAAGGACAATTTCATAATTGTCAATTCCAGTAGACCTCCGTGATGTTGGCGCATTGCGTAGAGGTCCAAATTCCCAATTGTCGATTTCCAGTAGCTCAATGCGATAGTGGCGCGTCACACCAGTAGAAAAAAATGGCAAAACTATAGGGCACCGTGATAGCTCCGCGTTGCAGAGAATGCCCAGCTTCCACTCGTCCTTTTCCGATGAGCCACCGCGATTGTGGCGCGTCACGGTAGCCAACCAAATTGGGAAAAATGTTGTGTTTTTTTAGTTCTGACTTAAAGTTTAAAAAGGGCATTTGGTCAATTTCTAAGGCCCCAATCTGTCCAAACAAAAGGTTTAAGCTTATTCTAAGCACTTTATACTTATTATTCGCCATTCTCTTCAAAAGCAAAACCCTAGAAACCAAATTCCACCACAGATTCTCTAAGAAAGCTTTAGATTGAGGATTCCGAAGACAAGATATTCAAGAACTCCGAGAACTCATCTTTAAAAGCATCATAGGAATCCAAGATTCAACATTTTTATCTAAGATCATCAATTATGGTATGTAAGGTTGATGAACAAGGATACTTCTTTCATCCTTGTGCCCAAAATTGATTTTAAATTATAAATTTATTTGATTTTATACGATTTTTCATGAAATTAAAATTTGGGTTCATACCCAATGTTGTCATTTACCTGATTATGAGATTTCAAGTGAATTATAAGTTGAATTGCATGCTTATTTTCATATTTTCATGCTTATTGCAGTAAATTCTAGATTTTGAGATGAATTGTCATTGTTTTTATTATCAAGCATGATTATTGTGATATGTTTACATGAGTCTGATACATGGGGTTTTAAGCCCCAAGTTTATATGTTGAAATTTTGAGAAAAGTTATGCTTTAAGAATCTTATGAGCTGACTATATCAGATTTACAATAAAGTTTTGATATTTTGATCCTCAGAATAGTTTTGAAATCTACTTTACAGATTCATTACAAATTACAGAAAGCAAAATAGCTTCTTTTACAGATTAATTCAGATAAATGCATAACTGGTTTCATAATAAACCCTTATGCAAGTTTTAAAGTGGATTTCCATGAGATGAGCATAGAAAATTAAAGGAAGTAGTATTTAGCACCGAGTTTGATATGATTCCAAGGTCTCATTCTCCAAAACTATATGCCACCGTAGGATTGAGATTAAGTGTCCATAGTGGACAGAGTTTTGATCACTTAAGCTGAGGTTATACTCCCTGGAAAGAGTATGACACCTCTCTCCAACATGAGGTTTCTTTCTTAGGAGGACAAGACATTGGACTCTCCCAAACGTGGGTAAGACGTTGGACTCTATGTATCTTGCATGGTTTATGTCGATTAAGATAACCTCATTTGCAGAACAGTTGTTCCTTATAAGTTTAAAAGCCTAACAACAATGATTTTAAGATAAAGTATTCTCCTTAATAGCAAAAGAAAAACAGAAAAACTTTTAGAAAACTAAGTGTAAAGACTCACAAGTTTTACTCAAATTATACCTTACAGAAAAGATAATAGCAACAGATTTCAGCTTTTAGATTTCAAATTCAGTAGTGAGTCCTTCTATACTTAGACAGAATGATTTAAAGGGAGACTACAAGTATAACTTTTAAAATTAAATGTTATGGCTCACAAGATTTATAAAGTATGTTTTGCTTTTTATTGCTATGTATTTCAGTATTTCAGCTTATGTGACTCATTTACATTCATCATGCATGGTCTTATAAATTATGGTGATTGATATTATGATTTACTTATGCATTCACCCCCATATACTCGGTACATCCTCAAAGTACTGATCCACATATATGTCTATGTTCTACATTGTCTCATAATGTAAGTACGAGTTACAGTACACCTACCATATTTAGATAGCTTGTAGATTCCAGCCAGTAGATGACGAGTCCTCCTACTTTGGGGACTTTAGTTAGATGTTATTTATGTACTTTACTTCCTTACTCTCTGATGATAGGCGAATTTACGCACCTATATCAATATATTTTGCCCATATTTTAGCCTAGTTTTGAGAACAAATTATATATTTCATGCACTTTTAGTCCTTTTTCCTGTAAATGAGCTAACGAACATGATTAGTAAAGTTTCAGGTATAAATGATGCATAATTCAGCATTTTATGGCTTACTTGATGCTAAAGAAAGCTCACGAAGGAAGGGAAGGGAGTTTACACGCCTAAGGACCAAAACTGCTGCATGGAAAATCTGTCCCGGGCTAAAACAGCATTTCTGAAGACTTTGGGGGACCAAAACTGCTGCATGAAAAATCTGTCCCGGGCTAAAACAGCAATTCTGAAGACTTTGGGGACTTACAGACACAAATCTGGATTTTGACAATGATACATTAACCTAGTACAATTGGGTTAAGTATTACATTAGCCTAGTAGGATTTGGTTAGATATTTTATTTATCTAGTAGGAGTAGGATATGGGTATTATAAATACCCTATCATGCTAGAGATTTTAAAGAAGGAAGGAGGGAGGAGGGAGAACACAATACTTCCTTCCATCCCTCTCAACATCTCATCTTACAAGTCAATTCTATTTTTCTTCTTCTACTCTTCTATTCTTAAATTCCACAACAAGAGAATTGTTACTTTGCCTAGGAATTCACGCCTCACGCCTACCACCTAAGCTACACGAAATTACTCAATCTTGTGGTATAACAACAATGTCAATCGTGATCTCCTTCGCATTCATGGGTAACTAAACTTCTCTGTTGGGGTTATGGAAGCCGAATGAGTTACTATCTATTGCTGTGAGTTTGTGAGTTCGAGGCACGTATATTGCTTATATCATTATTTGGCAATCTACAGCTCTCGTTTGAGTGTAAAGCGGTCGTTATCAAAAATTGGCGCCGTTGCCGGGGAATACAAGTGTCAATTAAGTTCGTAATAATTACTAGACCCTTTGGTCAAAGATTCTCGTACTTTTACTTTTAGTTTTTGTTTTTGTTTACTTCAGGTTTTTGTTCAGTGCATCAATGGATGCACAACGTGAAATACCGTTCGATGATGATGATCTTGATGGAGCCGGAGCCACAGGAGCATTATTCCTCCACCATTAGAGCCCGGAGCCAAGTTCAACATCACAAGCACCATGATTCAGTTATTGCAACTCAAGGGATTGTTTGGTGGACTAGCAGGCGATGATCCGAATATGCATCTCATCAACTTTATTTCTACATGCAAGTCTTTTGACAATCCTGGTGTTGGTCAGAATGCAATTCGATTACGTCTATTTCCATTGTCTCTGTCTGGGGAGGCAACACTATGGTTGAATGGGCTGACTCCTGATTCAATTACAAATTGGAGGCAATTGAGAGACGCTTTCCTAGAAAGATTCTTTCCGCCTTCCAAAAGGGCACAATTGAGAGATGAAATCAGCAACTTTCGTCAGCCTCCCACTGAAGCTCTTCATGAAACATGGGAGAGGTTTAAGACAAAGCTAGCGAGATGCCCAAACCATCACATGACTAATGTTCACCTCATGGAGATATTGTATAGAGCCTTGAATTCAATAACTAAGCCAGTGGTGGATAACGCAGCTGGAGGATCTTTTATGGACCTCACCTTTGGTCAAGCAAGCAATATGCTAGATCACATGACGAAACAAAGTAGAGCTTGGCATACCAGGGATTCTGAGGTAGCAAGCCCCACTTTATCTATAGGCATGACTGCAGACCAAAGAAGAAGACAAGAAGAACGTGATCAAGATTTAGCACACATGAAAATGCAAGTGGATTTTCTGACAAAGCATTTATTATCAGGGAAGACCGACAAAGTGAAAGCTGTGGCGCTAAAAGGAAGAGACGAATCTGATTCGGAAGAGGAGGCCAACTACTTGAACAATCAGGGGGGTTTCCGTGGGAATACCCAAGGAAACCAAGGTCGGAACTATTATGATAATTCTGGAAACAAGGACCAAGGTAGTTGGAGAAAAAACAATGAAAAGAGTGGTGTTTATGTTCCCCCTGGAAGACGTGACACCACCACATCTAATTCTGTAAGTATGGAAGACATGATGGCTAAATTATTGAAAGGAGTGGAAGCAACGAGCGCGGGAGTTACTGAGGTAATTAATGATTTGTCCTCCATGAAACAACTAGTTGATTCTTATTCCACTTCAATCAAGCAAATAGAGCAGCAATTGAGCCAACTTTCAGCAACACTCAATCAAAGGAAGGCTGGCACTTTACCTAGCGATACTGTGCAAAACCCAAGGAATGATGGGTCATGCATGGCCATCACTACCAGAAGTGGTAAGGTGCTGGAAACTTCAGAAAAAGGCAAGCAAGTGGCTGACGAAGAGGCGGAAATTGATGATAAGGCGAAAGGGGAAGATGCCGCAGCAACCGATCCTAATGTCCTTAACGTCACTCCTAACGACGTGCAGCCTGAAAAAGCTGGAAAACGGAAGCAAGAGAAGAAGAAAACTGTGGAGAGAACACTTTCATACCCACCACCACCTTTTCCTCAAAGATTGAAGAAGGTGGCGGATGATACAAAGTTCAGCAAATTCATGACCATGTTGAAGCAGCTGACCATTAATGTTTCGTTGGTAGAGGCGCTAGAAAAGATGCCTGGGTACGCTAAATTTATGAAGGACCTGTTGACAAAGAAGCGGGCAGCAAGTTATGAGCCGGCAGATAATATTCATCATTGCAGTGCAATTGCCACAAGGTCCTTAGTACAGAAGAAGGCAGACCCTGGTGCTTTCACTATTCCTTGCACGGTTGGATCTATGAATTTTGCTAAGGCATTGTGTGACCTAGGAGCCAGCATCAACTTGATGCCATTATCGATCTACAAGAAGTTGGGGTTAGGAGATCCTACACCAACTAACATGAGGCTTGTTATGGCGGATAGGTCGGTAAAACGACCGGTTGGTATTCTATGTGATGTCTTGGTAAAGGTTTCTTCATTTATCTTTCCAGCAGACTTTGTCATCTTGGATTGTGAAGCAGATTCAGAGGTTCCCATAATCTTGGGACGCCCTTTCATTGCTACAGGAAGTGTGCTCATTGATTTGAGAGCTAATGAACTTTCATTCCGAATAAATGATGAAGTGGTTCGCTTTGATATATGCAAAGAAATGAAGCAGCCCAGCGATATGGATGTGTTCTCTGTAGCTGATGTTCATTATGAAGGTAAGAAAGCATTATCTGTAGAGAAACAGCCTACTGTTGAGCCATTGTCTGCTGCGCTGCTGAATGTTGAGCATGAGGATGCTAAAGAATATGAAAAACTTATGGGTGCTCTAACAGAAATAGAGTCCTATTCCCATACTTCTAAGCAACCGGACAGTGATCTTAAGAATCAACCGTCACCAACAGCGAAGACCTCCCTTGAAGAGCCACCAATGCTAGAATCGAAAGAGCTCCCCAATTATCTAAGGTATGTGTTCTTGGAAAGTATAAATATACTTCCGGTGAGTGCGAATGATTTAAGTAAACAGCACGTAGAGGCTCTCATCTCTGCTCTGAAGAGATACATGAGAGCTATGGGTTGGACTATTGATGATATAATTGGTGACCCTCCGGGGAGACGTATGAGTCTTCTCGAAGAAGATTGCATGCCTACAAGTAAGCCTCATTGTCGTCTAAATCCTTTTAGAAAACGATCCTCCATTTACCTCGACGAAGTCTGAGTACTCGAGGTAACCATGTCGTGCTACGACAATAAATAAGGCGCTAGATGGGAGGCAACCCATCGTTTATCGTTTATCGTTTATCGTTTATCATTTTTCATTTTTCATTTCGTTCTAGTATGTGTTTTGCTTTTGATAAATAAAAATCCAAAAATAAGAGTCGTGCCACGACCAAAACTAAGGCGCTTGGTGGGAGGCAACCCATCGTACTAATCGTTTTCATTTGTTTGAGCGAATATAGGTGCAAGAAGTAGTCAACGAGGATATTGATTTCAATTGACGATTTGGACGCATTGTATGGTAAAGTTGGTAAGTTAGGAAGGGTGATGCATAAGGCTATGGATTGAGCCTTTCTCATGCCAAAATAGGCTTCGAGGAAGGCTAGGCCTTGGTAAAACTAGGCCATGAACGATGCACAACCTATCCTATAGCCTAAGGTCTCGGAATCTAGTGTGCTATACACTATGCGCCGCCTATTCCTAGGTATGCTTTTGACTATGCGCTGCCTATGCTATGGCATTTAGTCTCAGAATCTCATATGCCATAGACTATGAGGCGCATATGTCCCATTATGCCATAGACAATGCGCCGCATATGTCTACAAATGCCATAGACTATGCGGCGCATATGTCCCATTATGCCATAGACAATGCGCCGCATATGTAGGATTTTTGTCTCCTAAACCGATTGTAAATGGGTCATAACCCGACCCATACTCTTCCTATATAAAGGGGACTTAGTTTTATAACACAACCACAATAGAAAATACCCTAAAGCCACCGCATACTCTTCCAAATCTTCTCAAAATTTTCTTCTTTTGCTCTTCCAATTCACAAAACCATCTCCACAAGTTTCAAGCAAGTAAGTACTCTCTTATTCTTCATTTATTTCTTGTAAGTACTACGTTGCTATGGCTATTATGAATTGCTAAATTATATAAGATTGTTGGTGATGTTCATGTGTTTGGATTGTTGTTGCAAAATCATGTGAGTGAACATATACGTAGGAAAATCTTGACTTGTTTCCGACTTGAATTTGGTTTCAATAGCATTGTTATGATATCTGCGGAATTGCTATGGCCATGAATATTGCTTAAGATTGTTGTTTGGATACTTACATGTTAGACTATCCCGGCCATCGGGATAAGACTTATAGTGCCTACCGACTTAGGAGGTTGTGATTGTTGTAAGAATAACGATTCCATGTGGTAACCCCTATGTAGTAGTGTTGCTATATCTACCATTAAAGTAGTCCAATGGCTGCAAGTAAGTGATGCATTGCTGATTTTCGTGCCGGAATACAATCCTTAAACGTATGTCAACGAAATCTGAGCAATCGACCACTTTCACTTCACTGATTTGTGTCAACAAAACTAAGTGTGGGGTGGTACCCCTACTGCTTGTTTATAGATTGTATCAACTGAGATTGTGCTGCCATTAACACTATTTCTAGTCTCAGGTACAATGGCGCCTAAAGCGAGGCAAGGCAAGGAGAAGGCTACCACTTCCCAAAAGGGCAAGAAAAGAGGCCGAAAAGAGCAAGGAGAACCCTCCTCGCTGCAAATACCTCGACTCACTCTTGGAATTAAGTGGGATACTTATGAGGAACTTCTGAGAATGACGACTCTGATGATGATTCCGATGCAAAGGGTATGACCCCCGACATTGAGGACGAGTCCGACTGACCAGGTTCCTCGTATTTATTTTCCACTGAGGACAGTGTCCCGACTAAGTGTGGGGTGGCGGTATCGTATGCTATACTTCTCTATCGCATCTATGTTTGCTTGCGTTGTTTTTGTTTCGTTTTTTTTAGTAGAAAATTTTTTCTAGCTTCGCATGAAATTATTTTGATAGGCAGCATGGGATTATAACAAGAGTATGTGCTACAATTGTGACTATTGAGACGTTTAGGCTCTAGTTGTAACTCATTATGTGATATTGTGTGGTTCAATTCCTTCACTTGTTGGGTCAAGAGTCTATATTACCTCCAATAAAGTCGACCATGTTCCTTGTGTGTGTGAGATAATAGTATATTCTATGTGTGTGGCTGATGCTAGAACTTGCCTGGTATGTATGCAAAGCGAAAATAAGGAGTGTAAGTTTAGGATATGATTTAGGCATTTCTTTGGCAACCTATACATGTTTACCTTCAGTTTTACCTACCCATGGACATCATCCTAGTTAACCCTTTTGAGCCTTTAACCTATTTCTTTGACGACCTTGTATGTAAGCCTAATCCATTTCTTTCAAGACCGTAATTTGATCCCAAAATCCCTAAGTGCTTTAAAGTGAAAAAGTCATGTGACAACATAAAAGGAAATTGGGTGAGTATAATGCTATAAATTGGAATGGTTCTTGAATGTGTTATGAAAAAGAAAAAAAAATGCTATCATAAGAGGTATGTTGTGAAAAGAAAAAGGAAAAGAAAGCTGAAAAGTGAGTTGCGCTTAAAAATAAAAAAAGAGGAGAACAAGGGTGGTAGAAAAAAGAAAGAAGAAAGGTTGAAAGAAAAAAGTGTCAATGATACAAAGTGATGTATTAAAGCGCTTAGGAACCTAGTCACTATTCTTGGCCAAAATAGTCCTACCCGTCCCTTAGCCTACATTACAACCATCAAAAGACCTACTTGATCCTAATCTTAACATTCCAACATTTAGTAGAGTATTACATTAAGGGCAAGCCTATGGTCATCAGTCGCTACATATGAATTCTTTGTGAGAGTGAGAGCAAGGACATTTTGATACCCATGTTTGAAAAATATGCTACATTTATGAGTGATTATGGGTACTATATGGTGAGACACACATGGTTGATGAGTTTTGGGTAGTTATATATGATTCCTTGTACCTTAACGTTTGCATGCGAGTTGATCACCATCACGAGTCTATACTTGAGGTTAAATTGTTTCTACTTATAATCGGAAAGCTACTCTTGGTTGATAATCGTTGTGCTTGTCTTAATAAATGTTTTGTGTTGATTCTGTAAAACCCTTAAGTTGATGCTTAGAAGGACATGATATGTTGTTCGAGGACGAACAAAGCTCTAAGTGTGGGGTGTTGATGATAGGCGAATTTACGAACCTATATCAATATATTTTGCCCATATTTTAGCCTAGTTTTGAGAACAAATTATATATTTCATGCACTTTTAGTCCTTTTTCCTGTAAATGAGCTAACGAACATGATTAGTAAAGTTTCAGGTATAAATGATGCATAATTCAGCATTTTATGGCTTACTTGACGCTAAAGAAAGCTCACGAAGGAAGGGAAGGGAGTTTACACGCCTAAGGACCAAAACTGCTGCATGGAAAATCTGTCCCGGGCTAAAACAGCATTTCTGAAGACTTTGGGGGACCAAAACTGCTGCATGAAAAATCTGTCCCGGGCTAAAACAGCAATTCTGAAGACTTTGGGGACTTACAGACACAAAGCTGGATTTTGACAATGATACATTAACCTAGTACAATTAGGTTATGTATTTCATTATTTTATTTGGATTATGATAATGTTACATTAACCTAGTACAATTGGGTTAAGTATTACATTAGCCTAGTAGGATTTGGTTAGATATTTTATTTATCTAGTAGGAGTAGGATATGGGTATTATAAATACCCTATCATGCTAGAGATTTTAAAGAAGGAAGGAGGGAGGAGGGAGAACACAATACTTCCTTCCATCCCTCTCAACATCTCATCTTACAAGTCAATTCTATTTTTCTTCTTCTACTCTTCTATTCTTAAATTCCACAACAAGAGAATTGTTACTTTGCCTAGGAATTCACGCCTCACGCCTACCACCTAAGCTACACGAAATTACTCAATCTTGTGGTATAACAACAATGTCAATCGTGATCTCCTTCGCATTCATGGGTAACTAAACTTCTCTGTTGGGGTTATGGAAGCCGAATGAGTTACTATCTATTGCTGTGAGTTTGTGAGTTCGAGGCACGTATATTGCTTATATCATTATTCTCTTCATCTTAATCTACATTCTTTGCGGTTGCAAACGCAAGAATACTCCAGTCTAACATTTAACTTGTTCGAGAGAAAAGTTATTTGTCTGGAAAAGAGATAATGTCAAGGTAGTAGGACACCCTTTCCTATTAAAAAGCTAGTGACGTAACTGGACTAACCTCTTGGAGAATTCGTACCGTTAGACACGCTTTAAGCTCGAGAGAGTTAAAGTGAAATAGTCCTTGTTTAGGTCGAGAGACGCTTGGATTTACCATCGACTACAATCCTCTATAAGCAATTGCATGTCAGAATTCTATACACTCATAGCCAATAGAGACGTATACCTCAGAAGGTGGACATAACCCCAACGCCTCAATTCTCATTGTTTACAACCAACGTAACAATCTTTCTCTTTTACTTTGCTATTTTCAGCTTTTATTTAATTGTTTTGGTGACACATTACAATCCCCCCTTTTTTACGAGACTTGCACCAAAAGTTTAGTAATCTTGCTTACTTGTTGGCCAAGCTATTCCCTGTGGGATCGACACCCAACCCAGGTTGGGTTCTATATTTGCTAACGACCGCTTTACACTCAAACGAGAGCTGTAGATTGAGCGTTATCACTCTCATGTATTTATTAGTTATAGTTGGGGTCGCATCCTAGCTATCTATATTCAGTATAGTAGAGGCTTCACAGATGTTAGTTAAAGTCAGTTATGTATTTTTAGTCCCTCTTTCAGACTTTATCGGAATGTAAAAGTTGTATCAGTATTGTATTTTCACAGATTCCACCATTATTATGTTTCCGCACTATAAACTTAGTCATTTTATACATATTATTTAGTTTCTTATGAGTTATGCCAGTAGAAGGGTTATCTTGGGATCACTTATGGTCCTAAGCACCATGTGACATCTCGGGATAGATTTTTGAGGCGTTACAACGACACACATTTATATGGCAAGTATGGAAGTATGTTGTTGAGCGTCATTGCACAGGACACCCAAAATCATATTTATCCAATTGCCTTTTGTGCTGTAGATAATGAGAACGATACTTCTTGGACCTTGTTCTTTGAGAAGTTGAAGACTACAACAGACGATGATCCAAATTTATGCATCATCTTTAGCAGGCACATTATCATCGCCGACATCTTCTCCCGCGCTTTCAATCGTGTGCGTTATGGACTTTGTATGAAGAACCTCGATGAAAATTTGTAGGTAAATCGCACTATGGAGATCATATTTGTCTATTTTATGCTGCGACAAAGACTTATTATTTAAATGAATTCAGCAAGTATTTTGTGAAATTCAAGTATAAATTCTTCGAGGAAGCATATATCCTTGAAAATATGATTGGTTTTGAGAGGTGAAGTACAGCATAATTCTCTAGAAAAGGTATGATATAATGACCACAAACATCACCGAGTAGCTCAAATCACTATTGATGGATAAATAGGAGTACCCCATGTCATATGTATTCAATTCGATTGCTAAAATTTTCATGTAAAATTCAGGGAGAGATATGCATATTTCACTAGTTCAAAGGACAAACTTATGCCTTGTGCGGAAAATATCATAATGGATAATAAAGAGCACGAGAGACTCCTTGTATGTGGCTAATGTGAATGGGGATCTCGACCAATTCACTGTATTCAGTAGCAGTGTTACTTCTAAGGTAAATATTTTAGAGAAGTCTTGTTCTTGTAAAAAATATGACTTAGTGAAACGTCATGCGAACATGTGATGGCCGCTTTACGATCAAAGTATGGCAATGGAGAAGGTTATGGTAATTTCATCTATGAGTACTCTTTAAATATTTATAAAATCGAAATGTGCCTCCTTTCATACTTTAAATCTATTAGCATTGTCCCTCGAGAGTCTGAATGGATTGTGCCACAAAAATTGTAAGACATGAAGATTTTTCCACCCCCTTACGATTCCAAACTCGAATGGAAGAGAGTCAAATGCGTTAAGGACGTCGGTAAAACTTTCATATCCAAGAAGAGGAATAATTGTTCAATATGGAAGAGATCCAAGCACAAAAGAACCACATATAGCATTTCTAACAACTGTTAGATAGGCTTATTTCTACTTTTGTAACTCAAGCTACTGTTTTTGGGGACCCCCATTTTTATCTCTAATTTAATGTTCAGTTGTAATTGACTCTATGTATTGTCTATGATAGATCACACTAATATATCATATATATTTCACATGGTACATTAAAGAAATATTAAAGGATCTATAATTATTTATCAAACACGTTATATAGGCCTTTTTACTGTCATATCACTCCAATTGTTGCATTTAACCATCATTTGATGTTTTTAACTAATTAAAAGATGAACTACACGTCTATTCATATTAAAAAACTAGTATATGCAACCTAAACGTCTTCTATTCCTACATGCATTGACTGCTCATTGGTTGAAAATTTAAAATACCACCTTTTATGGGTCTATATATACAGTGATATTTTCTATGTGATGAGTCACTCCACTTACACTACATAGTGTAAGAAATTGTTCATCTTCAAACAAGAGTCATGCCTCCAAGAAGAATCCTCATTCGACCAATCAGGATAATGAGTACCCATCGCCACAGTGACGTTCTTGTCCTACGCAATGACCTCGATCGCCTATTCTACAGGATGGGTCAGGAACATATTTGTCTTGAACGAAAGCTATGCCGCATCATTTATTTTGTACAGACAATTATGGAGAGGCTTGATCTAGAAGCCAACGACTACATAATCCCCTACCATCCCCCTAGTATAGTTTAAATTTTTATTTTTGTTCATTGTAGAAGAAGCTTTCTTAGTTAGAATTTTTATTAGAAGAAAGCTTCATCTTTTTGCCTTTTTTGCTGGTTTGTTGTTGATAAAATATATGTATTTGCAATCAAGAATATCAATATTATGAATTCATCTTGTTAAGTATCATTGTCCTCTTCTTTATGATTGTTGCTTTTACGTTGGTAATCTTTTTCCTTATGATTTTTTTTCTGCACTATTAACTTTTTAAATTCTTAGGAAGAGTTAACTATTTGACAATACATGGAGATCACACATATAATCTATCGTAGACAACGTGTTAGATCTACGTATGACCAACTACATTTATATGTACAATCATCAATCTCGGCCTCTATCAAACCTCGACCATACATATAGGTCTACTGTAGGCCCAATGAATCGATGATCCTAAGTAGCATATAGTTTAAAAGAAAATAATTAAATAAAAAAATTTAAAAAATTCACGTGATCACATAAATTGGAGATTGTGATCAAAGTGGTATGAGGGTGGTTAGTAGTTGAACAAACAACATTCTCAAAACATATTTGTGCTTTGAGGGTCCATCGATTCATCCGGTCAAAGATAGACGTATATGTCTGGTCGAGTGTTGACTATTGTCAAGATCGATGGTAGACCCCATAGTTTGATGTACTTGATTGTAGACTCTTACTAAAATTTTTTTTAAAAGAAAATCATTAAATAAAAATAAATACATTGAGAGATTTTACACATATGAAGGAGTCTTAACAAGTCATATGATCATGTAATAGTCCACACAAATTGGGGGCGGTGATCAAAGTGATATGTGTTTGGGTAGTGGTTGAACAAACAACATCCTAAAAACACACTTGTGCTTTGACAAATATTAATCTAAGGTTGTTATTTGTTCAACCACTATCCATCCACATACCTCATTGATCTCCACCCTAATTTGTGTTGACTATTATATGATCATATGACCTGTTTAAACTACTTCACATGTGTAAAAATTTCACAATTTATTTATTTTTTATTTAATTATTTTCTTTAAACAACTTGATAGTGAAGTTCTACAACCATTTACATCGAACTATGAGGTCTACCATCTATCATGACAATAGTCAATACTCGATCAGACATATACGTATACTGTAGACTTGATTAATTGACGGACCCTTACTAGAATATTATTTAAAAGGAAATAATTAAATAAAAAATAATTACATTGTGAAAATTTACACATATGGAGAACTTTAAACAAGTCACATGATCATGTAGTAGTCCATACAAATTGGGGATGGTGATCGAAGGAGTGTGTGGATGGGTAGTGGTTGAACAAATAACATTCTCAAAACATACTTGTGTTTTGACAAACATTACTCCACATAACCCTTCGATCACCATCCTCAATTTGTGTGGACTATACAGGATCATATGACCTATTTAAACTCTCTCATAAGTGTAAAATTTCATAATTTGTTTATGTTTTATTTAATTATTTTCCTTTAAAGAACATGCTAGTGAGGGTCTATAACCATGTAGATAGAACTATGGAGTCCACCATCAATCTGGATAAATTTCCATAATCAACCTAGCTTATACGTCTATGGTAGACCGGATTAATCAAATGACCCTCAAAGAATAAGTATGTTTTGAGAATGTTGTTTGTTCAATCATTATCCATCCACATATCCCTTCAATCACCATATTCAATTTTGTGGACTCTAACATGATCACGTGATTTGTTTAAACTCCTTCATATGTGTAAATTTTCACAGTTTATTTATTTCTTTACTTAATTATTTCCTTTTAAACAACATGTTACTGAGGGTCCAGCGATTCATAGGGTCTACGGTAGACTTATATAACTGGTCGAGGATTAACACATGCTAATATCGATGATGGTATATTAAGTATCTTCAATAGCATAAAAAAATATAATCATTGTTCCAACAGTAATACACGATTAATTTTATACTTTTTAAATAGCAACACTTTTTTTTACTTCACATATAAAGTCCTCCATCTCACATTAGTTTCTCCACTTTATTTTTAATTTTAAATTATATAATGTCTCAAACATCTAATTAAAAAAGACTATATTTTTTATTACAAAAATACGACTGTCTTGACGACATCACGCACAGACTTAAATTCATATCGCAACTTTTATAACTTTGCAATTATGAAAGTGAGTCGTGCATGATTTTATTTTAAATTAAGTAGATCATTATCTAATAATTATTTTTTTTCTAGGATAATGACTCATGCTCGTATTTTAAATGGCTTGATGAGGTATCAGTCCAAGCGATTCATTAACGTTGAGTTTGGAGTTCGAGTCATCAAATTTTCATGGCGTTGCAAAATTTAATCTACTACAATGCTCTGAAATTATGAATAAAATAAAAATTTTCTCACATCATTGTTCAAAGAAGTCGAAGAGCAGAGGGATCATTTGAAGGTATTGCTACAAGACACCCAAATTTAGAGGGGTCAACTAAAACAAAAATTTATTTTGATCGAAGAAAGGAAGAATGAACTAAAAATGATGTTATGTGGTATAATGCTAGTATTCATTGTTTGGAAAGAAATAACATGGATGCAGTGGGATTAAATAAATAAAAATATTTCTATTTTATTAGAATGTTAATACTATTATTCATAGTCAATCAAATTACATATCAACTTAAAATTGATTAGCATGATAATAATCGATTATGCTTGAAGTATACGAAAGATTAAAAATGCATTCTATGATTTTATCTATACATTGTATCATCTATGATAACACAACACATATTCAGATTTTCTGCAACATCACAGTTTGATAAAAACAGATTCACTAAAAAATTCTAAGAACATCGATAAAATAAAAACTGATTTGCGATATCATTCAACAATCATTCAATTCATTTATTATCCAATTAAAAAAATTATATTAAACCTTCACCGCATTATCATTCAAATGTCTTTTTTCTATAAACACAAATGTCATCGCTAATGAAATTAATCATATCCATCACCATATCATGGACAATTTATTCTTGTTCTCTTTTTTCTCTTCTTCTTTATCCTCCTTCTTCTCTTGTTCTGCCTTTTTTTTTTCATTTCTTCTTTATTTTCTTTCTGTTCTTCATTTTTTTCTCAGGCTCTTCTTCTTTGTCCATTTCTTCTTTCTATTCTTCTTCATTCATTTTCACTGTTTCTTCTTTGTTTTTTCCAACTTCTTTTTCTTTCTCACCCTTATCTTCTTTCTCAACTTCTTCTTCTTCTTCTTTCTCATCCTCGTCTTCTTTCTCAACTTCTTCTTCTTCATCTACTGTTTTTTCAAATTCTTCTTATTTTTTTTCTTTCTCTAATTCATCTGCTGCTTTTTTTTGTTTCTTCTGCAACCTAGTATTTTTTTATTTTTTCTTCTTTCTCTCTCGTTTCTTCTTCTTCATCCCTTTTTTTTTTTTCACTTCTACCACAACAGTGTCCAACTCTTAAATTTTTTTCCTTTTGTCCTTATTTATTTTTTCTTAATCAAGGTCCACATGCACTAATCATATTAGAAAGTTTTAGTAAAATTTACAACTGAAAATTAATTAACTATATCAATTATTAAATGAAGCTAGCTCATTCATATTGTTTCTCATTTTTTAATTCTTTCTTCAGCCTTTTTTCTTTATATAGACAGCAATATCCGACACTTCTTTCTCGAGCATAGCAACACGTTTGTGAAAATCTCCATCGATAGAGGTGTCTACAATAATTTTTGAGATACCTGAACAAGCATCATCACCAATGCGTGTTCTAATAAGATAGCCACTTAAATTTTCGTCATCATCATTGTCTTCTTGTAAAGTAAGGACAGTCAGCCCTTGTAAATCTTTCTTCAATCTATCGAAGAAGTTATTCTTCACTTTGTCCTTACATCTCTTAAGCATAATCATGTAATTCATCTTTATCTCACGGATAGTACAGATAATGTATGAGTGTACATTTTACAAAAAATAATTTAACAATTACATAATAGTTAATATTGCAGTAGTATTGTTACATAATAAGAATAAATTCATACCTCAAGAATTTTTCTTATACTTAAATAGGTCACCTTCGATTATTTTGTCACTTTTTGTAGTGTATCATCTGAGGATGCAGAGAATGAAAAAGGGCCCATCCACTGATTTTTCAAGATGAGAAAAGGTCTCGTAGATCCACATCTATAATCAATACAATAGTAAAAAAATAATTCATAGTCTATGATAAAGTATAAATAAAATAAAAAACTATGATTGATGATAGATATCATGAATTTTCAAGGAAATTCGAATAGAGCATAAGATGCCTTTTGTTTCTTAAGAAATACTTCTCTCTGCTTTTTAAAATCAGTTTTCTTATTTAGATAATCCATGGTCAATTGAAATATATTTTTTTTCATAGACGACTCTCAAAGAAACTCAAAGAATCCACCATTCAAATCAGTTTTTTGTCGACAGCATTTGTCGAATCTTTTGCAAGAAACATGGTGTGTAATAGTCATAGTAAACAATACTTAAACTTCTAATCCCCATTCAACTTATTCCTCTAATCATCTATAATAAGTTGGTCGATGTAATGTTTTTATTTTTCAGCACCTTAAAGAAAAAATGTTATCCATTTTCTAACATCTTTTCAATTTGGGTTCGCTGAGGTATGAAGAGCAGTTCAACCCTATGATTAAACAAAACTCCTTTAAGCCAAAACAAGCAGGTTTATTTCACACAAAATTACATCTCATCAAGCATCTTATCATTCTTAACACGTCGCAACAATAAATTATAGATCATTTGTCCATTAAATTTTGGATATTGGGATATACTTGTCAAGTATCTAAAATAGGACTGGTTAAATTTTTTCCTTAAATTTTGGTCGACAAGAACTTGCTTAAAATCTTGATATGCAACCATCCTTGATCTAACCTATATCTTTGTCGGAAAAGAGCCAACCTCATCCATCAAAATTCAGAGATCATACTACTCCACATAAATATACCCTGAACAAAATGACACGGACAAAGGATCATTATCTCTATCAATACTATTTTCTCCACTATCCTCACTCTCTTCACTATCATCACTATCACTACACTCAACAATATCATCACTAGACTCAATGTTTTTACTAGACTCATCGACATATTTATCTATGTCCTTCATGGTATTCTAATTTGATTCTTACTCTTTCGCTTCAGTTCTTTTTCTTTAAAAGGAATTTTCAACTGCCTCATCATTTCTTTTTGTATTGTAAGAAGGACAATCAGACGTGATAACAATAACGTCTTTAACACTAACTCTAACTTTACCTATTTTCTAACAGAATCTACACCTAAAAACAATTCTGCCATTGTCAATTCATAGACCACAAGTCTACTTATAGAAACAAGTCAACACTTAATGAAAACAACCAAAAAAATTAAGAATTGTCCCACCATTCAATAATGCAGTACACAAAAATAGTAGAACTGAATCAAATTTTTTTAAAAAAATATTCAAATCCAATAGTGTGATTAATGAAAATTTTTCAGTCAAATATGCGGAATCAAAACTCAACTATTTCTATTGAAGCAAACTAATTAGCGATAAAATTTTCATATTTTCACTATTTAGTCAATCGTATTTGAAAAGAATTTTCTATACCTAAAAATTTAACTTAATCTAAGGCATTGTTAATTCACAGACCATAAATCAACTAACACAAATAGGCCAATACTCAGTTCAAACACCCAAAATAACTACTAATTATCCCACCATACAGCGATGCAGTACACAAAAATATCAAAACTAAAGTAAAATTTCTTGTAAAAATTCAAAATCCAACATCGTGATCAATGAAAATTTTTCGTTGAATCTGCAGAATCAAAACTCAACTATTGCTACGAAATCAAACTAATTAGTTATAAAAAAAAATTCACTATTTAATCAATTATATTTGAATTTTTTTTCAATATTAGGATTCACTAAAAAATGAATAATAAATAAAATCGGTGAAATAAACCTACAAATAATCAGAATTTATTTTTTACTTATCATAGTATAAATAACGGAGACTTTTGCGAGAAGAAAATGAAGCGAAAAATAGAGTTTGAGAGTTTTTTCTTGAAGTAGCGGAAAGAAGAGGGGTTTTGGAGAAGAGAGAGAGGCGATTTAGTTAAATATTGAAAGAAATGGAGAGAATTAGGTGTAGTTTGTTATTTAATTCCTCATATTTTAAAAATATTGAAAAGTTCCACTGACCCACATTCAAACTCCACTTTTTTCACCTTTTTGAACCTAATTCTAAAAGTTAAATGAAAAACAACTTTAATGACTATTTGGCAAAATAATGTTTGAAAGTATCATTTTTGCCTATTTTTCTCGAGAAAGTATGTCCAAGAAGATATTAATATTATATAGAGCTAACACATACATTAATTTTCGCAAAAAATACATAAAGCCATAACAGAAAATCCCAACTCTCAAAACATATTACAAAAATCCCACTTTTTCAATTTCTCTCTCGAAAAGTACATATACATTACTTTACTATTTATCTATTTACAGATTTCACTCCTTGGAAGATGCCTACAATAAAGGAGCAACTTTCTATGAGATATCAATTTTTAATTCTCAGTTATATTTGATTCAATCTCTTCTTCAATGGCTTTTTTTTCTAGAAACTCCATTAATAACATTCTTAAATGTAAAATTAAAGGTTAGTAAGATTTTTTTATTCTTAATCAAATCAAGATTTTGACTGAATATATATATATATATATATATACACGCATTTTTACAAGATATGTATGAAAATATAATTTTCACACAGTAGGTATATATCTTATATATATTAGAATATTATATATATACACTATGACACACCAAAAAGAGGTCCCGAGACGTCACACGATGCTCAAGACTACGAGCAGTCTCAAGCTAACCCTGTAAGCCTTGTACTAACACTGGAACTCATATAAAAGCAATTTACACAAGCACAATACTAAAATAATGGATTCTGTTTGAACTAAACTGAGATTAGCTAAACAAAATATCTGAAAATGTTTAAGCTAATAAGTCTGAAAAGCAAATGCTGAAAATCTAAGAGACATATAATAGTCGGACAAACCTCTACTACTAACAATTAGAGAGTTGTTGGGACAGACCCCCAACTAGATCGAACTGAACTAAAAACCACTAATCAAATACTACAAAAGCTAAAAATCTGAATAAATGAGTCATCGAACCATGAGGACTCACCAACTATCGGGATGCAGATAGAGATGCTCGAAATCACTCACGCTGCTAAGACTAAGAACCTCAACCTACATTATTAAATAATGTAGCACATAGACATATATGTGGATCAGTACTTTGAGGATGTACTAAATATGTGGGGGTGAATGCATAAGTAAAAATAATATCTCAATGTTATCAAAACTCATAAAATATGCATGCCAAATGTAATGACTCTCATTGTCTTGAATAACTGAAAGCTGAAAGATCATCAATCATAAATAACGAAGTGTACTGTGTTCATCTCGTGAGTCATCACACTTAGTTCTAAAAGTTGTACTTGTATTCTTTCTTTAAAACTTTTCTATTATTTTTTACTAGTGGGGAGGTTCTTCTAACCGACATACTTTATGTGAGCTATCATAGTGTCCAACGTCTAGCTCCCCTAAGGGAAAAACCTTAGATTGGGGAGAGGTGTCATACTCTTACTAGGGAGTTTAACCTAAGCTAAGTGATCACATCTGTAATTTTCATCCATATAGAAATGAAATTAATTTGAAACTGTACCTATGTTGGCTTGTAGATCTAGGAAAGTAGGATGTGCTAAATCCACACTTGCCGCTCGGTGCTAAATACTACTCCTTTTAATTTGTATGCTTATTCTGTAGGAAATTGACTTTAAATGACATAATGATTCATACTAAAAGCTAATTGTATATCTGCTTGTTTAAAATTGAAATTTAAGCTATAAGTGGCTTTCATATCTTTAGCTAAAGATCAAATCTTTATTCAAAACTGATTATAAACATATCATGGGATGCTTAAAATCATAATTTCTTGGATTAGCAACATCAAAGCTAGGGATTAATAACCCATATTTCATACTCAAGGAATCATCATGAATCATAGTCAATAGCCAAAATCATGGGGGTTTTGCACAATTCTAGTCATAATAATGAAATTCAATTTTCAATATATATAGAACAAGCCAAACATATGGACATGTAAAAATAGAGATTCAATTCATCATTCAAATCCCTTATAATAGAATAATCTTCAAATATTAATCATTGGGTGTAAACCCTAAATTGAAATTCATGTAAATTCATGTAATAACATAATTAAAAGTAAGTTTTGGGCACAAGGATAAAAGAGTTATCCTTGTTCGAAATCCCACATACCTTAATTAATGAACTAGATGAAGAAGCTTGACTTTGAGTTCCTATTTGTTCTCTTGAAGATTGTTTCTTGGAGTTCTTGAATTGGAAAACTTGAAATTTATGTTTTCTTGGAAAAAGAATGGTGGAAATATGAATTTCTTGGGGTTTACGTTTTGAAGATGTAGAGTTTCTTTGAGAGAAAATTGATGAATAATGAGCATATTATTCTCAACAATACTCTTAATTATTTGTTTTCACGATTTGGGGGCTTATAAAAGACCAAATTATCCTTAAAAAATCAACTTCAAAAATTGGGCACTCAATTTTGAACCTCGACGCGATGGGGTGCTTAACACGGTGCCTCACTGAAAAAAAGAAGAGCATGATTTTAACACTTGGTGCGACGCGGTAAAATCACGTTGGTCTACTAGAAAAGTGACGAGCCCCATTTTTTCCATCACCACAACACAATGAAATCACATCACCTTACTGGAAAAGGACGAGTACCATTTTTGGGGTCACCGCGATGCGGCGCTGCTTGTGTTAAGCCACTTCTTTCACTAAAAGTGTCATAACTTCTCACCCCTGGTATCGAATTAAGGAAAAATTTGTATCGTTGGAAAGGTAATTCAATTATCTACCCTTTGGTGGGTCATGAGCTCAAAATTTCATAGTGAAACAAAAAATATACTCATTTGAAATCATCTATGTCAACATACTTCTCCAGAATTCAATTGGTTAGAGGTATTTGATTAGTTTAATAGCTAGGACTTACTTGAAGACGTAATAAACATCAAATTGCCTCATAAAACACTCTAAAATTTATTTCTCATGAGCTTAAAGCTAGGTTCTAATAGCAATATGGATTTTAGGGGTATTATAATATCTCCCCCTTGGGAACATTCATTCTTGAATGAGACTACTTAAGCTAAGGATATTGAGGAACTGTGACTATAAACTGACATGCACCACTGAAGCATGACTAAACTGATTAAGAGAATGACTATATAAAGCTGAAACTTGGAAAGGAAAAGAGATGATCTGAGGAAACTTGTTACCTTAAACTGAATCTGAATTTGCGGCGAAAAGGTGAGGGTACTTGGTCCGCATATATTCTTCTGCTTCCCAAGTGGCTCCCTCAATAGATTGATTCTGCCAAAGAAATTTGACCAAGGAAACTTCTTTGTTCCTTAGTCTATGAATCTGGTGATCAAGGATCTCAGCTGGAATCAAAGGCTATCGTGAACATCTGTGCTTTCTAAGGGTAGTACAACAGCTGGATCACCAATACACTTCCTCAACAAGGACACGTGGAACACGTGGTGAACAGATGACAATTCTGTAAGCAACTCAAGATTATATACCACCTTCCCAATACGGCTTAATATCCTGTAGGGACCAACATAGCGGGGACTAAGCTTCTTCCTTTTGCCAAATCTTTTCACCCTTCCATCGGCGAAACCTTCAAATAAACTAAGTCAACAACTCCAAACTCAAGAACTCTTCTCCTTACATCTTCATAAGATTTTTGGAGAATCTTAGCTATTTTAAACCTTTCTCTAATCAACTGTACTTTTTCCATATCTTTTAATATTACATTTGTACCTATCAATGCGGCCTCACCCGCTTTGAACCAACCGATAGGTAACCTATATCTCCTGCCATAAAGAGCCTCAAACGAGGCCATCTAGATGTTATCATGGTAACTATTATTGTAAGAAAACTCGATTAACGGAAAATGCTCATCCCAACTTCCCTTGAAATCAAGCACATATGCCCTCAACATATCTTTAAGAGTCTGAATGGTCCTCTCTCCCTGAACTTTTGTCTGAGGATGAAAAGTTGAACTAAGATGGACTTGGGTACCAAGACCCTTCTGAAAGGCTTTCCAAAAGTGAGAGGTAAATTGAGTACCTCTATCTGAAAAGATAGACAAAGAAACTCCATGCAATTTGACCAACTCTCTAATATATAGCTTAGCATAATCTTCAGCTGACTAGGACGTATGAAGAAAATGAGTTGATTTGGTCAACCTGTCTACAATAACCCATATCGAATTATGCTGAAGACGTGAACAGGGTAACCTTGTTATAAAATCCATGTTCACTTCTTCCCACTTCTAAGTAGGAATACTGAACTCCTTCCAGGTGCTACAAGGCCTTTGGTGCTCCACCTTAACCTGTTCCAAAATAGAACACTTAGCTACAAACTCCGTAATATCTTTCTTCATACCACTCCACTAATAGACTTCCCACAAATCTTAGTACATCTTAGCGGCACCTGGGTAAATGGAGTAATTCACACCATGTGCTTTCGCCGTAATCCTTTGTCTCAAAATATTAACGCATGGCACACATAATCTACTCTGGTATCTCAACACATCATCTCCCCCTTGGAAGAAAAACTCTACCTTCTGATCTCTGACTGACTCCTTCAACTTAACTAGAATGGGATCCTTATTTTATTTCTCCTTTACCTCGAGAACTAAAGAAGATTCTGCACTACTATGGGCATGAATATTACCCTCAGCCAAATCAACTAAACAAACATCCAATCTAGACAATTGATGAACTTCTCAAACTAGGTCCTTCTTATCACCCTCTACATGAGCAACACTACCTATAGACAGTCTACTAAGGGTGTCTACCACAACATTTGCCTTACCCGGATGATACAAAACACTCATGTCATAATCTTTAAACAATTCTAACCACCTTCTCTGAAAGAGATTCAACTCTCTCTGTATAAACATATACTAAAAACTTTTGTGGTCCTTAAAAACATCAACATGTACCCCATAAAGATAGTGCCTCCAAATTTTTAAAGCAAACACAAAAGCAGCTAATTCAAGATCAAGAGTACGATAGTTCTTTTTGTGAGGCTTAAGCTGTCTAGAGGCATAGGTTATGACCTTACCTCTCTGCATCAAAACACAACCCAAACCAACTCTAGAAGCATCACAATAGACAATGAATCTATCTGTACTATTAGGTAATGCTAAGACTGGGGCTGAAGTTAGTCGAGCCTTCAACTCCTAAAAACTCTTCTCACAAGAATCTGACCACTGAAACTTAACTTTCTTCTGAGTTAATTTAATCATGAGAGATGCAATGGACGAAAAGCCCTTAACAAACCATCTATAATATCCAGCTAAACCCAAGAAACTTTTGATGTCTGATGGAGATATAGGTCTAGGCCAGTTTCTCACTGTTTCAGTCTTTTGAGGATCAACTCTAATGCCGTCATCGGAAATAATATGACCGAGGAAAGTTACTAAACTTAGAAAAAATTCACAATTATTGAATTTGGTGAACAATTGTTGATCTCTAAGATTTTGCAACGCAATTTTAAGATGGTCTGCATGGTCATCCTCACTATGGGAATAGACAAAGATATCATTGATGAAGACTATGACAAACATGTCTAGGTACTATTTGAACACTCGGTTCATCAAGTCCATAAAGGTTGTTGGCCATTTTTTATCCCGAAAGACATGACTAGGAATTCAAAATGACCATAACAGATTTTGAAAGATGTCTTTGGGATGTCACATTCCTTTATTCTAAGCTAATGATAGCTGGATCTAAGGTCTATCTTTGAGAAATAACTTGCACCTTGAAGTTGATCTAATAAGTCATCGATTCTGGGGAGAGGATATTTGTTTTTAACTGTGACTTTATTCATCTGACGATAGTCAATGCACATTTGCAAAGAACCATCTTTCTTTCGCACGATAGGATGGGAGCGTCCCATAGAGAAACACTGGCCATATGAAACCCTTATCTAAGAGGTCCTTGAGTTGCTCTTTCAACTCCTTAAGCTTGGCAGGAGCCATACGATATGGAGGAATAGAGATGGGATGAGTATTAGGAAGTAGATCAATTTCGAATTCTATTTCCCTTTCAGGGGGTACCCCTGGCAACTCTTCAGGAAAAACTTTCGAAAACTCATTTACTACCCGGACTGACTAAACGGTTGGAGCCTCAGACTTAGCATCTTTGTAACGCCCCAAAATCGGGTCCCGAGATGCTACACGGTGCTTAAGGATACAAGTAGCCCCAAGCTAACCCTTTGAGCCTGCTACTTCATATACTTACTTACTTAGAGGTAGAATGCATGAATCTTAACCTATCAATGTCGAATGATAGAACATATTAATGAAACACTTGGTCTTGAACAATTAGAAACTCAAAGAAAACCTCAAAATACCAATAATCTAACGACTAGTCTGACAAACCTCTACTACTCCAAACTAGAGAACCATTGGGATAGGTCCCCAACTGACTTATACTCTATTGATAAGGAATAAACAACTACTAAATAAATTTAAAGCTTGAGAATAAACGGTCCTCGAAATATGAGGACTCACCACTGCTGATATGTAGATAGAAGTACTCGAAAGGGGTCACTGGCGAGGCTGAGACTGAGCAACTGAACCTACATTACAAGAATATATAGCATACAGACAAAACATGTGGGTCAGTACTTTGGGAATGTACTGAGCATATGGGGGAGTGTGCAATCAAAATAATCAATATCATAAGCTTTTATAAATAAAAGTTGCATGGTGTAAAACGTACTTACATAGCTTGAAATAATTATGTA
Organism: Capsicum pubescens; assembly: GCA_030864215.1. NCBI lineage: Eukaryota > Viridiplantae > Streptophyta > Magnoliopsida > Solanales > Solanaceae > Capsicum > Capsicum pubescens. The sequence continues at coordinate 71,929,060 of CM061541.1, read as the reverse complement.
ACACAAGACTCATAATCATTATGCTTTTTCTTGAAATCTCAAAATATCACGACACTTGAAATTAGTAGAACCATAGCTTTCAAAACGCTTACACTTTCAAAACTTTGTAACTTTAAGACTAAAACTTCTTTGAAACTTGGAAAAAAACTTTGGGACTTAGAGTACTTTAGAAACTTAGGGAGTTTCTCTTAACCGACACAAACCATGTGAGCTACATGGAGTCCAACGTATTACCCAGGTTGGGGAGAGTTGTTCTATCCTTGCCATCAGAAAGAACCATAACTTTAGTGATCACTGTCTTAACCCACTTGGGGTATATAAAGAACCTACGGGGGCACGTAGTTCTGGGACATGAGACCTTGGAATCAAGTCCAACTCGGTGCTAAATACTACTCCCTTACTTAGCTCAGAAATTTAGAAAATCAACCTTTAAACATTTCAATAATATGATATGGGAGCCAAAATACATCCCCTTTGCTACAAACTCAAGAATGTGGATTTCTGTCTTAATTTATAATCAAACTCACTTCTAGAATTTCTTCAATAGTCATTAATATATCATTCTCAAAACTCATGCTTTAACCAATGGTTCAATTCACAAACAATAAGGCTTGAAATTCTCAAAACATGACATAGACATAGGATTATGCAACTTAAACCATAAAATGATAATTTATAACATTAATATGTAGAATAATATAACAACTCAAAACTTGGACAAGGTATAGTCTCATAAACTCAAAAGATAATAACATGAAAGGAATTTTTTCCATGAATTTACGAAATACTTTAAGAAAATATATAATTTTAGGGCACAAGAACAAAAGGGTGTTCTTGTTCATAACCACATACCTTCAAACATTGATCTTTGCATGACTTTTCGAATCTCGGAATCCTAATCACGAACTATTGGGTATATCTTGTAGCCCTTTCGACGGGGATTTCAAATACGAAAGAATTATTGAATTCTCACGGTTGAATCTCTAGATAACTGGGTTTTTGTGTTGAAACACTAATGAGAGTTTGTGAGAGAAGTGGATAAAAATATCAATAATATGGTGTTTGGGGCTTTTGATTTCATGTTTAAGAGGTAGAGGGATTGGAAAATACCATTTCTACCCTTAATGAGACGGACTAAATTGCTGAATTTCCTAGATACGCGCAGCAAAGCATGCGTCGCATGCTCTATCCCACTGGACTGGAGCATGTGCCGCATGCTCTATTGCATTTTCCAAGGATGTGATACACCATGCGACGCACGCAAATCGCATGGTGCTACTGTTGTGAAAACCAAACACACCCTAAACGATGTCCAAAAATTTTGAAACTCCCCCAAGATGCCCTATAGACATGCCCCATCGCAATGCAATAAAAATTTTAAGAAATGAAGGTCGATAAGGTCACGAAATAAATCGACAAATATTGAGGCCTCAAAATAAACTAAGTGTTAGAACACTTAGAAAAATTGTAAGTCTTAAGCTTTTCTTGACTTTCTTTCGGGGTTCTAACACAGAATCTTTATGGGGTCTTACAGTCTTTGACACGAACTAATTGATAGATGCACCCTTTTGATAACAACTTTTTGGATTTAAGATAGGATATGAAATGACTTTTTAGAGATACTGAATTACCCTCCAGCTCAAAGACTAGCTCATCAGGAAACTGAAACTTCACCACTCGGGTGCGACAATTAATAGATGCATAACAGGAATTGAGCCAATCCATGCCCAGAATAAGGTAAAAGTAAACTATGTCTAATTCTATCAAATCTGCTAACGTGATCCTATAAAGGAAAGTGATAAGATACTTTCTATAGATCTATTTGGAAATAACTAACTCACCTACTAGGGTAAAAATGGAGATGGGCTTGAAAGCTTTTCAGGATCTATTTCAAAATTTACCACAACCAATGGAGTCACATAAAAGAAATTTGACCCAGGGTCTAACAACACATAAACATTAAAATGAAAGACAAGAAGCATACCAGTAACAACATCTGGTAAACTCTCATGCTCCTGGAAGGATGGTAAATCATAGAACCAATTCGGGCGCTGACCGCTACTAGTACTAGATGATGCGCCCTAACTAGGGGCTGGACGACCTATAGGAGCTGGTGCACTAGTAGGCTAAGTCTGTGCACGAGCATCCCTATTTCTTTAATTAGCATACGGGCACTCTTTGATTTTGTGACCCAACTTACCACATCTAAAATAACCTTTCTACCCTAATAAACACTCACCAAGATGATTTTTACCACATCTAGCACATGCAGGATAACTGGGCATTCCACCCACACTATTTTGAGGCCTGGAAATAGAAGTCTTACCCTATAACTCCTGCTTGGTTTTGGGTGCGGTAGCACTGGCTGAAGATAGCACCGACAAAAACGGGCGACTCAAAAACTGTGATCGATTCCCCCATAAAAATCTTGATTGTCCATACTCAAATTGCCTAGTTCTAGCTTTCTTATTTCCTCTATCTCTTCCCATCAACTTTTCTGCCTTAATCTATTAGGCATGAGTCATCAATCTAGAAAGATCCATATCTCCAATAATCATGGTAGTCCTATAATTCTTAACTACCAATCCAGACATTCCAGTAATAAACTTACTAATACTAGATCTAGTATCAGATATAAACTCAGGAGCATACTTGGACAACTGGTTGAACTTAAGGCAGTACTCCTTCACTGTCATTGAGCCCTGCCTCAGGTTTATGAACTCCTCAATCTTTGCTTTTCGCAACTCACGTAGAAAGAACATGTATAGAAATGCATCTTGAAACACCTACCAACTCATAGGAACTGCATTCTCACCCCTACCTTTCTTCTACATTACAACCCAATCATAAGCAACATCCTTCAGCCTGTAATATGCTAATTCTACATTCTCCTCTTCAGTAACATGCATAACTTAGGTGAAATTTTTCACCTCATCAAGACATAATTGTGGTTATTCACTTACCTTTGACCCAAAGAAATCGGGCAAATTCATCCTCATGAAGTCACGAAGTCTGGCTGCAGCTAAATTATCCTCTTGCTGGTGCGGGACTGCAGCCTGATTGTTGGACTGAACATTAGCAGTGATGACTTGGGCCAATTTCTTGAAGGTAGCCCAAAATTTTGCATGAGACACATTCTCATTTAGAGAACCAGCAGGCTGGTGATAGCGCACACACAAGTGTGCGTGGTCTTATCAAGTAGTAAAGTGGCTTCAAGAAAGTCAAGTTATTGATCCCACAGGGACTTGTGTTAAACAATTATCCAATTCTAGTTTAAGGATTGAGAAAAAGTAAACAAGAAGGTTTTAGAGTTCTAAACTAAAAAGAAACTAACTAATGTAGTAAAGTAATGACTTAGGACAATCAATGGATAGAAGTCCGGGGTTAAGTCTTACGAACAATCATACTGCATTATTGAACCTCATTCGTTAAATTGTATATCCTGGTTGTTGAATCATAGGGTTAATCGCATGATTATGGTTTCCCAACCTCTAATCCTTTACCTAAGTTGAACCTTACAACTACATCATTGAGCGGGGATGTAATAGTCTACCAAAGTTCTTTAAGCTATCATCCGACGTGTGAATCATGTAAGGTATCTAAGTACATCCCTGTCCTAGATACTAATTTGAATTCCGTATTTCATAAATAAACACAAACCATACTTTTCTTATTCCCATGTTCTATTGCCCTATTCCCTCTCCCGAATTCACAAGGTTGATAATTGATGTATTCTAAGGGTTGTGAATCCTTAAAATAGTTATAATAAGAATAAATAAACAATCAATAATGATAAAAAAAATAAAATAAACTTAATTCAAAAAAAAAGTATTCATGATCTTGTCCTTAACCCCAGATAGGGAGTTTATCCCTCAATGGAAATATTCATCATCCAATCCCTTGGATTGATGATACAAACCATAAAGAAAACTAAATTAAAGAATGAAAAAACTAAAAAGAAGTTGTGGTATCCTCCAATATCTTCCAAGGACGTAAAAAAGTGATTAAAAATGTTTACAAAGAAGTACTTATAGCAATAGGGTAAGCCCAAGCCGTGTTGGCCAATGAATCAACATGCAGTCCAGGGGTGAAATGGAGCATGCGATACATGTTGTATTCCATATGAATGGAGCATGCGACGCATGTATATCGCACTTAAAAGCTTTTTTAAGTCCCTTATGAGTGTTTTGGTGTGTATCATGCACAAATATACTCATCCAAGACATTTCAAGTGTCCAAATTTGTGTCACGTTGTGTATTGTGCTTCGTGATCCATTCCAAGCCTTTTTGAGTTATTTTCACTTGATTTGAATCTTTTATATACTTCATATATCATCATAATCCATTCAAAAAGCATACTATAGCATTAAAAGAAACAATTTAGATCTCAAAATAACACAACATCCAATACGGAGAACTAGAAACATGAGCTAAGCATAGGCTTCATTCACTTTGATTTCTAACTTATTGTTTTGACTCTTTTCTTGATCCAATTGACCCTTGAACAGTAACAACAAGTTTCTTCACATATAAATACACAATAAAATCTTAGGAACTCATTAAAAATGTTAGAACCTAATATGATAGACTAGACAAACACCTAGCTCAAACTAGTCACACTAGTTTTCTCGATTGACTTCTAAATAACCAATTTGAATCAAAACTTGTGTGGAAACACTATTAAACATTGTAAACACATACATGGACACTTAGATGCACATTTATATAATTATCACCATATTAAGAACATGAATCATGCTCAAAACAAAGCTAAAAAGGCTAGAATAGCAACACAAAAAAGCATAAATTCACCCAACATCACCACCCCACACTTACAGCCTTGTTTGTCCTCAAACAATTCTTAACTATAAGCATCATGAACTGAAGAGACTCCACACTTTTCCTACATGCAAGAAACTCAAGCTAGTACTACAATGACTATATGTAATGCAAGTTTAAAACATAACGCAACTCCAAAATATCTTAGCCTCAAGAATTGACTCAATACATGGCAACCTCATGCATATTTCTCAATATAAGACGTCATACAAATCACCCACATTCATCAAACATGTGCCCTCTAAACAAGACAGTTACCCATAAACACTCACAATAATGTAATTATCATAATGGGTGTACAAATCAAGCTACGCTCACTCTCACAAAGAATTCACAAATTACACATAATAAACCATAGGCTTTCCCTTAGTGTCATACTCCACTAATATTAGAATATAAAATTTAGGATCAAATATGTCTTTTCCAGGTTGTAATGTAGGCTAAGGGACAGGTAGGAACTATTTTGGCCAAGAATAGAGACTATCTTTCCTAAGCACTTTAATACACTACAACATACATTTAAAACCAATTTCCAATGACCAAATTACAACATTTTTTGACTTCCCCATTCTGTTGTTTTTGCCCCATCTCTTTTAAGCATTTTCACAAACACATGGTGGGCATATTGTTTATTCCTTCAAGATTCAATTTTTCTCTTTTTTCACAATCATGGTAATATTTTTAGCATAAATTACATCACACCCATCCACCACAAATTAATTATAAACATCAATAACTATTACCTTGGGGCATCAATTTCACCTTTTTTCTCTTATTTTTCAAACTCCTTACTCAACTAATTTTTCATTGAAGCACTTAGGAGCTTAATTGGATCAAATTATACTCTATCAAAGAAGGGATTAGGCTACTTATGAGGTTGCCAAAGAAAAAGCTAAAGTCTTAATGGGGGTTAACTAGGGTAATACACAAGGGTAGGACAAATAAAAGGTATTAAAGAAGGCTATCAAAGAAATGCCTACATCATCTCCTAAACCCACATTCTTTATTTTGCTTTACACACACACCGGGCAAGTTCTAGACATCATATGTAACAAAGAATATACAAAAACCTCACACACACATGGCACATACTCAACTCACTAGGATCATCATAGACTTCTCACCTAACAATAGCATGAATTCAAAATTGAGCCAACAAATACAAGAGTCACAAAATGAGCCTAGGAGTCTATAAAGTAGAAATTCACTAAAAACACTTGCACCATGTAATCCAAAATAGCACCAACAAGAATATCTTACACAAAAAAATTAAATTGAGTCAAAATTTGGGAATTTTCCCATCCCACACTTAAAAATCTACTATGTTTCCAAAGTGAATTTAAAGGTAAGATACAGAAATACTCCCTGAGGCCTCTAGGCCTAGCTAGTAGCATCTTTCACATAAAAAGGATCTGGGGGACCCCACACTCAGTTTTTGCCATGATCTTAGCTCAGGTTTCCAGTACTCAGCCTTCCCATCAACCTGTGACTCAACCAAAAATAAAAACAACGTGAAATAAAAACAAAAAAAAATAAAGAGAAAACATACCTTATCTTGGGTTGCCTCTATGGAAGCGCCTAATTTAGTGTCGCGACACGACCTACATCAACTTTTTCCTCCACCTCGAGGATATGAATTTCACCCCCAATTTCACATCCATCTTTTAGAGTCTCTTATTGAGTGGTGGTACAAAGATTAAGGAACCAAGTAATAGAATGTACATGGTAAACCACTCGGCCTTGAAGTGAGGTTTTTTTTTATGTTTCTTATCTGGTGTAAAATTAAGAATATAGAATTCTTGTTCCTCATCTTCACACTCTTCCACTATTTCAGATGATTCCAGAGATAAGACATCATACATCTGTAATATAGAAAAGTGCTTTGAGTGAGACCTTACCAATCCTACTTTAAAATTTACACTATCTTCCACACTCTCACTTTTATTCACCTTTTTAATTTTGGTCTCAAAAGAGAGATGACAACTGAATGGCTATGATTCTTGTGGTGATGGTTGTATCTCCTCAACCTGTTCAACAACTTTAGTTTTTGAGTACTCATGCTTCCTCAAATTATCAGCAACTTTGTCTGCAACCGGTTGGGGAGTTAACTCTGCATCTACCTCCTTATTTATCTTTGGAAGTTCTCCATTGAGATCTGTACCATTGCTCAAAGTGCTTGAAATTATTTGTTTATTGTCACTTTGCAAATCATATTGAGGTCTGGTATTATGTACCTATTGTACTTTCCCTATCTGCATCTCCATGTTCTTTATAAAAATCTGCTGACTCTCTAGAATGGCCCCATTACTCTTTATATCTGCTAAATTTGCTAACAATAGTGCTTAATCATCTAGAAGTTGTTTCATCATCTCTTCTAAATTGCTAGTTTGAATCGGGGCCTGGTAATTTTGAACCTGCGGCTACTGATTATAGGGGTTTATATAGTATTTCCTTTGATCATAGCCCACAAACATTACTGAATTAGGGTTGACCGCATACATATCTTCAGAATGACCACTATTGCCACAAACCATACACCAATAAGAATCACCATCACTCGACAACCATCTATCCCAGGCCGCCATGTCAAGAAGTGTGATTACAGAAAGTAAAAAGGATATAAAAAGGAACAAAACTAATAAACTATATACAACTCAATATGGATAAACTCAAAACAAGATAATTGCCTAATTACAAGTCCCCAGCAATGACACCAATAATTTGACAGCGCCCAAGTGCACATGCAAGTGTATGTGATCTTATCATGTAGTAAAGTGGCCTCAAGAAAGTTGAGTTATCGATCCCATAGGGACTTGTGTTAAACAACTATCCAATACTGGTTTAACGATTGAAAAAAACTAAACAAGAAGGTTTTAGAGTTGTAAACTAAAAAGAAAATAACTAATGTAGTAAAGTAATGACTTAGGACAATCAATGGATAGAAGCCCAAGGTCAAGGCTTACGAACAATCATACTACGTTATTGAACTTCATTTGTTAAATTTCTTATCATGGTTGTTGATTCGTAGTGTTAATCACATGATTATGATTTCCCAACCTCTAATCCTTTACCTAAATTGAACCTTACAACTACATCGTTGAGCGGGGATATAATAGTCCACATAAATTCTTTAAGCTATCATCCAACATATGAATCAAGTAAGGCATCTAAGCACATCCCTGTCCTTGATACTAATTTGAATTCCTTATTTCATAAAGAAACACAAACCATACTTTACTTATTCCCATGTTCTATCACCCTATTCCCTCTCCCGAGTTCACAAGGTTGACAATTGATGTATTCTAAGAGTCGCTAATTCTTAAAATAGTTATAAAAGGAATAAATAAGCAACCAATAATGATAACAAAATCAAACAGAATTAATTCAAACAAAAGTATTCATGATCTTGGCCTTAACCCCGGAAAGGGAGTTTAGCCCTCAATGGAAATATTCATAATCCAATCCCTTAGATTGATGATACAAACCATAAAGAAAACTAAATTAAAGAATGATAAAACCTAAAAAGAAGTTGTGGTATTCTCCAATATGTTAAAAGGACGTCCAAAAGTAATTAAAAATGTTTACAAAGTTGTACTTATAGAAATAGGGTAAGCACAAGCCGTGTTGGCCAAGGAATCAACATACAGTCGAAGGGTGAAATAGAGCATGCGATGCATGTTGTATTCCATAGGAATAGAGCATGCGACACTTGCATATCGCATATAAAAATTGTTCTGGGTCCCTTCCGAGTGTTTTGGTGTGTATTATGATCCAAGATAATTTCCCATGGGACCTCACCCACCCCAGATATTTCAATTATCCAAATTTGTGTCAAGTTGCATATTGTGCTTCCGTGATCCATTCTAAGTCTTTTTGAGTTTTCCCACTTTATTTGAAGCTTGTTTATCCTTCATATATCATCATAATCCATCTAAAAGAATCCTATAGCATTAAACACAACAATTTAGAGCTCAAAACAACACAACATCCAAGATGGAGAACTACAAACACGAGCAAAGCATAGGCTTCATTTACTTTGATTTCTAATTTATTGTTTTGACTCTTGTCTTGATCCAATTGACTCTTGAACATTACTAATAAGTTTTTACACATATAAATATACACAATAACAACCTTAGTAACTCATTAAACATGTTAGAACCCAATACGATAGACTAGACAAACACTTAGCTCACGCTAGTCACACTAGTTTTCTCGGTTGACTTCTAAATGTTCAATTGAATCAAAACATGTGTGGAAACACTATTAAACATTGTAAACACATACATGGAAACTTAGATGCACATTTATTTCATTATGACCATATTAAGAACATGACTCATCCTCAAAACAAGGCTAAAAAGGCTAGAATAGTAATGCTAAAATATATAAATTCACCCAACATCAGTAGGGGTGGCTGGTTATCATTCTTGCGGGCATTGGCTTTGCAAAGATACATATTCTTCTATAAAAGAGCATGAGTTAAAAGTAGATAGAGTTAATTGTAAGCACGCTGGGTTATGAAAGAAAAGGGATAATTTCCTAAAACATCCCGTAGCCTCTTGATCATAAATGTGGCGCGTTTCACACCATGATCAAGACTTTATGCAACGTGGCTTGTTTGACTCACTAGGACTCTCTAAACCTTAGGATTTGATATCAAGTTTGTAATACCCCAAAAATGGTTCCCAAGACGTCACACAGTGCTCCAGACTAAGAATAGTCTAAAGCTAACCCTGTAAGCTTTGTACTAACACTGGAACTCATATCAAAGCAATTTACACAAGCACAATATTGAAATATTGGATTCTGTTTGAACTAAACTGAGACTAGCTGAACAAAATATCTGAAAACATTTGAGCTAATAAATCTGAACAGCAAATGTTAAAAATCTGAGACACATCTAATAGTCGGACAAGCCTCTACTACTAACAACTAGAGAGCCGTTGGGACAGACCTCGAACTGGCTCGAGCTGAACTGAAAAAAACTAATCACATACTACGAAAGCTAAAAATTTGAATAAATAGGTCCTCTAACCATGAGGACTCACCAACTATCGGGATGTAGGTAGAAATACCTGAAATCACTCACGTTACTGAGACTGAGCACCTGAACCTATAATATTAAATAATATATCACATAGACATATATGTGGATCAGTACTTTTAGGATGTACTAAGCATGTGGGGGGTGAATGCATGAGTAAAAATAAATTCTCAATGTTATCAAAACTCATAAAATATGCATGCTAAATGTAATGCCTCATATTGGCTTGAATAACTAAAAGCTGAAAGATCATCAAACATAAGTAACAAAGTATAATGTGTAAATCTTGTGAGCCATCACACTTAGTTCTAAAAGTTGTACTTGTATTCTATCTTTAACACTTTTCTATTATTTGTTTCTAGTAGGGAGGTTCTTCTAAACGACATACACTATGTGAGCTATCATAGTGTCCAATGTCTAGTTCCCCTAAGGAAAAAACCTCACATTGGGGAGAGGTGTCATACTATTTCCAGGTATTATAGCCTAAACTAAGTAATCACATCTGTAACTTTCATCCATAAAGAAATGGAATTAATCTAAAATTTTACCTATGTTGGCTCGTAGTTCTAGAAAAATTGGATGGGCTAAACCTACACTCCCCTCTCGTTGCTAAATACTACTTCTTTAATCGGTGTGCTCATTCTGTAGGAAACCCACTTTAAATCACATAATGATTCATACTGAAAGCTAATTGTACATTTGTTTGTTTAAAACTAAAACTTAAGCTATAAGTGGATTCCATATCTTTAGCTAAAGATCAAAAGATCAAAAGATCAAATCTTTATTCAAAGCTGATTATAAATATATCATGGGATGCTTAAAAGCATAATTTCTTGGATTATCAATATTAAAGATAGAGCTTAATAACCCATATTTTAAACTCAAGACAAATCATCATGAATCATAGTCAATAGCCAAAATCATGGGATTTTTGCACAATTCTAGTCATAATAATGAAATTTAATTCTCAATATATGTAGAACAAGCCAAACATATGAACCTATAAAAATAGAGATGCAATTCATCATTCAAATCCCTTAAAATAGCATAATTTTCAAAGGTATAAACCCTAAATAGAAATTCATGCATATTCATGTAAAAACAAAATTAAAACCAAGTTTTGGGCACAAAGATGAAAGAATTATCCCTGTTCAAAACTCCACATACCTTAATTGATGAACTAGATGAAGAAGTTTGACTTTGAGTTCCTATTTTTGCTCTTTAAGATTGTTTATTGGAGTTCTTGAATTGGAAATCTTGAAATTTGGGCTTTCTTGGAAAAAGAATGGTGAAAATTTGGATTTCTTCGGGTTTAAGTTTTGAAGCTCTAGGGTTTCTTTAAGAGAAAATTGATGAATAATGAGCATATTATGCTCAACAATACTCTTAATCATTTGTTTTCATGATTTTGGGGGGGGGGGTTGAAAAAAGACCAAATTATCCTTAAAAAATGAACTTCGTAAATAGGGCACCCGATTTTGCACCTCGGCGCGATGCGGTGCTTATCGCAGTACCTCACTGAAAAAAGCACGAGCGTGATTTTGATACTTAGTGCGATGCGGTGAAATCGCATTGGGCTACTGGAAAAGGGATGAGCCCCATTTTGTTCATCACCGCAACGCAATGAAATCGTGTCACCTCACTGGAAAAGGACGAGTACAATTTTCGGGGTCACCGCGACACGGTTCTGCTTGTGTTTAGCCACTGCTTTTACTAAAAGTGCCATAACTTCTCACCCGGGTATCAGATTAAGGCAAAATTGATATCATTGGAAAGCTAGTTCAATTATCTACCCTTTAGTTGGTCATGAGCTCAAACTTTCTTAGTTAAACAAAGAATATATCTACCCTTTAGTTGTCCATGAGCTCAAAATTTCTTAGTTAAACAAAAAATATACTCGTTTGAAGTCAGCTATGGCAACAAACTTCTCCAGAATTCAATCGATAAAAGGTATTTGATTCATCGAATGGCTAGGAGTGACTTGAGGACTTAATATACATCAAATTTCTTCATAAAACACACTAAAATTTATTTCTCATGAGCATGAAGCAAGGTTCTAATAGCGATTTGGATTTTCGGGGTATTACACACACACATATTTTTAAAAGATATGTATAAAAAAAAATTCACACAACAGGTATATATATATATATATTATATATATATTATATATATATATATATATATATATATATTGTTGTGTATAAACTAAATTGTTGAAATATAGAAATTGCTGTGTATATTTACTGAATTGTTGGGATAAAGAAATTGTTGTGTATATGAACAAAAAATTTTAGGGTAAACAATATACAAAACACTTTGCTATGTATAAATTTACATATACGTAGAAAATACTTTCATCATTAATTAGCAATAATACAAAGTGAACACATGTATATGTCTACATATACATAGAATTTATGAATATATATACATATATATTATAAGGAAGGTTAACTACAAATTTTTTGTCGAAATGAACACATGGTAACATACGTGAATGAACAACAAATTCATATAGAATATACATTAGCAATCACAAATTCAACAAAAAATCATATATACATAACTAAATATTATAATAAACATAAGTTTTACAAACAATTATTTTGTGAGCTCAATTGTATGTTAAATTTTGATGATGAACATTAATTTAATAATAACATTTTGTAGTTGGACAAATGCATAACAGATATGTATATAAATACATATTAACACCAGTTTCAATAGTATATTATGTTGACGGTACTATACTTTGGTTATACATTGAATACACTTATTAACGCAACAGTATGACCTAAATTATTTCACATATTTTCACTTCAAGACAACAATAGCTTGAGGACAAGGAATCTTGTCTTTTTGAAACCTCCCACAAATGCACGATCCACTTTCGAGATCGACGGTGTATCTTCTTCCAGAATCATAAACTGAGTAGATATCGGTTGAAGAAGCCTTGACCTGAATAAAAAAAGATTCAGTTTTTTTGTAACTAGATGCTTCCAACGTTCAATTACAATCCTCATTGTAATATTGGAGGACATAGCTGAAATAGACAATCATAATATGATTAGTAGTAATAACAATTTATATTTTTTTTTATTTTAGGTGTTACAAATCGATTATATAGAGAAAAATATTCATATACAACATAAAATATAAAATATACAATACAACTCAATAAAGTATATATGTTTCTGCCTATTAGTCAATTTGTGAATGCAAACATCACAATACCAAAATGTTATTCTACACATATATAAAACACAATGAATGTATATGTGAATAATAGACAACATTGTTATGAATACAACATAAACTTGTTTTCCTGAAATTTACTAATTTAGGACATAAATTAATCCAATTCGAAAAAAATAGAAAATTTCATGTGCTCAACATGAAAACAATCTCCGCAAAACAAAATTTGATGTCATTCTAATATTCACGCAAATTTAAGTAAACAAATTTAGTAACAGAACTAAATATAATACCTCTTTTTGCTCGAAAAAACTGTTTCCGTTAAAAACAATATCTCTTTTATGTCTAAAAAATTGACGAAATTAACCTAAGAAAATGTCATCGATCCCGCGATAACAATACCTAAAAGAATATAAAAAAAAAATACCTCTTTCTGTTTTGATTCCCCATTGACCAGAGTGCCTCAAAAGAATAGCAATATTCATCATCTTGAATTCCAATTAATTTTTTTCTTCAAAATGATCGACAAATAGGTGCTTGATTTATTTTTATTTTGTGTTTTTTGTCTGATTTTGTTTTAGTATATTTGTATAATTAAAAAATTTAAATTTAAATAGTTGTTACATAATTTAAGGGATGCAGTAATCCACTTAATTAATTGGCTGCAAAAATTACATCCTTAAAGGAAGGAAATCAGTTATTTCTATTTTGAATGGCAGTAACAAATTTACATATACACAGGATGCAATGTATATGTCGGTTATCTTATGTATATTAATCGAGAGAGAGAGTAAAGTAATTAAAAAAAATGGGAGAGAGTGTAATTACTTCTAAAAGGGTTGACATTTATGTTATTTACTAGTTTAGGTGTACGCACCTTGCACGTGTATCCCACTTTAATGAATTCAAATATTACACTAAATAGGATATTTATTTAAATAATAAAGATGAATATAATAATTAAATTTAATATCTTTTGAGTATGTAAAGATTGAAGAGTTTATTTATTAAACCTAACCTTTACCAAAAATATTTTAAAAAGTTGATCGACATCATCTACCATCTGTAAATTGCAACAAAATAATACAATGATAGAGACATCAAAATAATACAATTAAATCAAATCATTACACACAAAAAAAAATTAAAGTCGTCCGACACTCATCTACCCACCTATAAACAATAACAAAATAATAAGATAATAGAGATATCAAAATAATGCAACTAAACCTAACATTTACATAAAAAAATCCTAAAAGCCGACGAACATTTATCTATCACCTGTAAACTACAACAAAATAATACGATAAAAGTGATATCAAAATAATACAATTAAACTTAAATTTTACCCAAAAAATTTCTCAAAGCCGATTGAGATTCATCTACGAACTGTAAATTACCACAAAATAACAAACTAATAGAGATATTACGATAATATAATTAAACTTAACCTTTAACTAAAAAAAAATTCAAAGCCGACCCACATTCATCTAGAAGCTGTAAATTAAAATAAAACAATAAGATAATAAAGATATTAAAAAAATACAATTAAACCTAACCTTTAGACAAGAAATTCTTCAAAGCCAACCGAATCAAGCATCCACCAATCTTGACTTGCAATCGAATCAAGTTAGATGAGCGTCAATCATATTCTCCCAATAGATAAACCGATTTGTTCTCTAGTTTAACGTGCATCTCAATATTTATAGAAGTATTTTCTTAATAGAGTCCTATTTTAGGAGTATTTTTCTAATTAAATAGTAGAAAGGAAAATACTAATTCATTCTCCTACCATATATTTTAGGAGTCCCATATATTTTAGGAAGAATAATAAAAAGGAAAATTTTAATTAATTCTCCTACCATATATTTTAGGAGTCCCATATATTTTAAGAAGTCTAGGTAATATAATAAAAAAAAATTAAATAATAAATTAAGAAATTTAGTGAAAAAACAGTTTTATCTAAAGGAGAGTCTTTTAATGAAAGGAAAAAGTACAAATTACTTTTCTAATGGTCTTCACACTTTTAATATATTATAGATTATACATATTTTTTTCCTACTGCATCCTACCAAACAACCTCTTAAGCTTAAAGTACTATTCAAAAAAATTAAACATTTTACATCTCCATCACCAAAATAATCGTTAATTCTCTCTTCGTATTATAAAATTTTCCATGATCCTAAACATTTTACATCTCCATCACCAAAATGATTGTTAATTCTCTCTTTCATATTATAAATTTTTCCATGATCCTTCAAAAACAATATGAATATTTCCAACCTGTCAGTTTATCGTTGTTTGGAAAAAAGAGATATTAGATAATGTAGGTGGTTCTATATGCTTGAATTTAGAGTAAAAGTATCCGGTGCTTTCTGAATTTTGATTAAATTTGCTATAATATACTCTAATTTTATCAAGTTTCTACTACTCTTCTGAATTAAATTTTAGCATATTTTGGTCATATTTTTTAGTTGATGTGATAGTTTTTGTCAATCTTTTTAACTGACGTGACATCTTTGACCTGAGCTTCATTTTATATAATAAAACTGTCATATCGGCACAAAAGAGAGACATAAATAAGTTAAAATTGAGTTAAAAAAGGTAATAGGACTCCTGAAAAATTAAAGTATGTCATAGCAGTTTTAATAATAATTCAAAAGAGTACTGAATACTTGTCTCTTAAATTTATTTACATGGATTCATATAAGCTGCCCCCTAAGTATGTTCAAGTTCTCTCTCCATATACGTCCGACCCTCAATCCATCAGTGGGGAGGTATGCGATAGTCCTCAATCCCTCGCTGAGGGAAGGAAATGATTCGGCCGCCTTACATCGCACTCGTACCCCAATGAACTTTATTATATGGAATTTTTGCGGGTTTGGAAGGCCAGACTTTAGACGAAACTTTAGGGAGCTTTTGGACTTTCACAGGCCTACCATGGTCGTCCTTACTGAACTTATCGGGAAGATGACCAACAACTTCCTCATGAGTTTTACTTTTCAAATATTATCGCAGCCCCTGGAACAGGTCGAGCAGGTGGAATTGCCATAATATGGCATGATGATATTCTCAATGTATCGATTGTGGGGCTTACACCCCAAGAGATTCACTGCAGAATCCAGGTAATGCCTTCTAATTCCGAATGGTTATTCTCTTCCGTTTATACAAGCAATACTCTATCTGATAGACTTTTGTTGTGGAGTAATTTACAATGGGTAGCAGACTCTAATAAAGGACCTTGGTTAATAGGTGGTGATTTTAATGAAGTTTTATTTAATTTCAAAAAGTTTGGGGGGAATACTCCATATATAGGAAGAACCAGTAGGTGTATGGACCGCCTGAATTACTGTAAAATGCTAGATTTAGGATACTAGGGAAGTAAATATACATGGAAAAATAAACGTAGAAGGGGAAATCCAATTTTAGAACGTTTAGATAGATTGGTTTGTAACTGTGAATGGCTATAGCTATTCCCTCAAGCATCTGTATTCCACCTTCCTAGGGTCCAATTGGATCATAGCCCTCTTCTCCTTAAATTAAATCCTCCCAACCACATCCCAAATAAACCCTTTCGGCTGGAAACCATTTGGACTTCTCACTCCGATTTTCAAGCTGTGGTATCGGGGGCTTGGGAATCCTCGAGAAATGTTTTCCTTCCGGCCCTAGATCTCTTTACTAAAAATATCTATATTTGGAACAAGCATGATTTCAGTAATATTTTTGCAAAGAAAAGAAGGATCTTAGTGCGTCTGGAGGGCCTCCGGAGATCCCCTTATTACCCAACCTGTACCTTCCTTCATACTTTAGAGGGCTCTCTCCAAATGGACTATCAACGTATTCTTATCATGAAGGAGGACTTTTTGAAATTAAAATCGAGAATATTATGGTTAAATAACAGTGATGCAAACACCAAGTTTTTACATATGTCAACTCTCTAAAGAAGAAGAAGGAACCATATCACTAGCTTAAGAGATAACATAGGTAACTGGTTGACTGATGAAAACCTTATCCAAAACCATATTGTAGACTTCTACAAATCACTGTATTTAGCTGACCTCAACACCTCTACTTGGCCACACATTGAGGCTACGACTGCTGCTATTCCTCCCAGTAGGTCTCGGGCATTAGTAACCCTTTTACTCCGTAAAGAAGTAGTTGACGCTATCTATTCTTTTAAACCTTACAAAGCACCGGGCCCGGATGGGATTCACCCCTTCATCTATTAGAAATTCCTACATCTGGTGGGAGATTCTGTGTTTAACTTTTGCAAACAAATTTTCTCGAATTACTACATCCCATACACAATTAGTATGACCTACTTGTGTTTAATTCCAAAGGTTTTCGAAGCTTTTGTTATCTCTCAGTTCCCGCCAATTAGTCTCTGCAACACAATCTATAAAATTATTACCAAAATAATAGTAAATAGGATCAAGCCTCTTCTGGTCCAATTAATGGGTCCAACATAAGCTAGCTTCCTAACAAACAGACGTGATGCAGATAATGCAATAATAGTGCAAGAAATACTGTGATACTTCAAGTATACAAAAGGTAGAGCCCCTCATGTTCTCATCAAAATTGACTTAGAAAAGGCTTTTGATCGTCTAGAGTGGTCCTTTATACGGGAAACTCGCTTATACTTTTTTTTCCTCCGGAGCTAGTCAGCTTAATCATGTCGAGCATCACCTCCTCTGCCATTTCTATTTTACTTAATGAGAATGCCTTACCAGTTTTTTACCCAACAAGGGGTATCCTACATCTTTATCTTGTGCATAAAAAGGTTATCAAGAATTGTAGACAATCACCTAAGATTGGGCTTGTGGACGCCTACCAAAATTTCACCAAAAGTCCCTCCAATATACCACCCCCTTTTCGCAGACGACATTATTCTTTATTGCAAAATCAAAGATCACTCAAGTCGAAATATAGTGCAAGCCCTTAAAATTTTTAGTGTGTCATCAGGGAAAAATATTAATAATGCCAAATCTAAAATTTTCTTCTCAACAAACACTTCCACTAACATCAAATACCAGGTTTGCTCTTTACTTGGAATTTCTGAGGGAGACAACTTTAGGAGGTACTTAGGTTTTCCAATCACTAAATCCAAGCCCACTATAGGGGACTTTCAATTCTTATTAGACAATTTTAAGTGACACCTTGTGGGACGGAAAACCAAATTCCTCACCCAATCAGGTCGCATAACTCTTATTAATTTGGTCCTTAACGCGCTTTCGAATCACGTAATGCAGATCAACATGTTACCTTTTCAACTCATTAAGAGAATGGACAAGTGTGAAAAAGACTTTTTTGGGGTACTTCAGAATCCCGTAAGAAAATTAATTTAGTTAAATGGGCCAATATCACAAAACCCAAAAAGAACAGGGGGGTGGGCATTCAGAAGTTAACTTCTAAAAACTATGCCCTATTGGCCTCAACAACATGGAGACTTTTCCACGCGCAGAATTTAATTTGGACAGATATTCTAAGGAACAAGTACCTTAGACTTTCCCCGAACTCCACTTCTACCTCCACAATCTAGAAAAAACTCATGTTGGGATGGAAATACTGTCAAAAGGGGATTGTTTGGCAATCGACAAATGAGAGGTGCATTAACTTCTGGAACCAACCATGGATTAAGCCTGGTACCAACCTTAGGTCCACAATTCAAGGTCTTTTAACGCGTTTGGAGGAGCTGAAGCATATTTCAGACTACAGAGCCAATGGTTCTTGGAACCTGGCAAGCATTTCATTTGCTCTTCCTCAGGTTGTAGTAGTACACATTCCTATGTACCCAATTACTTTTGACCGCATCAAGTGGGGTCTCATACCCACGTGTAAATTTACGGTCCAATATTGCAACAATCAACTCAATCTTTCAGAAAATCAGTCTCCCGCCACAAATGACTTTAATTGGATTTGGAGACTTCAAATTATTCCCAAAATCAAATACTTTCTCTGGATGATAAGGTTAAATAAGCTACCAATGGCCTCGTTCTTACATCATATCTCCTGTATACAATCGCCCACTTACAAGCTTTGTAGCCACGGAGTTCCCGAAACCATACCCCACATGTTTTCTTCCTGTACAGGGCTTCACCAATTCTGGGAAAAAATTATCATACAAACAGGTGCAGGGACCTCCAATTATCTACCACCTTCTCATTCTAACTTGGTACTCATATCTTGGGTTCGGGATAATTCCCATCGGCATACTTCCACGCCTCCAAATTTGTCGTTGAATGTCTTACTCCAATTCAGTTTGTGGTTTATTTGGACTCACCGCAATAAATATTTATTTGAAGGTTAAATAGGAGCTCCGTCTTCAAACATTGCCATAAACGCAACAATTGAGTATTACTACCTTGCTGCGAAACTTAGAAACAATACCATTCCCGTTACTCTGTATGTCAAATGGAACCCCCCAAAAAAGAACTTCTTAATGCTTAATACAGATGCTACTCTGGCCTTCAAACCTAGCATTGGGGGACTCGGAGGTGTGTTCCCTAATTATAAGGGTGATTGGCTAATGGGTTTTACTGCATGTACGCCTGCGCAGGATATTTTTCAACTTGAAACTTTAGCCCTCTTAACAGGTTTACAACTTGCTATGGAGAATAATCTTACGCCGTTAGAAATTAATGTGGATGCAAAACAACTCAATCATATGTTGTCGGACATTGACATAGCAACTTCTACTAACATTTCTACTCTTTTGTTAAATTGCAGGTACCTGCTCCTACAGCTAGGTAGTCCGATGGTTACTTATATCTACAGAGAGCGGAACATGCTTGCTGATGGCCTGGCAAAGTGTCACGCCCCAAAATCCCATCGGGCCGGACTGGCACCCGAAGCCGAGAAGGCCCGGGAGAACCCGTTCAAATACCTGTACTTTCACTCACATGTCACCAAAAATTTGGACAGCACTTCGTTGCATATAGAAGAATCTAATTACCTGTATCAGCTCAACACGCACAAATATATATATATAACACTTGGCCGTCGGGGCCACCACATATACAAATATAACATGACTATATAAACTTCCATGACTTTACCCTTCCTTATGTCTACAAAGCCTCTAGGATATACATGACATAACTAGGGTCGGGACAAACCCCCGCCCACACATGACTCCTGTACAATAACAAAACATAAAGAGCCGACTCGAAAAGCTCCGAAGCAAACTGGAGCTCACCAACAATAGTTGTATGACCTGGCTCCTACTTGTGCGGTGTATGAGCTGAGGTACCTGTGCCTGTAGCATGAAATGCAGGTCCCTCGTGGGGGACGTCAGTACGAAATATGTACTGAGTATGTAAAGCTGTAGATAATCACATATGATATAAGAGCTCAATAGAAATCAGAAACAAGTGAATAAAGCGTAATAGGAGTGGACCACATTTACTAGAAATTGTGACAACCTGTACATTGCATTTATTCAATCACTTTACCTTCGTTCTTATCGTCTTTGTAATCATTACTGTACTGTACTGTGACCATTAGGCTGCCTCCAGTACATATCAACTGGGCTCGACCCATGCTAGGCTTATGCCCTTGGGATACCACCCATAAACACATAAATAGGGATCGACCCATGCTAGGCTTATGCCCCTGGGATACCACCCGATAAGAGAGAACTTCCATCACTTAGTTCAATTAATCTTTGAGATTGTTATTTCGGTCGCCACCACATTTTTGATACTTTGAAACAATGATACATCAATAGGAGACATATAAATAGACCATCAATGCAATACCAATGAAGTAAGAACTCATTGGCACATCAATGAAGTGTTTTGGAGTCATCAATGCCATAACAATAAAGTAGGAACTTATTGGTATATCAACAATGTGTTTCAGAATCATCAATATCACAACAATAAAATAGGAGCCTTTTGGTATATCAATGAAACATTTTGACACTTTATAGGATGGAAACAACTTCGTTGGTAACGTAGAACAATACATGTTTTTGGACAACCTCGGAATCTTATTTGATGGAACATTGGTGTTTTCATGCCAAAGAACATTGTTAGAGTATGCTTTACATACCTCGTCGTAGATTCGGATACCAATTCAACACAACTTCCCGCCTTTACAAATCACTTATCTACAATGAAATGTTTGACATCTAGTATTAGCAACCCAACACCACAATTCTCTTCCATAATTCCATACAACCAATATTTGCAAAACATTCCAAAAACCAACTTGAACAATAGCTTTATGTGTATATATATATATATATATATATAATCATCATTTCAATACCACATCATCAATACATAATCCCTTCACAATTCAACATAATCCAACCATGCACAAGAATAATCCAACATCATTTCCCAATCATCTTTCAACAACAATCAAATAACATACTTCTTATGCTCACATGCATATATATATATATATATATATATACATATTCATATAAATAACACCAACATAATTTACATCCTTACCATAAAATGACCCTTTTGGTTTCGAAGTCCTGTTGGCACAAGTAAGGGGTGCTTCTCGAAGCCCTCGAGACGGTGAACACAACTACGGAATCAATTTAGACTTTCTACGGTTGAATCACAAGATAATTGGAGTTGAAATTAGGCTAGGGTTCCTTATTCTTCAATAATTGGATGATGAATGATGGATACTAGGCTAATTATATGTATATAATGACCAATTTTCGTCCATGAGGTGTTGGAAAATGACCATATTGCCCTTAAAAATTTAAGTAAATCCGAATCTGTCCATGATGGACTGTTTTGATAGGCTAAAGTAAATCGGCCATAACTCTTTGATCCAATATCGGATTTGGTTGAAATTAGTATCGTTGGATATATAATTCAAAGAGATTTCATTTCATATAAAGTAGGCCACCCAGTTCGTCCTGTACAAGGAGTTATGATCGTTTGAAGTTGACCCTCAAAAATTGTTTTGATAGGATGAAGTAAAACGAGTATAACTCCTTACTCAGATGTTGGATTTGGATGAAACTAATTGCATTGGAAAGAAGACTCAAAGATCTTTCTTTTGATATGTGGTAGATCTCCCAGTTCATTATATTAAGGGAGTTATGATCGTTCAAAGTCGACCCAAAAAACTGGCAGGCCTCAGTAGTTTGTGTGCAGGAAATTTTCCTGCACATTTACTATTCACCATATCCCGGCCACCGTTTTATAGTTTCGAACGTGCTCGATTATATCCGAAACTTATCCGTTTTTGGAAATCTTTATATCGTTGGAAAGCTTATTCAATAACCTTCGTATGGAACCATCGACGGGCAAATTCCGATATAAATAAAATAAAAAATTAATTTCATATAAATAAGACCAATCACGTACTTGAATACGTCAATACATGTACTTAAATACGGGGTGTTACACAAAGAAAGCCATCTCTACTGCTTTACCATCTACCTTATCTAATAGTACAGTTCTCATGACAAATGCTACTACTTTTTGGACGCCTCCTCAAGACTTATTGATTTTATGTGAAGCTGATAAGCGAGGAGACTATGCAACTAGGGGGATTAACTCTCTGGGAGTTTTGCCACCAAGTACTTATGTAAATACTCCTACTAATTTGGGTTTAGACTCTTCTAGATGATCTGTAAATATTACACCTGATATAGCTACTACGATAGCTACGCTACCAAATGGCTCTCTGTAGTTCCTTTTGTTATGATGCTAATATAATACTACTATCCTTATTACCAAAAAAAAAAAAAAGAAATATGAAGAACCAGACAAGAGTGGGAGGGCGAACATTTCAGGGATATATTAACAAAAAATATTGTTACTTTATCAGTAGAAATATATACGACCGCCATTAGGGTCCCCATTTTTAGGTAGGCCCTCAGTATTACTACAAGTCATTTGAATAGAATTAAAAAAACAATTTTTTATCTTAAATAATTAAAAATTTAAAATAAATATTTATAAATTAAGAAGATAAGTGTTTGGATAGAAAGAGTGAAAACTGAAAAAAAATGTTAATATATTTAGTAAATAAGTGTTGTTAAGCATTTCTTATTGTCAAAATGAATTAAATATCCTTAAAATTGTTAAGACCATAAGTAAAGTAAATTATTTATATTTTTAATTCTAGATTAAAATTTTTGAGCAAACGTTTGATGTATGATGATTCATTGAAAATAAAGGAGAAAGATGAAGAGAAAATTGGAGGAAAGAGATGAAAAGAAGCGGCAAAGAAAAAAAATAAAACAATATATTTATGGTCTATAAGTTCAGGATATTGTTGGAATTTGAGAAAAATATAAAGGATAAAAAGGTGAATGTATTGGTCAAACCTAAAATAATTTTAATCTAAAAAAGTAAAAAGCTGAGTCCCCAACTTCTCACTTTTTTTTAAATCAGTTTTTAATTTTTTTTAAACACTTTGCAATTTTATCAAATACCTAAAAAAAATATAAAAAAAAATTATAAACTTATTTGGCTAAATTTTAATGCTATCCAAACGAGTTCTGTATGTAATTTAAAGTTTATCTGAGAAAAATTACAAATTGAATTGAGGAAGAACTTGTTCCCGTCAATTTTAAAATCAATTGATTCAGATTGCATAAATTCAAAGGAGTTCAAAAGTGAAATCATTGTGATATAACATCTTAACTAATTATTCTTGGATAGTTCATTTACATACGTAATAAAAAATGCATATATTGCCAAAATGGCAAAATCTGTCTATTAAATCGGAGTCAAGTACTTATACTTGTTTAGGTATTTTGATTGTTATACTCGTTCACCAAGTTAACCTTATAAGGCACACACCATCTTTAATAATATAAGATTAGGTTTCAACAAATCGAAATTTCATTACCTAATTAAATTCAGATAATGCCGAGAAGTTTCATATTGAGGAGGAAGGAGTGGGAGGAGAAAGGGGAAAAACTTCCTAATAAAAATAACTCTATATCTTGTATTCAATAAGATTCAAATTCGATATATTTAATAGCTCAGAAATAATTCATTAAATTTTTTTTTGTCAGAAAATTACAATGCATGAGTGATTTTTTTTTTTATCTTTTATTATACTCCATTACCACAAGAAATCAAAGCTTTCAAGATAATTGAATTAATTATTCCAATTTAATTAAAAGTCATGAATTGAATTTTAGGTGTGACATAATCCCAACATTTCATGAATCTATAATTGTTCAATCATTCTTGTGTATATCCTATTATTCTATAGTGTATGAAGTACAGAACAATATTTTTGGAGTATGGATAGAAGAAGAGATCACCAAAAAAGAGGAAGGATAAGGACCTCATCACATACACTAGCTAGTAGTAATACTACCAATATAACACGTATGCTAGCATGTGGAGAAACTAGAAAGCTAAAAAGCATTTCATTTTGCCAACCTGTTTGTTTTTTGGCTCTATTTATACACATTAGCGTAATATATCTCTTCCCCCATAATCTTCCATATTTTCTACATATACAACACCGTTTTCCTTTTCAAGACGTTTCTACTTTTCATTTCCAACTTTCTTGAAGAAAATAAAAAAGCCTTTACTATGGGAATCATCAAAATTCTCCACACTTTGTTTGGGATTTTTGGTAGGAGTTTTCATTTCCATTTTCCCTTTAGTTTTCTTGGATTTTCATTATGATTTCCTTGTTTATGAGTTTTGCTTTTTGTTTCTTGAAACAGGCAACATTACTGGCTTGTTTCTCTTCTTGGCCCCAATGTAAGCCATGCTCATTTTCTTAAGATTTTTTAAATGAAACATTATCTGAAAAATGTTTGTAGTTTGAGTTGTTTGATATTTGTGCCGACAATAGTAAGTAGCAAAGTCTCTTGAAATATTTCAGATGCATAGAAGTCTGCTATTAGAGAAAAGTTTTATTAACTTTTTTTTTCTTGTGTCTGCATAGGATTACATTTAGAAGGGTCATTATGAATAGGTCCACAGAGCAATTCTCAGGCATGCCATATGTAATGACTCTGCTCAATTGCTTGCTCTCTACTTGGTGAGTTTTTTTTTTGCATTAACTTAACAC
Source organism: Capsicum pubescens (assembly GCA_030864215.1). Taxonomy (NCBI): domain Eukaryota; kingdom Viridiplantae; phylum Streptophyta; class Magnoliopsida; order Solanales; family Solanaceae; genus Capsicum; species Capsicum pubescens. The sequence goes on along the minus strand of CM061541.1, from coordinate 71,903,952 downwards.
AGTATATATGTGTGCTTTCATTTTAAAATATTTGACTTACTATAATCTTGTAGTCAAATCTTTTAATTTGTTTCCTTTCCCTCATACTTTTAAAACCTTCTATTGAAACAAATTTTCCTTTTTAAGTAGTCAAAAAAACAGAATTCTAGATAAGGTGTGGGTATAATTATGTCAGTGGCTAAGGTTCAAAATGTTGATTATTTTTTAGTAACCTTCGTAAGACAACATTGATTAAACATCGATTTAGTGTCGGGATTTGAAGTTTGTAAATTTAAAACTCTAGCATTTTAAAGATATTGTTTTAAAATTATTAATTTATGTATACTAAATAAATTTCTTAGGCAAATTGGATTATGATTATCGGATTTGGCTGAACTTGTAGCGATTAGTCTTTAGCGTCGCCATAAAAGATAAAGAAATGTGTTTCACCGTAAGTGTCGAAGTATATACTTTACTCAGAAATTTGAGTAATACCGACATAGTGCTCTGGAATTTCTGATTGTGTTATGATTATGGAAATTTGGGATTAATTCAAAATTGGATGGTTTATAATAGGTATGGTCTTCCATTTGTATCACCAAACAACATGCTGGTATCGATTATTAATGGCACAGGTGCAGGACTTGAGGCATTCTATGTGGTGGTTTTTCTCATATTTGCACCCAGAAAGGAAAAAGCAAAAATCTCCGGAATTCTATTTGTGGTCCTTTCCATTTTCTCAACTGTGGCATTGGTCTCTATGTTAGCTCTCCATGGCCAAAAAAGGAAGGTCTTTAGTGGTTTTGCTGCTGCTATTTTCTCCATCATTATGTATGGTTCTCCATTGTCAATTATGGTATGGATCATTTATCTTGCTCCTCTTGATATCGAGCGCTTTATTCTGGGTCTATCTGATGCAATTTAATTAGTAGAATTAGTAGACTTTGTATACCAAATGCCTATAAAAATAAAGAGAGAGAGAGAGAAAGCAGTGACTAGCGTGTAGCACTGTTTTGCGTAAATAGAACAGGGTAAGAAGTGTAGTCGAATTGTTCGAATTTCTTCAACCTTATACTAAATGTAAGATCGTGTAGTTGGACTAATAACTAATTTTTCTATAGGAATAGCGTTGTCGGCTACTTTCTGGTCCGATTTTTGAAAAATAATTACTGTGAGGAAGTTTTACTCGTGCCGAAAGTAATTTTTCTCGTGACAACAGGAATTACAAAGAGGCTACTTAGTGAATTTTTACTCTAAATTTCACGATCCTTTTTACTTCTATAGTAAGATCTTGAGTTTGCGGTACCTTTTATCTGTAAACCGACTTTATTTTTATTTTTTATAATGGACTTACCCAATGCGAATTGGATTGGTCGGCCTAGCCTAGTAGGTTTTGGCTATCAAATGCCTATGGAAAGAATAAAAATAAGTGGAAAACAATGTTTATCTTGAATAGCTATTCTTTTTAATTGAATGGACTACTCATTGTACTGAATCATACTTTTGTTGACAAATGCTTATCATTTTGGTGGGTTAAATAACTTGCCAAGTATATTTCAAGGAGTTTGTTGTTATTGATGTACTTCCTTTTTGGCAGAGGCTAGTGATCAAGACTAAAAGTGTGGAGTACATGCCTTTCTTCTTGTCACTGTTTGTCTTTCTATGTGGTACCTCTTGGTTCGTCTATGGCTTGCTCGGAAAGGACCCTTTCATTGCAGTAAGCATTACAATCTTACGTTTTTTTTTTTAAAAAAAAAAATATGATCGTGAGGGGTAATCGAAAAAGAAATTACTCATACCCTATATATACACACAACCACTACCTATTATGTTGTGTACTATAAAGTTTTATCAGTTACATTGTTCAAGTGATGTGCATTTTTTCACATTAATTTATACAAATTAACAAAGGTGAATCTAGAATTTAAGCTCTATGAGTTCAGTCCTTAAAGATTTTGCTATAGAACTTATCGTAGTTGTAAAATTGTGTGTCCGAAGCTTCTATTTATTGTATTTGTAGTGCATTTTTGCATATAAATATATGCAATTTATAAGATTAAATTATTTGCTTTGATGTAAAATACTGAGTTTAAATGATCATTTTTGAGGTAAATCTAATCGTGCTATGATTTTTTGCAGGTACCAAACGGAGTAGGAGGCTTGCTAGGAACAGCACAATTGATATTGTATGCCATTTATAGGGGAAACAAAGGTCAAAGCAAGAAAACTGAGGAAGATGGAAGAGCAGATATGGAATTAGGGAAGTCCCAAGAAAAAGAAAAAGAGAAAGAGAAGGAAATACCTAATACTCAAAATGCTGATGCAAAAGCATGATGATTTTAATTAAAATGTTCAATCAAAAAATGTACCCAAACTTCATGCTCATTTTTTCCTAATATGAAGGAGTAATCCTCCACAAATCAAGTGTATTTGTAATAGTCTAGACGTAATTACTATTTCTCTTGTTATCGTGGAAGACGTCTTTAATAAATGAAATTCTTTTTCAATAATTTTCTTTTTATATTTCAAATTTAGTTAAAGTTCTTTTCGAACAGAAAAATTCAGTTATTTACGGGCACAATGTTGCTAGTTTAGTCTGTCCAATTAAAGTTTTCTTCCTTCCATTTTAACCATGTAAAAGAAAAATTAAATTCCTACTATCATAAGTTTTTTTTGGGTTAGAAATTGAGAGAGCTTAAAATTTTCAAACCAAGACAGCAATAATTTAGATGACACAATATAAACTAAAAGCAAAATATTATTGATATAATTTGGCCAACTGGCCTACACATAAAAATTAATATTAAAGAAAATATAAAACTATTGGGAGAAAATCTCCTCTTAAACAAGAATCACAAACGACTACATTATGGATGCTACCTTGTTATGGTATGAGAAGAGAGTCTACTATTTAGAGAGTTCCAAAACCTTTCCGAAAGAGGTTTGACAACTATGAAAAAGTATTATATTTTTCTTTCAGGAAAAATAAAAGTAATTATGGTATTACTTTTATTTTTCTTTCAAGAAAAAGTAAAAAACTTAAACTTAATAAGAAAATCAGGGTAAAAATCCTAACAAATCTCCCCTTTTGGCTTAATTTTCTTGACATAATTTGATCCACCTTCTTCGCATGCATTGTAATGACCCGGGACTACCCCTAGTTTTCATACGGTGCTTACAGTCCCGAGGGACCACAAGCTAACCTATGAGCTAGTACCTACTGTGAGCACTGGATAACATGATCATAAATACGGAAGAATACTGACATGCCATACGGTTTTAATAACTAGATTTAAAACTGAAATATGAGTCTATAGAAACAACTGATTGAATATGATAACCTAATGATAAACTAAATAACTAACTGTAGTGTCTGAATACCGAATAACTAACTCTAATGTCTGAAAAAATCTTTAAAACTGACTGACTGGATATGAGTTGATGGGACAGGTCCCTAACTAACTCTGCTAGCTACTGAAATATAGATATGAAGTAAAATAATCTGTCCCCGAATGATGAGGACTCACCACTGCTATTGTACTGCTAATAACCTGAGGAATGAGGTCTAAGCGCGGTCCGAGAACTCAGCGTCATCACCTATGATATGATACATCATAGCGTAAAAGAAAGGTATGCGATCAGTACTTTGAATGTACAGGTATGCTACATGAGGCAGGCTGATATGCATGGTTTCATGAACATAATTAATAATTAATTGAATATGCATGTAAAACATGGAGTACTGAGTAGAAAACATGAAATTTGTAGATACTAAAAATATGGAGAATCTGTAAATACTTAGTATGCATAAAAGTCTATAAATGTTGAAGATATGTGAAAATCTGTAGACACTGGGGATGCATGACCAAGCATATAACATGGACTGAGTAAAATCTGTGAACTGAACTACTGAAAAATACTAATATCTGTATGCTTTGGTCAAGAAACTCTAAGACTGCATAATTGAATTGAGACTATAACTGAGACTATATCTGATACTGTGAGAGGTATCATCTAATCGACATGCCCCAATTTGAGCTAATTGTGGTCCAACCTGTAACCCCAGTTGGAAGAGTGTTAATACCATGCCACGGGTACTAACGCTGACTGTGTGGATCAACTAAACTAACATAATGGCCAAAGGACTAAGGGTGTCAAGCCTGAACTGACTGTGACCCATGCGAGCTAGTCAAGCCTAATCTGACGGGTGGCTTTATATATCCTACGTTGGTTGCATAGTTTTGGAGTATAGGGACTTCTACTAATGACTTTGCCTATCGGATGGGGAAGCCTCCATACCTACACTCTCTCGATGCTAAATCCTACTCCCAACTGAAAGACACTGAAATACTAAACTGCTCTGAGTTCATCTGACTGGTAACTAACTGTTCTGATAATGCTCATAGTATGTTCTGAAGACTATTCTGTAATGTATTGCTATTAGACTAAGTAAACAACTATGGATTTCGGGTATTCAATACCTCTAGGACTCAAAACAATAATAGTAAAATGACACTAAAGGTTGAAGGACAAATCATGAAGACTTTTATTTACACCAATCACTCTTGTAGGCATTTTATCAAACAGTTGTAGTTCAGGGTTTAAAACAATCATAGGAATGCCATGAAACTTACAAAAATATCATGAATTCAACATAATCGTACTAAATCATGGTTTAATTCAATAAATAGTAATATTAACACATAGAGAATTGAATAGTAACGATAATTTCATGGTAACATGATATAAAATCAATAGTGCATGGAGATTCATGGATGAAATCATAATTTAAAACATAATAACTTGAAAGATTATAACTTGGTGATTAAAATGGGTTACTTGGACTCCATAGATGAAAGGAATCCATGAATGAACATCTAACATGCCTGGGATAATGAATTTCTTGAAGTTCTGGGTGAGTTCCTGAGGATTGGTCTTGAATTTGAGAACTAGGATTTCTTGTTTTTGGAAAAGGGTATTTTAATTTGAGAGGAATTGAACAATGAATGAATATTTAGGTCAATTGGGGCTAAATTTCGTGTTTTAGGACGAGTTTAGGGCTTAGGAAAAAGACCCAAATATCCTTAAAGGGATTTAAGTGTAAGCTGAAAACTGAAGATCTCGATTTTTGTCCATGGCGCGACGTTCCACTATCGCGTCAAGCTACTGGAATTAGACAACTGGAAAACTGGTCTGTGGTGCGACGCGGGAAAAATCCTGGTACTTCACTGATTGGGACCTGGAAGTTCACCGCGATGCGGTGGAATCGCGGAGAGACACTAGAAACTGCCAAATGCCAATTTGGCCTTTGGCGCGACAAGCCAAGATCGTGCACCTCCACTGGAAATTTCCATGCGTCAATTAGACTAGCTCCGCAATGAACTAAGGGTGACAAGGTTTAACATCTGAAACTTAATCGCCATAACTTCTTACCCGGTTATCAAATTTTTGCGAATTTTATATCATTGAAAAGCTAATTGAATTTTCTACGGAATGGAAGGATTTAAACTGAAAAATAATGAGTGTTTCAAATTTTTTTTATACAAATACTTAAGAACTGGGACTTAGATTATGCTAGAAAAATATGGGGTATTACAATATCTCCCCCTTGGGATCATTCGTCCTCGAATGAAACTAGTTAAGATAAGGAAAACTGCTGGACTGAGCTTATACAATGAACATGCATACCTGATGCATGGATTACATGACTGAACTGATTTGTAAATGTAAGGCTAGTATGAATATGATGTGAAACTGATATTAAGCATGATATAGAGAGATCTTAAGAAGATTAGTACCTTATGCTGAATCTGGATTCGCAGAGAAAAGATGAGGGTACTTGGTCCGTATATCTGCCTCTGCTTCCTAAGTGGCTCCCTTAACGGACTGATTCCGCCAAAGAACTTTGACCAATGGAACTTCTTTGTTCCTTAGTCTATGAACTTGATGATTAAGAATTTCAACTGGAACTTCCTCAAAGGAAAAACTGTTCTAAATATCTATACTTTTTAAGAGAACAACTATAGCTGGATCACCTATACACCTTTTCAACAATGAGACATGGAACACTGGGTGTACTGAGGCTAAATCTGAAGGCAACTCAAGCTCGTAATCCACCTCTCCAAAATGATTGAGAATTCTGAAGGGACCGACATATCGGGGCCTGAGTTTCCCTTTCTTGTCAAATCTCTTCACTCCCTTCACTAGAAAAATTTTAAATTACACAAAATTACCGACCTCAAACTTAAGATACCTCTTCCTCATAACTGCATAAGATTTCTGTCGGCTCTGAGCTGCCCTAAGCCTTTCTCTGATCAACTAAAACCTTTCTAATGCATCAAACACCAATTCAGGACCTACTACTACGGCCTCACCTACTTCAAACCAAGAAATTAGAGATCTACATCTCCTACAATAGAGAGCCTCAAATGGAGACATATAGATACTTGGATGATATCTGTTATTGTATGTGAATTTGATCAAACATAAGTGGTCATTCTAACTACCTTTAAAATCAAATACGCATGCTCTCAGCATATCTTCTAGAGTCTGAATAGTCAATTCTCCTTTGACCATCTATCTGAGGGTGGAAGGCTGTACTAAGGTGGACATAGGTACCAAGACCCTTTTGGAATGACTTTCAGAAGTGAGAGGTAAGATAGGTACCTCTATTAGAGAAAATAGACACTGGACTCTATGTAACCTAACCAACACTCTGAGATAGAGTTTGGCATAGTCCTCGGCTGAATAAGAGGTATAGACTGGTAAAAAATAAGCTGATTTGGTTATCCTATCTAGGATAACCCCAAAAGAATCATGTTGATGACGAGTACGAGGGAAACCCTTCACAAAGACCATGTTAACTTCCTCCCATTTCCAAGAGAGAATACTGAACTCCTGCATGGACCCACTAGGCTTCTGGTGATCAATCTTAATTTGCTGGCATGTACAAAACTTAGCCACAAACTCTGCAATATTCCTCTTCATCCCACTCCACCAATAGATCTCCCACAAATTGCAGTACATCTTAGTGGCCCCTGGATGAATGGTGTAATGCGCACCATGCGCTTCTGCAAGAATTCGTTGCCTCAAGTCATCTACACCAGACACACATAGTTGACCCTAAAAATACAGAACACCATCCCCCCTTGGGAGAAAACCTACACTTTCTGATCTCTGATTGATTCTTTCAACTTAACTAGACTGGGATCTCTATCCTGTTTTAATTTTACCTCAAAAACTAGAGATGATTCTGAGCTACTCTTCACCTATACACTACCTTCTACTGAATTAACTAAGAGGACACCTAGTCGGGCAAGCTGTTAAAATTCCTGAGCTAATTTCTTTTTACCATCCTCAACATGAGCAACACTGCCCATAGATAATCTACTGAGAGCATCATCCACTACATTGGCTTTGCCCGGATGATACAAAACACTTATGTCATAATTTTTCAATAACTCTAACCACCTTCTCTGGCGCAAATTCTAATCTTTCTGAGAAAAGACATACTAAAGGCTTTTGTGATCTGTGAACACATCAACATGCATCCCATGCAAGAAATGCCTCCAAATCTTTAAGGCGAACACTAAAGCTGCTAGCTTAAGATCATGTGTCGGATAATTCTTCTCATAGGGCTTAAGCTGTCTAGAGGCATAGGCTATTACCTTACCTCTCCGCATGAGGACATAATCCAAACCTACTCTGGATGTATCACAGTACACAACAAACCCGTTTGAACCATCTGGCAAAGTAAGAACTAGGGCTGAGGTGAGTCGATTCTTCAACTCCTAAAAACTCTTCTCGTAGGAATCTGACCACTGAAACTTAACTTTATTCTGAGTCAATCTGAACATGGGGGATGCAATAGAAGAAAATCCTTCAACAAACCAACTATAATATCAAGCTAAACCCAAGAAACTCCTGATGTTAAATAGAGAAATGGGTCTGGGCTAGTTTCTCACCACCTCGATCTTTTGAGGATCAACTTTAATGCCATAACTAGAAATAATATGGCCAAAAAAGCTACTGATCTTAGCCAAAATTCACACTTACTGAATTTAGCGAACAACTGATGAGCTCTAAGAGTCTGAAGTACTATTCTGAGGGGTTCTGCATGATCATGTTTTCTACGAGAGTAAACAATAATGTCATCATTGAAGACTACGACGAACATATTCAAGTACTATTTGAACACTGGATCATCAGGTCTATGAAGGCTTCTGGGGAATTGGTAAGACCAAAGGACATGACTATAAATTAAAAGTGACCATACCGGGTTTGGAAAGCTTTTTTCGAAATGTCACATTCCCTGACCTTGACCTGATGATAGCCTGATCTGAGGTCTATCTTTGAAAAATAGTTGCCATCCTGAAGTTGATCAAATAAGTCATCGATTCTAGAAAGCAAATATTTATTCTTGACTGTGACTTTGTGAAACTGACGGTAGTCTATGTATATTCTGAGAGAATCGTCTTTCTTACACACGAATAGAACAGGTGTGCCCCACGAAGAGACACTAGGTTTGATGAATCCATTATATAGGAGATCCTTTAACTGTTCTTTTAACTCCTTGAGTTTTTCTAGATCCATTCTGTATGACGGAATAGATATGGGCTGAGTATCTAGAAGAGGGTCTATTCCAAAGTCGATTTCCCTTTTGGGGGGAACTCCGGGAAGATCTTTACGAAATACATCTAAGAATTCATTTACTACCGAAACTGATTCAAGAGTTAAAGTTTCTAAGTTTGAGTCTTTGACTTGCACAAGATGGTAAATACACCCCTTCGATATCATCTTTCTCGCTCTAAGGTATGAAATCAACTGACCCCTAAGAGTTGTAGTACTACCCCTCCATTCAAGGACTGGTTCATTTGGGAACTGAAAATGAACTATTCTGTTTCTACAATCGACTGAGACATAGCATGAGTGAAGCTAATCCATGAAGAGAATGACATCAAAATCCGTCATCTCTAACTCCACAAGATCAACTGAGGTAAATTTCTGAGATATTGTTACCAGACAGTTCTTGTATAACTGTCTGGCTACAATGGAAACACCTACTGGGGTGGACAATGAAAAGGGCTCTACTAGAGTTTCAGGACTGACTCTAAAATTGATGGCTATATATAGAGTTATAAAAGAAAGAGAAGCTCCAGGATCTAGTAAAGCATAAATATGGAAGTGAAAGACCTGCAATGTACTAGTAACTATGTCAGGAGAATTTTCCTGATCTTGGCGGAACTGAAAAGCATATAATCTGCTCGGACGCTGACCACTATTATCACTGGAAGCAGCACTCTGCTGAGTTGGAAGACTAGATGGAACTAACGACTGATGGTACTGGCCCTGTTGGCGCACATCCCTATATTTCTGAGCAACTACCCAAACTCCCAAATCCGATGGCTTGGCTTTCCACACCCGAAGCACATATCACTATCCACTCTACACTCACCCTAATGGTGTCTGACATATTTCTAACATAAAGGATTTATACTAGCACTGCTAACACTGACCTGGAACTTAGAGCCAGGTTTTCTATCCCTATTATCATTTCTGAATTTGGGTATTGGGGAACTAACTGAAGAGGGTGTTGGGGTTGTAGACCTCTGATGAAATTGAAGATGGTTACCACCTTCTGACCTTGGCTGATTGAAATTAAAAATACCTGTCTAGCCCTCTTATTTTCTATTACCCTCTCCTTAATATTTTGCTCCTCTATCTGTTGAGCATGGACCAACAGCCTAGATAAGTCCATCTCACTAATAAGAATTATGGTCCCGCACTCCTTGACAACACTATTAGATATGCCAGACACATACTTACTCATCTTGGACCTGTTATCAGCTACCACATGAGTAACATATCTAGCTACCTGAGTAAACTTGAGGGAATACTCCCTCACGCTCATGCTTCCCTACCTCAAATTAATAAACTCTAACACTTTGGCCTCCCTCAACTCCAATGGGAAGAATCTGTCTAAGAAAGTTATGGAAAACTCTTCCCACTCTATAGGCCCTGTATTAACACCCCTATCTACCTTCCACTGCTTAAACCTAGTATGGGCTACATCCTATAACTGATATATATCCAAATTAACACTCTAACTAGATTTCACTCCCATAGAATCCATTACCTTTTGCACCATTTCTAAGAATTCCTGTGGATCCCGTGAAAGAAGGAGGATTCATTCGGGTGAAATTCCAAATTCTAGTTGCAGCAGTATTAGATACTGGGTTGGCCGGAATAACAAATGGACATTTATTCTGTGCTGCTACAGATTTAGCTAGAGTAGTGAACGCAACCTTGAATTATGCTTGAGAGACGTGCTCGTCCAGAGGATATGCCTGGATAGGCTGAGGGGTTGGCTGATTTTCTATTCTTCTTGTGTTCTTCTTCGAAGGCATGTTCTATAAACTGAAATAAGAAATAGATTTGACAGGGAGTTTAACTTGAAATCAGGCTCACTCGCAAGATATGAATACTAAAAAAAGGGAAACTTTTTCATAAATGCCTTGTAGCCTCTCGTCCATAAGTGTGGCACGCTATACACCCATGCACAAGACTCTACTCGATGCGACTTTCAGAATTCCTAGGAAACTTAAATGCTTAGGCTCTGATACAAAGTTTGTAATGACCCAGTACTACCCCCTAGTCATCATACAGTGCTTACAATCCCAAGGAACCACAAGTTAACCCATAAGCTAGCACCTGCTGTGAGCACTGGATAACATGATCATAAATGCTAAAGAATACTGATATGCCATAAGGTTTTAATAACTGAATTTAAAACATAAATATGAGTCTATAGAAATAATTTACTGAATCTGATAAAATAATGATAACTAACTGTAGTGTCTGAATACTGAATAACTGACTTTAATGTCTGAAAAAGCCTCTAATACTGATTGACTGAATATGATTTAATAGGACAGGCCCCCAACTAACTCTGCTGGCTACTGAAATAGAGATATGAAGTAAAATAATCTGTCCTCAAATGATAAGGACTCACCACTGCTACTATGTTGATGATAGACTGAGGAGTGGGGTCTAAGCACGGTCTGAGAACTGAGCATCAACACCTATGATATGATACATCATAGAGCAAAAGAAATATATGCGATCAGTACTTTGAATGTACAGTGCTACATGAGGTAGGATGATTTGCATGGTTTCATGAACAGAACTAATAATTAACTAAATATGCATGTAAAACAAAAAGTACTGAGTAGCGATCATGAAATCTATAGATACTGAAACTATGGAGAATATGTAAATACTTAGTACGCATGAAAGTCTATAAATACAAAAGATACATGAAAATCTGTAGACACTGGGATGCATGACCAAGCATATAATATGGACTGAGTAAAATCTATAAACTAAACTACTAAAAAATACTGATATCTTTATGCTTCGGTCAAGCAACTCTAAGACTGTATAACTTAACTGCGACTGTAACAGAGACTATATCTGATACTGAAGGAGGATCATCTAATCGACATGCCCCAATCTGAGCTAATCGAGGTCCAACCATAACCCTAGTTAGAAGGGCGTTAATACCGTGCCAAGGGTATTAACGTTGGTTGTATGGATCCACTAAACTGATATAATGTCCAAAGGACAAAAGGTGTCAAGCCTGAACTGACGTGTGACTCCTGCGAGATAGTCAAGCCTAATCTAACGGGTGACTTCTCATATTCTACGCTGGCTACGTAGTTCTGGAGTATAGGGATTGCTTCTAATGACTCTGCCTATCTGACGAGGAGGCCGCCATCCCTACACTCGCTCGGTGCTAAATCCTATTCCCAACTGAAAGTCACTGAAATACTTGACTGTTTTGAGTTCATCTGACTGGTAACTGACTGTTCTAATAATGCTCATAGTATGTTCTGAAGGCAATTATGTAATGTATTGATACTAGACTAAGTAAAGATCTATGGATTTCGGGTATTCAATACCTCTAGGACTCAAAACAATAATAGTAAAATGACACTAAAGCTTGAAGGACAAATCATGAAGACTTTTATTTACATCAATCACTCTTGTAGGCATTTTATCAAACACTTGTAGTTCAGGGTTTAAAGAAATCATAGGAATTCCATGGAACTTACAAAAATAGCATGAATTCAACATAATTGTACTAAATCATTATTTAATTCAATAAATAGAAATATTAACACATGGAGAATTGAATAGTAACAATAATTTCATGGTAACATGGTTTAAAATCAATTGTGCATGGAGATTCATGGATGAAATCATAATTTAAAACATAATAACTTGAAAGATTATAACTTGGTGATTAAAATGGGTTACCTGGGCTCCATGGATGAAAGGAATCCATGGATGAACATCTAGAATACCTGGGATAGTGAATTTCTTGAAGTTCTGGGTGAGTTCCTGAGGATTGGTCTTGAATTTGAGAACTAGGTTTTCTTGTTCTTGGAAAAGGGGGTCTTTAATTTGAGATGAATTGAATAATGAATTATTATTCAAGTAAATTGGGGCTAAATTTCATTTTTTAGGACGAGTTTAGGGCTTAGAAAAAAGACCCATATACCCTTAAATAGATTTAAAATGTAAGCTGAAAACTGAAGATCCCAATTTTTTGCCTTAGCGCGACGCGCCACTATCGCGCCAAGCCACTGGAATTGGATAACTGGGAAACTAGTCTATGGAGCGACGTGGAAAAAATTGCGGTCGTTCACTGATTGGGACCTGGAAGTTCACCACGACGCGGTGGAATGGAGGAGAGACACTGGTAACTGCTAAATGCTAATTTGGCCTTTAACGCGACGCGCCAAGATCGTGCACCTCCACTAAAAATTACCAATCGACAATTAGACTAGCTCCGCGATGGGCTAAGGGTTAAAATGACGGGGTCTAACGTCTGAAACTTAAAATCTCCATAACTTCTTACCTGGTTATCGAATTTGGGCAAATTTTATATCATTGGAAAGCTAATTGAATTTCCTATGAAATGACAGGCACTAAACAGAAAAATAATGAGTGTTTCAAAAATTTTGTATATGAATACTCCTGCATTAGTACTTAGATTATGCTAGAAAAATATGGGGGTTACATACATGATCTTTGTTTTTTTACATAATTCTCATCATTGTTGTTTGTCCTGATTTAAAATAATATTTAAAATATTATGATGAAAAGTGAGTTAAATTTTTTTTATTTTATTTTTAAAAATGCAGCAACAAGAATGTTGAAATATGCTTAAAACTTCTTCTCCACATGTATTTAGACAAAAATCTTCATCGTCATCACATTAATTGAAAATTGATAAGAACCATCTTGAACTTGTTTTCAACCTCGTTTCACAAAATTATTAGTCCTTTGAATAGTAGGCTCTGATACCACTTGTTGGGTTCGAATTGAGAGGGCGTCATACGAAATTAGGGATGGCAAATGGGCAGGTTTGGATGAATTTGGGCGGGTCAAAATAGGCTAAAACAACAAATAGGTTATTGCCCAACCCGCCCAAAATATAGATGGGCTAAGATGGATTGGTCCAAGATGGGCTAAACAATGGGTTATAGCCTAATCCGCCCAACTTAACCCATCATTGAATAAGTTATCATTGTAGTAGTAATTTAAGTTGGAATGATATTTTTAAGTTTCTTTTTATATTTATATCTATATTATTATATTATTGTTTTCACGTAAAAATAACATATGAAAACTAAACAACTTTAATAAATATATTTTTATATATATTTAACACAAAACAATGATAACGAATAAGATAAGAGAGGTGGAAAAAAGAAAAAATATGATTTTCTTATAAAATAAATTTTAAAGATTTTAATTTTTTTTGGGGGGTGGGGGTGGAGGTGGAGGGGGAAATGTAAGACCCCGCAAAATTTCTAAGCTAAATTCATCCTTTTAGGCTTGTCAAGGGGTCTCAGACTGATAAAATTCTAGCTAAGTTCCCAGACTTAGTTTATTTTTGGCCTTCGAAAGTTGGCAATCTCATTTCGTGACCTAAATGTCCCTTAATGGTCCATATTTTTGTTGATTCATGATCATAGAGGTCGATAGGTGTTTTCAAAAAAGTTTTAGATTTTTTGGAACTCGTTTAGACGGTGTCCCAAAATAGTGGACCAATGCAATCTTAGCGCGCCATGTCGGCTATCGCGTTGTTTAACATTGTTGTAGGGACTTCCAGTAAAAACAACTGAGTCTTGGCTCGATCATGGCGTGACACATCGGGTATCACGTTGATTCCATCGACGTGCCACATCACCAATTGCATCGATGCCCAGTTTTCAGTCATTAATTATCCACATCTTTAAGGGCAAAAGAGTCAATTTACCACCCCTATATAAGCCTATAACACGAGATTCATCTAGGTTTTCACTAAAATATAGTTGTTTCTCTCAAATTCCCTTAAGAACAAGTCTAGGGTTTTGAATTGAAGGTTCTACTCCAGAAGATTCCACCGTTAATCTTCAAGAAACTTCATTCTAAGGTATGTAAAGTGTTGATTCATGGGTTCCTTTCACCCATGAAGCTGAAGAAACCCTTTCAAAAATATAAATTTTGAATTCCATGTTATGAATTAAATCATATCCATGTTTATGTTATTGTATGATTACCAAGTTGAAATCTTTAATACATATAATGAAATTATGTTAGCATGTGGTTGGAATTCTTGTAATTGAAGTGAAAAATGTTTCCATGATGTATTATTTTAATGTTCATGCCTAAGCCATAAGTTATGCATGCAAAGTGGTTGCTAAAATGCCTAAGAGAATAAGAATTATGCTTTTTGACTCAATTGTGACCAAATTGATGAATCCATGCTTTACCCTTATGTTCACAATGACCTCCATGTTATTGTTATGCATTGTAGTGGTTTGGTGGAATGATCATGAGATTAGCATTATGAAATTATGACATATTTATATGTATTCCTATTCATGTGTAAGCTTATGACATACAAATACTTCATGAAAATCTCTAACGTTTGCACAATGAATTATTAACTATGGTCATGTGTTCAAGAAGTGTCATGTCTTGTCAGTATCATGCTATCGAGTCCTGGGAGTACTTGTACCCAAAAATTTAGCTATGTGCCTAGAGACAATGTTAGTTTAAAGAAAATCTCAGTCATACCATGATCAGTAGTATTCTCAGTCAGTTCCAGAACTCAGTAGAATTCAGTCAGTTACATGACTTTGGAAAACTCAGTAATCTCATGAACTCAGTCAGTTAGCAAAATTCAGTAACATTCTGTTAGTCCACGGAACTTAGTGAACTCAGTCCAGTTCATCTCAGTATTATTAGTTTAGTGTTTATTAAGTTGTGAGTAGGATTCAGCTCTGAGCAAACCCAAGGATGAGGGCACATACTGACAGTTAAGGGTGTGACCCTTAGAAGCAATCCTTGTATTCCAGAACTATGTAGCCAGCATAGGTGGAGACGTCAACACTGAAAGTTGAGGTTTGATGAGGTGGATTAACACTGCCAGTTGAGGGTCTCACCATTCTCCTTTGGGGACACTGCCAGATGAGGGTCACTCACAACTTGTCCTTACCAGTGGTGCGATATTGACACCCTTCCAATTGGGGTTACATATTCGACCCCAACTCTATACAGAAAAAGGGCATGTCAGTTAGATGACTACTTCCCACAGTCTCAATCTTATTCTCAGTAAAAGAACTCAGATAGTTCTTCAGATTCAGAACTGTTAGACACAGTCACTCAGTTCAGTACGAAACTCAGCCAGTTCCATCAAAATTAGGACTATCAAAAATAGTCACTCAATTAATAGATATCAGTTATACGAAACTCATGTTATCAGTATTCATACTTAGTAGTCTGTATTATCACGATCTTATTTATAGTTATGTATTCATGTATGTATTCTCATGTTCATTTTCTTTAGTTAGTTAGTATTGTTCATGCATATGAACCCCATGCATTCAGCCTACCTCACTTTTCATACCAGTACATTCATACGTACTGACACATACTTTTCTTTTGCACTATGGTATTTTTTACCATAGGTTCGGACGCTCAAGTTACCGATCGCACTTAGCTTTAGTTTCATCCAGCAGCTGTAGATTTGCAGTGAATCCTCATCATTAGAGGATAACATGATTATTTCATTTCTTCATTATTTTAGTTTTAGTAGACGGAGTTAGTTGGGGACATGTCCCATCAACTTCACAGTTTTCAGACAGTTTAGAGACTTTCAGACTAGCATGTTCTGATAGTTTATTTGTGCTTTGGTATTGATATACCCTATTTTCAGATGTTATGTTTTATTAGATATTTGAACCTTATAGCCTTTCATCCCTTTTATTCTGCATTTATACAATATATAATGCACTTCTCAGTTACAGATATCAGTCATGGGTTAGCTAGTGGTCTTTTAGGATTGCTAGCACCGTGTAGCATTTTGGGTATCAGATTTAGGGTGTTACAAACTTGGTATCAGAGCCTAAGGTTCGACAGTGTCCTAGGAAGTCTGAGAAACCCCATCTAGTAGAGTCTTGTTCATGGGTGTGTTGCGCGCCACATTTATGTACAGAAGGCTATAAGATGTTTTTGGAGTAGTTTTCCTTCTTTCAGTATTCATGTCGTGCCAGTGAGCATGAGCTCAACTTTAAATTTTAGAGGTCAGCTGGTTTCCTACCTTCTGGCACTAAAAATGATATCTAGGGATGTGTCTAACATCTTGTTCGAGTTAAGGACACTAGTTCCGAAACTCCCAGTATTAAATCAGTCCCAGTAGTCAATAAATACTCAGATTTCTTTCTCGAAGATCTTCCAATAATTTATCCCGAAGGGAAAATAAACTTGGCATTGATCTTCTTCTAGATACTCAGCCTATATCTATTCCGCCATACAAAATAGCACCAGCAGATCTCAGAGAATTGAAAGAACAGTTGAAGGATTTCTAGATAAGGGATCGATCAGACCCAGTGTGTACCCGTGGGGTGCACCAGTCTTATTCCTGTGAATGAAAGATGGTTCTCTCAGAATATACATTAATTACTGTCAGTTCGATAAAGTTACGGTCAAGAACAAGTATCCACTTCCCAAAATTGATGACTTGTTTGACCAACTTCAGGGCACTAGTTACTTCTCTAAGATAGACCTCAAATCAGGTTATTATCATCTCAGAGTCAGAGAATATGACATTTTAAAAATAGCTTTTTAAACTCGGTATGGTCACTTCAAATTCTTAGTCATGTCCTTTGGTCTTACCAATGTCCAACGGTTTTCATGGACTTGATAAACCGAGTGTTCAAGTAGTACTTAGACATGTTCATCATTGTATTCATAGATTACATCCTTGTTTACTCCCGCAGTGAGCGTGATCATACAGAACATCTCAAAATAGTGTTGCAGACTCTTAGAAATCATCAGCTGTTCGCCAAATTCAGTAAGTGCAAATTTTGGCTAAGGTCAGTATCCTTCCTTGGTTATATCGTTTCTGGTGATGGCATTGAGTTGATCCTCAAAAGACCTAAGCAGTAAGAAACTGGCCTCGCGCTGTCTCTCCATCAGATATCAGGAGTTTCATGGGTTTGTCTTTCTATTACATACGGTTTGTTGAGGGATTGTCTTCTATTGCATCCCCTATGTACATACTGACTTAGAGAAAAGTCAAGTTTTAGTGGTCAGATCCTTGTGAGAAGAGTTTTCAGGATTTGAAGACTCGACTAACCTCAGCTCCAATTTTGGCTTTTCCAGATGGTTTAGATGGGTTTGTTGTGTATTGTGATGTGTCCAGATTGGGTTTGGGTTGTGTCCTCATGAAGCATGGTAAGGTCATAGCCTACGCCTCCAGACAGCTTAAAATCCATGAGAATAATTATCCTACTCATGATCTTGAGTTAGCAGCCGTAGTTTTTGCCTTAAAAATTGAGAGGCATTACTTGTATGGGGTGCATCTAGATGTGTTCATAGATCACAAAATCCTTCAGTACGTATTCTCTCAGAAAGATATTAACTTCCGTAAAAAAAGTGGTTAGAACTTTTGAAAGACTATGATATAAGTGTCCTTACCATCTGGGCAAGGATAATATAGTGGCTGACGCTCTCAGTAGATAGTATATGGGTAGTGTTTCTCATGTTGGGGACAGTAAGAAGAAGTTAGCTCAGAAAGTCCATCATCTTGCCCGACTAGGTATTCGCTTAGTCGATTCAGCGAAATGTAGTAAATGGGTTCAGAACTGCTCAAAATCATCTCTAGTTCCCGAGGTGAAAGAAAAATAGGATAGAAATTCCAGTAAAGTCAAGTTGAAAGAGTCAGTCAGAGATTAGAAGATTGAGGTTTTCTCCCAAGGGGGAGATAGTGTATTGCGTTGTTAGGGTTTTCTGTGTGTGCTAGGTGTAAATAACTTGAGGCAATAAATTTTTGCAAAAATGCATGCTGCGTGATACTCTATTCATTCAGGGGCCACTAATATATACTACTTACAGAAGATATATTGATGGAGTGGTAGGAAGAGAGATATTGCAAAGTTTGTGGCTAAGTTCTCTACATGTCAGTAGGTTAAGACAGAGCATCAAAATCCTAGTAGGTCCATGCAAGAGTTTAATATTCCTACTTGGAAGTGGGAAGAAGTGAATATGGACTTTGTGATGGGTTTTCCTCGTACTCATCATCAACATGATTCAGTTTAGGTCATTGTAGACAGGATGACCAAATTAACTCATTTCCTTCCAGTCCATACCTCTTATTCAATTGAGGATTATATGAAAATCTATATTAGGGAGTTGGTCAGATTACACGGTGTTCTGTTGTCTATTGTTTAAGATAGAGGTACCCAGTTCACTTTTCATTTTTGGAAAGCGTTCCCAAAGGGCCTTGGTACCCGAGTTCACCTCAGTACAACCTTCCATCTCTAGACAGATGGTCAAGCAGAAAGAATCATACATACTTTAGAAGATATGCTGTGAGCGTGTGCAATTGATTTCAAGGGTGTTGGGATGACAACTTTCCTTTGATTGAGTTTTCATGCAACAACAACTATCATTCCAGTATTAAGATGGCTCCATTCGAAGCTCTCTACGGTAGGAGATGAAGATATCTAATCGGTTGGTTCTAAGTGGGTGAGGCCGCAGTAGTAGGGACTGAATTAGTATTCGATACCTTAGAGAAAGTCTAGTTGATCAGAAAAAGGCTCAAGACATCTCAGAGTCGACAGAAATCATACACAGATGTACGCTGGAAAGATCTTGAGTTTAAGATTGGTGATCATGTTTATTTGAAAATCTCTAACATGAAGGGAGTGAAGCGGTTAGGCAAGAAGGAAAAGCTTAGTCCCCAATATGTAGGTCCCTTCAAAATTCTCAGTCACTTCGGCAAGGTAGCTTATGAGCTCGAATTTTCTTCAGATCTAGCCTCAGTCCATCTAGTGTTTCATGTCTCCTTGCTTAAGAAGTGCATAGGTGACCAGTAGTTGTAGTCCCTATAGAGGGCATAGACATTCAGAAAAACCTCTCTTATGAAGAGATTCCAATCGAAATCCTTGACTACTAGACTCGCAGACTGAGGAACAAAAAAGTTCCTCTAGTTAAAGTTCTTTGGCGGAATTAGTCCATTGAGGGAGCTACTTAGGAAGAATATACAGACATGTGGACCAAGTACCCTCACCTTTTCTCCGCAAACTCAGACTCAGCCCAAGGTAATAGCTTTTCTTAAAGCTTATTCATTTTCATGTTCAAATTTTAGTTACAACTTGGTATTCAGTTTCATGCTCAGATTTCTATTATAAACTTGGTATCAACTACCATTGCATATTCAGTCATGTGTTCATGTATCATGTCAGTCATGTATTCGTGCATCAGATATGCATGAACAAGTGAATCAGTACTCCCAGTCATGCATCCATGTATTAGCTCAGCCATGAAATCATGCATCAGATATGCATGCTCAGTATGAATCTCAGTAAATCAGTAATGTCAGTCATGTACTCATGTTTTAATTGTTCATGATCAGTATATACTTCAGCTTATCATTTCTCCCATCTAAGTTAGTCTCATTCGAGGACGAATATTCCCAAGTGGGGATATTGTAAGACCCTGCAGAATTTCTAAGCTTAATTCATTCTTTTAGGCTTGTCAAGGGTTCTCAGACTTAGAAAATTCTAGCTAAGTTCCCAAACTTAATTTATTTTTGGCCTTCGAAAGTTGGTATTCTCAATTGTGACCTTAATGTCCCTTAATGGTCTATATTTTTGTTGATTTATGATCAGAGAGGTTGATAGGTGTTCCCGGACAAATTTCAGATTTTTTGGAAGTCGTTTAGACCACGTTTGGCTTCCCAAAATAGTGGACCAACACGATCTTGGCACGCCGCATCGCCTATCACGTTGGTTAACATTTTGCAGGGACTTACAGTAAAAATAACTGAGGCTTGGCATGATCATGGCGCAACGCGTCGGGTATCGCATCGCCAATTGAGTCGATGGCCAGTTTTCAGTCATTAATTATCCGCGTCTTTAAGGGCAAAAGGGTCAATTTACCACCCCTATATAAGCCTATAACATGAGATTCAACAAGGTTTTCACCAATATATAGTTATTTCTCTCAAATTCAATCAAGAACAAGTCTAGGGTTTTGAATTGAAGGTTCTACTCCAGGAGATTGCACCGTTAATCTTTAAGAAACTTCCATCTAAGGTATGTAAAGTGTTGATTCATAGGTTCCATTCACCCATGAAGCTCAAGAAACCCTTTCAAAAATATAAATTTTGAATTCCATGTTATGAATTGAATCATATCCATGTTTACGTTTTTGTATGATTACCAAGTTGAAATCTTTAATACATATAATGAAATTATGTTAGCATATGGTTGGAATTCTTTTATTTAAAGTGAAAAATATTTCCATGATGTATTATTTTAATGTTCATGCCTAAGCCTCAAGTTATGCATGCAAGGTGGTTGCTAAAATGCCTAAGAGAATAAGAATTATGCTTTATGACTCGATTGTGACCAAATTGATGAATCCATGCTTTACCCTTATGTTCACAATGACCTCCATGTTATTGTTATACATTGGAATAGTTTGGTGGATTGCTCATTTGATTAGACTTACGAAATTATGACATGTTTATATGTATTCCTATTCATATGTAAGCTTATGACATACAGATACTTCATGAAAATCTCCAACATTTGTACTATGAATTGTTGACTATGGTTATATGTTCAAGAAGTGTCATGTCTTGTCAGTATCATGCTATAGAGTCCTGGGGGTACTTGTACCCAAAAATTTATCTGTGTGCCTAGTGCCAGTGTCCGTTTCAAGAAAATCTCAGTGATACCATGATCTGTAGTATTCTCAGTCAGTTCAGAACTCTGTAGAATTCAGCCAGTTACATTACTCAGGAAAACTCAGTAATCTCATGAACTCAGCCAGTTTACAAAATTCAGCAACATTCCGTCAATCTACGGAACTCAGTAAACTCCGTGCAGTTCATCTCAGTATAATTACTTCAGTGTCTATTCAGTTGGGAGTAGGATTCAGCACCGAGCGAACCCAAGGATGAGGGCACATAATAACAGTTAAGGGTGTGACCCTTAGAAGCAATCCTTGCATTCCAGAGCTATGTAGCCAGCATAAGTTAAGACATCAACAATGACAGTTGAGGGTTAATGATGTGGATTAACACTGCCAGTTGAAGGTTCCACTATTCTTCTTTGGGTACACTTCCAGATGAAGGTCACTCATAGTTTGTCCTTACCAGTGGCGCGGTATTAACAGCCTTCCAATTGGTGTTACAGATTGGACCCCAAATCTATATAGAAAAAGGTCATGTCGGTTAGATGACAACTTCCCACAGTCTCAGTCTTAATCTTAGTTAAAGAAATTAGATAGTTCTTCAGATTTAGGACTGTCAGATACAGTCAGTTAATTCGGTACAGAACTCAGCTAGTTCTATCAGAATCAGGACTGTCAGATATAATTACTCAATTAATAGTATATCAGTTATACGAAACTCATGTTATCAGTATTCAGACTCAGTAGTTAGTATTATCACGATCTCATTTACAATTACATATTCATGTATGTATTCTCACGTTCATGTTATTCAGTCAATTAGTATTGTTCATGCATATGAACGCCATGTATTCATCTTACCTCACTTTGTATACCAGTACATTCAGACGTACTGACATATACTTTTCTTCTGCACTATGATGTTTTATACCATAGGTTCGGATGCTCAAGTTCCCGATCGCACTTAGCTTCAGATTCAACCAGCAGTAGTAGATTTGTAGTGAGTCCTCATCATTTGAGGATAGAATGATTATTTCATTGCTTCATTATTTCATTTTTAGTAGACAGAGTTAGTTCGGGACATGTCCCATCAACTCCACAGTTTTTAGACATTTTAGAGGTTTTCAGACTAGCATGTTCAGACGGTTTATTTCAGTTTTGGTATTGATATACCGTATTTTCAGATGTTATGTTTTATCAGATATTTGAACCTTATGGCCTTTCAGTCCTTTTATTCTGCATTTATGCAGTATATTATGCAGTGTTCAGTTAGAGGTATCAGTCATAGGTTAGCTGGTCCTTCGGGATTGCCAACACCTTGTAGCATTCCGGGTTTCAGATTCGAGGTGTTCAGGTAAGGGTATGGGTGGTCTAAGAAAAAAGTTTTAAAAATTTTCTAAAATGCAAATTAAAAATATTTAATTTTTCGGAGGGGGGCTGGGTCTGGGTATGGAGGGGGAGGGGATGAGGTAAGAAAAAGTTTATTCTTTAGAAAAAAAATTAAATTTTAAGAAAAAATAATTTTTTTTAGGGAGTGGGGGTAGGGTGTCATATTTAGGGAGCTGAGGGTAAGGGGATCGTTTAAGAGTCTATTTTTTTTTATTAAAATTAATTTTTAATGAGGGTCGAGGGTAGGGGTTGGTTGGGATAAAAAATGACTTTGATTTTTTATTTTTTAAAATAATTTTTTTTGGAGATGGGGGGGGGGGCTCTGTAAGGGTCGGGGTAGTGCGATGGTGTAAGAAAAAATTATATCGGGATAGTGCGATGGTGTAAGAAAAAAAGTATTTTTCTTCATTCAAAAACTGATTTACTACTACAATTATTTCAAGATGAAAAAAGAATAAAATTGATGCAACTAAAAATATTAAAAATGAAATTATAAATATTAGGATTAAACATCTTTATGGGTCAATATTGGGCATCATTATGAGCATATGTGGGTTGATGATTTATGATGGATTCACTTGGGCTAGCCCAAATCAGCCATCTTCAAAATCACTCTAGACCAAACCATTAAAAAATGGGCGGATTGAGCGGTCTAAATGGGTTTGAGATAATTTTGCCACCCCTATACAGAAGCTTAAAGTTTGCAAATCAAGACGACAATAATTCAGATGACATAATATAAACTAAAAACATAATATAATTGATATAATTTGACCAACTGACATACACATGAAACTTAATTTTAAAGAAAATATAAAATTATTTTGAGAAAATCTCCCCCCTAAACAAGAATCACAAACGACTACATTATCGATGCTGCTGTGTTATGGTATGAGAAGGAAATCTTTTATTTATAGAGTTTCAAAACCTTTACTCCCAAGAGGTTTGTAAAATATGGAAAAGTATTATGTTTTTCATTCAGAAAAGTAAAAATAATTATAATATTACTTTTATTTTTTCAAAAAAAATAAAATTTAAATTTGATAAGAAAATCACGATAAAAACACTAACTGTTTTAACATTATTTGCGTAGTCACCGATTCAACGTTTTATCAACAAATTTTCTTTGTACATCTACTTCTGTCGTATATATGAAAAAAAAAATTCTCTAGTGTTATATGCGTAAATTAATAGCAAACGAAAAAAAACAAGTAAATTAGAGATCATATTTATCCAAATATAATTTAATCTGTTCTATTTATGCGGCAGGATTTTATTTGCTATGAGATTTTTTAGAAAAGAATTACTCTTAAAGCATAATATTTTAGGCATGTCATGATCTTTTTGTTGCTATAGAAAAACGTCACTAAGAGTAAAATAAAAAATAACATAATTAAGTCATAAAAATAAAAAGCAATTTCTTTAAAACAAATTAGTGAGGAAAGATATAATCACGTAAAATGGACTAGGTAGTACTGACGAACACTACTTCACTGCCATGATGCGTATCTCTAGAGAGTCGAATATGCACATGTTGTGTATATCTTCAATAACTCGTTTCCCAAAAAGGCAAATAGAAAAAACTAAAAATCTAAAATAGGTTTAAATGATGCATGGATGATCCAAACCGTATGATTTTGTTACGCACAAGATGCCAAATAATTTGTACAAGTTGATATATTCTTGGAAGTTTAAACTTTTCTTTCTCATGTCATTTTCCACCAAATTGTGTAAAAGATCACATGACTTTGTGACGATTGAAACATTAATAGTCTGATTTCTTCTTCTCAGACCAAACAAGTAATGCCGTGATTATCTGACGCACTGAAACTGATTCAAAAGTTTTGTACCATACCTTAGATATTGGAACCTGAGCTTTAGTACTACATTACTACAGTAAAAAAAAGAAGAGTTCATGTTCAAACCATGCAATCACCATAAAAATTGAGAGAGAGCTCAGTGAGAAGTGAAGTTTCTATAATATCTGAGAGGGATATTATTGAGAGCTCAAAAGAAAATTACAAAGAATAAAAGCTCAACCGCCTCTACATTCTGGCCAGGTCTTATATACCGATATGATTTGAAAATATAACATATAAATATAGAAAATACTAGGCCTAAACAATATTGGGCCAATCAACAAAACATGTTAGTGGGGTCTAACCGACTCACTATTATTTACATCGGCTCCACTACCATGTACATTAATCTCAACACCCCTCCCCCCACGCACACCTTGGAGGATGACAAAACACCCAACTTGCCAAGATGAGAATGATGTGCAACACTAGGTAAAGCCTTGGTGAATATATCAGCCAACTGAGAAGATTTTGGAGTGTGATGCAAACTAATCAAACCATCACCCAACTTGATGCGAACAAAATGACAATCCAATTCAATCTGTTTTGTTCATTCATGAAACACAAGGTTTATGGCAATATAAATAACAGACTGATTATCACAAAAACAAGAATAGGTAAAGAGGAAGGTAAGCTAAAATCAGAAAGCAACCCAGATAACCAAGTAATCTCACCCACAGCCTTACTCAAAGATTTACATTTTGACTCAAAGAGAGACAACAAGTTGATTTTTTAGCTTTCCAACAAATCAAACTGCCATCAAGTAAAACACAAACACCTGTGATGGACCTCCTATTGTCAGGGCAAGAGGCCTAATCACAAACACAATAAACCTATAGATACAAATATAGTAATTCATTTAAGAATAAACCATGATTAGGAGTGCCCTTCAAATAACGTAAAAGATGCATAACAACCTTCAGGTGGGGAGCACAAGGCTGCTACATGTACTTACTCAGGTGTTGAACCGCAAAAGAGAGATCAAGCTTGCTCTAAGTTAAAAATTCAAATTTTCAGCCAAATATCTATATATATTCTTCTGTATATATCAGGTTGAGACAATCCCCCCCCAACCAGCAATCAACTTTTCATGCATTTCAAGGGGACAAACAACAGGAGAGGAAGCTTCTAATTATAATCCTTAAGAAAATGATGCACAAACTTAATTCAATGTAAAAAAAATACTAGAGAAATAATACAATACCTCAATACCAAAGGAAATAATGCATTAACCCCAATTTTTTGATTTTAAACTCGTCATGGAGGGACATCTTTGAAACACCCTTGGCTTTGACCTTTAGAAAATTTCTTCTTTTTTGAATTCAAGAAATCATATGACTTGAGGTACTAGTCGTATGATATGGTACGATTTGGTGGGTTATATGGTAACCAGTGTAGGTTGGTTGGTTTCTATCCAAGGTACGGTTGGAACATACGAGTCATATGTTAGGGTACTAATGGTAAGGTGTCAGTCGTATGTTTCCCTAAGCTTAGACTAGATGATTCTATTCTTCCTAAGGGACGATTTCATGGTACTAATTGTATGGTTGGGTACGGTTTGGCTTGGGTGATCGTATGTTGGGCAGTGTTGGTGTCTAAGGAGAGGCCTAGAGTACGAGTGGTGGTTACCACTCATATGGTGGGATATGATTGGTATGGGGTGGTGGTATCATCCTGTGGGAATACAATGGGTATGTTGTTTTTGTTGTAAGTTGTGGGTAATTTGGACATTTTCTCTCTTAACCTCTTAAGGTCCCATGACTTATAACACTCTTGGGACATTATTTAACCTATTTGCAATCACTCAAACTCTCTTAAAACACTCTTAAATTCTCTCTAGTCTCTTGGGTCAAGGAAGGCTAGGGTTTCATCAATAGGATCAATTTAGGTCTTAAAAGGGTGATTTCTTTTCGCCATCTTCATAATCTAAGGTATGTTACTCCTCCCTCGTTGTAAGTTCCAACAAAAGGCATGTTTTATGAAACTTTTTTCACGGCATAATTGTGGTATGATTTTGGTTTTTCAAATATATATTGGGGGTTTGGTTATAAATGCTTGGTTGTGGTTTTCCCATATTTTAATTACGGATTTATATTTTTAATGGTGGTTTGGACATTTGATTGCATGGAAATGGTTAATTGGTACTTGATTTTTGTTTTGGTCTTGGAAACACTATGCCCCCAATGTGTTTGATAAAATGCCTATGAGAATGCTTTTACTACATTATTGGACTTTTAATGGAACTATTACATGGTATACCTTGGTAATGAAACTATAATTGGTATGGAATGGTTAACTGGTATAGTCTTGGTGGTTATGGTCGGTCAAGTTAAAAGCCTTGTGGGGTACAAGGGAATCCCCCAAGAAAACATAATAATAATCAGTTGCGGGGTACACAGGATTCCCCCCAAGTCAACTTAATAATGTAATTTATGGGTACATGGGAATACCTTCTTGTCAAAAAGGATGGATAAGGACATTTCTTCGAAGCTATAGTCGGCATGATTATACCACTACTTATAGCCTTGTCTAATAATAAATGGAATGGTGGTTTGGTTTGTGGTAATGGTTTTAATTAAGCAATAATGGTAAGGTGTGATAGCTAACCGTGAAGGTGTGAGTCTAATGGACGGACACTGGAAACTCATGTTTGTCGATATGAGTATTGGTCATAGAAACCATATATGATACTTACGAGGTACACGGGAATCCCCTAAGTACACTTGTACGTATGTATTATAGAGAGAGAAATGTACTCAGGAATCCTCTACTCCTATGGTATCTATGGATTATATGGCTACACATATCGGTGCCCATGCAGGGGGTTACACTAGACCCATACAGCCCGTGGGCGGCTCTATGATGGTTAAGCTTAATGGTTTCAAGGGCATACTTATATATATATGGTTGTAAATGCATATGGTTGGTTTATTTGGCTTTAAAAATTGGTATTATTTTATCCTTATCTTGAGTGCATGCTAGCGTTCACCTAATAACCCATTTTCAGGTGGATGTATCCTCATGCGATGCAGGAATTAACAATTCTACTCTTCTTGTTCAGTGATTAGATTTAGGATCACCTTGATTAGATAGAAGTGTTGAGATTCCAGCTTTTGGAAGACTCTATTTTATGTCATAGATGTTTTTACATACTTTGGTCATTATATAGACTATGGTTTTATCTATGGTCGAGGGTGTATCCCGACCGAATATTTTTTTACTTTTGGTTAGAGGTTTTATGGGACTACTATAGGCTGGTATGGGCAGTGTCGGTATTTGTATCAACCTTGGCCTTGGTATTGGTATTGGGTTGGTCACGGTTATGGACCTATCCCAAAGTTTGGAATTATCCAAAATGCTGTCTTGTTATATATTCAGAATTCATCTGACTTAGTGTACGTGTTTGGAGATTAGGTTAGGTAACGAGGGTGGTCCCCAGTCCTGGTTGGACTTGGGATGCCCATTACGATAAGGCCATAATTTGGATCATGTCAAGTTGGTATCAGAGATTTAGGTTCATGGTCAATTGGGGAGTCCATAAAGCCATCTTGAGTAGAGTCTCTTTTAAGGGTGTATAGCGCACCATACTTATAAGAGAGAGGCTACAAGGAATTTAGAAATGTTTCTTTTTCTTTGAGTTCTATTTTAAAGCTTGGAGTCTAAGTCCTAGAATCTTCTCTAATTCCTAGTTGTTCGCCTTTTGGATCATGCCTCGATAATTTAATGCACACGGAAACTCCTCTATCCGAATTGGGGACAATGTTTATAGGACACGCTCTAGTCATGGGATCCATACTCGGTCTAGAGGTCTAGTCCTTAATATTTATGGAGTTATACTGGTTCCTTCTGTTCCTCTTCAGGCAGATGTGTCGAATACCGAGTTTTGTCAGTCGATCCATGTGATTCCTCAGTTGGTAGCTTCTCAGGCTTAGCGTGGTGCATCTAGTATTGAATCTTCTGAGATCAAAAGGGTTGGCCAGTTTATAAGGTTGAGTCCTCCAACTTTTATGGGTGTTAAGGTGGATAAGGATTCTCAGGGTTTTCTGGATGAGATAGAAAAGATCTTCCGAGTTATGCAGGCCACGAATGTGAAAGGGGTGAATTTCTCTACCTATCAACTAAAGGATATGGTGTACAAATGGTATGAGGAATAGGATCAGGCAAGGGGTGAGTTTGATGAGTCATCTCAGAAATTGAGGAAAGCAAACGCGGAGGAATTTGTTAATCCAAAATAGAAGAAGATGTCGATCAAGGAGTATGCCTTAAAATTTCACCAGTTGTCTAGGTATGCTCCAGAAATAGTGTCAGATATGAGGGCCAGAAATAGAAAGTTTTCTTCAGAAATATCTCGTGAGTTGATCCTTAAAAGCAAGACCGCATTGCAGATCAAGGACATGGATATTTTTAGGTTGGTTGTTCATATGAAACAGGTGGAGGAGGAAAATAAAAAGAAGGCAGAGGTAGGTGAAAGGCAGGGTAAGAGGTTTAGGTTCTCTGAGCAGGGTGGTCAACAACAATGTGGTTGGGATAGTGGTAAGTGGCCAAGTAAAAAGTGAGGAAGTTTTGGTTCTTTCTCCACAACTAGTGCTTCTCACCCGAAGCCGTCAGACAACAAACATTAGTAGAGTGGTAATAACTTCAGGGCATAGGGTGACCAATCTCAAGATAGTGGGGCATAGTCGGCTTCATCATGTCCTCTTTGTGAGTTCTATGGTCAATTACACCAGGGCTTCTGTGATGAGAGAAGGGACAGGTTCTTCAAATATAGTGAGCATGCCCATATGCTTAGAACTTTTCTGATTGGTAAGGTTATTTCGGAAGCGAACAAGGTTTTAGTTGCCTCTTCATCTATTTCTACACCCAGGGGTGTTGCTTCTATATCTGTTTTTGCTTTTGGTACCGACAAAGGCGAAAATATATTTTTGGTCTGAGGCATCGCCTGGTATCGTGACTGGTATGTTAAAACTCTTTTCTCAAGACGTGTGTTATTTACTTGATCTGGGGTCCACACTTTCTTATATGACCCTATTTGTGGTTGTGTGATTTTGATCCTAAGGTTATTTTGGATTTTTTTTCTATTTCTACCCCGATAGGTGACTCTATGGTTGCTAATCGAGTCAATGAGGGTGTGTGGTATCTATTGGTAGTAAGTAGACTTTGGTGGATTTGTTCAAATTAGAAATGGTAGATTTTTATGTCATTATAGGGATGAATTAGTTACACTAGTGCTACGCGTCCTTAAATTGTCGTACCCGTAAGGTTGTCTTTAAGTTCCCTGATGAACCAATTATTGAATGGAGGGTGGTTACCTCGCTCCTAAAGGGAAGTTTATATCATATCTTAGAGCTTGGAAGTTAATCTTTAAAGGGTGTCTCTATCATTTGGTTCGGGTTAAAAACTCTAACTCGAAAGGTCCTAATTTGTATTTGATTTCGGTGGTGAATGAGTTTCCTGATGTCTTTCCGGATGATCTTCCTGGTGTTCCCTCGAATAGGGAGACTGAGTTTGGGATTAATTTAGTTCCGGACTCTCATCCAATATCTATTCCTCCTTATAGAATGGCTCTAGCTTAGTCGAAGAAACATAAAGAGCAACTTAAGGACCTTTTGGATAAGGGTTTCATCCATCCTAGTGTGTCTCCTTGGGGTGCACTGGTGTTATTCATGTGTAAAAGAATGGTTTCCTTCGGTTATGCATTGACTATCGACAGTTGAATAAGGTGTCAGTTAGGAACAAGTATCCTCTTCCTAGAATAGATGACTTGTTTGATCGGTTGCAAGGTGCCAAATTCTTTTCAAATGTAGATCTTCGGTCTGGGGATCATCTACTTAAGATTAGGAAGGTGGATATCCCTAAGATGGCATTTTGTACCCGATGTGGGCACTTTGACTTCTTGGTTATGTCATTTGGTTTGACCAATGCCCTGACGATATTCATGGATTTGATTAATAGGGTATTCCATTAGTTTTGATCTGTTTGCCATAGTGTTCATTGATGACATTTTGGTGTACTCTAAGAGTGCGATGGATCATGCCAATCACCTCTATGTGATATTACAATCCTTGAAAGAGCAACAGTTGTATGTTAAATTCTCAAAATATGAATTCTAGTTGAATGCTGTTACATTTTTGGGTCATATTATCTCTAGTGAGGGAATTATGATGGAGCCACAATAGGTGACAGTAGTTAAGAAGTGGCTTATACCCACAACTCAAACCGACATTCAAAGCTCTTTGTTTTTAGCCAGGTATTATAGGAGGTTTGTAAAGTTTTTTTTATGATAACTGCCCTATTGACTAAGTTGACTCAGAAGAAGGTAAAGTTCTCTTAGTCAGATTCTTGTGAGGGTAGTTTTGAGAAGCTGAAGTATAAGCTAACTTTAGCTTTAGTTTTGACATTGCCTGAAGGTAATGAGGGGTTTGTGGTTTACAGTGATGTATCTCGGGTAGCACTTAAATATATTTTGATGCAGCATGGTAAGGTGATTGCGTATGCTTCTAGGCAGTTAAAGGTGGATAAGAGGAATTATCCAACTTACCACCTAGAATTATTAACTGTGGTGTTTGCATTCAAAATTTGGCATTACTATTTGTATAGAGTGCACGTGGACATCTTCTCGGATCATAAGAGTGTGCAGTATGTGTTCACTTTGAAAGAGCTTAACCTCAGGCAAAAGAGATAGCTTGAGCTTCTCAAGGACTATGATATGAGTCTTTACTACCATCCAGGTAAGGCTAATTTTTTTATTGATGCTCTTAGTAGGTTGTCCATAGTGATTTTAAATCATGTGGATAAGGAGAGATGGGAGTTGGTAAAGGATATTCACCGCTTGGCAAACTTAAGAGTTTGCCTTTTTGGACTCTGATAATGGTGGTGCATTGGTACATAAAGTGGTTCTGTCATCTTTTGGTGCAGAGATCAAGGAGAAGCAAATGCTAAATCCTATCTTGATGAAAATAAAGGGTTATGTAGGTGGGCAAAAGTTAATGGTATTTGAAATCAGTGATAATGGTACCTTGCGGTACCAAGGGAGGTTATGTTTTCCTGTCGTCGATGGTTTGCGAGAAAACATATTCACCTAGGTTCATGAATAACACTACATTGTTCATCCCGGTTTGATGAAAATGTATCATGATCTCAAGGAGATGTATTGTTGGAATGGTATGAAGAAAGATGTGGCTGATTTTGTGGCCAAATATTTGGTGTGTCAAGAAGTGAAAGTTGAGTACATGAGGCCTGGAGGCTTGTATCAGGAAATGGAGTTACCTGAATGGAAATAGGAAGCGATTAATATGGATTTTGTTACCGATCTTCCTCGATGTCGAAACAAATTTGACTCGATTTGGGTTATCATGGATAGGATGACAAAGTCAGCTCCCTTCTTGCTAGTGAGGACTAGCTTTTCGACTTAGGAATATGCAAGGTTGTATCTTCATGAGATTGTAAAGTTGCATAGGGTACCTATTTCAATTATCTCTGATTGTGGTACGCAGTTTTCATCTCACTTTTGGCTGTCGTTTTAGAAGGGGTTGGGTACTAAGATTAGTCTGAGTACTGCTTTTCATCAGCAGATGGATGGCCAATAAAAAAAGACTATTTAGACATTATAAGATATGCTTTGTGCATGTGTGATTGATTAGGGTGGTAATTTGTTTGAGCATCTGCCTCTTGTAGAGTTTGCTTACAACAATAGCTATCATTCTAGCATTGGGATGACCCCTTTTAAGGTATTGTATGGTAGGCGGTGTAGATCTCCTATTGGGTGGTTTGAGCTTTGTGAGGTTGATATGTTTGAAACGAATCTGGTTTATCAGGCTATGGAGAAGGTAACAATGATTTGGGATAGGCTTAAGGCTGCCCAATGTCGCCAAAAGCCCTATGTGGATGTAAGGCGTAGGGACTTATAATTTGAGGTTGGGGATAGGGTGTTTCTAAAGGTGTCTCCCATTAAGAGAGTAATTCGGTTTAGGAAAAGGGAAAGCTTAACCGCCGGTATGTTGATCTGTACTGACCTTGCAAATTTATTTTATAAATTTGTCTTGTTTTAACCTACCTCGTAATTTTAAAACATTATTTCTTTTAGTAATGGATCAAATTGATATTTTCTTATGTATTGAGACCTATGTATAAGAATAAATTTTATTGGGAAGGGTTTTCTATGTTTATTAATATAACATTAGAAGGCTAAATAAGAGAGGGGCACAAAAGAACAGTTATTATTTTCTTCTCATAATCACATCGCTATTCTCAAAATAAAATTGTCACATCTTCAGGTTGACTTTTATTTTTGATAAATTTATTATTATTCCTATGGTGTTATATCTATGATGACATGTTGGGGAGGTGAATTGGAGTAGTTTAAATAGGTGGTAGTATGAGTGAAGTTGGCAATTTTTGTACTATTGAAATTGTTGAGAATTAGTGAACAATAATGAGGTAGTAATGACAATTTTAAAATGGCAAAGCATTGGATGGTGATATGAAGTGAGTGGAAGTTAGATGGCGACTATTAATATGAAAAATTATTCATTATTGTTACGAAATTAGGGTGAGTTTGACTTGAATTTTTATGACTGAAAATATGAGAGTTTTGATTAAAATTATTAGACAACCTCACTATTGTAGTATGAGGTGCGCATATCAGCCACCAAATTTTGGTTACTACCAACATACTACTTTGGTAGTAAGGATTCAAAGGTGCGTATTATCAAATTCTAAGTTTTTGACTTTTCTTATTTTAGAGATCATAATGGATATAATAAATAATTAGGTAATCATTAGAAAATAAGGATTAAAGTGAGTGTATGGTTAGTATTCCTATGTATTTGGTTAATATTGTAACTATCATTTTCATGTCTAGTTTTGGGTTACAGATTTCACATAGAGTCGATTTTGATAAATCACAGTTTTATGCCTAGGTTCCTTAAAGTAAAACTTTATTAATTGGGGGGTTTTCATATATGCACAGATTGTAATTATTTAGAAGTGTTACGAAAGGAAAAGTTCTTAAGTTGACATTTGGGCTCGGATTTGAGGCAAGTTGAGACTTTTCTTAGACTTTTTTTCAAAGTGCTTATTTGAATATTTATTAGTTATGTGTAATGGGAGTAATGGGAATTAGGGGTCCCGTATAGGTGATTGTAACGAGCATCTATGTGGGTACTGGTGTTGTTTGAGGGGATAACATAAGTGAATTGTATGTTTTAACTATTTTTTGCTATTTGCTATCCTGATGGGCTGATTTGTTATGGTAAATAAATTATTGAATAAGCTAGATAATGATGATACTCTCACTTGATAAGTTGAGTTAACTTTGAAATTGATGTCTGATCTGGTTTAAGACACTAAGTGCTTTGCTTGACTTTATTGATGATTTGGGCTTGGAGTTGCATGCCTTAACATCATCCATTGTATTTCATATGGGATCGGAGTGCACGCGTGCACAGTACATCGACCTTGTGAGTCCCCTATGGGTCCTGACCTTGAATCCATTGCTCGGTAGGTGTGTACACAACATATGTATTGCATTGATTCATTTGGTTCAGATTGGTTAAAGTAGATTTGTTGACCTTATACTTATTATATATGTGTTATTTATTTCACCGGATTGAGAAATTCTTGGATTGATTTAAGATATCATTATGACTATTGAACTTTACGATTCACTTAGATTAAGGTGGTTTTCCTGAGTGTAGGTTGTATGTTTGTTTATAGATGATTTACGTGGTCTCACTCGTCATCACTTTGAATTAGGGTTGGTCGAGGATGCTTGCTGAGTACATGTATTTTCATACTCACTCATGCTTTTTTTGTACCCTACGTGCAGGTACAGATCCGACGACCTCCAGATATTGATCCCTGTGGTTCCTTTTTTGCTAGCATCATTGGAGATTCGAGGTAGTTTCTACTGTCTTTTGAGACTACTGAAATCCCCTTTAGTCTTGACCTTATGCATTTTAAGCATTTTTAAAGACTCAAACTTTCTTTTGGTTTTGTATTTAATGGCTTGTATTAGTGACATCTAGACCTGGGATTATATATGTATTGATTTTACCAGCCTATTAATCTACTTATGAGATCATTTGGGATTGGTTATGTTCTTATTTTCTCCTGCTTCTTTGAGTTTGAAATATTGTTCTTGGAATTAGGTATTTGGCTAACCTATTATGTTGGATGGAATAGGTGCCATCTCGGTCCTGAATTTGGGGTTTGACAGAGGGTATTAGAGCCCCAAGTTCATTGGTCTCACAAATATAAGTCGAGTCTAGTAGGGTCTCGCGGATCGATACAGAGACGTTCATTACTTATCTTTGAGAGGCTATAGGACTTTAGGAAACATTTATTTTATTCTCTCTTATTATGCAATATTGATGTTTTAACTTTAAATACTGAAATTCTTAACTTATTCTCTCACAGATGTTAAGGACTTGTGCATCTCAGGATCACGGATAAGTGCCCCCACCAGTCCCCGAGCTGATTTCTCAAGTGGAAATACCTAGAATAGGTAGGAGGCACGGTAGGGGTAGAGGTAGTGGTAGAAAGATAACTCGAGGAGCTGCTCAGATTCCTTGTAGTGCAGGGTCTCTCGATGTTGAGTTTGAGGCAGGTGATGATGGTGTTCAGGTTCCTACTAATAACGTGGGCCTAAGTCAGGCATCACTAGGGTTTGTTGCTACATCGCATATTTAGAATACCTTGGATGAAATATTGGGTGTTTTGGATACTATAGTTTAAGGAAGCAGATCACTTGGTACTCCGCAGGATTCATATGTTAGGGTGGGGGCGTAGACCCCAGATTAGAAGCCTCGTTTGATCTATCAAGGTCTAGTGATTCATCTAGCACTGAGGTATGATGGTATGCCTTTACCAAAGGTTGGAGATACTGGTGAAGCTATGTCTGATGAGGAGCAGCAGTGGTTTGAGAGGTTTAGAAAAATGGACCCACCACAGTTTCAGGGTGATATGCATGAGGATGCCTATGCATTTCTGGTCAGTTGCCACGAGAGACTTTAGAGTGCGGGATTTGTTGACTCCCACAGGGTTACTTATACTGCATTACAGATATGTGGTCCTTCTAAGCAGTGGTGGCACTCTTATATTAACACCAGGCCAATAGGTTCTCCACTAATGACTTAGGCTATATTTGGATAGGCCTTGCTTGATAGATTATTCCTTGTAGCTTGAGGGAGGATCGTAGGCACCAGTTTGAGAATTAGATGCAGGAGGGCATTTCTGTGGGTGAGTACAGGAGACTATTTTATTCCTTAGCTCGTTATGCTATGGTGATCTTGCCAGATGAGGTAGGGATGATCAGTAAGCTTATGAGGGGTTTGATACTTAGGATCAGAGAGGCTTTGTTTGTTGTAGCCCTATCTGGGGCTTCTCTTCAGAGGGTGGTTGAATTGGCAAAGGAGTTTGAGTTGATGCATCATAAGGAGTATATGGATCTAAGGGACAAGTTGTCCTATACTTCAGGTCGATTCAGTGGTACCTCATCTGGAGGTAGGATTTTTCATAAGATTACTCAGCATGGTTGGCTAGTTCAGGAAGCGATACAGGGAGCAGTGAGTGAATATTTAGGTCAGAGTTCTCATGGTCCGAGACTGGCCGTGGTGGCCATACCGAATATTTAGGTCATTCTCGACAGTCAGTGGCTTCTTAGACCTATTGTGAGTGTGGTAGGAAGGATAATATTTGGATATATTATCCAACATATTGGTAGAGATGTCCACAACAGAGTTATCAACACCCTATTAGAGCAGCAACGCCCCAAATTAGGGGTAGAGATAGATCTCAGGGAGGTAGAGGTGCACCACCAGATGGTTGAGGAGGTGGTATAGGAGTGACTCAGCCGATAGATAACAAAGTTCAGTGTTATGAATTTCCAGGGAAGCCCGAGACAAAGTCTTCTGATGCAGTCATTACAGGTATTGTCTCTATTTGTCATAGGCCTGTTCGGTATTATTTGATCCTAGTTCTACTTTCTCTTATGTGTCTGCATACTTTTCTTCCATCTTTGATATGATTTATGAGTCTATGGCTATGCCTATTCGTGTTTCTACTCTAGTAGGTGATTCCTTAGTTGTGGATCGGGTATACCAATCCTGCATTATTTTTATTTTGGGGTGTGATACCTAGGTAGATTTGATTATCATGGATATAATTGACTTTGATGTAATTTTAGGCATGGATTGGCTTTTTCCTTATCATGCAATGTTTGACTGTCATGCAAAGACAGTTACTTTAGCCATTCCTGATAGCCCTAGATTAGAGTGGAGCAGAGTTCAGAGTTTATATCCGAAAAAGGTGATTTCATTTATTCAGGCTCAATGGCTAGTTGAGAAGCGTTGTCCATTATTTTTGGCTTATGTTTGTGATACTGGTACCGAGGTTGTAATACCCCGTACCTTTTTCCTAGCTTGAAATGGTCTCGAGGATGTTAGAACTTGCTTTGAAATATGAATCCATTTTTGTACACACGGTATTCCTAAAATTTTCACTTTTTATCACGTGGGAAATTGAGTTAGCTTTCCAACAATACCAATTTCGTCCAAATCCGACATCAAATAAGGAAGTTACGGACGTTTTACTCAGGCAGTCAGAACCGCCCAGGTGCGATGGTGAAGGCCGACGAATTATTGGACTAGCGACGGACCGTCGCACCCTACCTTCGCATCGAGGCAGTGAGTTAACTCTCTGGTTGAGTACAACGGAGAGGTCCAACAGACTGTCGTAACCCACCGTCGGACCAAGGCAGTAGGTCCAAGTTCTGGTCCCAGTTCGACGATGATTTTGATAGACTGTCGACCCAGAAATGGACCGTCGCACCCCACCGTCACATGTACTGCTCAGTATTTTTAAGTCATTTTTAAAGGGTTATTTTGGTCTTTTACCACCCATATATATACCCAGTTATATCCGACCTCAACTCATTTGTTCATTATTATTTAACAATAACAAAATTAGGGTTTTCTCTCTAAGATCAATCCCCAAGAATAAAATCCAAATCTTCTTCAAGAACTAAGAGATTCAAATTCTTCAAGTGCAAGAAACTCATTACCAGGTATTCATAGTGTTCATTCATGGACTCCTTTCATCCATGAAGCCCAAGAATCTCTTTTCTAAGTTCAAGTTTATGAGTTTTCTTTATGAGTTTCATGTTGGGTTTCTATTGTTCTTGTTGTCAATGACTAATTGAATTCTAATCCATGTTTGGTGATAAGTTTCATGTGGAATTGATTAGTATAGTTGTGGGTTCATGTAAACCTATGATTAAAACCCATGGATGATAAAATTAGAGATAAATCATGATGTTTGTTTATTCTATAATGTTATCTACATATACTATGCCTACTATGTGTTTGATTAAATTCCTATATGAAGGAAAAGTGCTCAACTATTATGATATTATGAAATCCCCATGTATGTACAAGTTAACGCATATCATATGTTTTACAAAATGCTTCAATAAATAAATTATGGATTATGATGTTAGCCACGTGTTCAAGTAAGTTATGCTTTATCAGTTTCCTTCTATCGAGTCCTTGGGGTACTTGTACCTGAAACATTAGCTGTGTGCCAAGAGCCATGTCATGTTTTCATAATACTCTCAGTCAAGCCATGATCCTTAGACTTCAGACAGTTTTATGACTCAGGAAATCTCAATAATCTCATAAACTCAGTCAGTTGTTAAGTGTCAGTAGTATTCCGTCAGTCAACGGGATTCAGAAACTTAGTCCATGTTCAAATCAATTAATCATGTTCAGTGTCCATTCAGATGGAAGTAGGAATTAGCACCGAGTGAACTGAAGGATGGAAACTCACCTGCTAGTTGAGGGTGTGATTCCTATGAGTAGTTCTTGCGTTCCAGAACTACGTAGCCAGCGTAGGTTGATACATCATACCTGCTAGTTGAGGGTAGATGATGTGGCTTAACCTACTAGTTGAGGGTTCCCACCGTTCTCATTGGAGTAACCTAATAGTTGAGGGTCACTCATATATTGTCCTTACCAGTGGCGCGGTATTGACACCCTTCCAATCAGGGCACAGATTGGACCCCACTTCAGCTATAATGTGTCATTTGGGGCATGTTGGTTAGTTAACTCCCATAGTTTCAGTATCAGTAAAAGAATTCAGATAGTTCTTCAGATTTCAGGACTTTCAGATACAGACAACTCAAATACAGTACAGAACACAGCTAGTTCCATCAGATTCAGGACTGCCAGATACATTCACTCATGTTATCAGTAGTCAGATTTAGTAATCATGTTATCACGGTATCAGTGTCAATTATTATGTCTCATGCATGTATTCTCATGCTAATGATAGTCAGTCTGTTATTATTTTTGTTCATGCATATGAACCCCATGCATTTAGCCTTTCTCACATGTATACCAGTACATTCAGTCGTACTGACAAATTTGTGCTATGGTGTTTTATACCATAGATTCAGAGACACGAGCTCCAGAGCATTAGTAGCATTCCTGTCTCAGTAGTCAGAGTTAAAAGTGAGTCCTCATCCTTCAAGGACATTATAATTATTTTATTATTTCATTAATTAGTTTATTAGTTGGAGTTAGTTGGAGACAAGTCCCATCAACTCCTTATTCAGACAGTTCAGTCAGTTAGAGGGTTTTCAGACTATCATGTTCAGTTAGTTTATTTAAGTTTTTTGGGTATTTCATACCCCATTCAGATGTTATACTTTGTATCAGATATCATGTTAGAGTTTGAACCTTATGGCCTTTCAATTCATGTTTCTGCATTATACAGTATTTATGCGTTATACAGGTACAAATATCAGTCATGGGTTAGCTTGTGGTCCTTTGGGGTATGAGCACTGTGTAGCGTTCTGGGTACCAGATTCGAAGCTTTACAAAGGCACCTTTTTTAGAGTCAGTGGAGGTGGTTAGAGAGTTCATAGATGTATTTTCTACTAATCTTCTAGGTGTTTCTCCCGATAGAGATATTGATTTCAGTATTGATCTAGAGCCGAGCACTAAGCCCATTTCTATTCATCCTTATAAGATAGTGCCAGTTGAGTAGAAAGAATTAAAAGATCAGCTTCAGGACTTATTAATCAAAGGGTTTGTTCGACCAAGTGTATCAACTTGGGGTGCTCCTGTGTTATTTGTGAAGAAGAAAGATGGGTCTATGAGAATGTACATTGATTATTAGCAGTTGAACAAAGTGACAATCAAGAATAAGTATCCTTTACCTGTATCGATGACTTATTTGTTCAGTTTTAGGGTGATTCTGTGTTTTCGAAGATTAACTTAAGATCGGGATATCTTCAGTTGAATATTTGAGCTTTAGACATTCCTAACACTGCTTTTCGGACTAGATATGGTCACTATAAGTTCTTAGTTATGTCCTTTGGGTTGACTAATGCCCCGACCGTATTTATGGAGTTGCTAAATAGGGTTTTTCGTCCTTATCTTGATTATTTTATTATTGTGTTCATCAATGGAATTTTTGTGTATTCTAAGAGCGAAGTAGATCATGAAAAACATTTGAGGATTGTACTCCAGAGGTTGAGGGAGAAGAAGTTATATGCCAAGGTTACAAAGTGTGAATTTTGGCTCTATTCTGTGGCATTCTTGGGACACATGGTGTCCAAGAATAGTATTATGGTTGATCCGACAAAGGTTCAGGTAGTTAGGAATTGGTGACGACCTACTTCACCTTCAGATATTCAGAGTTTTATTGGGTTGGTAGGTTATTACAGATTGTTTGTACAAGGTTTCTCTTCTATTGCAGCTCCTATGACTCGATAGACTCAAAATAATATGGCTTTTCAGTGATCAGATAAGTGCAAGGAGATCTTTCAAAATCTTAAGACTTTATTGGGTTCAACTTTAGCCTTTTGAAGATTGAGGGGCAGATTTGTGTTCCTAGAGTGGGTTATTTGACTAGATCTATTATGGAGGAGGCCCATTTTCATGTTATTCCATCCATCCAGGTTCGGTGAAGATGTATCATGACCTTAAACAACATTACTGGTGGTGTGGGATAAAGAGAGATGTCGCAGAGTTTGTTGCTAAATGTTTGAATTACCAGCAGGTGAAATATGAGCATATGAGACTAGGTGGTTTGCTTCCGAGAATACCCATTCCCGAGTGGAAATGAGAGCATATCACTATGGATTTTATAGTTGGATTGCCTCACACCTTGGGGAAGTTTGATTCGATTTGGGTGATTATGGAAAGATTAACCAAATTAGCCTATTTTATGCCTATGAAAATGAGTTATAATGTAGAGAAATTAGCTAAGATTTACATTTGTGAGATAGTTTGATTGTAGGGAGTGCCTTTTTCTATCATTTCAGATAGAGAAACTCAGTTAACTTCAAACTTTTTGCATACTTTGCAGTGGGAGTTGGGCACTCAGTTGGATATGAGTACATTATTCTATCCCCAAATAGATGGCTAGTCAGAGCGGACTATTTAGGTGTTGGAGGATATGTTACGGGATTGTGTGTTGGATTTTGGGGACATTGGGATCAGTTTATTCCCTTAGTGGAGTTTTCTTATAATAATAGCTACCACTCTAGTATTTAGATGGCTCCATTCGAGGCTTTATATGGTAGAAACTGTAGGTCCCCGATTGGATGGTTTGATTCTGTTGAGTTTTGACCTTAGGGGATTAATTTGTTGAGAGACTAGATGGACAGAGTGAGATTTATTAAGGATCGACACTTGGTGGCTCAGAGTAGACAGAAGAATTATGCTGAGAGGAGGGTCTGTGACTTGGAGTTCATGTAGGGTGAGCGAGTATTGTTGAAGTTATAACCCATAAACGGTGTGATGAGGTTTAGGAAGAAAGGAAATCTAAGTCCGAGGTTTATTGTCCCTTTTGATATTCTTCAGTGTGTTGGTCTAATTTCTTATGAGTTGGCTTTACCATCGGGTCTTTCAGCCGTACTTCCAGTTTTTCATGTTTCTATGTTTAAGAGGTACTATCCAGATGATTCACATGTGATTCAGTGTGACTCAGTGAGTCTGGATCAGAATTTTACATTTGAGGAGGAGTCTATAGCTATCTTGGACAGGCATGTTAGAAAGTTAAGATCCAAGGAGATAGCCTCTGAGAAGGTGTAGTGGAGGAATTATCCTATTACTGAATCCACTTGGGAGGTTGAGTCCGACATATGGAGTAGATATCCACATCTCTTTGATAGTTCTGGTATCTTGTTTCTCTTTATGTTCGTTGGCGAACATTTATTTTAGTGGTGGATGATGTAATGGCACTGCAAATGTATTTTATAAATTTATCCTATTTTAACTCACCTCATAATTTTTAAACATTATTTTTTTAGTAATGGTCCAAATTGATATTTTCTTAAGTCTTGAGACCTATGTATAATAATAAATTTTAGTGGGAAGGGTTTTCCATGTTTATTAATATAACATCCGAAGGTTAAATAAGAGAGGTACACAAAAGAGCAGTTATTATTTTTTTCTCATAATCACATTGCGATTCTAAAAAAAAATTGTCACATCTTCTGGTTGGCATTTATTTTTGATAAATTTGTTACTATTCCTACGGTGTTATACTTGTAATGACATGTTGGGGAGGTGAATTGGAGTAATTTAAATGGGTTGTAGTATGAGTGAAGTTGACAATTTTTGTGCTATTCAAATTGTTTAGAATTAGTGAATAATAATGAGATAGTAATGACAAGATTAATATGGAAAAGCATTGGATGGTGATATGAAGTGAGTGGAAGTTAGATGGCGGCTATTAATATGGAAAATTATTCATTGTTTCTCTGAAATTAGGGTGAGTTCATGAGAGTTTAGAATAAAATTATTAGACAACCTCACTATTGTAGTATGAGGTGTGCATATCAGCTAACAAATTTTGGTTACTACCAACGTACTACTTTGGCAGTAAGGATTCAAAGGTGTGTATTGTCAAATTCTAATTTTTTGACTTTTCTTATATTAGTGATCATAGTGGATATAATAAATAATTACGTAATCATTAGAAAATAAGGATTAAAGTGAGTGTATGGTTAGTATTCCTATGTATTTGGTTAATACTGCAACTTTCATTTTCATGTCTAGTTTTTTGTTACAGATTAAACATATAGTCGATTTTGATAAATCAAAATTTTAGGCCTAGGTTCCTTAAAGTAAAACTTTATAAATTGGGGTTTTCATATGTGCACAGGTTTTACTATTTAGAAGTGTTACAGAAGGACAAGTTCATAAGTTGACATTTGGGCTTAGATTTGAGGTAAGTTGGGACTTTTCTTAGACTCTTTTTCAAAGTGCTTATTTGAATATTTGTTTGTTATGTGTAATGAGAGTAATGGGAATTAGGGGTCCCGTAGAGGTGATTGTGATGAGCATCTATGTGGGTACCGGTGTTGTTTAAGGGGATACCATAAGTTAATTGTATGTTTGAATTATTTTTCCCTGTTTGCTATCCTGATGGACTGATTTGTTATGGTAAATAAATTATTGAAAAAGCTAGCTAATGAAGATACTCTCACTTGATAAGTTGAATTGACTTTGAAATTGATGTCTGATCTAGTTTATGACACGAAGTGCTTGGCTTGACTTTATTGATGATTTAGGGTTGGAGTTGCACGCCTGCATATCGTGAATTGCATCTCATATGGGATCAGAGTTCACGCCTACACAATATTAAATGTATTTATTGGGATCAGAGTGCATGCTTGCACAATATGTTTATTGGGATCGTAGTGCACACCTGCACAAATTATATATTGGGATCGGAGTGCACGCCTGCACAGTATATTTATTGGGATCGGAGTGCATGCCTGCACAATATATTGATAGGAATCGGAGTGAACCCCTTCATAGTACATGGACCTTATGAGTCCCCCATGGGTTCTGACCTTGAAGCCATTGCTTGGTAGGAATGTACACAACATATGCATTGAGTTGCATTGCATTGATTCATTTGGTTTAGATTGGTTAAAGTGGATTTGTTGACATTGTACTTATTCTATATTTGTTTTTTATTTCACCGAATTGAGAAATTTTGGAATGTATTATGATATCCTTATGACTGTTAAACTTGACTATTCAGTTAGGTTAAGGTGGTTTTCCTGAGTGTAGGTTGTATGTTTAATTATAGATGATTTATGTGGTGTCACTCATCACCACTTTGAAATAGCATCGGTCGATGATGCTTATTGAATTCACATGATTTTGTACTCACTCTTGCTTTTTCTGTATCCTACGTGCAGGTACAGATCTGACGACCTCCAGATTTTGATCCTTGTGGTTTCTTCTTTGCTAGTATCATTGGAGATTCGAGGTAGTTGCTACTGGCTTTTGAGAGCACTTCAATCTCCTCCAGCCTTGTCCTTATACATTTTTAGCATTTTGAAAGACTCAGACTTTCTTTTGGTTCTGTATTTAGTGGCTTGTATTAGTGACTTCCAAACTTGGGATAATATATGCATTGATTTTACTAGCCTATTAATCTACTTATGAGATCATTCAGGATTGTTTATGTTCTTACTTTCTTCTACTTCTTTGAGTTTGAGATGTTGTTCTTGGAATTGGTGTTTGGTTTACCTATTATGGAGGATGGAATAGGTGCCATCACGGTCTCAAATTTGGGCCATGACAGAGGGTATCAGAGCCCTAGGTTCATTGGTCTCACAAATATAAGCTGAGTCTAGTAGAGTCTGGCAGATCAGTGCGGAAACGTCCGTTACCTATCTTTGAGAGACAGTAGGACTTTAGGAAACATTCATTTTATTCTCTCCCTTATCGTACAGTATTGATCTCTTAACTTTAAGCACTAAAATTTTTATCTTATTTTCTCATAGATAGTGGGACTCTTGCACCTCAGGATCGCGGTTAAGAGCTTCCATCAGCCCACAAGCCAATTTCTCAAGGTGGGATACCTTGATAGGGTAGGAGATACGGTAGAGATAGAGGTCGTGGTTAAGAGAGAACTTTAGGAGCTGTTCAGATTCATGGTAGGGAAGGGTCTCTAAAAATTGAGTTTAAGGAAGGTGATGATGGTGTTCAGGTTCTAGTTGATGAAGTGGGCCCAAGTCAGGCACCAATAAGGTTTGTTGCTGCATCGCATATTTATAATACCTTGGATAAAATGTTAGGTGTTTTGGAGACTATAGTTTAGGGAGACGGATCACTTGGTACTCCACAGGGTTCACATGATAGGGTGGGGGTGCAAACCCCAGATCAGAAGCCTATTCCGATTTGTCAAGGTCCAGTGGTTCAGCCAGCATCGAGGTATGATAGTATTTCTTTATTATGGATAGGATCTATCGAT
The DNA here is from genome assembly GCA_030864215.1 of Capsicum pubescens. Classification (NCBI taxonomy): domain Eukaryota; kingdom Viridiplantae; phylum Streptophyta; class Magnoliopsida; order Solanales; family Solanaceae; genus Capsicum; species Capsicum pubescens. Next base: position 71,859,181 of record CM061541.1, on the reverse strand, counting down.
GGAATTATGAAATTTATGTCTGGTGAGGAGCAACAACGGTTTGATAGGTTTAGGAAGATAGACCCACCACAGTTTTAGGGTGATCTGCGTGACGATGCCAACTAGTTTCTGGTCAGTTTCCATGAGAGACTTCTGATTGTGGGATTGTTTGAATCCCATAGGGTTATTTATAATGCATTATAGATGCGTGGTTTTGCCAAGCCGTGGTGACACTCTTATATTGACAACAGGCCAGTAGGTTCTCCACCGATGACTTAGGGTATATTTGCAAAGGCCCTCCTTGATATATTGTTCCTCTAGCAGGAGGGAAGATTGTAGGCACTAATTTAAGAATTTGATGTAGGAGGGCATTTTTGTGGCTGAGTACAAGAGACTATTTTATACCTTAGTCCATTATGCTTTGGGGATCTTGCCAGATGAGGATGAGATGATCAGAAGGTTTATGAGGGATTTGATACGTAGGTTTAGAAAGACTGTGTTTGCTGTAGCCCAATCTAGGGCTTCTTTTCAGAGGGTGGTTGAATCGACAAAGGAGTTTGAGTTGATGTTTCATAAGAAGTATGGGGATCTGAGAGACAAGAGGTCCCGTACTTCAGGTTGATTTAGTGGTACCTTATCTAGAGGTTGGGGTTTTTTCTTACTCAGCATGGTAGGCCAGTTCAGGCAGCGATGCAGACATCAGAGGGTAGATATTCACGTCAGAGTTCTTATAGTTTGGGACAGGATTCACAAGTTTTTTATCAGCTATTTTTAGGCTGTGGTTGTCATACCGAATATTCAAGTCATTCTCGACAGTCGGTTGCTCCTAAAACTTATTTTAAGTATGGTAGTCAGGATCATCTTCAGATAAATTGTCTAGCATACAAGCAGAGGTGTCCACAACAAAGTTATCAGGCCCTTATTAAAGCAGTAGTACCCCTAATTAGGGGTAGAGGCAAATCTCAAAGAGGTAGAGGTGAACTACTAGCTTGTAGAGGAGGTAGTAGAAGATTGACTCAGCTGATAGATAATAGAGCTCAGTGTTATGCCTTTCCAGGGAAGCCTGAGGCAAAGTTTTCTGATGCAGTCATTACAGTATCATCTCTATTTGTAACCGACCTGCTTCAATATTATTTGATCCTAGTTCTACTTTCTCTTATGTGTCTGCATACTTCACTTCAAGCTTTGATATGATTATTGAGTCTATGGCTATGCCTATTCATGTTTCTACTCCAGTAGGTGATTCCATAGTGGTGGATCAAGAATACCGATCCTACATTATTTCTATTTTCGAGCATAAAACCTCGGTAGATTTGATTATCCTTTGATGTAATTTTAGGCATGGATTGGCTTTCTTCTTATTATGCTATCTTGAAATGTCATGCAAAGAAAGTTACTTTATCCATTCCTGATAGCCCTATATTAGAGTGGAGCGCTGTTCAGAGTTTATATCCTAAAAGGTTATTTGATTCGTTCAGGCTCAGCGGTTAGTTGAGAAGGGTTGTCTATCATATTTGGCTTATGTTCGTGATACTAGTACCGAGGCATCTTCTTTAGAGTCAGTGGATGTGGTTAGAGAATTTATAGATGTATTTCCTACTGATCTTCCAAATGTTCTTCCTGATAGAGATATTGATTTCGATATTGATCAGGAGCCGGGCACTAAGGGCATTTCTATTCCTCCTTATAGGATGGCGCCAGCTGAGCTGAAAAAACTAAAAGATTAGCTTTAGGACTTAATAAGCAAGGGGTTTGTTCGACCAAGTGTATCGCCTTTGGATTCTCCTGTGTTATTTGTGAAAAAGAAAGATGGGTCTATGAGAATATGCATTGATTATCGGTTGTTGAACAACGTGACAATCAAGAATAAGTATCCTCTACCACGTATTAATGACTTGTTTGATCAGCTTCAGGGTGCTTCTGTGTTTTCGAAGATTGACTTGAGATCGGGATATCATCAGTTGAAGATTCTAGCTTTGGGCATTCCTAAGACTTCTTTTTGGACTAGATACGGTTACTAGAAGTTCTTAGTTATGTCCTTCGGGTTGAGTAATTCCCCAAAAACATTTATGGAGTTGATGAATAGGGTGTTTCATTCATATCTTGATTATTTTGTTATTGTGTTCATCGATGACATTTTTGTGTATTCTAAGAGTGAGGTAGATCATGAAAAATATTTGAGGATTGTACTCCAGAGGTTGAGGGATGAGAAGTTATATGCCAAGTTTACAAAGTATGAATTTTGTCTCTATTCTGTGGCATTCTTGGGACACGTGGTGTCCCAGAATGGTATTATGGTTGATTCGACCGAGGTTGAGGAAATTACAAATTGGTCACAACCTACTTCACCTTCAGATATTCAGAGTTTTATTAGGTTGGTAGGCTATTACAGACGGTTTATGCAGGGTTTCTCTTTTATTACTACTTGTATGACTTGATAGACTTAGAAGAATATGGCTTTTCGGTGGTTAGATAGGTGCGTGGAGATCTTTCAAAAGCTTAAGACTTTATTGTCTTCAGCTTCTCTCTTGACCCTACCTATTTAAGGTAAGGGCTTCACTATTTTTTTATGTTTTTGATATTGGCTTGGGTGATGTGTTGATGCAGAGAAATAAGGTAATAGCATATACATAGAGGTAGTTGAAGAGATATGAGAAGAATTACCCTACTCATGATTTAGAGTTACTAGCAGTTGTGTTCATATTGATGTTGTGGCGACACTATTTGTATGGATTTCGTTATGAGGTGTACACTAACCATTGCAACCTTCATTATATCTTCAAATAGAATGAATTAAAGTTGTGACAACGTAGGTGGATGGAGTTGTTGAAACATTATGATATGATTGTACTATATCATCAAGGTAAGGCTAATGTAGTAGTAGATGCCTTAAGTAGGAAGGCAGTTAACACGGGTGGTCTTGCATTGTGGAGTGTGGAGAAGCGACCATTAACTAGGGAGGTTCAACGATTGGCTAACAGTATCGTACATATTGATATTTAAGAGTCAGGCAAAGTTCTAGCATATATAGAGGATAGGTCCTTATTGATAGAGAAGATTTGAGATCGTTAGTTTGTGGATGAAAAATTATGTATTATCAGGGAAAAGGTGATGTGAGGTGAGGCTAAGGAGGTAATTCTGTACTAGGAGGGTGTTTTGAGGATTAAGGGGCAGATTTGTGTTCCTAGAGTGGGTGATTTGACTAGATCTATTATGGAGGAGTCCCATTATTTATGTTATTCCACTCATCCAAGTTCAGTAAGGATGTATCATGACCTTAAACAACATTAATGGTGGTGTGGGATGAAGAGATATATTGCAGAGTTTGTGGCTAAGTGTTTGAATTGCTTGCAAGTTAAATATGAGGACAGGAGACCATGTGGTTTGCTTCAGAGGATGACCATTCCCAAGTGGAAATGAGAGCCTATAAATATGGATTTTGTAGTTATATTGCCTCAGACCTTGGGGAAGTTGGATTTGGTTTGAGTGATTGTGGACAGATTTACCAAATCAACCCATTTTGTGCCTATTAAAATGAGTTATAACGCAAGGAAATTAGCTAAGATTTACATTCATGAGATAGTTTGATTTCATAGAGTGCCAATTTCCATCATTTAAGATAGAAGTACTCAAGTCACTTCAAAATTTTGGATATGAATACAACATTCTATTCCCAAACAGATGGCCAGTCAGAGTGGACTATTCAGGTGTTGGAGGATATATTGCGGGATTGTGTGTTGGATTTTGGGGGTCATTGGGATCAATTTTTGCCCTTAGTGGAGTTTTCTTACAATAATAACTACCACTTTAGTATTCAGATGGCTCCATTCGATGCTTTGTATGGTAGGAAATATAGGTCCCCGGTTGGATGGTTTGATTCTTTTGAGGTTAGACCTTGGGGGACTAATTTCTTGAGATATTCAAGGGTCCGAGTGAGATTGATTTAGGATCGGCTCTTAGAGGCTAAGAGTAGACAGAAGAGTTATGCTGACAGGAGGGTTCGTGACTTGGAGTTCATGCAGGCTGAGTGAGTTTTGTTTAAGGTATCACCCATGAAGGGTGGGAAGAGGTTTAGGAAGAAAGGAAAGCTTAGTCTGAGGTTTATTGGCCCTTTTCAGATTCTTCAAAATATTGGTCCAATTGCTTATGAGTTTGCATTACCATAGGGTCTTTCAGTCTTAAATCATATTTTTCATGTTTATATGTTGAAGAGGTACCATCTAGATAATTCACATGTTATTCAGTGGGACTCAGTGAGTCTGGATCAGAATTTGACATATGTGGAGGAGCCTATAGCTATCTTGGATAGGCATGTTAGAAAGTTAAGATCCAAAGAGATAGCCTATGCGAAGGTGCAGTGGAGGAATCGTCCTATTGGTGAATCCACTTGGGAAGTTGATTCCGACATAGGGAGTAGCTATCTGCATCTCTTTGATAGTTCAAGAACCTTCTTCCTCTTTACATTCGAGGATGAACGTTTGTTTTAGTGGTGGATGATGTAGTGACCCTTCAAATTTATTTTATAAATTTGTCTTGTTTTAACTCACCTCATAATTTTTAGACATTATTTTTTAGTAATGGACAAAATTAATATTTTCTTAAGTCTTGAGACCTATGTATAAGAATAAATTTTAGTGGGAAGGGTTTTCTATGTTTATTCATATAACATCAGAAGGTTAAATAAGAAAGGGGCACAAAAGAGCAGTTATGATTTTCTTCTACTAATCACATCGCTATTCTCAAAAGAAAATCGTCACATCTTCAGGTTGGCTTTTTTTTTTTTTGATAAATTTGCTATTATTCCTACGATGTTATTTCTGTAATGACATATTGGGGAGGTGAATTGGAGTAGTTTAAATGGGTGGTAGTATAAGTGACTTTGACAGTTTTCATTCTATTGAAATTGTTGAGAATTAGTGAATAATAATGAGGTAGTAATGACAAGTTTAAAATGGAAAAGCATTGGATAGTGATATGAAGTGAGTGGAAGTTAGATGGTGGCTATTAATATGGAAAATTATTCATTGTTGTTCTGAAATTAGGGTGCGTTTGACTTGAATTTTTATGAGTGAAAACATGAGAGTTTTGGTTAAAATTATTAGACAACCTCACTATTGTAGTATGAGGTGAGCATATCAGCCACCAAATTTTGGTTACTACCGACATACTACTTTGGCTGCAAGGATTCAAAGATGTGTATTGTAAAATTCTAAGTTTTTGACTTTTCTTATATTAATGATCATAGTGGATATAATAAATAATTAGGTAAAAATTAGAAAATAAGGATTAAATTGAGTGCATGGTTAGTATTCCTATGTATTTAGTTAATACTACAACTGTCATTTTCATGTCTAGTTTTGGGTTATAGATTTTACATATAGTTGGATTTGATAAATCACAGTTTTAGGACTAGGTTCCTTAAAGTAAAACTTTATAAATTGAGGTTTTCATATGTTCACATATTGTAACTATTTAGAAGTGTTACGGAAGGACAAGTTCGTAAGTTGACATTTGGGTTCAGATTTGAGGTAAGTTGAGACTTTACTTAGACACTTTTTCAAAGTTCTTATTTGAATATTTTTTAGTTATGCGTAATGGGAGTAATGGGAATTGGGGGTCCTATATAAGTGATTATGACGAGCATCTATGTGGGTACCGGTATTGTTTGAGGGGATAACATACGTTAATTATATGTTTAAATTATTTTCCCAATTTGCTAGCCTGATGGACTGATTTATAATGGTAAATAAATTATTGAAAAATCTATCTAATGTTTATTCTCTCACTTGATAAGTTGAGATGACTTTAAAATTGATGTCTGATCTTGTTTAAGACACGAAGTGCTTCGCTTGACTTTATTGATGATTTAGGGTCGGAGTTTCATGCCTGAACATCATGCATTGAATTTCTTATGGGATAGGAGTGCACACCTGCAAAATATAATATATATTTATTGGGATCGGAGTGCACGCCTGCACAATATATTTATTGGGATTTGAGTACACGCCTATACAATATATATTGGGATCGGAGTGCACGCCTACACAGTATATTTATTTGGATCAGAGTGCACGCCTGTGCAATATATTGATTTGGATCGGAGTGCACCCCTTCACAGTACATAGATCTTGTGAGTCCCCTATGGGTCCTGACCTTGAAGCCATTACCTCGTCGGTGTGTACATAGCAATTGCATTGCATCACATTGCATTGATTAATTTGGTTTAGATTAGTTAAAGAGGATTTATTGACCTTGTACTTATTGTATATGCGTTATTTATTTCCCCGGATTGAGAAATTATTGGATTGTGTTATGATATACTTATGACTGTTAAACTTGACTATTTAGTTAGATTAAGGTGGTTTTTTTGAGTGCAGGTTGTATGTTTATTTTTAGATGATTTATGTGGTGTCACTCATCACCACTTTAAATTAGGGTCGTTCGACGATGATTGCTGAGTACAGGTGGTTCCGTACTCACTCTTGATTTTTCTGCACCCAACGTGCAGGTACAAATACAACGACCTCCTGATATTGATCCCTGTGGTTCCTTCTTTGCTAGCATCATTGGAGAGTCTTGGTAGTTTCTATTGTCTTTTGAGACTACTAAAATCTCCTTCCGCTTTGTCCTTATGCATTTTTCACATTTTGAAAGACTTAGACTTTCTTTTGGTTCTGTATTTAGTATCTTGTATTAGTGACTTCCAGACCTAGGATTATATATGTATTGATTTTAATAGCCTATTAATCTACTTATGATATAATTCGGTATTGGTTATGGTCTTATTTTCTTCCACTTCTTTGAGTTTGAGATGTTGTTCTTGGAATTGGTTGTTTGACTTACCTATTACGGAGGATGGAATAGGTTCCATCATGATACCGAATTTGGGACGTGACATAGTCTTTATGTGGTTTTGAGTAAGGTAGGTAATGTTGTGTATGAATTAGAGTTTCCTTGTCGTTTGAGCTCCCTTCATCTGGTATTCCATGTCTCTATGTTGACAAAATGTGTAGGTGATCCTTCATCAATAGTTCCTTTGGAAGGATTGGGTATCTTAGATTCTCTCTCTTATGAAGAGATCCCAGTTGAGATCTTGGATCGGCAGGTTTGTCGGTTGCAGACCAAGGATGTAGCTTCGATTAAGGTTCTGTGGAAGAACCATAAAGTGGAAAAATCTACTTGTGAAGCGTAAGAGGACATGAAGACCAAGTATTCGCATTTGTTTTCCGCTAAAGATATTCATGCGGATGGTATGTGTTCTTGATCACATCTTTATTATCTAACTTGGTTAAAGGAAGATTGATTTCTTTGTATTTATGCTTTCTAACTTAGTTAAAGGTTAGAATAGTATATTTTGTGGTGTAATTCATGCTTGTACTACCTTGTCCGTTATTCGGGGATGAATGATCCTAGTGGGGGAGACTGAAACACCCTGGGTTTGACCCTTAGAAAATTTCTCCATTTTTGGCTTCTAGACATCATACGAATTGGGGTACTAGTCCTATGATGTGGTACATTTTGGTTGGTCATGGTCGTATGGTAACCGGTATAGGTTTGTTTGTTTCTATTCAAGGTACAATTTGAATGTACGAGTCGTATATTAGGGTACTAAGGGTAAGGTGTCAGTCGTATGCTGCCCTAAGTTTAGTCTAGGTGATTCTGTTCTGCTTAGGGTATGATTTAATGGTACTAACATATGGTTGGGTACGATTTGTCTTGGGTGGCCGTATGTTGGTGTAATGCCCTGTACTTTTCCTAGCTTGAATTCATTCTTAGAATGTTAAGGGATAGCTCCAAAAATAAATAACATTTATTTCATATAGAATTTTTCAGATTTAGGCTTCCTATTGTGTGGAAAATTGAATAAGATTTCCATCGATACCAAGTTCGCCTAAATCTGACACTCGGTGATGGAGTTATGATGCTTTTAAGTAGACAGTGTGCCACCTGGTCACTCGGCGCATCGTGGAGGAGGGTAAAATGATAATTTTCAAATTCCAGTGGCCCTCCGCGATAGCCCCGCGTCGCGGAGAAGCCCAAATTCCCAATTGTCCCATACCAGTAGATCGATACGATATTGGTGCATCACGGTGAGGGCCAATTTCCAAATTGTCGATTTCTAGTAGTCCAGCGTGATATTGGTGTGTCGCGTCAGTGGACAAAAGGGCATTTCAAATGGGCACCGAAATCGGAAAAATGTTACATTTTCAGTTCCATCCAGAAGTTTAAAGAGGGTATTTTGGTCAATTTCCAAGGCCCCAATTCATCCAAAACAAGAAATTAAACCCATTCTAAGAACTTTATACCCAATTTCATCCATTCTCTCCTAAAGCAAAACCCTAAAGCTCTAAAGCTTCTTCTCCAAGAAATAAAAATCTTTCATAGATTCTCTAAGAAAGCTCTAAATTGAGGATTCCCAAGGAAAGATAATCAAGAACTCATCACCAAGAACTCAAATATTAATCCATCATTCAAGAATCTACATGTAATCATCAATCAAGGTATGTGGGGTTTATGAACAAGGATCCTCTTTCATCCTTGTGCCAAAAACTAGATTTTAACTACAAATTTATCTGATTTTGAATGTTTATACATGAATTTTTAACTAGGGTTCATACCCATTATTGCTAATTGCAATATTATGAGATTTCCAATGCCTTATAAGTTGAATTGCATGTCTACTTTCATACTTTCATGCCTATTGCAGAAATTTACAGATTTTGAGATGAATTATCATTGTTTTCATTATTGAGCATGAATATTATGATGTTTTGGCATGAGATTGATGCATGGGTTATTACCCAAGATTAAATATTATTATTTCAAGAAAGACAATGCTTTAAGCATACTATTATCAGATTATTTTTAAGATTTTTAGTAAAGATTTGATCTTTCGATCATCAGATTAGCTATGGAATCTACTTTTCAGAATATTACAGATTACAAAATTCAGATAAGTTTTATTTATAGATTTTATCAGTTAAATGCATAATTGGTTTTAGATAAACCCTTATGCTAGTTTTTAAAGTGGATTTCCAACAGAATGAGCGTAGCAAGTAAAAAGGGAGTAGTATTTACCACCGAGCGGGCAGTGTGGGTTTAGCTCATCCTACTTCCACAGAACTATGTAGCCAACGTAGGTACAGATTATCAGACTATTCCCACTTCTATGTGGATGACATTTTTAGATGTGATCACTTAGCTCAGGTTATACTCCTTGGCAAGAGTATCACACCTCTCCCCATCGTGAGGTTTTCCCCATAGGGGAATAAGATGTTGAACTCCATGTTAGCTCACATAGTTTATGTTGGTTAGAAGAAACTCCCTAACAGTAAAAGCTTTTAAAACAGTTTCAAGGTATCTCCATACTAGTAAGAAAAGCTTTTAGAAAACCAAGTGTAAAGGCTCACAATTTACTTAGATTATGCTTTACAGAAAGATAACAGTTACAGACTTTTGCTTTTAGATTTTAGATTTCAGAAGTGAGCGTTTTCCACACTTAGACAACATGATTTACAGACAGAATACTAGTATAGTTTTTAGAACTAAATAATAAGACTCACTAGATTTAGAAAGTATGATTGATTTATTATTCATGATTTCAGTATTTCAATTATTCCAGCTTGTGTGAGTCATTTACATATAGCATGCATTGTTTTATAAATTATGATGATGAGATGATGTTTTACTTATGCATTTCACCACCATATACTCAGTATATCCTCAAAGTACTGATCCACATATACGCCTATGTGCAACATTGTCTCATAATATAGGTTCAGTTGCTTAGTATCAGCAGCGTGAGTAGTTCGAGCATCTCCATCTACATCCTACAGTTTATGGGTGCTCATAGTTCGGGGACTTGTTCATTCAGATTTTGTAGCTTATTAGTTTATATGATTTAGTATTCTTTTCATACAGATCGAGTTAGTTGGGGGTTTGTACCAGTGACTATCTAGTTGTTAGTAGTAGAGGCTTGTTAGACTACTAGTTTTGATTCAGATTATTCAGTATTTGAAATTTCAGACATTGTTTCAGATATTTTATTTAGACAGTTTTCCACATTTAGAATGTCTCTTATGTCTATTTCCTTTACTGTGAGATTCAGATTCAGTAACAGGAAGATAGGGTTAGATTAAGGCTACTTGTAGTCTTGGGCATTGTTTGACATCACAGGATCATATTTTGGGGCATTACAGTTGGACAGTATTGAGGTCCAAGGAGAGTCCTAGGGTACGAGTGGGGGGTACCACTCATATGGTAGGGTACGATTGGTATGAGGTGGTCGTACCATCCTATGGGACTTTTAAGACGTTTAAGTTGAGGATAATCTGGACATTTCTCCTCTTAACATCTTAAGTCCCCACAACTTATAACACTTTTGGAAAATCATTTAACCTAATTTCAATCACTCAAACTCTCTTAAAACACTCTCAAGTTTTGTGAAGGCTCTTGGGTGAAAGAAGGCTAGGGTTTCATCAATTGGATCAATTTGGGAAATACAAGGGTGATTTCTCTCCAACAACTTTGTAATCTAAAGAATATTACTCCTCCCTCATTGTTAGTTCTAAGAAAAGGCATGTTTTATGAATCTTTTTCATGGAATAATTGTGGTATGGTTTTGGGTTTTGAAATATATGTTGGGGGGTTTTGGTTATAAATGCTTGGTTATGATTTTTCCTTGTTATAATTATGGATTTACATGTTTTAATGGTGGTTTAAATATTTGTTTACATGGGAATGGTTAATTGGTACTTGGTTTTGGTTTTGGAAACTCTATGCCCCTAAAGTGTTTGATAAAATGCCTATGAGAATGCTTTTACTACATTATTGGACTTTTAATGGAACTATTGCATGGAATAACTTGGTAATGGAACCATAAATGGTATAAATAATTTAAGAGGTTTGGAATGGTTAAATTTAAAGCCTTGTGGGGTACAAGGGAATCTCCCAAGAAAACATAATAATGATCACTTATGGGGTAAAAGGGATTCCACTAAGCCAACTTAATAATGTAATCAATGGGTACATGGGAATCCCTTCTTATAAAAAAGGATGGCTAAGGACATTTCTTGCAATCTATAGTTGGTATGACAATAACACTACTTATATCCTTGGCTAATAATAAATGAAATGGTAGTTTGGTTGTGTGGTAATGGATTAATTGGGCAATAATGGCAGGGTGTGATAGCTAACCGGGAAGGTGTGAGTCCAACAGACAGAAAATGGAAACTCATATTTGTCGACATGAGTATTATTCAAGGAGACCATATATGATACTTATGGGGTACATGGGAATCCCCTAAGTGAACAGACACATATGTATCATGGAGAGCAAAGGGTACTTGGGAATCTACTACTCCTATGGTATCTCCTATTCTTGCGGTTACAAGCATTAGGGCCCATTCAGGGGGTGACACTGGACCCATATAACCCGTGGGTCATTCTAAGATGGTTAAACTTCACATACCCAAGTTTATTATTTTAAAGGCATACTAAATCTGATTCCCTTTCCCAGCATGGTCATATATATGTATGTATGGTTGTGAATACATATGGCTGGTTTATTTGATTTTAATGATTTGCATTATTTAATTCTTCTATTGAGTGCATTCTATCATTCACCTGCTAACCCATCTTCAGGTCGCTGTATCCCCACGCTATGCAGGAACTGACCATTTTACTCCTCGTTCTCAGTAATCGAATTCGGGATCAGTTTGATTGTATTGAAGTGGTGAGCTTCCATATTGCAGAAGGCTCCATTTCATTTCATGGGTGTTTTTACATACTTTGGTCATTATATATACTATGGTTTTGGCTATGGTCGGGGGCATTTCTCAATCGAATATTGTTTCACTTTCGGTTAGGGGCTTTGTCGAACTACTATGGGTTGGTATGGGTAGTGTCGATATTATTGTCAACCTTGGCATTGGTATTGGTATTGGTATTATGTCTAATACCGTTTGACTGTATTTATGATTGTTCCTCCCTATTATGTTATGGACTCATACTTAGTTATTGTTTTGGTTTTGGTTTTGGTATGGTTATTGGTTGGATATTGGATGGTTTGACTTGCTTGAGTTGGTCAAAGTTATAGACCTATCCCAGAGTCTGGAATTGTGCAAAACCCTATCTTATTATATGTTCAGAATTCATCCAACTCAGGGTACATGTTTGGAGGTTGAGTTGGGTAATGAGGGTGGTCCCCGATCCTGGTTAGACATGGGATGCCCATTATGACAAGGACCCGGTTTGGGTTGTGTCAATCTTAAGAGCAGAAATCTCCTCTAGATTAGTACCAGTTAGGAATATGTCATCCACATAAACAACCAGGATTACAAGAGAAGCACCAGAACCTCTTGTGAAGCGAGAGTAGTCATTTAAAGAATGATAGTAACCCCTAGAGTTAAGGGCCTGAGATAACTTGGCATATCATTATCGGGATGCCTGCCTAAGCCCATAGAGGGACTTATAGAGTTTGCAAGCCACAAGAATAAAAGAAGAAGTGAAAAAGTAAGACTAGGAGGTAGTTTCATGTATTCTTCCTTATCCAAATCACCATGAAGAAATGGGTTGTTCACATCAAGTTGAAAAAAACACCAGTGATTCTTTAAAACAATATCCAAAAGTGATTTAATGTTAGACATTTTAACAACAAGAGAAAAAATCTTATGAAAGTCAATGCCTTCAACCTGAGGATCTTCTTGGACCACCAATCTAGCCTTATATATTTCCAAAGAACCATAAGTTCTATATTTTACCTTGTAAACAAACGACACGACCCGAACCAGGGCCTAGTTGTGTCGGGTGCTTCAATACCAACTTGGATCGAAGACCACCCCAAAATACCCCACCATAACCTCCCTACATCCTATATCAAATGAGTTCCAATATATATATAAATATATATATAATAAAAAAATAGAACAATCATAAATCAAATACTGTCAACCGGTGTCATCTCTAATACCAATACCAATACTAAGGCTGACACTATTACCGACACCGCCCATAAAAACCCATGGTAGTCCCACAAATACTCTATCCAAAAGTAAAACAATATCTCGTCAGGACATTTCCTCAACCATAGAAAAAACCAAAGTCTATGAAGTGACCAAAGTATGTAAAGAAATCCATGAAATGAAATAGATCCTTGCGGAGTATGGAAGCTCACCGTTTTAATCCAACATAAGTTGATCCCGAATCCAATCACTGAGCAGGAGGAGTAGTATGGCTAGTTCCTACATCGTGTGGGGATACAGTGCCCGAAGACGGGTTAGCGGGTGAGTGATAGAATGCACTCAGGATAAGGATAAAATAATGCCCACCTTTAAAACCAAATAAACAACCATATGCATTCACTTCCATACATACATACATATATAAATATATAATCCATGCCGAGAAAGAGGACCGGGTTTAGCATACCTTTAAAACCATTAACCTAGGTATGTAAAGCTTAGGCATCCTAGAACCACCCATGGTCTATATGGGTCAAGTATTACCTCCTGACTGGCTCCTGTACGAGTAGCCGCATGAATCGGAGATACCATTGGGGTAGGGGATTACCGTGTACCCTTAACCCTCGATAATACATATATACAACTATAACTTAGAGGATTCCTGTGTACCCCATAAGTATATGGTTTCTATGACCAATCCTCATGTCGGAAAACATGAGTTTCCAGTGTCCGTCCATTGGAGTCACACCTTCACAGTTAGCAATCACAACCCACTATTATTGCCCAAACAAAAACATTAGCACACAATCAAACCACCGTTCCATTTATTATTAACGAAGTCTATAAGGAGTGGTATCATAATACCGACTGTAGCTTTTAACTAATGTCCTTAGCCAACCTTTTAAGGAAAATGGGATTCCCATATACCCAAAGATTCCATTATTATTATGTTTGCTTGGGGGATTTCCTTGTACCCCACAAGGATATAAACTAAACCAAACCACGACAGCCAAGACCTTACCATTAAACCATTTAAAACAATTTAAATCAATTAGGATTCCATTACCACTTTATAATATGCAAAGTATTCAATAAAAGTTCAACAATGGAGAAAAAGTATCTCATAGGCATTTTATCAAACTTATTGAGGACATACACTTTCCAAAACCAAAACCACTATTAAAATATGAAAAACCATAATTAAGACATGGGAAAACCATAACCAACCATTTATAACCAAAACCCCTAACATATAATTCAAAACCCCAAACCATACCACAACTATACCATGAAAACTATACATTAAATCATGCCTCTAGTTAAACTAACAATGAGGGAGGAGTAAAATGACTTTGATTATGAAGAAGACGGAGAGAAATCACCTCTTAGTGTCTTAATTGACCACCTAGAAGGAAAACCTATCCTTTGCTTAACCCAAGATCTTGAAAGAGTTTAGAGAGAGTTTTTTACTGTCTAAGATTAGAATAATAGGGTAAAGGAAGTCCCAATAGAGTTTTAAGTCGTGGGGTCATAAAAGGCTAAGAGGGGAATCGCCCAGAATACCCCCCACTTAAACTGTATAAAATTTTTGCAAGAGAGTACGATCGCACCCCCTCTAACCGTACCCTACCAAATGAGTGGTACCTACCACTCATACCCTAGGCATCCCTTGGACCCTAACATTGTCCAACATACGACCACTAAGGCCAACTTATATCCAACAATACGACATGTACCCTAGAACCGTACCTTAGGCAGAATAGAATCTCCTAGGCTAGACTTAGGGTATCATACGATTGACATCATACCACTAGTACCCTAACATATGACTAGTATCATCCATTCATACCTTGGACAGAAACCAACCAAACCACACTGATAAATATTTAACCAAGAACTATAAAACCATACCTTATACTCCGTAAAGTACCCCAAGTCGAATGATGTCTAGAAGACTTAAAACACTGGAAATTTCTAAGGACCAGAACCCAGGGTGCTTCAATTCTCTCCCACTTGGATCATTCGTTCCCGAATGCTGGACAAGGAAGTATAAGCATAATTTACACTCCAACACCTATAGTCCATCCTTAACTAAGTTAGAAAACAAAGATGCAAGGGATCAATCCTTCTTTTAACCAAGTTAGAAAACTCAGATGTGATGAAAAACATATACCTTAAGCACGAATATCCAGAATGGAAAACAAATGAGGCAACTTAGATTTCATGTCCTCTTCCACTTCTCAAGTAGCCTCATCCACCTTGTGGTTACTCCAAAGAACCTTTATCAAGGCAACATCCTTGGTCCGCAACTGATGAACCTGACAATCTAATATCTCAATCGAGATTTCTTCATAAGACAAAGAATCCAAAATACCCAATCCTTCCCTAGAAATAATCGATAAAGGAACACCTACACATTTCCTTAACATAGAGACATAGAACACCGAATGAATAAATCTCAAACTAGAAGGCAACTCCAATTTATATGCAACATTACCAAACCTCTTCAAAATCACATACAGACCAACATACTAGAACTAATCTTCCCCTTATTCCCTAAACACATTATTCCCTTCATGGGAGACACCTTTAGGAACACCCTATCCCCAACCTCAATATCCAATATCTTACATCCGCATAGGACTTCTGGCAATTTTGGTCAGCCTTAAGCCTATCCCAAATCCCCTATACCTTCTTCATAGCCTGATGTCCAAAGTTCGGACCAAACATATCTACCTTACCAAGATCGAACCACCAAATAGGAGATCTATACCTCATCCACACAATACCTTAAAAGAGGCTATACCAATGTTAGAATCGTAACTATTATTGTAAGAAAGCTCTACAAGAGGTAGATGTTCAACCCAGTTACCACCATAGTCAATCACACACGCACGAAGCATATCCTTCAATGTCTAAATAGTCCTCTCTACTTGCCCATCCATATGCCGGTGAAAATCAATACTCAGACTAACCTTAGTCCCCAACCCTTTCTTAAACGATCGCTAAAAGTGAGATAAAAACTGTCTACCACGATAAGAGATGATAGAAATAGGTACCTTATGCAACTTTACAATCTCATGTAGGTACAAAATTACATAATCCTTAGCCCAAATGTTATTCCTTACTGGAAAAAAATGAGCTGAATTTATCATCCTATCCACGATGACCCAAACTGAATTGATTCTGAGACCGAGGAAAACCGATAAAGAAATCTATAAAGATCACTTCCCACTTCCATTTAGGAAACTCAAGTAATTGACACAACCCTCCAGGCCTCATGATCTCAACTTTTACTTGTTGACATTCCATACACTTGGCCACAAAATCAGCCACATCCATCTTCACAACATTCCACCAATACATCTCCTTGAGGTCATGATACATTTTTGTCGAACTAGGATGAACAACATAGCACAACTCATGCGCCTTAGACAATATCCTTTCTCGCAAACCATCCACATCAGGAACATATAACCACTCTTGATACCCCAAGGTACACTCACCACTAACCTCAAATATCATCACTTTTTTTTTACCTATATCACACTTGATTTTCATCAAGACAGGATCTAATATTTGCTGCCTCTTGATCTCTGCATCAAGAGACAATGGTGCCACCTTCTGAACTAACACATCACTATCCTCAGAGTCCAAGCGAAAAACTCCAACATTAGTCAAATGGTGAATATCCTTCACCAACTCCCGTATTTCCTTATCCACATAAGCTATACTTCCTATGGATAACCTACTAAGAGCATCAACAACTACATTAACTTTACCTGGATGATAGTGAAGACTCATGTCATGGTCCTTAATAAGATCAAATCATGTCCTCTACCTAAGGTTAAGATCTTTCTGAGTGAACATAAATTGCAGGTTTTATGATCTGAGCAGATATCCATATGCACTCCATACAAATAGTGCCGCCAAATTTTCAATTTAAACACCATGGCTAATAGTTCCAAATCATAAGTAGGATAGTTCCTCTCATGCACCTTCAACTGCCTAGAAGCATAAGCTATCACCTTTTCATGCTGGATCAAAACACAACTAATTCCCACTTAGGATGGATCGCAGTAAACCACAAACCCATTCGTACCTTTTCATAAAGTCAAAATCGGAGCCAAAGTTAGCTTATCCTTCAGCTTCTCGAAACTTCCCTCAAAAGAATCCAACTAAGAGAACTTTACCTTCTTCTAAGTCAACTTAGTCAATGGGGCAGCTATAGAATAGAAACTCTCTACGAACCTCCTGTAGTAGCTAGCCAAACCCAAGAAGCTCTGAATATAGGTTGGAGTAATGGGTCTAGGCCATTTATTAACCATCGCAAACTTTTGTGGATCAACCATGATCCACTCAGTAGAAATAATGTGACCCAAAAATTATCAGCATTCAATCAGAATTCACATTTCAAAAACATGGTATACAATTGCTACTCCTTCAAGGTCTGCAACACAATGTAGAAGTGATTGGCATGATCCACCTCACTCTTAGAGTACACTAAGATGTCATATATAAGCATAATGATAAACAAATCCAAAAACAAATAAAATACCCTATTCAACAAATCCATGAATATCATAGGGGCATTGGTCAACCCAAAAGATATAACTAAAAACTCATAATGTCCATACCAAGTATGAAAAATAGTCTTATAGATATCTACCTCCCTAATCTTAAGATGATGATACCCAGACCTAAGATCAGTCTTAGAGAAGAAT
This sequence comes from Capsicum pubescens, assembly GCA_030864215.1. Lineage (NCBI taxonomy): Eukaryota > Viridiplantae > Streptophyta > Magnoliopsida > Solanales > Solanaceae > Capsicum > Capsicum pubescens. Next base: position 71,841,516 of record CM061541.1, on the reverse strand, counting down.
TTTTCACCTTGCAACTAATCAAACAAGTCATCTATCCTTGGAAAAAGATACTTGTTCTTAACTATCACCTTGTTCAACTGCCGATAGTCAATACACATTCAAAGGGGACCATTCATTTTTTTGCACGAATAACACTGATGTCCCTAAAGGGACACACTAAAATGGATGAAACCTTTATCCAAAAGATCCTTGAGTTGTTTCTTAAGCTCATTTAATTCAACTGGGGCCATTCTATAAGGGGGAATAGAAATAGGTTGAGTGTTCGGGGCCAGATCAATTCCAAACTCAATCTCCCTATCAGGGGAAACACAAAGAAGGTCATTAGGAAAGACCTTCCGAAATTTATTCACTACCAAAACTGAATGGAAAGAAAGACCTTCCGATTTAGATTCTTTAACTTGGACTAGATGATAGAGACACCCTTTGAAGTTTAATCTCTGAGCTATATGATAGGATATAAACTTCCTATTAGGAGCTGGGGAACCACCCTCCAATTCAATAACCAGCTCACCAGGAAACCTGAAAACAACCTTATAGGTCCGATAGTCTATGAATCCATAGCACAAGTGTTACCAATCCATACAAAAAATAACATCAAAACCCACCATATCTAGTTCAAACAAATCCACCAAGGTCTCCTTACTACCAATAGATAGCACCCCCTATAGATGCTTTTAGCAATCATAGAGTCACATACTAGTGTAGAAATAAAAAAAGGGTCTGAAATAACCTTGGGACCAAAACCAAAATACAAAGCCATAAATGGGTTCACATAAGAGAGAGTGGACCCTTAATCAGTAAATAATACACATCATGGGAGAAAAGTTTCAACATATAAGTCATGACATCGGGCGATGCCTTGCACTCCTATTGGGTAGCGTGTGCATATAGATATTCTGACCAGTGCTGAAACTTGATGTTGCACCCTTTTGTGCCAGAGCTGATAATGAAGAAATGGAACCTTATTCACCCCCGGAACAACCTTACTAACTAGACAGTTTCTAAGCATATTGCCTGGCTGACCATATTTGAAGCACCTATCCCTTCCTTCACTATAAAAACCCTGATACAATCGACCACAGAACCTATAAGGAGGACACGATGAAGCCGACTGTGCCCCACTAGCCTGAGATTTAGCACCTTATGCATTAAAGTTATCGCCACCTTGCTGACATCTATCTCCCAACGGATTTGGCTTAGGAGAACTAGCTGTGGAGAAGGAACTAGAACTCCCCCACTTTTTTTTGGCTACTTACCGCCATCCCTACCACTTTGTTATTGGCCACCACCCTGCTTGGAGAACCTAAACTTCTTAACCTGCCTTTCCTCTATCTCAGCCTACTTTTTATTTTTCTTCTCTACTGTTGCGATGAACAACCAACCCAAAGATGTCCATTTCCTTGATTAGCATGGTAGTCTTACTTTCAAGGATCAACTCACGAGACAGTCCTGAGGTAAACTTTCTCAACCTGTCCCTCAAATCTAACACCATATCCAGAGAATATCAAAACAACTGGTGAAACTTCAAGGAATACTCCTTGACCATCACCTTCCCTTATTCCAGATTAACAAATTTCTCTGCTTTCACTTTCTTCAACTCCTGAGGAAAGAAGTGGTCTAGAAATGCATTGGAGAAAGTATCCCACATAAGTCCTCAATATCACCCCTTATCCTTTCCTATTCCTCGTACTATTTGTACGCCATATCCTTTTGTTGGTAGGTAGCAAACTCCACCCCTTCCATATTTATGGCATGTATAAACCTAAAAATCTTCTCCATCTTATCTAGAAAATATTGAGGATCCTCCTCAACCTTAACATTAGTGAAAGTTTGAGGACTCAGCGTCATGAACTAGCCAACCCTTATGGCCTCAGAAGATGGAGTAGTAGATGCACCACACACATTCTAAGAAGCTACCAACTGAGCAATCATATGAATTGACTAATAAAATTTCATCATTTTTCACGTTATCCAGAGGAGGACTACAGGGATATGGTGGAATTCAAAAATAATCAGGAATTGGACCCCTAGACCGAGTATGGATCCCATGAGAAGAGTGTGTCATACTAACATCATCCCCAGTTTAGAAAAAAGAGTTCCCATACGTATCAGATCATCAAGGTATGGTTTGAAAGGAAAACAAATAGGACTTAGAGAGGATTTCAGGACCTTAGACTGTACAACTTAAAATCAAAACACAAGAAAGAGAAATATTCCTAAATGCCTCGTAGCATCTCTTTTATGTATATGGCGTGCTACAAACCCTTAAAAGAGACTCTACTCGATACGACTTTATGGAACCTAATTAAACATAAGCCTAGGGCTCTGATACTAATATGACATGACCCGAATTAGGTCCTAGTCGTGTCGGGTAACTCAAGCCTAACCTGGACCGGAGACCACCCTTAATACCCCACCATAACTGCTTTACATCCCATATCAAATGAGTTTTAATATATATATATATATAATCCAAAACAAAATCGAACAATTATAAATTAAATACAGTCAACCGGTGTCATCCCTAATACCAACACCAATGCCAAGGATAACACTAATACCAACACTACACATACCAACCCATAGTAGTTCCACAAAGCCTCTATTCAAAAGTAAAACAATATCCCATCAGGATATGCCCCCGACCATAGCCAAGACCAAAGTCTATGAAGTTACCAAAGTATGTAAAGAAATCCATGACTTGAAATGGAGCCTTCCGGAGTATGGAAGCTCACCACTTCAATCCAACACAAGCTGATCCCAAATCCGATAACTAAGAAGGAGGAGTACTATGACCGATTCCTGCATCGTGTAGGGATACAATGCCCAAAGATGGGTTAGCGGGTGAATGCTAGCATACATTTAGGATAAGGATAAAATAATGCCAACCTTTAAAACCAAGAAAACAACCATACGCATTAACTTACATACATGCATACATACATATATATATGTATATATATAGGTATGTATATATATGTATATATTATATAAATCCATGTTGGGAAAGGGAATCAGGTTTAGAATGCCTTTAAAACCATTAACCTTGGTATGTAAAGCTTAGCTATCTTAGAACCACCCACGGGGTATATGGGTCCAGTGTTACCCCCTGAACGGGCCCAGTGTGTGTAGCTTCACGAATTAGAGATGCCATAGGGGTAGGGGATTCCCGTTGACACTTCACCCTCCATGATACATATATACAAATATAACTTAGGTGATTCCTGTGTACCCCATTAGTATATGGTCTTCATCACCAATCCTAATGTCAGAAAATATGAGTTTCCAGTGCCTAGCCATTAGACTCACACCTTCATGGTTAACTATCACAATCCGCCATTATTGCCCAATTAAAACTATTAGCACATAGCCAAACAACCATTCTATTTATAATTAACCAAGGCTATAAGGAGTGGTATCGTCATACCGAGTATAGCTTTCAAGCAATGTCCTTATCTAACCTTTTAAAGAAATGGTATTCCCATGTACCCAAAGATTCCATTATTATTAAGTTTACTTGGGGGATTCCCATGTACCTCACAAGTAGTTCATTATTCTATTTGCTTGGGGGATTCCCTTGTATCCCATAAGTCTTTCAATTAAACAAAACCATGACCACCAAGACCTTAACATTTAACTATTTAAAATCATTTAAAACCATCAAAGACAATTAGGGTTCCATTACCACTTTATACCATGCCAAGGTTTCAATAAAAGTTCAACAATGGAGGAAAAGAATTCTCATAGGCATTTTATCAAACATATTGAGGGCATATAGTTTCCAAAACCAAAACCAAGTACCAATTAACCATTACTATTAAACCATATGTTAAAACCACCATTAAAACATGAAAAACCATAATTAAGACATGGGAAAACTATAACCAACCATTTATAACAAAAATCCCAACATATAATTCAAAACCCAAAACCATCCCACAATTATGCCATGAAAACCATACACTAAATCATGACTTTAGTTGAACTAACAATTAGGGAGGAGTAACATGCCTTAGATTGCGAAGAAGACAGAGAGAAATCACCCTTTAGAGACATAATTGACCATCTTGAAGAAAACCTTAACCTTTGCTTAACCCAATAGCTTGAGAGAGTTTTGAGTGTTTAAGATTAGAATAATAGGGTAAATAAAGTCCCAATAGAGTTTTAAGTCATGGGGTCATAATAGTTTGAGTAGAGAAATATCCAGAATAACCCCAACTTAAATTATATAAAATTTCTGCCGAAGGGTACGACCATACCTCCTCCAACCATATCCTACCATACTAGTGGTACTCACTACTCATACCCAAGGCATCCCTTGGACTCCAACATTGTCCAACATATGACCACCAAGGCCAACTCATATCCAACCATAAGACAAGAACCCTAGAACCGTACTTTAGGAAGAATAGAATCCCCTCATAGGGCATCATACGATGACATCATACCACTAGTACCCTAGCATACAACCAGATCATCCATTCATACCTTGGAAAGAAACCAACCAAAGCACACTGATAAACATACGACCAAGACCCCTATCATATGATAAGTACCCCAAGTCATATGATGTCCATAAGACTTAAAACATAGGAAATTTCAAAGAAATAGAACCCAAGGTGTTTCATTCCACTTGCAATCAATAGGCTTTTTTCTAGATGGATGTATAACAATAGACGAAGTATTATTAGCCTCTAAAGCTATAAATACCTGACTCATAACAGTTTATCAATAATGAAAGGCAATTTTCTGAGAATTGGTATGAGGCTATAGATTGTCGACTAAGTGAAAAAAAACATGATGGAAGAGAACTTAAATAGAGTAAGAAAGAAGAGCGACAAACATAATCTCAGAGATAACTAGGAGGATTTTGTGGTCCTAGAAGATCTTCCAGAATGAAAAAGAGGGACAACAGTCTCTATGATAAGAGAAATAAAAGGAGGAAAGATAATAATAGGTAAGGGAATAACTTTTGAAAAAGAAATAGAAGAAGGTAAAAAAGAAAGAGAGATGAGTTCATCAAAGAATTAGAAAGGAAAGGGACACATATAGAGTAAAGGAAAGGAATATTTGGAGAGAAAAAGGAAAATAGTTTCATGGAACAACATCCCTAGATACAAAACAAGTTTTGGAAACAAGATTATAAAGGTTGTAACCATTCTTAGAGAAAGGATAACCAACAAAAACGCAAGAAACAACCCTTGGAAAGAGTGTTTCTCTATATGGAATGGGGACATTGAGTAACATAAACACCTAAAAGCTTTGAGATGGGAGTAAGAAGGGGCCTTGTTATAAGACACCTCAAAGAGACTTTTGTGATGCAATAAAGGGGAAGGAAACCTTTTGATAAGGTATGTGGCAGTTAAAAAACAATCCACCCAAAATCTAATTGGAAAATAAAACTAAAAAAGAAAATCCCTAGCACTTTCCAGAAGATATCTACGTTTTCTCTCAACCACCCAATTTTGTTGAGGAGTGTAAGGACAAGAAGTTTGGTGAATGAAGCCCTTAGAGAAAAAAAATTAAGATCCTATTAAGGAGGAGCCAAGCTATAAATCATTATAACTTCTAACAATCTTTTCTTTGGCTTGAAACTAGGTCTTAACCAAAGCAATGAAAGACTTAAAAGGATCAAAATCTTTGTTTTTGGCACCCATCAAATGAGATCAAGTAGATCTAAAATAGTCATCAACAATGGGTAGGAAATATCTAAAACCATCATAGGTAGTACATAGTAATGTCCCCAAGTGTCTATCTGAATAAGTTCAAAGGGAGAAGAGAATTTACATGTACTATTAACAAAAGGTAACCTAGATTGTCTAGCTAGAGGGATGATTGGATGAGTAAAGGATAGATTGTTAGATAAAGAATCAACAATACCAAGAATACACTTTATTTTAGAGCATGACCAAGCTTATAATGACATAAAATATCTATCTTATTAGTGGCAATACTATTAAGTACAGGGGCAGAAGCATCAGAATTTCTATTAGGAACAACAAAAGGGCAAAAGGGATAACAAGGGAGACACTAGGAATACAGGTAAAAGTACCTTTTGTTCATCATCAAATTTCTTAAAACTACCACAAGTGCAAGAAGCAACAATATTCAGAGTCTTAGATACAATCTCATCCATAAGCTACTTTATTTTGTTGAAATAGGAAATCACGTCTAGTGGGCCTTAAGAAATGTGAGCTAAATCATTATTTCACTCAAATATTCTAGCCCTAGCAGCTTTTCCATAACGTTCCTCTAGTTCAATGCAAATATCCCTAGAATAGGAAAAATACTCAATGCTACGAGCAATTTCCTTAGAAAGAAAGTTAGTCAGCCAAGATGATACAAGATCATTGCAACATTATCACTCCCTACCTAAAGCTGAGTTCTTAGGAGGTCTAGAGGAAGATCCATCTATGAAATCTAGCTTATTACGCACTAACAAAGTAACAAAAATGGTTCTATGCCAACTACCAAAAATAGATCCATCAAAAGAAGTAGAGACCAGATCTTCACCCAATACATCAAAATGGTGAACATAAAGAGGATGACACGGATGGGTATAATCCAAAGCATGAAAACTAGTATGATTTATAGTCAAAGAAGTAGTAGGATTCACTGAAGTTGACATATACAAATTTACAGGAAATAATAGACAAATAACAATCGGGATAAGAAGGGAGAATTAATAACACCTTTACAACTGAAATAAGACGACCTTGAAATACAAAACACCAAATGAATTGCAAAACCTTGTCAAATCCAAAACCAGATCAATAAAAAAAACTCAAAAAATACCAAAACACCGATGGAGCAGCAGTTGAAACCCTAAAATGTGACACCCATAAAAACTTTAATGGAAAACATCAAGGGTAGCATTAGATAAAATCTAAAGAGAATATCTACATAGATCCTTGCTCTGATACAATGTTAACACCATGAAATTACCATGAAAATTGAGACAAAGCTTAGTGATAAGTGAAGTATCTAGAGTATCTAAGAGAGATTTTATTGAGAACTCAAAAAAATTTTACAAAGATAAAATCTCAACCGCCTCTACATTCTGGGATAGGTATTATATATATAGGATCCCAAAATATAACAAATAAATAAAGAAAAGGCCAGGCCTAAAAAATATTAGGCCAATCAATAAAATTTTAATTGGGTCTAACCCACTTCACTACTATTTACATTGAGTCCATCACTATGTCCATTTATATCAACAATCCAACCCTTTTACTTGTAAGTACTAGTTTTTGAGGCTATTATATCATTGAAAAAATATCCACTAAAATTCAATATCGGAATGGTCCTATATTTGGATGCAAAAAAGTTATAATAATACACATTGTGTTATATATATATTATGTTTTTTTAATAAGATGCTATGTAGTAAAGGGAAATTCAGTGTACGAAATCTTCTGCTATATGTGGGGTTTAGAGAAGGATAAAACCATAACATTTTATTCTATGCAGCTTCACCTTATATTTTTATAAGGGAGTGTTCCCACGGCTTGAATTCATAACTTCGTGGTCAGACAAAAGCAAATTTATTAGTTACTTCAAGACTCCCTTCAATATAATGCTATAGTATTTTATTTATTTGGTTTCATTTAAAATATGACATCACTTCAAAAATTTTTGCATCGACACTGACACTGACTTAATTTTAGATCAAATTGTTGAAAAACTTTTTAAACTATTAGTTTTAAACACTTCTTGTTATAGTTTTAGGTGCCAATAACATATAATATCTACATAATCAAATTATTCTAAAAATTAGTATAATTAACTCTATTTTATAAAGTATTGCCAATTATGTCATAAATTTTTCTCTAGTATATTTTAGGAAACTTATAATCTCAATTAATTTAGGAAACCCTTGTCTTGATAGATTTGGGAAAGGAAAATATACCGCCACAATCATTAAATTGAGATCATGATGACACTTAATTTGACTCAGCCTCAGTAGATAATCCATAGTCCCATCAAAGTAAGAAAACATTAATCGAAAGAAAATAAGTTCATAAGTACGAGACTTTTAGAATGAAGTCATTCCCTAACATTAACTAAATGAGAATTCGAGCAAGATATATGTAAATTTCCCATGATATATATATCACAAGTTTAAGGAGCATCTAATACAACTCACAATAATAAAAATACATAAGTCTATTTCTAAAAGATAAATAAAGACAACTAAGATAAGATGAAGTTTGAAAATCAGGCTCGAACCTTGAAGCTCACCTTAAAATGTCCTCGTTAATGGCATGAACTCAACTGCTGCGAGTCATACTAAAACTAGGATCTACATCAAAATGGCACATCGACAAGTACAAGAAGGAAACCCAAAGTAGGTGAATGCAATATAATTCAACACAAAGATGTAGTATGGTGGAACTTACACATACATCTTTTAAGCCTCAAAACTCTGGATAAGACCTATGGGGAATTCATGTAATGACCCTCCAGGTTATGTTTTAGATTTCCATGTACTTAGAATGTTTTATGTCTTCCTATAGTGGATATAAGTCATTTATGACTTACCAGGTCCATTAGTTCAGTTTTATAGCAGTTTTTTGGGTTTTAAGACTATTTCCCTATTTTGGAGATTTTAAAGTTGAGGAATTGATCTTGAACTAAAACTCCTAGTAAACATCCTTAGATGGAAATTTCAACAGTGCCTTAGCTCCGAAACATTGATTTTAAGTTAAATGAACCCTTGATTTGAGTCCCAAGTTGTAACATTCTAGATTTTTTACTCTAAAAATTTTTGGGGTTTTGAGCTCACTGTTCAGGGCAAGACTTATGTAACGAGTCGTGAAGACACCTCACGATTAATATGACTCCATTTTTATATGGACAGTAAGTTGTCCATGGTTTAAGATGAGTTCACAACTTGGAACTCACGAGTAGTAAGGTGATGTCACTAGTCATAGGGTATGACTCATGACCAAACCAGTGAGATGGCCCAAGGTTCCTGTCTTGGTTATGACTATGACTCAATGAGTCGTAAGGTGTGACTCATGAACAAAATAATTAAGGGTACCAAAGAGACTGGCCAGACTATGAGTCCAAGAAATGACTTGTACTCAGTCATCATGATGTCACGACCGACGACCATTTTTTATGCTTTAATTGGGGGCACTTTGGTCATTTTCTACTTTCCCCAATTAAAACCCATGACCATAAAACACCTAAATATGGTTATTATTATCACTTTAACAATCATTAACTACTCTCTATTCTCTCAAATTCCCCTAGTCAAGAACTCCTAAAGTTTCTCAAGGTTGATCGTCTAGGGCTCTAAGATTGGTTTCTTCTCCATAACTCTTGATATATCGTCATGTATCTCTCCTTAAACTTGTATTTTCATTATGGTATGAAACTTGTATTTTTATTATGGCATGAAATGGCTTGATGTTTAGTGGTTTTAATGTTTGATTTTAAATAAAGGGTTGAGGGTTTTGGATGGTAATTGTTTAAATGATTTTCCCATGGTTTTGAATTGGTTATCTATGATATATCTTATGCTTTTTTACTGAATATATTCATGGGAATGGGAATTGGAAACAGTAACATGAGTTTCCACAGCTTTATGGTTTAAATGGGTAGGAATTGGCATTACCCCCAGCCCAACTTGTGTAATTAGTTTTGGAAACATGGATACTTGAATAGTTGGACACATTTTTGGAACCTTACATTGCATAAAAGGTTAATGAAACTTAAAATGGTTTTTGAAAGGCCTTGGTGTCCATGGATTGGTTTTCAATTAGAAAACTTGGGAGTCATTTTGTCTAAATAGTTTTGGTATGGCATAATGGAATTGGCTTGCAAGCTTAATATTGGGTATGAAAATACCAGTTGTAAATTCCTAATTAAAAGACTCCTTGGTTAATGGATGAAAATGTGTAAATTGTTTTAATTTGGGCTTAAAGAGAGTTGTGTAGCTCACTGTAGAAGGTGGAGGTCCCAGGAGGACCAATACTGGAAACCATATTTGCTAGTATAGGGGCCTTGGTGGTTGTTTACAAAGTTTACACTTTATTTATTGATATTTTTGGAATAGTTGGAGCCTTGGTAGATATGGCCCTTCCTCAGATTTCTTCGATTCGTGCAACTAAAATGCACTGGGTCCCTTTCGATCGGGGGAGCCGGCCCTATATAGCCTATGGGTGTTTTTAGGATGGTTGGAGTTACACAGTCCAGGTTAATAGTTTTGAAGTTCATGCTTAAACCTTGTTCCCTATCCCAGCACTACATATATATGTATATTTGCATGTATGTGAATATGTACCTTAAATTTGGATTGATTTTAAAATGACATTATTTTATCCCTTATCTTAAGTTACATGCTAGCACCCACCCTGCTAATTTTCCTAGGATGCTACATTGTTTGATAATGTAGGATCCGAAAACACTTCTTTTATCCCTGTGCAACGCTAGGTGAACCAGTTGGTCCATGGTTGAGTGGTTAGCTTCCATTCTTAAAAAAGCTTGGTTATTCTATCGATTTTGTTCCACATTTTAAAATTAAAGAGTTCACATTAACATTGTTACTGTCACTGTCATGGTCAGGGGCATATCTTGACTTAGGTTGATGTTTGGTTTTCTTAGATGCTATTATAGACAACAAAGTGTGGGTGGATTTGGTATTGTGGATTCTTAGATCCTATTAAGTCGATTTAACTATCATTTTATATGTTCATAACTCAACTCTATCTTGTTATATATTCGAAATTCATTCGCTGCTAGTTGTATTATGTTCTGGTTGGCTAGGTTAATGGGGGTGGTCTTCAGTCCTTGGCGAACTTGAGATACCCTTCACGACTAGGCCTTGTTTTAGGTCATGAAACAAGGCTTTCATACTTTCTTTGGGCTATTGATAAAAAATTAATAAAAATAGATTATTGAATATGGGCCCCACTTATTATCAAAACGATGTTAGATGAAAATCTTGATGGTTTCGTTGAGTCCAAAATATTGATATTATCTTAGTAACATAGTTATGTTGGCTCTCGAGCATTTATATTTTATTTTGAGTTTTAAGACAAAAATTGGTTAAACTAGGCTAATAGGGGTACGAGAGGTTAATTTATTGTAAATGACCTTTCTTCGTATCTGAGATGTGTTTTATAATTAATTTGCATTATTGGTTTATGTTTATAAGATTCTGAATGAGTTCCTAGGGTCAAAAATAAGTTTTGGAAGTTGTTGGTTCTAGTGCGGCCGCTTTAGATGCCATTGGCCGTTTGAACGATCCGCAAAAGTGAAAATTTGATCATTTTAGCGGTACTTTGACCCTTTGACCAGGTCACTTTAGCGGCCCTTACTTTAGGGAAGGAATAACGGAATGGTTAGGGAGTTTGTATACAACTAAACTGATCCCATTTCATATTTTTGACATTTCAAGAGCTAGTTTAGGGTACAACCATGCCTCGCGCGTACCTCGCTTCAATGAGTTTAATTTTATAAAATCACATTGATATTATAAAGAAAATATGTATTGATTAATAATTAAATTGATGATTTCATTAAACACAAAAAGAACCTAAATAGATAATTAATATATTCATATATGACCAGATAAAAGTATTAAAAAATCACTTTAAACTAAATCAAGAAAAATCACCAAGACTTATAGAACGGCAAAAAAAAACCTTCAAAAACTTTTCCTCTAATTCACATGTCATTACAAAGTGTTAGAATACACAAATTAATATATTTACTATTATAAGATAAAATAATATGCTATGGAGAAAATTTACCTAAAATATTCCTATTAGGTACTTTTACTTTTGAAAAATTATTTTTCTACTTATTCTCACACTATTGTTTATGTGATGGCTTACTTAGTAATCATGTTCTTCTTTAACTATACTTTTTATCTTAAAAGGTTTACGTTATTTTTAAAGTTATATTTCAATGAAGGGCACTCATCGAGAAATAAATTATATCGTACAAAACCATTAGCAGTAAAAGAGTATATATGTATAAATCATCAACATATCTATGACCCTAACTGAAATAAAATAATTGAGAAGTAGGGATATTTCAAAAATAATCTCTTTATCTTTGTGAGGTAGGGGTAAGATCTGCGTCACTTTGCTCTCTCTTCGTATAGAATACCCAGTTTTCTATCATTAGAAACTTAATTTAGGATACAATTATGCAAATTCAACTTTACCTTAGTTGGGTTCGTTCAAAAACATCCTCTTTATCTCCATGAGGTAGAGGTAAGATCTATGTATTCTATGCTTTTTCCTTGAATAAAATATCAAGTTTTCTATTTGCATACACAAGTTTAAGGTACAAAACTTAACAAACATAGGGAAAGGCTTTAGAGTCCATGTCAAAATAGAATTCTAGATCTTCAATATCATTATTATGATTTACAAAATAAAAAAGTGGTTTACCTTACCAAGAAAAGTCGGAAGGAAAGAAAAGTACAAATGAAATTTGATGCTCAATTTTTAATTGCAATGTAATTATTTAAATTTGTGAATTTTCTATTTCTATGTGTTTTGATCATTTTTCTCTTCTCCATTGTTGTTACATGTGATCCTAAAGTTCCAGGATAATTGACATGATTTTTGTTGCGATTGGAAATGCTTTGTGGGAGTTCGTAATTTTTAGAGGCATGAGAAGCCATATAGTTGACTTTGATCAACATTTGTTGTTCAAATTGTCGGATGGCAAAATAGATTGCACCATGAAAATAACGGAGTTGGTTTGGATTTGGGATAGTAGCGGGGTTTGTTTGGATTTGGGACTTTTATATCTCATTTCGACCCTTGATATAGAAATAGTGAAAAGGGGGTTCCGGGAGTAAATCCAGTGAAAATAGTCTTTTTATTGAAAATCCTACATTGCCATTGAGAGTGAAACATCAAAATTCAAACATATAGTTTATTTCTGTCTGGTCCCAAATGAGTCCCGAGGGTCTGTCAAGATTTTATAAATCATATAAATCAGTTGATTGTTGATATCTGGTGTATGAGGTTACCTTATTTGCGGATGCATGCCTCCGACTGTGAATGCGGACAAAAAATTGTTTCTTCATAGAGAATGCAATGGGGCTATCACAAACGTAAGGGTTTAGGTGTTAAACCATCGTGAATGCAAAGGAAAATTTAATTGGCTGGTCAGCATTGACCCTCGCAAATGCGATGGATTGACCGCTTTAGGAAGGTACTATTCACTAAAAAACATAAAAACTCATTTTCACATTTTCTTTATTTTTTATATCTCAATCTTTTGATTTTGGGAAATTTCTTTGGATTTCTTTACCATTTAAAATTGGATAAGCTCCAAAACCTTATCACCATTATTTTATATCAATTACATCATCAAAAATAATTTTAAATCATGATTTCATATAGAAAATTGGAGGTTTTACCGGTAAAGTTTAAAATATTTTTTCTTTGATTTGGACCTCATTTTAACCCATTTTCATGTGGATTTTCTCCCATAGACTCCTATAACCTTGGGAATGCATTTTAAAATAAAATTTGGGTTTTATCCTTTTCATTTTCAAATTTATTTTTTGAAAATGTTATCGATCCGCTCCAAATATGGACAATATGTGAATTATTAGATTTGTTTTAATGCTTAGATGATATATTTGAATATTGTAGTTGATTCTGAGGCTGTTTGCAATGGGAAGCATCCTGAAGAACTTTATATCAAAATTTCATTATTTCGAGGTAGGTTATGGCTTAACTTCTTTCAGAGTGAGCTTGGTAGTTAATAAATAAGTAAACCATGCTATGGGTTAGGGTAAATAACTATGAGATTTATATTTTGAGAATATTATCATTTTTGTGTGTCTGTATGGGGGCTTATACTCTATTATGGTTGGTTTGAGATATCTGATATTTAGTGTTTCCTGTATGGGGGGATTTATTTGACATTATTGGTCTTATCTATGCATTTGAATGCCTTTATTCTAGATATAATGCGCGTGCGGGGCCTTGTTATTTTTTCCATATAGGCCTTATTTGAGCATCTATTTTTCTTATCATGATAGAAATACCTGAGTTAGGGGATGATATATATTGATGATGTCTTACAGTCTTACATGCATATTTATTCTTATAGAGCCTAGTTGGAGTTTATGATCATGAATTGTGGCTATACTGAGTTGATTTTTAGGCCCACTTATATTTATTTATGTATGTATCATGGTGGATGGATTGAATATCATCATTTGAGTTGATTGTGAGCATTACATCCTTATTCCATATATATATATATAATAGTCAATTGTACGTGCTTTGCATGTGTATGTTGTATTATTTAACAATAAATGTATATATGAAAAAAGATGTTGTGTATACGTACATTATATTATAAAGGATGAAACCTTTAAAAAAATAACGTAAAATTTTAAAGTAAAAAGCATACTTAAAGAGTATCATTATAATCCACTATCGCACAAACAATTAGGGAAAAAAAATAAGTATAATGAACAAAATTTCGTTATTAATAGCCGAATTCAAAATTTAAATAATGTATACTAAACGTAGTATTCATTTTTGTCTAGTTGTCTCACACAATGGTTTTTTGTTAGACCCTCACTGCTTTTTTTCATTTAAAAACAAACTTTTTTGCTCAGTATTCGTTTTTGGGGTTATATTCTTACCCTGTTTCTAAATGGTTACTCTTCATCTAATATATTAGACAAAAGTAAGTAAATAAAAAAATTGATTAAACATAACTTTACAAAAAAGTTCCTTAGAGATCGATCGAACATTCATCTACCATTTGTATTAAGTAGGGAAAATAGTAGATAGAAACAAAATAGAAACTATACCAAAATAATATGACAATCGAGATATCAAAATAATACAATTACACCTGATCTTTAAACAATAATTTCTCAAAGTCCTATCGAATATTCAGTTACCACCTGTATTAAGCAAAAAAACAGCAGATAACAATAGGATAAAAGTACGACAAACTAAAACTTAACCTTTTAACAAAAGTTCCTTAAAGACCAATCGAACATTCATCAACATCTATAAAAATAGTAGATAGAAACAACAATAAAACAATATGACAATTGAGATATCAGAAAAATATGATTGTTAAACCTGATCTTTACAGAAAAAATTCTCAAAGCCTAATAAACATTTATTTACCACCTATATTTAAGCAAAAAAATATAAGTTAGCAATAGAACAAAAAGTGCAACATAATCGAGATATCAAAATATACAATTAAATTCAACCTCTAGAGAAAATTTTCTTAGAGTCCGATTGAACAATAAGAAAAACAATAGATAGTAACATAATAGACATTATAAAAAAATAATACGATAATCGAGAAATTGAAACAATAAGATTAAACCTAATTTTTATACAAAAAAGTTTCAAAGCCCAATCAAATCTTCATTGGTTTTAAATTCAACAAACCTAACGCTAATTCTAAACCAAAATAAAGAGAAAAGACAATGTAAATCTTAATAATTGATATAAGAACAAAGAAAAATTGAAATAATCCTAAACCAGATTAAAGAAAAGTTAATAATATATATGTAGAAGTTTTGATATTCTCACAAAAATTTTTTTTAGCGATAATTCTAATTTATTTATTTCCATTGGCAAGAAAGTAATTTAATTTTTATTAATTCAAATTATTAATATTACCTGTGCCTCATTCCAATAAAAGAAGTAATTAATTGATTTCTCTTTAATTTGGATCAAGTTGCTGACATGTTTTCAATTAATTAGTGCTTGGTCATTTAATTTTCTAATGAGAATCGAGAAATATGTGAATCACTTTAAAAGAAATCCGATATTAAAAAGGTTTTATAACTATGCTATGTAGTTTATATAGGGAAATAATTTATCTAAGGTAAATTTTGATATTTCAAGTTCATAAAAATTAGTATTTCCTACCTAGTTCGATAAGGAATTTTAATAATAAATTTTTTAATTAATTTAAAAAATCTAAATATTAGAAAAATTGTAAAAAGACTACGTTGTCTATTGCAAAATTTTTAATGAAGAGCAAAAAGTTCAAGTTACTTTTCTAAGGATATTCACAAATTATATTTTAATTTACAGTCTTTGCACGTGTATATAATGTTAATAATAATAAACACATAAAAGAATAAAATGTTATGTGTTTGTTATAGTATTAAGTATATATCTTTTTGATAAAAGTATAACACAAAATGTATAATTTGAATAAAAAAGAATTATTATCTTTTCGTCAACTAATATTTGCTAATGATCTTCATGTTGTTTAATCTCCTTCCACTTTCAAATACTATCTTCCTTTCTTAAATGAATGGTTCACATTTTACAATACTCTCCTCGTTCCTTTTTAGTTGTCATATATATTAAAAAAATAGTTATTCTCAAATACTGATAATTTTAAAATCAAGAGAGAATTAATTATTTATTTTCAACTTTGCCCCTAGCATTAATTAATCTAAAATTAATAAACACATAAATAAACAAAGATTAATAAAAGATATATACATCAAATTACACTCCTATTTGGCAATACCCGTGCTTTTTCTTAGCTTAGGATCATCACCAGGATGTTTGAACTTGTTTTGAAATATGAATTTATTTTTATACACGTGGTATTTTTACGATTTTCACTTTCTATCACATGGAAAATTGAATAAGCATTCCATCGATATCAATTTCATCAAAAATCGGTGTTAATGAGAAAGTTATGTTCGAAAAATAGAACGCAGAAAATTTGCCCAGGTGCAATGGTATGGATTGACGGGCCGTCGTAGGTCTGACTGGCCGTCGGAGGCCATCGTCGCAGCGAACCAGTGGACCCAATTTCTATTCCTGTCCGACGGCATGGCCCGAAAGACCGTCGCAGATCCGACCGACCGTCGAAGGCCACCGTCGGAAATATTCAGTAGCACTAGGTTCTACCCAAGTCCAACGGTATGGCCCAACGAATCGTCGTCGGGCCAACGGACCGTCGGAGGCCACCATCGAACCTTACGTTCAGCTTTTCTAGGTTGTTTTAACAGGGGCATTTTAGTCATTTAGCACCCGTCTATATATACCCATTTATTCACGATTTCAGCCACTTTATCCATTATTATTTCACAAACAAAATTAGGGTTTATCTGTAAATTTAATCTCCAAGAACAAGATCCAATCTTCTTTAAGAATTAAGGGATTTTCTATTCTCCAAGCTCAAGAATATCAAGAAATCATAACCCAGGTATGGATAATGTTCATTCATGGACTCCTTTTGTCCATAAAGTCCAAGAACCCTTTTCTAAATCTTAAGTTATGGATTTCCTTCATGTTTTCATGATTTGGGCTGCTCATGTTCATGTAGATAAATGAGAAATTGATTTCAATTCCATGATTGTTGATAATTTCCATGTGGATTTAATAACTATAGTTAAAGATTTATGCAACCCTAAGATTTAAACCTTTGAATGATGAAATTAGAAGTGAATAATGATGTTTACACATGTCAAGTCTGCAATATTTTTGATTAAATGCCTAGATGAAGGAATATTGTTTAACTAGCATGTTATCATGAAATTCCAATGTATGTACAAGTTTAAGCCTATTACATGTTTGATGAAATTCTCCTATGAATGTAGTATGTATTAAGATGTTAGCCAAGTCTTCAAGTAACTCATTCTATGTCAGTTTTCTTCTATCGAGTCCTGGGGGTACTTGTGTAACATCCCGTACTTTCGGGCTAGAATCAAGACCGTCGTCCTTATGCATATATACCCGAACTAGATGATTCCTTGTTAATATATGTGTGGTGATCAATCCTATAGTGCAAGAATACCTTTGGATATGAATTGAGTTCACAAAAATCCCCTAACTCTAAGACGAGTTGAACACATTTCTACCGAATAAGTTTTAGTGGATGTTTAAACTTGGGTCAACTTCCATCGATAATAACTCCCAGTATATGATGAATTAGAGGGACTGTTATATATTAAATGAAAGGTATTCGAATAAGATTTCGAACGATACCAATTTCGCCTAAATCCGATACCCGAACGAAAAGTTATGGCCATTTTAGTGACTGAGATAGTAGCAACATGCGATAAGTGTGCAACATACGCCTTATCGCACGCACCAAAATTTCAGGTTCTTTTTCCGTATTTTAAGGGAAAAATAGGTATCTTTCATCCCTTATCCAACTATAACACGTGATTAAACTCCCAAAACACCAAAATATGATTCTTTTCTCACAAATTCATCAAGAACTCTCCTTAGGATTTCAAACTAAAAACCCAAATATCTCAAGATTTAACCGTGGGTTATTCTTAATTCTTCAAGATTCGGAATCCCCATTGCGAGGGCTACAAGAGGAACCCATCAATCGCATGTATAGCATCCCAAAAGTTAGAGTTCATTCAAAAACTTCTAATTTAAGGTACGCAGAGTTTTCCTAAAATCTCATAGGCATAGAAATCATGTTTTTAAGAAAAGGGTTTTGGATTTGTGAATAAATTTATGTTCTACAAGTTTTGACGGTACTGTTTTGGTCTTTAGGCCTTCCCTAAATTTATTTGAATTGATATATGTATATGTGTACATGTTTAATTTTGATGACTGAATTGAGAGCATGATTCATGTAAAAATCCCTCTCTTGTTATGATTTTTCCTTATCATATGACGTGGATTATTTTTGAAATGCATCTTAAAAAGCATGTTACGAAGTGTCTTAATTTATGAATGATTTGTTCATGAATCTTGAATTCCAAAGAGAGGGTTGTTTGTATTGAAAAATGTTGAAAATACATATAATGAAAGAGTGCATGGGTTTTGCCAAAAGCATATGACCACCTTATGTTTGAAGAGTTCTTGCATAGTTTTGACTTATGTTTTCGGGACATGAAATCTCTTACACTATTTACATATTTGGGTGGTCTTAACTATGTTTTAATGAAAGAATTATGCATGATGCATTATGGCTCAGAAATAGGTCTTGCAAGTCTTGGTGTGACGACACCAATTAAGATTATGCCATGATAATTCAGAACAAAATAGAATGCATGTTTGAAACCAGAATTTTCAGATGTTGAAACTAGAAAAATACATGATTCAAAAAAATATAAAATTGGGCATAAAGAGAGCTTAGGTAGTTCTGCGAAGAAGAAATGTGTTCAAACAACTCATTGCCCAAAACTGTGATTTGCCGATCTGAGTATATTATATTATGCTGGCCTAGTGCTGTGTGGCGTATCAGAATTAGAAACTCCAACCCTTGTAGCAAACTCAGGTTAGGGCTTCCCTGCCGAGTCAATGGCGGATTCCATACTGGTTGTGAGATTTTATACTTGAAGGGGTGTACCACCTAACTCAGAATTAATACGAAGATCAGAAACTGCATTGTCAAGAATGATTTATGATTTTTTAGATAGGTGCCCATGTGTTTTGAAAACTATTTTACGTATGATGTTTTGACAAATTGCTCTCCATTATATTATTTATACAAAAGCTTTATTTTGGACTACGTTGCATACCAGTACATCTGTATTGACCCCTCCTCCCTCTAGGTTCTGACGCTTAGTTTAGGGGTCCTGATAAGCCGTAGATTCAGACAGATAAAAGTGCAGAGTTCAGTTGGTGAGCCTTCTATACTTCAGAAGGCCTATCTATTTTTCTAACATTTATCACAGTTTTGGTTTTGGTCTACTGGGTGCCTTGTCCCAGTTTTCAGGCAGTCGATATTTGATCAGGTAGTAGATATTTCGCACACGATTATCAGACGTTGTTAGATGGTTCTAGATTTTGACTTTTATTTTAATCTATGTCAGACTTATGACCATGATTCCGTTGTTACATATATTTTCGCATTTACTTATTGTGTATGAATTGCGTATATGATTTCAAATTAGAAGGGTGTCCAGGTCTTCATGGTTCAGGATGCTCGTCACGGCCAGGGCCTCAGTTTGGGTTGTGACACACTTGGTATCAGAGCACAGTTCATGGTCCTAGGGTGTCTGCAAAATCGCGCCGGGTAGAGTCTTGCTTATGGGTGTGTAGCGTGCCGTACTTATCAGCAGGAGGCTATAAGGCGATTAGGAATATCTCTCTTTCTTCATGTTATAGTTCGTGCTATAGAGTCAGAATGTTCCCCCTTCATACTCTAATTCGTGCTATGATGTCGCCCATACGAAAGAAAAGTTATCCTAATTCTTTTCCTTACTATGATTTTTTCAGATAATGCTCTCAGATTTACTAATAGAAATTTTAGAAGTCACACAAAGGGCTTGAGAGGAGCTCACTGATATGTCATAAGTCCCTCAAGTTTAAAAATTATGTCCTCGTTCTTAAGAGGAGTTCAGTTAAGACAAGAGTAAAATATGTATTCTTGGGTCATTGAATATTATGTTTCAAGTTTCTATCTATTGTAATCTTAATATCATTGTGTTGTTGAAAAAAAAAGTCTAATGAAGCTATGTGGGGCTCTTTCAATTCACTAGCATAGTTACTTTGTTATTCATTTCATTTTCTGCTTCAAAACACAAAATTCAAAGTCTAGTGAAGTCGTGTGGGGCCTATTTCGATTCACTAGAAATTTGTTGTTCATCTTGTTATTCTTGTGTTTGTTGGAACTGTATTTCCACCTGAGTAGTAGTATAAGTTAAAGTATCGGTGTCATAACCTATTGGTAGTGAAATCAGACCAAGAAGTTGGTGATATTAAGTGACAAGGTTAGAGGTCAAAGTGAGGGTAACCTTTGTGTAACTAAATATTTATAGTCCAATAACCATTGATTGAGAATGATTTACCATTTTATGGTGGTAGACTAATGTGGTAGTACCATCTGTCAATTGTATGGTAGTCCGGGGAGGAAGTGTTTGACTCAGATTGCTATTTGTTTTTCTTTTCAAATAGGGAAAAAGCCCAGAGTGGATATTTAAGGTGGTTATACAAATCCCTTGTAGGCTGTGAATGAAAATGGCTAGATTAGCCAGTAAGTTGTAAGTATAGACTCATTTTCGAATGGGGAATTTGAAGGTAGTCTAAATGCCCGCTGGGGTAAGTAAGTGTGGGGTGAGAAAGCCGTATAAGTAGATAAGATTGTATGGGGTTATAATATAAGATTAAGGTTGATCATGTCTATTATGTTAATTTACCCCTTAACCTTCTTTTCATTGGTAGTTGTAAACTAGTACTACTTGTGAGAAAAGTATGTAGTAGATTTTTTTTGAGGTATTTGGGTGGAATATCCTAATTTGGTACTAGACTAGAGGCTTGAACTGTAGATGTAGAACGTGGTGGTAAGAATATTATCTTATGATTAATGATGTATGTTTTACGAGAGAGAATTATAAGGCTTGAAGTGATTTATGAAAAGAGCCTAGGTTGATAATGGTTGAAAGGTTTAACTGGTAATTGTGAGGTATAAGCGTATATGAGGACTAGTGTTAAAATGATGAATTATGGGTGAGACATTAAGTGGATAAAGACATAAGTATATTAGAATAAGTCGCACCTTGGTAGTATGGCATTAGGTATGATTTTTATGGTATAAGTTATGCGATTAACGGTCTAATGTTAGAAAGTTAAGTAGTATAGAGTGGATTTTTATGTGATAAGAAGGGAGGGTGTGTATGTATTCTCATGAGAATGCGAGTTTTAGGTTGATGACGATTGAGAATAGCAAAAATTTAAAAGTAGCATTCTGGGGAAGCAATGCTTTTAGAGTATGCGTTATGTAGTCATAACACCCCTTTGTTTTCTCGATTTGACGTTACTCAGTAACGAGCTTAGAGGACTGACAACTTGAATGATTCCCTTTTTCTAAGTGTTAAATAAAAGGACTTAGATACATTTTGAGCTTTCAATCTTTGATGATTTTATTTTTGATCTTTTTGACCTCTGATTTTAGATTTTCTTGTTGATTCATGATCGGGGAAGTCAAGGGTACGTCTTGGGTGAGTTTTAGAATTTTTGGACGTCGTTTAGGGCATGTTTGGATGCCCAAAACAGTATCATGCGATATGCATGCGTCGCATGGTCTAGTGATGTGCGATGCAGCAGGCGACGCATGCTCCAGTCTGTGGGATAGAGCATGCGACGTATGCTCTGCTGCACGGACTTGGGAATTTCAGCATTTAAACTCCATCTCGTTAAGGGAATTTGTTCCTATTCAAGCATGTTCCTCCTATGTCAGTTTAAGAGTTCATTCTACCAAGGTCACATGTATTCAAGTCCTGTTGATCTCTAAGGTTTGAGTTCTCTATCTAAGTCATGTCATGTTCTGATGTCCAAACAAGAAGAAGTAATGTCCCTCAGTGACCTAATACTCCAAGTATCCGACCCATATGTTATGTTGCTCATGATCCAAACCTATGTCTCACAACATGCTTGGCCATAAGAAAAATATATTTCTATATATTTCTTTAATTAGGAGCAATCACTTTAAGTGAAATCCTTACCTTAGTTGTTAGTGACGTAAATTTCGGCTTTATGCCATATAACTCATGATATGTGCATCCATGTTTCTCCTTTTGGTCTATCCTGAGGAAGCCAGCGATGTGTTGTGTTCATGTCAGGCGACCCTTTATTTATGATCCAGGCACTTGATATCAGGAGAACTCCGTATCTATTCTATCGTATCCTTACTTTATGTCCCTCCTCGAGTAGTGCTAGAAGTATGAGTGATGGTCTGATGATGTTACTTCCATTCATGATGTGTATGCTCGGGTCCCTTAATGACCCTCTATGTGTTCGTATGATGGTGGTTGTGGAAGTGTAGTAGTGTGTTAGGTATGGGAGTAGATGTTCTTAAAGGTAAGAAGTTTGATGTGATTCTCTAGCTAAGGTTATAGGTGAAAGGGAAAGGAAGGAGATGAACTTTTGTTGTGAGAAATAGCTAAGAAGAAAAAAAAGACACGGTAAAACTATTTGTGAGAGTGATTGAAATTGTTTATCTTAGTGAGGAGAGATCCATGCAGTGGGAGTAGTAATGATAGGCTTAAATTTTGTGTTGGGTGAAGAAATAAACCAAGGTGCCATGTGGTTAGTATTCCATGAATTAAGACTTGAGGTTTTGGATTATAGCGATAAGGTGAGATGATCCCTGAATATGATGTAGAGTACAGGGTCCCGTAGTTTAAGTTAGCACCTTTTTCCTCCGAGTGAGGCTTCAATATAGAAGTATATTACAGTGGGAATCAAGTGTGGATATATGTGTATGGGGAAAATTGTAAGTCAGGAACGATGAGGCATGTATTTTATTGTTTGGGGCGTAGACAAATAGTGTCCTCGAGCTTAAGTCTTTCCATTGTATCTTGTAAGATGGAGAATTCTAATATTCTTATGTCATCTTATCTCATGAATTGTATCAATATTAATCAGGCCAAGGAATTTTTGGAATTTTTTTTTCATATCTTGCAATGCTTTGATCATGTTCCATAAAACATATGCCAAGATCATGTCGATGCCATGTTTTGTTATCTCATGTTTCGTGCATTCACGTTTCACTAGGGGTTATCACGAAGATTGTTCTCTGTCTTCACATATTTTGTCGAGGAAAAATGTTCAATGTAAGAGAGTGTTATTTATTCTACACTCTTAGAGATTCAAAAGGTCCCTACCCATAATTCGGAGACGAATTATCCCAAGGGGAAGATAATGTAACACCCCGTACTTTTGGGCTAAAATCAAGACCGTCGTCATTACGCGTAAAGACCCGAACTAGATGATTACTTGTTAATATATGTATGGTGATCAATCCTATAGTGTAATAATACCTTTGAATATGAATTGAGTTCACAAAAATCCCCTAACTCTAAGACGGGTTGAAAACATTTCTACAAAATAAGTTTTAGTGGATGTTTAATCTTTGGTCAACTTCCATCCACCATAACTCCTAGTATATAATGAATTATAGGGACTATTATATATCAAATGAAAGGTCTTCGAATAATATTTCCAACAATACCAATTTCTCCTAAATCCGATACCCGAGAAAAAAGTTATGGCCATTTTAGTGACTGAGATAGTAGCAGCATGCGATAATCGTGCGACGCACGCACTATCACACGCACCAAAATTTCAGGTTCTGTTCCGCATTTTTAAGTGAAAAATAGGTATCTTCCATCCCTTATCCATCAATAACATGGTATTAAACTCCCAAAACACCAAAATATGATTCTTTTCTCTTAAATTCTTCAAGAACTCACCCTTGGATTTCAAACTAAAAACCCAAATATCTCAATATTTAACTGTGAGTTTTTCTTAATTCTTCAAGATTTGGAATTCCCATTGCGAGGGATACATGAGGCACCCATCAATCGTACGTATAGCATTCCAAAAGCTAGAGTTCATTCAAAAGATTCTAGTTTAAGGTACGCGGGGTTTTTCTAAAATCTCATGGGCATAGAAATCAAGTTTTTAAGAAAATAGTTTCGGATTTGTGAATAAATTTATGTTTTACAAGTTTTGATGGTATTGTTTTGGTCTTTAGGCCTTCCCCAAATTTATTTGAATTGATATATGTATATATGTACATGTTTAATGTTGATGATTGAATTGAGATCATGATTCATGTGAAAATCCCTCTCTTATTATGATTTTTCCTTACTTATCATATGGCGTGGATTATTTTTAAATGCTTCTTGAAAAGCATGTTACGAAGTGTCTTAATTTATGAATGATTTGGTCATGAATCTTGAATTCCAAAGAGAGGTTTGTTTGTATTCAAAAATGTTAAACATACATATAATAAAAGAGTGCATGGGTTTTGCCAAAAGCATATGACCACCTTATGTTTGAAGAGTTCTTGCATAGTTTTGACTTATGTTTGTGTAATATGAAATCTCTTACACTATTTGCATGTTTAGGTGGTCTGAACAATGTTTTAATGAATGAATTATGCATGATGCATAATGGCTCAGAAATAAGACTTGCAAGTCTTGGTGTGACGACACCAATTCAGATTATGCCATGATAATTCATAATAGAATAGAATGCATGTTTTAAATCAGACTTTTCAGTTGTTGAAACTAGAAAAATGCATGATTCAAAGCAGGATAAAATTGGGCATAAAGAGAGCTTAGGTGGTTTCCCAAAGAAGGCATGAGTTCTGACAACTCATTGCCCGAAACTGTGATTTGTCGATCCGGGTATATTATATTACGCTGGCCTAGTGCCGTGTGGCGTATCAGAATTAGAAACTCCAACCCTTGCGGCACACTCGGGTTGGGGGCTTCCCCGCCGATTCAATGGCAGATTTTATATGGCCCATGGGATTTTAGACTTGTAGGGGTATACCACCTAACTTAAAATTAATACGAAGATCAGAAACTGCATTATCAAGAATGATTTATAATTTTTCAGAAAGGTGCCCATGTGTTTTGAAAACTATTTTATGTATGATGTTTTGACAAATTTCTCTCCATTATTTTATTTATACAAAAGCTTTATTTTGGACTACTTTGCATACCAGTACATCTATATTGACCCCCCTCCCTCCAGGTTCTGAGGCTCAATTTAGGGGTCCTGATAAGAAGTAGATTCAGACAGACGAAAGTGCAGAGTTCAGTTGGTGAGCCTTCTATACTCCAGAAGGCCTATCTATTTTTATGACATTTATGATAGTTTTGGTTTTGGTCTACTGGCGGCCTTATCCCAATTTTCAGGCAGTCGATATTTGATTATGTAGTAGAGATTTCGCAGACGGTTATCAGACATTGTTAGATGGTTCTAGATTTTGACTTTCATTTTAATTTATGTCAGACTTATGACCATAATTCCGTTGTTACATATATTTCTGCATTTTCTTATTGTGTATGAATGGTGTATATGATTTTAAGTTAGAAGGGTGTCTGGGCCTTCATCGTTCGGGATGCTCGCCATGGCTAGGGCCTCAGTTTGGGTCATGATAACTTGTACCCAAAATATTAGTTATGTGCCTGGAGACATGTCATGTTTTCACGATACTCTCAGTCAAGCTATGAATTCTTAGACTTCAAATAGTCTTATGACTTAGGAAAAATCTCCATGATCTCATGACTCAGTCATTTGTCAGATATCAGTAGTATTTCGTCAGTCAACGAAACTAAGTAATTTAGCTCATGATTAGTTCAGTAAATCATGCTTAGTGTCTATTCAGATGGGAGTAGGAATTAGCACCGAGTGAACCCAAGGATGGGAACTCACCTGTTATATAAGGTTGTGATTCCTAGAAGCAATCCTTACGTTCCAGAACTATGTATCCAGCATAGGTTGAGACATCGTAGCCTACTATATGAGGGTAGATGATGTGGATTTACCTTTTATGTGAGGGTTCCCACTATTCTTATTAGAGTTATCAATTATATGAGGGTTACTCAGATATTGTCCTTAATAGTGGCGCAGTATTGATACCCTTCAAATTAGGGAATAGATTGTACCCCAGCTCGGCTATTATAGCACATTTGGGGCATATTGATAACGCTCAATCTACAGCTCTCGTCGGAGTGTAAAGCGGACCTTTGTCAAATATAGATCCCAACTGGGTTGGGTATCGATCCCACAGGGAATAGCTTGGTTAACAAGTAAGCAAAGATTACTAGACTTTTAGTGCAAGTCTCGTAAAAAGGGGGGAGTTTTGTTGTGCAAGTAATGTAACCAAACTATTAAAGTAAAAACGGAAAATAGCAAAGAAAAAAGAAAGAATGTTTAGTAGGATGTAAAACAATGAGAATTGAGAAGTTGGGGTTATGTCCACCTTATGAGTTGTACGTCTCTATTGGCTATGAGTTATGCGGAGTTCAGACATGCATGTGCTTATAGAGAATTTTATTCGATGGTAAATCCAAGCGTCTTTCGACCTGAACAAGGACTATTTCACTTTAACTCTTTCGAGCTTAAAGCGTATCTAACGGTACAAATTCTCCAAGAGGTTAATCCAGTTACGACACTAACTTTTTAATAGGGGATGGGACCCTACTACCTTGACATTATCTCTTTTCCAGAAAGATAACCTTTCTTTCGAACAAGTTAAATGTTATACTGGCGTATTCTTGCGTTTGCAACCACAAAGAATTTAGATTAAGATGAAGAGAATAATGATATAAGCAGCATACGTGTCACGAACTCACAAACTCACAGCAATAGATAGTATCTCATTCGGCTTCCATAACCCCAACAGAGAAGTTAAGTTATCCATGAGTGCAAAGGAAATCACAATTGACATTGTTGTTATACCACAATTAAGATTTCACGTTTATAATGGTGTGGTAGACGTTTAGGCATGAATTCCTTAGCAAGGTAACGTTTCTCTTGTTGCGGAATTTAAGAATTGAATAGATGAGTAGAACAAGAAAAATAGAATTAATGGGAGAATTAGAAGAAGAGTTGTAGAGTAATAGAATTCATTCCCCCTCTCCCTTCAAAATCTCTAGCAAGATAGGGTATTTATAATACCCATATCCTAATTCTACTAAGCTAATGAAATACTTAACCCAATTGTACTAGGTTAATGTATCATTATCCTAATCCTAATAAGCTAATGAAATACTTAACCCAATTGTACTAGGTTAATGTATGATTATCCTAATCCTACTAAATTACTGCTAGTCCCCAAAGTCTTCCGAAATGTTGTTTTAGCCCGGGACAGATTTTCCATGCGCCATTTTTAGTCCTCGGCGTCCAAGATTGGCTTTTCTCCTTTCGTGAAGCTTTCTTTGGCGTCAAGTTATCCATAAAATTCTGAATTCTGCATCATTTATACCTGAAACTTTGCTAATCATGTTCGTTAGCTCACTTACAGGAAAAAGGACTAAAAGTGCATGAATTATATAATTTGTCCTCAAAACATGGCTAAAATATGGGTAAAATATAGCACTATAGGCGTGTAAATTCTCCTATCATCAACACCCCACACTTGAAGCTTTGTTCGTCCTCGAATAAAATATCATGTCCCTCTTAACATTTACTTAGGGTTTCACAGCAACAACACAAAATATTCATCAAGACAAGCATAACAATTATCAACAAAGAGTAGTTTTCTGATCATTAGTAGAAACAATTCAGCCTCCAACATAGACTCGTGATGGTGGTCAACACATATTCAAAATTCAAGGCACAAAGAATCATACACGACCGCCCAAAACTCATCAACCATGTGTGTCTCACATAAGATGTTACCCATAATCGCTCATAAGTATTGCATTTTTCATAACATGGGTATAAGATTATCCTTTCTCTCACTCTCACAAAGACTTCATATGTTGCAACTGATGACCATAGGCTTGCCCATAGTGTAATGCTCCACTAAATATCAGAATGCTAAGCTTAGGATCAAATAGGTCTTTTGCTGGTTGTAATGTTGGCTAAGGGATGGGTAGGACTATTTTGGCCAGAAATAGTGACTATGTTCCTAAGAGCTTTAATACATCACATTATATCATTAACACTTTTCTTTCAAACAACCTCTCTACTTTCTTTTAATCTACCACCCTTTTTCTCCTCTTTTGTTTTTCAATTTTAAACATAACCAACTTTTTAGTTTTCCTTTCTTTTTTCTTTTCATAACATACCTCTTATGATAACACTTCTTTTTCATAATGAATTCAAGCACCCATACATTCTAAAGCATCATATTTACCCAATCTCCTCTTATTTTGTCACATGACTTTACACTTTAAAGCACTTAGGAATTTGGATCAAATTATCAATCTCCTCTTATTTTGTCACATGACTTTACACTTTAATGCACTTAGGAATTTGGATCAAATTATGGTCTTGAAAAAAAATGGATTAGGCTTTCATATGAGGTTGTCAAAGAAAATAGGCTAAAGGCTCAAAACGGGTTGACTAGGATAATGTCCATGGGTAGGTAAAAAGAAGGTAAATAATCATAGGTTGCAAAAGAAATGCCTAAATCATCTCCTAGACTTGCACTCTTTATTTTTGCTTTACATACATACCAGGCAAGTTCTAGCATCAGCCACAAGCACAGAATATACTATTATCTCACACACACAAGACACATGGTCGACTTTATTGGGAGTAGTATAGACTCTTGACCCAACAGATGAAGTAATTAAACCAAGCAATATCACATAGTGAGTCAAAATTAGAGCCTAAACGTCTCAATAGTCATGATTTTAGCACAAACTCTTGTCATAATCTCATGCTGCCTATTAGAATAATTTCATGCGAAGCTAAGTTAAAAAAATAATTTAACTACTAAAAAAAAACAATTAACTACTAACAAAACAAACAAACATAAATAAATGCAAATGTGGATAGAGAAGTATAGCATGCAAATACCAGCACCCCACACTTAGACGGGACACACTGTCCTCAGTGGAAAATAAATAAGAAGAACCTGGTTAGTCGGACTCATCCTGTATGTCTGGGGTCATACCCCTTTCGTCGGAATCATCATCAGAGTCGTCATCCTCAGAAGTTCCTCATAAGTATGCCACTTAATTCCAAGAGTGTGTCGAGGTATTTGCAGCGAGGAGGGTTCTCCTTGCTCTTTTCGGCCTCTTTTCTTGCCTTTTTGTGAAGTGGTAGCCTTATCTTTGCCTTGTCTTGCTTTGGGTGCCATTGTACCTGAGACTTAAAACAATGTTCATGTTAGCATCATCTCGATGGATACAATCTATAAACAAGCAGTAGTGGCACCACCCCACACTTAGTTTGTTGGTACAGACTAGTGAAGTGAAAGTGGTCGATTACTCAGACTTCATCGACATACATTTTAGGTGCTCTATTCCAACAATAAAATCAGTGCAGTCATACTTCTTGTAATCTTGGCAATACTTGCATGTGTTAGATATCAAGACTACTACATAGAGATTGAATCATGGTATAGCATCTAGAAATAATCACAACCTCCTATGTCGGTAGGCATCTATAATTCTTATCCCGATGAACAAGTCATTCCAACATGTAAGTATTCAAGTGACAAGATTATGCAATTTTTGTGACCATATTAATTCCGCAAAAGTATGACAGTGCATCAAAATCAAATACAAGTTGGGAACAAGTTAAGATGATTCTTACGTATACGTTCACTCACTTGGTTGTATCACAACAATTCAATCACATTCAAATCACCAATACTACTTCAAGATTTAACAATTCATAATAGGAGTAGTAATGTATTGCTTACGGAATGTAAATGAAGAACAAAGTAGTACTTACTTGATTGATGCCTTTGGATGATGTTCTTGTGAAGAAAAAGAGCAAATGGAAATTTTTTGAGAGGATTTGGAGACTATAGGCGGCGCCTAGGCTAGGTTTCCAATGTGTTTTTGGTTCAAGAATAAGTCTCATATTTATGGGAGAAGGTTGGGTCGGGTTTTTACCCATTTAAAATTGGATTTGGAGACAAGAAGTGACCATAGGCGGCGCCTTTTGCTTTGCCTATGCTTGGCATAGGCGGCGGCTTTTGCATAGCATTGTTGAGCATAGGCGACGCCTATGCCATGGCATTCCTAGGAATAGGTGGCGCCTTTATCATGGCATATGAGATTCAGAGACAAAAGGCTTTAGCATAGGCGGCGCCTATGCTATGGCATACTTGGGCATGGGCGGCGCCTATGCTATGGCACACTAGATTTCGAGATCTTAGGCCATAGTATAGGCTTTTCCATGTTCGTGGCCTAGTTTTACCTAGGCCTAGACTTGTTTGATGCCTATATTTTCATGAGCAATGATCAATCCATAACCTTTTGCTTCCTTATTCCTAACTTACCACCTTTAACATGCAACACGTCCAAATCAAGATTTGAAACCAATCTCCTCGTTTTACACCTCTTGCACCTACATTTTCTCAAAGACAATAAAAATGATTAGAACGATGGGTTGCCTCCCATCCAGTGCCTTAGTTTTGGTCGTGGCACGACTCTTATTTTTGGATTTTTATTTATCAAAAGCAAAACACGTACTAGAACGAAAGGAAAAATGAAAAACGATAAACGATGGGTTGCCTCCCATCTAGCGCTTGATTTATGGTCGCGGCATGACATAGTTACCTCGAGTACTTAGACTTCGTCGAGATAGATGGTGGATCGTTTTCTTAATGGATTCAGAAGATAATGAGGCTTACTTGTAGGCATGCAATCTTCTTTGAGATGACCCTTGTGCATGCCTATCCCAGGAGGGATACCAATTATATCATCAATAGTCCAACCCATAGCTCTCATGTATCTCTTCAGAGCAGAGATGAGAGCCTCTACGTGTTGTTTACTTAAATCATCCGCACTCACCGGAAGTATATTTATACTTTCCAAGAACACATACCTTAGATAATCGGGAAGCTCTTTCGATTCTAGCATTGGTGGCTCTTCAAGGGAAGTCTTCGCTGTTGGTGACAGTTGATTCTTAAGATCATGGTCCGGTTGCTTAGGAGTATGTGAATAGGACTCTATTTCTGTTAGAGCACCCATAAGTTCTTCATAATCTTCATCGTCCTCATGCTCAACATTCAGTGGCGCAGCAGACAATGGCTCAACAGTAAGCTGTTTCTCTATAGATAATGCTTTCTTATCCTCATAATGAACATCAGCTACAGAGAACACATTCATATCGGTGGGCTTCTTCATTGCTTTGCATATATCAAAGCGGACCACTTTTTCATTCAACCAAAATAAAAGCTCATTAGCTCTCATGTCAATAAGCACACTTCCTGTTGCAAGTAAAGGATGTCCCAAGATTATGGGAACTTCAGAATCCACCTCGCAATCCAAAATCACAAAGTCTGCAGGAAAAATAAAGGTAGACACCTTCACCAACACATCATTCAAGATACCCACAGGTCATTTTACCGACCTATCTGCCATCACGAGCCGCATATTGGTTGGTGTAGGGTCGCCCAACCCCAACATTCTGTAGACGAATAGTGGCATCAAATTGATGCTAGCTCCCAAATCACACAATGCCTTAGCAAAATTCATAGATCCAACCGTGCAAGGAATAGTGAAAGTACCAGGGTCTGCCTTCTTCTGTACTAAGGACCTTGTGGCAATTGCACTGCAATGATGAATATTATCTGCCGGCTCATCGATTACTGCTTGCTTCTTTGTTAAAAGGTCATTTATGAATTTAGCGTATCCGGGCATTTGTTCTAGTGCCTCCACCAATGGAACATTAATGGTCAGCTGTTTTAACATTGCCATGAATTTACTGAAACTTGTATCATCCGCATGCTTCTTCAATCTTTGAGGAAAAGGTGGTGGTGGATAGTGAAGTGTTCTCTCCACAGCTTTCTTCTCCTCTTGCTTCCGTATTTTGGTTTTTTCAAGCTTCAAAGTACTAGGGGTGACGTCATGGACGTCATGGTCAGCTTCTATGGCGTCATCATCTTCCTTATGTTTGGCCACTTGCTTGCTTTGGGATGAATTTTTCAGCACCTTACCACTCCTGGTGGTAATAGCCATGCATGATCCGTCGTTCCTTGGATTTTGCACAGTGTCGCTAGGTAAAGTGCCAGCCTTTCTTTGATTGAGTGCTGCTGAAAGTTGGCTCAATTGCTGTTCTATTTGCTTGATTGAAGTGGAATGTGAATCAACTAATTGCTTCATAGCGGACAAATCATTTATTACCTCCGTTACTCCCGCGCTAGTTGCTTCCACTCCTTTCAATAGTTTAGCCATCATGTCTTCCATACTTCCAGAACTAGATGTGGTGGCGTCACGTCTTCCAGGGGGGACATACAAACCACTAATGTCATTCTTGTTCTTCCAACTACCTTGGTCCATGTTTCCAGATTTACCATAATAGTTTCGACCTTGGTTTCCTTGGGCATTGCCTCGGAAACCCCCCTGATTGTTCAAGTAGTTGGCTTCTTCTTCCGAATCAGATTCATTTCTTCCCTTTGACGCAACAGCTTTGACTTTTTTGGTCTTCCCTGATAATAGATGCTTTGTAAGAAGATCTACTTGTGTTTTCATGTGCGCCATATCTTGATCACATTCTTCTTCTCATCTCCTTTGGTCTGCAGTCATGCCAATAGAAAAAGTCGGGATTGATACCACAGAATCCCTGGTATGCCAAGATCTACTTTTCTTTGTCATTTTGTCTACCATATTGCTTGCCTGACCAAAGGTGAGATCCATGAATGATCCTCCAGCCGCATTATCCACAACTGGTTTAGTTATTGAATTCAAGGCTCTGTAAAGTATCTCCATTAGGTGAACATTAGTCATGTGATGGTTTGGGCACCTCATTAGCTTCGTCTTGAACCTCTCCAATGTTTCATGAACGGCTTCAGTTGGAAGCTGACGAAAGTTGCTGATTTCATCTCTCAATTGTGCTCTTTTGGATGGCGGAAAGAATCTTTCTAGGAAAGCGTCTCTCAATTGCCTCCAATTTGTAATAGAATCAGGAGTCAGCCCATTCAACCATAGAGTTGCCTCCCCAGACAGAGACAATGGAAATAAGTGTAATCGAATTGCTTTCTGACCAACTCCAGGATTGTCAAATGACTTGCATGTAGAAATAAAGTTGATGAGATGCATATTCGGATCATCGCCTGCTAGTCCACCAAATAATCCCTTGAGTTGCAATAACTGAATCATGGTGCTCGTGATGTTGAACTTGGCTCCGGGTGCCAATGGTGGTGGAATAATGGCTCCTGTGGCTCCGGCTCCATCAAGATCATCATCATCATCGTCGAAAGCTGGCTGCATAGCTTGGCGTTCAGGCCTAAACCTAGCTTGACGATCTCTTCTGTTGGTAGGTGTTGCGATCTCAGCGGCATGCCTAGGGTTTAGTAGCTCGTCATCACCTAGATCTTCATCGTCAGGATTTGTTGCTCGCCCAGGGTTATCAATATTTTGTTGATGCACTTGAGCGGCGGCTAGCGCAGCTAGTCTCGCCTGTTCCTGTTGAGCAGCCATCCTTTCAATTACGTGTTGTGCCTCCATTCTGCAAATACATTGTGGTTCAGGATTGATAGGTAATAACGGTTGACCAGAACTTCGGGTATGGGGCATGCGCTGAATAAAAACCTGCAGTAAACAAAAACAAAAACTAAAAGTAAAAGTATGAGAATCTTTGACCAAAGGGTCTAGTAATTATTACGAACTTAATTGACACTTGTATTCCCCGGCAACGTCGCCAATTTTTGATAACGCTCAATCTACAGCTCTCGTCGGAGTGTAAAGCGGTCGTTTGTCAAATATAGAACCCAATTGGATTGGGTATCGATCCCACAGGGAATAGCTTGGTTAACAAGTAAGCAAAGATTACTAGACTTTTAGTGCAAGTCTCGTAAACAGGGGGGAGTTTTTTTGTGCAAGTAATGTAACCAAACTATTAAAGTAAAAACGGAAAATAGCAAAGAAAAAAGAAAGAATGTTTAGTAGGATGTAAAACAATGAGAATTAAGAAGTTGGGGTTATGTCCACCTTATGAGTTGTACGTCTCTATTGGCTATGAGTTATGTGGAGTTCAGACATGCATGTGCTTATAGAGAATTGTATTCGATGGTAAATCCAAGCGTCTTTCGACCTGAACAAGGACTATTTCACTTTAACTCTTTCGAGCTTAAAGCGTATCTAACGGTACAAATTCTCCAAGAGGTTAATCCAGTTACGACACTAACTTTTTAATAGGGGATGGGACCCTACTACCTTGACATTATCTCTTTTCCAGATAGATAACCTTTCTTTCGAATAAGTTAAATATTATACTTTTGCAACCACAAAGAATTTAGATTAAGATGAAGAGAATAATGATATAAGCAGCATACGTGTCACGAACTCACAAACTCACAACAATAGATAGTATCTCATTCGGCTTCCATAACCCCAACAGAGAAGTTTAGTTATCCATGAGTGCAAAGGAAATCACAATTGACATTGTTGTTATACCACAATTAAGATTTCACATTTATAATGGTGTGGTAGACGTTTAGGCATGAATTTCTTAGCAAGGTAACGTTTCTCTTGTTGCGGAATTTAAGAATTGAATAGTTGAGTAGAAGAAGAAAAATAGAATTAATGGGAGAATTAGAAGAAGAGTTGTAGAGTAATAGAATTCATTCCCCCTCTCCCTTCAAAATCTCTAGCAAGATAGGGTATTTATAATACCCATATCCTAATACTACTAAGCTAATGAAATACTTAACCCAATTGTACTAGGTTAATGTATCATTATCCTAATCCTAATAAGCTAATGAAATACTTAACCCAATTGTACTAGGTTAATGTATGATTATCCTAATCCTACTAAATTACTGCTAGTCCCCAAAGTCTTCCGAAATGTTGTTTTAGCCCGGGACAGATTTTCCATGCGCCATTTTTAGTCCTTGGTGTCCAAGATTGGCTTTTCTCCTTTCGTGAAGCTTTCTTTGGCATCAAGTTATCCATAAAATGCTGAATTCTGCATCATTTATACCTGAAACTTTGCTAATCATGTTCGTTAGCTCACTTACAGGAAAAAGGACTAAAAGTGCATGAATTATATAATTTGTCCTCAAAACATGGCTAAAATATGGGTAAAATATAGCACTATAGGCATGTAAATTCACCTATCATCACATATCGGTTAGATACTACTTCCCATGGTTTCATGTTACAGAATCAGGACTTTCAGATACAGTCAATCAGTCTCAGCAATAGAACTCAAATAGTTCTTCAGATTTCAGGACTGTCAGACACAGTCATCTCAGACATAGTACGAAACTCAGATAGTTTCATCAGATTTTGGACTGTCAGACACAGTCACCCATGTTATCAGTTATATTCAGATACAATTATTCGTGTTATCAGTTATTTCATGTTATCAGTATTCAGATTCAGTAATCATGATATCACGTTGTTAGTTACAGTTACGTATTTATGCATGTGTTCTCACGTTTATGTTAGACAGTCAGTTAGCATTATTCATGCATGTGAACCATTGGATGTAGCCTACCTCACATGTATACTCAGTACATTCCATTGAACTAACGCATTCGCGCTATGGTGCTTTCTTTTTATATTACACCATAGGTCTAAAGACACGTGCTCCAGATCAGTAGTAGATTCCAGTTTTCAGCAGTCAGATTAGAAGTGAGTCCTTATCCTCCGAGGACATGATTATTTCTTTATTTTCTCATTAGTCATTTTCTAGATGGGGTTAGTTGGGGACATGTCCCATCAATTCATTGTTTAGATTTTTCAGTCAGTAAGAGGCTTTCAGACAATTACAGTATTATCAGATTTAGACTTAAGTTTTGTTTTTGTATAGTGATACCACTTTATTCAGATATTCTCATTATTCAGATTATGTTCAGTAATGAACCTTATGTCCTTTAAGTGTATGTTTCCGCATTATTATGTCATATTATGTTGTGTACAAGTACAGATATCAGTCATGGATTAGCTTATGGTCCTTCGTGGTCATGAGCACCGTTTATCATTCCGGTTCAGCAAATTAGGGCATTACAAACTTGGTATCAGAGCCTAAGGTTCAATAGAGTCCTCGAAAGTCTGAAAGACGCATCTAGTAAAGTCTTGTCCATGGGTGTGTTGCACGCCACATTTATGGGCAGGAGGCTATAAGATGTTTTAGAAATAGTTTTTCTTCTTTCAGTATTCATGTTGTGCCAGTGAGAATAATCACAAGTCAGTCTCTAAGTCTAATTCACTTCTTCTCTTTATTTCAGAATATGCATCATAAGAGAAGGAATCAGTCAGCCCTTCAACCCGAAGAACCTTTGGGAGATCATGCTTCTTATGCGGAGTTCAGGACCACATATACTACTCTTGCTCAGTCAGTAACTGACCATAATGAATGACAAGCTGTCATTCCAGCTAATCCAGTGACCAATTTAGCTGCAGCGAGGATTTGGGACTTCACCCGAATGAATACACCAACCTTTCTCGGGTTTAAGGTAGATGAAAACCCTCATGAATTAATTATCAGATCCAGAAAGTGAAAGACATCATGGGGGTGAATACTGTTGAGAGTACTGAGCTAGCTGTATACCAGTTGCAGGATGTGGATCATGCTTGGTTCAAACAGTGGAAGTCCAAAAGAGCAGATGACGCAGGACCTATAGAGTGGGAGGAGTTTGTCACTACATTGTTAGAAAGATTCTTTCCTAAAGAGCTTAGAGAAGCCAAGGTGCTAGAGTTCATCAACCTCAGGCAGAGAAATATGACGGTAAAAGAGTATTCTTTAAAGTTTAATCAAATAGCCAGATACACCCCTCATATGGTTGCAGACAGTAGATCCAAGATGAGTAATTTCGCTTCAGGGGTGAACGGCAGCGTGGTTAATGTGTGAAGATCCGCCATGTTGAGAAATGACATAAACATAACTAGACTTATGACCCATGCTCAACAGATAGAGGAGAAAAAGGTTAAGAAGAGGGAGAAGCAGAATAAGAGAGCGAAGACAGGTAGTTTTAACTTCGCACAGCCTAAATAGAAGGAGGAAACTATTCTCAGTTTCGTCCTAAGTCCTTAGTTCCAGCTCCCTCTACTGCCAATGCTCCAGTTCATAAGTTTAGAGTGGGAAAAAAATATAGAGTGCCAGGATCTAAGACCCAGGGCAGTGTTAGCAGTGCCCGCACCTATCCTCTTTGCCAAACTTGTGGTAAGCACCATCAGGAAGTGTGTAATACGGGTAGTGGCATTTGTTTCGGTTGTGTCAAGCCAGTACACAGAGTTAGAGACTGTCCTCATCCAGGTCCTCAGGGTCAACAGAATCATTCTTCAGCTTAGTCCGATTACCCAAATCAACAGGATGCCACTTTCAGTGCTACTAGGAGGAAACACCCAAATCATCTCTATGCTTTTCAGACTCTATAGGATCAGGAAAGTTCTCCTGCTGTAGTTACTGGTACGTTACAGATCTTTCATGTACATGTTTATGCTTTGCTAGATCCAAGAGCTTCCTTGTCTTTTGTTACTCCATATATAGCAGTTGATTTCAGAATTAGTCCCGAAATTCTAGCAGAGCCCTTCTCAGTCTCTACCCCAGTGGGTAAAACCATCATAGCCCGACGGGTATACAGGAACTGCCCAGTTATGATACTTCAGAAAGTCACTTCAGTAGACTTAGTCGAATTATAGATGACTGATTTTTATGTCATTCTCAACATGGATTGGCATCATTCTTGCTATGCCATAGTCAACTGCAAAAATAGAATAGTTCAGTTTCAGTTCTCAAATGAACCCATCCTTGAGTGGAAGGGTAGTGTATCCGCTTTTAGAGGTCAGCTTGTTTCCTACCTTCGGGCAAGGAAAATGATATCCAAAGGATGTGTCTATCATCTAGTTCATGTTAGATATTCCAGTTCTGAGACTCCTAGTCTTGAATCAGTTCCAGTTGTAAGCGAATATTCAGATGCCTTTCCCGAAGATCTTCCAGAAATGCCTCCCGAAAGGGAAATAGACTTCGGTATCGATATTCTTCCATACACTCAGCCTATTTCTATCTCGCCATACAGAATGACACCAGCAGAACTCAATGAATTGAAAGAACAGTTGAAAGATATCTTAGATAAGAAATTCATCAGACCCAGCATTTCCCCGTGGGCTACGTAGTTTTATTCGTGCATAAGAAAGATGGTTCTCTCAGAATGTGAATAGATTACCGTCAACTCAATAAAGTCATAGTCAAGAACAAGTATCCTCTTCCCATAATCGATGACTTATTTGACCAACTTCAGGGTGCCAGTTATTTCTAAAAGATAGACCTCAGATCCGACTACCATCAGCTCAGTGTTAGAGAATGTGACATTCAAAAAATTGCTTTACATACGCGGTATGGTCACTTCGAATTTCTAGTCATGTCATTTGGTCTTACCAATGCCCCAGTAGATTTGATGGACTTGATGAACAGTGTGTTCAAGCAGTACTTGGAAATGTTCGTCATAGTCTTCATAAATGATATTCTGGTCTATTTCCGCACTGAGCACGATCATACAGACCATCTCAAAATAGTACTCCAGACTCTCAAAGATCAGCAGTTATTCATGAAATTCAGTAAGTCCGAGTTTTGGGTAAGATCAGTGGAATTCCTTGTCCATATTATTTCTGGCGATGACGTTAAAGTAGATCCTCAAAAGACCGAAGTGGTAAGAAACTGGCCTCTCCCTGTCTCTCCATCAGATATTAGGAGTTTCTTGGGTTTGGCTGGCTATTACACACGGTTTATTGAAGGATTTTCTTCTATTGCATCCCCTATGCCCAGATTGACTTAGAAGAAAGTTAAGTTTCAGTGGTCAGATCCTTGCGAGAAGAGTTTTCAGGAATTGAAGACTCGACTCATCTCAGCTTTAGTTCTAGCTCTTCCAGATGGTTCAAACAGTTTTGTAATATATTGTGATGCATCCAGAGTGGGTTTGGGTTGTGTCCTCATGCAGCATGGTAAGGTCATAGCCTACGCCTCCAGACAGTTAAAGCCCCATGAGAAGAATTATCCTACTCATGATCTTGAGTTAGCAGCCGTAGTCTTTGCCTTGAAGATTCGGAGGCATTATCTATATGGTGTTCATGTAGATATCTTCACAGATCATAAAAGCCTTCAGTATGTCTTTTCTTAGAAAGATCTCAGTCTTTGTCAAAGAGGTGGTTAGAGCTCTTGAAAGATTATGACATGAGGGTCCTCTATCATCCAGGCAAGGCCAACGTAGTGACCGATGCTCTTAGTAGACTGTCCATGGGTAGCATTTCTCATGTTGAGGATAGTAAGAAGAAGTTAGCTCAGAAAGTCCACCAGCTTTCTAGGTTAGGCGTTCGCTTAGTCTATTCTTTAGAGGGTGGTGTATGTGTTTAGAGTAGCTCAGAATTATTTCTAGTTTTCGAGGTGAAAGGAAAGCAAGATGGAGATCCCATCCTAGTCAAGTTGAAAGAATTAGTTTAGAATAAGAAAATAGAGATTTTCCCCTAAGGGGGAGATGGTGTGCTTCATTGTTAGGGTCGTCTATGTGTTCCAGGTATAGATGACTTGAGGCAGCAAATTCTTGTAGAAGCGCATGATGTGCGCTACCCTATTCATCCAGGGCTACTAAGATGTACCGTGACTTGCAGGAGATCTACGGTGAAGTGGGATGAAGAGAGATATTGTAGGGTTTGTAGATAAGTGGTCTACATATTAGCAGGTTAAGATAGAGCATCAAAAGTGTAATGGTCCTATGTAGGAGTTCAGTATTCCTACTTGGAATTGGAAAGTTGTAAACATGGACTTGATGACGGGTTTGCCTCGAACTCGTCATCATAATGATTTAGTTTAGGTCATTGTAGATAGAATGATCAAATCAGCTTATTTTCTTCCAATTCATACCTCTTGTTCAATCGAGGATTACGCTAATATCTACATCAAGGAGCTGGTCAGATTGCACGATGTTCCGCTGTCCATTATCTCAAACAGAGGTACCCAATTCACCTCTCACTTTTGGAAAGTATTCCAAAAAGGTCTTGGTACCCAAGTCCATCTTAGTACAAATTTTCATCCTCAGACAGATGGTTAAGTAGAAAGGACCATTCAGACTCTAGAAAATATACTAAGAGCGTGTGCAATTAATTTCAAGGGTAGTTGGGATGACCACTTGCCTTTGATTGAATTTGCATACAATAATAGCTATCATTCCAGTATTTAGATGGATTCATTCGAATCTCTCTATGGTAGGAGATGTAGGTCTCTAATAGGTTTGTTCAAAGTTAGTAAGGCCTCAGTTATAGGGCCTGACTTAGTAGTCGACGCCTTAGCAAAAGTTCAGTTGATTAGAGAAAGACTCTGGGCTGCTCAGAGCCGACATAAGTCTTATGCAGATGTTCATTTAAAAGATATCAAGTTTGAGGTCGGTGATAACATCTACCTCAAGATCTCTCCCATGAAGGGAGTGAAGAGATTTAGCAAGAAGGCTAAGCTCATTCCACAAAATATTGGTCCCTTTAAGATTCTCTATCTCTTTGGCAAGGTAGCTTACGATCTTGAGTTACCTTCAGATCTAGCCTCAGTTCATCCAGTCTTTCATGTCTCTTTTCTCGAGAAATGCATAGGTGAACCATTAGTCATAGTCCCTATTCAGAGCATCGATGTTCAAAATAGCCTCTCTTACGAAGAGATTCTAGTTAAAATCTTAGACTATCAGACCCGTAGATTGAGGAACAAAGAAGTCCCTTCAGTTAAAGTTATTTGGAAAAATTAATCTGTTGAGGGAGCTACTTGGGAAGAATAAGCAGACATGCATACCAAGTATCCTCACCTCTTCACTGCCAACTCAGATCAAGCTCAAGGTAACAGTTCTCCTTAAGCTTACTCAGTTTCATGTTCAGTATTCATCACAAGTGTGGTATTCAGTTTTATGTTCATGTTCCAGTATAAACTTGATGTCAAGCACCATTGCATATTCAGAAATGCATTCATGTACCAGCTCAGTTATGAAATCATGCATTCTCATTGTGAGAAACTTAGTTTTTTAAGAACACTCAGTCATGCACTTATAGATCAGTTATACATGCATTAGATACGCATGTTCAGTATGTTATGTTAAGCTTGTCAGTCATGTAAATTATGAGATCATTGTCTAGTTATTCATGTTCAGATCATGTTCATCTTATTATTTTTCCTCGCTCGGTTAGTCTCATTCGAGGATGAATGTTCTTAAGGGGGAGATATTGTAGTACCCGTGCTTTTTCTTAGCTTGGGATCATCACCAGGATGTTTGAACTTTCTTTGAAATATGAATTTATTTTTATACACGTGGTATTTTTATGAATTTCACTTCCTATCACATGGGAAATTGAATAAGCTTTCCATCGATACAAATTTCATCAAAAACCGATGTCAAATGAGAAAGTTATGTCCAAAAAATAGAACGTAGGAAATTCGCCCAAGTTCGATGGTGTGGGTCGATGGGCCATCGCAGGTCCGACTGGCCGTCGGAGACCACCATCGCAACTAACCAGTGGACCCAGTTTCTGTTCCTGTCCAACGGCATGGCCTGATGGACCGTCGTAGATCCAACCGACCGTCGGAGGCCACCGTCGGAAGTATCCAATAAAACCAGGTTCTGCCTAGGTCTGACAAACCGTCGGAGGCCACTGTCAAACCATATGTTCATATTTTCTAGGTCATTTTAATAGGGGTATTTTGGTCATTTAGCACCCATCTATATATACCCATTTATTCACGATCTCAGCCACTTTATCCATTATTGTTTCACAAATAAAATTAGGGTTTCTCTCTAAATTTAATCTCCAAGAGCAAGATATAATCTTCTTTAAGAATTAAGGGATTTTCTATACTCTAAGCTGAAGAACATCAAGGAATCATAACCCAGGTATGCATACTGTTCATTCATGGACCCCTTTTTTCTATGAAGTCCAACAACCCTTTTCTAAAACTTAAGTAATGGATTTCCTTCATGTTTTCATGATTTGGGATGCTCATGTTCATGTTGATAAATGAGAAATTGATTTATATTCCTTGATTGTTTATAATTTCTATGTGGGTTTAATAACTATAGTTATAGATTCATGCAACCCTAAGATTTAAACATTTGAATGATGAAATTAGAAGTGAATAATGATGTTTACACATGTCATGCTTGCAATATGTTTGATTAAATGCCTAGATGAATAAATATTGTTTAACTAGCATGTTATCATGAAATCCCCATGTATGTACAATTTTAAGCCTATTAAATGTTTGATGTAATGCTCCTATGAATGTAGTATGTATTAAGATATTACCCAAGTCTTCAAGTAACTCATGCTATGTTAGTTTCCTTCTATCGAGTCCTGGGGGTACTTGTACCCGAAATATTAGTTGTGTGCCTAGATACATGTCATTTTTTCACGGTAATCTCAGTCAAGCTATGAATTCTTAGACTTCAGATAGTCTTATGACTCAGGAAAAATCTCCATGATCTCATGACTCAGTCAGTTGTTAGATATCAGTAGTATTTCGTTAGTCAATGGAACTCAGTAATTCATCTCATGATCAGTTCAGTAAATCATGTTTAGTGTCTATTCAGATTG
Organism: Capsicum pubescens; assembly: GCA_030864215.1. Taxonomy (NCBI): domain Eukaryota; kingdom Viridiplantae; phylum Streptophyta; class Magnoliopsida; order Solanales; family Solanaceae; genus Capsicum; species Capsicum pubescens. The sequence continues at coordinate 71,798,618 of CM061541.1, read as the reverse complement.
GAGTAGGAATTAGTACCGAGTGAACCCAAGGATGGGAACTCACCTGTTATATGAGGGTGTAATTCCTAGAAGCAAACCTTGCATTCCAGAACTATGTAGCCAACATAGGTTGAGACATAGTAGCCTGCTATATGAGGGTAGATGAGGTGGATTAACCTGTTATGTGAAGGTTCCCACTGTTCTTATTAGAGTTACCTGTTATATGAGAGTTATTCGCATGTTGTCCTTACCAGTGGCGTGGTATTAACACCCTTCCTATCAGGGCATAAATTGGACCCCAGCTCGGCTATTATAGCACATTTGGGGCATGTCGGTTAGATACTACTTTCCATAGTTTCATGTTAAGGAATCAGGACTGTCAGATACAGTCAATCAGTTTTAGCAATAGAACTTAAATAGTTCTTTAGATTTCAGGACTGTCAGACACAGTCAACTCAGACATAGTACGAAACTCAGATAGTTCCATCAGATTTAGGACTGTCAGACAAAGTTACCCATGTTATCAGTTATATTCACATACAATCTATCATGTTATCAGTCATGTCATGGTATCAGTATTTAGATTCAGTAATCACGATATCACGTTATCAGTTACAGTTACGTATTTATGCATGTGTTCTCACGTTCATATTAGATAGTCAGTTAGCATTATTCATGCATGTGAACCATTTCATATAGCCTACAACACATGTATACTCAGTACATTCCATTGTACTGACGCATTCGCGCTATGGTGCTTTCTTTATATGTTACACCATAGGTCCACAGACACGTGCTCCAGATCAGCAGTAGATTTCAGTTTTTAGCTGTTAGATTAGAAGTGAGTCCTCATCCTCCGAGGACATGATTATTTACTTATTTTCTCATTAGTCATTTTATTAGACGAGGTTAGATGGGGACATGTCCCATGTACTCCTTGTTCATATTTTTCAGACAGTTAAAGGCTTTTAGACGATTACAGTATTATCAGATTTAGACTTCAATTTTGTTTTGGTATTGTGATACCACTTTATTCAGATATTCTCATTATTCAAATTATGTTCAGTATTGAACCTTATGTTCTTTCAGTGCATGTTTCCGCAATATTATGTCATATTATGTTGTGTACAGGTACAAATATCAGTAATGGGTTAGCTTGTGGTCATTCGCGATCATGAGCACCGTGTAGCGTTCCGATTCAGCAAATCGAGGCATTACATAATTAATGTTTCTTAATAGTTGTGCAAGGTCTTATCATAGTAATTAAAAACGAACAATGATGTACTGGTCATTTTAAAAAATTAAGATATCATTAGTTGTTTGTTTTCATTGTTCCCATTTGTCAAAAATATGAAAACATAATAATATGATGAAAAATTGATAAATATTATATTAAATTAGAATGAGTAATAAATAAAAATAATTTAGTTAAATTATTGTCTAGTTAAAATTAAAGAATATACAAAATAAAACATAATAAGTATTTAGAAACGACGATGAAAGTACTCCCCACATCATACTTATATGTCCTCAATTGTCATACTTAGAGAACCAAAAGATGATCAAGATAAAATGACAAAAGAATTGAAAGTAGATACTCCATTCGTTCAGTTTTACTTGTCACAATTTGACTTGGCACATTGATTAAGAAAATAATTAATAACATAGTTACTTTACCATAGTATCCCTATTAAATAATGTTTACATTTTATGTTGATATTAATTTGGAGAAAAAACAATTAATACGAAGGGTAAAAGAGAAATTTTTTTAACTTTTCTTGATGTATCAAAAATAACCAATAAAAGTAAAAATATAATTAAAAATCTGTGGTGACAAGTAAAACTGAACGAAGGTAGTATTATAAATAAGTTACAAAGTTAGTGCTCCTTTCTAATATTGTTGAGTTTTTCTTTTTTCTTCTTTTCTTTTTCTAAGAAAAACTAAATTTTAAAGACTAACACCACTTGATTATAGTTATACAATGAAAAATAAGGACTCCTAAATTTATTTTATTGCACAAAAATTTTCTATTTTGTTTGATGTTACATATAGGTGAATTTTATAAAACTACTCACGTATAATTAAGTTACATGTAATATCAATAACATTTTTTAGATTCAAAGAATTTTGAATTCGAACTCTAAATCATAAAAAATTTTGTATTAAGAATTTTGGAGTATACGCTCAATGTACGTTCTAATCGTTTTTTCACCTTTTAACTTCAATTATTATTTAATTAAAGAAGTTCAAAAATATATGGTAAGAAAAAATATTTGAAGAATTAGTGTTGGTAGTTTTTTTTATTCCCTTTATCAAATCCTTTGAATCTAAAAAATGTTATTGATATTGCGCACTTTGTAAACATATTGAAATGTAAATGTCGTACATAATTGTTTAACTTGTTTTCTCAAATGATTTTTTTTTTTTGGATGTACAATTTAAATTTCTCAAATTCATGTTTGTATCTTCAATTTTAGAATGACACTCTAGTAGGTAGAGCGCTTTAGCAAATCATAAAAAAATTGCAAATATCTATAATAAAATTTAAACTTTTTTTGTGCTTTTCAACATGAAACTTATTACATTATATGAACCCGACAAGAATTCACATAGAAATATAACTGATCATGCATTCAGTTCAAGAGCTCACAATAATGATAAAGATACCAGGTAGTCTATCCAATAATTCATATTGGAAAGTTACATACTGCAGGCAAGTAAAATATCTTAAATGATTTGACAAGTAATTTTAAATCACTTAAAAGAAAATATAAACTCTTTTATTATGTCAAGAGATCTAAAGGCCCAAGCTTTGAAAAATCAAAATCTTTTTAAAGGAAGCAATGCTACAATTTAAAGGCTATCTATCTATTGGAACAATCTTTAAATTAAGACAGAAAAGCTGGAAGGTATTATAAGTTCATGGATTCATGTAAATTCTATAAATGTAAAACATCCATACCGCTATCTTATTAAAATTTCTCTCATAGTTTTTGTTTCAATAAATCATCCAACAATAGTTGTCTTCTATTAACATAACACTCATGTCATGAAACAATGATAACCTTACCCTTGCCTCAAAAGGTAAGAGACTATTTTTGATAGAACCTCCACTACAATTAAATGATTTCATTCTATTTCCAACAATTTGCACAAAAAATTATCAATTCTCATATATCCCTAAAACACCAATAAGTTTTTGGTTCTAAATTGCTTCCATCTTATAGCCATCCCTAGTTCTAGATTTTATATTGACTTTCAAATTTTTAATTTCAGTCAAATTCTTCATTTATCACCAACTAATGCAAATGAATATTTAAAAACTAATTTTTAAAATTTTAACTATTAAGAGAAACTCATTGTAACGCCCCGAATCTATTACCCGAAATGCTACATGGTGCTTATGACCTCGAAAGACCACTAGCTAACCCATGAGTGATATATGTATCTGTATACTACATAATATACTGTATAAATGCGGAAACATCAAATGGAAGGCCATAAGGTTCAAAATTGAATTATAATATCTGATAAAAATATGAAATCTGGGTGGGGTATGAAATACCCAAAACAACTGAAATGAATTATCTGAACATACTGTAGTCTGAAAAGCCTCTAAAACATGACTTTCTTAATAAGGAGTGGATGCGACATGTCCCCAACTAACTCTGACAGCTGAAATAACAAAGTACTAAAATAATGAAATAACTAATCATATCATCCTCAAAGGATGAGGACTCACTGTCGACGGACTTCTGATATCTGGAATCTACTGATGCTCGGGAGCTCGTGTCTCTTAACCTATGGTATAAAACACCATAGCTCAAATGCATCAGAACGATTGAATATACTGGTGTACAAGTGAGGTAGGCTGCATACGTGGGGTTCATAGGCATGAACAATACCGACTAACTAACTAACATGAATGAGAGAATTCGTACATGAATACATAGTAACTAAAACTGTGATCGTGGTAGCCTGATTACTGAGTTTGAGTACCAATAATATGAGTTTTAATGACTGATACAACTGATAACATGAGTGATTGTATCTGACAGTCCTAAATCTGATGAAACTATCTAAGTTTCGTACTGTATTTGAGTTGACTGTATCTGATAGTCATGAAATCTGAAGAACTATCTGAGTTCTTTTACTGAGACTGATACTGAAACTTTGGGAAGTAGTTATCTAACCGACATGCCCTAAATAACATATTATAGCTGAGTTGGGGTCTAATCTGTTCCTTGATTGGAAGGGTGTCAATACCGCGCCACTGACAACTGTGAGTGACCCTCATATAACAGGTTACTCTAATGAGAACGGTGGGAGCCCTCATATAATAGGTTAATCCACCTTATCTACCCTCATATAGTAGGGTATGATGTCTCAAATTATGCTGGCTACATAGTTCTGGAATGCAAGAATTGCTTCTAAGAATCATACCCCCATATAACAGGTGAGTTCCCATCCTTGGGTTGACTCGGTGCTAATTACTACTCCCATCTGAATGGACACTGAATGTGAATTACTGAACAAAACTAGACTAATTAACTGAATTCCATTGATTGAAGAAATATTACTGAGATCTGATAACTGACTGAGTTCATGAGATTACTGATATTACTAAATTACTGAGCTTTCCTGAGTCACATGACTGACTTAGTTCTATGGATCATGGCTTGACTGAGGATATTGTGAAAACATGACACTGGATCTAGGCATACAACTATATTTTTCGTGTATGAGTACCCCCAGGACTTGATAGAAAGAAACTGACAAAGCATGACTTTCTTGAATACATCACCCACATCAACAATACATAATATAATAAGTTGGGGATTTCATGAAGTACATGGTTATCATACTATCTAACATGAATGGGAATGCTTATAATTATATCATAATCTAATGTTCTAATATCATGGGCATTCCGACAACATATACATTTAAGAATGATAGCATGAAAAAAATTTAAACATGAGAGGATAACAAGCATGTCACATTTAGTTTATAGTAGGAGCTATAAGGCATGATTTCTATTCTTTCAAGCATTTTATCAAACACCTTGCTTGCAAAAATTTGGGTATAGGTGAAATCATCAAATTACACGTCATAAGCAGCTAAATTCATGGATTTTATCTTGCATGGTAACATAATATCATGAAGAACACATAAAGATTCGACCTTTGAAATCAATCAACATCAACAACATGATTACAAATAACCCAAAACATATATACCACGATTTATAGATAAAACAAGGTTCTTGAGTTTCATGGATGGAAGGAATTCATGAATCAACACTAAACATACCGTGATTCGTAAATACACGAAGATTGACAGAGGAAATTCTTGAGTTTGACTCTTCTTTGAAAAGCCCTAGGTTATTCTTGATAGAAACTTGAGAGAAACACTATGTTTAGGGTGAAAGGTGGCTGAATCACGTGTTATGGGTTTAAATAGGGGTGGAAAATTTATCCTTTTAACCCTTGGATGCGTGTTTTAAATTGTGAATTTTTTTTGAATTGGACCCCTGGCGCGATACGGTGCTATTGCGCCGTGTCATTGGAATCTGATAACTGGGAAATTGGGGGATGGCGCGATGCGGAGCCGTCACGTTGCTACTTCTTTTGCGATCTGAAGGTTTGACGCGACGCGGAGAAATCTTGCTGAGATACTGGAAAAAGGAAAATTTCCATTTTTGCTTGTGGCGCGGCGCGCCACTAACTAATATGGCACTGTTTTACGACGGGAACTTGAAATAGTCATAACTTCTTACCTGATTATCGGATTTAGGAGAATCTTATATCGATGGAAATTTTATTGAATTTCCCACATGACAAAAAGTGAAAATCTTAAAAATTCTCCATGGAATAAACATCATTAAATTTAGAAGATAATACTTGACATTCTTGGGACGAAATTAGTTAGAAAACTTCGGGGTATTACACTCATCCTCAATCCCTTTCCTCAACAAAATAATAAAATAAATTAAATCATACAAAAAATATTATATATCATTATCTTATTAAAATATTTTTCTTATGGACTAAGTAATTCAAAATTTTAGCACAAAATAATTCCACCGGAATCTACAATTTAATTAAAATAAAATAATCCTGAAATACAAAGTAATCAAAAATCAACCCAAATCAAGAAAAACTTACCATTAAGCTTCAATTCAACTCTACTTTAACTTTGTTCAGAAGATCTTTGTACGAAAAATAAAATAATATAATATTTAAAATCTGAATGATTAAGATTAAAATCTTTATCAAATACCCCCCTCCCCCCCTCCCCCAAAAAAAAAATAAAAAATAAAATAATCAGATGTATACAAACTCTTTTCTTTAATTCAATGCAAGATCATCTCTTTTATGCATACGTTAGTAGTGAGATAAAAATTTAACCTGAACTATGTTCACATAAATCAATTAAAAATAAAAATTTCCTTAACATAATGCAAAAAATGCAAAATAAAATCTATCTACATATCTTAACAAAAGAACAAGATTAAAAATAGTCCATATTATAGAATATGGAATGACTAACAAATATAAGAACTTTTTGTCTTATTCTCAATGCATCTTATGAAAGTAAATAAATCTCTCTTTGGTGAAAATCCTAACTCACGATTGACTCTCTTGTTGTTTGACGAGAACATCATTCTGTGAAATACGTTGTCTTTATGATAAAAATAAAAATAGGGGAGGTAATTAAAGAATTTTTTTTTGGTAAAAGTAATAGCCTATTTGGGATCAAAAGTAAATGCAAGAATGTGTTACGTGCTGTTTCGCTTTTGAAGGTAAAAAAATGTTTTTCTTGTAAAGGATAAGCAATATATGATCCACAACATATTTTAATGGATCCTTTGGAATGGAGGAGAATGGGAGATGAGGAATTTAGTTATTTTTTTAATCTAAACTTTTATGTTGATATCTACATATATTCGTGGAGCGGTTTCCATTGTTTTTCTCTTCCTTTATTATTACCTCCTTTTCCACGTTCTTGTTGGTAAGAAAAAGTGAACAAAACCTTTTTGATTTGCAAAAGGTTGTCTATTTTTTTGCAAAACCTTTTTAATTTATAATATATTTATTTTAATTAATATTTAATATCATAAAAATAATAAAAAAATATGAAAAGATGATTTTGTTCAAAGCAAAGACTTTTAATGAAGGGAAAAAAGTCCAATTTAACTTTTTAAGGGTCTTCACACTTTTAATATTATATATATATATATATATATATATATATATATATATATATATATTCATGAGATACTGTTACCACTGAGAAACACTGTTATTAAAAGAAAATGAGATATTTTTGTGAAAACCTCTCTGTGAACACGCGCTAGACAGGTGCGTTGAGAATGAGATATAGTATATGAGTTGCAAACCACCCATGGGTTTTAAATGGTAGCTGTAAGCTTGATGGGTGTATACAGAAAGTCATGCTATGGCTTTAATAATTCATCCCATCCACATTGTTGCATTTTGCATATGCAACTTGCTTGTTTTCCTTAGTTTTCTTGACTTATGCTTAGTTTTAGTTAATTTTTCTTTTATATAAGCGTTGTTTCTATTTTTGTATAATCTTATATATATATATATATATATATATACATATATATTAGAACTGTTAGTGGAATATCGTGAACTACTGTTTGGGAGTTTTCTGTTTGTAGGTGTCGTGCTCGAAGTATATTTTAATTATTTTATTTTATGCTTTTATCATTTTGTCTATGATACCTACTAAGTACAAGCGGACCGTATTCTCCCCTACTGTGCCTTTTTTGGTGGCACGAGTACGACTCACAAAAGCTAATTCATGCGGTAAAGTTGGTGATACTTTGTGGTACTGGCCCATTCTAGTCTCTTCAGAGTTGACTCTGAGCCTCTTCTATCTATTAGTTGTATTTATTCCTATTTTAGATACAAACTTGGGGAGTTAAAAGTGACAAAAAAGTTTAAAAATGAGGTGTAGGTGACTTAAGTCTTAATAATTGAGTGGAGGTGACAATTACTTTATTATGGATTAAGAAAGTTGGAGAAGTTTGAGAATAACCCACAAGTTTTAAAATTTACACTTTGATCCAAATGTTAACCAAATATAACAGGAAATAGAGGGAAAAGATGCATTTCTCTCTCTTCTCATCCATTGTTGTTTTCTCTCTCTTAGCAATTTTTGTTGTTCATTGTTGTTGTTGCTTTATTCATCATGTTTTTCTTCATTATAATCATCTTTTTATTTCATTATCATTACCTTCTACTTCATTATCATATTATCTTCTTATTGTTGACCATTGTTGTTTTTTCTATCGCTACTGCTGCTATCTAACCAATTTATTAGGTCAAATTTTATTTCGTACATCACTTTCCACTTTGGCATTACTTTATAGGAGACTTTGGTAAGTCAAATTATGATTTTTAGTTAAATTTGTCATCTAGGTAATTGCTATTATGATGTTTTTTCAACAATAGATAGGACGCGAACATGAATGCAACATAAGAGCCATCTGTTTAAACATAACGTTCATATGTTGCGACAGATAAGCCATCTGTTGCAATGGAAGACTCATATGTTGGATCCATGTTTATGGTTCTATAGTGTCGTAATATGAATCGAACATATGGGTCATCTCTTTCAATATATGACCCATCTATTGCAACATACAAGATTTCTGTTTCAACAGACTAGTTATCTATTGCAATGAGGTAAGTATTTGTCGCAGCAAATTAGTAACTTGTTGCAATAGAACCTGAACTCAATTTTAATAGATGCATCGTCTATTCCAATAGATTAAATATCTGCCGCAATAGATTAGTAACCTATTGCAACCGAACCTAAACTCAATTCCAATAGACGCGCCATTTGTTGCCATAGAGTAAATATCTATTGCAATAGGTTAGTTATATGTTTCAATATGTCACTCATCTGTTGGAATCAACTTCAAAGGTTCGTTAGTACTATAACATCTATGCCAACAGGAACTTCATATGTTGCAACTAATGTATAGTGTGTTGTAACATATGATTCACCTGTTACAACAGATGACTCGTCTGTTGAAATCAGCTTCAAGAGCGTCACTTGTATCCCAACAGGAAAGTAATCTGTTGCAACTGATCACTTACCTATTGCAACATATTTTTTATATGTTACAACAGATTAAACATCTGTTGGGGTTCATGTTTCGTCACTATGAAATCGCTATTAATTTTATTATGATATCATTATTAACTTTTTTTAATAAATGACTGTATTTATGTGCCACTAATGGAGAGATCAATAAAAATAATGGTGGCTTGCCATGGTCAATGGATCGAGAATAGGAATTGATATGTATGACATTGGAAGGGGAGTGAAATACTAGAGATGATAGCTATGACAGTCTAAAGTGATGTTTTGTATGATGATTTTGTGAACTTAATCATCAACTATTGTTGACTGAATTGTCAATCGGAAGTACTTGTCCTCAGATACATTCACAACTCTTTTGAAAATCAGAGGGTACTACCTTCTAAGATAATTGATCAGGTTTGGTTACATGGTTATCTTAGTGATTCATCCAGGCCGGTGTTAAGGGTGTACGTGGTTGAAAAATGAGAGAGAATGAGAACCATAATGTATAAGAATAACAACAAGAATACATCTTTGGGGATAGGTTAGATGATATGGACATGAATATTCCAACTGATGATCAAACAACTACGCCTGTTGCTGCGAGCAATACGGTGGAAAGTTCATCTCAATTGACATAGTCTAGTAATCGTCAAGACGACGAGACCGACTTTTACATTGGAATATCATTCAAGGACAAGAAATAACTAGTTACTACTTTGTTTATTTTTTTCTTGAAAAAAGATTTCAGAATAATGAAGGTGATTAATTCGAGCAAAGTCTTTTGCAACAGATGTGCTAATCCAAACTGCAAGTGGTGGTTGGGAGCGGTGAAGTACATAATCTCTTATAAATTTGTCATTCATAAATATGAAAAGAATCACATATGTGGTTTGGAGCATATTTCAGGTCAAAATATTTATGCCACTGCAAAGGTCTTCCGTGAATATTTTAAGAATAGATTCCCTAATGGCAAAAACCCTTCTAGAAGGTATATGTCCATTTAACTCCTTACGGAATTGGGTGTCATGGTAAGGGGACACACAAGCACAGGTATGCTGTCCTCGATGCCTACCGTTACATGGTTGAGTCCAAAAATCACAAAAGCAATACGACGTTGCATGCTGATGAAAATAGATGGTTCAAGTACTTTTTTGTATTCTATGGTGCTTGGATTCATGTTTTTTGACATTTGAGAAAAGGCATAGCGGTCGACGGGACCTTTTAAAGGAATAGGTATAATAGAGTTCTGCTAGCGGCGGTGGTGCAGGATGTGGAGAATCACATCTTTCCTGTCACTTTTTTGTGAGTGGACAAGGAATGTGATGCCTCTTACAAATATTTTTTTGAACAACTGTGAAGCTGCGTCGAATAAACAGAAGAGTTGTGTTTTGTTTCAGATAGGCATCAGCGTATTCCAAAGATGGGTTTAATTTTTTTCACTTCAACTTACTTTGATTGTTGCATCAGGCATCTTAGAGAGAAAATTCGGACCAACTTTCACAATAAAAGGTCGTGAACCTTTTCTATAGAGCAGCTAAAGCATATAATAGAGAGGAGTTTTTAGACCATTTCAATCAAATAGCGGATATGCATCCCAAAGTAGCAAAATATCTCATACGTGTAGGTTTTGAGAGATGGAGCCATGCATACTGTCCATCAAATAGGTATATTCTTATGGATTTAATGTATTATTTGGGGTACAAGATTAGTATGATATTGTACTAAGTGATTCTTTTGTATAGGTACAATATTATTACATCAAACATAGCTGAATCGGTGAATTCATTGTTTAGAGATGAAAAAGAATTTTCCATCGTGTCTCTGTTTGATATAATAAATGAGAAGTATGGAAATTTTTTTCACGAAAGACATGTAGAGTTTGAAATTGTTGGAACCCAATTTTTTTATAGAAGAGGAAAATTAATATCAATGAGCATCAGTCTGGAGAATAGGTTATTTTCTCATCCAATAGCAGATTACAAGTTCAGTATCAACGGTCATGGTGATGTTGCCACAATTAATCTTCAAACAAGATCTTGTACGTTTAGAGTTTTTGACTTGGACAAAATACCCTGTCCACATGCTATGTCAGTGCTTCAAGCTCAATACGGTGAAAAATATGGAAGTAAACTTATGAGTACTCCTCCCCATATTATTCGGTGGAAAAATAAAAAATTGCATAAAATGGGCATATTACTCCAGTGCCTTCCGAAAAATCTTGGGCTGTTCCTGCAGATCTTTTGGGGATATTAATACCTCATCCATATATTGAATCAAGAACTATTAAACAAGGAAGAAGGCCATATAAGAAGAGGCATGGAATCAGAGAATCATTTCCATCAATAAGAAACAAGTGCTCCGTATGTAAGAAGGTTGGGAACAAAAGAACTACATGCTTGGATCATAATCCACCATGATCGTTGTAACTGCAAAAACTTGTGATAAAGTTTTTTATGGACTTTTATATATTTAACTCATTATTGTGAATGTAAATGTTATCATTTATTATATAAAATATCTTTTTTAATAACTTGTGCATCAATAAAAAGAGGCAAAATAGGAACTAAATACAGCAGGCCACAAAATTATTTTCAAAAAATTACCCATCTATTGCAATAGATGGACATTAGCTTGAAGAACACAATACAGTTCATCAAACTAGAATATTTTTCTCTAACAGATGATAACTCTGTTGAAATCTATGGGTAATTTGCTAACATAAACCCAACCGATGACCTATCTATTTAAAGAATTCAAAACTCTTACTATTGCTACTGGATTCAAAATTGCTCCTTACCTCCAACCGTCGACATATTTGTTGAGAAGAAGAAATAAACAGAATAAAAATTAAATAAGAATTGAAAAGCTAAAGTCGATCAAAAATAATTTTTTCATTAACCAAAAAAAAAACATTAGGTATATATTAGATATCGAAAAATTAAAATACATACGCTAAAAAAATCACATTCTAATTAATATTATTATTATCATCATAATTATTATTATTGCTAGGTGGTCAATCGTCAATTGTCAGTAGCAGGGACCTCATCATCCTCTGCATCTCTCGGAACATCCTTACTCTCAAGGTGACCAACTCCCTTTACAGGTCATTAAGCTACCTTTGAAGTTCCCATACGTTGTGTCGCAGAATAGTAATGTCCCAAACAGGATCAATGATACCTAGAACATGCATAAAATGACAAAAAAAGTAAACACAAAAGTAAAGAAAATAGTTCGAATGTAATACAATGTATACTACCAACTGGTAGATTTATACACAAAAAAAAAAACTTACCTTAATAAGAAAGGAATATGCTCATTAAAGAGATGTGGTTGAAGATGTATTATGAAAAGACAAAATATAAGAAATAATAAATAAAGTGGAGTAGAATGAAGATTAAGGAGAGAGCATTTATAGAGGATTGAATCTAAATGTGTTAGGAAAAAAGGCACAACTGTTTAGCTCTATTGTATTAATTACATTCAATCTGCTGACTTTTTGTTTTCTGTGAAAAGTAGTGACTTTTTCTTTTACATTCAAACTTCTCACCTTTTCAAAATGGTTTCTCTCTTAATAAAAACCATTATTATTGAGTTGTTGCAACAGATGGTCCATCTGTCGTAATAGATAACCCATTTGTCGCAATAAATTTATAATTTGTCGTGACAGATGGCCTGTATATTGCAATAGATGAGACATTTGTTGTAACATATGGATTATTTGTTGCGACAGATGGAACGTCTGTTGGAGGAGATGTTATGACTTATTCTAACATTTGATTCATCAGTTGCAATAGATGGAGAATCTGATTCATCAGTTATTCTGAATATGTTAGAAAAAAGTCACGACTATTCACCTCTATTTTAATAGTCATCACATACCTTAATTAATCCATAATGGTGATTGTTTTATTATATATATAAAAAAAGATTTAAAAATAAAAAGGTGAAAAATTCACGACTTATAGCATTTGTTTTTTCTTGATGTCCATGTATTCCTCTGACATTGAAGATTGTTACCCTCTAAGCCTCCACAGTCTTGTACACTACTTAACCATGAGACGTGAAGAATAAATATTGTTCGACATTGATGGGATAAGAAGAATAAGGTGCGTGCAGATGGATGGATCCACTTTCATACGTATGAGTTATGTATTATTGATAAGGTTTTTGTGACAGGCACACATAAAGTACAATGATTTTGTGAATGTTGTTTTTTACCAATTAGACATTAATCCTTGAAATAATATCCTACATTTTACAGTTTAATTTGATAGGTGCAAACTAATAAGGCCGAAGGGTTCCCAGAAGGTAGTGTCGATACCCTATTATAATTTAATAACGGTTTTGATTATGTTTATGCATCAAGGTATGAGAAGGGATCAATATTTGATGGAATTGTAGACATTCAAATAGTGAATGGACCAATTTTAATGGTACAAAAGACTTTTGAAAGTCCTCCGAAGCTTCGCACTGCAACAAACAAGAATAAAAAACCAATAGAAATTTTCCTAGTACAAATTTATATGGATGTGATTGCTCAAGAAGACTATTATATGGCAGAAGGTACTTGGGAGAATACCTGTGCAGTAAAGGAGAGGTATAGAAGACATATATCATCTCAAAACTTGTTTAAGAGGAAACAAAGGGAAGCAAGTAAGGAACTTCTAGTGAATCTGGCCAATAAAATTGACTTGATAGATGAAAAAACTAAATGAGCTTCAAATATGGAAGTGTATCCAAATATTAAAATTCATCAGACGTTTTAAAAAAGAAAAATGCTCAAGAGGATTGGAGCTAGACTGTAACTCCCCGATTTCTAAATCGGAACGTCACACAGTGCTTATGACACCAAAGGACCACAACCTAACCCATGACTGATATTTATACCTATACACTGCATAATATACATGTAAAATGTGGAAACACATGAACAATAGGCCATAAGGTTCAACTGAACATAATCTGAGAAATAATAATGTCCGAAATAGAGTGGTATCAAAATACTAAAACAAAACTGAAATACTGAAGTTTGAAAATCATGAAAATATTCTCGTCATCTGAAAGCCTCTAACTATCTAAGTAATCCAAATAAGGAGTTGATGGGGCATGTCCCCAACTAACTCCAACTAATAACTAATCAAAATATAATGAAAAAATAATCATGTTCTCGAAAGACGAAGACTCATTGCTAAACTCTGATTACTGGAATGCTACTACTGCTGCTGGTCTGTAAGAAGTGTCTCTAAGCCTATGGTGTAATATAAAAAGAAAGAACCATAGCACAAATGCGTCAGTTCAACTGAAATTATTGAGTATACAAGTGAGGTAGGCTAAATGCAAAGGGTTTACATGTATGAACCATGCTAACTGACTGACTAATATGAACGTGAGAGTGCAAATATGCATACATAGTAACTGAGATCGTGAATATATCTGATAGTTGGATCTATATGCTAACACATGGTTTACTAATATCTAACATGACAGATACTGGAGTTTTGATAACATAGGTGACTGTTTCTGACAGTCCTGAATCTGTTGGAACTATCTGAGTCCCGTATTGTAACTGAATTGATTGTATCTGACAGTCCTGATATGCTGAAGTCTAAAGAGCTATCTAAGTTCTTTTGCTGAGACTGAGACTGAAATTATGGGAGTAATCATCTAACTGGCATGCCCCAAATAAAGCAATATAGCTGAGTTGGGGTTCAATCTGTAACCTCAATTGGAAGTGTGTCAATACCGCGCCACCAGTAAGGACAAGCTGTGAGTGACCCTCAATTGGAAGATACTCAAATGAGAATGGTGGGAACCCTTAACTGGCAGGTAAGCCACCTCACCAACCCTCAACTGGTAGGTTAGATGTCTCAACCTACGCTGGCTACGTAGTTCTGGAATGCAAAGATTGCTTCTAAGAATCACACCTTCTACTGGCAGGTGAGTTCCCATCATTGGGTTCACTCGGTGCTAAATCCTACTCCTATATAAATAGTCACTGAAAAAGATTAACTGTCTGGACATGGACTGAGCTTACTGAATTTTGTTGACTGATTGAATACTACTGATATCTGATAACTGACTGAGATCATGATGTTTCCTGAGTCACATGACTGGCTGAATTCTACTGAATCATGGCTTATTTTTTGGATATCATGAAAACATGACATGGCTCTAGGGACACAACTAATTTTTTTGGGTACGAGTACCCCCAGGACTCGATGGAAGGAAACTGACACAACATGACTTACTTGATCATGAGAACAAAGTTCACAATTCATAACATTATAAGTAGGGGGTATTATACTACATATAGTTCTAAACATCTTATGCAGGGTAGGGAGTGCATATATATCTTGTCCATATTGTCTAACTCCATTATCATGAACGCTTTATACTACAACATTAGCAACACAACAATGGCATGGAATTTATATTGACTCAGAATGGTTAACATCGGCTTTCCATTTAGATACTATTGAGCCATGTATACATGATTTCTAACATTCTAGGCATTTTATCAAACACCTTGCATGCACTCTTTAAGGCATAGGTGTATTCATAAATTTCACTATATTAAACCACCCAAATTCATGGGTTCAAACTAACATGATCATAACCTCCCTGAAAATACATCAAAATGCTACTCTATAACATAAAAAACAACCACCAACATGAATATGATTATATCACCACGAAACAATCATAATTTAGTATTTAAGGATTGATTATTGAACTCCACGGACGAAAGGGATCCGTGGATGAACAGTACGCATACCTTAGGTTAAGAATCCGTGAAAGTTAGTGGTGAAATAGGCTTGGAATTTGAAGTCCCCAATTAAACCCTTGACTTGTTCTTGGTTATTCTTGAGAGGATTTAAAAAAAGGAGTATATTTTGGTGTTTTTAAGCCTAAATCCCGTGTTTAAGACTATATATAGGGTAGGGAAAATGACCAAAATACCCCTAATTACTCGAAGGTTGAATGCTAACAATTGGGCACCACCGGAGTTGCAGGGCGTCGCTGGGAAAGTCCCCCACTCTAGCCAGGGCGGCACAGGCAGATCGCCCTAAACTACTGGTGTTGGGACCCAAACTTGCCCTTACACTATTTCAAAAATTCTGAAACTCACCCGGGATGTACTACAACCTTGCCCCATCGCAACACAACTTGAAAATTAAAAAACGAAGGTCAGGAAGGTCGTCAAATATATCCTCGAAAGTTCAGAGGTCTAAAATGAGATTAAGTGTTGAACACTAGTTAAAATTTTCTAAGTGTTGGACCTTATATTAATCTTCAAGGAGCTAAACGAGAAGAATATGAACCAACATTTTTGCAGGGTCATACAATATCTCCCCGTTGAGAACATTTATCCTCGAATGAGACTAACTGAGAGGGGAAATAACAAGCTGAACATGACCTGGACATGAATGACTGAAACATGATCTCATGACTGACATGACTGATAAACTGAATATATCATACTGAACATGCATATCTGATGCATATGTAACTGATTCATGAATGCATGACTGAAGTTTATGAAGTTTATGATAACTGAAGTTCTCGCAATGAGAATGCATATCTGATGCATGATTATATACTGGACTGATACATATATGCATGGCTAAATAGGCAATGGTACTTCATACAAGTTTATACTGGGAGCATGATCATAAAAATGAATACATACCAAGTTTGTATTGAATACTGAACGTGAAACTGAATAAGATTAAGGAGAAGTTTTACCTTGATCTTGATCTGGATTGGCAGAGAACAGGTGAGGATACTTGATACGCATGTCTACTTCTACTTCCCAAGTAGCTCCCTCAACGAACTGATTTTGCCAAAGCACTTTGACTAGAGGGACTTCTTTAATCCTCAGTCTACGAGTCTCATAGCCTAAGATTTCAGCTGGAATCTCTTCATAAGAGAGGATATTCTGAACATCAATGCTCTGAATAGGGACCACGACTGATGGGTCACCTATGCACTGCTTGAGCAAATAAATATGAAATACTTGATGAACTGAAGCTAGATCTAAAGGAAACTCGAGCTCATAAGATACCTTGCCAAAACGACTGAGAAACATGAAGGGAACGACATATCGGGGACTGACCTTTCACTTCTTGCCAAATCTCTTTGCTCCCTTCATGGGAGAAATATTTAGGTAGAAATAGTCACTAATCTAGAACTCGATATCCTTTCTGCGCACATCTGCATAGGACTTCTGTCGGTTCTGAGCAGGCCAAAGCCTTTAATTGATCAACTGTACCTTCTCTAAGGCATCAACTATTAATTTAGGTCCTATGATCGAGGCCTCACCAACTTTGAACCACCCAATGGGAGATCTACACGTCCTACCATAGAGAGCTTCAAATAGAGCCATCTGAAAGAGCTATAAATAGAGCTGAGGTGAGTCGAGTCTTTAATTCCTAAAAACTTTTCTCACAAGAATCTAAACACTAAAACTTGACCTTCTTCTGAGTTAATCTGGACATAAGGGATGCAATATAATAAAATCCCTCAACTAACCATCTGTAATAGCCAGCCAAACCCAGGAAGATCCTAATATCTAATGGAGAGATAGGGCAATGCCATTTTCTTACCGCGTCGGTCTTTTGAGGATCTTCTCTAATGCCATCACCGGAAATAATATGGCCAAGGAATGCTACTGATCTTAGACAAAACTAGCACTTACTGAATTTAGAGAATATCTTATGATCTTTGAGAGTCTGAAGAACAATTCTGAGATGGTCTGAATGATCGCGCTCTATGCGAGAATAGATCAGAATATCATCTATGAATACTATGACGAACATGTCCAAGTAATGCATAAACACACGATTCATCAAGTCCATAAAATCTACTGGGGAATTGGTAAGACCAAAGGACATGACTAGAAATTTGAAGTAACTATACCGAGTACGGAAAGCTGTCTTTGGAATGTCATATTCTCTAACTTTGAGATGATGATAGCCTAATCTGAGGTCTATCTTGTAGAAATAACTGGCACCCTAAATTTGGTTAAACAAGTCATCTATTATAGAAAGTAGATATATGTTCTTGATCGTAACCTTATTGAGTTGACAGTAATCTATACATATCCTGAGAGGACCGTCTTTCTTGTGCATGAATAAAACTGGTGTGCCCCACGGGGAAACACTGGGTCTAATAAATCCTTTATCTAAGAGATATTTTAACTGTTCTTTTAGTTCTTGGAGTTCTGCTGGTGCCATTCTGTATAGCAGAATAGAGATAGGTTGAGTATTTGGGATAAGGTCGATGCCGAAGTCTATTTCCCTTTTGGGAGGAAGGCCTGGAAGATATTCAGGAAAGACATTTGAATATTCATTAACAATTGGGACTGATTCGAGACTGGGAGATTAGAAACCAGAGTCTTTAACATGGATGAGATGATAAACACACCCCTTAGATATCATTTTTCTTGCCCGAAGGTAGGAAACAAGATGACTCCTGAAAGATGAAGTACTACCCTTATACTCTAAGATGGGATTATTCAGAAACTAAAACAAAATTATTCTATTTCTGCAGTCGACTTTGGCATAGAAGGAATGAAGCCAATCCATGCCGCGAATGACATCAAAACCAGTCATCTCTAACTCAACTAAATATGCTGACATGACTTTTTGAAATATCATAACCGTGTAGTTCCTATATACCCACTGAGCTATGATGGTTTTACCCACTGGGGTAGATACTGAGAAAGGCTCTACTAGAATTTTGGGATTGATTTCGAAATCACCTTCTTTAAAGGGAGTAATAAAGACAAGGATGTATCTGGATCTAGCAAAGCATAAAAATAAATGCAAAAGATCAGTAACATACCAGTGACAACATCAGGAGAATTTTCCTGATCCTGTCGGGTCTGAAGAGCATAAATTATGTTTAGTCGTTGCCCACTAGAAGCACAGAAAGTGGAACCCTACTAGTTCTAGCAATTGGACTAAGCTGTAGAATGGTTTTGCTGACCCTGAGGACACGACTGCGAACAATCTCTAATCCTGTGGTCTGGCTTTCCACATCCAAAGAAAGTATCGCTGCCTGCTCTGCAAGTACCCTAATGGTTCTTGGCACAAGTCCGACAACGAGGATAATTGCAGGCATTGCTAACACTACCCTAAAACATAGATCCTGGTACACTATCTCTGCTGCTGTCTCTGAATTTTGGCACTGGGGCACTGGCAGAGAAAGGAGATGGAACTGTTGACTTGGATCGAAACTAAGAATGGTTTCCTCCCTCTGATTTGGGTTGAGAAAAATTGAAATTGCCTGACCTTGATCTCTTGTTCTGCTTCTCCTTAGTCCTAACCTTCTGCTCCTCTAATTGCTGAGCATGGGTCATGATCCTGGCTAAAGTCATATCACTGTTCAGCATCGTAGACCTACACTCATTTACTATGCTATCATTCACCCCTGACACGAAACTTGCTCATCTTAGCCCTGCTGTCTGCAACCACGTGAAGGGTATATCTTGATAATTGAGTAAATCTGAGAGAGTACTCTTTAACCGTCATATTTCCCTTCTTGAGGTTGATAAACTCTAGAACTTTTACCTCCCTCAGCTCTTGGGAAAAGAATTTGTCTAAGAAAGCCATGATAAATTTCTCCCACTCTATAGGACCTACACCATCTACCCTTTTGGACTTCTACTGCTTGTACCAAGTATGATCCATATCTTGCAACTGGTATGCAAGTAACTCAGCACTCTCAACAGAAGTAACTACCATGATGTCTATTACCTTCTGGACTTGGTTAATGAATTCCTGAGGGTCTTCGTTAGACTAAGACCCGAAAAAAGATGGAGGGTTTATTCGGGTGAAGTCCCAAATCCTAGCTGCGGCTGAGTTGGCCACTGGATTGGCTGGAATGACTTCTGGCCATTCATTTTGGGCAGCCACAGACTGAGCAAGTGTGGTGAATACAACTCTAAACTTTGCATGAGAAACATGTTTGCCCAAAGGATATTTGGGATGAGGAGATGTCTGGTTTCTTCTCTTTGGAGGCATGTTCTGAAATAAGATAAGAACGTATTATAATAAGAATTTAACTTGACATTATGCTCACTACCACGACGTGAATACTGAAAGAAGGGAAAACTATTCCAAAAATATCTCATAGCCTCCTGTACATAAATGTGGCGCGCAACACACCCATGTACAAGACTCTACTAGATGCGACTTTCAGACTTCCTAGGATGCTATTGAACGTTAGACTCTGATTCTAAGTTTGTAACGCCCTAATTTTCTAAACCAGAACGTCACACGGTGCTTATGACCCCGAAGGACCACAAGCTAACCCATGACTGATATCAATATCTGTACACTGCATAATATATAAAATGTAGAAAAACATGAATAATAGGACATAAGGTTCAACTAAACATAATTCGAGAAATAATAACTTCTGAAATAGTGTGGTATAACAAAACCAAAACAAAACTAAAATACTAAAGTCTGAAAATAATAAAAATACCATAGTCATCTTAAAGCCTCTAACTGTCTAAGTAATCTGAATAAGGAGTTGATGGGACATGTCCCCAACTAACTCCAACTAATAACTAATCAAAATATAATGAAGAAATAATCATGTCCTCGAAATATGAGGACTCACTGCTAAACTATGAATACTGTAATGCTACTATTGTTGCTGGTCTAGAAGACGTGTCTCTGAACATATGGTGTAACATATAAAGAAAAAACCATAGCAAAAATGCGCTAGTACAACTGAAGGTACTGAGTATATGAGCGAGGTAGGCTAAATTCAAAGGGTTTACATGCATGAACCATGCTGACTGACTGACTAATATGAGTGTGAGAGTGAAAACATATATATATAGTAGATGAGATTGTGAATATATGTGATAGATGGATCTGTACGCTAATAAATGGTTTACTGATATCTAACATGACAGATACTATAGTTATGATAACATGGGCGACTGTGTCTGACAGTCCTGAATCTGTTAGAACTATCTAAGTCCCATACTGTAACTGAATTGGCTGTATCTGACGGTCCTGATATGCTGAAGTCTGAAGAACTATCTAAGTTCTTTTACTAAGACTAATATTGAAACTGTGGGAGTAATCATCTAACGATATGCCCCAAATAAAATACTATAGATTTGTTTGGGTCCAATCTGTAACCCCTATTAGAAGAGTGTCAATACCGCTCCACCAGTAAGGGCAAGCTGTGAGTGACCCTCAACTGGAAGGTACTCAAATGAGAATGGTGGTAACCCTCAACTGGCAGGTAATCCACCTCACCAACCCTTAACTGGCAGGTTAGATATATCAACCTACGATGGCTACGTAGTTCTAGAATGTAAGGATTGCTTCTAAGAATCATACCCTCTACTGGCAGGTGAGTTCCCATACTTAGGTTCACTCAGTGATAAATCCTACTCCCATCTAAATAGAAACTGATCAAGATTAACTGTATGGACATGGACTGAGCTTACTGAATTCCACTGACTGACGGCATACTACTGAGATCATTAGGTTTCCCGAGTCACATGACTGACTGAATTCTACTGAATCATGGCTTGATTTTCGGATATCGTGAAAACATAACATGGATATAGGCACACAACTATATTATTTGGGTACGAGTACCCCTAGGACTCGATGGAAAGAAACTGATACAACATGACTTACTTGATCATGAGAACAGAGTTTACAATTCATAACTTTATAAGTAGGGGATATGATACTACATGTAGTTCTCAACATTTTCTGCATGGTAGGGAGTGCATATATATATCATGTACATATTGTATAACTCCATTATTATGAATGCTTCATACCAAAACAATAGCAACACAACTATGGCAAGGAATTTATATTGACTCATAATGGTTAACATTGGCTTGCTATTTAGATACTATTGAGCCATGTATACATGATTTCTAGCATTCTAGGAATTTTATCAAACACCTTGCATGAACTCTTTAAGACATAGGTGTATTCATAAATTTCACTATATTAAACCACCCAAATTCATAGGTTCAAACTAACATGACATAACCTATATGAAAATACATCAAAATGCTAGTTTATAACACAAATAACAACCACCAACATGAATATGATTATATCACCACAAAAAAATCATAATTTAGTATTTAACGATTGATTTTTGAACTCCACGGATGAAAGGGATCCGTGGATTAACACTACGCATACCATAGGTTAAGAATCCATAAGAGTTAGCGGTGAAATAGGCTTGGAATTTGAAGTCCCCAATTAAACCCTTGACTTGTTCTTGGTTGTTCTTGAGGATTTCAAAAAAAGGAGTATAATTTGGTGTTTTTAAGCCTAAATCTCATGTTTAAGACTATATATATGGTACAAAAAATGACCAAAATACCCGTAATTTCTCAGAGGTTGAATGCTGAAAACTGGCCACCCACCGGAGTTGCAGGGCGTCGCCTGGCAAGTCCCCCATTCTAGCCAGGGCAGCTCCTTGCTTAGAGCGGTTCTTAGCCAGGGCGGCACGGGAATATCTCACTGATCTACTAGTTTGGGCACCCAAACGTGCCCTTACCCTACTCCAAAAATTCCGAAACTCACTCGAGATGTACTATAACCTTGTCCCATTGTAACGTAACTTGAAAATTAGAAAAAGAAGGTTGGGAAGGTCTTCAAATAAATACCTGAAGTTTGGAGGTATAAAATGAGACTAATTGTTGAAAACTTTGTTAAAATTTTCTAAGTGTTAGACCTTATATTGAGCTTCAAGGAGCTAAATGAGCTGAATATGAATGCAATATTTTTTTGGGGTCTTACATGGACATTTTTCTAGGTACTACGACTAGCGAGCGTGGCCTCATTGAAGATCCACAAAGTGTAGGACCAGAACTCTAAGAAAGCATCTTGGCGAGCATAGAGGATTGGAAAGATTTTTAGTTAAGAATGAAACCTAATCCAAAAACTCCAGAAGTAAAAAGAAGGGAAGCCAAGGCATCAATTTCTAAAGTCTAGCTTGCACCCTATGCATTTTGTTTGTGGTTCTGATCAAGTCAATGGCAGTAGAAACAAAAAGGTCTAAAATTAGGCAGAAATACATTGCCTTATTGTTTCCACTTCCTTTGACTAGACTAAACCATAAACTGGAGGCATGGGATGAAAATTTAACTTGAGAAATTGCCACCTTGGCTTAATACCTTATTTTTACTTCAGGAGTTATTAGTTAAGGATTTGTTCCTGAATGAGAATCTTACCACCATTGGTGCTCGCAAAGCTACAACCTTAGAGTTCTGGTCCTGCATTTTGTGGGTCTTTATTCAGGCCACGCTAGCTAGTTGCAGTCCCCTAACAAAGTGCACCGCTTCATTGCACTTCAACATTTTTCTTTTCAAAATGGACTGATGGATTTTCATTTTTGGATACACTTTCACATTTCTAGCTCATTCAATTTTTTTCATTTTTCATGTCAATTTCATCAGTCAGATTCGCTACATATTCCTTTCTATACTGTGTTTCTTCCTTAATAAGGTTTGAGTTGATATATAGTCTTCTCTATCTCCCCTTTCCCTCATGGGTATTCTTCTAATCACCTTTTGTTGTACAATAGTCTCCTCGAGCAACCAATTCATATAAATTTTGACCAAGGGAATTCCTATTGATTTTCCATTCTTATTTGCAGCAGTGTGAGGCTTTGGAGACCTTTCCAAAGTCCATTTGACCCTTAAAATCAGTCCAATCATTATTTGAATCTTTTTAATACCGCCAAAAACTTGAACCTTTCTAAAAAATTGACATATAAACATTAGCAACATATTCATTAAACCGTAATAGGGTATCGACACCACCTACTTGGTCCCTCAGCCTTACCAATTCGAACCTAACAATCTTAAATGTAAAATGCCATATCTTGTTTGAATGATTAGCACCTAATAGGTAAAGAACCAATATTTACAATATTAGTGTACTGGATGCGTGATTTTATGATAGGTTTATTAGTAATACTTACCTCCCGCATATGAAGTGGCTCCATCCGCAAGCAGCTTATTCCACTGAACCCATTTTTACTCTATCCTTTAATGCTGGTAGGGCAAAAGTTGATCCACTTTCACTTTCTTTTATCTGCAAATAAGATAAAAACATTTGATGTCAAACAAAAGAAGAACAAAAAGAATGTTACAAAAGGGTAACACAAAATTGAATGAAAATAACATATTACAATAGGTGTTGCAATAAATTACCCATCTAGTGCATTAGATTCCCCATTTTTTTAATAGATGAGTCATTTATTGCAACAAACAACACATCTGTGGTAAATGATGGCTAACATATTGTAACAGATGGGTCATCTGTTGGAATAAATCAAACCAGCCTTGCTACTGGTTTGATATTTTCCAATAGTTTCTCTGTCTATTCCAATAGCTGATTCATCAGTTGAAATAGTTGAGGAAACTATTGCAACACCACCACCAACATGTACAATAGCATTGACAACAAAAAAACAATATATGTTCCAATACCATCAACAACAAAAACACCACATGTTGAAACAACACCAACACCCCCAATAATAGCACCACCAACAAAATAACAAACAAAAGACAAAAAATGATACTGAAAACAAACCTTTTTAAGTTCTCCCAACGGATGACCTTTTTTATATTTTTTAATAAAATCAACGGTTCGTTAATTCAATACTTAGAATTCACATTTCCTTTAATTTTCCCAATAAATAAGATACTGCTAGTGGGTAAATCAATAAGAAAAATAGATGTAAATATCTAATTTAAATAACATACAAAGAAGAAGATGAGAAGAAAAGAGCAACAGTGAATCATACATGTAATGTCCGAAAACAAAAGGGATCAGAACACCCATTTAGGATGTGAAAAGATATTGATCGTTTGAGATCTAAAAGGATCCTCATGCAAAAGAGGAGAGAAAATTTAGAAGAAAAGGAGACAGTTTAAATTACCCTAAAGAGGAGAGAAAGAGAATTCTGAAAGAAAAAAGAGAGATGAGCTAAGTTAATATATGGATGAAGAAGAAAGAATTATATAGATGGGTTTTAAATATGCACTAATATCTTTGAGGGGAATGAGGAGATGGTGAATTGAAAAGAAAAGATTGTAACACCCTGAATCTGGTACCCGAAATGCTACACGGTGCTTATGACCTCGAAGGATCACAGGCTAACCCATGACTGATATCTATACCTGTATACTGCATAATATACTATATAAATGCGGAAACATGAACAGAAAGGCCAAAAGGTTCAAAACTGAGGCATAATATATGATAAAAATATGACATCTGGGTGGGGTATAAAATACCCAAAACAATTGAAATAAATTATCTAAGCATACTGTAGACTGAAAAGCCTCCAAAACATTATTGTCTGAATAAGGAGTGGATGTGACATGTCCCTAACTAACTACGAATGCTGAAATAACTAAGTACTGAAATAATGAAATAACTAATCATATCGTCCTCGAAGGATGAGGACTCATTGCTGACGGACTATTGATATCTGGAATCTACTGATGCTTGGGAGCTCGTGTCTCTAAACCTATGGTATAAAACACCATAGTGCAAATACATTAGTGCAATTGAATATACTGGTATGCAAGTGAGGTAGGATGAATTCATGGGGTTCATATGCATAAAAAATACCGACTAACTAACATGAATATGAGAATACACACATGAATACATACTAACTAAAACTAAGATCGTGGTAACATGATTACTAAGTCTTAGTACCAATAACATGAGTTTTGATGATTGATACAACTGATAGCATGAGTGAATGTATCTGATAGTCCTAAATCTAATGGAACTATCTGAGTTTCGTACTGTATTTGAGTTAACTATATCTGATAGTCCTAAAATCTGAAAAACTATATGAGTTCTTTTACTGAGACTGATACTGAAACTATGGGAAGTAGTTATCTAACAAATATACCCCAAATAACGCATTATAGATGAGTTGGGATCCAATCTGTACCCTGATTAGAAGGGTGTCAATACCGCGCCACTGGTAAGGACAATTGCGAGTGACCCTTATATAACAGGTTACTCTAATGAGAACGGTAGGAATCCTCATATAACAAGTTAATCCACCTCATCTACCCTCATATAGCAGGCTATGATGTATCAACCTATTCTAGCTACATAGTTCTAGAACTCAAGGATTACTTCTAAGAATTACACCCTCATATAACAGGTGTGTTGCCATCCTTGGGTTCACTTGGTGATAATTCCTACTCCTATATAAATAGACACTGAAAGTGAATTACTGAACTGAACTGGATTGAATTAACTAAATTCTGTTGACTAGCGGAATATCAATGAGATATGATTACTGACTGAGTTTATGAGATTACTGATATTACTGAATTACTGAGCTTTCCTGAGTCATATGACTAACTGAGTTCTATGAATCATGTCTTGACTGAGGATATCGTGAAACCATAACACTAGCTCTAGGCATACAACTATATTATTTGTGTACGAGTACCCCTAAGACTCGATAGAAGGAAACTGATAAGTCATAACTTTCTTGAATACATGGCCCATATCAACAATACATAATATAATAAGTTGGGGATTCCATGAAGTACATGGTTATCATACTATCTAAACATGAGCGAGAATGCTTATAATCATATCATAATCGTATGTTCTAATATCATGGGGATTCCGACAACATATACATTTTAGAATGATATCATGGAAACCATTTAAACATGAGAGGATAACAAGAATGTCACATTTAGTTTTTGTTTTGAGCTATAAGACATGATTTCTATTCTTTCAAGCATTTTATCAAACACCTTGCATACACAATTTAGGGTATAGGTGAAATCATCAAATTACACATCATAAGCAACTAGATTCATGGATTTTATCTTGCATGGTAACATAATATCATGAAGAACACATAAAGATTCCAACTTTGAAATCAATCAATATCAACAACATGGTTACAAATAACCCACAACATAAATACCATAATTTATAGATAAAACAAGGTTCTTAAGCTTTATAGATGGAAGGAATCCATGAATAAACATTAAACATACCTTGGTTTGTAAATACACGAAGATTGACAGAGGAAATTCTTGATTTTGAATCTTCTATGAAAAGCCCTAGGTTGTTCTTGAGAGAAGCACTATGTTTTGGGTGAAAAGTGGTTGAATCACATGTTATTGGCTATAATAGGGGTGGGAAATTGACCCTTTTAACCCTAAGACGCATGTTTTAAATTATCAAAATTTTCCGAATTGGACCCCTGGCGCGACGTGGCACTATCGCACCGTGTCACTGTAATCTGACAATTGGAAAATTGGGGGATGGCGCGACGTAAAGCCATGGCGTTTCTACTTCTTTTGCGACCTAGAATTTTTGCGCGACATGGAGAAATCACACTAAGACATTGAAAAATGGACAATTTCTATTTTCGCTTGTGGCGCGGTACGCCACAGACTAATATGACTTTATTTTGGGAACTTGAAATAGTCATAACTTCTTACCCGGTTATCGAATTTAGGGGAATATTATATCGATGGAAATCTTATTGAATTTCCCACACGACAAAATGTGAAAATCATAAAAAATTCCCATGGAATAAGAATCATTCAATTTAGAAGCTAATACTTGACATTCTTGGAATGAAATTAGTGAGAAAACTTTGGGGTATTACAAAGATAAGACTACTTAAGAAGTAGATTTTTGAGTTACCCAAGATATGTTTTTTACCGCCTTACTATTTTATCTTTTTATCTCGAACAGAAAATTTCTTTCAAATAAAAAAAACATCTAAAAACACATAAATCATCTATTGCAATAGATGAAAAATTCTATTTGAAAATTTCTAATGGCTCAGTCATCTGTCGCAATAGATGCCAACGTCCATTTGATAATTTACAACAGATTGGTAATTTGTTGCAATATGTTTAATAATATATTTAACAAATTCCAATAGATAAGTCATCTGTTGCAAGAAGTTGAATATTTTTTATTCAATTTCAATTGAGTTCATATGTTCAACTATAACTTCAATTGATTTCGCTACAACTAGCAATGAGTTGATAGGGTCTACTATATTGCATAATATTGGTATTGCGTTCCTCCCGACCCAATTCACCGAATAATCACTCTAAGTTGAAATGATTCCTATTAACTTATTATTAAGATAATATCAAAATTGATTTAGGTACAACTAAGGAATAGTTGACAGGGTCAACTATAACTTTAATTGAGTCTTACTATATTTCATGATGTTGGTAATATGTTCTTCCCAACCTGAGTTGTTGAACAATCACTCTGGGTTGAAATGATTCCTTTTAACTTAATATCAACCTAATACCTAAATTGATTTAGCTACAACTAAGGATGAGTTGACAAGTTCAACTACAACTTTATTTGAGTCTTTCTATATTGCATGATGCTGGTATTACGTTCTTTCCAACCTGAGTCGTCGAATGTTCACTCTGAGTTTAAATGATTCCTACTAACTTATTATTAACCTAATACCTAAATTTATTTATCTACAACTAGGTATGAGTTGACAAAGTCAACTACAACTTTAATTGAGTCTTACTATATTCCATGATATTGGCGTTACATTCCTCTCGACCTGAGTTGTCTGTAACACCCCTAGAACCAATCCCGAGATGTCACACGGTGCTTAAGGCCGAACGTGGCTTCAAGATAACCCTCTAAGCCTATCATCACTTTCAGAACTCACTATAACACTAATCATGCTAAAATAGGGAAAAATAATCATGTCATGAACATACTTGAATATGAAGAAATGCTATTCTGTATGAACAAAGTACTGAAATTTCTATACATACTGGTACTCTAGTCTGACAAAGCCTCTACTACATAAGACTGAGGAGCCATTGGGACAGATCCCCAACTGACTCGTACTAAACTTAAAGGAAACAACCATCTACTAACAAGACAAAATCAGGGACAGAGGTCCTCGAACCATGAGGACTCACCAACTGCAGAAATGTAGATAAAGATACTCAAAGATCATTGTCTCTACTTAGACTGAGCACCTGAACCTACATCACAAGGAAATATAAAACACAGAAGAGTAAGGGAGTCAGTACTTGGGAATGTACTGAGTATGTGGGGGTGTATGAAACATTATAAATAATATCATAAATATATAAGAAAATCATGCATGCTAACAATACTGACTTACCTCACTTGAATTGAACTGTAATATAGTTATCATAAATCATCAATAATAAATCATGCTTCATAAAGCTAATAAATCATTAGACTCAACTCAAACTCTTAGACTCAAGTCTTAGAGTGACTCGGTAACTCATAAAACTTAGACTATTATGGACTTGGGAGTTTCTTATAACCGACAAAAACCATATGAGCATACATGGAGTCCAACGTCTTGCCCACGTAGGGGAGAGCTGTTCTATCCTTGCCATCGGAGTAGAACCTTAACTTTAGTGATCACTGTCTTGGCCTTTGGACCTTAATCTTAATCCTATGGTTGTATGTAGTTCTGCAGAAGTAGGATGCGCTAAACCCACACTTCTCGCTCGGTGCTTACTGCTACTCCCATACTTAAGCTCAGAACACATTAGGAAATTCACCTTAATCAACTCAAGGGTCAACCATAGAGACCAAATCATAAATATTTGTAATCTTTAATTCAAAAAAATTGTGGATTCCTAACTTGACTCAAATTCAAACAATTTTTCTCAACATCAAGTGTACTTGCTCATTAACTCATATCAAATGTCAAAACTACAAGATAACATCACAAGACCCATTCTTGACTTTCCATTTCAAATATCAACATATTCAATAATCAACTTCTCATGGAAAAGCATAAAATCATGAATCTTATCTCAAATCATTCAGAAATTATCAATATATCATAACAATATACATCTCATGGCATAAATTCTCAATTTAAGAAATGTGATGGTAAAATAATCATAAATATCAAACTTAATCAAATTAAATCTCATAATTCATCAATAAAGTAATTTTGGGTCTAAACCTACATACAAAGATCATGAAATTCCAATAGTAGAAATCAATTCTTTGGGCACAAGAATGAAAGGATATTCTTGTTCAAGCCCCACATACCTTAATTATAATTCGGAATGGATAAGCTTGCTATAGACTTCTTTTCCCACTTCTTGAGTTAGGGTTCTTGATGTTCTTGACTTGGAAGTTTTGAACCTTGAACTAGTTTATGAAAACCATGGCTCGATTTTGAGATGTTTAGGCAAGAATTAGATTGGATTTTGGAGAGAATCCCTAGCTTTTGGATGGAATGGAAGAGGAAAATGAGGATTTTCTCCTCTATTTAGATATATATAGAGGGTAAGGACAGGTGGAAAGACCAAAATACCATTGAGTAAATTCTAGAACTGGAACCCGATTTTTGTCTCTGGCACAATGCGCCATGATTGCAGACCTTCGTTGGATTTTGACAACTGGGAAATGCTCAGTGGCGCGACGTGGTGAAATCGCGTTGGCACCTTGGTTGTGACCTGGAAGGGTACCGCGACACTGTGGAATCGCGTTGGTGCACTAGAATTTGACAATCATGATATTAAGCCTTTGCGCGACGCGGTGAATATCGTGGAGGCTCACTGAAATATGACAATTGCCATTTTGGCTGGCTTCGTGACACACTAAAGTGCGAGATGGCACAATGTCTCACTAAAATGGCTCTAACTCTTCACCCGAGTGGTTGATTTGGGCGAATTTAGACATGAAAAAAGGTAGAAATTAGAGAAATATAACACGATATAATCATCAATAACTTTAGAAGTCATCCATATTCACTGAGAAGATGAATTTAGGCTTAAGGAATGATCGGGGTATTACAATATCTCCCCCTTGGAAACATTCGTCCCCAAATGTTGCTAGTTAGGCTCAAGATCAAAGAGGAAATTGAAAATACTTTACCGGAACAATTTGCTCAACCGACTTACATAACTCTAGACTTTTGAGTACTTCACAGAATGCACGAATCATAGAATGGATACTTATATAACTAAATACACTGGACTAGTAAGAAACTGAATCAATGATAAATAGTACCTTCTGCTTAATTTTAACTCGCGGGGAAAAGATAAGGGTACTGAATTGGCATTTCTGCTTCTTCTTCCCAAGTAGTACCCTCAACTGATTGATTTTACCACAAAACTTTAACCAAGGGAACTTCCTTGTTCCTTAGTCTAAGGACTTGATAATCTAAGATCTTGACCAGAACTTCATCATAAGAAAGACTATCCCAAACATCTAAGCTCTCCGATGGGTCAACCACAACAGAATCACCAATGTTCTTCTTGAGCATAGAGACGTGAAAGACAGGATGGACAACTGACAATTTTGCAGGTAACTCAATCTCATAAGCCGCTTTCCCAACAAAATTCAAAACTCTATAAGGGCCAACATATCGGGGACTAATCTTCCCTTTCTTTCCAAATCTTTTGACCCCTTTCATAGGTGAAATCTTCAAGTACACCAAATCATCAACTTCAAACTCAAAAACTCTTCTTGTCACATCTGCATACGACTTCTGATGACTCTGGGATGTCTTCAGCCTCTCCTGAATAAACTTAACTTTGTCCATAGCCTCGAACACAACATCATGCCCAATCACAGCAGCCTCGCCCACTTTGAACCAACCTATGGGTGATCTACACCCCCTTTCATGCAAAGATTGAAATGGATCTATTCCAATGCTAGCATAAAAATTGTTGTTATACGCAAATTCAATCAATGGAAAATGTTCATCTCAAATTCCCTTGAAATCAAGAAAGCATGCCCTCAACATATCCTCCAAAGTATGGATAGTCCTCTTAGCCTGGCTATCTGTCTGCGGATGAAAAATGGAGCTAAGATGAACTTGGGTGCCAAGACCCTTCTGAAAGGCTATCCAAAACTGAGAAGTAAATTGTGTACCTCTATCGGAGATGATAGACAATAGAATTCTATGCAAACTGACTAATTCTCGAATGTACAGCTTAGCATAGTCCTCAGCAGTGAAAGATATATGTACCGGCAGAAAATGTGCTGACTTAGTCAACCTGTCTACCATAACCCAAATAGAATCATGATGACGATGAGAGAGAGGTAAACCGGTCACAAAGTCCATATTAACTTCCTCCTACTTCAAAGTAGGAATACTGAATTCTTGCATCATAACACCGGGTCTCTGGTGCTCTATCTTCACCTGTTAGCATGTTGCACACTTCTCTACAAACTTAGCTAGATCCTTCTTCATACCATTCCACTAATAGATTTCCTGCAAATCTCGGTACATCTTGGTAGCACCTGGATGAATAGAATACCACGCGCCATGCGCCTCAGCCATAATTCTCTATCTTAAGTCATCAACATCAGGAACATAAAATCTATTTTGAAATGTTAATGCACCATCTCCCCCTTTGAGAAAACCTCCGCCTTTTGGTATTTAACTGACTCTTTCAGTTTGATCCAACAAGAATCCATATCTTACTTCTCATTTACTTCCAAAACTAGGGAAGATGCGGAACTACTCTGAACCCAAATATTACCCTTAGTTGAATCAAGCAATCTAACACCCAACTTAGCCAGACTATGTACTTTGCGGGCTAACTCCTTATTATCTTCCTCTATATGCATTACACTGACCATCAACGATATGCTAAGGGCATCTGCCACTACATTGGCCTTGCCCGGGTGATATAAGACACTCATATCATAGTCCTTCAGCAATTCTAACCACCGCCTCTGTTGAATATTCAACTCTCTCTGAGTAAACACATACTGCAAACTCTTGTGATCCGTAAACACATCAACATAAACACCGTACAAGTAATGTCACCAGATTTTTAAAGTAAAAACCACTGCATTTAACTGGAGGTCATGGGTCAGGTAATTCTTCTCATGCAGCTTCAACTGTCTAGAGGCATAGGCTATGACCTTACCCTTCTGCATCAACACATAACCCAAACCAACTCTAAAAGCATCACAATATACCACAAAATCATCCACTCCATTAGGCAGGGTCATCACAGGGGCTGAAGTGAGTCGAGTCTTCAACTCCTGAAAATTCTTCTCGCATGAATCTAACCACTGGAATTTAACTTTCTTTTGGGTTAACCAGGTCAAAGGAGCAGCAATGGAAGAGAAACCTTCAACAAAATAATGGTAGTAGCCAGCTTGACCCAAGAAACTCCTAATATCAGATGGAGAGATAGGTCTAGGACAATTTTTCACAGCTTCTATCTTTTGAGGATCAACTCGAATACCTTCAGAAGAAACAATATGACCCAGAAAGGAAACTGACCTTAGCCAAAATTCAAAATTGCTAAATTTTGCAAATAATTGATGATCTCTAAGGGTTTGCAAGACAATTTAGAGATGATCTACATGATCGATTTTATTTCGGGAGTATGCAAGGATATCATCTATGAACACAATAAAAAACATATCCAGGTACTGTCTGAACACCAGATTCATGAGGTCCATAAAAGTTGCTGGGGAATTAGTTAGTCTGAAGGACATGACCAAGAACTCAAAACGACTGTAACGGGTGCAGAAAGCCGTCGTTGGAAAATCACACTCTCTGACTTTAGGTTGGTGATAACCGGATCACAAATCTATTTTTGAGAAATAACTAGCACCTTGTAGCTGATCAAATAGGTCATCAATTCTAGGAAGAGGTTACTTGTTCTTGACTGTGACCTTGTAAAACTACCGATAGTCAATGTACATATGCAATGAACCATCTTTCTTTCGCATGAATAGAACCGGTGTGCCCCAAGGAGACACACTAGGCCTTATGAAACCCTTATCAAGAAGATTTTTCAGTTGCTCTTTCAACTCCTTAAGTTCTGCAGGGCACATACGATACGAAGGAATAGAAATAGGATGCATATCGGGAAAAAGATCAATTCTGAATTCTATCTCTCTATCGAGAGGTACCCATGGGAGATCTTCTAAGAAAACATCAAGAAATTCATTGACAACGTTAATAGACTGAATAGTCAGAGTCTCAGACTTAATGTCTTTAACTTAAAACAAATGATGTATACAACTCTTGGATATCAATTTCCTAACTTTAAGGTAGGATATAAAATGACTCTTGGGAGCTACAGAATTTCTGGACCACTAAAAAACTGACTCATCGGGAAACTAAAACTTGTCTACATGGGTAAGACAGTCTGTAGATGCATAACAAGAGTGAAGACAATCCATACCCAGAATAATGTCAAAATCAACCATGTCTAACTCAATCAAGTCTGCAAACATGATTCTGTTAAGGACAGTGATAGGACACTTCTTATACACTTGCTTGGTAATAATAGATTCACCCACTGGGGTAGAAACTAGAAAAGGCTCAAGAATCTTTTCAGCATTGATCTCAAAATTCACAACCACCAATGGAGTCACATAAGAAAAACTTAACCCAGGGTCCATCAACACATACACATCAAAATGAAATACACAAAGCATACCAGTAATAATATCTGGTGAATTCTCCTGCTCCTGGCAGGGTGGTATAGGATAAAAACAATTCTAGTGCTGACCACCTGCAGTACTAGACGAGGCACCCTGAGGAGGAGTAGGACAAATAAAAGGTGCTGGAGCATTAATGGCCTGACTCTGGGGATGAATATTACGGATCCCTCGTCTGGCATATGGGCAATCTCTGAGTCCGTGGCCCTACTTTCCACAACCAAAACAGCCTCTCTTCTCAGTCATACACTCTCCGGGATGCGTCCTACCTCACTTAGCATACGGGGAATAATTAGGTCTGTTACTCACATTGTCCTAAGACCTGGACACAGTAGGCCTATTACCCTACTCTTGTCTGACTCTGGGTGCGGGAGCGCTAGCTGATGAAGGAACTGGCATAAAAGAACGACTCTTGAACTGAGGGAGGATCCCTCTAGAAAATCTAGTCTGACTATACCCCTGCTGATCTGATGTAACTCTCTTATTCCCTCTCCCTCTCTCTCTATCCTTTACCTTATCTGCTTCAATCTATTGAACATGTATTATTAATCTAGAATGATCCATATCCCAATTAGGCATAGCAGATTTACACTCTTTCACGACATAACCCAACACACTAGCTAAAAACTTACTCATACTAGTTCTAGAATTAGCCATCATACCAGGATCATACTTAGATAACTGGTTGAACTTAAGACAATAATCCTTAACTATCATGAAGCCCTGTCTCTAGTTCATAAATTCTTATAATCTCGCTTCTCTTAGCTTCGGGGGAAATAATCTGTCTAAAAATGAATCCTGGAACCACAACCAAGTCATGGGAGCGGCATCCTCCCCTCTACTCTTCCTCCACATCTCTACCCAATCATAAGCAACATCTTTCAAGCGATTGGAAGCTAGATCCACACTTTCTTCCTCCGTTACATGCATAATTTGGGTGATTTTTTTCACTTTATCAAGATATATCTGTGGGTCCTCACCTATCTTTGACCCATAAAACTCTGGCAGATTCATCCATATAAAATAACAAACCCGAGATGCCACTGAATTACTTTCTTGCAGAGGTGGAACTGTGACCTGAGCATGGGTCTGAGCATTGGCGGTAACCTCCTGGGCTAGCACCTAAAAAAGCTACCTGGAATTCAGCATGGGACACTGTCTTACCTAAAGGATCAATGGGTTGGGGTCATTTTTTGTTTCTGCGAGCTCTACGAGGAGGAATTTTTTGTCATAATAGAGAACGAATCAATAGCAGAGAGAAACAGTTGTAGGCACGATAGAATTTTTGAAAGAAAGAAACAACTTTTCCTAAAATATCTCGTAGCCTCTTACTCATAGATGTGGCGTGCTACACATCGATGATCAAGACTCTACGTCACACAACTTGTCAAACTCCCTAGGTCTCTTTGAACCTTATGCTATGATACCAAGCTTGTAATGCCCCCAAGAACCTATCTCGAGACGTCACACGGTGCTTAAGTCCACACGTGAACTTAATCTAACCCTCTAAGCCTATCCTCACTTTTAGAACTCATAATAACACTAATCATGCTAAAATAGGAAAGAATAATCATGTCATGAACATACTTGAATATGAAGAAATACTGGCCTGTACAAATAAAATACTGAAATTTCTATACATACTGGTACTCTAGTCTGACAAAGCCTCTACTACATAAGACTGAGGAGCCATTGGGAGAGATCCCCAACTGACTCGTACTGAACTTAAAGGAAACAACCATCTACTAACAAGACAAAATCAGGGACAGAGATCCTCGAACCATGAGGACTCACCAACTGCAGAAATGTAGATAAAGGTACTCAAAGATCACTGTCACTGCTGAGACTGAACACCTGAACATACATCACTAGGAAATATATAACACAGAAGAGTATGGGAGTTAGTACTTGGGAATGTACTGAGTATGTGGGGGTGTATTCAACATTAGAAATAATATCATAAATATATCAAAAAATCATGCATGCTGACAATACTGACTCACCTCTCTTGAATTGAACTGTAATATAGTTCTCATAAATTATCAATAATAACTCATGCTTAATAAATCTCATAAATCATTAGACACAACTTAAACTCTTAGACTCAAGGCTTAGAGTGACTCGGTAACTCAAGAAACTTGGACTTTTATGGATTTGGGAGTTTTTTATAACCGACATAATCCTTGTGAGCTTACATGAAGTCCAATATCTTTCCCACGTTGGGGAGATCTATTCTATCCTTACCATCGGAGTAGAACCTTTACTTTAGTTATCACTATCATGGCCTTTGTCCCTTAATCTTAATCCTATGGTGGCACGTAGTTCTGGGGAAGTAGGATACGCTAAACCCATACTTCCCGCTTGGTGCTAAATACTAATCCTAGACTTAAGTTCAGAACGCATTAGAAAATCTACCTTAATCAACTCAAGGGTCTACCATAGAGACCAAATCATAAATATTTGTCATCTTTAATTTAAAACAATTGTGGATTCCTAACTAGACTCAAATTCAAACAATCTTTCTCAACATCACATGTACTTGCTTATTAACTCATATCAAATTTCAAAACTTCAAGATAACATAACAAGACTCATTCTTGACTTTCCATCTCAAATATCAACATATTCAATAATCAACTTCTCATGGAAAAGCTTAAAATCATGACTCTTATCTCAAATCATTCAAAAATCATCAATATATCATAACAATATACAACTCATGGCATAAATTCTCAATTTAAGAAACATGATGGTAAAATAATCATAAATATCAAACTTAATCAACTCAAATCTCATAATTCATCAATAAA
The DNA here is from genome assembly GCA_030864215.1 of Capsicum pubescens. NCBI lineage: Eukaryota > Viridiplantae > Streptophyta > Magnoliopsida > Solanales > Solanaceae > Capsicum > Capsicum pubescens. Next base: position 71,761,209 of record CM061541.1, on the reverse strand, counting down.
GTAATTTTGGGTCTAAACCCACATACAAAGATGATGAAATTCCAACAGTAGAAATCAATTCTCTGGGCACAAGAATGAAAGGATATTCTTGTTCAAGCCCCACATACCTTAATTATAATTTGGAATGAATAAGCTTGCTATAGTCTTCTTTTCCCACTTATTGAGTTAGGGTTCTTGATGTTCTTGACTTGGCAGTTTGAATCTTGAACTAGTTTGTGAAAACCATGGCTCAATTTTGAGATGTTAGACCAGAATTGGATTGGATTTTTGAGAGAAACCCTAGCTTTTGGATGGAATGGAATCGGAAAATGAGGATTTTCTCCTCTATTTGTATATATAGAGAGGGTAAGAACGGGTGGAAAGACTAAAATACCCTTGAGCAAATTCTAGAACTGGAGACTCATTTTTATCCCTGGCGCGACGTGCCATAATCACGTACCTTTACTGGATTTTGACAATTGGGAACTGCTTAGTGGCGCGACATGGTAAAATCGCATGGGCACCTTGGTTGTGACCTGGAAGGGCACCGCGACGCTGTGGAATTGCGTTGGTGCACTGGAATTTGACAATACTGATATTGATCCTTGTCGCGACGTGGTAAATATCGCGGAGGCTCACTGGAAAATTAAAATTACCATTTTGGCTGGCTTCGCGATGCGCTAAAGTGCCAGATGGCACACTGTCTCACTAAAATGGCTCTAACTCTTCACCTGAGTGTCAGATTTGGGTGAATTTGGTATCGATGGAAAGATTATTTGATGATATATATGAAAAAATAGAAATTAGAGAAATACAACATGATATAATCATCAATTACTTTAGAATTCACCCATATTCACTCAGAAGATGAATTTAGGCTTAAGGAACTATCGGGGTATTACATTGTCGAATGATCACTCTGATTTAAAGTGACTCCTATTAACTTATTATTAAGATAATACCTAAATTTATTTATCTATAACTAGTGATGAGGTTATAGGGTCAATTAAAACTTTAATTGAGTCTTACTATAATGCATGATGTTGGTATTGCGTTTCTCTTAACCTGAGTCGTCGACCAATCACTCTAAGTTGAAATGATTCCTATTAACTTATTATTAATCTAATAACTTATTGATTTAACAAAAACTAGGGATGATTTGATAGGGTCAACTATAACTTTAATTGTGTCTTACTATATTGCATGATGTTGGTATTGCGTTCCTCCCGACCTAATTCACCGAACGATCACTCTGGGTTGAAATGATTCCTATTAAATTATTATTATGCTAATACCTAAATTAATTTATATATAACTAGGGATGATTTTACATGGTGAACGACAACTTCAATTGAGTCTTACTATATTTCATGATGCTGGTATTGTGTTCTTCCTGACCTAAGTTGTAGAATGATAACTCTGAGTTAAAATGATTCCAATTAACTTAATATTAAGATAATACCTAAATTGATTTAGCTATAACTAGGGATGAGTTGACAGGTTCAACTTCAACTTCGTTTGAGTCTTAATATATTGCATGATGTTGGTATTGCGTTCCTCCCAACCTGAATCATAGAACGATCACTCTGTGTTGAAATAACTCCTATTAACTTATTATTAAGCTTATAACTAAATTTATTTAGCTACAACTAGGGATGAGTTGATAGGGTCATCTACAACTTTAATTGAGTCTTACTATATTGCATAATATTGGTATTACATTCCTCCTAACCTGAGTAGTCGAACAATCACTCTGAGTTGAAATGATTCCTATTCACTTATTATTAATCTAATACCTAAATTGATTTAGACACAACTAGGGATGAGTTGACAGGGTCAACGACAACTTCAATTGAGTCTTACTATATTGCATGATGTTGGTATTGCATTCCTTCCAACCTGAGTTGTTGATCGTTCACACTAAGTTGAAACTATTCTTATTAACCTATTATTAAGATAATTCCTAAAATTCATTAGTGTTCCAGTTGTACTTAACATAATTTATTATGGTTAACGATTAAAAGTTATATCTTTTTAAATTTTAAAAAATAATTAAGATCAATTCGGATCAAATTAACATTTTCAAAACTTGTCATTCTTTTCCAAAATACAAATCAACCCATAAAACCCATCTATTTGCGGGAAAATCATTTCATCATTTCAAACTCGAGTTCTCGCTCTCTTCTTTCTCTCTCAATAATACAGACAACAACTGCTTAACATATTGCTCAACCCTTCACAATAAATAGATTTTCTTCCTATTTTGACCACATAGTTTTTATTTTTGATTGTATCCATAATTTTCTCTATCTTGGTAGGTAACAGAGTTCGATAATGGTTCTACATTATTTTTTATAAAAATTAGGGCTTTTTAGTTAATGTTGAAAAAGAAGACTTTTAGTTGTATTATCTTCAAGAATGTGTTTACAATTTTGAGTTTTGATGATTAAATCATAGGAAGAACCTAAGAAAACCCTACTTTTTGTTACAGTGTTCCGTTGACTATCGTGATATTATTGGATGGTGCTTGTGGTATTTTTGATGGTTGTTGTTGGTGGTATCAGTATATGTTGCATTGGAGGTGGTGGTGTTGGTATTGGTGGTTTGGTGTTGTTGTTGGTGGTATTGCTGGTGTTAATGGCTATTGGTGGTCATCGTGGTTGAACTGGTGGTTTTTTTGGTGGCTGTTGGTATTCTGGTATTTATGGTGGCCGTTGGTGGTGTCGGTATTGGTGGTGTTTATAATAAATTTTTTAAAATTTATGCATACATCAATTATAATGTATTTTTTGTTTTTCTATTGTTTGTAGGTAAAACATGTCTCCCAAAAGACAAGAAAGTGAGAGTGGATCAACTTCTGACCACCTAACAAAAAAGGGTAGATTACTGAGGGATTCAAAGAAGATTCTTGAACAATCTCAGTAGGAAAAAGTGAAGCAGAGAAAAGATATGAAAACGACTTTGTGGGAGGTGGACAAGGTTTTTTAGATGGTGATGAGGAAAATGAAATTAAGAAGGAAGAAGAAGAAGATAAACAAGAAGAGGGGGGAGAAGAAAGTGACGAAGAGGATTATAATGCATCACCAATGGAGAGTTAATTAATATCGAAATCCCAGCATCAGACTATCAAAACTATTAGTATTGATAGGTTTCAAGTTGCGATGTCGATAGATGACACTACAAAACTAACTAGTGATTTTGTACTTTAATGTTAGTTGGGGAAACCTTTCGATGACTGTAGGAAAACTACGAATAATGAAAACATAGACGAACTTTTAAAGAATAGCTGCTTTGGACACTTTCTTGTACTCCCTGAGAACCACGCTACCCATTTCTAAATGAGCATAGTATATGGTCTTCTCAAGCACAGGATCAAGCATGTAGGGGATGATAGACATTCAAAGAAGGGGGGGAAAAGATGGATAAAATTTGGATCAACTACAGTGGCATGCCGGTTTGTTTTGGCTTGAAAGAGTTTTTCATAGTGACAGGCTTGATATGCGATCATCTAAAAGAACTTATCATCAAGGAAACACCCCACAAAAGGTCCAAGGCAATCAGGATAGCCAAACCACTACCATCAAATAAAGAGAAGGCATTATCCCAGCGACTACCCACCATAACCAACAAGCGCAAGGAAAAAATAAATGGGTTGTTGGATATTGATGGACGTAGGTACAAAGCCAACAAGTTGATACAATATCTCAAGGATAAATCCATACCAAAGTTGCACAGGGAGAAATTATGCTTAGTTTGGTTTGCCTATTCAGTTATATTGGCAAGAGATGTCAACAAAGTTATACAAGATGATTTGTTGAAGCTTGTTGATGATTTTAAGAAATTCAACAATTATCCCTAGGGATACGACAACTACAACTTGACTGTCAAATATTTACTATCAAAGTTATCCCCAAAGAAGATCACATTATGCGGCTTTCCTTGGTGTTTCACGGAAAATTTAATCACTATTTTTTACTTATCCATTAATTTATATTGAAATAATTATTATGAATTTTTTTTGCTTGCTTCTCATTTACATTTTTTAGGACTGGGCATTTGAAGCCATTCCTCCCCTCCGAAAGCAGGTCGAGGATTACCCTGATGAGGTTTCTAATCCAAGGATCCTTAGGTGGTTGACTTCAAAGAGAAACACATGAATTAATAAGGCTAATCTCTTTAATCCTCTGGATGATACAGTACGTCTTCTTTCAAGTAAAATAATTTTTAGTCAAAGAAAGATATTGAAATAGATGTTCTATCTGTTGTAATAGATGGGTCATCTGTTGCAATAGATTACCCATCTACTGCAAATAGTGCAATAGATGGATAATCTATTGCGACAAAAGATTCATAGTTTACAACAGACTACCCATATATTGCTCTGGTTCTCTGAACTCGACTCAACCTATTACCCAATTGCTGCAAATTATGCGACATATGGGTAATCTGATGCAACATATTTTAATCTATTGTGACAGACAGATCAGCTATAGTGATAGATCAATCATCTATTGCATAAGTTGTCTTTGTTAACATCTAACCCAACTGACTGCAAATTATTATTATATGATTTAAATATATTTGTCTTTTCTATTGGCTGTGCATCCACGAATCGTGCCTGCTGAGTAGGATTTGGGGATTACTTCTTTTATTACTCTAGGTCTTGTTGATACAATAGAAGATCCAACAGTGGCATTAATAAAGAAAGAATTGGATAGAGATACAACCATAAGAAGGGTAGTTAGGTAAGGATAGCCTAATGTTAAGGGTCCTTATGACCAAGTTACTACAATAGATGTGGGTGTTTCTTCTGGGGGAGTTGCTGGTAGAGTTGTTGATATTTGTGGAAAGCATGGTGATGCTGCTGCTACTACCAGTCATGTTGATGAGCATGTTGATGCTTCAGGAAAAATAAATATTTTTGAAAACACCCCTTTCACAGGTCCTCTCATTCTTACACCAGTCCCTCCTAGTGGTCCCTCTCACTCCTCTTCACCCTTGTGTTCTCATCGCAAATGCGAATAGTGCAAGGAGAGATAGGATAAACTCTTTGTAAAAGTAAAGGCTATCTATAAAGCTATAAAGGAATTAAAATCCAAGAGGGGTGTTATAACCTCCAAAAAGGTGAGGGAGCCATACACTACCACAGTGGTGATTAGCAGAAAGAAGAGAGTGATTAGCCAAGTACTCTCCAATCAAAAATTTAAAAAATTGCTACTACTCCCTCTCCAAAAGTTGATGAAGGGGAGGGGCTATTGTGGAAGGTGGACATATATGTGGAACTTGGTGCCAAAGAGAAGAGGGATCTGCGATGGGCCAAGAATACCAAGCAAGATTACCCTATGCATACCTTTTCCGCCAAAGAATTGAAGAGTATGACAAATATGTGCACACCGTATGAGGACAAGGTAAGTTTACTTTTTCTAACCTAGCCTTCTAATCTACTACATGAAAAAAAAACTATGCAACAGATGTATAATCTATTGAAACAAGTGTGTATTATGGTGCAATTGGTGGTGGTTATTATAACATATTACACATCTATTACATAAGTTGTGTTAGATGGCTAATCTGTGAATAGATTCAGAGAACCCTCTGAAATAAATGGACCATCTGTTGTATCTTTACACTATGTTTTCCTTTTTTACAATTATTAACCTATTTAAAAATTGACTTATTATATCACAACATATTGAATAAATTCTCTGCCTCATCAGAGGCAGATAATTAGCGTACCGAAAGCTTATGTTGTGGCCAATAGGGTAATGGACCCCAACTTCTACAAGAATTTCAAGGTAGGTACAATGATCTCAATAAGCTAGCATCAACTTTCGGTGGCCCAGGATTTGATTCGTTAGTTTCTGGGTTCTAATAGGATGAATAAATTATTAAATATATTTAAAGGGAGAGGCCATATACACACGACAAGAGCTAGACCAAGGCAAAGAGAATCCTTGCAGTCATGAACGTGAACACTAAACATTTTTTGGATCTTGATATACTACTCGATGAGGGAAAGATGAAGTTTATGACTATAACTTACCTACCATCGAGTAGGCTAATTCTTTTACCCACATTCAGCCACTGTTGGATTTGTTCCCCAACTTGTTGAGTTAGAGAAAAGTAATGGATGATTTGCCAGCGAAAGTGTTGAAGAAGCAAAAATAGAATTTTGAAGGATAAAACAAGGACATGGACTTCTAAAAAATAAAATGGCTTTCGCATATGGGTCGTACGTCCTTGATACATTGAATGTTTGCTGACCAACAAAGTAATGGCCAAGGCAACAACCTTTTTGTGCGACAACACTGTGGAAAACATGCAAGATGTCTGGGCTTATGGGGTACTAACTGGAAGCTTGGAGCTTGTGTATAAATAAGAATATGTGGAACATAAACATCATAACAATTTTTTAATGTAAGTCAATTCACTTTACATGTAGTGGAAATTTTTTTGGTCTGATAAAAGTTGAATTTTAATAATGGAATAGATTATCTATCTGTTGTAACATATATTCTACCTATTATGACATATAGTTTATCTGTTGCAATAGGTTGGTTATCTGTAGAATTATGATGATCATTCTATCTAACTCTATCAATTGCAACAGTGGGAAGACCTATTTGATAATTTTAAATAGATGACCTATATATAGCAACATATGTCTAAATCACTTTAATATTTTACAACAATTACTCTTGAATATCCATGTGTTCAACAACACTAAACCAATAGAAAATACACCACCATGAAAATTTCAGCATTTAGGCTTGAATATCCATGTGCCCAACAATAACAAACAAGTAGCAATAACCAACAATGTAGTCTCTTCTTGCTCGATTTTGTTTCTTTCTAAAAATCATAACTTTCTTCAACAAACCCCAAATTACACGATTTGCTTGTGAATAATGTCGTTCTTCATACCAATAAAAGTAATCACATCCACCTAATTTCTATAAAAACAATACCACAATTACAAGTCAATAATTAATGGACTAATTAAATTTAAAAAATATAACCTTTGAAATTTTACAAGTAAAAAACTTACGACCTAGATTTTGTTGAGTCCAAGAAGTCTTCAATAAATCTTCATAACCACACTTACAATAATAAAAATCTTTATCACAAAATACAGTGGAAGATGATCTTGACATTATTAAGATCAGTTGGAAAAAATAAAAAAAATATGAAAAGAAACCAAATACAAATAATTTGGATAGAGAAAAAAAGATGATGAAGAAGAAGATTTGGGAATTTAAGGTTAAATTTTAGGAAAAAGATGAATATATAAGATAATGAGGGAAAAATAATTGTTGGGGGCTAAATCAGACGCCAAGTCAGCAAAAATGGGGATTCAATGCGCCTTGGCTACGTGAATTACACGCGAGCTTCCAATAGGGGAAAAAGTGCCAAACTGACACATTTGGTGCCTATTTTAGGTGTTTAAAATGAACACTGTCTACTTGAGGTGCCAAAGTGAAATATCGCTGCAACTTCAGGTGCCTGTTGATGGGTTCCGACTTTTTTATTTCAAGTCACTTTACTTTACATGTAGTGGCAATTTTTTATGTCTAACGAAAGTTGAATTTTTTATAATGCAATAGATTGTCTGGTTGTTGTAACAGATATTCTACCTGTTATGACAGATAGTTTATCTATTGCAATAGGTTGGTCATCTGTTTCATTATGCCGATGTTTCTATCTAAGTCTATCTGCTGCAATAGTGGGAAGACCTATTTGATAATTTCCAACAGATGACCTACATGTTTCAATATATGTCTAAATTTATTTGATATTTTCCAACAGATATGTCGTCTTTTGCAATAGATACCATATCTGTTGCAATAATAGAATCTAGTATTCTATTTCAATTAATAAGTTCAAATCTAAGGATAAAATAAAACTCAATGACAATATAAAATAAGTCTAAGCCTTCAGAAATTATATGAAATAAATCAAAAAATAAATGAAATGTATTTTTTTTATTGGTACAGATCTCAAAAAATAAAATCAAAAATTTAAGTTTTGATGCCAACAATTCCTAAAGAGGGGTGAGGTTATTACGTTTACAGACTTAATATGGACAAGTTGTTCATCATCTGGTGCTATGGAATTAGGCTTTGGTCGTCGTGGATATTTAATGTATCTTGCATACAATTTCTGTGCTTTCACATCTCTATATTTACATAAAAAGAGTAGCATATTGTCAATATTGTTCATCAGTAGCATCCACCTAGAAAGCTATAATTGTCAATGCTAATCATAGATATAAAAAAATGGAAAGGATAACTCATCAGTTTTAGAAAATACATTATCTTTCTGTTGCAACATATGGATCATCTGTTGGGACAACTTAAAATATGAGAAAGACTTGTATTATAATTTCCAATGGATAAACCATCTGTTGGAACTTATGATTCATCATTTTTGAAAAACTAAGACATTAGGAAGTCTAGATTTAATTTGTCCCAACAGATGACCCATTTGTTGGAGCATATAGGTCATTTGTTGGTACAATTAAAAGTTGCACGTAGAGCTATTTGATTTGATAAAACAAACATGGCATATATTACAATAGATGTTGCATCAGATACAACAGGTTAGTTAATTATTCCAACAAATGTATATATCTATTTTATCACTGTAAGTAGATGTGTCTTTTGTTGAAACAGATATGTTTCTGTTTTTTATTTGGAATAGATGTTATATATTTACCTTCTTTAGCTCATGTTTCTCTGCTATGGGCCTTGTACATTGCTCAATAGTGCAACACAAAGACAACAAAGATGTAATTTTTTTTTTGGATGCTTGATAATGCCTTGAAAATTACTTTTCTTATCCTATTAGCCTTAATCTCTCATGGGGAGGATGGATATGAAATCCTCTTCGATGGAATGACACCCCTCTTAGATGTCAATTCCTTTACAAAAAAGCAGTTAATGTATTAATCACTACATTTTTTGCCTTGTAGTCTTGACATTGTCATGCAGAACATTTGCTAGGAGGGGCAAGACTTGCATAAAAAATATGATCATACTCACAATGGTTTGTTTAAAAAACTGTAAGAGGAGCATCATTATTTCCAATACCACCACCACCACTACCACCACCAACACCTCTACTACTACTACCATCATTAATAATAATAAGCCCACTCTCCAAAATTATTTTTCTTCTATGGATGTTGCTCCAAACAATTCCAGTTTTACTTTGTCAATGACCTTAGGGTCTGATAAAGTTTTCAAAGACCATAAATTAGTAAAAAATGGCATCTTCAAATCTCGATTGGCCCGAACAAGCGACGTATGCACAATCTAACACAAATCAATACATATATTAGAATGATTATTAGATCATTCAAAAAAAATCATTAATTGAAACAAAAACTAAATTAGAATTAGACTTACTGTATCCTTCGGGGGGTTGAAGAGAACAAGAAATTTTGCATTTTTATTAGTTTTGGCCAACAACCTTCTTAGGATTCTTGGATAGGAAACTTCTTCCTGGTAGTTCACTTGTTATCTCAAATAAAGAATGGCTTCAAACGCCCTAGCCTATAGAATAATGCCAACAAATCAAAATCATTATTGAATAAAAAAATAAATCATATCATAATAGAATAAATATTTACCATAAAATCCCATGAAAATCCATATTAGCAGACTATATTTGGCGTTAACGGAGTCAACAAATATTTGACAGTCATTTTTAAGCTTTCATAATCCCAAGGATAGTTGTTAAATGACTTAAGATCCTCAAAGAGCTTTATTAAACCAAGTGGTATGTTGTTGTTAACGTCTCTCGCCCAAAGAATATTATGTATAAACAAAACCAAGAACAATGATTGCTTTTGCTTCTTTGAAAGTATTTTACCTTTCAACGCTTTTGTCAAATTTTTGTTTTTGAAACTTGTACCAATAAGGAACCCCAAGTCTTCACAATCACTCGACTTACATTTGCCTTTTTTGGGTGTGCGGGGTGATTTTTTTGGGTTAGATGTGTATAACTTGAGAAGGAGAAGGAGGATAAAATTTTAGTCCAGTAACTATGGAAAACTCCTTCCAACCAAAACAAACCGACCTGCCACAGTAATTAATCCACACCTCATCCATCTTATCTTTGTTTTCATACATAAACCTATGCTTGAGAAGAGAATATACCATTTTCATTTAGAAACGAGCATTGTTGTCCTCTGGAAAATAATATATTACCCAAAGCAGCTGTCCCTAAAATAAGCATCCAATTTTTGTTCTCAAAGTATTTTTTTAAAGGCGTCGAAAATTTTCTCATAGCTGACTTAACCACGAAATCACCTGTTAAATTTGTTGCACTATCGCACTGCTATCAATGATAAACATTTCAACCAACTCTTCGGTGAAAGATATATTAGCATTTGGATCATCTCTTTTGATACATTCCTCTTTCCCACGTTCCTCATCTTCTGCTCCTAATTGATATAATTCTTGTAAAGCAAACTCATAGAGTGGTAGATGTAGCCTAGCTAATTTACTTTTTTCTGTACGTGGACTTGATTTGGTTTCTTTTCTTTTGGGAGCCATATTATGTAAAATTAATAGAAACATAAAATAGATTATAATTGATTAATGCATCGTTAAAAAGGGATAACAGTAAATCTAACATACACAATAGTAAAATAATAGTTCTAACAGATCACACATCTATTACACCAGGTAGGTTATCTGTTGCAACATATAACTAACCTGTTGCAATAAATAAGTAATCTATTGAATAAAATAAATGGTCTGCACAACAGATCACACATCTATTGAAACATATGAGTGATATGTTGCAACATATAACTAATCTGTTGCAACAAATGAGTAATCTATTACAACAATAAAAATAGATCACTCATTTATTGAAACATATGACTGTTCTGTGAAATAGATCACACATCTTTTACAACATATGAGTGATCTATTGGAATGGTTATCAACAACCAATATTGTTTAGATTTCTTCAAACAGAAGGGTCATCTATCACGATAGATGGAATGATCAGTTCAAAAAATCAAGTTTTGAATATGTCCTGTTGGAATAGTTGATAGGATTTTATCCAACAGATGGTTCATCTGTTGCATCAGATGATTAATCTATTGTATTATATTTTTAATTTGATGGTTTCTCCATTGCATTAGATGGTAAATTTGTTGCATCAAATGATAAATCTGTTGCATTATATGGTTAATTTGTTGTTTCAGATGGTTAATCTATTGCATCAGATGGTAAATCAGTTGCATCAAATGGTAAATTTGTTGCATTAAATTTTTAATACGATGGTAAATCTATTGCATCAGATTTTTAATCCAATGGTTAATCTATTGCATCAGATTTTTTATCTGATGGTAAATTTGTTTCATCATATAGTTTATTTATTATATCAAATGGTTAATCTATTGCATCAGATGGTTAATCTGTTGCAGAAAAAAATAGTAGAATGATTTTATTTAATAGAACAACAATAATATCACCATTTTTACCAAGAACAAGAACAAATTAACTCAGTAACAAGTGCAACACCAAAACACCAACATCGTTGTTTTGATTGTACAAAGACAAACAACAAAATTCAAACTTCAAAAAAAGACAACACACAATGAAAATCATATTGCACACCAAAAAGAGAAGAGAAGAAATACTAGAAATTAGTGTTTTATTCAAACTGCATTTTAAATTAAAGCAACAAATATTTAAATCGTTCACCAATATAGAAGAGATATTGGCTCAAGTTGCTACTTTTCTTAAAAACTAAATAGGCCATAATTCTTTACCTATGAAAGAAGAATAGGGACGATGAAGAACTCAAACTGTTGTGCTAGAGAGCAAGACTGTCACGTCGATTGACGGTAGAAAGATGAAAAAAACTCAATGCCTAATTATTTATCACTGGAGGTTGAAGTCATCGGGGTTTGAAATAAGAAATTTGTAGAACTGTTGGTTGGGAGAAACTGTCAAGAGATAGAGAGAGGAGAGAGAGTTGATTTGGAAAGGAGAGGGGTGTGGGTTAATTTGTATTTTTGAAAAGATTAGAAAGTTTTGAAAATATTAATCAAGTCCACAATCAACTTAATCAAGTTTCCTAATTATGTTTGACCCTTTAAGTTGTTCCATGTCACCAATCCTTCATTCAAGACTTAAATGACACCTTTCCTTCAATTTTCTTGACAAACTTTGTATTTTTAGTTTTGAATATTGTATTAGATGCTCTTATGTTATGACACCAGATTTTGAAATTGCATTTATGGATTTCTTTCTTGTTTCATTTTTATTATATTTCATGTTTGGCTTGACTTCATTCTAAAAGTCTTGCCTGGAGGCATGTTACTTTAATTTCATATTTCCTTTATCAGTTTGGGTGATTGACTTAACTATCAATGTTGAGCCAAGATAAGTGCCATCATGACCTGATTTTTGAGTCATGACATATAAGTGAATGAGAATATTAACTTTGAAGTCTTGTATTTTACAATTACACAAACTCAATGTTACCTTAGTTGGGACCTTTTAAAAATAATCTTTTTATCTCTATGAGGTAGGGGTAATATCTGTGTGCACTTTGCTCTCTCCTCGCCCTACGACAACTTTAATAGTATGACATTTTTAAAAAGAATTATCACAATCTCATGCACACAGCTATTGAATAAAATAATTATAAATACATGTTCTAATTTTTTCAAAAAATAAAAGTATGTATACTTAAACAATAATTTCTATTATGCTATAGAGAAATAAAGATGCATATTATGTTATGAAACAAAAGATAATGGACACCCTGAATGGAAATAATTTTGGAGAAATTCCACGTAGAGCTAGAAATCTCTGTTGAGCAATTATTTGAATGAGTAAACAAAAAAAATAGAAATAAATTAACTGACAATAATAAAATTTTCTAACCGATGCTTTCAATCTCTTTGGCTATCACCTATTGCGATGATAATGACATTTATTCCTCCTATATAATTTATGAGTTTTTTTCCCTTCCCATATGTTTTGATAGTATACATTTATTCCCATACCACATATTTTAGTAGTCAATATTATAAAACTGCTCAAATAATAATTTTAGAAAAATAGTAAAAAGTTGACTTTTTTCTAAAGCAGGACTTTCAATGAAGGATAAAAAGTTCAAACAATATTTTTAGGCTCTTCACTCTTTTAATTTAGTAGAGATATTGATAATTTTTCAAGAATACCCATTCTATCATTCATAATTTCTAAATTCGAGATTCAAAAGACCAATTCCACCATTCTCTAGCCTTTTTCCTCCATATTTGGTCTTGGGAGCCCAACAAAGTGTGTGAATCGATCAATTAGAGTTTAAAATGTGTAGAGAAAGATGAGGTGATCATTTTCCAATTAAGAAAAAATCACATAAATATACCATTTAAGAGGCAATATTATAAAACATACATGTATTATTTTTTATTTACAAAATGTATCTTTTATTTACAAAATCTATCAATTATCCAGATGAAACACTTAGGTTTTGAACCATGAGAAGAACTTCTTCATTGGGTGTCTCTGAGTTGGGTACAACTAGGGGCATGAGTCATACACCTTGGATACGAGTCGTATACTCCTTCCCCTCCCCTCTCATATCCTAGGAAGTATGGTGAAGGTTACTTTCTATCCTAGGTATGAGTGGCCCTCTCCTCAATTATGCCAAAGGGTATGAGTCGTACCAAGTGAGTCGTATAGAGTTTGGACTTGAACATTGAGTGGACTATTTTTGATAAAATTGAAGTATACGAGTTAGGGGTTGAGTCGTGCCCTTTGGATATGACTCAAGGGTGTGTGGTTGTATTATTAACAGTGTAGGTGACCTACAAAATACCTAGGGTATGAGTTAGGGTACCACTATTACCCTAGGGTAAGGTTCCTTTTGTGAGGCCTACCTTTGGACGGGTCCATTTTCAAGCTTTTAAATAAGAGAATTGTGGTCATTTCCTCTACAAGTGATTATTGCCTCCTAAACATCCAATTTGATGGATCAAACACCCTAAACACTCTCACAAACTCATCTTTGAAGAATTGGAGGCTAGGGTTTCATGGGTGATCTTCAAGAGGCAAAGTGAATTCAAGACTCTCGATGAATCAAGTGGTATAAAGCATGTAACACTTCCCTTTATAAAAAACTCTAAACCCCTGTATTTTGTACTTGGATTAGTAAGTGTACATGTTGATTTTGAAATCAAATGAAACGGTTTTTTTGCTTAATGATTAATAATATGGACTATCCCTTAGACTTGTGTTTATACATGTTATTGATGATGATTTAAACATGTGTATTCTTGTTGTATGTTGTATAACATGTGAGTCTTGGCTAACTCTAATCTTGATTATTTATACCACGAAAACGGCCTTGGTAAAGGTATGCACACAAGGTGTTTGTGAAAATGTCTAAGTGAATTGTCTAGTCTTATGTAGATGATGATTTGAACAAGGGTAATGGACCAATAAGTGTGAATAGTTGTTAAATGACATTGTAAAGGTTTTATGAGCCATGTATGATAATATTTATGACCTTGTTGGGTAATGGCTAATGAGGGGTTAAAGTCCCTAAACATGAAAATGAACTTGAATTGTATTTTGAATTAAAGTATGAATATGGTATAAGATTTCTAATGAAATATGAATAGTTTATGAGGGTCTTGGTGACCATAAATTTAATTATATTATGAATTGAATTAAGGGATTGGACTATTGATAGGGTTGATCAACAAAGGCTCCCATGAGGACTATGTGGTCATGTATAGTGTTGAATTGTCTAAATGGGTTAAAATCCTTAAGTGTGAATTGGATTGGTGATGATGAATGGACAAAGGGTTGGAGTCCTATTGTCGACTAATGAAATTCATAATGGCTAGAGTTTAAAGTCCCTTGCCTAATGAAAGGGTTTGAGGTTAAAGTCCCTTTCCTAATGAAATAGTTTGTGGTTAAAGTCCCATGCACAATGAGATCTCTTGAGGTTGTACTGCCTTTCCTAATGAAATGTCTTAGGTTAGAGTCCCTTATCTAAAATGACATGAGGTTAGAGTCTCTTTCCTAATATATGGGCATGTGGTTAGAGTTCCTTTCCTAAATGAATGTTAGCATGTTGTTAGAGGTCATTGATTGATTGGGTTTGTTTGTGGTTAGAGTCCCTTTATTAATGAGTGTAGACATGGTTAAAGTACATCGTCTAAGCGATTTTTGAATGTGGATGAAGTCCCACACCTAATTAAAATTTTTGAATCTGAGTATGGAAGGCCGGAGTCCTCTACTTCATGTCTTATGATTGAGTTCTTTGAGAATATTATTATGACTTGTTTACTTGTTAGCCTGTGATATACCTATATGTATTGATAAGGTCATGAACATGGTTGAATATGATATACTTACTTGTTGTTTATTGATGATGCTATTTTATCCTTATCCTTGATTTACACGCTAGCGATCTAACCACTAACTGTCTCCGGACACTATGTCCCCATGCGACATATAGGATGGATCATCATCTTCTCTTTCTACACAGTGATTAGATAATTGAATCGGTTCGTCCATTGACTTGGTATTGGTGAGCTTTCATACTTCGAAAGACATTCTTTCTTGGTGTCCTATCTTTGGACTTAGTCTCATTTTGACTTGATTTGGCTATTGTCTGGCGCTTGTACCGACATATACATTTATAAATATCGGCATGTACAGAGGTATTATGGATGACTGTGGACTTGACTGTATTGGATAGTGTGTTGATACCTATGAAATAGTAGACATTGTTAAGTTATTACTTAAAGTATTATTTTTTCTATCTTATTATATGGTCGGGTCTTGTGATGGATGTGATAATGATTAGGTTGGGTTATCAGGGAGACTTCCTGTTCATGTGGTCTTGAGGTGCCCCTACAATATAGACTTATTTTAAGGCATTTCAAGTTGGTATCAGGGCCTTGGTTCATGGTCAGTTGAGTGTCCATAATACCGTGTCAAGTAGAGTCTCTTTTATGGGTGTGAAGCACACCACACTTATAAAGAGGGGCTTGGAGACATTTTAGGAAATGTTTCCCTTTCTTGTGTTTTAATTTAAAGTTATATAGTCTAAGGGCTTAGATTTCTCTGATTTTCATTTTCTATCTTTCAGATCATGCCTCCAAGGAGATTTGAGGTTCAGGCAAACTCTTCGTCCCTAACTGAGGTCCCTATAGATGAAGCTCCTCCAACTTTAGGAGTTTGGACCCGGGATAAGGCTGCGACATATGAGCATCTTCATGGGGTTCCACCTTGTAACATCCCGAATCTGGTACCAGGAATGATACACGACGCGCATAACCCCGAAGGACCACAATCTAACCCATGACTGATATCTGTACCTATATACTGCATAATATAACATAAAAATGCAGAAACATGTACTGAAAGGACATAAGGTTCAATGCTAAACATAATCTGAATAATATAACATCTGAGTGGGGTAATAGAATACCTAAAACAAAACTAAAAGTTTTGAGGTCTGAATTAAATCTTAAATCTAGTCTGCATCTAGTATAAAAGCCTCTACTGTCTGAATAATCTGAATAAGGAGTTGAGGGGACATGTCCCCAACTACCTCCAACTACTAAACTAATTAATGAGATAATAAAAAAATAATCTTATCCTCAAAAGATGAGGACTCACTTCTAGATCTGACTGCTAAAACGGGAATCTACTACTAATCTGGAGCTCGTGTCTCTGAACCTATGGTATAAGACACCATAGCGCGAATACGTCAGTGCGAGTGAATATACTGGTATGCATTTGAGGCTGGCTAAATGCATGGGGATCATATGCATGAACAACAATAATAATAGATGACTAATTATTATGAGCATGAGAATACATGCATGGGACATAATAACTGATACTGATATCGTGAATACATGAAAACTGAGCTTGAGTACTGATAACATGACATATTGATAACTTATATAAATGATAGCATGAGTGACTATAGCTGATAGTCCTGAATCTGATGGAACTATCTGAGTTCCGTACTGTATCTGAGTTGACTGTATCTGACAGTCCTGAAATCTGAAGAACTATTTGAGTTCTTTTACTGACAAGTTAAGCCACCTCATTAACCCTAGACTGACAGGTTAGATGTCTCAACCTACTGTTGTTACGTAGTTCTGGAACACACGGATTGCTTTTAAGAATCACACCCTAAACTAGCAGGTGAGTTCCGATACTTGGGTTCGCTCGGTGCTAATTTCTAATCACATATGAATAGACACTGAACATGATTTATTAAACAGAACAACACAAGAACTGAATTACTGAATTCTATTGACTGATGAAATACTACTGATATCTGACAATTGACTGAGTTCATTAAAACATGGTGATTTCCTGAGTCATAAGACTGTCTGGAGTCAAAGGATTCATAGCTTGACTGAGAGTATCATGAAAACATGACATGGCTCTTGGCACATAGCCAATGTTTCAGGTACAAGTACCCCTAGGATTCGATGGAAGAAAACTGACAAACATGAGTTACTTGAATACATAATGATCACCATAATACAATTATTAAAGCATTTCATCAAAGATGTGAAAGGCATAAACGTGTACATACATGGAGATTTCATGATATCATGCTTGTTGGGAATTTTCCTTCACCTTGGAATTTAATCAAACACATAGTAGGCATAGTATGTGTAAACCACATTCTAATATCATCATTCAAGGGTTTAGTCAGAGGGTAGCATGAATCTATATCTAAAGTAATTAAACACATATAGAAATTATCACCCAACATGGAGTAGAATTGACTTTCTCATTTATCAACATGAACAAGAGCAGCCAAATCATGAAAATCATAAAGAAAACCACAATCTTAAATTAATAAAAAAAGGATTCTTGGGCTTCATGGATGAAAGGAGTCCATAAATGAACACTATGCATACCCGGGTTGTGATTTCATGAAGTTCTGTGGAAGAAAACTTGAATTATTGGCTTGGAATTAAACACCTAGGTTTTCTTGTTCTTGGGGATTGATCCTTAAGAGAAACCCTAATTGTTGTTGTGAAATAATAATGGATAAAGTGGCTGAAATTGGATATAACTGGGTATATATAGGCGAGTGGTAAATGACCAAAATACCCCTATTAAAATGAGTTAAAATAACTGAGTGGGTCATTCAACGGAGGGGTGCGATGGTCCGTCTCTACATCGATGCTCCGTCAGACTTCTTCATTAGACTGAGACAGAACTGGGACTCACTGCTAATGACCGACGTTGTGGTGCGATGGTTCGTTGCTGGTCGACAGTCCATCGTACCTCGCCGTCGTACATTTCCATAAAGTTAAGTCACTTCCCCGATGCGACAGTCATGGTTGACGATTCGTCACTTGTCCGACGCTACGTCGCCTGCACCGTCGTACCTGGTGTAATTTTTTTTTTGCCTTCTTCATTTTGGCCATAACTTCCTCATCTTACACCAGATTTTGATGAAATTAGTATAGATAGAAATCTTATTCAATTTCCTACGTGATAGAACGGGAAAATCTTAAAAATACCATGTATAAAAAAATATATTCATATTTCAAGGCAAGTTCTAACATCCTTGAGATGATTACAAGCTAAGAAAAAGGCACGGGTATTACAATATCTCCCCCTTGAGAACATTTATCCTCGAATGATACTAACTGAGAGAGGAAACAATAAGGTGCACATGAACAGAACATGGATAACTAGAACATGATCTCATGACTGACATGACTGATAAGCTGAATATATAATACCGAACATGCATACCTGATGCATGTGTGACTGATTCATGAATACATAACTGAGTGTTCTAATGAACTATGTTTACTCAAAATGAGAATGCATGTCTGATGCATAATTATATAACTGAACCAATACATGAATGCATGACAGAATGTGCAATGGTACTTGATACCATATTTGTGATGAACACTGAACATTAAACTGAGTAAGCTTAAGGAGAACTATTACCTTGAGTTTGATCTAAGTTGGCAGGGAAGAGGTGTGGATACTTGGTACGCATGTCTGCTTCTACACCCCAAGTAGCTCCTTCGACGGACTAATTTTTCCAAAGAACTTTAACTAGAGGGACTTCTTTGTTTCTCAGTCTACGAGTCTGATAGTCTAGGATTTCGACTAGGATCTCTTCGTAAGAGAGGTTGTTCTAAATATATATGTCTAAATAGGGTCTTCAACTGATGGGTCACCTATGCATTCCTGAGAAAAGATACATGAAAGACTGGATGAACTGAGGCTTGATATGAAGGCAATTCAAGCTCATAAGCTACCTTGCCAAAGCGACTGAGAATCTTGAAGGGACCGACATATCAGGGACTGAGCTTTCCCTTCTTACTGAATCTCTTCACTCCCTTTATGGGAGAGATCTTGAAGTAGACATAATTACTAATCTCGAAATTGAGATCCTTTCTATGAAAATTTGCATCAGACTTCTGTCGGCACTGAGCAGCCCGGAGTCTTTCTATAATCAACTAGACTTTCTTTAAGGCATCAAATACTAAGTCATGTCATATGACTGAGGCCTCACTAACTTCGAACCAACCAATGGGAGATCTACATCTCCTACCATAAAAAGCTTCAAATAGAGTCATCTGGATACTGGAATGATAGCTATTATTGTATGAAAACTCAATCAAAGGCAAGCGGTCATCTCAACTACCCTTGAAATAAGATGCACACTCTCTTAGCATATCTTCTAAAGTCTGAATGGTCCTTTCAGCTTGTCCATCTGTCTGAGGATGGAAGGCTGTACTAAGATGATCTTGGGTACCAAGACCCTTTTGGAATGATTTCTAGAAGTGAGAGGTAAATTGGATACCTCTATCTGAGATAATCGACAATTGAACACCATGCAAATTGACCAACTCCTTGATGTATAGTTTGGCGTAATCCTCAACTGAATAAGAGGTATGAACTTGAAGGAAATAAGTTGATTTGGTAATTCTGTCTATAATGACCCAGACTAAATCATACTGATGGCGAGTTCAAGGCAAACCCGTCATGAAGTCCATGTTCACTTCTTCCCACTTCTAAGTAGGAATACTGAACTCCTGCATAGGACCACTAGGCTTCTGATGTTCTATCTTAACCTACTGATATGTTGAGCTCTTAGCCATCAACTCTGCAACATCTCTCTTTATACCACTCCACCAATAGATCTCCCGTAAGTCACGGTACATCTTAGAGGACCCTAGATGAATAGAGTAGCGCGCACCATGTGCTTTTGAAAGAATTCACTACCTTAAGTCATCTACAGTGGGAACACACAGACGACCTTGACAACGAAGGACACCATCTACCCCTTGGGAGAAAAGCTCTATTTTATGATTCTTGATTGACTCTTATAGATTAACAAGGATAGGATATCTATCTTGCTTTTCTTTTACCTCAAAAACTAGAGATGATTCTGAACTACTCTAAACACATACACCACCCTCTGAAGTATCGACCAAGCAAACACCTAGTCTGGAAAGCTGATGGAATTATTAAGCTAACATCTTCTTACTGTCCTCCACATGAGAAACACTACCCATGGACAGTCTACTGAGCGCGCTGGCCACTACATTGGCTTTGCCCAAATTATTAAGGACACTCATGTCATAATCTTTCAAGAGCTTTAACCTCCTTCTCTGATGAAGATTGATATCTTTCTGAGAAAAGATATATTGAAGGCTCTTATGATCTATAAAGACATATCTATGAACTCCATAGAGATAATGCCTCCATATATTCAAGGTAAAGACTATGGCTACTAACTCAAGATCATGAGTAGGATAATTCTTCTCATGGGGTTTAAGTTGTCCCGAGGCGTAGGCTATGACCTTACCATAATGCATGAGAAAACAACCCAAACCTACTCTGGATGCATCACAATATACTACGAACCCATCTGAACTATCTGGAAGAGCTAAAACTAGAGTTTAGGTGAGTTGATTCATCAACTCCTGAACACTCTTCTCGCAAGGATCTGACCACTGAAACTTGACTTTCTTCTAAGTCAATCTTGATATAGGGGATGCAGTTGAAAAAAATCCTTCCACAAACTATCTGTAATAGCCAGCTAAACCCACGAAACTCCTGATGTCTGATGGAGAGACAGGGAGAGGCCAGTTTCTTACCACTTTGATCTTTTGAGGATCTACTCTAATTCCATAACAAAAAATGATATGACTAAGGAATGCTACTGATCCTATGAAAAATTCACACTTACTTAATTTGGAGAATAGCTGATGATCTCTGAGAGTCTAAAGTACTGTTTTGAGATGGTCTGCATGATCTTGCTCACTACGAGAATAAACCAGAATATCATCTATGAAGACTATGACAAATACATCCAAGTACTGCTTGAACACACGGTTCGTCAAGTCCATGAAAATGTCTAGGGCATTGGTAAGACCAAATGACATAACTAGAAATTTAAAGTGACCATACCGAGTATGGAAAGCCATTTTTGGGATGTCACATTCTCTGACTCAGAGCTGATGATAGCCGGATCTGAAGTCTATCTTATAGAAATAACTGGCACCCTGAAGTTGGTCAAACAAGTCATTATTATGGGAAGAGGATACTTGTTCTTGACCACAACTTTATTGAGCTAATGGTAATCTATGCACATTCTGAAAGAACTATCTTTCTTTCTCACGAATAAGACTGGTGCGCCCCATGGGGAAATGCTGGGTTTGATGAATCCTTTTTATAAGAGATCCTTCAACTTCTCTTTTAATTCTCTAAGTTCTAATAGTTCCATTCTATATGTAGGAATAGAGATAGGCAAAGTGTCCGAAAGAAGATTGATATCGAAGTCTATTTCCCTTTAGGGAGGAATTCCTAGAAGATCTTCGAGAAAGACATCTGAATATTCATTTTCAACTAGAACTGATTCAAGAGTGGGAGTCTCAGAACTGGAATCCTTAACATGAACAATAGATAGAAACATCCCTTAGATATCAATTTTCTTGCTCGAAGGTAGGAAACAAGCTGACCCCTAAAAGAAAATACACTACCCTTCCACTCTAGGTTGGGTTTATTAGAGAACTAAAATAAGACTATTCTATTTCTGCAGTCGACAGTGGCATAGCAGGAATAAAGCCAATCCATGCCGAGAATGACATCAAAATCCATCATCTCTAATTTGACTAATTCTTCTAAACTGACTTTCTAAAATATTATAACCGGGTAGTTCCTGTTTACCCGCCAGGCTATGATGGTTTTACCCACTGGGGTAGAGACTAAAAAAGGCTCCGCTAGAATTTTGGGACTAATTTCAAAATCAACTCTATATAAGGAGTGACAAAAGATAAAGAATCTCCTGGATCTAGCAAAGTATAAACATGAAGATGAAAGATCTGTAGCATACCAGTAACCATATCAGGAGAATTTTTGTGATCCTATCAGGTCTTGAGAGTATAGAGTCTATTTGGCCATTGCCCAATAGTAGCATTGGAATTGGTGCCCTGCTGATTTGGGTGATCGGATTGAGCTGCGGAATGATTTTGCTGACGCTGGGAACCTGTGTGAGGACACTCTTGAACTTTTTGGCCTGGTTTTCCATATCCAAAACAAATATCACTACCACATCAGCAAACACCCTTGTGGTTCTTACCACAAGTCTGACAAAGGGGATAGGTGCGGACACTACTAATATTGCCCCTAGACTGAGAGCCTAGTGCTTTTTCTCTAAACTTAGGAGTTGGAGCACTGACTAAGGAAAGAGATAGAACTGATGTCTTAGGATGAAACTGAGAATGGTTTCCTCCTTCTGATTTGGGCTGAGCAAAGTTGAAACTACCTGTCTTCAATCTCTTATTCTGCTTCTCCCTCATCTTAATTTTTTGCTCCTCTATCTACTGAGCATGGGTCATAAGTCTAGCTAATGTCACATCACTATTTAGCATGGCGTACCTACATTTATTAACCACGTTATCGCTTACCCCTAAAATGAACTTAATTATCCTTGCCCTGCTATCCGCAACCACATGAGGGGCATATCTGGCTAATTGAGTAAACTTAAGAGAATACTCTTTCACTGTCATATTGCCCTGCCTGAGGTTGATAAACTCTAGCACCTTTGATTCTCTAAGCTCCAAGGGAAAGAATTGATCAAGAAATGCAGAAACAAACTCCTCCCACTCAACTGACCCTGCATCATCTTCCCTTTCTTACTTCCATTGCTTGAACCAAGTATGAGCCACATCATACAACTGATATGC
Source organism: Capsicum pubescens (assembly GCA_030864215.1). NCBI lineage: Eukaryota > Viridiplantae > Streptophyta > Magnoliopsida > Solanales > Solanaceae > Capsicum > Capsicum pubescens. Next base: position 71,737,979 of record CM061541.1, on the reverse strand, counting down.
ATCTAGCTCAGCACTCTCAACAGTAGTTACCCCCATGATATCTTTCACCTTTTGTACCTGATCTAGGAATTCCTGAGGGTCCTCGTCTGTCTTAGACCTGAGAAAGATAGGAGGATTCATTCGCGTAAAGTCCCAAATCTTAGTTGCAGCTGAGTTGGCCACTGGGTTGGCCAGAACGACTGCTGCCCATTCATTATGGGAAGCTACTGACTGAGCAAGAGTAGTAAATGCGGCCCTGAATTCTGCATGAGAAACATGATCACCCAAAGGTTCTTTGGGTTGAGGTTCTAACTAATTTCTTCTCTTGGGAGGCATATTCTGAAATAAAGAGAAGAAATAGATTAGACTGAGAGATTAACTTGAGATTATGCTCACTGGTACAACATGAATACTGAAAGAAGGGAAACTATTCCTAAACATCTTATAGCCTCATGCACATAAATGTGGCGTGCAACACACCCATGTACAATACTTTACTAGATGCGGCTTTTAGACTTCCTAGGACACTATTGAACCTTAGGGTCTAATACCAAGTTTGTAATGCCCCGAATCTGGTACCCAAAATTCTACATGGTGCTCATGACCCCGAAGGACCACAAGCTAACCCATGACTGATATTTGTACTTGTATACTGCATAATATAACATAAAAATGTGGAAACATACACTAAAAGGAAATAAGGTTCAATACTGAACATAATCTGAATAATATAACATCTGCGTGGGGTAATATGATACATAAAAACAAAACTAAAAATACTGAAGTCTAAAACACTGGATTCTGACTGCTGAAACTAGAATCTACTGCTGATCTAGAGCACGTGTCTCTAAACCTATGGTATAAGACACCATAGCACGAATGCATCAGTATAAATGAATATACTGGTATGCGTGTGAGGTAGGCTAAATGCATGGGGATCATATTCATGAACAATAATAATAATAGCTAACTAACTATCATGAGTGTGAGAATACATTCATGGGACTTAATAACTGACACTGATACCACGAATACATGATAACTGAGCCTGAGTACTGATAACATGACATACTAATGACTAATATAACTGATAGCATGAGTGACTGTAGCTGACAGTCCTGAATTTTATAGAACTATCTAAGTTCCATACTGTATCTGAGTTGACTGCATCTGATAGTCCTGAAATTTGAAGAACTATCTGAGTTTTTTTACTGAGACTAATGCTGAAACTGTGGGAAGTAGTTATTTAGCTAATATTCCCCTAATATGCCATTATGGTTGCATTGGGGTCCAATCTGTAACCCTAATTAGAAGGGTATCAATACTGTACCACTGGTAATGTCAAGCCTTGAGGATCCTATAATGGCAGGTACTCAAAATGAGAATGGTGGGAACCCTAAACTGACAGGTTAAGCCACCTCATCAACCCTAGATTGATAGGTTAGATGTCTTAACCTACACTGGCTACGTAGTTCTGAAACACATGGATTGCTTCTAAGAATAACACCATAAACTAGCAGGTGAGTTCCCATACTTGGGTTCGCTCGGTTCTAATTTCTACTCCCATCTGAATTGACACTGAACATGATTTATTGAACCGAACAAAACATGGATCGAATTACTAAATTCCGTTGACTAACGGAATACTACTGATATCTGAGAATTGATTGAGTTTATAAGATCATGGAGATTTCCTGAGTCATAAGGCTATCTGAAGTCTAAGGATTCATAGCTTGACTAAGAGCATCGTGAAAACATGACATGGCTCTAGGCACACAACTAATGTTTTGGGTACAAGTACCCCAGGACTGGATTGAAGGAAACTGACAAACATGACTTACTTGAATACATAATGATCACCATAATACATTTATTGAAGCATTTAATCAAACATGTGATAGGCATAAACGTGTACATACATGGGGATTTCATGATATCATGCTAGTTGGATATATTCCTTATCCTAGGTATTTAATTAAGCACATAGTAGGCATAGTATCTGTAAACCACATTATACAACAATTAAATATCATCCTTCAATTCTAATTTCATTATTCAAGGGTTTAGTCATAGGGTAGCATGAATCTATATCGATAGTAATTAAACCCACATAGAAATTATCACCCAACATGGAGTAGAATCCAATTTCTCATTTATCAACATGAACAAGAGAAGCCCAATCATGAAAATCATAAAGAAAACCATAATCTAAAATTTAGAAAAAAGGATTCTTGGGCTTCATGGATGAAAGAAGTCCATGAATGAACACTATGCATACTTTGGTTGTGATTTCTTGAAGTTTTGTGGAAGAAAACTTGAATTATTGGCTTGGAATTAAGCCCCTAGGGTTTCTTGTTCTTGGGGATTGATCCTTGAGAGAAACCCTAATTGTTGTTGTGAAATAATAATGGATAAAGTGGCTGAAATTTTATATAACTGGGTATATATAGGTGAGTGGTAAATGACAAAAATACCTCTGTTAAAATGACTTAAAATAATTGAGCGGGCTATTCGACGGTGGGGTGCGACGGTCTGTTGCTGGTTCAACGGTCCGTCTAACCTTTCCATCGGACTGAGATAGAACTAGAACTCGCTGCCAATAATTGACGGTGGGGTGCGACGGTCTGTCTCTAGGTTGATGGTCCATCGGACCTCGCCATCATACATTTCCATAAAGTTAAATCACTACCTAGAGGATGGTCGTGGTCGATGGTTCGTTGCTTGTCCGACGCTCTGTCACCTGCACCGTCGCACCTGGGCGGTTTTTTTTCTGCTTTCTATATTTCGGCCATACCTTCCTCATCTGACACCATATTTCGATGAAATTGGTATCGATGAAAAGCTTATTAAATTTTCCACATGATAGAAAGGGAAAATCTTAAAAATATCACATGTACAAAAATGGATTCATATTTCAAGGAAAGTTCTAACATCCTTGAGATAATTTCAAGTTAAGAAAAAGGCATGGGTATTACACACCTGTCCCTACTAACCTCGACTATAAGAGTGACTGTCCCATTTAGTTAGCTCAAGGGGATGTTACTAATTTTGAGTTTCTTTTCTCTATCAACCTCTTGACTTAATTTGTACATTCTTAATCGGAGCGTAGAGCTTTGACTACCATTTCTTCTGAGGCCATAAGAATTATCCAATTTATGAGGTTGAACCCTCATATATTTTTGGGTACAAAGGTTGAGGAAGATCCTTAAGGGTTCATTGATGAAATAAAGAAGATCTCCTGAATCATGCATGCTTCAGAGATTGAGGCCATTAAGTTTGCTTCCTACAAATTAGAAAATATAGTGTACCATGGTATGAAGGGTGGGAGTTGTCTAGAGGTGTAGATGTTAGTCCCGCCACGTGGGAGGATTTCTCTGAGGCTTACTTAGACTGCTTCTTTACTCAAGAGTTGAGGGAATAAAAGGTATAAAAGTTTATGAACTTGAAGAAAAGAAGGATGTCCGTTCAAGAGTACAACTTGAAATTCCATCAATTTTCAAGGTATTCTCTCTAGATGGTCTCTATCATAAGGTCTAGGATGCATAAGTTTGTCTTAGGATTGTCCAGTTAGTTAGTCCTTGAGAGCAAATCGTCCTTGTTAATTGAAAAGATGGACATCTCTAGGTTGATCGTGTATATTCAACAAGTGGAAAAACATAAAAAGAAACAAGTTGAGTTTAGTGAAAGGCAAGGGAAGAAGTTTAGGTCTTTCGATCCTTGTGGTAGAGTTGGGGGTAAGTGGCCAAGAAGAAGTGGGGGAGTTCAAGTTCTTTTTCCTTGGCTAGTATTTAATCTCTTTAACTAAAGTCATTGTGGGATCATCGATCTCAGTTTAGTGGTAGTTTACAGGCACAGGGCATCCAATTCCATGCTAGTGGTGCCCAGTTTGCTCCACCCCACCCTTTTTGTAGATTCTATGGTTAGTGTGATAAAGGGAGAAACAAATATTTTAGTTTTGGTCAGATTGGGCACATGAAGCGTGAGTGCCCTTCTCTAGCAGCTTATTGAGAAAATAGGGATCCTATTGCAAATCCACCTATTCCCATACCAAAGGGTGCTATGTTTGGTTCTACTTTTATTTCTTTCACCAGCACTTGCTTGAACTGTTTGTATGCCCTTGCTACTTGCTAGGATTCTGAGGCATCTCTTGATGTTTCACTGGTATGTTTATACTTTTCTCCCATGATGTATATTGTTTACTTGATCTAGGGTCTACACTTTCTTATGTGACCTCATATGTGGCTGTGTATCTTGATTGTGGTCCAGAGAGTCTATCCGTTTCTTTTTCTGTTTCTAACCCAGTAGGAGACTCTGTGATTTCTAGAAGGATCTATAGGGAGTATGTGGTATCTATGGTTAAAGATATACTCTTGTAGACATGATAGAGCTAGATATGGTCAATTTTGATATCATTCTGCTGTTATACTTTCTTAAATTGTCTAACTCGTAGGGTCATGTCCAAATTCCCTAATGATCTGGTCATTGTATGGGAAGGTGGTTTTTTTGTACCTAGGGGAAGATTCATTTCTTACTTTAAGGCCCAAAAGTTAATTTCAAAGGGGTTTTTGTATCATTTGGTTCTAGTTAAAGATTCGAACGCGAAAGAGCCTTCTATAGAATTTGTTATCATGGTTAATAAGTTTCCTGAGGTGTTTCCTAATGATTTTCCCGGTGTTTCTCCTGATAGGTGAATTGATTTTGGGATTGTACTTTTTCCAGACACTTGACTGATTTTCCATCCCTCCTTATCGAATGGGTCCGGCATAGCTAAAAGCGGGTAAGCAACAATTGAATAACCTCTTAGATAAAGATTTTATCCATCCTATTGTGTCTCCTTGGGGTGATCCTATGTTTTTTATGCGAAAAAAAGATGGTTCCCTACGTATGTGCATTGATTATCGTCAGTTGAACAAAGTGACCGTAAATAATAAATATCCTCTTCTTAGGATTGATGATTTATTTGATTAACTTCAGGGTGCGAAGTGCTTCTCTAAGATAGATCTTATATCGGGTTATCATTTGCTTAAGATTAGGGAAGAAGATATCCTAAATACTTTCATTAGAACCCGGTATGGTCACTGTGAGTTTCTTGTCATGTCTTTTAGGTTGACTAATTTCCCGACTACATTATGGACTTAATGAATAGGGTTTTTCATCTATTCTTGGACATATTTGTCATTGTTTTCATTGATGGCATCTTAGTCTATTCTAAGAGTGAGGCAGATCATATCGATAACTTTCATGCCGTGTTACAAACTTTGAAAGATCATCATTTGTATGCCAAGTTCTCTAAGTGTGAGTTTTGGTTGAAAGCCATAGATTTTGTTACTCATGTCATCTTTAGTGATGGGATCATGGTAGATCTGCAAAAGGTTATGGCAGTTAAGAAGTGTCCTAGACCTAGGACTCTAATCAATATTCAAAGTTTCTTGGGTTTATCTGGTTACTATAGAAGATTTGTAGGGAGTTTCTCGATTATAGATGCCCCATTGACCAAGTTTACCTAGTAGAAGGTCAAGTTCTTATGGTCGGATGCGTGTAAGGGTAGTTTGGAGAAGTTAAAAGATAAGTTGACTTCGGATCAAATTTTGACCTTATCCGATGGTAATTATGGTTCTGTAGTGTATTTTGATACTTCTCGTATTTTTCTCGGTTGTTTTTTGATGCAACATGGTAGGGTAGTTGCCTATGCTTCTAGGTAATTAAAAGTTCATGAAAAGAATTACACTATCCACGACCTAGAGTATTTAGCCATGGTTTTTGCATTAAAGATTTGGCGACATTATTTTTATAGGGTTCATGCTGATATCTTTTACAATCATAAGAGTCTTCAATTTGTGTTTACTCTAAAGGAGTTGAACCTCAGGCAAAAGAGGTGGCTTGAGTTGTTGAAAGACTATGATATGAGTCTTTATTACCACCCCGATAATGCTAATGAAGTCACTGATACTCATAGTATATTATCTATGGGAAGTTTGGCCCATGGGTATGAGGACAATCGGGAATTAGTGAGGGACGTTCACCATTTGACTTATCTTAGAGTTTGACTTGCAGACTCCAAGGATGGTGGTATATTTGTGCTTCTTGTATCTTAGTCGTCTTTTGTTTTTTAGATAATGGAAAAACAAGCATTGGACCCTGACTTGATGACAATTAAGAGTAACATGGGTCAACACAAAGTTTCGGACTTTTTGAATAGTGGTGATGGTATCTTGAGATTTCAAGGTAGACTATATGCTCCCAACGTCGATGAATTGAGGTAAGGAGTCATGGTCGAGGATCATGAATCCTGTTATGCTATTCTCCCTGGTTCCACTAATATGTATCATGATCTTAGAGAGTTCTATTGGTGGGGTAATATGAAGCGAGATGTAGATAGTTATGTGGCCAAGTGTATGGTGTGCCAAAAAGTGAAAGTTGAGCACATGAGGCTAGGTGGCTTGTATCAAGATATTCCATTACACGAATGGATGTGGGAGGTAATTAATATAGATTTTGTTATTGGCTTTCCTCGATCTTGGAATCAATGTGATTCTATTTGAGTCATTGTTGATAGAATGGCCAAGTCCGTTCACTGTTTGCCCATGAGGACTAATTACTTGGCGGAATATTATGCTAAGTTATATCTTGTGGAGATCGTGAAGATGCATGGTGCTTTGTTTTCAATCATTTCAGATTATGGTCCTCTATTATCATCCCACTTTTGGAAGTTATTCCAAAAAGGTTTGGGTACTAGAGTATACCTTATTACGTTCTTCCACCCGTAAATGGAAGGGAAAACGGAGAGGACCATCCAAACATTGGAGGATATGTTGCGGGCTTATGTGATTGATTATAGTGGTAGTTTGTATGACCACTTGCCTTTGATTGAGTTCTCCTATAATAATAGTTACCACTCTAGCATTGGCATGGCCTCTTTTGAGGCATTATACGGTAGGAGATGTCGATCTCCTATGGGTGGTATAAAGTTGCTGAGGTTAAGTTGCTTGGCCCCAATTTAGTTCACCAAGACTTAGGGAAGGTTAATTAATTTATGATAGATTGAAAACCTCTCAAAGTTGGCGAAAATCCTATGCGGATGTAAGGCATAAGGACTTAGAGTATAGTTTTGGAGATTGGGCATTCTTTAAAGTATCTCCCATGAAGGGAGTGATGCATTTTAGTGAAAAGGGGAACTTTAGTCCATTATATGTTGGTCCCTACTTGTTTGTGAAGAGGGTCGTCAATGTAGCCTGTGAGTTTGAGTTGCCTTCTAGTATGAACTCCATTCACCTTGTTTTTCGTGTCTCTATGTTGTGGAAATTTTTGGGTGATCTATCGTTGATTATTCCCTTGAGGGATATTGATAGCTCGAATACTTTGTCCCATATGGAGATCCTGGTGAGGATCTTGGATCGACAAGTTAGCAAGTTACGTACAAAAGAGATGGCTTCGATGAAGGTTCTATGGAGGAACCAAAAGTCAAAGGAAGCTACGTGAGAAGTGGAAGATGACATAAAGTTCAAGTAGCCGCATTTGTTTCCCATTCTGGAAACTTGTGATGGAGTTATGTGTCAATCCTCTTAGTTTGAATTATGTCTTTCTAGACCATAGGTTCGAGTCCCTAATCATTGAATTCAGCAAGTATCCTTTATAAGTTGATAGGTTGAAGTCCATAAGTTGTGAAATGAGTAAATGTTGAAAAGTAAGGGGTTTAAGTCCCCAAGGTTTTAAATAAACATGTGTCTATGATAAATGATGGGTTTGAGTCCCAAGATCAGTGAAATGAAATGGTTGTTTGATGATGATCGGGATATGTGTTGCTTTGTATCCTTGCTATGTGATTTGTCCTAACTTGTTTGAAGATAGTTTTTATGTATGATGATGTGTTAATTGATGTTATACTTGCCTTATCCGTCATTTTCGGATGAATGATCCAATAGGGGAGAATTGAAACACCTAGGTTTTGAACTATGAGAAGAACTTGTTCATTGGGTGTCTTTGAGTTGGGCACAACTAGGTGCATGAGTTGTACCTCTTGGATACGATTCATATTCTCCTTCCCCCCCCTATTGTATCCTTGGAAGTGTGGTGAGGGCCACTCACTATCCTAGGTATGAGTGACCCCCTCCTCAATTGTATAAAAAGGTACGAGTCGTACCAATTGAGTCGTGTAGAGTTTGGACTTGAACATTGAGAGGACTGTTTTTTATATAGTTAAAGCATACCTTTTGAGGGTCTTGATGACCATAAATTGAATTGTATGATGAATTGAATTAAGGGATTGTCCTATTGGTAGGGTTGAGCAACAATGGCTCCCATGAGGACTATGTGGTCATATATAGTGTTGAATTGTCTAAATGGGTTAAAATCCTTAAGTGTGAATTGGATAGATGATGATGAAGGGACAAAGGGTTAGAGTCCCAAGGTCGGTTGGGTTCACCAATAATAATAGTTACCTCTATAGTATTGGCATGTCCCCTTTTTCGGCATTGTATAGTAGGATATATTGATCTCCTATTGGGTAGTACTAAGTTGGCAAGGGTTTGTTGCTTGGCCGCAATTTAGTTCACCAATACTCAGGGAAGGTAAAGGTAATTCGTGATAAATTGTAAACCGCTCAAAGTCGCTAAAAGTCCTATGCGGATGTGAGGGCATAGGGTCTTAGAGTTTCGTGTTGGCAATTGGGTATTCTTGAAAGCGTCTCCCATGAAGGTAGTGATGTTGTTTGGAAAAAAGAGGAATGTAAGTCCCCATGTAACACCACGCATTTTTGGGATAGATTTTTAAACTTCGTTCCTAGATGTATAAACTTTAATTCCATGATATGTATGTGAATACATGTGTCATGATCTTTATCCAAGTGTGCGATATTCTGTAACGCCCTGAATCTGGTACCCAAAATTCTGCACGGTGCTTATGACCCCGAAGGACCACAAGCTAACCCATGACTAATATCTGTACCTGAACACTGCATAATATAACATTATAATACGGAAACATGCACTGCAAGGCCATAAGGTTCAATACTGAACATAAACCAAATAATAAAACATCTGAGAGGGGTAATAGAATACCCCAAACAACACTGAAAATACTGAAGTCAGAAATTTAATCTGCATATAGTCTGAAATGCCTCTAAACATGACTCAAGTTTTCTGAATAATCTGAATAAAGAGTTGATGGGACATGTCCCTAACTAACTCCATCTAATAAACTGGATAATAAGGTAATAATGAAATAATCATCATGTCCTCAAAGAATGAGTACTCACTTCTATTTTGACTGATGTAACTAGAATTTGTTGCTAATTTGAAACTCGTGACTCTGAACCTATGGTATAAGAATACCATAGCGCGAATACGTCAGTTCGATTGAATGTACTGGTATGCATGTGAGTTAGGTTGAATGCATGGGGTTTATAAGCATAAATAATAATAATAACAAACTGACTATCATGAACATGAGAATACATGCATGAGACATAATAACTGCTACTGATACCATGATAACATGACTACTGAATCTGGATACTGCTAACATAACATAATTGATAACTTGTATAACTAAAAACATAAGTAACTGTATCTGACAGTCCTGAATCTGATAGAACTATATGAGTTCTGTACTAACTGAGTTGACTGTGTATGACAATCCTAAAATCTGAAAAACTATCTGAGTTTTTTTACTGAGATTGGTACTGAAACTGTAAAAGGTAGTATTTAGCCGACATGCCCCTAGCATGCCATGATGGCTGAGTTGGGTTCCAATCTGTAACCCTAATTAGAAGGGTGTTAATACCACGCCACCAGTAAAGAAAAGTTGTGGGTGACCCTTATCTGATAGTATCCCCAAAAGAGAATGGTGGGGCCCTTATCTGACAGTTCTTATATACCACATCAACCCTCATCGAACAGTGTTGATGTCTCAACCTATGTTGGCTACATAGTTCTGGAATGCAAGGATGACTTCTGAGGATTACACCCTCATCTGATAGAGTGTGTCCCCATCCTTGGGATCACTCGGATCTAATTCCTACTCCAATCTGATTAGACTCTGTACATGATAAACTGAACTGAACTTAACGTGGACTGAGTTATTGAATTCCGTTGACTAATAGAATACTAATGATATCTGACAACTAACTGAGTTCATGAGATCATAGAGATTTCCTAAGTTATATGACTGTCTGAAGTCTAAGGATTCATAGCTTGACTGAGAGTATCATGAAAACATGACATGGCTCTAGGCACATAGCTAATGTTTCGGGTACAAGTACCCCCAGGACTTGATGGAAGGAAACTGACTTAGCATAACTTACATGAACACATGACTAACATCATAATTCATAATACTTTTATTGAAGAATTTCATCGAACATGTAATAGGCATAAACTTGTACATATATGGGGATTTCATGATATCATGCTAGTTAGGCATTTTTGTTCAAATAGGCATTTGACCAACAATTAAACCATGATGTACAACAATTAAACATCATGGTTCAATCTAATTTCATCATTCAAGGGTTTAGTCATAGGGTTGTATGAATCAAGGCCTATAATAGTTAAACCCACATAGAAATTTTCATCCAACAGGGAGTAGAAGTCAATTTCTCATTTATCAACATGAAAGAGAACATACAAAGCATGAAAACATGAAGAAAATCCATAACTTGTAGTTGAAAAGGGATTCTTGGACTTCATGGATGAAAGAGGTCCATGAATGAACATTATGCATACCTTAGTTCATGATTTCGTATATATTGATGGTGAAACCTTCTTGAATTTGAAGAAGGTTTCACCATCAATATTGATGGTGAAACCTTCGTAAATATTGATGGTGAAACCTTCGTAAATATTGATGGTGAAACCTTCTTGAAATCGCGTTGAGACACTGGAAAGAGGACAATTCTGAATTTGAGCCCTGGCACGACGTGCAATAATTGCAGACCCCTAGTAGAGTTTTCCAAATTCCATTTTATCTTATGGCATGGCGCACCACTAACTATTATGGCGTTGTTTTACGATGGTAACTTGGAATAGTCGTAACTTCCGACCTAGTTATCGAATTTGGGCAAATCTTATATCGATGGAAAAAATTGGGGTATTACAATATCTCCCCCTTAGGAACATTCTTCCTCGAATGAGACTAAGAGAGGGGAAGAACATAGACTGATGTGCATACTGAACATGAATAACTAGAACAGGATCTCATGACTGATATGACTGACAAACTGAACATATAATACTGAACATGTATATCTAATACATGTGTGACTGATTTATGAATACATAACTGAGTGTTCTGAGGAACTAAATTTACTCACAATGAGAATGTATGTCTGATTCATAATTACATAACTGAACTGGTACATGAATGCATGAATGAATATGCAATGGTACTTGATACTAAGTTTATAATAGAAACATGATCATAAGCTGAATACCAAGTTTGTGATGAACACTGAAAATGAAACTGAGTAATCTTAAGGAGGACTGTTACCTTGAGCTTGATCTAAGTAGGTGGGGAAGAGGTGAGGATACTTGGTATGCATATCTACTTCTGCTTCCCAAGTATCTCCCTCTACGAACTAATTCTTCCAAAGAATTTTAACTATAGGGACTTCTTTGTTCCTCAATCTACGAGTCTGATGGTCTAGGATTCTAACTGGAATCTCTTCGTAAGAGAGACTGTTCTGGACATCGATGCTATGAATAGAGACTACTACTACTGGGTCACCTATGCACTTCTTGATAAAAGAGACATGAAACACTGGATTGAATAAGGCTAGATCTGAAGGCAATTCGAGCTCATAAACTACTTTGCCATACTGATAGATAATCTTGATGGGACCAATATATCGGGGACTGATCTTTCCCTTCTTTATGAATCTCTTCACTATCTTCATGGGAGAGAACTTGAGGTAGACATAGTCACCAATCTCAAACTCGAGATCATTTCTACGAACATCTGCATAAGACTACTATCGGCTTTGAGCAGCCCAGAGTTTTTATCTGATAACTGGACTTTCTCTAAGGTGTCGAATACCAAGTCAGTCCCTATGACTAAGTCCTCACTAACTTTGAACCATACAATCGGTGATCTACATCTCCTACCATAGAGAGCTTCGAATAGAGCCATCCGAATACTGGAATGATAGTTGTTATTGTATGCAAATTTAATCAAAGGTAAGTGGTCATCCCAACTACCCTTGAAATCAATTGCACACGCTCTTAGCATATATTCGAGAGTCGGAATGGTCCTTTCTACCTGACCATCTATATGAGGATGAAAGGCTGTACTGAGATGAACTTGGGTACCAAGACCCTTTTGGAATGCTTTCAAGAAATGAGAGGTGAACTAGGTACCTCTTTCTAAGATAATAGATAATGGAACACCGTGAAATCGAACCAAATCTTTTATATAGATTTTGGCATAATCCTCGACTAAATACGAGGCATGAAATGGAAGGAAATGAGCTCATTTGGACATTCTGTCTACAATGACCCAGACTAATTATACTTCTGACGAGTTTGAGGCAAACCCATCACGAAGTCCATGTTCACTTCTTCCCACTTCCAAGTAGGAATAATGAACTCATGCATAGGACCACTAGACTTTTGATGATCTATCTTAACCTACTGAAATGAAGAGCACTTATCCACAAACTCTGCAACATCTCTCTTTATCCCACTCTACCAATAGACTTCTCACAAATTGCGGTACATTTTAGTGGCCCGGGATGAATAGAGTAGCGCGCACCATGAACTTCTACAAGAATTCGCTGCCTTAAGTCATCTACACCTAGAACATAGAGATGACTATGAAAACGAAGATCACCATCTCCCTCTCGGGATTAAACCTCTATTTTTTGATTCTTGACTAACTCTTTCAACTTAACAAGTTTGGAATCTCTATCTTGTTTTCTTTTACCTTAGAAACTAGAGATGATTCTGAACTACTCTGAACACATATACCACCCTCTGAAGAATCGACTAAGAGAATGCCTAGTCTGGCAAGCGGATGAACTTCCTGGGATAACTTTTTCTTACTACTCTCAACGTGAGAAACACTACCCATGGATAGTCTACTGAGAGTGTTGCCTACTACATTGGCCTTTCCCGGATGTTAAAGGACACTCATGTCATAATCTTTTAAGAGCTCTAACCACTTTCTTTGATGAGGATTAAGATATTTCTGAGAAAAGAAATACTGAAGACTCTTATGGTCTGTGAAGACATCTACATAAACACTGTATAGATAATGCCTCCAAATCTTCAAGGAAAAGACTACGACTGATATCACAAGATCAAGAGTAAGATAATTCTTCTCGTGGGGTTTAAGCTGTCTAGAGGCGTAGGCTATGACCTTACCATGCTGCATGAATACACAACCTAAAACCACTCTGTTTACATCACAATACACCACGAACCCATCTGAACCATCTGGAAGAGCTAAAACTAGAGTGAGGTGAGTCGTGTCTTCAACTCTTGGAAACTCTTCTTGCAAGGATCTGGCCACTGAAACTTGACTTTCTTCTGAGTTAATATAGACATATGGGATGCAATATAAGAAAATCCTTCAACAAACCGTCTCCATTAGCCAACCAAACCCAAGAAAATCTTGATATCTGATGGAGAGACAGGGCGAGTCCAGTTCCTTAATGCTTTGGTCTTTTGAGGATCTACTATAACGTTATCACCAAAAATGATATGACCAAGGAATTTTACTAACCTTGGCCAAAATTCACGCTTATTGAATTTGGCGAATAACTAGTGATCTTTGAGAGTCTGAAGTACTGTGCTGAGATGGTCAGCATGATCGTGCTCACTGCGGGAATAGACCAAAATATCATCTATGAAGATTATGAAGAACATGTCTAAGTACTGCTTGAACACATGGTTTATCAAGTCCATGAAATCGGCTGGGGAATTGGTATGACCAAATGACATAACAAGAAATTAGAAGTGACCATACCGGGTATGAAATGTTATTTTCGGGATATCACATTCTCTAACTCTGAGCTGATGATTGTTGTATCTGAGGTCTATCTTGGAGAAATAACTGGCACCCTGAAGTTGATCAAATAAGTCATCGATTCTGGGAAGAGGATACTTGTTCTTGATCGTAATATTATGAGATAACGGTAATCTATGCATATCCTGAGAGAGCCATCTTTCTTGTACATGAATAAGATTGGGGCACCCCATGGGGAAACTCTGGGACTGATGAATCCCTTATCTAAGAGATCCTTCAATTGCTTTTTCAATTCTCTGAGCTCTGTTGATTCCATTCTGTATGGAGGAATAGAGATAGGCTAAGTATCTGGAAGAAGATCAATACCGAAGTTTATTTCCCTTTCGAGAGGAATTCCTAGAAGATCTTCGAGAAATATGTCTGAATATTTATTTAAAACTGGAACTGATTCAAGACTGGGAGTCTCAGAATGGGAATCATTAATATGAACAATATGATAGACACATCCCTTAGATATCATTTTCCTTGCCCGAAGGTAGGAAACAAGCTGACCCCTGAAAGCAGATACACTAACCTTTCACTCTAGGATAGGTTCATTCAAAAATTGAAACTGAACTATTCTATTTCTATAGTTGACTATGGCATAGAAGGAATAAAGCCAATCCATGCCGAGAATGACATCAAAATCAGTCATCTCTAATTTGACCAAGTCTGTTGAAGTGACTTTCTGAAATATCATAATTGGGAAGCTCTTGTATACCCACTGGGATATGATACCCACTAGGGTAGAGACTAAAAAGGGCTCTTCTAGATTTTCAAGACTGATGTCAAAATCAAATGTTATATAAGGAGTAACAAAAGACAAATAAGATCCTGGATCTAGCAAAGCATAAACATGCACATGAAAGATCTGTAACGTACCAGTAACTACATCAGGAGAATTTTCCTGATCTTTTTAAGTTTGAAGAACATAAAGATGATTTGGGATTTCCCACTAGTAGCATTGGAAGTGGCACCCTGCTGATTTAGGTTACTAGACTGAGCTGAAGAGCGACGATAACTCTGATAACCTGACTGAGGGTAGTCCCTGACTCTATGGCCTGACTTGCCACAATCAAAATAGATATAACTGCCCGCTCGGCACACACCCTTGTGGTTATAACCACAAGTCAGACAAAGAGGATTTGTTTGGGAACTGCTAACACTACCCTGGGTTTTAGAGCCTGGCTCTCTATATTTGTTACCCTCTCTGAACTTAGAAACTGCATCAATGGCTGTAGATGGAGCTGGAGCTAATGGCTTAGGATGAAACTGAGAAAGGATTCCTCCTTATGATTTAGGCTGAGCGAAGTTGAAACTACCTATCTTCACTCTCTTATTCTGATTCTCCCTCATCTTAATCTTCTGCTTCTCTATCCACTAAGCATGGGACATAAGTCTGGATAAGGTTATGTCACTATTTAGCATGGTGGGTCTGCATTCATTAACCACACTATCATTCACCCCTGAGATGAACTTATTCATCCTTGCCCTACTATCTGCAACAACATGAGGGGCACATCTGGATAATTGATTAAACTTAAGAGAATACTCTTTCACCGTCATGTTTCTTTGCTTGAGGTTGATGAATTCTAACACCTTGGCTTCTCTAAGCTCTAGGGGAAAGAATCAGTCAAGGAAAGATAAAGCAAACTCCTCATACTCAACTGACCCTACATCGTCTTCCCTTTTAGACTTTCACTATTTGAACCAAGTATGAACAATATCATGCAACTGATATGCAGCTAGCTCAGCACTCTCAACAGTTGTCACCCCCATAATGTTTGTCACCTTCTGAACTCAATCTAGAAATTCCTGATGCTCCTCATTTGTCATAGACCCAAGAAAGATTAGAGGATTCATTCAGGTGAAGTCCCAAATTCTAGTTGCAGCTAAATTGGCCACTAGGTTAGACAAAATGACAGCTGGTCATTCATTAAGGGCATCTACTAACTGAGCAAGAGTGGTAAATGCAGTCCTGAACTCCGCATGAGAAACATAATTGCCGAAAGGTTCTTCGGGCTGAGGGGCTAACTAATTTCTTCTCTTGGGAGGCATATTCTGAAATAAAGAGAAGAAGCGGATTAAATTAAGAGATTGACTTGAGATTATGCTCACTGGTATGGCATGAATACTGAAAGAAGGGAAACTGTTCCTAAAATATCTCATAGCCTCCAAAACATAAATGTGGCGTGTGACACACCCATCTACAAGACTCTACTTAATGTGACTTTTATACTTTCTAGGACTCCATTGAACCTACCTTTGATACCAAGTTTGTAATGCCCCAAATTTGGTACTCAAAATGCTATACATTGCTATGATCCCAAAGGACAACAAGCTAACCCATGACATGTATCTCTACTTGAACACTGCATAATATAACATAATAATGAACATTCACTGCAAGGCCATAAGGGTCAATACTGAAAATGAACTAAATAATAAAACATCTGAGTAGGGTAATAGAATACCCAAAACAAAATTGCAAATACTGAAGTCTGATATCTAATCTACATATATTCTGAAAAGCCTGAATAGGAGTTGATGGGGCATATCCCCAACTAACTTTGTCTAATAAACTAGCTAATGAGGCAATAAACAAATAATCATCATGTCCTCAAAGATTGAGGACTCACTTCTATTATGACTGCTGTAACTGGAATCTACTTTTGATCTGGAACTCGTGTATCTGAACCTATGGTATCAAAACACCATAGCGCAAATACATCATTACGATTGAATGTGCTGGTATACATATGAGGTAGGATGAATGCATGGGTTTCATATGCATAAGCAATAATAATAATAACTATCTAACTATCATGAATGTGAGAATACATGCATGAGACATAATAACTGATACTGATATCATGATAGCATGACTACTAAATATGGATACTGCTAACTTGACATAACTGATAACTGGTATAACTAATAACATGAGTGATTGTATCTGACAGTCCTAAATCTTATGGAACTATCTGAGTTCCGTAAAAAACTAAGTTGACTGTGTCTGATAGCCCTGAAATCTGAATAACTCATTGAGTTCTTTTACTGAGACTAGAACTGAAACTATGAGAGGTAGTATTTAACCGACATGCCCCTGACACACCATTATGGATGAGTTGGGGTCCAATCTGTAACCCCAATTGGAAGGGTGTCAATACCGCGCCACCAGTAAAGATAAGGTGTGGGTAACCCTTATCTTATAGTGTCCCCAAAAGAGAACTGTGGGGACCTTATCTAATAGTCCTTATCTACCTCATTAACCCTCATCGAACAATGTTGATGTCTCAACCTTTGCTAGCTACATAGTTCTAGAACGCAAGGATGACTTCTAAGGATCACACTATCATCTGATAGTGTGTGTCCCCATCCTTGGATTTGCTCGGTGCTAATTCCTACTCCTATCTGATTAGACTCTGTACATGATTAACTGAATTGAAATAAACGTGGACTGAGTTACTGAATTTTGTTTACTGAGGGAATACTACTGATATATGACAACTAACTTAGTTCATGAGATCATAGAGATTTCCTGAGTCATATGACTTTCTGAAGTCTAAGGATTCACAGCTTGATTGAGAGTATCATGAAAACATGACATGGCTCTAGGCACACAACTAATGTTTTGGGTACAAGTACTCCCAGGACTCGATGGAAGGAAACTAACTTAGCATAACTTACTTGAACACATGACTAACATCATAATTCATAATACTTTTATTGAATCATTTCATCAAACATGTAATAGGCATAAACTTGTACATACATGGGGATTTCATGATATCATGCTAGTTAGGAATTTTCCTTCAACTAGGCATTTGATCAAACATATTATAAGCATGGGACATGTAAACAACATAGTACAAAAATTAATCATCATTGTTCAATCTAATTTATTCTTTCAAGGGTTTATTCATAGGGTTGCATGAATCTAGGCCTATAATAGTTAATCCCACATAGAAATTTTCACCCAACATGGAGTAGAAGTCAATTTTTCATTTATCAATATGAAAGAGAACATACAAAGAATGAAAACATGAAGAGAATCTATAACTTGTAGTTGAAAAGGGATTCTTGGACTTCATAGACAAAAGGGGTCCATGAATGAACACTATGCATACCTTAGTTCGTGATTTAGTGAATATTGACAGTTAAACCTTTGTGAATTTGAATCCCCAATAGAAACCCTAGCTTTTTCTTGAGAGAAACTTAAGAGAAGCTAGTATATTTTAGGTGAAGAATGGCTAAATCACGTATTATTGGGTTTAAATAGGGGTAGTAAATTGACCCTTTTAACCCTTGAATGAGTCTTTTAAAATTGTTAAAATTTCCCGAACTGGACCATTAGCGCGGCGCGGCACTATCACACCGTGTCACTGGAATTTCACAATTTGGGAAACTAGGCAATGGCGTGAAGCGGAGCCATCGCGTGGCCACTTTGTTTGCCACCTTGATGTTTTGCGTGACACTGGTGAAATCGCGCTGAGACACTGAAAAGAGGACAATTCTAAATTTGAGCCCTGGAGCAACGCGCCATAATCGTAGACCACTACTGGAATTTTCCAAATGCCATTTTATGTTGTGGCGCGGAGCGCCACTGACTAATATGGCATTGTTTTACGATAGGAACTTGAAATTGTCATAACTTCTGTCCCGATTATCGAATTTAGGATAAACTTATATCGATGGAAAAATTTAGGGTATTACACATTCTCATAAGGTGAAAAATGTTCATAGAAATCACTTATATAAAATTGAGCTACGAGTCATTGATTCGGCAAAATTTTTGTATCTTATTGTACAAGCGTCAACTTTAAATGTATATAACTTCATGTATATGTGAAATTTTTTCGCTCAAGGCCCACAAAATGATAGATAATTGAGTTTTCTTTCCAATAATATAAATTTATTCGTAATTCGATACCCGATAAAAAATTTATGGACTTTTTTGTGAGAGGTAGTAAGGGCAGGCGATAACCCAATGCTTCAGGACTTATTCCCCCAGTATAAGGCAGGTGGCATGGGGGATACTTCTCTGGACTAAGGGGCACGATGCAGGGGCTATTCCTTCATTGTCTTAGCTTCTTAAGGGTCAAGTGGCACTTTATTCCTTTCTCCTCAACCCGAAATGTCCTAGGCATAAATTATAACACCCATAAGGGCATTATTTTCCCATCTTCTTCAAATCAACTCTTACCCAAAAACCTTTCCCTTACCATGTACAAAATCCAAACTCTTTACCCCAAGAAATAAAGTGTTTAAGCTTCCATGATCAAGAATCTTAAAGAAAACATCAAGAATAGGGTTCCTTCACAAGTTCATCATTCAAGTCCAAAGATTCAAGATTTCTTCCTCAAGAATTCAAGGGTTCAAGTTTCAATTTAAAGTTTCTTTTAGAATTCATTCAGTTAAGGTATATGGATGTTCATTCATGTGTCCCTTTCACCCATGGAGCCCCAAAATATTTCTTTTATTAATAATATGAGTTTTCTTTTATTATGAAGATGCATATGTTCAAGATAAGTTTATTTTATGCTTTTCCATAGTTATTTGAACTTAGTTCATGTCCAAGTATGATTCCATGGACAAGTTATTTTATTTCATGCTTCAAGTTTCAATTTTCCATGTCATATTCAAGTGAATTTCATGTTAAACCCCCCAATTATGAATTTAGCCATGTAATCATGTTGATTTTTCAAGTCTAACACATTCCCATGATAAAGTTCATGATTCTCACATATTTGGTAGAATGTTCATGATTTGGGTCAGTGAACAATGATTCCCATCCTACAATTTTAAGTGTTGATATTATGCTTTATGGTCATTTAGTGCTAGTGGGTTATGAACACCCGATACCAATGTGTTTACTTACGCTTCAGATCTTTCAAGTAATAATTCAGAGAAATCATTAGTCTTATTATTTATTTAGATTTTTATGATCATGATGAGCACTATTCATTATAAAATAATGTTTAGTTGAGTTTAGTTCAGTCCAGTGCTAGTTTCAGTTTAGTTGGGAGTAGGATTTAGTACTGACCGAACCCTGGGATAAGGGATCACCTGCTACTAAAGGGTATGACCTTTAGTAGTAGACCATATGTTCAAGAACTACATAGCCAACATAGGTTTGAGATATATTCCTGCCAGTTGAGGGTTGAAACATATCTCTTGAGAGACTCTACCTGTAGAGGGTGACTCCTTAGTCCTTCGGGATACTAGTTTAGTGAATTCATACAACCAGTGTTAGTATCCGTGGCATGGTACTGAGACTCTTCCAATTGGGGTTATAGTTTGGACCCCTATTAGCTCAGATTGGGTCATGTCAGTTACATGATACCTCCCACAGTTTCAATCCAGTTATTCATACTGAGTATAATTTTGTATTACATGGTCAATATTCAAATATCTGTTAGTTAGTATACAAATATAAGTTAATCAGTTTAGAATTCCATGTGTGTCTTCTCAAGAGTGGCTGAAGAAAGTTTTTTTGTTATCGGTGTAGAGAGTATGAGAAAGATGCTTTTATAGGTTATTTTCTTAGAAGTTTGTACGTGGTTATAATGATAGGATGGAATATTATGTTGGTATATAAGTGGAATAATGTATTGTACGTTAGTAAATTCCTTGTAAGAATTTAAAACTAGTTTTTTAAGTGGTAAGAAGAGATATTCTTGAGATATGATGTTGTAGAAATGGATAGGGTATTGAATTCATGGTCTAGACTAGTGTTATGGTGTTATGTGTAGTACCTTGTGATTTCATGTTAGGATTGAACATGGAAAGACTATGTAGTTCAACTCAAAATTTTGCTAGAGTAGTTATATGTACCCATGCGAGTATTTAAGGAGAAGGCTAAGTTTGAATCAGGCAGATGCGATGCCTAAGACCTAGTAATTCTACCACAACTTTTTTTCCGTAGGCCAATGTTTCATGTTATAGAGTTATAGCTATATTAAAATTCCATGTTCTGATATCTCATTCAGATCATGCCTAAGAATTCTTTTCTCCCAAATCCTATTATAACTTCATTGAAGAGTGTTGAAGAAATACTCTAGTTTACTAGGAGCATACAGTATGATTCAGTCTTTATAGCCAACAATTTAGTTTAGCAGCCAGTTAGATAAGTTACTATGGTTTTCCATCTTTCTTCCCAGTTTTACCATCCGTAGTTTCATGAATATGGTTATGCCATGAGGTAAATCATTCACGTCAAAGCAAGTTACGAATTCATTCTAGTTTATGCATTATGTTTTAGATTCGGCTATATAGTCATGATTCAATTCATAAGTGTTCAATGAATGATTTCAGTTTTCTAAGTATTCAAGCTCAAACAGTGTAATACCCCATGTACGATCTTAGTCTTGTTATCTCATGATATTTTCTTGAATAATTTATCACCTCTCTATTCTATGTGAATGATTGTTTCATGAACACTTCAATTGAATTCTAAACTCTCAGCATGAATCAGCTCCTTATATTAAGTAAATTCAAGTCAGCTCAGGAATCAGTTTCATGATAAATTTATAATGCTTCAACTCAGCTATATCCTTCATTACCAGATATTTCATGTGTATGTTATTCCATAATCATAAGACTTCAATAAGTTCCTATCCATCATTCGAGGATGAATGATTCCTAGGGGAAGCTAATGTAACATCCTACATTTTGGGCTAGACTTTGAACCATCGTTACTATATATGTAAACATTAATTCCATGATTTGTATGTGAATACATGTTTTATTATCTTTATCCTAGTGTGTGATGTTCTTATGAGGTGAAAAATGTTCATCGAAATCACTTAGAGCAAAGTTGAGCTAAGAGCCTTTGATTCGGCAAAACATTTGTATTTGATTTTACAAGGAATAATTTTTAACATATATAACTTTTTATATATGTGGAATTTTTCATCTCAAGACCCAAAAAATTATATATAATTGAGTTAGCTTTCCAACTATACAATATTAGCCTTAATTCAATACCCGGGAGAAAAATTATGGCCTTTTCTATAAGAGGCAGTAAAAGAAGGTGATAATCCCGTACCGCAGGGATTATTCCCCTGAGATAAGAAAGGTGGCGTGGGGGATACCCCCATGGAATAAGGGGTTCAATGCAAGGTCTATTCCTTCGCTGTTTTAGCTTCTTAAGGGTGAAGGGGCACTTTGATCCTTTCCCCTTAACCCCAAACATCCAAGGTAGGAATTATAACACCCAAAAGGGCATTATTTTCCCATCTTCTTCAAATCAGCTCTCACAAAAAACCTTCCCTTCCCAATAAAAAATTCCAAACTCTTTTTCCCAAGAAATCAAGAGTTTAAGCTTCCATGTTCAAGAATCTTAAGGAAAACTTCAAAAATAGGATTTCTTTCACAAGTTCATCATTTAAGCCCAAAGATTCGAGCTTTCTTCCTCAAGAATTCAAGGATTCAAGTTCTAATTTCAAGTTTGTTAACAAATTTGTTAAATTAAGGTATGTGGGAGTTCATTCATACGTCCTTTCTCTTTCACCCATGGAGCCCAAAAACTTTTCTATGATTAAAAAGATGAGTTTTATTTTATTATGAAGATTCATATGTTCAAGATGAGTTTATTTTATGCTTTTACTTAGTGATTTGAAATGAATTCATGTCCAAGTATGATTCCATGGATAAGTTATGTTATTTCATGCTTTAAGTTTAATTTCCCATGTCATATTCAAGTGAATTTCATATTAAACCCCAATTTATGAATTTAGTCGTGTAATCATGTTGATTTCTCATGTCTAAAACATTCCCATGTTCAATTTCATGATTCTCATATGTTTGGTGGAATGTTCATGTTTTGGGTCTTTGAACCATGATTCCCATCCTACAGTTTTAAGTATTGATACATATTTTATGGTTATTCAGTGTTGGCGGGTTATCAACACCCAAAATCAATGTGTTTACTTACGCTTCAGCTCTTTCAAGTAAAACATTAGTGAAACCATGAGTTTTATTATTTACTTCGATATTTATGATCTTGATGAGAGCTATCCATTATGTAATAATGTTTAGTTGAGTTTAGTTTTGTATAGTGCTAGTGTTAGTTTATTTGGGAGTAGGATTTATCACTGACCGAACCCAGAGATGCGGACTCACCTGCTAGTAGATCGTGTGGCCTTTAGTAGCAGTCCCTCAATTCCAGAACTACATAGCCATTATAGGTTTTAGATGTCTTCCTTCTAGTTTAGGGTTGACACATACCTCATGAGAGAACCTTCTAGTAGAGGGTGACTCCTTTGTCCTTTGAGAAACTAGTTTAGCGCATCGTCAATGCTAGTGTTAGTACCCGTCGAATAGTACTAACACCCTTCCAACTGGGTTATAGGTTGGACCCTAATTAGCTCAAATTGGGGCATGTTGGTTACATAATACCTCTCATAGTTTCAGTCGTTTTATTCAGACTAAGTATAATTTAGTGTTACACAATCAATATTCATGTATCAGTTATTCAGTATACATATATCAGTTAATTAATATATAGATATTAGTTATTTAGTATACATATACTAGTTAATTAGTAGACAAATATCAGTTTACTAGTATACAAATATAAGTTAATTAGTATTTAGATGTCAATTAATTAGTATGCAGATGTCAGTTATTCAGTATTCAGTCATCAGCTATTCAGTGTTTGTAAATCAGTTAGTCCATATTCAAATTTAAGCTACATAGTATATAGACATTATTTATCCCTTTACTTAGATTTCAATTATTCAGTCACTCAGGCATCAACTATTCAATTAATCATATTAGCTCAGTACTTGTTATGTTTGGTTTTGTATGTTCATGAATTCATGATCAACATATCGGTATATTCAGATCCTTGAGTTATGCTAGCTTTCATCCCATAGTTTCAGACCTAGAATTCATACACGATCCTCAGTATAGTTTTACGATATGTTCAACTTTACATGAGATGTATATACAATATTTATGTTTTACCGCTTCCCAGCTTCAGTTATTCTTATTCTACAAAAGTAAAGATTTTTAGAAACTAAGTATAGTGATTTACCAGATTATCACATTATGTTTGTTACTTATGTTTTAAGATACTTCAGCTCTCAGTTTATCTCAGTCACTTAGAGAGTCTACTAGCACTTAGCATGCATTTTTTAAGATTATCTACCTATTTAGTTTTTCATATTGCATTTACCCCCACATAATAATTATATTCCAAAGTACTGAGCCATATATATGTCTATGTGCTACATTATCTCATAAAGTAGGTATCAGTTGTAACCTACACATCATAATCAGATAGTTTGCAGCTTCCAGCCAGCATGTGATGAGTTCTCTTATTTTGGGGACTCTAGTCAGATGTTGTTCATGTACTTTATTTTTATTATTCATATGTATTTATTAGTGGTAGTTGGAGGCATGTCCCAGCTTTCTATAGTCAGTAACGTAGAGGTTTCATTGATAGTCAGTTAGTTTCATAAAATGTAAATTCTAATTCACTCTTAAGTTTTATCATGTTGTAAACTTTATAAGTATTTTATTTATCCAAATTATGTCATGATAATGTTTCCGCATAGAAAATTTATCTATTTTATATACTCTAAATTAGTTTCTCAAGTATCATGTCAGTTCATGGGTTAGCTTGGGATCACTAGTGGTTCTAAGAACTGTGTTACGACTAAGGGGTAGCCTTGGGTCATGACACCCCAGTATGTTGGTCACTTCTTGATTGTGAAAATGGTCGGTAATGTTTTCTATGAGTTGGAATTTCCTTCTAGTATGAACTCCATTCACTCGATTTTCCATGTCTCTATGTTGCAAAAATGTATGGGTGATCTATCATTGATTTTTTTCTTCAAGGATGTTGATATCTCAGACTATTTGTCCTATAAGGAGATCTCAGTGAGGATCTTAGAGAAACAAGTTTGCCAGTTATGAATGAAAGAGGTGGATTTGGTGTAGGTTTTATCGAGTAACCAAAAGTATGAGAAAGCTACATAGGAGGCAGAACAGGACATGAAGTCAAAGTATAGGGATTTTTTTTCTATTCCAAAAACTTACGATGGAGGTATGTGTCAATGTTTTTGCCTTGAATTATGCCTTACTAGACCATGGGTTTGAGTCCCTAATCCTTCAATTCAGCAAGTATCCTTGATAAGTTGATTGGTTGAAGTCCCTAAGTTGTGAAATGAGTAAGTGACGATAAGTAAGGGGTTTAAGTCCCTAAGATTTTAAATGAACAAGTGTCTTTGATAAATGATGGGTTTGAGTCCCAGAATCAATGAAATGGTTCTTTGATGATGATCATGAAATATGTTGTGGTGTATCCTTGTTGTGTGCTTTGTCCTAACTTGTTTGAAGTTTTTTTGGATGTTTTATAATGTTTGAACTTATGTTATACTTGCCTTACCCATCATTCGCGGATAAAAGAACCAAGTGGGGGAGAATTGAAACATCTAGGTTTTGAACCATGAAAAGAACTTCTTTATAGGGTGTCTCTGAGTTGGGTACGACTAGGGGCATAAGTGATACTCCATGAATATGAGTTGTATCCTTCTTAACCTCCCCTCTCATATCGTATGCGTTATGGTGAGGGTTACTCACTGTCCTAGGTACGAGTGAACTCTTCCTCAATCGTACCAAGTGAGTCGTATAGGGTTTGAACTTGAACTTTGAGTGAACTATTTTTTATACAGTTGAATCATACGAGTTAAGGGTTGAGTCTTACCCCTTGAATACAACTCAAGGGTGTGTGGTCGTACCATTAACATTGTAGGTGACCTATAAGATGCCTAGGGTACGAGTTTGGTTACTACTCGTACCCTAGGGCATGGTTCCTTTAGTGAGTCATAACCTTAGACGGGTCCATTTTCCAGATTTTAGCTATGGGCCTTGTGGTCATTTCCTATGACTAAAAACCTATTTCTCGCACTATATTAGTGATTGTAGCCTACTAAACATCCATTTTGATGAATCAAACACAATAAACATTCTCTCAAACTCATCTTTGAAGAATTTGAGGCTAGGCTTTCAAGGGTGATCTTCAAGAGGTAAAGTGAAGTCAAGACTCTAGGTAAATCAAGTTTTCTAAGGCATGTAAATGTTCCCCTTGATAAATAACTCTAATCCCATGTATTTCTCACTTAGATTAGTAATTGTTCATCGAGATTTTGAAATCAAATATAAGGGTTTTGTTGCCTAATGATGAATAATGTGGACTTTTACTTAGAATTGTGTTTATACATGTTATTGATGATTATTTGAACATATGGGTGCATTTTGTATGTGGTATAACATGTACATCTTGAGTAACTCTAATTTTGATGATTTATACTATAAAAATGGCCTTGGTAAAGGCATGCACACAAGGTGTTTGTCAAAATGTCTAAGTGAATTGTCTCATCTTATGGTGATGATATTTTGAACTTGGGAAATGGACCAATAAGTGTGAATAGTTGTTAAATGATATTGTAAAGGTATTATGATCCATGTATGGTAAAATTTATGACCTTGTTGGGTGATAGTTATTGAGTTGTTGGAGTCCCTAATCATCAAAATGAACTTGAATTATGTGGAATGAATGTGGTATAAGATTTCTAATGAAATATGAATAGTTTGTGAGGATCTTGATTACCATAAATTGAATTGTATGTTGAATTGAATTAAGGAATTGGCCTATTGAAATGGTTGAGCAACAAAGGCTCTCATGAGTACCATGTGGTCATCTATAGTGTTGAATTGTCTAAATGGGTTAAAGTCCTTAAGTTTGATTGGATAGATGATGATGAATGGACAAATGGTTGGAGTCCCAATGTCGACTAACGATAGTTGTAATGGCTTGATGTTAAAGTCCCTTTCTAAATAAAAGTTCTTGAGGTTAAAGTACCTTGCCTAATGAAATTTCTTGTGGTTAAAGTCCCTTGTACAATTATATCTCTTGAGGTTGAAGTGCCTCTACAAATTAAATAGCTTGGTTTAGATTCCCCTCTCTAATACAGCATGCGGTTAGAGTCCCTTTCCTAATGTATGGCCATGTGGTTTGAGTCCCTTTTCTAAATGAATGTTCATGTGTGTTTGAGTCCCTAGCTTGAATGGGTATGTACATGGTTAGATTTCCTTGCTTAATAAGTGTATACATGGTTAAAGTCCTTCATCTATGTGATATGTGAATGTGGTTGAAGTCTCATACCTAATTAGAATTGTTGAATCTGAGTGTAGAAGGTCGGAGTCCTCCATTTCATGTCTCATGATTGAGTGCTTTAAGAATGTTGTTATGACTTTTTTACTTGTTAGCCTGTGATATACCTACATGTATGGATAAGGTCATGAACATGGTTGAATATGATATATTTACTTGTTGTTGATTGATGATGCTATTTTATCCTTATCCTTGAGTTATATGATAGCACTCCTGTCGCTAACCTTCTCATGACGTTATGTCCCAACGTGACATAGGGGATAGAGAATTATCTTCTCTTACAGCATGGTGATTAGGTGATTGAAGTGGTTCGTTCCTGTCTTTGGAGTGGTGAGCTTCCTTACTTCGTAAGACATTCCTTCTTGGTCTCCTATCTTTAGACTTATTCTCAGTTTGACTTAGTTTGGCTATTTTTGGGTGCTTGTCCCGACATATTCATTTCTAAATATTGGCTTTTATAGAGGTATTATGGATGACTGTAGACTTGGGTTGTCATGATCTGAACCGAGGGCTTGGCAGTGATGAGCATCCCGAAACTCGAAGGCTTGAGAGACCCCTTAGCATAATATCATAAGCAAAATCTATACATAAATCAAAGTGTGGAAGATATAATAGTGTTCATTGGAAATTTATAATCTAAATTGTGTCTACAAGATATAAAAATACAACACATCAACTACCTTCAACGAAGCCTCTACTGAATACTTACTGTTTATGCCGAGACAAAGCCCCCTGTTGGACCATATACTAAAAGGCTCAACATATAAATAAATGCTTCCTAAAATATGGATGTCTCACTAATTCTTTCAAACCCCAAGTGCTATACTAATGTTATGGACCATGTGACTATACCGTATTACCTGAAATATAGGGGGTCAATAAACAGAGGCACTGGAACGTACAACAATCCAAAAATAAAATATATTTTTATACAACATAGGTGAGAGAATTTTATAAAAGCATGTTAGCATAAAATAGTTGAAAATATATGGGCATAATTTAATGATCTTAAAAGCATCTTCTTGAAATCATGACTCAACTCTGTATTTATCTATTAAGTTAGATAGTACACCTTACAATATGTAATTTCACGGGCTATATGGAATCCGCCCTTGACTCGGTGGCTAAGTCTCCAACCTAATTTTTCCACGAGGGATGAAGTCTCTGCATCTCTACTACGCCACAAGGCCATCACCAACGTACAATCCCCTAATTTTGGGCAATATAAAACCCGTGTTCGGAAATTACGGTTTAAGGTAATGATTTATCTGAACTCGTTCCTTCTTAGGGAAACAATCTAACTCTCTTTAAGCCTCATTTTAGACTCTAAAAAATCATCCTTTCTCCTTATAAATTATTTCTCTCTTAATCTTTTTAGGACATATCATAATAGGGTATCGTCATACCCAGACTTGCAAGTCCTTCATTTCATATCACAACATCTTTACTTCCCTTTTTATTTCAAAGCATGTTATTGACCACCCAACAGATTTAAAAATTTGGCGAGAGTTCATACTTCAAAACCACATGAAAACAAACACTTTCTCTCTTCAATACTTTATCTACGATGGTCATCTCTTTTATCAATTACATGCAATTCCCTATTGGAAGAATGCACATTTATAAATTAAGGAAAACACCCTCTCATTTAGTCATGAAATAGTGTAATTCATACATGACACTAAATCTTCAAACTCTAGCTTTTAGCTATCCGCATAATCAACCCACCATATCTAAAATTAATAGGCTACATAAAAAGAGAGGGAATTACATAAATCATGCTCTCATTTAACTTCTCAAACTTAATATCACGTGAATACATGAAAACATTTTTAATTTAGGGTAAAACACCACAATTTCTACAAGACTTCATCATAAAATGGGATTTTCAATGCATGTTCATTAACATTTTCGAAATCCAATTTGTATGCATAAGTATATACTCTTTAGATCTTGTTTAAAATAGCAAATCTACACCCATAAGGTTTAGGATAGTCCCACTCACCTTAATCTTCTTTATTTATGAAGAAAACTTGAATCTTTGGAACCTTGGGGAAAAGGATTTTAGATTTTGTTCTTGGTGAAGAAGAAGGGTTTCCTTGGGAGCAATTTGCATAAAAGAGTCAAATCATGCTCCTTTGAAAGCTTTAATTCATTTTATGGATGAAATAAGATGAGAAAAAATTACCCAAAAGCCTATTAGGCATTTAAAATCAAAAGCCACATATGAAGTCACTGGGCGACGTAGGCTCTAGACTAGCGGGGTAAGCCCTACACTACGTACTCCAGTCCGGTGGACTAGATCGGGCACCGTGGGTTCTAGTTTTTCAGACTAAACTGGGCATCGCAGGACTATCCTGGTGATACTATTGTTTTTTTTCAAAGATACCCCTACGCCCATCTAAAAGTTCCAAAACTCACCTGACATTTACTTTTGACCTCCTTAATCATGAGAAAACTCAAAAACCAACATTTTGAGGTCGGAAAGGCCGATTTAAAAATCCATAAAGTATAGGGGTATGAAAGTAAATAAGTCCTCAACACTTAGAGAAATTTACAAGTCTTGGACCCTTTAGACACACAACTGAGAGCTAAAATGAGCTAATAATTTTATGGGGTATTACAACATCTCCCCCTTGGGAACATTCATCCTCAAATGTGAGTGGTTTAGACCGAGACTAATGAGAAATCAGAGGTCATAAACTGAATATGCATGGATGGAAACATGATTACATACTAAGGCTGAAACATGACTCATGAACTAAAATATAAATTATGGGATTATATTTTACATACGTGAAATGATAGTTTGATTTTCTAGCTTGAAAATATGGGTTGCTACGTGGGTGTATTTTCTAGTGTGTTGATATCTATGGAATAATAGACATTGTTATATTATGACTTCTAGTATTATTTTGCTATCTTATTATATTGTACAGATTCACCTTACCCTTATGATGGATATAATGATGATTGGGTTGGGATATCGGGACAACCTCCGGTTCATGTGGGCTTGAGGTGCCTCTTTGACATGGCCCTGTTTTGAGGTGTGTTAAGTTGGTATCAAATCCTAGGCTCATGTTCACTTGGGTGTCCACAACACCGTGTCAAGTAGAGTCTTTATTATGGGTTTGAAGCGCTCCACACTTATAAAGAGGGGCTACAATAGATTTTAGGAAATATTTCCCTTTCTTGTGGTTTAATTTCAAGCTATAGAGTCGAAGGACTTTGAATCCTCTAATTTCAATTTTCTATCTTTAATATCATCCCTACAAGCAGATTTGAGGATCAGGCAAACACTTCTACCCCAACTAAGGGCCCTATGGACGAAGCTCATCCAATTTTTGGAGTTCAAACTCGGGACAGGGCTGCGATATCCGACCATCTTTGTAAGGTTCAACCTTTCCCCACCAACCCCGACTATGAGAGTGACCCTCCTATTCTATCACCTCAAGGGGATGCTACTAATGTCGCATTTCGTTGCTCTATACAACTCTTGACTCAATTGGTAGCTTCTCAGTCGGAGCGTGGTACTCCGACTACCAATTCTTATGAGGCCACAAAAATTTGCCAATTCATGAGATTGAGCCCTATTATATATTTGGGTACAAAATTTTAGGAAGATCCTCAAGTTTTCATTGATGAAATGGAGATCTTTTGAATCATGCATTTTTTTGAGATTGAGGCTGTTAAGTTCACTTCCTATGAATTAAAAGATATAGCATACCAATTGTATGAAGGGTGAGAGTTGTCTAGAGGTGTAGATGATAGTCCTGCCATGTGGGAGGATTTCTCTGAGGATTTCTTAGACCGCTTCTTTCCTTAAGAGTTGAGAAAAACATAGGCAACAGAGTTTGTGAACTTCAAGCAAGGGAGGATATCGGTTCATGAGTATAAGTTAATATTCCATCAATTTTCAAGGTATGCTCCCAAGATAGACTTTAGTATAAGGGCAAGGATGTATAAGTTTATCTTTGGATTATCCCATAAGTTAGTCCTTGAGAGCAAAGAGGCCTTGTTGATTGAAAATATGGAGATCTCTAGGTTGATCGTATTTATGAAACAAGTGGAAAAGAGAAAATAAGCAAGTTAAGTTTAGTGAAAGGCAAAGGAAGAAGTTTAGATCTTGTGAGCCTAGTGGTAGAGATGAAGGTAAGTAGCTACAGAAGAAGTAGAGGAGTTCGAGTTTTTCCTCCTTATCTAGGGTTCGCCCTCCTTACCCAAAGTCATCGGGTGACCATTGATCTCAGTTTAGTAGTGGGTTCCAGACACTGGATGCCTAATTTTAGGCTAGTGTTTCCCAATCGGCTCCACCCTGCCCTCCTTGTAGATTTTATGGTCAAAGTCTTTATAGTCAGTGTGACAATAGGAGAAATAAATGTTTCAGTTATGGTCAGATTAGACACATGCAACATGAGGGCCCCTCTCTAGAAGATTCTTGGGCCAACAAGGCTTCTATTTCTAATCCCCCTACTCCCGCACCGATGGGGGCTATGTCTATTTCTGCTTCTATTTATGGTACCGACATGGGATAAAACTGCTTATATGAACTTACTCCTCACCGGGATTCTCAGGCATCTCCTGATGTTGTCACAGTTATGAAGAGACTTTTCTCCCATGATGTATATTATTTACTTGATCTAGGGTGTACACTTTTTTATGTAACCCCGTATATGTCCATGCATCTTGATTATGGCCCCACGAGTCTATCAGTTCATTTTTCTATTTCTATTTAAATAGGAGAATCTGTGATTGCTAGAAAGGTCTAT
Organism: Capsicum pubescens; assembly: GCA_030864215.1. Lineage (NCBI taxonomy): Eukaryota > Viridiplantae > Streptophyta > Magnoliopsida > Solanales > Solanaceae > Capsicum > Capsicum pubescens. Next base: position 71,706,047 of record CM061541.1, on the reverse strand, counting down.
AGGGAATGAGTGGCATCTATTGGTGGTAGAGATACTCTTAAAGAAGTGATAGAACTGGACATGGTCGATTTTGATGTCATTATGGGGATGGATTGGTTCCATTTATGTTATGCTTCCTTTGATTGTCAGACTTATAGGGTCATGTTTAAATACCCTAATGAGATGGTCATTGTATGCACGGTGGTTCTTTGGAGCCAAGGGGAAGATTCATTTCTTATCTTAAAGAACAAAAGTTGATTTCAAAGGGTTGTTTATATCATTTGGTTCGAGTTAAAGATCGTAACTTAAAAGAGCCTTCCCTAGAATCCGTTCCTGTGGTTAATAAGTTTCTCGAGGTATTTTTTGATGATCTTCCTGGTGTTCCTCCCAATAGGAAAATTGATTTTGTGATTGATATTATTCTAGACACTCATCCAATTTCCTTTACTCCTTATTGAATGGCTCAGAAAGAGCTAAAGAAGCTTAAGTAGCAATTGAAAGACATTTTAGATAAAGGTTTAATCCATCCTTGTGTGTTTCTTTGAGTTGATCTCATGTTGTTTGTGCACAAGAAGGAAGGTTCCCTTCTTATATTCATTAAATAATATCAAGTGAACAAAGTGACCATGAACAATAAATATTCTCTTTGTAGGATTTATGATTTGCTTGATAAACTTCAGGGGGAAAATGTAACACTCTGATTTTCTGAATCGGAATGGTACACGGTGCTCATGACCCCGAAGGACCACAAGCTAACCCATGACTGATATTTGTACCTGTAAACTGCATAATATCTCATAAAATATGCGGAAACATGAACTGTAAGGCCATAAGGTTCAATACTGATACATATTTGAAAAACATGGTATAACAATACCAAAAAGGAAAATAAATTCTGAAGTCTGAACATCTAATCTGATATCTAGTCTGAAAGCCTCTAACTGAAGTGAATAAAGAGTTGCTGGGACATGTCCCCAACTAACTCCAACTACTGAAATAAACTGAAAACTGAAATAGAAATTAAATCATCATGTCCTCAAAGGATGAGGACCCACGTCTAACTCTGACTACTGATCCTGGAATCTATTGTTGATTTGGAGCTCATGCCTCTGAACCTATGGTGTAACATAAGAGAAAGCACCATAGCTCAAATGCGTCAGTACGTCTGAATGTACTGAGTATACGAGTGAGGTAGGCTAAATGCAAAGGGTTGAATTCATGAACAATACTAACTGATATGAATGTGAGAGTACATACATGCATACGTAACTGTAACTGAACTCGTAGAGATACTGACCACTGAGTCTGAATACTGACAACATGAGTGTACTGATAATGAGATTCTAAAAGACTGAGTTTACTGATATTGATATGTAAATCACTAATAAGTGATGGATCTGATACTGTATTACCGAATACTAAGAGACTGATACTATATTACTGATAAAGGAATGATTGTTTCTGACAGTTCGAATTATGAAGAACTTGTCAGATTGACTGTATCTGACAGTCCTAAAGCTGAATACTGATAGCATGAGTTCTGATAAATTTTGTAATTGATAGCATAAGTGACTGTATCGACAGTCCATAAATCTAAAGGAAACTATTTGAGTTCAATTCTAATTCTGAGTTGACTGTATCTGACAGTCCAGATATACTGAAATCTGAAGAACTATTTAAGTTCTTTACTGAGGATGTTACTGAAACTGATAACATGGATGACTGTATCTGACAGTCCTGTATATACTGAAATCTGAAGAACACCCTGAGTTCTTTGACTGAGACTGATACAGAAACTGTGGGAAATAGTGTTTAACCGACATGCCCCGTGTATGCCGTTATGGTTAAGCTGGGGTCCAATCTCTTCCCCGACTGGAGGGGTGTCAATACCGCACCACTGGTAAGAACAACTATGAGTGACCCTTATCTGGCGGGTACTCAATGAGAACGGTGGGAACCCTAAACTGATGGGTTAAGCCACCTCATCCACCCTAAGCTGACGGGTTAAGATGTCTCAAACTATTCTAGCTACGTAGTTCTGGAACACAAGGATTGCTACTAAGAATCACAGCCTGAACTGGTGGGTGAGTTCCCATCCTTAGGTTCACTCGGTTCTAACCTCTACTCCCATCTGAAGGACACTGAACTGAATAACTAAGCTGAAACTTAATAACTAAACTGAACTCATTAGCTGAACCGATACTGATTAATTGGACTGATACTAGTGGTATTGTTTAGCAGAGCTAAGCTAAGTTTACTGGATTCCAATGACTGACGGAATGTACTGAGTTCTGAGGACTAATTGAGAGTACTGTAGTTACTGAGATTGACTATGAATACTGAGGTTGCTGAAGTTACTGAGTACTGAGATTACTGAGATTACTGGACTACTGAGATTACTAAGATTAACTATGAATACTAAGGTTGCTGAAGTTACTGAGAACTGAGATTACTGAGATTACTGGACTACTAAGATTACTGAGATTGATAGTGGATACTGAGGTTGCTGAAGTTACTGAGTTTTCCTGAGTCACATGACTGACTGAATTCTATAGATCATGGCTTGATTGAGAGTATCGTGAAAACATGACATCTTTCTAGGCAAACAGCTATATTTTTCGGGTACAAGTACCCCCAGGACTCGATGGAAGGAAACTGACACACATGACTGACTTGATCATAAGAGTAGAGTCCATAATTTATAATAACATAAGTAGGGATCTCATACTAAGCATGGTTATCAACAATGTATTACATGGAAAGGATTTCATATCACATGGAAGTACTTGCACAATCTTAATATCATGTTCGTTGCATAATCATATTGGCAACACATGCTAATAGCATGGAAATTCATGTGGATTGCATGGTTATCATACATCTTGTTCATAAGTAGGATTTGCAAGTAAACATAGCATAATCTCATAAGAATAGTTCATGAGTATTCCAACAACATTTACAAGGCACATTAACAACATAGAAGTCATTGGAACGTAAGGGCATATCATGAATCCTTCACTTAGTCAGAATTTAGCTATATTGCATGATTTCTAGTTCCTTAGGCATTTTATCAAACACCTTACATGCATATCTTAAGCATAGGTGAATTCATCAAATTATACATTATGAACAACCAAATTTACATGTTTCCAACTCATATGATATCATGAATTCACAAAAACATATAAAGATTCCATCTTGGGAATCACCCAATATCAACAACATGATCATCAACACCGAACAATATTGAAATCATACTTTATAATGAAAACGAGGAAAACAAACAAGCATCAACATGGGTATGATCATATCACCACAATCAACCAAGCTTTTGTATTTTAGAGATTGATTCTTGAACTCTATGAACGAATTGAATCCATCGATGAACACTACGTATAACTTGGAAGGGAGGTTCTTGATGATTGATGGAGGAATTTCCTTGAAATTTGATCTTTAAGATTTATTGTGCAACCCTAGTTTTTTTTCTCCTATGGTGCTCTTGGATGATGAGCTTTGAGATGTTAATAGGGTTGTAATGTGTTTAGAAGCTATATATTTCGTAGGGTTAAGTTTAGGGACGTGAAAGGAGTGTTTAAAGACTTAATTACCCTCAAAATAACTCAAAACGGAGTGTTTTTGGCATTGGAACTGACTTAGGCGGCGCTAAACCAATCGTCTATGCTTGGGTTGGGCGGCGCCTAACCAATCGCCTATGCTTACTGTCTCTCACGAAAATAGGCATAACTTTTTGTTCGGGTATTGGATTAAGGAGAAATTGGTATCGTTGGAAATATAATTCTATTCTCAACAATTTGGTGGGTCTAAATCAGCCAAAATACCATATTAACATCTAGTTATACTCATTCAAAGATGACCCTTGCAAAATCAAACACTAAAAGTTGATGGATTCAAAAACTCTTAGCTTGTATTACCTTAAGTGACTCATATGAACATGCTTAATGTATCATAAACTATATTATTTCTAGGATACTCATTATAAGTTATGCACTAAAATGCTACTCATAGGATAGGAGGTTTCATACGTAGGAAAAACTTATTCACTTCCTAGCTTAGAAACATATGGGGTATTATAATATCTCCCCCTTGGGAACATTCGTCCTCGAATAGAAATTAACTGATGCGGGAGAGATGATAAGATGAAGTACGTACAAGACATACACTACTGAAACATGGGTTCATAACTGACATGACTGAAAGCTGAGCACAACATACTGATCATGCATATCTGATGCATGGGAAACTGATTCATGAATATAAGACTTAGGATTCTAATAAAGTGAGTTTTCTCAAAATGAGAATGCATATATGATGCACAACTGAAAGTCTGAATCCATGCATATCTGATGCATGATTATATGACTGATATGATACGTGAATGCATGACTGAAAGTACTGATGAGCTGATCACGCATATCTGATGCGTGAATTCGTGTCTAAACTTACTGATGAACATGCAATGGTAAAGGTATCAAGTTTGAACTGAAAACTGAGCATGGAACTAAATACCAAGTTTGGTACTGAAATATGAACATGAGAACAAGTAAGTTTAAGGAAAACTGCTACCTTGAACTGAAAATACCGATAAGTTTGAGATTAATTACTCTATATGCATGATCGAAAACATGAGAACATAACTGAGTCTAGGACGTGGTAGATAAACTGAATATCATGACCTGAACTAAATCTTAAAAACATAGCATACGACTGAAGCTGGAGTTTGAGGGTTAACTTATGAGTACCCCTTCTCCAAACTGGATTCATCAAAAGAAAAGAGAGCAGCATGTTTATCTCATGAAATTTTGGGGGTATGATGTATCTCCCCCTTGGGACACTATGTCCCTCAAAGAATACTGACTTGGATGAGCTACTAAGAGAAATTGAGGCGAGCGCAAGACACCTAGGAACTGATTCATGTCAGAATAACTAGGATTTGAAACTGAGACATGATACATGAACTGAACTGAACACGAGTGCATAAATATACTAACTCATCTGATTAACTGAATAACTGATAGATGAATACTAGATATGCAAAGCTAAACTGTACTTAGTCTGAATAGCTGGGCTGAGATTTTTGAGTTTTATGCATAGGAAATAAGGACTAACTGAGTAGAATAAGGTATCTGAGCATGGATTCATGAAGTCTGTATTATTTTCGAATGCGAGGCCATGCGTACGACATGGCTCTGAAGTATTCTATAAACTGGGGTACTGAAACACTGATAACTGAGTACTGATAACCTGAATGCTATGGTCAAGCATGTATGGAACTGAACTGAGTTTCAAATCTGGTTACTGAATAGAAGATGACATTATAACTAAGCCCATAGCTAGTACAGAATTACTGAATTCTGAAGCTAAGTAACTGGTAACTGAATCTATGGTTCTGTAGGACTATCTGACTCCTTTACTGCATATCGATTTCTGAACTATCGCTGTAACTAAGTTTTAGACTGATACTGAAGTACTGAATTCAAGGAATGAACACTGATCACTGAGTGCTGGATACTGAAATTATAATTGAGTTGGCAACTGAGTTTTTGATGGCTACATACAGGGTACTGACATAAGTCAAGGATCTAAATGTACACTTAAACTTTGTACTTTCCCAACTTCTAAATACAACCCCTTGCTAGACGTTTACTTGCACATTTATCATGACATTCAAGCCTATCTTCATAACTGCACCCTCGTGCAAAGTAAGCATGCAACAATTTTCTCTTATCTAAACAACTGCTCATCACTACACTGTTTCATAAGGAAAGCTTACTAAAGTATTCAATCAAGAGGACCTGAAGCATGAATGAAACTGACTGAACTTGAAACATGACTGAAACTTGAGGAATAAAATATCAATAGTTTGGATTTACCAATAAAGTTTGAACTGAGGATATACATGACGTAGTCTAAATATACCTGATATGTAGGGTCATAGCATGAGTCATGGAAGCTAAGTATACTGGAAAGCATGATATGCGTACATGAGTCATGAACTGCATGACTTGAGTCTAGAGCTTTTTTACTCGTGGGACATGATTCGTAATACTGAGGAAGATAGAACTGAACCCCTTATACTGGGAACTTAAGGTGCACATAATCCCATGGAAAGTGTGTGAAAGTAGATTGTTCTCATGTAACATGACTAGTACTACGGAGTAAAAGGGACTTATTATGCTGAAAATTGAATTCATACATGATTATGGAAAAAGAGATACATGATCATGGTTTATGACCATAGAGTTGGTATGCAATGCCTGAGTTGGTTTCGTGATAGCTGAAATGAAAAAATCTGCACTGAGATGAGAATGGTTCTGGAATTGTCTTCCCTTACTGCTTTCTCTACATACTAGCTCTACTACTGAAATCTGAGGGCCTGACTTAGGTACTTGATCTATCATCATATACCTACATTATGTTCAACACCTGTCTGTCTTACTAGACACATCATCCGATTTTGTTTCCTCATATACTGCTAATATCACATTCACACCTTCATGCTTAATTTTGAGTCAATAAACTTAAGTGTTTAGCTTATACTGTTCAAGCCTACTGATCTAATCGCCATGAATACATAATCTGATCAAATAGAATAATACTATCCCAACTCTACTACTGCTAAACTTCTGGGTTCAAGAATGAGTTCTCATGATCATGAATAAAATTTGTACGACCTTGGAACAATAATGAACTGATGGGATATTGTTTGAGTCTGTGGCTAATCCCATAACTGACTGTAGGGACTTTCTGAGAAAGCCCTATCTTTAGGACTTGAGCTTCAATGTTTCTGTTACCTTGAAAGTAAGGTAAGGTTGACATGAGGGGTGCATGATATGAATCTACATGAATTTTGTTAGAAGACTTTTCTATAGCACGATCTGAGACATGAAAGAAGGAAAACTATTCCTAAAACATCTCATAGCCTCCTGCACATAAGTGTGGTGCACAACACGCCCATGTACAACTCTACTTGATGCAGCTTTCAGACTTCCTAGGACACTGTTGAACCTTAGGCTCTAATACAAAATTTGTAACACCCTGATTTTCTGAACCGAAATGCTACACGGTGCTCATGACCTCGAAGGACCACAAGCTAACCCATGACTCATATCTGTACCTGTAAACTGCATAATATCTCATAAAATATGTAGAAACATGAACTGTAAGTACATAAGGTTCAATACTGATACATATTTGAAAAACATGGTATAACAATACCAAAAAGGAACATAAATACAGAAGTCTGAACATCTAATCTGATATCTAGTCTGAAAGCCTCTAACTAAACTGAAAAAGGAGTTGATGGGACATGTCCCCAACTAACTCCAACTACTGAAATAAACTGAAAACTGAAATAGAAATGAAATCATCATGTCCTCAAAGGATGAGGACTCACATCTAACTCTGACTGCTGATCCTAGAATCTGCTACTAATTTGGAGCTCATGCCTCTGAACCTATGGTGTAACATAAGAGAAAGCACCATAGCACAAATGTGTCAGTACGTCTGAATGTACTAAGTATACGAGTGAGGTAGGCTAAATTTAAAGGGTTATATTCATGAATAATACTGACTGATATGAACGTGAGAGTACATACATGCATACATAACTGTAACTGAACTAGTGGAGATACTGACTACTGAGTCTGAATACTAACAACATGAGTGTACTGATAATGAGATTCTAAAAGACTGAGTTTACTGATATTGATATGTAAATCACTAATAAGTGATGGATCTGATACTGTATTACCGAATACTAAGAGACTGATACTATATTACTGATGAAGGAATGATTGTTTCTGATAGTTTGAATTATGAAGAACTGGTCAGATTGACTGTATCTGACAGTCCTGAAGCTGAATACTGATAGCATGAGTTCTAATAACTTTTGTAATTGATAGCATAAGTGACTGTATCGATAGTCTATAAATCTAAAAGAAACTATTTGAGTTCAATTCTATTTCTAAGTTGACTGTATCTGACAGTCCTAATATACCGAAATCTGAAGAACTATTTGAGTTCTTTACTGAGACTGTTACTGAAACTGATAACATGGATGACTGTATCTGACAGACCTGTATATACTGAAATATAAAGAACGCCCTAAGTTTTTGGACTGAGACTGATACTAAAACTGTGGGAAATAGTGATTAACCGACATGCCCCGTGTATGTCGTTATGGTTAAGCTGGGGTACAATCTCTTCCCCGACTGGAGGGGTGTCAATATCGCGCCACTGGTAAGAACAGATGTGAGTGACCCTTATCTGGCGGGTACTCAATGAGAACGGTGGGAACCCTAAACTAATAGGTTAAGCCACCTCATCAACCCTAAGCTGATGGGTTAAGATGTCTCAACCTACGCTGGCTATGTAGTTCTGGACTACAAGTATTGCTACTAAGAATCACACCCTAAACTGGCGGGTGAGTTCCCATCCTTGAATTCACTCGGTGCTAACCTCTACTCCCATCTGAAGGACACTGAACTGAATAACTAAGCTGAAACTGAATAACTGAACTGAACTGATTAGCTGAACTAATACTGATTAACTGGACTGATACTAGTGGCATTGTTTAGCAGAGCTAAACTAAGTTTACTAGATACCAATGACTGACGAAATGTACTGAGTTTTGAGGACTAGTTGAGAGTACTGATGTTACTGAGATTGACTGTGAGTACTGAGGTTGCTGAAGTTACTAAGCACTGAGATTACTGAGATTACTGAACTACTGAGATTACTGAAATTGACTATGAATACAGAGGTTGCTGAAGTTACTGAGCACTGAGATTACTGAGATTACTGGCTACTGAGATTACTGAGATTGACTGTGGATACTGAGGTTGCTGAAATTACTGAGTTTTCCTGAGTCACATGACTGACTGAATTCTATAGATCATGTCTTGACTGATAGTATCGTGAAAACATGACATGTTTCTAGGCAAACAGCTATATTTTTTGGGTACAAGTACCCCCAGGACTCGATTGAAGGAAACTGACTTGATCATAAGAGTAGAGTCCATAATTTATAATTTCATAAGTAGGGATCTCATACTAAGAATGGTTATCAACAATGTATTGCATGGAAAGGATTTCATATCACATGGAAGTACTTGCACAATCTTAATATCATGTTCGTTGCATAATCATATTGGCAACACATGCTAATAGCATGGAAATTCATGTGGATTGCATGGTTATCATACATCTTGTTCATAAGTAGGATTTTCAAGTAATCATAGCATAATCTCATAAGAATAGTTCATGAGTATTCCAACAACATTTACAAGGCACATTAGCAACATAGAAGTCATTGGAATGTAAGGCCATATCATGAATCCTTCACTTAGTCACAATTTAGCTATATTACATGATTTCTAGTTCCTTAGGCATTTTATCAAACACCTTACATGCACATCTTAAGCATAGGTGAATTCATCAAATTATACATTATGAACAACCAAATTTACATGTTTCCAACTCATATGATATCATGAATTCACAAAAACATATAAAGATTCCATCTTGGGAATCACCCAATATCAACAACATGATCATCAACACCGAACAATATAGAAATCATACTTTATAATGAAAACGAGGAAAACAAACAAGCATCAACATGGGTATGATCATATCACCACAATCAACCAAGCTTTTGTAATTTAAAGATTGATTCTTGAACTCTATGAACGAATTGAATCCATAGATGAACACTACGCATACTTTGGAAGGGAGGTTCTTGATGATTGATGGAGGAATTTCCTTGAAATTTGATCTTCAAGCTTTATTGTGCAACCCTAGTTGTTTTTCTCCTATGGTGCTCTTGGATGATGAGCTTTGAGATGTTAATAGGGTTGTAATGTGTTTAGAAGCTATATATTTCGTAGGGTTAAGTTTAGGGACGTGAAAGGAGTGTTTAAAGACTTAATTACCCTCAAAATAACTCAAAACGGACTGTTTTGGCATTGAAATTGACTTAGGCGGCGCCTAACCAATCGCCTATGCTTGGGTTGGGCGGCGCCTAACCAATCGCCTATGCTTACTGTCTCTCACGAAAATTGGCATAACTTATCGCTCGGATATTGGATTAAGGCAAAATTGGTATCGTTGGAAAGATAATTATATTTTATACAATTTGGTGGGTCTAAATCATCCAAAATACCATATTAACATCGATTTATACTCTTTCAAAGATGACCCTTGCAAAATCGAACACTAAAAATTGATGGATTCAAAAACTCTTAGCTTGTATTACCTTAAGTGACTCATATGAACATGCTTAATGTATCATAAACTATATTATTGCTAGGATACTCATTGTAAGTCATGCACAAAAATGATACTCACAGGATAGGAGGTTTTATACGTAGGAAAAACTTATTCACTTCCTAGCTTAGTAACATACGTGGTATTACAACAAAGTTCTTCTCTAATATTAATCTTAGATCAGGTTATCTTTGATTTAAGATTAGGGAAATAGACATCCTTAAGTCTACCTTTAGAACCCAATATGGTCACTATGAGTTTTTTGTCATGTTATTTGGGTTGACCAATGCCCAAGTGACATTCATGGACTTGATGAATAGGTTCTTCGGTCCATTCTTGGACATGTTTGTCATTGTCTTTATTGATGACATCTTAATCTACTCTAAGAGTGAGGCATTTCATGTCGATCACCTCTATGTCGTATTGCAAACATTGAAGGATTATCATTTCTATGACAATTTTCCAAGTGTGAGTTTTGGTTGAAAGCCGTAGATTTTCTTGATCATGTCATCTCTTGTGAAGGGATCATGGTAGATCCTCAAAAGACTGCGGTGGTTAATACTTGTCCTAGACCTACGACTCTATCCGATATTTGGAGCTTCTTGGGTCTAGCCAATTACTATAGAAGATTTGTAGAGAGTTTCTCGACTATACATTTCCCATTGACCAAGTTGACCTAGAAGAAGGTTATGTTCTTATGGTCGGATGCATGTGAGGGTAGTTTTGATAAGTTGAAAGATAAGTTGACTTTCGCTTTGGTTTTGATCTTTCTCGAAGGTAATGATGGTTTTGTAGTGTATTTTGATGCTTCTCGTGTTGATCTTGGCTATACATTGATGCAAAATGGTAGGGTGGTGGCCTATGCTTGTAGGCAATTTGAAGTTCACGAAAATAACTACCCTACTCATGACCTGGAGTTGTTAGCGGTGGTTTTTGCATTAAAAATTTGGCGGCATTATTTTTATGGGGTTCACATTGATATCTTTTTCGATCATAAGAGTCTTCAATATGTGTTTACACAAAAGAAGTTGAACCTTAGGCAAAGGATGTGGCTTGAGTTGCTGAAATACTAAGATATGAGTTTGCATTACCACCCCGGTAATGCTATGTAGTCGCCGATGTTCTTAGTAGATTATCCGTGGGAAGTTTTGCCCATGTGTATGAGGACAATAAGGAATAGGTGAGGGGCGTTCTCCATTTGGATTATCATGAAGTTCGACTTGTGGACTTTGAGGATGGTAGTGTATTTGTTCTTCCGGTATCTCAGTTGTCTCTTGTTGCTGAGATAGAAGAAAAGAAAAAACTGGACCCCTACTTGATGAAAATCAAGAGTAATGTGGGTCAACACAAAGTTGCAGACTTTGTTATTTATGGTGATGGTATCGTGAGATACCAAGGACAATGTGTTCCCAACGTCGATGGATTGAGGAAAAGGTTCATGGTCAAAGCTCATGAATCTCGTTATCCAATTCACCTCAATTACTCAAAGATGTATCGTGATCCTATAGATTTCTATTGGTGGGGTAATATGAAACGAGATATAGCTAGTTATGTGGACAAGTGTATGGTGTGCTAACAAGTGAAAGTTGAACATTTGAGGTTCGGACGCTTGTATCAAGACATTCCATTACCTAAATTGAAGTGGAAGGGCGTTAATATGGATTTCATTACTAGTCTTCCTTGATCTCAGTATCAATGTGATTCCATTACGGTTAGTGTTGATAGAATTACCAAGTACGCTTACTTTTTGCCCGTGAGAACTAATTATACGTTAGAAGATTATGCTAAGTTGCATTTTGCAGAGATCATAAAGTTGCACGGTGCTCTAGTTTTGATCATTTTGGATTGTGGTCCTCCTTCCTCATCCCATTTTTAGAAGTCATTCTAAAAAGGTTTGGGTACTAGAGTGTGCCTTATTACCACCTTCTACTCACAAACGGATGGGAAAGCAGAGAGGGCTATCTAAACATTAGAGGATATGTTACAGGCTGGTGTGATTGATTATGGTGAAAGTTGGCATGACCACATTTCTTTGATTGAGTTCGCCTATTATAATAGTTACCACTTTATCATTTGTATGGTCCCTTTTGAGATATTGTATGGTAGGATATGTCGATCTCCTATTGGGTGGTACGAAGTTAGCGAGGGTAAGTTTCTTAGCCCCAATGTTGTTAACCAAACCTTAGGAAAGGTGAAGGCAATTTCAAATAGATTGAAAACTTCTCAAAGTCGCCAAAAGTCCTATACAAATGTCAGGCGTGGGGACTTAGAGTTTAGTGTTGGAGATAGGGTATTCTTTAAAGTTTCTTCTATGAAGGGAGTGATGGAGTTTGGTAAAAAGAACAAGCTAAGTCACCATGTAACAACCTATATTTTTGGGCTAGACTTTGAATCGTCGTTCCAACATGTGTAAACTTTAATTCCATGATTTGTTTGTGAATACATATTTCATGATATTTATACTCGTGTGTGAAGTTCTTATGAGGTGAAAAATGTTCATAGAAATAACTTAGAGAAAATTGATCTAAGAGCCTTTGATTCGGCCAAATCTTTATATTTGACTCTACAAGGGTCAACTTTGAATGTATATATATTTTTATCAATGTAGAATTTTAGGATCAAGACCCACTAAAGGATATATAATTGAGTTATCTTTCCAATGATACAAATTTCTCCTTAATCCGATACCCGAGCAAGAAGTAATGGACTTTTTTGTGTGAAGTAGTAAGGGAAGGAGATAAGCCCGTATTGCGGAGTAGTCCCTCGGGATAAAGCGTCTAGAGCGAGGGATATTCCCCTGGACTTAGGGGCGCGATACGGGGTGTATTCCTTCATTGTTTCAACTTCTTAAGGGTAAAGGGTAACTTTGGTCCATTCCCCTCAACCCCAAACGTCTAAGGAACAAATTACAACACCCAAAAGGGCAATATTTGCCCATCTTCTTCAAATCAACTCTTAACCAAAAACCCTTTCCTTCCCAAGAATAAAATACAAACTCTTCTCCCCAATAAATCAAGAGTTTAAGATTCCATGATCAAGAATCTTCAAGAAAAAAAATAGGGTTCTTTTCAAAAGTTCATCACTCAAGTCACAAGACTCAAGCTTTCTTCCTCAAGAATTTAAGGGTTCAAGTTCCAATTTCAAATTTCTTCAAGAATTCATTTAATAAGGGTATGTGGTATTTCATTCATGTATCCTTTTCACCCATGCAGCCCAAAAACCTTTCATTGATAAAAAAGATTAGTTTTCTTTTATTATGAAGATGTATATGTTCAAGATGAGTTTATTTTATGCTTTTCCTTAGTGATTTGAACTCAATTTATGTCCATGTATGATTCCATGGATAATTTACGTTATCTCATACTTCAAGTTTCAATTTACCTTGTCATATTCAAGTGAATTTTATGTTCAGCCTCTAATTTATGAATTTAGCCATGTAATTATGTTGATTTCTCATGTATAACATATTCCCATGTTCAAGTTCATAATTCTCATATGTTTAGTGGATTGCTCATGGTTTGGGTGTTTGAACCATGATTTGCATCCTACTGTTTAAGTGTTGATATCGTGCTTTATGGTTATACAGTGCTAGCGGTTATGAACACCTGATACCTATGTGTTTACTTACGCTTCAGATCTTTCAAGTAATAATTTCAGTGAAACCATGAGTCTCATTATTTACATGGATATTTATGATCATGATGAGCATTATCAGTTATGTAGTAATGGTCATTTGAGATTAGTTCAGTCCAGTGTCAGCTTTAGTTCAGGTGGGAGTACAATGTAGCACCGAGCGAACCCAGGGATGGGGAATCACCTACTAGTAGAGGGTGTGACCTTTAGTATCAGTCCCTTAGTTCGAAAACAACATAGCCAGTGTAGGTTTGATATGTCTTCCTACTAGTAGAGTGTTGACACATATCTCTTGAGAGTACCTTCCAGTAGAGTGTGACTCCTTAATCCTTTAGGATGCTAATTTAGTTGATCCACACAGCTAGTGTTAGTACCCGTGGCACGGTACTAACACCCTTCTAATTAGGGTTATAAGTTAGACCCCGATTAGCTTAGATTAGGGCATGTTCGTTACATGATACCTCCTATAATTTTAGTCTTATTTTTTAGACTAAGTACAGTTCAACCTCCATGGGTGAGCATTACCTTATCAAGTTTCAGATATTAGGTGATCAGTATATTGATATAAGTTAATCAGTATACAGATATTAGTTAATCAGTATATAGATACTAGTTAAGCAGTATCCAGACCCCAATTAATCAGTATTCAGATGTCAGTTGATTAATATTCAGATGTAAGTTATTCAGTATTCATTCATCAGCTATTCAGTTTTCTTAAATTAGTTAGTCCATATTCAGATATCAGCTACTCAGTATATAGACATTATTTATCCCTTTACATAGATTATAATTATTCAATCACACAAGCTTTAATTATTCAGTTAATCAGATCAACTCAGTACATATTATGTTTTGTTTTGTATGTTCATTTGTTCATGCTCAGTAGATCAGTAAATTTAGATCCTCAAGTTATCTTAGACTCTTCGTGAGTCTTCTAGTACTTAGCATATATGTTTTTAAGATTATGTACCTATTCAATTTTATGTATTGCATTCACCCCCACTTACTCAGTACATTCCAAAGCACTGATCCGCATATATGTCTATGTGCTACATTTTCTAATAATTAGGTACCATTTATAACCTACACATCCTAATCAAATAGCTTTCAACATCAAGCCAGAAGTTAATGAGTTCTCCTATTTAGAGGACTCCAGCCAGATGTTGTTCATGTGCTTTATTTTTATTATTCATATGTATTAATTAATGGTAGTTGGAGGCATACATCAGTTATCTATAGTCAACATCATAGATGCTTCATACATAGTCAGTTAGAGTCATGCAATGTAAATTTTTGTTCTCTCTTCAGTTTTATCAGTATTTAAACTTTTTTAGTATTTTACTTATCTAGATCATGTCATGATTATGTTTTCGCACAACAAAATTTAGCTATATTATATACTCTAAATCAGTTGCTCAAGTATCATTGTAGTTCATGGGTTATCTTGGGATCATTTGTGGTTCTAAGCACTGTGTTATGAATAGTAGGTAGTCTTGGGTCATGAAAAACTTGGTATCAGAGCACATAGTTCAAGTGTACAAGGGTGTCTTTGAAGCCATGTCTAGTAGAGTCTTGCGGAATGGTACAAAATATCTGTACTATTCTTCGAGAGGCTACAGGGCATTTATGAACTATTTTCCTTCATTGATGTCTAAGATCGTGCAGTATAAGTATTCTCTAAGGAACTTATCCAGATTCTTACGTTAATCCATTCATGCCAGCTTTTCCTTATACTCAAGGTAACAGAAATAGCCAAGCTTAAATCCTTACAGACAGAGTTTTCCCAGACAGTCCCCACAGATAGTTATGGGATTGTATGCATGCTTGAAAGTACCCTATTAGTGCTTTTAAGTTCTGAAGTTTGGAAGATTTCATTCATCTTCATAAAAATCATGCATTAAGCAAATGTTAGATGGGCCCTCATATCCCTTCTTAGAATCCCATGATAGCATATGAACTAGAGTTAGAAGCATGAACCTAAAAGTTTAGCAGCAGTAAAGTGGGGATAGTATTTCTCTGAATTTAGTAGATTATGTATCCATAGGGCTAGTTGTATGAAAGGTGAACCAGTAGGCCTAAAATAGTATATGCAAGAATTTAATTATGTTAATTCAAAATTATATGTTGTTTATGTAGGGCATATTGGTGTAATGGTAATTCTCATGGTATAGTGATACTCATGAAGATTCTAAGTTGGGCAGTGTTTAAGTTATTATATGATGACTAGTGGTACTATAGAAGCTAAGAGTTGTATCTTAGAAGAAAGTACTAGCAGCAAGCTACATTTTTAGGTGTAGCCTTTTAGGATGTGTTTGTCATTTATATGTATTGTTATATCCCAGACTCTAGAGTAAAGTGGTTTCTACTCAGTTTAAAGTTTATTTAAAGGGTCCGCAAACTTAGAATGATTGCTTTAAGATAAGGGAAAAATGATCTAACAAGCAACTAAGTCATGCTCTCAGATTTTAGTAGTGATTCCAGTGTATTGTAGAACTTCAGTAAGGGAGGAAAATGCCCAACCCAATCTTATCTCAGTGCAAAATTTTGTACTTCGGTCATCACGATATCTACTCATACCTTGAATGTCAGCTCCATAATCATAGTTCATGTTCATGTACATTCCCTGGAATAATGTAAGCTTCCAGATCCTCGAATGAGGGGTCCCAGTTTACTCATCAGTATGAATCATACTCCATGAAATTATGAACTCCGAACTTAGGTCATGCAGCTCATGACTCATGTGCTTATGTTTTACAGTATGTTCAGTTCCAGGTACTCATGTCACACTCTTAATGACCAGTGAAACTCAAATCATATCATGTAAGTCCTCGGTTTAGACCTCTTTGATGAATCTATGATTTTGATACTCAATTCCTCATGCCTCAATTAAGTGTCGAGTTACGTATAATATCCTTCCATACTTCAGGATCTCATGTTTTAACCTTTCAGTGACCTCTCCTTATGAAATAATAGTAGTGATGAGTAATTATTTAGATGAGAGAGAGTAAATATTCCTTTTTAAGGAAAAGATAGTAGTATTCTTATTTTATCTAAGGCTGTAAGGCTGAAGGAAGATTAAGGCAAAGATTTTTGTATGGTTAGTTGAGAATTCCATGTATGTCTTCTTAAGAATTGTGCAAGAATTTTTTTTTTCGATAAAGGTTAAGAGAATATGAGAAATATGCTTTTAAGGGGTTTTTTTGCTTAGAAGTTCATGTGTGGTTATAATGATAGGATAGATTATCATGCGGGTATATAAGTGGAAGAATGCATTGTGCGTTAGTAAAATGCATTGTGAGTTAATAAATTCCTAGTAAGAGGTTAAATTTAGTTGTTGAAGTTGTATGAAGCATTATTCTTGAGATGTAAAGTTGTGAAAATGCATTGGGTATTGAATTCATGGCTTAGACTAGTGTCATGGTGTTATGTATAGTACCTTGTGATTTCAAGTTAGGCTTGAACATAATGAGAGTATGTGTTTCAACTCAAACTTTGGATAGAGTAGTTATATGTAACCACACGAGTATTTAAGGAGGATACTAAGTTTGAAGGAAGATGCAATTCCTAAGGCCTAATAATTCTACCCCAGATTATGTTTTGTAGGCCTATGTTCCATATTACAGAGTTATAGCTATATTCAGATTCCATTTTTACATATATCACTCAGATCATGCCTAAGAATTCTTTTCTCCCTAATGATATAATAACTTCTTTGAAGAGTGTTTTAAAAATACTCCATTTTATTATGAGCTTTCAGTATGATTCATTCTGTATAGCCAACAATTCAGTTTAGCAGTCAGTCAGACAAGTTCCTATTATTTTTCATAATCCCACCAAGATTTACCATCCAGAGTTTCATGAAAAGAGTTATTCCATGAGGTAATTCATTCACGTCAATTCAAGTTACAAATTTAGTTCAGTTCATGCATTATGCTTCAAATTCAGCTATGTAGTCATGATTCAATTCATAAGTGTTCAGTGAATGATCTCAATTTTCCATGTATTTTAGCTCAAACCATGTAATACCCCTTGTATGAACTTAGTCTCATTATCTCATGATTTTTTCTTGCATAATTTCTCACCTCGCCGTTCTATTTGCATGATTGTATCATGAACACTTCAAGCGGGTTTTAAACTCTCAGTATGAATCAGCTCCTTATAGTAAGTAAAGTCAAGTCAGCTCAGGAATTAGTTTCATGATAATGTTATAATGCTTTATCTCAACTATATCCTTTATTACTAAACATGTTATTTGTATGTTATTCCATACTCATAAGACTTCAACAAGTTCCTATCCATCATTCAAGGATGAATGATTCCATTGGGGAGAAAAGATAACACCTTATATTTTTGGGCTAGACTTTGAACCATCGTTCCTATATGTGTAAACTTTAATTCCATGATTTGTATGTGAATGCATTTTTCATGATCTTTAAGCTAGTGTGTGATATGTTTATGAGGTGAAAAATTCTCATACCAATCACTTAGAGCAAAGTTAAGTTAACAGCCTTAGATTTGGCCAAATCTTTGTATTCGATTCTTCAAGGGTCAATTTTGAACATATATATCTTTTTATATATGTGGAATTTTTCATCTCAAGACCCACCAAATGATATATAATTGAGTTATCTTTCCAATAATACAAATATTGCCTTAATCTGATACCCAAACAAAAAGTTATATCATTTTTGGTGAGAGGCAGTAAGGATAGGTGATAAGCCCACGCCGCAGGGGTTATTCCCCCGATATAAGGTGGGAGGTGTGGGGGATACTCCCCTTGACTAAGGGGTGTGATATGGGGTATATTCCATTGCTATTACAGCTTTTTAAGGGTAAAGGGGCCTTTTGGTCCTTCATCTTCAACTCCAAACGTCCAAGGCACGAATTATAACACCCAAAAAGGCATTATTTGCCCATCTGCTTCAAATCAACTCTTACAAAAAATCATTTCCTTCCCAAGAACAAAATCCAAACTCTTTTCCCCAAGAAATTAAGAGTTTAATCTTCAAGAAAAGATCAACAATAGGGTTCCTTTCATAAGTTCATCACTCAAGTCCCAAGATTCTAGCTTTCTTCCTCAAGAATTCAAGGGTTCAAGTTCCAATTTATGTTTTTTTTCAAAAATTCATTCAATTAAGGTATATGGGAGTTCATTCATGGGTCCCATCCCTTTCACCCATGTAGCCCAAAAACCTTTCTTTGATTAATAAAATAAGTTTTCTTTTATTATGAAGATGCATATGTTCAAGATGAGTTTGTTTTATGCTTTTCCTTAATGATTTGAACTCAATTCATGTACAAGTATGATTTCATGGATAAGTTATGTTATTTCATTCTTCAAGTTTCAATTCCCTATGATATACTCAAGTGATTTTCATTTTAAACCCCTAATTTATGAATTAAGCTGTGTCATCATGTTGATTTCATATGTCTAACACATTCCCATGTACAAGTTAATGATTCTTACAAGTTTGGTTGAACATTCATTGTTTGGGTCTTTAAACCATGATTCCCATCCTACAGTTTTAAGTGTTGATATCGTGCTTCATAATCATTCAGTACTGGCGGGCTATGAACACTCGATACTAATGTGTTTACTTATGCTTCAGCTATTTCAAGTAATAATTCAGTGAAACCATGAGTCCTATTTTTTACTCAGATATTTATGATTGTGATGAGCGTTATCAGATATGTAATGATGTTTAATTGAGTTTAGTTTAGTCCAGTACCAGTGTTAGTTCAGGTGAGAGTAGGATTTATCACCGAGAGAACCCAGGGATGGGGGGTCACCTACTATTAGAGGGTGTGACCTTTAGTAGCAGTCCCTAAATTTCAGAACTATGTAGCCAACATAGGTTTGAGATGTCTTCCTACCAGCTGAGGGTTGACATATATCTCATGAGAGCACTTTCCAGTAGAAGGTGACTCCTTTGTCCTTTAGGAAACTAGTTTAGTGGATCCACACAGCCAGTGTTAGTACCCTTGGGATGGTACTAATACCCTTCCAACTGGGTTTATATGTCGGACCCCTATTAGCTCAGATTGGGGCATTTCGGTTACATGATACCTCCTATTATTTCAATCCAGTTATTCAGACTAAGTACAGTTTAGTATTATGTGATCAATTTTCAAATATCAATTAATTAGTATACATATATCAATTAATCAATATATAAATATTAGATAATTAGTATATAGATATCAGTTAATCAGTACACAGATATCAGTAAATCAATATACAGAAACTAGTTAATCAATATTCAGATGTTAGTTGATTAGTTTTTAGATGTCAGTTATTCAGTATTAAGTCATCAACTATTTAGTTTTCATAAATAAGTTAGTCCATCTTCAGATATCAGCTACTTAGTATATAGACGTTATTTATCCCTTAACTTAGATTTCAATCATGCAGTCACACAGGTATCAGTTATTTACTTAATTAGATCTTGTATGTTCATCCATTTATGCTCAGTATATTGGTATATTCATATCCTTGAGCTATGTAAATTTCCATCCTATAGTTTCAGACCCAAAATTCATACATGATCCTTAGTTTAGTTTTACAACATCTTCAGCTTTACATAAGATGAACATATATTCATGTTTTATCGCTTCCCAGCTTTCGTTGTACTTATTCTACAAAAGTAAAGATTTTTAGAAACTAATTGTAGTTATTCACCAGATTATCAGATTATGTTTGTTACTTATGTTTTAAGATACTTTAACTTTCAGATTATATCAGTCTCTTGGGTAGTACACTAGCACTTAGCATGCATATTTTTAAGATTATATACCTATTAAGTTTTACATATTGCATTCATCCCCACTTATTAAGTAATTTCCAAAGTACTGATACACATATATGTCTATGTGCTACATTGTCTCATAATGTAGGTACCAATTATAGCATACACATCATAATCAAATTATTTGTAGCTTTGAGCCGGCAGGTGATGAGTTCTCTTATTTCGGGGACTCCAGTCAGATGTTTTTTCATGTACTTTTTATTATTATTCAAATGTATTATTTAGATGTAGTTGGAGGCATGTGTCAGCTATCTATATTCAGTATCATAGAGGCTTCATAGGTAGTTAGTTAGAGTCATGAAATGTAAATTCTAGTTCTCTCTTCAGTTTTATAAGGTTGAAAACTTTATCAGTATTTTATTTATCCATATTATGTCATGATTATGTTTCTGCATAGAAAATTTATCTATCTTATATACTCTAAATCAGTTGCTCAAGTATCATGACAGTTTATGGGTTATCTTGGGATCACTTATGGTTCTAAGAATGTGTTAGGACTAAGGGGTAGCATCAGGTCATGACACCCTGGTATGTTTATCCCTACTTGATTGTTAAGAGGGTCAGCAATATTGACTATGAGTTACAGTTTCCATCTAGTATGAACTCCATGCACCCAGTTTTCCATGTCCCAATGTTGCAGAAATATGTGGGTGATCCGTCATTGATTTTTCCCATCAGGAATGTTTCTATCTTAGACTTTTTGTCCTATGAGGAGATCCTGGTGTGGATCTTGGATCGGCAATTTCACTGGAATGAATGAAAGAGGTGGTTTGAGTGAGGTACTATAGAGAAACCAAAAGTATGAGAAAGCTACGTGGGAAGAGGAGGAGGACATGAAGTCCACGTATCTGCATTTGTTTCCCAGTCCAAAAACATGTGATAGAGGTATTAGTCAATAGCTTTTCCTTGAATTTTGTCTTGCTAGACCATGGGTTTGGGTTCCTAATCCTTGAATTGAGCAAGTAGCCTTGATAAGTTGATGGGTTGAAGTCCCTAAGTTGTGAATTGAGTAAGTGTTGATAAGTAAGGGGTTTAAGTCCCCAAGCTTTGAAATGAGCAAGTGTATTTTATAAATAATGGGTTTAAGTCCCAAGATCAATGAAATAAAATGGTTGTTTGATTATGATCATGATATATGTTGTGTATTATCTGTGTTTTATGCTTTGTCCTAACAGGTTTGAAGGTTGTTTTGAGGTATAATAATGTGTTAACTTACGTTATACTTTTCTTACCCATCATTTGTGGATCAGTGATCCAAGTAAGGGAGAATTGAAACTTCTAGGTTTTGAACTAGGAGAAGAACTTCTTCTTTGGGTGTCTCAGAGTTGGGTACGAATAGGGGCACGAGTCGTACCCCTTGGATATGAGTCTTATCCTCCTTCCCATATCCTAGTAAGTGTGGTGAGGTTTAATCACTATCCTAGGTACGTGTAACCTCCTCCTAAATCGTACCAACAGGTACGAGTCATACGAAGTTAGTCGTATAGAGTTTGGACTTGAACTTTGAGTGGAATTGCTTACTTGTTAGCCTATGATATGCCGATATGTATGGATACGGTTATGAGCATGGTTGAATATGATATATTTACTTGTTGTTGATTGATGATGCTATTTTATCCTTATTCTTGAGTTATATGCTAGCCCTCCAACTGCTTACGATCTCCAGACGCTATGTCCCCATGCAACATAAGGGCCGGAGCATTATCTTCTCTTCATACAGAGTGAATAGGTGATCGAAGTGGTTCGTGGATTGACTTGGGAGTAGTGAGCTTCCTTACTTCGAAAGACATTCCTTCTTGGTCTCCTATATTTAGACTTAGCCTCATTTTGACCCTGTTTGGCTATTGTCGGGGGCTTGTCCCAACATATACATTACTAAACATCGGCTTGTATAGAGGTATTATCGATGACTATGGACTTGGGTGTATTGTCTAGTTTGTTAATATCTATGAAATGGTAGACAATGTTATGTTATGACTTCTATTATTTTTCCTGCTATCTTATTATATGGTCGGGAATCACCCGTCCCTTATGATGGATGTGATGATGATTGGGTTTTGGTTCTCGGGGTGACCTGTGGTACATGTGGGCCTGAGGTGCCCCTACGACATGTCCCAGTTTTGGGGCGTGTCACCAGATGCCAGTTTATATTGGACCATCTTTAAGAGCTAATTTTTTAAGTTTCAAAGCATTATACAGAGTATTTAAATATGTACAAAAAACGTTACAGAGTATCTAGTGAAGGATTAGAATCGAATTGAGAAAATTGTTTAGTTCCTCTCATCATTGATATAATCCAATAAACAAATTCTTAATTTTTGAGTACACAAACAACAATTCGGTTTAGAAATTTTTAACACCAATGAATTCTATTTCTTTTGGATCATGTTACTGGAGTTCCATTGAAAATGCATCAAGATGAGACTGAAATTACATCCTAAAGCAAAATAGAGTTGTCTCCCTGTGCAGTGCCCTCTTATTTTCCCACGTAAAAATCAACTAAATCTTTGGTGAAGAGAAGATTTCATCTTCTTCAGCATTGTCCTTTTAAATATATATATATATATATATATGTATATGTATAATGTATATGTATATATGTATATATATATAATGTATATATATATATATAATTTGAGTATTAGTGATTTTATGGTGCATGAATTATAGAGAAATTAGTGTATCACTACTTTTATGGTGTTTGAATTATATAGAAATTGGTGTACTAACAATTTTATGGTGTCAGAACTATATAGAGATTGGTGTATCAACAATTTTATTGTGTCTGAAATTCTTAGAAATTGGCGTATCAACAATTTTATGGTGTTTTAACTATCTAAAAATTGGTGTATCAATAACAACAATTTTATGATGTATGAAATATATAGAAAATTGTTGTATCAATAATTTATGGTGTAAAAAAAGCGTAAAAATTGGTTATCAACAAATTTTATAGTGTAAGAAATTTGTATGGAATGTGGTTTGAATTAGTCGGAGAATTTACTACCATTAATGGTGTTTTCTCCTCAAAAATATTAAAAATTAATGTCAATTGAATTAAATAATTTAAATGTAAAAATATAAAACAGTATCAGATAAATGTGTTGTTTTTTCGGTTACCTTATTTACTATTTCTTTAAAAACTTAGTTGAAAAATAAACTAAGAGAATTTATAGGATAAAATATCAATCATTAAGTTGTCCCCTTAAATCAAGCTATTGTGTTTACTGTCTTTTGTTTTTTTCTTTTACCTTATTTGGTAGATTTTGTTACATTTCTGTTGTTATATTTTGAAAGGTAACAACTATTGGTAGTTTTTGTAATATTGATTCTTAAATTGTATATTTGTGTGATTTTCCCATTTATTTCTTCATAAGTTTTTTCCTAATTCCTCTGTTTAATATTTATTTTCCCCTTTATTTTCATTATATTTTAATGATTTGAGCTTCGACTTATGCTTCATTTGTGCTCAAATTTCGAGCATGCATTTTTTGTCCTTCAAAAGATCTCGTGATGAATTCAACTTTGAAATTCCTTCAACGAGTCCCATGGACCTATTTTTGACCCAATTTTATCACAGAGTTTTATATTGTACTATGAGTGTGACTTTACTTCTTAACATGTAGATTTTGATTTTGATAGCAGGATATCATTTTTGAGATATATATGGAGGATTTGAGATTGTGGTTCTAAGACGAGGTTGGCTCGGTCTACTTTTTTCTATGAGATTGTATATTGTATAGGTTGCTTGCTAGGTAGGGATTATAAGATAGATTTAAAAAAGTAGTATCACGACTTAACCTATGTAGAGAGATTTAGAATAGAAAAGTGACCCGACCCTTAGACTAGATTACTCGTTTCGATTGTATGATCCCATTACCCTAGATTATGGACTTGTTTAACCAAAAATTGACAATAAGGACACTTTAGTATAAAAATTACCACGTTACTTAGTGAACTGGAATGTATTCCACGATTAGATCCTTTTAGTAGCTTTATTCCATCGTTATGTTACAATGTATGGTGTTATAATATGTTCAGTTATATATGTTATGAGCCCGAGGTCGTGGTTACAATACTAGTTGCACAACGGGTTAGTGTCCTATCCTTAGAAAGGATGTAATTATAGTTATGAATGTGTGACACTTATGGTTGCATTATTTGAATACTGGTGATGGCATGCATACATTTAGAATGCGTTTACGCAATTTAGTGGTACGATTTTGATAAAATCTTTATTTTACTTCTATTTTCTGAAAAAAGGTTTATTTCTATTTTCTTAACTTAAAATAGATTCATTGAAAATGGAAGTCGTACCACCCGTATTATTGAATTATGAAATTTTAAATTAAACTTACCACTTGAAAATTCGATCGAGTTTGATTATGGTTCATATTGATCCACTAATTTTACTACTAATTCTTTGACTATCATCGAGGGAGATTCTAGCCCTTTCTACATTATGATACAATCTCTAATTCAATCTCGAGCAATGTATTTACAAATATACACTTTCAACTCTGGTTCTAGTTCAGAATTTCTTAAGATGCTATACATATATATATATATATACATACATACATACACCTTCAATACTATACAAAGTAGATTGGCTATGATGATTACTGAAAGTTCCAGTTTAGGACTGGTAAATGTATATGGATATCCCGAGTCCCAATGGGCCCCTTCATCCAATGAGCCATGATACCGTAGAAGGTTGATCTCCGTGGATCTTGACTTTGCGAGCTACGAAACTGGGGTGGTATATACACTTGGTACTATATAACACTTGATTGATTGATGGTAATAAATTATTATTTTATTCATTCATTAATATACTACCTATCACCAGTATAATTATTTATCGTTTTTATCTATCAGTCATACGGGGTGCTATTTAGATATAAATTATGGTAACTATTTATTGACTAATTACTTGTGCCTCTCTAGGCTTATGGAGTCCCATTTGCAGTTATTGGTTTTTAAGCTAGCCGATTATATTATTGTTGGTTATTATTGTATGATTCATGGTAGGCTAGTTATGGACTAGTTCCCGAGGTTGTTGGTACTTTTTTAATCTCCTTTTTCATTATTATGTTAAGATTTATCATTGTTAGGTCACCTTCTGATTATCCATATTTCTTTTAGAGACCTGATTATGCTAGTTTTAGATCTCTTATTATTTATGATCTCGGTGATGTTAAGATTACTTCATTAGTGTAGTCCTTTCGTATTAGGTTATCCATATAGCCCAATTATATACATATCTTGTTAGGCTAATATTTGCATGTTAATTTCTTCGTTCCTACTATTATTGTATATTGTATATTTATTTCTTTACTATATCATCGTTTATAGACTAACAACTTATGGAATCGCGCCTCATCTCTGATAACTGGTAGTATTTGATAGTTTATCTTTACCTTTCCATTAGTACTATTATGTTTCATTGTCTAAGTAGTTTCCTTTAGTTTATATTCCATCTTTACATGTCAATTGTACTTGCTTTATCTTTAGATCTCAGTTGGTTGATGCCTATTGAGAACCTCATGTTTGTTACTCATACTATGCTTCTTCAGCCTGCATATCATAGTACGAGTTCTCACCTTTGATGTATACATCATACAGAGCAATTATGGATTAGATATTTGGGGCAAGATGCTAATGTTTGGAGTTGTTTATGCTCGCCCTCTTATTATTAGATTGATTTGTATTTTTGTATTTTAGAGATGTCTTGTATATATTTACTCTGTAGTCCACATTGTACTGTTATAGTAGAATCTCTTGTACTGACTTCACTAGATTTTAGAGATATATTTGCCTCTTTCTTATCTTCTTTCTTTTTATTTAATTTTGCTTCTGCTTTTTTTATTAGCCTGTTACTAGCTATTCTAGACTTTGGCTTGGCTTACCTACTGGTGGGTTATAGTAGGTTCCATCATGACCTGAGAAATAAATTCATCATAGTTCACATCCCAAATACTTTCATAATAAATTAATTCATGATAGTTCACAACCCAAATAAATTCATAATCTCAACAAATCTTACTGACAAGTAACCTCGAGCTAGGTATTCCAATATCTCACAACCCACCTTGCTGGCAATGACCTCGACCAAGGGTTTTATAAAAAGAATTAT
The DNA here is from genome assembly GCA_030864215.1 of Capsicum pubescens. NCBI lineage: Eukaryota > Viridiplantae > Streptophyta > Magnoliopsida > Solanales > Solanaceae > Capsicum > Capsicum pubescens. The sequence continues at coordinate 71,679,203 of CM061541.1, read as the reverse complement.
CATTTCTCTTTCAGAATTAGAGTGTCTCCGTGCTATCATATTATCTAAAACATTTATAAATTATATGAGGATATAATTCTCAAAACCAATACTTATGAAGACAAACATCATTGAATACTAGTATGAATATGCTCAGAATCTACCCCATATGACAATGAGTCATAATAATAAGTCATAATAGGGTACCACTAGAATAAATAATCATAGAAAACAGAAGGTATACCATCTAAAATCCTCCGTTCAGGCATCAATTATGTGAGTAAGGTGATTAAATATACAAATAAAGCCTATAATATCTAATCAAGCCCCCACTCGGGAGAAACAATAATAATAATAGCAAATAATAAATAAGCAAGATGAATCATCAAATATAACCTCCACACGGGCATTACAACATTTACCATCTTCCAAGTTAATAATAAAGTGCACATAATCACCTACACGAACAATATAATAAAATCTAATAATCTCGAAATACAATTACCAAGTATAATTCCCTAACCCATAGCATACTTTATAAGTTTATTAACTAACCAAACTAGTTTGAATAAAGTTAAGCCATAACCTACCTCTAAGTGCCAAAATCTAAGCCTAGAATTCCTCAATGTGGAGTCCTCCCTTTTTAAATAGCCTCATTACAAGGTAAAACTATCATAAACATCATCTACACATCAAAAGAAAGGTGGCGATAGCTATAATATCTATATTTAAAATGGGTCCAAAATCAGTCCAAAAAATGGATTTAAAAATAAACACGGGTTAAGTTAGAATTTTTATTTAGAAACATATTGCCCAAGATTATAGGATTCTACAAGTGAAAACCCACTTGAAAATGAGTTAAAATCGAGGTTTTAATCAATGAAAAATCAACTTAAAGCTTTACGACAAATCCTTGGAAATTCATTTTGAAATTGAGAAATTATGCTATTTTTGAAGATATAATCAATGGAGTTTAATGGGAAGATGAGTTTGGAGCTTACCCAATCTAGAATGATGAATAAAACTTTAAGAATCATCTTTTCCAAGGATCCCAAGACAAAAAATAATTAAAAATTACAATAGAGAAGTATTTATACTATTTTGTAAATAGTGCCTCATGATTGTAGATCCCATTCCTTTTGATTGCAAGGGTCAACATTGACCGGGTTAAGTTTGGTCATCATGGTCTCTAGAGAAGGGCCTCATAACTATGATAGTCAATTCTAACTTGATCCAACAAAGTATACAGCGTGATTGTTGTCCTCTCACCAAGTGATCGCGATAAAGATTGTCATTGAGGATCGTGATTGTGACACATGGCCACGCGATCGTGATGGCATCCTGATGCACTAGAAATAAACTGTCGCTCCAACTAATGTTTTCATTTCAAGGTTTCCAAATGGACCCTCGCGGTTCATTCATGACCTCATAGAATCAAATTATATATGCTACTAGGCTAATTATGAAGTTTCAGACTCAATGACATCATCAAATTTCCTAAAAGAGGTTATTGAATACAATTAGTCCTCGGGACCCCATTTAAGCATTTTTACTAGTTTTCGAATGAAAGATAAAATTGTAAAATAAAGGCTTTGGGCCTGAACTACTCATGGACTTACCCAAAATTGGCATTTTGAATCTAATGAAACAATTAAAATCACCATCCAATACCCGAAACTCAAAATGCAGACAGAAGTCAAACTAATGGCTTTTAAAGCCTCAAATAGTCCCTAACTCTGCTAAATCACTTTTGAAAGCCTTAAGAAGCATGCCAACCATCATCACACATCAAAATCACCATGTAACAACTATGGGTAAAGGAAATATGTTCAAAATAAATATAAAGGAACATTTTACATATTTGGTTATTACATTATCCACAACTAAAACATTACTTCATCCTCTAACCAAGAAGCAATTTAAGTATCTGAAGCAGTAAAAGTCTTAGGGTATCTACACCTCATATCAAACTCGATATCCCAAGTAGGCTGCACAATAGGTTATATCTCGATTAGAACTTCACTAAATTAATACTCTTAGGGGTCTTTTGGTTGGAAAATAGTTATCCCGGTATAATTAATCTTGAGATTAGGTATCCAGGTATTACACGGAATAACTTATCCCACCAATCATATGGGATAACTTGTCACATTACTACTTGTGCAGTATAACAATAGACTCATTCTCAAAGGACAAATTGGATACTAACACAATGGAATCCTATTGAATTATACGGGTATTATCTGGATGATACCTTTTCAACATGGGAGGAGCTAAGTGAGTGAATCTCTCAAACATCTTCTTATTATCAGAAGACATTACATGAGATAAAGTGACAGGATAAACAGTGATCATATTATGCAATAAGCAATATGTGAGGGAACTACAAAAGAAGGTTGTACTCCTGAAGTTAAAATTCCATAAGTAGAAGTCGGTACTGACGGTGGAACACTATTCAAAGTATGAGGACTAATCTATAGACTTAAACAACACCATCCAAATGGCTCAAAAGATGAATCTATAGACCCGATAGTAATAGGTGTCCATCGTACCTTATAGGGACTGAGCTATCCCTACACCTCTTTACTAATAATCACCCCCAGCAAACTTAACTTCAGGCTCAAGAGAGGCCTCCCTAGCATATCTTTTAATTGGGTTATCTCCTCATGGCCATCATCTACCTCTACGTAGAACATAACCTCTGCCTCTTCCCCTAACTAGGGCCTCAAAAATAGGTGATAGGTGAGCATCCTCAATAACTCTATATCTAGTCCTCACCATCTGTACAGAAAAGAATAGAAGACAAGTTTAGAACATACGGTGTGAATAACCCACATAATAAGGAATCAAATTAGAGTTGCTTTTCCTAAACATATCTTATTGACTCTTGACTATAGATAGAGTTGCCTGCATACTGATCTGCGAGACTCTACTAGACATCCTACTCTTACACTGATAAGATCGGTGAACCTGACGCTTTGATACTAATTCGTCATGACCCTAAAATTGAGATCATGATGACACCTATCTTGGAAAAGCCTTAGTAGGTAATCCAAAGTCCCACCCAGGAAAAGAAAGACAAATATAAAGGAAATAATCTCATAAGTGTGAGATTTCTAGAATAAAGTCATGCAATAACATGAATTAAATGAGAAATCAAACAAGGTAAGTGTCACAAATGTAAGGAGCATCTAATATAGTCAAAATAACAGGAATACATACGTTTATTTACAAAAGGTAAGTAAAGACAATTAAGATTAGATGAAGTCTAGAAATGTGCCTCGACCTTGAAGCTCTCTACTACCTCAAAATGTCCTTACTAATGGCACAAACATAACTACCATGAGTATACTCAAACTAGGATTCTCCATTAAAAGACACAGTAGGTGTGAGCAAGGTCCATTTGTACTCAGTAGGCATTATAGGTTGACTGAAAAAATTAAAAAATAATACAAGTAAAATTTACTTTGAGCACATTGCCTACATGCAGAAAAGTTTCCAAAACGGTAGCTCACACTATCTCTATTAACAGTTTAAAATATAGAGAATAAATGGGGAAACTACACACATAGTATATTTACATCAATCTTTCTATCTATCTATCTGATATACATATATATATATATAAGGGAAAGAAAGTACATATCAAAAAGTACAAGAAAGAAAGAAAAGAATAAAATACAATACAATGCAACGTTGTGGTATGGTTGAACTTACATTTACACCTTCCAAGGCTTATCGGTATGGACAGGACCCATGGGTGGTTCACAATCTATATACCTTTATAATATGAACAATACTAATCGGCAAATGACCTCAACCTAGGTTTTTTCCAGTATCTCACAATCTACCTTGCCAGTAATGACCTGGACCAAGGGTTTTATAGAAAGAATTCTCATTTTCATTAAAAAATAGAGTGTCTCAGTGGAATCAAGTCATCATGAACATAGATAGGTTATATGAGGATATAATTCTCACAACCAATAAGTATGAAGATAAACAACAATTTTACTGTGGTATGAATAAACTCAGAATCTACTTCATATGACAACAAATCATGATATAAGCAACAATAACGTACCACTGATATAAACTCTCATGTATGATATCATGAATATCATCTAAAGTTCCTCATTCTAGTATCAATTATGTGAAAAAAGAAATTAAATCAACAAATAAGGTAAAAAATTAATAATAATGCCAAAGAATGCATAAGTAGGCTTGAATAATCAAATAAAGCCCGACAAAAGCATCACAATATTTACCATCTCTAAACTCTAAAATAAAATTCACATAACCTCCCACATGGACAACATGATAAAATATAATAATCTTAAAATATGATTTCCATGTCAAATTCCTTAACCCATAGCATGCTTTATAATTTTATCAACTATCCAATGCAGTTTGAAGGAAGTTAAGCCATAACCTACCTCGAAGTGTAAAAATGCAAGCCTAGAATCCCTCAACATGGAGCCTTCCCTCTTTGAATTTCCTTATTAGCTAAAACTATCATAAATATCATTTATGCATAAAAAGAAGCTAACCATACACATAATAGCTATATTTAAAATGCATCCAAAATTAGTCAAGAAAATTGGTTTAAAAATAAATAGGCACAAAATTTAAAAATTTCCTTAGAAATACATTCCCTAATATTATAGGAGTCTATAACTAAGAATCCACTTGAAAATGAGTTAAAACTGCAGTTCTAATCAAAGAAATACTAACTTAAAGTTTTATCGACAAAACCCCAAAAAATTCATTTTTAAACCGAAAAATTAAGGCATTTTTGAAGATATAATCAATGATTTTTTATGGGAAGATGAGTTTGGAGCTTACCCAAGATAGAATGGTAAATAAATTCCTAGAAATTGTCTTTCCCAAATCTCCCTTATCAAAATATAGTGAAAATTGCAAAAGAGAAGTATTTATACTGTTCTGAGAACAATGCCCCACGATCATAAGCTTTCTCCTTGATATTGCGAGGGTCAATGTTTACCTGGTTAAGTTGGTCATCGAGAACATGAGAGAAGGGCTTCATGAATGCGATGGTCAAGTCCAACCTGGTCCACCCACCATGAAATCGCGATGAAGGTTGTCATTGAGGCATGTAATCATAACACATAGACACAAGATTGCAATGGAGGCCTGATGCACCACACATCAACTGCTGCACTAGATGAAGTTGCTATTTCAAGTTCTCAAAACAAACACTCAAGATTCATTTAGGACCCCTTAGAACCAAGATATTTATATATATATATATGCTTCTAGGCTAATTTCAGAACTCCAGATTCAATGATAATGTAAAAAATTTAACAAGAAGTTATTTACAATGAATTATCCCACGGGGTACTTTCTAAATGAAAAATAAAGGTTTTGGCCCTAAATTACCAACTCTACTAACCAAAAATTGACATTCCGGATCTATTGATATAGACTAAATTTCCTTTTGGTTCATGAAACTCAAAATATTGATCAAAGTCAAACTAATAGATTTTAAAGAATAAAATAGTACCAACCTTTCCTAAATCACTCTTCAAAGTCTCGAGAAGCATGCCCACAATTCTCACACTTCAAAATCAACATGTAACACCTAAGGGGGATGGAAAAATAGTCAATATATGTATAAAAAAAATTTCACATATCAGGTTGTTCAATATACTCCTTTTAAGATTGGAAGACCATTTTTCTTATAGGTTTGAGACTAGCTGGGATATATATATATGCATGGGGATGTATTTGGGGATTCCAAAGCATTATACATTTCTTCTAAACTTCTTCATTAATTTTTTAGTGGAAAACTCTATCTGATTTTTCATGGAAGATTAGGCCTAACTAAATCTCATTAAATAATTATGTTATTTTTCTTATGAATTTTCTTTGTTTGTGATTGTGTACTAGTTAACCCATGATATATCTTTAAACAATTAGTACTAGAGCTAGGTTGGGGTTTCTACATATAATTAAGGGATAAGATGTCTTCGTTATCATCAACAATGTAAGAAATAGATAAATTTAATAGGGAGGGGGACTAGTTATAGTCTATGGAAGATTAGATTGATATTTTTCATGAATTGACAAGGGTTATAAAAAGTTTTCAAGGAAGATTTTCTACAAGAGTTGAAAGAATCCGATAAAGACTACCTGAAGGAAAGGTCTTTGAGTGTGATCTTCATGAGCGTTATAGATAAAAGTTTTCAAGAAATTGTTGAAAAGAAATCTGTAACAATGATATGGAAAAATATGAGAGATTTGTATTCTAGGAAATTGCTGACAAAACACCTCTACTTGAAAAAGAGGTTGTACAATCTTTGTATGAATGAAGGTACTATGGTCAAAACTTACTTTGACAAGCACATTTCATTAAAATAAACTTGAATAATGTGCATATCAAAATCGCAAGTAGGGATCAAGCATTGATCACTTTATATTCTTTACTACCAACTTATGATACTTTTATTGATATGTTTATATAAGGGAATGATAGTATATCACTAGATAATGTATGCACTAAAATCTAAGGAGCTGAACAAGAGATTTTTAGATAGAAGATCTGATGAAGAAGGTCTTATGAGTTGGAGAAGAACACAATAAATATACTTTAATAGGGAAAAGTCTAACGCCAGATCTAAGCCTTGCGAAAGAAAGAATAATTACTATGACTACAGGGAGTAGGGTCATTATAGAAAACATAATCCTAAAATATAGGAGAAAAGGAGGAAATTATTGAGTTGATTACTCAAAAAATATTGTTAAAATTAGTAATAATTCTAATGACAGTGACTATGTAGGAAAAGTTTATGCTTTGAGTTCTGATCATAATCATAATTCTTCGATTCTTTATTTTAGTGATACTTTCCTTATGTATCCATATGAAAATTGCTTTTTCAACTTACAAATACATGAGTCAGAATGTGTACCTATATAATGATAATCTATTAAAGGTAAAGAGGATTGGTAACATCAAATTGAGAATGTTTGATTACATTGTCAGAAATATTAATTGTTGGCATGTTCCTCAAATAAAGAGGAATTTAATTTCACTTTCAACTTTTGATGATCAAGGGTATAAGTTTACACTAAAAAGGTGCAAGAGATCCATGGTTATCATGAAGGTAAAACTGCATTATTTTCAAGGAAGTGTAGTTGAAGGTGAAACAACTATAGCTTCTGAAAAGTGATCTGAATCAGTCTCAATTTTGGCACTTGCAACTTGTTCATATGATTGAAAAGGGATTTTCTTTGTTAAGCAAACATAATTTGTCAGATGGGTACAAAAATCAAGCTTTGAGTTTTTGTGAGTATTGTGTATTTGGTCAGAAAATAGGGTAAAGTTTAGCAAGAATGCAGAGCACAAGATCAACTGCTAGTTGGATTCGTCATACTTATGGTGTCTAAATAAAATTCCCTCCAAAAGTAGTTTCATGTACTTTATGAATTTTTTTGATTATTACTTAATAATGGTATGAGTTTAATTTTTGAAAACAAAAGATAAGGCATTTTCAATATTTGTTAAATAAAATGTGATGGCTGAGAGGTAATGGTTCAGAGGCCAAAAAAAATAAAAGTTAATCTTCTCCGGACAAAGACTGGGTTGGATTTTTTTCAACTTAGGATTCAATAATTTCTGTAGCATAGAGGGCATAGTGATACACCTCACTTGTATTGAAAAACCACATTAAAATGTTAATGTAGAACATATGAACGAAATACTTTATGACAGGACACAAAGTATGTTACACTCATGTGTTAGCAAGTATTTTTGGGCTGAAGAAATCAATGCAACTTGTTATTTGGTAAATATATTTCCATCCACTACTATTCAGTTCAAAAATATTTTTGATTTTTGGTTAGCTTTGCCTACTAAATTTTCAAATTTGAGGATGTTTAGTTGTCTTGCTTATGTTGATGCTAGGGATGAAAAACTTGAGCTGAGGGAAAAGGTGCATATTTCTAGGGTATGCAACTAGAATAAAAAGTTACAGGTCATGGTGAGCAGATCAAAAGACTCTAGGGTTTATTATTAGTAGGAATAAGACTTTAAATTAATTTGCCTCACTATAAAGTTAAAGAGAGAAAATAGTAGAAGAAATAGATCATTGTGTCAGTGACCACATAAAGTTAGAAATTGAATCTTCACAAGCTCAGCCCAGCAGTTTAGAAGTGGAGGAGGTGAAAAACATTAATCAAGATGATAATATGGATGCACATGTGTAACAACAACTGTATAGAATTATAATAAGTAGAGAGAAGGGAGTGTTCAACCGCCAAATTGGTTTGTGTATGTAGTTTATTAAAATCTTTAAAAACATGCAAATTGTATAGAACTACTTTGTCAGTTGTTGACACCATTGATGTGCTTGATCTTAATAGCTATAATAAAGTTATTTATAGTTTAGAAGCAGACTAACGAGTTGGTGTTACGGGTGAAGAGATTGAGTCTCTTCAAAAGAATCAAACAAGGAAGCTTGTTACATTTACATAAAAGCAAAAGGTAGTAAGGTGAAATGGGTTTCCAAAGTAAAAAAAGGTAATTTTGGGGTTGAAGAACCAAGATATAAGGCAAGATTGGTGGTCAAAGATTTTACACAGAGAGAGTGGGTAGAATACAATAAAATGCTATCTCCAGTGGTGAAGCATAGCTCTATCAGGGTCTTATTAGGTTTGATAGCTCTTCGTAACTTAAAGCTAGAATAAATTGATGTGAAAACTACATTCTAGCATGGTGCGTTGGAAGAACATATTTGTCAATACCCGAGGCTAACCCTTAGTCATAACATAGTGCCTAGGGTCATGAGTGATCCCAAGCTAAACCATGGTCTCGTACCTATTGTGACCACTGAATAAAAGTATCAATATAATATTCTGAAGATAAACTACAAATACGAATAATAATTAATACTGAAGGTAATACTTAATATGTATGAACATCTGATAAAAAACTGAAAACAAGTTTGACTGTTTGAAATCCTATAACTTAGGGAGTTGATGGGACAAAACCCCAAACTAACTCCAACTAACTGAAATAAAATAAGTACTAGAAAAAACTATTAATAACTTATCCTCGAAGGATGATGACTCACCGCCTCTGCTGCTGAGTGATACATGAACTGACTAAGTATGATCCGAGAATTGAGAAATCCTAACCAATACTATAAGAAAATATAGCACAAAAATTATGATATCATTACTTTGAATGTATTGATTATGGAGAATGGGAGGGCTAACTGATATAACTGAGCATGAATTCATGGACATGTGACTAAATGCAAGGCCATGTATATACATGTATCGAATGAACTGAATAACTTAATATTTGAATACAAGGTCATTAATTTCTCACTGAAACATTATCTTTATATAAAATGGGTATGAAACTGATATGGAGACTGTGATAGCTAGATACAACCGACATACCCCAATCCGAGCAGAATCGATGTCCAACTAGTAACCCCAGTTAGATGGGTGTTAGTACTTTTCCAAGGGTACCTACATTAGGTGGAATGAATCCACTAAACTGATGTACCAAAGGACTAAGGGAGTTATGCGTCTACTGACGGGGGACCCATTATAACCTACAAGAGAAACATAGCTTTTTAACTATGGGATTGTTTCTAACGACTCATGCTTATTTAATGGGGGAGCCATCATCCCTGCGGTCACTCGATACTAAGTATTACATCCAACTAAATAACAATGATACTGATATTCATTTAACATGATCTGATACTGATAAATGCTTATGTTAATAATGTTTTGAATTTAATGATACAAGCATCAACTGAATAACTTATAACCTAAAACCTATAACATGCATGATTACCTAGGTATCGAGTATTCATAACCAACCAACACTGTCAAATGCAAACATACCATAGAAATTATAGAACTAACCATAGTAGGAAAAATCATGAATAACACTAAATATTTCAATTACTGATCATGATGTAGACATTTGCATTATCAAACATATTAAAACAAAATTCTCATGAGGGAATGTATTTTCATGGCTCATAACTCAAAATAATTGAGATATTTTTTTTAATTTATGGTTAACTTAGAACCCCAAAAAGAGAAAAGAGTTTTAAACTTGTAAATTTAGGGAGTTCTTGGGATTTAGTGGGTGGGAGGAGCCATTGCTGAAGTTCCACAAACCTGAGAGGGGATTCCTTAGAGAATTTCTTTGATTTGACCTTCCTTTGAGAAACCTTAGGTTGCTTGAGGAATATGGAAAAATTGCCTTTTTAATATATCTTGGATGAAGTTTATGATGATGTCATGAATTGGGGAATTTGGGTCTTTTATACCACCCATTGGAAAGCCAAACAATATGGATTTGGCATTTAAGAGAATGGGAAAAGTCATAAAAGTCCATGGGAAAACATGTAGAAAAACCCACTTCTAGTCCTTTTAATTCACCTCATGACTCATTTGACTAGTCACGAGTCATGATCTTAGTCATAACCATGAGTACTGGGATTCAGGGTAGATTCTGGTCTGATTACGACTACCTCCTAATGATTCGTTACGACTGACTACGAGTTGATAGGTAGAGTCGTAGTTGAAGGATTGATTTCTTAGATTGTTTACTGGTTAATCTATGGGTCCACATGATTACATGTATGGTATGACTACAAGTGCTGGACTCGTAACCAATATAATGGATTTTGGGTTAGACATTGTTCTGACTATGAGTACCTTCAAATGACTCATTATGTCTAAGAATGAATTGAGGAGAGGGTTTGTTATCACTAAGAGAAAACTTGGGACCCTTTTTGGTTTAACTACAAATCCTTATAACTACTCATAAGGTCTGGTTACGGGTAGTCAAGTGAGTCATTATCACTGGTAGCTGACAGATTTTAAGAGGAAAATTTCCATAACCTTTTGCCACAATGTCTGATAAGTGTGAGACTTGTGGTGTTAGAAAGCTAACTAAATGGATAATCTTTTTAGAATTTTAGATTATTAAAACTTTTGGTATTACAATATCTTCCCTTAGGATCATTCATCGCTGAATGAAATGATTTGAGATGGAATATTATTGAAAATTTGAGATCATGTACTGAATACTTATGAGATGAACATTACTAAATATTTGAATATGATGCAAGGATTGAACTAAATTATGAATTCATTCTATGACATGAGGATGGTTGGATAGCTAGGATAGAAAATAAGAGAATATAATTTAAACAAACCAATACCAAAAACAGAATCTGAACTCGCAGAGAAAAGATAGGGATACTTGACTCGCACATCTTCTTCTGTTTTCCCAAGTATCTCCCTTAACAGATTGATTTCTCAACATAACCTTTAGTAAAGTGATTTATTCATTCCTTAACCTATTTGTAAATAGGGTTGAAAGTAGAGTCTTATACATTAAAATTAAGCGTAGGTTAGGAGTGGAGATCATGAGTTAAAAAATAAATGCATGACTTGAAAGGAACCCAAGCGTTAAAAGTAAGAAGGGGTTGAAAGTTGGAGACCATAACCATGGGTTGAAAATTGACTTGGTTTTAAAGATGAATTAGCAGCAGGATTATTGAAAATTTGTTTTAAACTTTTCTCCACATGTAGCTAGACAAAGATATTCATTGTCATCAAAGTAGTTGCAACGTTGATCTCAACATGTGGTCAATCTGAACCATTGGACCATTGAATCATGGGCTCTAATACCACTTGTTGGATTCAAAATCGAGAAGGTGTCTTGTAGAAGCTATTAGTTCCAAACCATTATGGTGACAATTCAGAAGATACATAAAATAATACTAAAAAGCTTAGTATTATTATATTATTTGGCCAATTGGCCTATATATAAAGCCTAATATTAAAAACATAGAAACTAATGAGAGAAAATCTATCCCTAAACAAAACTCTTAAAAAGACTACATTATGGATACTATTGTGTTGTTGTATGAGAAGGGGACTATTGTGTTGTTGTATGAGAATGTGCTCTTCTATTTATAGAGTTTCAAAACATTTCCTCCAAGAAGGAGGTTAGTCAAATATGGAAATATTTTTTATTTTTTCTAGGAAAAATAAAAGTAATTATGGTATTACTTTTATTTTCCTTTCAAGAAAAATATAACTTAATTTTGGTAAGAAAATCAGGCAAAAAACCCTAACAAAAATAACAGAGGAAATAGAGGGAATAGGTGTCCGAATTGAGGGTTGGAAACTAAACATGACAATAGTTGAAATTACTGTTTTGGTTAAATAATGCGCATATAAAAGCTTAATAGTACATTTTAAGTAGTTGTATAGATGGTTGTCCATAAGGGTGTGTGTTACTTAAGGGCATGTAGATTTTTTATATTTAGAATTTAAGATTTTTATTAATAGAATAAAATAAATTATTTTTTGTCTTGGACTTTATGGTAAGTTTACATAGGCCATAAGAAAAAATCTATGAAATAAGTCTTAGCAATCACCAATTCTGGGAAGGGAAGTGTTGAAGTAGTTGGCAAAGAAGTTGTCATATGATCAAGATATCACGGGTTCTAATAAGTCCTTGTGGTTCGGCCTTTCTCTAAAACCCATACATAGTAGGAGCTTTTTAGCATCTAGTTGTCTTAATCTCTACATTAGCTTGGGATAAATGCTATATAATTAACTAAATAACCTAAAAATTTTATTTTTGCATGTTCGAAAAATACTCATTTTATTTTGAATTCAAACATTATGTCAATATAATGATATTTATCATAACATTTACTCAACTTAATTGATATTACTCATAACTTATTCTTATTGTATATTTTATGCACCATTTCAGTACAAGCATAAGACTCATGTGCAACGCATGTACACTTAACTAGTGTGATGAGATGCATCAGAATCTATTATCTATTCCTATGTAATGACATTTTTTAGTAAACACATTGTAATGCCTGCCATATTTCTGTTTAGTATCTTGCACATCCTTATTGAACATGTTTATGATCTCTCTATATTCATCTTCGGTAAAAGCTTGTACCTTAGTAAAAAGGCATAGTTAGCTCCATAACTGACTAAGGCCACCTGTGTATGATCTGGTACACCACCAAACACATTATTTGTTGTATGATATGCTCCTTGTCTGCCAAAAATAGCATATTCTTGATCAATAAAACCACTAGCAGCTGCATAATTCTGAGTTCCATAAGACTGAGTTTATCCTGTTATTTGACCTTTGAAGTAGTAATTCTCTCCATAATCAACTATCTTCCAATTCTTCCAATTTGTGGGATAGCCGATCAACTTATTGTAATTTTCTTTAGTGTGATCAGTGAAATGACAATAATTACTTTTTTGCCTTTCTAGTACTCTCTTCAGGTTTCTATTAATATTCATCACAACGGGTTTTGGTTTCTCAATTACACTAGCCATCTTGTAAGGATCCTCATTGTCATTTACCTCATTTTCATGCATTTTCGGTGTCTGGAGATCTATAACTGTCCCAAGTTATTTATGACTTGATGGAACTGACAGCTCGGTTTTTGAGTGGTTCATTTGAGAATTTTAGTTATACTAAACATATTGTGGAATATTTAATCTAAATTAGCATTTGGTTGAAATATAATTTGTTACCCTTCTAAAAAAAAAATTATTTGTATAGAATTCCTTAGTCATGATATATTTATATTACTCTATAATAGCTTTTATAATCAATTAATAATTTAAACGGAGATAGTAAATCTGGATATCTTAAAATATTATCATTATATAATAAATATTTTATTAGCTATGATTTTATATTAAATGGTACACTAAAAATATTGTATTTATTTTTATACGAAACTATAAAATACCCGAATATATACATACCGGGATTAGATTTATATTACATCATTATATATATATATATATATGCATATTTACTCATCAATTGCTAAAGACGGAATACATATACAGGCCCCTAAACTATTCGACTTTTTCCGTATAGGAACCTGAATTAGGCCATGTACCTATTGAACCCTTTACTCCTTCACAAATGGTTTCAATTGAACCCAATTTGCTGAAGTGGCAAAAAATCTAAACTGCGTGTAATACACATGCCAATGATGTGGCAAAGTGGCAAATTAAATAACGACATGTGGCATTTAACTTAAAATAATCATAAAAATAATTTTCTAATATAATTAAATCCAATTTTTTTAAAAAAAATCATTAATACAACCCCCCCACTGCAGCCTACCCCATCCTCCCCCCACTTCCCTTCTTCCCTTCCAAACACATAGACCCCATTTCTATTTCTTCTTCATAATCTCAATAACAGACACATGACTTTCGCAAAATAGGAATACCAAAACATACACTACACTCATTGATAAACACACGCAACACAACGACTCAATTGAGAAGGAAGAAAAATTCCCAAAAAGGAAAATTGCTTCTTCTTCTTTAGACATACACAAACGCGATTTCAGAAAGAGAGGAGAGGACATTATTGAAAACTCCATTTTCCTTTTTTTCTTTTCTTCTTCTTAATGTGTAGAACACACATCGAATGAATTTCTCCATTCACGCACAAATCGCATACACACACATTGACTGAAATTCAAAAACATAAGAAAAATAAAAAATCGACCAGAATGGAAAGAATAAAAGGGTGAGACGATTTAGTAGATTTCCAGTTGATTTAAGAGTTTTCCAGTCAGTTATCAAGTTTCTTTGGCTAAACTTTTTGCCGGAATTGACTCTAATTCATCTATTCGGAGGACGTGTGTAATTGAAGATGAAAAAAAAGTCAACTGGTGTGACTATCTTCTTGACAATGCATTTATTCCATCAAAATTTAAAGATCAAGAAGACGCATTGATGGCCATAGTGAAAAAAAACACCAATCGATGAACAAAATCTAGTTTATAGCATATGCTTTCTAACTTTTCACACCTATTTCATCATTAATTTAATGTCTACAATACAAATTTATAATTTCTAATAGTGAGAAAGATGAAAAAGGGGAGAAAGATGAAAAAGGAAAATGGAGAAGAAGAAGAGAAACGGAATTTAATGATGAAGAAGAAGGAGAGAAATTATTTTTTTCAAAATAAAAAATCATGAGAAAGGAGAAAATAAAGAAAAATAAAAAAGATACATAGATTTTTTTAAAAAGCTAAAATTTAATGTTTCACGCTCTTAAATTGCATGTAGTGCAAGCACTATGCAAAATCAGTGTCATGTCCGCAAATTGGGCTTAATTAAAATTATTTGTGAAGGAGTAAAGGGTTTAATAGGTACGTGGCCTAATTGAGGTGTCTATATGGAAAAAGCCAAATAGTTGAGAGGCATGTATATGTATTAAGCCATTGCTAAAGGTAGCATTATATTTATTACATGAGTAAAACAAGTATAAAAAATAATGGCTAAGTGTAAAAGTAAGGGGTTATGTCATCCATAAGCATATTAGGTCATCCATATTAATTAACATATGAATCTAGTTGTCAATATCGCCTAACCGTACATGGTATATATGTTTGATCCATTCTTTCCCTCCATTTACTTTGATTTACTTTTATAATGACAACATATACAGGTTGTTATATATATAATTGTACAAATATGTTAGAGGGTTTTTGTGAAAAATATCCATTTGACATTATAGCTGGTCACCGAGAGAAAAATTAAATTATCTACATCAAGTTGTTCAAGATTGGGTTCTGGTAGAAAACTATTCGAAGGTTTCATAGAGTAGTTTTTAGCATTGGCGTTCAAGTAGGCTAGACTTACCCTATCTTTAGATTGAGCCTATTTATGATAATTGTGTGCTATAATGCTAGTTTGGGTAGCTGATTGTAGTTTGGGTATGCTTGAAATATATCATGCCTTATTTATCCCGTTAGGACCCTGTTCTAGTAAATGCTTTTCCTTTCTATCTTTTAGAATAATGTAGTATTTATTAGTTTGGGGTGTGGTATTAGGTTAAGAAACTTTGGATTTCTCCCTTTCAACTAAGTTATGCGATGGTTTATTTAAATGTGTTCCAGTTCCAGTTTAGGGCAAGCATTGATTCTATTTTATTATTTTTGTCAAGTTTGTCTACGGTATGGTTTTGATTTTCATTTACATTTGAGTATGGTTACTATGAGTTTCATTTCGAGGCCGATATTTGGTTACTATGAGTTTCAGTTCGAGGTTGATATTTGGTTATGATATGATCTGGGAGTCTGGTACTAATTAGTATTGTTCTGGGAGTTGTGGTTCCTCTGAGTTCTGGTTTGAGTCTGACATCTATTTATGAGTTTCGTTGTATATCATAAATGTGGCCTATCATTATTACACACTATTTTTAGTTTGAACATGACTTATGGTCTCTTGGTATTATCCACCACTATTGGTTCAAGCTCGGCGTCTGCCCTCTTATTACTACCTAATGGCTCCGTTTCAAGTCCAGTGCATATTTTGATAGCTACTATGGTTTCATAGATTGGTTCGTATATGAATTATTCACACATTTATTTAAAATTATTTCTTGCATGTCCCACCTACTTAGCGAGGCACAGTTTGGTTAATTGTCTACTTTAGTATGCCTGACGAGCTTATGGGGGCTCAGTTAGGTTATATTTAGTTTGTTTTCTTATTGCTACATTATTTATCTTTTTGTATTACTTTTACTTATTTCTTTATCACATTTTTAGAGCTTGATATCTGTTTACCTTTCTATTCCCATTTATTTTTGACTTATACTACACCCTTGCATTTTATTATACTTTTTTGTATTAAGATTTATCAGCCAATGATGCCTACTGAGTACCAGTTTCTTTGGTACTCATACAACACTTTTGCATCTTTTCCTTGATATAGATCCCAATACTAGCAGCCGGCATTCACGTGATTTTTAATTTTCAGTACTGATCTAGAGCTAGGTGAGCTTATTATCATCCGAGGTTGATCCTCTTCTTTCTATTCCAGTTTATTCTTTTGTAGTAGTGACTCCTTATGAAGGTGATTTTTTTATATATTTTGACCCTTCTATATCTCTTGTTTGGATATATTGGTTATGTTCTCTTTCTATTTTTACTTATTATTGTTGTTGTTATTATTATATATGGTCTTTTCTAGTTTCTGCCAGTTAGCTCATTACCTATGCTCTGGTGTATGGCTCTATTTGTCTACTGGTGGGATAAGGTAGGTGCTATCATGACCTATGAAATTAGGTCGTGACAACTTGGTATCAGAGTCTGGTTTTACTGGTATTGTTATTACTGGAGCCGATGTCTAGTAGAGTCTCATGTATCAATATAGAGACATTTATATCCTATATTTAGGAGGCTATGGGGGCATTTTTAGGTAAAAATCTTATTTTCTTGATCCATTTTCATGTGTTAAGTCTGAGTTGTTTTTAAATCTTTATTTACTTATTATTTACACAAATGTCTAGGACATAAGGTGTGGAAATCAAGGGTTAGGTCCTCGAGTCCACTTCTAGTGTTTTATTAGGGGGTGAGGTTGATCCAATTGTCGGGTACAAGATAGAGCAGCAACCCTTGTTCAAGATCAGGCCAAGAATCCATCACCTTTTCCTATCATAGCTTCTGAGACTAAGAAAGCTCTAGGTATTTCACCACTGCAGCAATAGGTAGGCCAGGGGTAGCCCAGACTTCACCTAGGTTTATATCAAGGTTATTGAGGTTAGTTGGTGGTCAAAAGACCAAGGGAGCTCAGCCAACAACATAGGGTGGTGATTATTTTGGGGCAGAACTTCCATCAGCAGTACCTAGGGTAAAGGTTACGCCAACACTAGTATTCCCACAACCAGCAGTAGCCAGCCAGTTATGTCTTGGAAGGAGCAAAAAATATTTGGTTGATTTTTTAGATTTACTTAACCTAGGTTTGTGAAGACCCTATGAGAGGATGCTTATGAGTTCCTATCTAGTTACAATGAGAAGTTATAAAATTCAGTGTTGGTCGAGTTGCATGGAGTGGACTTTGTTGCTTATTAGCTCGACACGACAATAAGGAGGTGGTAGAAAGGTTATCTTGATTCCATGCCAGTTGGATCTCCATTAGTGACTTGGACTTAGTTCTTTGAGGCTTTCTTGGAAAAGCTTATGCCTCCCACCATGCACGAGCATCTTCAAAATGAGTTTTCTTCTTTGAGATAGGGTTCTATGTCTATGGATGAGTATGAGGTGATATTTGATGAGTTAGCCAAGCACGATAATATGATTCTTCCTATAGAGTATGAGTAGATTCGATTCTTTAAGGGGCTATATAGTGTTTAGTAACTTTAGGAAAGTATTTTTCTGATATTATTGAGCATGTTTATTCTATAGAGGAGATGGATCATGAGGCCCAAGGGGGAAGCAGTAAGAGAACTCATTATCAGGGAAATTACAGTGGGAGCCACATCAACTCATAGTTCAGAGGTTGGGGGTTTCAAGGTAGGTTCCCTAACAATAATCTTATCAGCATCAATGTTCAACTGGTAGGCTAGTTTAGGTATTGTTTTAGATATCTGATAGTGATCAACCTAATTATAGTGGTTCTAGTATTCAAATTAGTAGTCAGTCTTAAAGGGATGCTCATCTAAGATCGATGAATTAGTGTTGTCATTCTGAATCCGCCAAACCTTCTAGATAGAGTAGGGTACTTGAGGCATGTTATATATAAGGGTTTATTGGTCACTTTTCCTATGAGTACCCCTAGCATAGGATGATTGAGCCTTAAGTTAAGATGGCATAATCTATTATATAAGTGTCGCTGCCAACTAGGGGTGGTGGGGGTTGGTCCCTAGGTTCTAGAGGTGGTCCTTAGGGAGGTAGGATAGGTGGTCGAATAAACACATAGTCTGGTAGTGGATAGAGTTATTTGTATGTTGTACTAGGTATATTAGAGGCTGAGGCTTCAGATGTTGTGATCATAGGTACGACTTTTATATTCCATCAACTAGTTTCTAGTTTATTTCGTCCTTGTTCCATATTTTCATACGTTTTTGCTTAATTTTCATCTTGATTGGGTTTGTGTTTGAAGTGTTTATCTGTGCCATTGTATGTAGCTACCTATGTACTTGATTCTTTAGTAGTGAATCAGGTATATAGATCCTGTATGGTGACTTTTTAGGAGTTTGATACTAGGGTTGATCACATTGTAATAGATATGGTAGGTTTTGATGTGATTCTAGGCATGAAATAGTTATGTCCTTATCATGCGGTCTTGGATTGTTTTGATAAGACGGTTACCTTAGCTCTAACACCATGTATTTTGCATGCACTTATTCTATTTATATGGAACTTGGTATAGCCTTATGGTATGGGTAACATATGAGATTTGTTATGCGAGTATTGATAGTGTAGATGGAGTTCTAGATACTGCCGTACGTTTTAATGTGACGCGATCAAGTTACCATTGATACAACTATTTAACTTGGAATCATAAGTCGGTAGTTGAATCGAAAGTTTGAAGTGACCAATTGTGTACAAGCTGAAGGTTAGATTAAAGGGACTAGGAGCTGGAAATAGAATAAAATATTGAGGTGCCTTCTTGACTTAATTAAGCTAGTAGCTGAGTCACCTACTTAAGCTATTTGGACCAAGTTAATGGACCCAAATCTATGGATCAGATATTTGGCATAAACTAATGTACTCATTTGGGTCCAAATTGAATAAAAGAGGAAGAAAAATGGAAAAATGGCCCAACATACAAATCTGCCAAGCCCCAAATATAATTGAGCCCAACTAATAAATTAAGCAAGTAGGTCCATCACCTACATTGGCATTTTTTAGCAGCTTACTCTCTTTAAGTAGGTGCATCACCTACTTGGACCAATTTGACCAATTTTAAGGTCCAAAGTATAGCTAAAAGTGGTGGCCAAAATAGGGCCTTTATAAGTCCAAGTTGCTGGTCATTTTCCTTCATTTCTAATTAACAAAAAGAATTAAATTTCACAAATTCTCTCCACTCTCACTAAAACAACAAAGAGCAACCCTATTTTTTTCTTTTAGTGTTCTTGAAGAAATCCCAACTTTTACAAGCCAAGGTAAGTGAAACACTTAAGGTTTTATTTAATTATCTCATGGAAGATTAGCAAAATATGTTATAAGTGCTTAATTATAAATATATGGCAGAATATAGAACAAGCTATTAGCTCACTTTTTTTTGTTATTAAGAAACTTCTCTTTTCTTCTTACGTTTTAAGTGTGAAGAAAAGTTCAAGTTCTTGAAGAGTTCAAGTTAAAAGAATAAATTGCAAAAAATTGAGGTAAGGTGACTGCTTCATTTTTTCCTCCTTATATGTCAATTTGGAAAGGAATTATGGATATGTTATTGTTGAGCAGCGAAAGCTAAGAATGAATTTTTTAGGAAAAGAATGGATGTGTACTTACTCAGATTTCAAATAGTAGCCATGTATGTTCTTTCACAAAAACACATAAAGAGAACCTTGAGCTCATACATCAGGTGAAAATAGCATGAGGGAAAGAATCTCTCAATTTTGAGAGTTGGCAAGGTCAAAAATAAAAATAAACAATGACAGATGATTGATAATCCACAAGAGAAGCAAGAGGAATGCTTACCTTTAGATGGTGATGGACAAAAATTCTCAGGTGCCGGAGTTTGTTTTGCAGTGACAATGGGATTAGGTTAAGGAAACCTGTACAAATTTATGTGTAATAATGGAATAGGGTCGGGTTATAGGCAGGCCCAATTTTATTTTAGTCAAATTAAGGTGGGTTGGTCCACCTAGTATATGTACATTTGATTATCAATAAAATTCGTTATTAAAACCAAAAAAAAAGAACTCAACGGATGATGAGTTCTATTTGATTGCTACGACAAAGGTAAGTTGGGGCTATTTCGTGAACTGTTTTGTATGTATATTTTATAAGCTTCCAGTTTGATGTAGGGGAAAGGTGTGACTAGTTTGAATTGAAATATAGAATAACGGTGTGGTGGTAAACCACGAGCTAATTATTGCATATATTTACTGCCCAATCTATTTTGCATATTATTTGGAGGGAGTAATGAAGACAAGGTGGTTTCGGTGAATCTTATAAGAACATGTATGGTATGTGGGTGTAATTGGAGGAGAAAAGGGTTAAAATAACACCCTTGATTGATAGATTAAAGGCTTACTACCCGGTTACTATTTTAGTGAAGTTAAATAATCCAAATGTGTCAGTTGGTTGCTAATATTGGTTTACCATATATTCTATTATAGATAAGTAATCTAAAATTCGGGAAGTCAAGTTGGGTTACTTTTGGAGTTATATAACTAGGTATGTAAGTCATACTCTATTTTGCACTCTTTGGCATGAAATCAGACATTTGTTCCATTAAGTAATTTTCCAAGGTTATCCTATAACAAGTGATACATAATAGTAGTGTATTATATCCCATGTAGCCAATGACCTTGATTCCACTCTCTAACGTGTTAAAACACCTAAATACATGTTTATTATTAAGCCTACATGTCTATTTTCACTAGAAAACTTCAAGAGTTCTCTGTTTACTCAAATAAGACCCATGTGTTATTTTCAGCTCCTAAACACTTCATTTGTGTGCCAACAGCTCGCCACCTCATTGTTGTTGCATTAAGTACCCATTTACATATATCTTATTGGTAGATATTATTTCAAGGTACCATAATGTTATGACCACCAAAGTAACATTCTCAAAGGCTAAATAAACTAAATAACACAAGTCTCTAAAATGAGTGGTAGCTCAGAGGAATAAGCCTAGCATGGGCCGATCTCGATACCTTTATATGAGGGTGGTATCTCAAGGGCATAAGCCTAGCATAGCCCAATCCAAATGTTCATATGTAGGTGGTAGCTTAGAGGCATAAGCCTAGCGTGGGCCAATCCCAATTTTTCTATTTACTACTGATCAACTGGCCATTTGTATTATATGTCTTACAAAGATTATGAAGTAAGAAAGGTAAAAATTAAGAAAATAATGTAATATATGTAGTCCCACAAGTATATATAAAGGTGATCTTCTAATACTACTTGTACACTTGTATCTGATTTCTATTGAGCTCTTGTATTATGTGTTGTTACCTTTAGCCTTACATATTCAGTACATATTTTCGTACTGACGTCCTTCCTGGGGGACCTGTATTTCATGCTACAGGCATAGGTACTTCAGCTAATACACCTCACTAGCAGAACCGCAGGCTATTCAGTGACCATTGTTGAGCTCCAGGTTGATTCGGGGCTTTCTGAGTTTGTTTGATATATTTTGGTATTGTGCAGTAGGCAGGGGTTTATCCCGACCCTAACTAAGTATATGTATCTTTTAGAGGCTTTGTAGACTAATATAAAGTTAAACATGGCACTGTCTTGTCTTTTAGATGTTGTCGAACCAACGGCAAAGTGTTGTATATATAATTTTGTGCTTGACTACATAGTTATTCTCATCGATCATGATATCAAATTTTTCAGAACCTTTGGTTGTCATAGTTACATGCATAAGAAGTACAAGGTTATGTATTGGTTCTCTTAGGCATTTATGTCTATAGGTGCCTATCACACCCTAATTAAGACCTCTTTGGTAGCCATGTAAATAATGTGGAAAGCTTCATTTAGGTTCATATTGGTTCGGGACAAATACTTGCTTTTGGTTTGGTACGTCAGGGAATATGATGAGAGAGTGCCCACAAAGGGGCATGGGTGGTATGGCACGACCTACTGGATTAGCGGTGGTATCATCATCATCAATTCCTTCTTCAAGAAATGGTGTACAGCCTATAGGTCATGGTAGTGGTGCTAAAGGAGAAGCTAGCTCTAGTGAAGTTCATAATCGTACATATGCTTTAGTGGATCGACAAAATTTGGAGGCTTCTCCGGATGTGATTATAGGTACATTGTCCATATTTTCACATAAAGTATATGCATTAATTGATCCGGGTTCTATATTATCATATGTCACTCTATTAGTTGCTGGAAAGTTCAAAAGAACACCGGAATTACTAGTTAATCCATTTGAAGTGTCTATTCCAGTTGGTGAATCTATTATAGCTAGGAGAGTGTATCGAAATTATATAATAACTATTTGTGGTCATGATACAATGGATGACCTTGTTGTGTTAGAAATGGTAGATTTTAATGTTATAATGGGTATGGATTGGTTGGCTTCTTGTTATGCCGCAGTAGATTACCGAACTAAGAGGGTGTATTTTCATTTTCCAAGGGAGGCAGTCCTTGAATGGAAGGGTAACATTGGTGCGCCAAGAGGTAAATTTATTTCATATTTTAAGGCAAAAAAGATGATTTCTAAAGGTTACATATATCATCTAATTAGAGCGGAGGATACAGATATGGAGCAACCAACTCTTCAAACTATTCCGGTGGAAAATAAATTTCCTGATGTATTTCCTGAAGATCTTCTGGGTCATATTGTATCTAATAAAGGATTAAAGGTTGATACTCAGAAGATAGAAGTTGTGAAGAACTGGCCAAGACCTATAACACCTACAGTGATTCATAGTTTCCTTGGGTTAGCAGGTTATTATAGAAGGTTTGTTAAAGGATTTTCTTCAATTTCTGCACCTTTCACAAAGCATCCAAGTAATGATGCATATGAAAGAAGCTTCCAAAATCTAAAGAATAAGCTGACTTCTACACTCGTATCGGTACTTCCAGAAGGCATAGAAGGGTATGCAGTGTATTGTGATGCTTCAATAATTGGCTTAGGGTGTGTATTGATGCAGCATGGTAAAGTCAAAGCATATGCCTCAAGAAAATTGCAACCACATAAGAAAAATTATCCAACACATGATCTAGAGCTAGCAGTGGTTATATTTTCCTTAAAGATATAGCGTCACTACTTGTATGGAATTCATGTTGACATATATACTGACCAGAAGATTTTACAATATATCTTTAATTAGAAGGACCTAAATTTGAGGCAGCGAAGATGGCTTGATCTATTAAAAGACTATGATGTTGATATCATTTATCATCAGGGAAAAAGAAATGTTCTAGATGATGTGTTGAGTCATAAAGAAATTGTGGGAACTTATGGGCAGCCTACAAAATGACAAGGGATGACTAAGGATCTACACCAACTATCCAATTTGGGGGTTTTCCTTCTTGAAACTCCAGATGAGGGGCTTATTGTGCATAATGCAGCATAATCTTCACTAGTAGCTAAAGTGAAAGAAAAGCAATATTTAGATCCCATTCTATTATAGATTAAGGAAAATGTACAATGTGGTATGAAAAAGGCATTTGATCTTACACAAGAGGGAGTGCTTTGGTGCCAAAACAGATTTTGTGTGCCTAATGTAGATTGGCTATGAAAGAGGATCAAGATGGAGGTCAAGGTATTCCATCCATCCGAGATTAACTAAAATATATCATGATTTGAAAGGAAAATATTAGTGGGACGACATGAAGAAGAACATTGTAGAATTTGTAGTCGAATGTCCAAATTGTCAAAGAGTTAAAGTAGAGCACAAAAAGCTCAGGGGTTATATGTAATGCATAGATCCTCCAATCTGGAAGTGGGACATGATGAACTTGGATTTCCTTATAGGTTTTCCTCGTACATCTCCAAAGTTCGATTCCATATGGGTAATAGTTGATAGGCTTACCAAATTAGCACACTTTTTTCTGGTTAAGACTACTTACACAGTTGAAGAGTATGAAAAATTGTATATTAAAGAGATATTTAGGCTACATAGAGGTCCAATCTCTATTATATCAGATCGGGGAGTTCAATTTAATGCAAACTTTTGGAAGTCGTTTTAGAGGAATTTGGGAACACAAGTTAAGTATAACTTTTCACCCACAAATAGATAGACAAGCAAAACGTACCATTCAAACACTTAAAACTATGCTACAAGATTATGTATTGGACTTTAGAGGTAGTTGGGATGATCACTTACCTCTCATCGAGTTTGCCTACAACAATAGCTATCATTCAATTATCAAAATGGCACCATATGAACATTTGTATAGAAGAAAGTGTAGATCACCAATTGGATGGTTTGAAGTGGGTGAAGTTGTCTTGTTCGGGCCAGATATTGTTCATCAAGCTATAGAAAAGGTTAAAGTGATCAAACAGCGGTTAAAAATATCCAAAAGTAGACACAAGTCATATGTGGTTATCAAAAGAAGAGGGCTAGAGTTTGCTATCGGTGATTGGGTATTCTTGAAGGTATCACCAATGAAAAGGGTAATGAGATTTGGTAAGAAAGGAAAACTAAGTAGATGTTATATAGGCCCATATAGGATTATTTAAAGGTTTAGCCAAGTGGCATATGAGATAAATCTACCCCAATAGCTCTTAATGGTCCACCCAGTGTTTCATGTCTCAATGCTTTGAAAGTGCATTGGAGATCCATCTCATATTACTCCTACTAAAGAGGTAGAAGTTGTGGAAGATCTCACCTATGAAAAAATACCTATTTCTATTCTAGATCGATAGGTTAAGAAGTTAAGGAATAAAGCAATAGCTTCTGTAAAGTGGTTTAAAGAAACTAGCAAGTAGAAGAGATCACATGGGAAACTGAGGAAACGATAAAATCCAAGTAGCCCCATTTATTTGAATATAAAGAAAAAGTCCAAGATGCTGAATTAGAGAAATAACAAGTAAGTATAATAAATGAGTACTACGTAAATAGGGAAATTAAACTTAGGCTTGAACTTGTATGGTTGGATAGTTATGGTAACATCTGAGGACGAATGTTCCTAAGGGGGGGGGATGTAACACCCTGTATTTTGCATGCACTTATTATATTTATATGGAACTTGGTATAGACTTAGGGTATAGGTAACATACGAGATTTTTTATGCGAGTATTGATAGTGTAGATGGAGTTCTAGATACTTCCAGTACGTTTTAATGTGATGCAATCAAGTTAACATCGATACAACTATTTAATTTTGAATCGTAAGTCGGTATTTGAATCTAATGTTTGAATTGACCAATGTGTACAAGTTGAAGGTTAGATTAAAGGGATTAGGAGTTGGAAATGGAAAAAAATATTGGGGGTGCTTGCATGACTTAATTAAGCTAGTAGGTGAGTCACCTACTTAAGATATTTAGACAAAGTTAATGGACCCATTGCTATGGATCAGATTTGGTCAAATACTAATGTACTTATTTGGGCCCAAATTGAATAAAAGAGGAAAAAAATGGAGAAATGGCCCAACACACAAATCTTCCAAGGCCCTAATGTAATTGAGCTCAACTAAGAAATTAAGAAAGTAGGTACATCACCTACTTTGACATTTTTGAGCAGCTTACTCTCTTTAAGTAGGTGCATCACTTACTTTGACCAATTTGATAATTTTAAGGTCCAAAATGCAGCTAAAAAAGGTGGCCAAAGGGCCTTTATAAGTCCAAGTTTCTGATTATTTTACTTCATTTCTAAGTCACAAAAAGAATTTAATTTCACAAATCCTCTCAACTCTCTCTAAAACAACAAGGAGTAGCCCTATTTTTCCTTTTAGGGTTCTTGAAGAAATCCCAATCTTTACAATCCGGTAAGTGAAAACACTCAAGTTTTTATTTAATTATCTCATGGAAGACTAGGAAAACATATTATAAATGCTTAATTATAAATATATGGCAGAATATAGAACAAGCTATCTGCCCACTTTTCTTTGTTATTAAGAAACTTCTATTTTCTTCTTTGGTATTAAGTGTGAAGGAAAGTTCAAGTTCATGAAGAGTTCAAGTTAAAAGGACAAATATTAAAATATTGACATAAGGTGACTGCTTTATTTTACCCTCCTTATATGTGAATTTGGAAAAGAATTACGGATATGTTATTGTTGAGAACTCAACAGATGATGAGTTCAATATTTGATTTCTACGACAAAGGTAAGTTGGGGCTATTTCGTGAACTTTTTTCTATGTATATGTTATAGGATGCCATTTTGTTGTTGCAGAAAGGTGTGACTAGTTCGAATTGAAATATAGAATAAAGGTGCGGTGGTACACCACTGAGCTAATTATTGCATATGTTTACTGCCCAATATATTTTGCATATTATTTAGAGGGTGTAATGAAGCCAAGGTGGTTTTGGTGAATCTTATAAGAACGTGTATGGTATGTGGCTATAATTGGAGGAGAAAAAGATTAAAATACCACCCTTGATTGATAGATTAAGGGCTTACTGCTCGGTTAATATTTTTGTGAAGTTAATTAGCCCAAATGTGTCGGTTGGTTTCTAATATTAGTTTACCATATATTCTATTGTAGATAAGTAATATAAAAGGTGGGAAGTCAAGTTGGGTTAGTTTAGGAGTTATATAACCAGGTATGTAAGGCATACTTTATTTTGTACTCTTTGGCATGAAATTGGAAATTTGTTCCACCAAGTAATCTTCCAAGGTTATCTTTTAATATGTGATACATAATAGCAGTATATTATAACCCATGAAGTCAATGAACTTTTTACCACTCTCTAACGTGTTAAAAAACCTCAATACATGCTTATTTTTAAGCCTGCATGTCTATTTTCACTAGAAAACTTCAAGAGTTCTCTGTTTACTTAAATAAGACCCATGTGTTATTTTCATCTCCTAAACACTTCATTTGTGTGCCAATACCTCCCCACCTTATTGTTGTTGCATTAAGTTTCCATTTACATGTCTCTTATTAGTAGATTCTTGTTTCAAGGTACCATAATGTTATGACCACCAAAGTAAAAATCTCAAAGTCTAAATGAACTAAATAACGCAAGTTTTTAAAATGAGTGTATGCTTAGAGGCATAAGCCTAGCATGGCATGATCTCGATACCTTTATATGTGGGTGGCATCTCAGCGGCATAAGCCTAGCATGGGCCGATCCCAATGTTCATATGTGGGTGGCAACTAGGGGGCGTAAGCCTAGCATGGGCCGATCTCAGTTATCTATTTACCACTGATCAGCTGGCCATTTGCATTATATGGATTACAAAGATTATGAAGTAAGAAAGGTAAAAATAAAGAAAAGAATGTAATATACATAGTCCCACAAGTATATATAAAGGTGGTGTACTAGTACTACTTATACACTTGTATTTGATTTCTATTGAGCTCTTGTATCATGTGTTGTTTCCTTAAGCCTTACATATTCAGTACATATTTTTCGTACTGATGTCCTTCATGGGAGACCTGTATTTCAAGATATAAGCACAGGGGCTTCAGCTAATATACCTCACTAGTAGTAGCATAGGATATTCAGTGACTATTGGTGAGCTCCAGGTTGATTTGGGGCTTTCCAAGTCTGTTCCATATATTTTGGTATTGTGCAGTAGTCAAGAGTAGGGTGTGGGTTTGTCCCAACCCTAACAGAAGTCTATGTATCTTTTAGAGGCTTTGTAGACCAATATAAAGATAAACATTATAATGTCTTTACTTTTAGATATTGTGGCCCAAAAATCCAAGTGTTGTATATAAAATTTTGTGCTTCCTACATAGTTATTCTCATCGATGCATAATATCAAATTTGTCAGAACCTTTGGTTGTCATAGTTACATGCATAAGAAGTACAAGGTTATGGATTGGTTCTCTCGGGCCTTTATGGCTACGGGCTGTCCGCCCCAATAAGTTTTGAGGCATGACATTTTCCATGCCTAGTATACCCCCAATTGGGTGGTGGAGATCTGTTAGTCATGCACCGATGAGGATTATTTCTTTCATTCGAGATAAGAGATTGATATTGAAGGGTTGTGAGTCATTTTTTGCTTATGTTTTGGATGTTAGTACTGAGAGTCCACTCCTTGACTCCATTTCTATTGTCCATAATTTTCTCATTATTTTTCTGACAGGCCTACCTGGACTTTCTCCTAAGTATTGTATAGAGTTAATTATTGACCTCGAGCTAAGCACTCGACCTATTTCTATGGCTCTGTATCATATGGCTTTTGGTGAGCTAAAAAAACTGAATAGTCGACTTTAGAATCATTTGGATAAGGGTTTTATCAAATTAAGTATATTTCCTTGGGGTGATCCAATCTTGTTTGTGAAGAAAAAAGATGGATCTATACGTGCGCATATCGACTACAGAAAGTTGAATAAGGCCATAGTGGGAAATAACTTATGCCTCATACTGATGATTCGTTTGGACAACTTCAGGGTATAGTAGTATCTTCTAAGATAAATTTGAGTTATTGTTACCATCAATTGAGTGTTAGGGTTGCAGACATCCCTAAGACAACCATCAGGACTCATTACAATTATTATGAGTTCCTGGTGATGTCTTTGGGTTGACTAATGCCCTAGAAGATTTTATAGATATGATAAATTGTGTGTTCAGGCCATATTTTGACTCCTTTATGATAGTGTTTATTGATAATATTCTAGTATATTCGAGGAGTAGAAAGGAGCACAATCAGAATTTGAGGATTATTCTCCACGCTTTGAGAGATCATCGTTTTATGCAAAGTTCTCAAAGTGCAAGTTCTGACTTTAATCTATAGATCTCTTAGGTTATGTAGTGTCCAAGGATGGTATTATGGTAGACCCAACAAAGATTGAGGCTATTCATAGTTGGGATATACCCACATCTCCTACTAAGTTTTTCAATTTCGTTGTGTTGGCAGGTTACTTTAGGAAGTTTGTTGAGGTCTTATCGTCCATTGCATCCCCTATGACTAGATTGACTTGGAAGGAGGTTCAACTTCAGTAGTCTGTGAGTTGTGAGGTGAGCTTTCTGAAGCTCAAGGATTTGCTTACATCAGCCCTTATAAGTTAAGTGTAAGGGTTTTACTGTCTACTCCGATATATATGGTAGTGGTTTGGGGTGTACTCTAGTGCAGAGGATTCATGTTATTGCATATGCATTGATGCAACTGAAGGTGCATGAGCGCAACTACCCTACATATGACTAGGAGTTACAAGTGATAACGTTTGCACTTAGGATTCAGAGACATTATTTAAATAGGGTTTGCTATGAGATCTTTATTGATTAATTCAGCTGTCAGAATATTATGAACCATAAGAAGATTAATATGAGGAAATGTAGATGGATTGAGTTACTGAAGGACTATGATATCTCTATTCGTTACTATCTGGGCAACGTGATTATGGTAGAGGATACCTTGACCCGGAAGGCAGTGAGTATGGGTAGCTTAGCCTTCATTTTTATTTCTCAGTGGTTGTTGACTTTATACATCCATCCCATACCTAACTTGATGGATCTTTTGGATATTTCTAACCCTCAAAAGATCATTGCAAGTATAGAGGCCAGATCTACCTTTTCATTACAAATTTGAGGTCGTTAGTTTGAGGATAGTAGACATCATAGCATTTGAGGAAAGGTATTATGAGGTGATTCTATAAGATATACCTTAGATTTTAAGAGTGTTTTGAGGTTTGATGGTTGTATTTGTTTTCCAAGGGTTACGAGTTTGATTCAGTTGATTCTTCGTAAGTCTCATAGCTCTAAGTACTCCATTCATCTTAGGATAGCTAAGATGTATAGGGATGCAGAGAGATATAGCAAGTTTTATGGCTTGATTCCTTTGTTGTCAGAAGGTAAAGGTGGAGCATCAGAGACCTAGTGTATTGCTTCACCAGCTACCCATTCCCAAGTTTAAATAATGAAAGTTACAATGGCTTTCGTGGCTAAATTTCCTCTCATGTCCTATGATTTTGATAGCATTTGGGTCATCATGGATAAATTAACCAAGTCTGATTATTTTATCCCCGTTCAAGTTTTCTACAGTGCCGAAAGTTTAGCCCGTGTTTATATTCTAAGGGGTAGTTTCCTTACATGGGTACCTGTGTCTATCATTTAAGAATGAGGCTCTCAGTTCACTTCTAAATTTTAGAGGACATTCCAGAAGGTGTTGGGTAGCAAAGTTTACTTTAGAACCACATTTCACCCCAGACTGATGGGAAGTTGGAGCGAACTATCTAGGTCTTCGAGGACATGCTCCACACTTATGTGTTGGATTTTGAGGGTTACTAGGACCAGTTTCTACCTTTGGTAGAGTTTTCATATAATAATAAATCCCATTCCAACATTTAGATTGTCTTATTTTAGGTATTGTGTGGTCGGCGATATCGATCTCATGTTAGTTGGTTTGAAATTTCTAAGGCTAGCTTTGTGGCACAGATTTTCTTGGCAAGTCATTGAACTAATTTTTGGTGATTCAGCATAGTCCATGTGCAGATAAGAGTAGGAAGAGGAGTTGTGTTCACTGCATACATCTTCATTATGGTTCTGAGTTGGTAAAAGTGCCTTCCTGCGAGTATCGTCCATGAAGGGCATGATGAGGTTTGGGAGGAGAGTCAAGCTTAGCCTTAGGTATATTAGACCGTTTGAGATTCTGTAGACAGTTGGAGAAGTAACTTATATGTTGGCATTACTGCCTTCCTTTTCATCCATCCACCTAGTATTTTATGTATCTATACTGCGACAGTACATTCCATATGAGTCACATGTGCTTCGGTGGGACTCAGTTCAGTTGGACGAGAGGTTGGCATTTGTCGAGGAGCCTCTATCCATTTTGGTTAGAGATTTCAGTCTTTTGAGCTTCAGGGACATTACGCTAGTTAAGGTTCAGTGGCATCACCATCTAGTAGAGGAGGATACCTGGGAGATGGAGCGTGAGATACGGGACCAGTATCCCTACATGTTTGAGCCTTCGGGCATTTCCTTATTCTTTGCCTTTGCAGATGAAAGTGTAATGACCCCAAATCTCCTCCCGGGACATCACACGGTGCTTAAGGCTACAAGTATCCCTAAGCTAACCCTTAGAGCCGGTTTCTACAAACAACACTCAATTCCAGATAAAATAGACTCAAACAGTTGCATAATCATAACACATAAAAGGAAATACGGAAAAGATACTCGGTCCATATGACCATAATACAAAGAAATCTCAACAAAACCACAATGTTGAACCCTCGACACATCACAAATTTGATACTAGTCTGACAAAGCCTCTAAAACTCAAAATCTAGGGAGCCGTTGGGACAGGTCCCCAACTGACTCAAAATGAACTGAAGATAGAACATAGTCTCTCATACACTAAAACATCTGAAGATCGGTCCTCGAACCAGGAGGACTCACCACTGTAGGAAACGTAGGCATGGTACTCGGAGGATCACAGATGAGGCTGGGACTAAGAACCTAAACCAACATTATGACACAATGTAGCACATATACATATATGTGGATCAGTTCTTGGAATGTACAGAGTATACGGGGGTGAATGCATGTATATAAAATAGTATCAATCTTCTTCAATCAAATCATGTATGCAATATGAGATGACTCACATGACATGAACAAGTATAAAATATAAGGCTTATAAATCATGTAGAATGGAGCATGCAACACAAATCTCGTGAGTCATCATTATTTAACCTTGAAAATCAGAAAACTTCTCTTATTCTCAATACCCAAGGCTAAGGGACTTTAAGCAATACTTTCAACTCATGCATATGTCTCATGGAGAGTAAAATCTCATCAATGCTCAATATTTCATAACTATTTAGAACTCATATACTTGGAATTCGGAATCATATTACTTGGAAAACATACTTGAAGGCATTTCATTCACTTTAGAAAAATATCTCATTTCAAGCTTTAGGGAAATCATTCTATCTCAAATGGAAAAGCATTCTAGTTCAAGGAATAACTTATCTCAAAGATTTAAGAAAAGTACTATATCAAGGGAAGATACTTTCATTTAGGGAAAATAACTCACATCAAGGAGATACTTTAAATAGGGAACAACTTCGCAATTCTACCATTTAGAAAAAATAGCTCAAAGGAAGGGAAAATAAGTATCGAATCTCGAAGTTTTAAAGGGAAAGGGAGGTTCTCATAACCGACATAAACCATGTGATATACATGGAGTCCAATGTTTTGTACTCCTAAGGAGGAGACCCCACTCTGAGCGTCATACTCTCGCCAGGGAGTATAACCTAGGTCTAGCGATCACTAAATGAAACTCGGCCTCTGGCCCAATCATAATCATCATAAACTCGTCCATAGGCCCAACCTACGGTGGCACGTACTTTTGTGGTAAGAAACCATAGTGACTTACCCGCTCGGTACTAAATACTACTCCCTTTAGATTATCTGCACTCATCTCATAAAAATCCACTTTTATAATAATCTTATGGTCCACCACGAACCCAATAATCAAATCGATAAACTCATATGATGAAGTGGATTTCAAAGCTTTTGGACCATTAGGTCAATTCATTTCTCAATCATCTCAAAATACGCAAATCATGGGTTCTTATAGCACAAGAGTTCATAATTTCACAAGTCTCAAATAGGGCTTACTAACCCATAGTTCAATCTCACCAAAAGAATAATATATAGCATACAGAAATCATACTGAAATATGGGAATTTTAGCAATTTATCTCAAAATCTCAATATAGTCATATACTTCAATATTTCAAACATCACAAAGATTATTTTCCTAATGACTAAAACCATGGGGTTAATACCCAGCTGTAATTTCTCAAGAAAACATGAAAAATCATGCCATTTGACTTTCAATTCATAGGAAATATCAACATAATTCATCAAATAATAATGGCTGAAAACCCCCAATTCAAATTCATGTAAAAACCTCATAGATTTCAGGAAATTCATGATGTAAATAAGCCTTTTGGGAACAAGGGTGAAAGGGTTACCCTTGTTTAAAACCCCACATACCTTGAATTAGAAACTTTGGATGAACTCTCGCTTTTGGAACTCTATTTGTACTCTTGAATGAGGGTTATTGAGATCCTTGACTTGGGAACCTTGAATCTTGACTCAATTCAGAAAATCCATGGTGGATTCTTGAGATTCTTGAAAGAGGTTTTAGATACTTAGGATTTTTGTTGAGAGAAAACTCAAGAAAAACCTCATAGAATGCTTACAAATGACCTTGATTTGGTGTTTGTACGGTCTTATAGGCTTGGAAAAAGTCCAATGTACCATTTTAAACATCTATACAAAGCAAGAAAAATTGAACTAAGAACCCAATTTCATAGGTCACCGCGACTCGCCACTTATCGCGGTGGCTCACTGGAAATTGACAATTGGTAATCTGGGAGTCACCGCTATGCAGAGCCATCGTATTATCCCCCTGGTTGGGACCTAGAACTCCTTCGGGACGTGCCACTATCGTGAAGTTCCACTGGAATTTGACAATTGTCAAATAGACCATCTCCGTGACGCGCTAGGTACTAAAATGATGTTGTTTTACGACTACGACTTAAATTAGACATAACTCCTTACTCGAGTGTTGGATTTGGGTGAATCTTATATCGATGGAGAGCTTATAAAATTTCCCACGTGATAAAAATTAAAAATTAGGGAAATTCTATATGGATAACACGATACTCACGTAGAAAGTCACTTCTAGATCTTTTAGGGTCAGAATCAAACCTCACTCAATGTGCTCTAAGGCTCAAACTATGAGGGAATTTTGCGCGGTCTTACATTATCTCCGCTTTGGGAATATTCATCCTCAAATGTCTCTAGTTAGGATAGGAATACAGGAAAAATAGAGTACACACATCTAAAACCATTACTAAACGGTTCAAGATCTTTCTAAACTCATGAATACTCTGGACAATGCGAGAACTCATACAAGGATGGATGCATAGCTAGATTTTAGATTAGAAGAACTGAATTAAGGAAGAATAGTACCTTTATTTTGGTTTGAACCCACGAAAAATAGGTGCGGGTACTTGGCTCGCATGTCAGCTTCCGTCTCCCAAGTAGAACCCTCAATAGAATGATTCCGCCACAAAACTTTGATCAAGGGGACTTCCTTGTTCCTCAGTCTACGGACTTCAAAGTTTAGGACCTCAATAAGAATTTCATTGAAGGAAAGACTATTCTGAATGTCAACATTCTCCGAAGATCAACCCCGACAGAATCACAAATATGCTTCTTGAACATGGAGACATGAAAGATAAGATGAATGGCGGACAACTCCGAGTGCAACTCAACCTCAAAGGCCACTCTACCAACACGACTCAAGACTCTATACGGGCCAACATAGCGGGGACTAAGCTTTTCCTTCTTACCAAACCTCTTCACCCTTTTCATGGGTGAAATCTTTAAGTATACCAAATCACCCACCTTAAACTTAAGATCTCTCCTCCTCACATCGGCGTAATACTTTTGACGACTTTGAGATGTCTTCAACCTTTCTCTAATCAACTTAACTTTCACCATAGCTTTAAATACTTCATTAGGTTTAATTACTACAACTTTACCCACTTCAAACCAACCTATGGGTGATCTACATCTCCTACCATACAAGGCCTCAAATGGTACCATCTTAATACTAGCATGGAAACTATTATTATAGGCAAACTCAATCAATGAAAAATGCTCATCTCAACTACCTTTAAAATCAAGAGCACACGCCCTCAACATATCCTCTAAGGTCTGAATGGTCCTTTCAGCCTGACCATCTTTTTGCGGGTGAAACGCGAAACTCAAAAGAACTTGGGTACCAAGACCCAGTTGAAACGTCCTCTAAAATTGAGAAGTAAATTGAGTACCCCTATAAAAAATGATAGATAAAGGAACTCTATGCAGCCTGACGAACTCTCGGATATACAGTCTAGCATAATCCTCAGCCGTATACGATCTATGCATAGGCAAGAAATGTGCAGACTTAGTCATCCTATCAATGATAACCCAAATAGAATCATAATGACGGTGCGAAAGTGGCAACCCGGTCACGAAGTCCATATTCACCACCTCTTACTTCCAAGTGGGTATACCAAACTCTTGCATCACACCACTTGGTCTTTAGTGCTCTACCTTAACCTGTTGATACGTTGCATACTTTGCTACAAACTCGGCTATGTTCTTATTCATACCGCTCCACTAATAGATCTCACGCAAGTCACAGTACATCTTGGTACTATCGGGATGAATAAAATAATGCGCGCCATGCATTTCAGCCATAATCCTCTACCTCAAATCATCAACACACGGGACACACAACCTACCATGCAATCTCAACACAACATCTCCCCCTTGGGAGAAAACCTTGAACTTTTGGTCCTTAACTGACTCCTTCAGTTTGATCAAACTAGGATCCCTATCTTGCTTCTCTTTCACTTCTGAAACTTGAGAGGATTCGGAACTACTCTGCACTAATGTACTCCCTTCTACTGAATCAAGAAATCTAACCCCCAAACTAGTCAGACAATGCATATCATGAGCTAAATCTCTCTTACCTTCCTCTATATGAGCAACACTACCCATAAATAATCTGCTAAGGGCATCCGCCAGTACATTGGCCTTACCTGGGTGATATAACACACTCATATCAGAATTTTTCATAAAGTCCAACTACCTGCTTTGCCTAAGATTCAACTAATTCTGAGTAAACACATACTGCAAGCTCTTATGATTAGTAAACACTTCAACATGGACACCATAAAGATAGTATCTCCAAATTTTCAATGCAAAAACCACAACAGCTAACTCAAGATCATAGGTTGGGTAATTCTTTTCATGCGACCTGAACTATCTAGAGGCATAGGATATAACCTTACCTCTCTGCATCAACACAAAACCCAAACCAACTCTAAAGGCATCACAATAAACTACAAAACCATCAGTACCATCAGGCAAAGTCAACTCAAGGGCTGAAGTGAGTCGAATCTTCAACTCCTAATAGAATGATAGACCCAAGAAAATCCTAATGTCAGATAGATAAATAGGTCTAGGCTAATTTCTAACGACTTTTGTCTTTAGGGGATCAACTCTAATACCTTCAGCTGAAACACCATGACCAAGAAAGGTTACAGACCTTATCCAAAATTTACACTTACTGAATTTGGCAAACAACTAATGATTTCTAAGAGTTTGCAAGACAATTCTAAGATAAGTTAAAGGGTCATTCTCATCGCGGAAGTACAAAAGGATGTCATCTATGAAGACAATGAAAAACATATCATAGTACTACCTGGACACTCGATTCATGAGGTCCATGAAGGCTTATGGGGCATTGATTAGCCCGAAAGACATGTCTAGAAACTTAAAGTGACCATAGCAGGTTCAGAAGGCTATCTTTGGAATATCACATTCCCTAACTTTAAGTTGATGATAGCCGAATTGAAGGTCTATCTTGGAAAAATAACTTGCACCTTGAAACTGATCAAACTGGTCAGCGATTCTTGGAAGAGGATACTTATTTTTAACTGTGACCTTGTTTAGTTGATGGTAGTCAATGCACATATGCAAAGATCCGTCTTTCTTCCGCATGAACAAAATAGAAGCGCCCTAAGGAGAAATATTGGGCCTAATGAAACCTTTACTTAAAAGATCTTTGAGTTTCTCCTTCAACTCCTTAAGCTCAGCAGGTGCCATACGGTATGACGGAATAGAAATAGGCCAAGTGTCGGGAAGAAGGTCAATTCTGAACTCTATCTATCTATTGAGAGGTACGCTTGGGAGATCTTTCAAAAAGACGTCTGGAAACTCATTAACAATGTCGACTGACTGAATGGTTGGAGTCTCGGACAGAGTATCCTTGCCTCTAACTAGGTGATAGATGCACCCTCTGGATATTAGCTTTTTGGCTTTGATATAAGAGATAAAATGACTATTGGGAGATACCGAAATCTCAAACCACTCAAACACTGGTTCATCAGGGAACTGAAACTTGACCACACAGGTATGAAAATCTATAGATGCATAACAAGAATGAAGTCAATCCATACCTAGAATGAGGTCAAAATCTACCATGTCTAACTCTATTAAATCCGCGGGAATGACTCTATAAAGCACAATAACAAGGAAACCTCTATACACTTGTTTAGCAACAACTGACTCTCTGACTGGAGTAGAAACTAGGAAAGGCTTGGGAATAATTTTGGGACTCATTTTGAAGTTCACAGCTACGAGTGGGTCACATAAAAGAGATTTAACCTGGGTTCCAACAATACATAAATATCAAGACAAAAGATACGGAGCATAACAGTAACAACATCGGGAGAGTCCTCCTGTTCCTGATGCGATGGAAATTCTTAGAATCTGTTCTGGCGCTAGCCGCCAGCAGTACTAGAAGAAGTGCCCTGAGTAGGGGCGGGAAGGAGTACTGGAGCTGGTGAACTAGCAGCCTGTTCCTACGGTCAGTTGTCTCTTTTCCCCTATCTAGCATGGGGACAATCTCTAAGTCTGTGGCCCTGCTTGCCGTAACCAAAACAACCCCTCGCATCACCAAAACACTCCCTAAGATGGTTCCAACCACATTTAGCACAAGAAGGATAAAGGAGCCTATTACCAACACTGTTCGGTGACCCAAACATAAAAGGCATACCCCCTTGTTCCAGCCTACCTATAGGCACAGGAGCACTAGATGAAGGAACTGGAATAGACGGATGTCTCTGGAACTGAGGGCGGTTTCCTCCATGAAACCTAGTCCGGCTAAACTCATGCTTCTCAGATCTATACCTCTTTCTACCCCATATTTTATCTCTTTCTCTAAGCTTATTGTAATATCCATGCTTTTTCATAGCTTGTACAATCATCTCAAGGATGTTAGAACTTGCTTTGAAATAAGAATTCCTTCTTATACGCGTGGTATTTCTATAATTTTCACTTCCTTCAGTGTGTCACAAAGATAGCTCAAATGGTAATTGTCAATTTCTAGTGTTGCTTCATGATACTAGCACATCGCTCCACGAGTCCAGGTCATAAAATGAGGGGCAACGCGATGGCTCCGCATCGCGTCATCCTTCAACTTCCTAATTGTCAAAATCTAGTTACACGGCGCGATAGCAGAGCGTCGCGCCAATGGCCCAATTCAGGAAATTTTACTAAAAATTTAATGATGTGTCCAGGGTTAAAAGGGTCAAATTCCCACCCCTATTTAAGCCCTTTAACATGTGATTCATCCATTTTTCACCCAAAACATATTAGTTTCTCTCAAGTTTATCTTAAGAACAAGCTAGGGTTTCTATTGGGGATTCAAATTCAGGAAGGTTTCACCATCAATCTTTATGAAATCACGAATCAAGGTATGCATAGTGTTCATTCATGGACCCTTTTCATCCATGAAGTCCAAGAACCCTTTTCTAAAACTTAAGTTATGGATTTTCTTCATGTTTTCATGATTTGGCTGCTCATGTTCATATTGATAAATGTGAAATTTGATTCTACTCCATGATTATTGATAATTTCTATGTGGGTTTAATTACTATAGCCATAGATTCATGTAACCCTAAAATTTAAACCCTTGAATGATGAAATTAGAATTGAACAATGATGTTTATATGGGCTATGCCTGGAATGTGTTTGATTAAATGCCTAAGATAAGGAATATTTTTTAACTAGAACGATATCATGAAATCCCCATGTATGTACAAGTTTATGTCTATTACATGTTTGATGAAATGCTCAAATAAATGTAGTATGATGTTAGTCAACTCATCAAGTAAAATATGCTATGTCAGTTTTCCTTCTATCATGACCTAGGGGTACTTGTACCCAAAATATTAGTTGTGTGCCTAGAGCCATGTCATGTTTTTATGATACTCTCAGTCAATAAATGAAATTTTATACTTCAGATAGTTTTATGACTCAGGAAACATCTACATGATCTCACGACTCAGTCAGTTGTCAGATTTCAATAGTATTCTGTTAGTCAATGGAACTCAGAAACTTAGCTCATGATCAGTTCTGTAAATCATGTTTAGTGCCTATATAGACGGGAGTAGGAATTAGCTCCGAGTGAACATAAGGATGGGAACTCACCTACTATATGAGGGTGTGATTCTTAGAAGCAATACTTGCGTTCCAGAACTATATAGCTAGCATAGGTTGAGACATCGTAGCCTGCTATATAAGGGTAGATGAGTTGGCTTAACCTGTTATGTGAGGGTTCCCATCGCTCTCACTAGAGTTACCTATTATATGAGGGTTACTTACATGTTGTCCTTACTAGTGGCGCGGTATTGACACCCTTCCAATCAGGGCATAAATTAGACCACAGCTTAGCTATTATAGAACCTTTGGGGCATGTCGATTAGATACTACTTCCCACTGTTTCATGTACAGAATCAGAACTGTCAGATACAGTCAACTCAGATACAGTATGGAATTTAGATAGTTCCATCAGGTTCAGGACTGCTAGACACAGTCATCTCAGATACAGTACGGGACTCAGATAGTTCCATTAGATTTAGGATTGTCAGTTACAGTCACTCATGTTATCAGTCATACTAGTATCAGTCATGTCATGTTAGCATTATTCAAATTCACTAATCACGATATCACGTCATTAGTTACAGTTAAGTATTTATGTACGCATTAATACGTTCATGTTAGACAGTAAGTTATCATTATTCATGTATGTGAACCATTTCGTATAGCCTGCCTCACATATATACTTGATACATTCCATTGTACTGAACCATTCACGCTATGGTTCTTTCTTTGTATGTTACACCATAAGTTCAGAGACACATGCTCCAGATTAGAAGTAGATTCCATTTTTTAGCAGTCAAATTAAAAGTGAGTCCTCATCCTCCGAGGACATAATTATTTCCTTATTTTCTCATTAGTCATTTTATTAGATGGGTTTAGTTGGGGGACATGTCCCATCAACTCTTTATTAAGATTATTTAGATAGTACAGGCTTTAAGACTAGATGCAGACTAGATACAGATTATCATGTTTAGACTTCAGTATTTCCATTTTGTTTTGGGTATCCTATTACCCCACACAGATGTTATGTCATTCAGTTTATGTTCATGGTTGAACCTTATGGCCTTTTAGTGCATATTTCTGCATTATCATGTTATCTTATGCAATATACAGGTACAAATATCAGTCATGGGTTAGTTTGTGGTCCTTCGAGGTCATGAGCACTTTGTAGCATTCCGATTCAGTAAATTAGGGAATTACAAACTGATATTGTAATGCCCGTGCTTTTTCTTAGCTTAAAAAATTATCTCAAGAATGTTAGAACTTTCATTGAAATAAGAATTCCTTCTTATACATGTGGTATTACTATAATTTACACTTATTATCATGTGGTAAATTGAATAAGCTTCCATCAAAATATAATTTTCCCAAATCCGACACCCGGGCGAAGTGTTAGGGCTTTTTGAGTGAGACAGTGTATGATCAGAGCCTTTAGCACATCGCGGAGATAGCTCAAATGGAAATTGTCAATTTCCAGTGTTGCTCCACGATACTAGTGCATAACACCACGGTTCCAGGGCACAAAAGGAGGGGAAACAGGATGGATCCACATCGCGCCATCCCTCAACTTCCTAATTGTCAAAATCTAGTAACACTGCGCAATAGCGCCGCGTCGCGCCAAGGGCCCAATTTGGGAAATTTTACTAAAAATTTAATGACGTGTCAAGGGTTAAAAGGGTCAACTTCCCACCCCTTTTTAAGACCTTTAACACATGATTCAAGCATTTTTCACCCAAAACATATTAGTTTCTCTCAAGTTTATCTCAAGAACAAGCTAGGGTTTCTATTGGGGATTCAATTTCAAGAAGGTTTCACCATTAATCTTTACGAAATCATGAATCAAGGTATGAATAGTGTTCATTAATGGACCCCTTTCATCCATGAAGTCCAAGAACCATTTTCTAAAACTAAAGTTATGGATTTTCTTCATGTTTTCATGATTTGGCTGCTCATGTTCATATTGATAAATGTGAAATTTGATTCTACTCCATGATTATTGATAATTTCTATGTGGGTTTAATTACTATAGCCATAGATTCATGTAACCCTAAAATTTAAACCCTTGAATGATGAAATTAGAATTGAACAATGATGTTTACATGTGCCATGCCTGCAATGTGTTTGATTAAAAGCCTAAGATAAGGAATATTGTTTAACTAGCATAATATCATGAAATCCCCATGTATGTACAAGTTTATGTATATTACATGTTTGATGAAATGCTCCTATGAATGTAGTATGATGTTAGTCAAGTCATCAAGTAAATCATGCTCTGTCAGTTTTCCTTCTATCGAGTCCTGGGGGTACTTATACTTGAAATATTAGTTGTACCCTAGAGCCATGTCATGTTTTAAAGATACTCTCAGTCAAGCTATGAACTCTTAGACTTCAGATAGTCTTATAACTCAGAAAAAATCTCCATGATCTCCTAACTCAGTCAGTTATCATATATCAGTAGTATTCCGTCTGTCAACGAAACTCAGGAACTTAGCTCATGATCAATTCAGTAAATCATGTTTAGAGTCTATTCAGATGGGAGTATGAATTATCACCAAGTAAACCCAATGATGGGAACTCACCTGCTATATGAGGGTGTGATTCTTAGAAGCAATCCTTGTATTCCAGAACTATGTAGCCAGCATAGGATGAGACATCGTAGCCTGCTATATGAGGGTAGATGATGTGTCTTAACCTATTATGTAAGGGTTCCCACCATTATCCCTAGAGTTACCTGTTACATAAGGGTTACTCACATGTTATTCTTACCAGTGGCGCGGTATTGACACCCTTCTAATCAAGGCATAGATTGGACCCTAGTTTAGCTATTATTGCACCTTTAGGGCATGTCGGTTAGATACTACTTCCCACTATTTCATATATAGAATTAGGTTTGTTAGATATAGTCAACTCAGATACAGTACGGAACTCAGATAGTTCCATCAGGTTCAGGACTGCCAAACACAGTCATCTCAGATACTGTACAAGACTCAGATTATTCCATCAGATTCAGGAATGTCAGTTACAGTTACTCATGTTATCATTCATACTAGGTATCATTCATGTCATGTTTGCATCATTCAGATTCAGTAATCATGATATCACGTCATCAGTTACAGTTATGTATTTATGTATGCATTCTTACATTTATGTTAGACAGACAGTTAGCATTATTCATGCATGAGAACCATTGCATATAGCCTACCTCACATATATACTCGATACATTATATTGTACTGACACATTCACGCTATGGTGCCTTCTTTTTATGTTACACCATAGGTCTAGAGACACGTGCTCCAGATAAACAGTAGATTCTAGTTTTCAACAGTCAGATTAGAAGTGAGTCCTCATCCTCCAAGGACATGATTATTTCCTGATTTTCTCATTATTCATTTTATTAGATGGGGTTAGTTGGGGGAGATGTCCCATCAACTCCTTATTCAGATTATTCAGACAGTAGAGGCTTTTAGACTTGATGTAGACTAGATACAGATTATCATGTTCAGACTTCAGTATTTCCATTTTGTTTTTGGTATCCTATTACCCCACACAGCTGTTATGTCATTCAGTTTATGTTCATGGTTGAACCTTACGTCTTTTCAGTGTAAGTTTCCGCATTATCATGTTATCTTATGCATTATACAGTTACAAATATCAGTCATGGGTTAGCTTGTGATCCTTCGGGGTATGAGCACGGTGTAACATTCTGGTTCAGCAAATCGGGGTGTTTCAAACTTTGTATCCGAGCCTAAGGTTCAATAGTGTCCTAGGAAGTCTAAAATCTGCATCTAGTAGAGTCTTGTACATGGGTGTGTTGTGCGCCACATTTATGTATAGGAGGCAATGAGATGTTTTAAGAATAGTTTCTCCTCTTTTATGATTCATTCCGTGCCTGTGAGCATAATCACAAGTCAGTCTCTCAGTCTACTCCACTTTTTCTCTCTATTTAAGAATATGCCTCCTAAGAGAAGAAATCT
This sequence comes from Capsicum pubescens, assembly GCA_030864215.1. Classification (NCBI taxonomy): domain Eukaryota; kingdom Viridiplantae; phylum Streptophyta; class Magnoliopsida; order Solanales; family Solanaceae; genus Capsicum; species Capsicum pubescens. Next base: position 71,635,678 of record CM061541.1, on the reverse strand, counting down.
GTCAGCCCCTCAGCCAGATGAACCTTTGGGCGATCATGTTTCTCATGTAGAGTTAAGAACTGCATTTACCACTCTTGCTCAATCAGTCGCTGCTCATAATCAATGGCCAACAGCTATTCCGGCCAACCCAATGGCAAATTCAGCTGCAGCAAGGATTCGGGACTTCACCCAAATGAATCCTCCAACCTTTTTTGGGTCTAAGGTAGATAAAAACCCTTAGGAATTCATTGATCAGATCCTGAAAGTGACAGACATCATAAGGGTGACTACTGTTGAGAGTGCTAATCTAGTTGCATACCAGTTGCATGATGTGGATCATGTTTAGTTTAGATAGTGGAAGTTCAAAAGGTCCGACGATGCAGGTCCTATAAAGTGGGAGGAGATTGTCACTGCATTCTTAGATAGATTCTTTCCTCACGATCTAAGAGAGGCTAAGGTTCTAGAATTCATCAACCTCAGGAAGGTCAATATGACAGTGAAAGAGTATTCTTTTAAGTTTACTTTATTAGCCAGATATGCCCCTCATGTTTTTGCATATAGTAGATCCAAGATGAGTAAGTTCACTTTAGGGGTGAACAACAACGTGGTAAATGTCCGCCATGCTGAACAGTGACATGACCTTAGACAGACTTATGAACCATTCTCAGCAGATAGAAGAGCAAAAAATTAAGTAGAGGGAAAAACAAAATAAGAAAGCTAGGATAGGTAGCTTCAATTTCAGTTAGCCTAAGTCAGAAGGAGGAAATCGTTCTCATTTTCGTCCTAAGTCATCAGCTCCAGTTCCCTCTATAGCCAGTGCTCTAGTTCCTAAGTTCAGAAAGGGTAACAATGATAGAGCACCAGGATCTAAGACTCAGGGCAGTGTTAGCAGTGCCCGTACTTATCCTCTTTTCTAGACTTGCGGTAACCACCATCAAAGTATGTGTAGAGAGGGTAGTGGAATTTTTTTCAGTTATGGCAAGCCAAGCTACAGAGTTAGAGACTAACCTCAGCCAAGTCCTCAGGGTCAATAGAATCGCTCTTCATATCAGTCTGATCGCCCAAATCAGCAGTGTGCCACTTCCAGTGGGCAACGCCCAAATCATCTCTATGCTCTTCAGGCCCGACAAGATCAGGAAAATTCTCCTGATGTAGTTACTGGTACGTTACAAATCTTTCATGTGCATGTTTTTGCTTTGCTAGATCCAAGAGCTTGTTTGTATTTTGTTACTCCTTATATAGTAGTTGATTTTCAAATCAATCCCTAAATTCTAGCAGAGACCTTCTCAGTCTCTACCCCAGTGGGTCAAACCATCATAACCCCGCGGGTATACAGGAACTGCCCGATTATGATATTTCAGAATGTCACTTCAGCATACTTAGTTGAATTAGAGATGACTAATTTTGATGTCATTCTCGGCATGGATTGGTTTCATTCCTTTTATGCCACAGTCGACTACAAAAACTGAATAGTTTAGTTTTAGATTCCAAATGAACCCATCCTAGAATGGAGGGGTAATACTTTAATGTTCAGAGGTCATCTTGTTTTCTACCTTCGGGCAAGGAAAATGATATCTAGGGGATGTGTTTATCATCTAGTTCATGTTAAGTATTCCAGTTCCGAATCTCCCAATTTTGAATTAGTCTCAGTTGTAAGTGAATATTCAGATGTCTTTCCTAATGATCTTCCAGGAATTACTCCCGAAAGGGAAATAGACTTCGGTATTGATCTCCTTCCAGACACTCAGCCTATCTCTATTCCTCCATATAGAATGTCATCAGCAGAACTCAATGAACTGAAAGATCAGTTGAAGGATCTGTTAGATAAGGGATTCATCAAATCCAGCATTTCCCTATGAGGCACACCAGTCTTATTCGTGCGCAAGAAAGACGGTTCTCTTAGGATGTGTATTTATTACCGTCAACTCAATAAAGTCTTGGTCAAGAACAAGTAACCACTTCCTAGAATTGATGACTTGTTTGACCAACTTCAGGGATCCAGTTATTTCTCCAAGATAAACCTTAGATCTGGCTATCATCATCTCAGAGTTAGAGAATGTAACATTTCAAAAATAGCTTTTCGTACTCGGTATGGTCACTTTGAATTCCTAGTCATGTCCTTTGGTCTTACCAATGCTCCAGCCGTTTTCATGGACTTGATGAACTATGTGTTCAAGCAGTACTTGGACATGCTCATCATAGTATTCATAGATGATATTCTAGTCTATTCCCGCACTGAGCGCCATTATTCAGACCATCTTAGAATTGTTCTTCAGACTCTTAGAGATCATCAGTTGATCACTAAATTCAGTAAGTTCAAGTTTTGGCTAAGATCAGTAGCATTCCTTGTCCATATTTTCTTCGGTGATGGGCATTTGAGTAGGCCCTCAAAAGACCGAAGCACTAAGAAACTGATCCAGACCTGTCACTCCAATAGATATCAGGAGTTTCTTAGGCCTGGCTGGCTATTACAGACGGTTTGTTGAAGGATTTTCATCTATTGGATCCCTAATGTCCAGATTGACTCTGAAGAAAGTCAAATTTCAGTGGTCAGACCCATGCGAGCAGAGTTTTCAGGAATTAAAGACTCGACTTACCTCAGCTCCAGTTCTATCTCTTCTAGATGGTTAGATGGGTTCGTAGTATATTGTGATGCATCCAGAGTGGGTTTAGGTTGTGTCCTCATGAAGCATGGTAAGGTCATAGCCTATTCCTCCAGAAAGCTTAAGCCCTATGAGAAGAATTATCCTACTCATGATCTTGAATTAGAAACCGTAGTATTTTTCTTAAAGATTTAGAGGCATTATCTCTATGGATTTCATGTAGATGTCTTCACGTATCATAAAAGTGTCCAGTATGTCTTTTCTCAGAAATATCTCAATCATCGTCAGAGAAGGTGGTTAGAGCTCTTGAAAGATTATGACATGAGTGTCCTTCATCATCTGGGCAAGGACAACGTTGTGGCTGACTCTCTCAGTAGGCTCTCTATGGGTAGTGTTTCTCATGTTGAGGACATTAAGAAGAAGATAACTTAGGAAATTCATCAGCTTACCAGACTAGGCATTCTCTTAGTCAATTCCTCAGAGGATAGCGTATGTGTTCAGAGTAGTTCTGAATCATCGTTAGTTTTTGAAGTGAAACAAAAGCAAGATAAGAATCCCAGCCTTGTCAAGCTAAAAGAGTCAGTTTAGAATCAGAAAATAGAGGTTTTCTCCCAAGGGGGAGATTGTGTGCTTCGTTGTCAGGGTCGTCTATGTGTTCTAGGTGTAGATGACATAAGGCAGTGAATTCTTGCCGAAGCGCATAGTGCGCGCTACTCTATTCATCCAAGGGCCACTAAGATGTACCGCGACTTGCGGGAGATCTATTGGTGGAGTGGGATGAAGTGAAATATTTTAAATTTTGTGGCTAAGTGCTCTATATATCAGCAGGTTAAGATAGATCATCAGAATCCTAGTGGTCCTATGCAGGAGTTCAGTATTCCTACTTAGAAGTGGGAAGTTGTAAACAAGACTTCATGACGGGTTTGCCCCGAACTCATCATCAGCATGTTTCAGTTTGGGTCATTGAAGACAGAAATACCAAATCAGCTCATTTTATTCTAGTTCTTACCTCTTACTCAGCCGAGGATCACGTCAAATTGTACATCTGGGAGTTAGTCAAATTGCACAGTGTTGCGTTGTCCATTATCTCAGACATAGGTTCCCAGTTCACCTCTCACTTTTGGAAAACGTTCCAAAAGGGTCTTGGTACCCAAATTCATCTTAGTACAGCCTTTCATCCTGAGATAGATGGTCAATCAGAAAAGACCATTCAGACTTTAGAAGATATGAAAGGGTGTGTGCAATTGATTTTAAGGGAAGTTGGGATGACCACTTGCCTTTGATTGAATTTGCATACAACAACTATCATTTCAGTATTCAGATGTCTCTATTCAAAGATCTATATGGTAGGAGATGTAGATCTCCAATTGGTTGGTTCAAAGTTAGTGAGTCCTCAGCCATAGGGCCTGACTTAGTATTCGACGCCTTAGAAAAAGTTCAATTGATTAGAGAAAGACTCTGGGCTGCTCAGAGCCGACAGAAGTATTGTGCAGATGTTTATAGAAAAGATCTCGAGTTTAAGGTTGGGGATCATGTCTACCTCAAGATCTCTCCCATGAAGGGAGTGAAGAGATTTGGAAAGAAGGGAAAAATCAGTCCCCGATATATTAGTCCTTTCAAGATTCTCAGTCGTTTAGGCAAGGTAGCTTATAAGCTCGAATTGTCTTCAGATCCAGCCTCAGTTCATCCAGTATTTCATGTCTGTTTGCTAAAAAAGTGCATAGGTGACCCATCAATTGTAGTCCCTATTCAGAGCATCGATGTTCATAACAGCCTCTCTTATGAAGAGATTCCAATAGAAATCCTAGACTATCAGACTCGTAGATTGAGGAACAAAGAAGTCCCTCTAGTTAAAATTCTTTGTCAAAATCAGTCCGTCAAGGGAGCTACTTGGGAAGCAGAATCATACATGCGTAGCAAGTATCCTTACCTCTTCCCCGCCAACTCAGATCAAGAACAAGGTAATATTTCTTCCAAAGCTTAGTCAGTTTCATGATTAGTGTGCATCACTAACTTAGCATTCAGTCTGATGTTCATGTTGCCATGATAATCTTGGTATCAAGTACCACCACATACTCAGTCATCAATTCATGTATCAAATCAGTTATATAGTTATGCATCAGACATGCATTCTCATTGTGAGAAAACTTAGTTCTTCAAAACTTTCAGTTATGCATTTATGAATCAGTTACGCATGCATCAGATATGCATGTTCATTATGTTATGTTTAGCTTGTTTGTCATGTCATTCATAAGATCATGTTCTATTTATTCATCTTCAGTTCATTGTTTCCCCTCTCAGTCAGTCTTATTCGAGGACAAATGTTCTCAATGGGGAGACATTGTAATACTCGTGCTTTTTATTAGCTTGAAAATCATCTCAAAGATGTTAGAACTTTCTTTGAAATATGAATTCCTTCTTATACACGTGGTATTTCTATAATTTTCACTTTCTATCACGTGGTAAAATTAATTATCTTTCCATCAATATATAATTAGACCAAATCCAACACCTGGGGGAAGAGCTAGGGATTTTTTAGTGAGACAGTGTATGATCTGAGCCTTCAGCGCGTCGTGGAGATAGCTCAAATGGAAATTGTCAATTTCCAGGGTTTCTCCGCGATACTGGTATGTCAAGACATGGTTCTAGGTCAAAAAAGGATGGGTAATATGATGGCTTTGCATCGCGCCATCCCTCAACTTCACAATTATCAAAATCCAGTGACACGGCGCGATAGCGCCGCGTCGCGGCAAGGGCCCAATTTAGGAAATTTTACTGAAAATTTAATGACGTGTCCAGGGTTAAAAGGGTCAACTTCCAAACCCTATATCATACCTTTAACACGTGATTCATCCACTTTTCACCAAAAACATATTAGTTTCTCTCAAGTTTATCTCAAGAACAAGCTAGGATTTCAATTAGGGATTCAAATTCAGGAAGGTTTCACCATCAATCTTCACGAAATCATGAATCAAGGTGTTCTTAGTGTTCATTCATGGACCCCTTTCGTACATGATGTCCAAGAACCCTTTTCTAAAACTTATGTTATGGATTTCCTTCTTTTTTTCATGATTTGGCTGCTCATGTTCATGTTGATAAATTTGAAATTGGATTCTACTCCATGATTATTGATAATTTCTATGTGAGTTTAATTACTATAGCCATAGATTCATATAACCCTGAGATTTAGACCATTGAATGATGAAATTAGAATTGACCAATGATGTTTACATGTGTCATGCCTGCAATGTGTTTGATTAAACTCCTAAGATAAGGAATATTGTTTAACTAGCATGATATCATGAAATCCCCATGTATGTAAAAGTTTATTTCTATTATATGTTTGATGAAATGCTCCTATGAATGTAGTATGATGTTAGTCAAGTCATCAAGTAAATCGTGCTATGTCAGTTTTCCTTCTATCGAGTCTTGGGGGTACTTGTTCCCAAAATATTAGCTGTGTTCCTAGAGCCATGTTATCTTTTCACGATACCCTCAGTCAATCTATTAACTCTTAGACTTCAAATAGTCTTATGTCTTTGGAAAAATCTCCATGATCTCATGACTCAGTCAGTTGTCAGATATCAGTAATATTTTATCAGTCAATGGAAATCAGGAACTTAGCTCATGATCAGTTCAGTAAATTATGTTTTAGTGTCTATTCATATGGGAGTAGTAATTAGCACTGAGTGAACCCAAGGATGGGAACTCACCTGCTATATGAGGATGTGATTCTTAGAAGCAATACCTATGTTCTAGAACGATGTAGCCATCATAGGTTGAGACATCGTAGCCTGCTATATGAGGGTAGATGGGGTGGCTTAACCTGTTATGTGAGGATTCCCACCATTCTCACTTGAGTTACCTGTTATCTGAGGGTTACTCACATGTTGTCCTTACCAGTGGTGCGGTATTGACATCCTTTCAATCAGGGCATAGATTGGACCCCAGCTATACTATTATAGCACCTTTGGGGCATGCCGGTTAGATACTACTTTCCACAGTTTTAAGTACAGAATTAGGAGTATCAGATACATTCAACTCAGATACAGTATGGAACTCAGATAGTTCCATCAGGTTCAGGAATGCCAGACACAGTTATCTCAGATATAGTACGAGACTCAGATAGTTCCATCAGATTCAGGACTGTCAGTTACAGTCACTCATGTTATCAGTCTTACTAGTTATCAATGTTTTCATGTTAGCATTATTCAGATTTACTAATCACGATATCACGTCATCAGTTACAGTAACGTATTTATGTATGCATTCTTACGTTCATGTTAGACAGTCAGTTTGTATTATTCATGAATGTGAACCATTGCATATAGCCTACCTCACATGTATACTCAGTACATTCCATTGTACTGACGCATTCCCGCTATGGTTATTTCTTTTTATGTTACACAATAGGTCTAGAGACACGTGCTCCAAATCAGCAGTAGATTCCAGTTTTTAGCATTCAGATTAGTAGTGAGTCTTCATCCTCCGAGGACATGATTATTTCCTTATTATCTGATTAGTCATTTTATTAGATGGGGTTAGTTGGGGGAGATATCCCATCAACTCCTTATTCTGATTATTCAGATAGAAGAGGCTTTCAGACTAGATGCAAACTAGATAAGATTATCATGTTCAGACTTCAGTATATCTATTTTGTTTATGTTCATGGTTGAACCTTATGGCCTTTTAGTGCATTTTACTGCATTATCATGTTATCTTATGCAGTATACAGGTACAGATATCATCATGGGTTAGCTTGTAGTCCTTCGGGGTTATGAGCACCGTGTAGCGTTCCGATTTAGCAAATCGGGACATTACACTTATCCGCCTCCATCTGTTGGGCATACGTCATCAACCTAGCCAGATCCATATCTTTATGCAATATCGCATCCCTACACTCTTTCGGTACAATCCCAGAAACACCGGTTACAAACTTACTCATACTAGCCCAGGTGTCCGAAATCAAATCAGGAGCATACTTGGCCAACTGATTGAACTTCAAGCAGTACTCCTTAACAATCTTGGAGCCCTTCCTCAAGTTCATGAACACCTCAATCTTTGCCTCTCTTATCTCAAGCGGAAAAAATTGGTCCAAGAAGGCATCTTGGAATACCTGCCAAGTCGTAGGAGCGGCATTCTCACCTCTACCCTTATTCCACGATACAACCCAATCATAAGCGATGTCCTTCAGTCTATAGGATGCCAACACAACACTTTCTTCTTTCGAAACCTACATCACATCAGTGATCTTCCCCACCTCCTCCAAGTACAACTAGGGGTCCTCGTCTGCCTTGGACCCATAGAACTCAGGAGGGTTCATCCACATAAAGTCATGAATCCTAGTCGGGACTACATCACCACCCTGCTGATTAGAAGCTGGGGCCTAGTTATTGGCCCGAACATTTGCAATTACCGCTTAGGCTAACTCCTGAAAGTACACCCAAAACTCAGCATGGGACACTATCTCACTCAAAGAATCAACAGGTGGGGGTTGATCATCATTGTTCCTGCGGATATTCGCTCTTCGAAAAGGCATTTTCTGAAAATAGAAGAGCATGGATCATTAGATAAGAGGGACAACTGTAGGCACGATAGAATCTGAAAGAAGAAATAACTTTTTCCTAAAACGTCTCATAGACTCTTTCTCATAGGTGTGGCACGCTACACACCGATTATCAAGACTCTACTCAACGCAGTTTGTCAGACTCCCTAGGACTCCTTAGAAACCTTAGGCTCTGATACCAAGTTTGTAATGACCCGAAATCGCCTCCCAGGACGTCACACGGTGCCTAAGGCTACAAGTAGCCCTAAGCTAACTCTTAGAGATGGTTTCTACAAACAACACTCAATTCAAGATGAAATAGATATAAATACTAGCATAATCATATCACATAAAAGGAAATACGGAAAAGATACTCGGTCCATATGACCACAATACAAAGAAATCTCAACAAAACCACAATGTTGAACCCTCGATAAATCACAAGTCTTATACTAGTCTGACAAAGCCTCTACAACTTAAAATCTAGGGAGCCGCTGGGACCGGTCCCCAACTGACTCAAAGTGAATTGAAGATAGAACAAAGTCTCTCAAACACTGAAACATCTGAAGATCGGTCCTCAAACCAGGAGGACTCACAACTGTATGAAACGTAGGCAAGGTACTCGGACGATCACGGATAAGGCTGGGACTGAGCACCTGAACCTACATTTTGATACAATGTAGCACATAGACATATATGTGGATCAGTACTTGGAATATACTGAGTATGCGGGGGTGAATGCATGTATATAAAATAGTATCAATCTTCTTCAATCAAATTATGTATTCAATATGAGATGACTCACATGGCTTGAAAAAGTATAAAATATAAGGCTCATAACTCATGTAGAATGAAGCATGCAACACAAATCTCGTGAGTCATCGTTCTTTAACCTTGAAAATCATAAAACTTCTTTTATTATCAATACCCAAGGCTAAGGGACTTTAAACAATACATTCAACTCATGTATATGTCTCATGAAGAGTAAAATATCTTCAGTTCTCAATATTTCATAACTATTTAGAACTCATATACTTGGAATTCGGAATCATATGACTTGGAAAACATACTTGAAGACATTTCATTCACTTTAGAAAATATCTCATTTCAAGCTTTAGGGAAATCATTCTATCTCAAATGGAAAAGCATTCTAGTTCACAGAATAACTTATCTCAAAGCTTTATGAAAAATACTATATCAAGGGATGATACTTTCAATTAGGGAAAATAACTCACATCAAGGAGATACTTTAATTAGGGAACAACTTGCCAATTCTACCATTTAGGAAAAATATCTCATAGGAAGGGAAAATAAGTATCGAATATCGAAGTTTTAAAGGTCAAGGGAGGATCTTGTAACAAACATAAACCATGTAAGCTACATGGAGTCCAACATTTTTTCCTCCTAAGGAGGAGACCCCACGTTGGGGGGGAGCGCCATACTCTTGCCAGTGAGTATAACCTAGGTCTGGTGATCACTAAATCAAACTCAGCCTCGGGCCCAATCATAATCATCATAAACTCGGCCTCAGGACCTACCTACGGTGGCACGTAGTTTTGGGGTAAGAAACTGTAGTGACTTACCTGCTCGGTGCTAAATACTACTCCCTTTAGATTATCTGCGCTCATCTCATAAAGATCCACTTTTAGAATAATCTCATAGTTCACCACGAACCCAATAATCTAATTGATAAACTCATATGATGAAGTGGATTTCAAAGCTTTCGGACCATTAGGTTAATTCATTTCTCAATCAACTCAAAATACTCATATCATGGGTGCTTATAGCACAAGAGTTCATAATTTCACAAGTCTCAAATAGGGCCTACTAACCCATAGTTCAATCTCAAGTTAAAGTTCACCAAAAGCATAATATATAGCATATAGATTGAAAAATCGTATGGAAATCTGGGAATTACAGTAATTTATCTCAAAATCTAAATATAGTCATATACTTCAATATCTCAAACATCACAAAGATTAGTTTCTCAATGACTAAAATCATGGGGTTGATACCCAGCTGTAATTTCTCAAGAAAACATGAAAAATCATGCCATTTGACTCTCAATTCATGGGAAAAATCAAGATAATATGTGACTGACGGTTATTTATGACTTATTGGGACTGACGGTTCAGTTTTCGGATGGTTCGTTTGAGAATATGTGATACCAAATATATTGTGGAATATTTAATCTAAATTAGCATTTGGTAGAAATATAATTTGTTACCCTTCTAAACTATTTTAAATGTTTATAGTATTCTTTAGTTTGATATATGTATATTACTTATTAATAGCTTTTCCAATCTACTAATATTTTAAGCTGGGATAGTAAATCTAGATATGTTACAATAGTATCATTATATAGTAGAGGTTTATTAGAAATAATTTTCTATTAATTATGGTATATTCAAAATATTATATTTATTTTTCACGAACCTATGCAATACCCGAGTGTAAAACACACATACACACACATATATATATGCAATGCTCGAGTATGTATATGTGTGTGTGTGACACAACCCAAACTAGGGCCTAGTTGTGTTGGGTGCCGCAAGCCCAACCGATATCGAAGACCACCCTGTTACCCAACAATACCTACCCTACACCATATGTCGATTAAATTTAGAATATATAATAAGATGGAACAATCATAAATCAAATACATTCAAACAGTGTCAGCCCCAATATCAATACCAATGCCAATGCTGACACCAATGCCGACACCGCCCATGCCAACCCAAAGTAATCTCACAAAGCCTCTATCAGAAATTAAAACAAAATCTGGTCGGGATATGCCCCAAACCATAGACAAAAACCAAAGTCTAAGAAATAACAAAAGTACGTAGAGAAGTCCATAACATGAAATGGAGCCTTCCAGAGAATGAAAGCTCACTACTTCAATCCGACCCAAAGTTGTCCCCGAATACAAGTCACTGAGTAGGAGGAGTAATATGGATGATTTTGGCATCGTATAGGGATACAACACCCGAAGACAGGTTACTGGATAAACACTAGCATGTACTAAAGAATAAGGATAAAATAATGTCATCATTCAAAACTAAAGTAAATAACCATATGCAATCACATACATATATACCATATTGGGAAAGGGAACCGAGTTTAGCATGCATTTAAATATTTAACCTGGGATGTTTAGCTTGACCATCTTAAAACCACCCACGGTCTATACAGGTCCAGTGTTACCCCTGAATGGGCCCCAGTGCATGTAGACACACGAAATAGAGATATCATAGGGATAGGCGATTCTCGTGTACCCTTTTCCCTCCATGATACATATGTACAAGTATAAAATTAGGGGATTACCATGTACCCCACAAGTATAAGATCGCCATGACCAACCCTCATATCAGTAAACATGAGTTTCTAGTGTACGTCATTTGGACTCACACCTTCACGGTAAGCTATCACAATTTGCTATTATTGGCTAATTAAAACCATTAGCATATAACCAACCAACCAATTCCAAAAGTTATTTACCAAGGCATTATGAAATGGCATCATCATACCGACTATAGCTTGCACGCAATGTCATTAGCCAACACTTAAGGGATTCCCATGTACCCTACATGATTAGCAGTTAAAACAATACCATGGACACCAAAGCCATTCAAAATAATTTAAAACCATTTAAACCAATTTAGGTTCTATAACCAAATTATGAAATGCAATAGTTTCAACAAAAGTCAAACTATGCGACAAAACCATTCTTCTAGGTATTTTAACAAACATGGTAAGAGATATAGTTTCCATAACAAAACCCAAGAACCAATTGACCATTCCTATGAAACCATATGCTCAATTTTATAATTTTAACATGAAAACCATAAGAAAAACATGGGAAAACAATATTCATCCATTAACAGCAAAAACTCCCAATATATAATCCAAAACCAAATAATACCTATCATTAAACCATGAAAACCATTCATTAAAGCATGAATTTAGTTGAAATAATAACGAGGGAGGAGTAACATGCCTTAGATACCAATGAGTACAAAGAGAAACCACCCCTGTAAGCCCTGAATTAATTATATTGAGGAAACCCTAGCCTTCTTTCAATGAAGATCCTTGAGAGAGATTTGAGAGTGTTTCGAGTGTTTTTTATGGAGAAGAATAGTGTAAATAAAGTCCAATAGTGCTTTAAGTCTTAGGGTCAAAAGGGGGTAAGAGGGGAAATGTCCAAAATACCCCTAACTTAAATTATAAAAATCAGCACTGGAGGGTACGACTCCCCCCCTTAACTCATACCCACAATATACGAGTGGCACCCACTACTCGTACCCTATACAGAATGTTGGACATCACACACTGTCCAGCATAAGACTCCCCTTCTCTAAGTCATACCCATACCATATGACTAGTAACCTCAAGTCATATCCAAGACAAAATCAAAGGGCTTGGACATTAGAAAAGATATGAATTGGACTATACCACTCCTACCATCTCCATATGACCCTTATGATGTCCATTCATACTTTAGATAATAGAAACCAAAATCACACTGAGTAACATAGGAGTTGAAGACCCTTAATGGTACCCATATCATATGATAAATTGTCTCATGTCGTATGATGTCCAGAATCTCAAACTCAAGAAATTTTCTAAGGGTCAAAATCCAAAGTGTTTCAATTCTCCCCCATTTGGATCATTTGTCCCCAAATGATGGGTAAAGGAAAGCACAAGCGTGATTTAACACAATAATCCCATCATATTTCCATTTTAACCAATGCTAGAAAACAAAGATATTATGAAGAAAATATACCTCAAGCACAGATTTTCAAAATGAGAACAAATGCAAATACTTGGACTTATGCCTTCTTCTGCTTCCCAAGTAGCTTTTTCAAACTTGTGGCTCCTCTAGAGAACCCTAATCAAAGCTACATCCTTGGTCCACAACTGACGGAACTGTCAATCCAAGATCTCAATAGAGACCTCCTCATAACACAAAGAATCTGAAATACCCATATCCTTGATAGGCATTATTTTAGATGGATCACCTATACACATCCTCAACATGGAAACATCGGACAATGAGTGAATAGAGCTCAAACTAAAAGGAAACTCAAATCATACGCAATATTTCAAACCCTTCTCAAAACCAAATATGGATCAACATACTAGGGACTTAGCTTCCCGTTCTTACAAAACTGCATCACTCCCTTCATGGTAGAAACCTTTAAAAACACCCTATCCCCACCACTAATTCCAAATCCCTTCACCTCTTATTCATATAGGATATTTTGTGACTTTGGAAAGCCTTAATTCTATCCTAAATCACCTTCACCTTCTCCATAGCTTGATGAACCAAGTCAAGGAAAAATATCTCTGCTTTATCAACCTCAAACCACCTAATCAGAGACCTATACCTTCTACCATACATTGCTTCAAATGGAGCCATCCCAGAGCTAGAATGGTAGCTGTTATTATAAGCAAACTCCACAAGAGGAAATGCTCAACCCAACTATAACTATAATCAATCACACAAGCATGAAGCATGTCATCCAATGTATGAATAGTTCTTTCTTTTTGCCCATCTGATTGCGAGTGAAAAGCAGTACTAAGACTAACCTTACTCCCTAAAACTTTCTGGAATGACCGCCTAAAGTGAGATGTAAACTGCGTACCACGATCAAATATGATAGAAACTAGCACTCTATGCAACTTCACAATCTCATGGAGATACAACCATGCATAATCCTCAGCCAAGAAGTTAGTTCTCACTATAAAAAATAGAGCCGACTTTGTAATCCTATCCACGAGACCCACACAAAATCAAACTACTTCCGAGACTAAGGAAGAAAGGTAATGAAATCCATGTTGATCACTTCCCACATCCACTCTGGCAACTCAATTTCTTGATACACTCCCCGGGGCCTCATGTGCTCAACTTTCACTTATTTACACACCATACACCTGGCCAAAAAATTTGCCATATCGCTCTACATATTGTTCCACTAATATATCTCTTTAAGGTCATGATACATTTTTATCAATCAAGGATGAACAACATAGTGAGATTTATGTGCTTCAGCTTAGATCCTTTCTCGCAAACTATCGACATCAGGAATGCATAATCTCCCATAGTAAAGCAAAGTAGCCCCAAATCTCAAAGGCCATTACCTTTTTCCCACCTATATCACCCTTGATCCTATCAAGGTAGGATCTAACATCTGCTTCTTCTTGATTTCTGCACCAAGAGATGACCCGCCACTTCCTGCACAAACAGACCACCTTCCTCAAAGTCCAAGAGACAAACTCTAAGGTTATCCAAACAGTGAATGTCTTTCACTAACTCTGGTTTCTCCTTATCCACATGAGCTAGAATCTCCATAGATAACCTTCTAAAAGTAACAAAAACCACATTAGCTTTGACTAGGTGGTAGTGAAGACTCGTGTCATAATCCATGAAAAGCTCAAGCCATCTCATTTGCTTGAGGTTAAGCTCTTTTTAAATAAACACACACTGCAGGCTCTTATGATAAGAAAAGATATCGACATGCACTCTATACAAATATTGATGCTAGATTTTCAATGCAATAACCAAAAATAATAGTTCTAAGTCATGAGTCACATAATTCCTCTTATGCACCTTCAAGTGTATAGAGGCATAAGCTATCACCTTTCTATGCTGCATTAGAACACAACCTAATTCCACACAGGATGCATCATAGTAGACCTTAAACCCATCAGTGCCTTCTGGAAAGGTCAAAACTTGAGCAAAAGTTAACTTATCCTTCATCTTTTTGAAACTCTACTCACAAGCATCAGACCATAAGAACTTTACCTTTTTCTGAGTCAATTTAGTTAACGGGTATCTATCATAAAAAAAGTTTCCACAAAGCTTCTATAGTACCTAGCTAAACCCAAGAAGCTCTAAATGTCGGTTGGATTCATCTCTCTTAGCCACTTCTTCACAATAGAACCTTTTGCGGATCCACTATGATCCCTTCACTAGAAATGATATGACCAAAAAAAGTGATAGAGTTGAACCAGGATTCACATTTCAAGAATATGGCATACAACTGTTGCTTTTTCAAGGTATGAAATTCAATGCGGAGGTGATTTTCATGATCTACCTCACTCTTAGAGTACATATAAATGTCATAAATTATAACAATAACAAACAGATCTAGAAACTGATGGAAGACCCTATTCATCATATCCATGAATGCCGCCGAGGAATTGGTTAAACCAAACAACATAACCAGAAAGTAAAAATGCCCATACCGGATTTGGAAGACTGTCTTAGGGATATCCTCCTCCCTAATATTGAACTGATGATACTCAGATCGAAGATAAATCTTGGAGAAAAACTTAGCACCCTGCAACTGATCAAAAAATCATTTATCCTTGGAAGAGGGTACTTATTCTTTACCTTTACCTTGTGTAACTGCAGGTAATCAATGCACATCCGAAGGGAACCATCCTTCTTATGCACAAATAAAACCGGTTCAACCCACGGGGACACACTAGGACAGATGAAACCCTTTTCTAAGAGATCCTTTAATTTCTCCTTAAGCTCCTTAAGCTCAGCCGAATCTATTTTATATGGAGGGAATAGAAATTTGAAGAGTGTATGGAACAAGATAAATCCTAAACTCAATCTCCCTTTCAGGAGGATCACCAGCAAGGTCATCAGGAAAGACCTCAGGGAACTCATTCACCATCGGGATAGAATGCAAACAAGAACTATCCGAGTAGGAATCTTTTACCTGGATAAAATGACAGAGACACCCTTGGAGACTAATCTCTAATATCTAACATATGACATGAATTTCCCCTTAGGAGGTAGGGAACCACCCTCCTACTCAATAAACAATTCATTAGAGGTTCGACAATCTAGATAAGCATAGCACGAGTGAAACCAATACATCCCTAATATGACATAAAAATCCACCATATCTAATTCAAACAAATCCACCAAAGTTTCCTTACTAACAACAGATACCACACACCTCTTATTGACTCTTTTAGAAATCACTGAGTCACCTACTAGGGTAGAAATAGAAAAAGGGTTTGAAACATACTTTTGACCAAAACCAAAATGCACAGCCAAAAATGGGTTCACACAAGAGAGAGTGGACCCTGAATTAAGTAAATGGTACATATCGCAAGAAAAGAGTTTCAACATACCAGTCACAACATCAGTCAATGATTCAGACTCCTGTCGGGTAGTAAACGCATAGAGACAGTTCCGACCAGTGCCGAAACTAGATGGTGCACCCTTTGGTGCCAGAGCTGATGATGAAGCAACTGGAACCTTATTGGACCCCAAAGAAACCTTACCAATGGGACATTTTATAAATATATGCCCTGGCCTACCACATTTGAAGCATTTTTCCCTTCCCTTAGAATAAAAATCTCGATGCAATCTAGCATAAAACGTGCAGAAAGGATATTATGGAGCTGACTGGGCCATATTAGCCTGAGATTAGGCACCCAATGCCCTAAAGTTATCATCAACATGGAAATGCCTATCACCCGACGACTTTGGGTAAGAAGAATTAGTCGTCTAGTAAGACACGTAATTGCCCTACTTCTTCTTGGGTTACTTATCACCATCTCTACCACTCTGGTGCTAGCCATCACCCTATCAGAACTTATTTCCCTTCCTTTCTCCAAATTCATCCCACTTCTTCTTCTCTGGCTCTACTTGTTATATGTACACAACCAATCTGGATATACCCATGTACTTGATTAACAAGGTAACCTTACTCTCTAGGATCAACTTATGAGAAAATCCAAAATTGAACTTTCTCATTCGATCCCTCATACTATAAACCAACTCCGGAGCATACCGAGATAACTGGTGAAACTTTAAGGCATACTCCTTTACTAACTTATTCTCTTACTTCAAATTAAGAAACTTTTACACCTTAGCCTCCCTCAACTTCTAAGGAAAGAATTGGTCCAGAAAAGAATTGGAAAGAACCTCCCATAGAGATGACTCAACACCATCACCCCCATGATTGTTCCCCTTCCTCATATCATTTGTGCGCTACATCCTTCAGATGGTAGGCGGAAAACTCCATGTCCCCCATATTCATGAATTGCATAACTCAAAAAAAAAATTTTATTTCATCCAAAAAACCTTTAGGATCCTTCTCCACCTTAACACCCGTATAGGTTGGAAGGTTCAACCTCATGAACTAGCCAACCCTTGTGGCCTCAGAAGATGGAGTAATAGGAACCCCATGCACAGATTGAGCAAGTACTAACTATTTAAAAATATGAATATACTAACAAAACTCAGCGTTCGTCACTTCTGCCTGAAAAGTCTGAGAAGGACTAGATAGAACTGAAAGAACTCTATGAGGTCAATTAGGAACCGAACCCCTAGACTGGGTATGGATCCCATGAGTAGCGCGTGTCCTAACAACATTGTCCCCAGTTGGGATAGAGGAGTTTTCCTAAGATTCAGATCATCAAGGCATGATTTGAAAAGAAAACAAATGGGAATTAGAGTAAATTTCATAACTTAGACTTTACATCTTGATAATAGAACACAAGAAAGAGAAATATTCCTTAATGCCTAGAAGTCTAAAGAGACCCTACTCGACATGGCTTCGTGTACTCCCAATTTACCATGAACCTAGGGCTAAGATACCAATCTGACAAGACCCAAACAAAGGCCAAGTCATGTTGGGTTCCTCGAGCCTGGCCGGGACCAAAGACCACCACTATTACCCAACCATAACCTCTCTTTTAAATAAATTCTGAATACATTACAATATAGAGCAATCATAAATCAAATACATTAAAATAGTTTCATCTCCAATACTAATACCAATTCCAAGGCTAGCACTAGTATCGACACAACCCATACAAACCCAAAGTAGTTTCACAAAGCCTCTATCCATTATAAAAAAATTTTGGTTGTGGCATACCCCCGAGCATAGTCAAAAACCAAAGTCTATGAAATAGTAAAAGTATGTACAGAAGTCTGTAACATGAAATGGAGCCTTCTAGAGTATGGAAGCTCACCACTTCAACCCGACCTAAAGTTATCGCCGAATACAAGTCATTGAGCAGAAGGAGTAGTATTGGCAGTTCTTATATCACATGGAGATATAGCACCTGAACAAGGGCTAACGAGTGAATGCTAGCATGTACTCAGGAGTACGAATAAAATAATGTCATCATGTAAAATCGAAGTAAATACACATATCCAATCACATACATAAATACAAATATACCATGTCGAAAATGGGAATCGGGTTTAGAATGCATTTAAATCATTAACCTGGGTTGTGTAGTTTTACTATACTAAAACCACTCATGAGTTATATAGGTACAGTTCTATACCCTGAACGGTCCCAAGTGCATGTAGCTGCATGAATCAGAGATATCATAAGGGTATGGGATTCCCATATAGACTTATCTCTCCATGATACATATGTACAAGTATAAACTTAGGGGATTCCTATGTACCCCATAAGTATAAGGTTACCTTGACCAACCCTCATGTTGGAAAACATGAGTTTCTTATGTCTGTCATTTGGACTCACACCTTCACAGTTAGGAATTTATTATTGACCAATTAAAACCATTCGCACATAAACAACCAACCAATTCTAAAATTTATTTACCAAGTCATTATGAAGTGGTATCGTCATACCGACTATAGATTGCAAAAATGTCATTAGCCTGTGCTTAGGAGATTCCCATGTACCCTACATAGTTTCCAATTAAACCAAATCCATGGCTACCAAGTCCTTTCCAAATAATTTAAAACCATTTAAACCAATTTAGGTTCCATAACCATATCATGCAATGTAATAGTTTCAATAAAGGTTAAACTTGTGACAAAACCATTGTTGTAGGAATTTTAACAAACATGTCGAGGGCATATAGTTTCCAAAACCAAAACCAAGAACCAATTAACCATTCCCATGAAACCACATGCTAAATTCAACAATTTTAACATAAAAATCATAAGAAAAACATGGGAAAACAATATTCATCCATTAACAACCAAAACCCCTAACATATAATTCAAAACCAAACAATACCCATGGTTAAACCATTCATTAAGACACGAATTTAGTAGAACTAACAATAAGGGAGGAGCAACATGCCTTAAATACCAAAGAATATAAGGAGAAACCACCCTTGTAAGCTCGAAATTGATTGTATTAAGGAAACCCTAGCCTACCTTGAACCAAAATCCTTGAGATAGATTTGAGAATGTTGTAAGTGTTTTCTATTAAGAACTGTAGGGTAAATGTAGTCCTAATAGTGATTTAAGTCGTGGTGTCAAAAGGGGTTAAGAGAGGAAATGTCCAGAATATCCCCGACTTAAACTGTAAAAATCACCATAAGAGGGTACGACACCCCCTAACTCGTACCCACAACTCATACCCTAGACAAAATATAGGACATCAGATACTATCCAGCATACAAATAGAATCAAAAGGGTTGGACACTAAACAACATACAAATTGGACTATAGCACTCGGACCATCTCCATATGACTCTTATGATGTCCATTTATACCTTGGACAGTAAACAACCAAAACCATACCGAGTAACATACAAGTTGAGGACCCTAAACCATACCCACATAATACGATAAGTACCCCCAAGTCGTATGACGTCCAATAGCTTAAACTCAAGAAATTTTTTAGGGGTCAAAAGCCAAGGTGTTTCATTGTGTATGTGTATGTGTGTGGCATATTTACTCATTAATTGCTAAAGGTGGCATTATCTTTATTATTCGTATAAAACAAGTGTCAAAAATAATGGGCAAATAACAAATTAAGTGGTTATGCCATCCATAAGCATGCTAGGTCATGCATATTACTTAATTTATGAATCTAGTGGTCAATAACACCTAACCATACATGATATAGATGTTTTATCCATTCTTTACCTCCATTTACTTTGATTTACCTTTACAAAGAAAACATATACAAGTTGTTATATATATGATTGTACATATATATTAGAGGGGTTTTGTGAAAAATATCCATTTGACGTTATAGTTGATCATTGAGAGAAAAAAATTAAATTTTCTAAATCAAGTTGTTCAAGCTTGGATTCTTGTAGAAAACTATTCGGAGGCTTCATAGAGGGATTTCTATCTTTGATGTCTAGGTAGGATAGGCTTACATTATATTTAGATTGAGATTATTTATTGTAATTGTGTGTTATTATGATACTTTGGGTGGGTGGTTGTATTTTTGGTACCTTTTAAATATATCATGCCTTATTTATCCGGTTAATATACTGTTCTAGTAAATTTTGGTCCCTTTATATTTTAGAATGATGTAGTATTTATGAGATTAGGTTGTGGTATTAGGTTTTGAAATCTTGGATTTCCCCCTTCTAACAAAGTTATGCACACGAATGATTATTTAAATGAATTCCAGTCATAATTCAGGGCCATCATAGATTCTATTTTTATTATTTATTGAGAATTTTGGCACCACTTTTACATCGGTTATAGTATGATTTGAGTTTTGGTTTACATTTGAGTATGATTACTATGAGTTTCAATTCTAGTACAGCATTTTGTTATGATATGATTTGGGGGTTTTGGTATTGATTATTGTTGTTCTAGGAGTTATGGTTCCTCTGAGTTCTAGTTTGATTCTAGCATCTAATTATAAGTTCTTGACACAACCCGAACCAGGCCTGGTCATGCCGGGTATCTCAGGTCTAACAAGAATCGAAGACCACCCCTAATACCCAAACCATAAACCACCTTACCCCATGTCGGATGAATTTTGATCATATAACCAGATAAGAAAACTAGAAATCAAAGATATTGTAATAAGAGTATATCTAACCAACAACCAAACCATTCCAAGTCCAAAGTAGTCAAACAAAAATTCTACCAAATAGAACATCAATAAATTGTCGGGACTTGCCCCCGACTATAGAAGAAAATAGTATCAAATAATCTATAACTTAAAAGAAGATATAATCCAAAAATGGAGCCTTACAAAGACAGGAAGCTCACCACTTCAATTAGACTCTCGATCAATCCACGATCACTGAGTAGGAGAAGTAGAAGTATGGCCAAGTCCTTCATCGCATGGGGATACAATATACGTAGACGGTCAGCGGTTGGAGAACGAGCATGCAACTCGGGGATAAGGTAAAACATAATGCCATGATAATAGTTCAAATCGTAGAAAATTCCATGCATATTAATAAATGCTTATACATATATATATGTATATCACATGACGGGGGTAGGGAACAAGGCTTAACATGCATTTTAAAACCTTAGTGTTGATTGTGAAGCTCAATCATCAATTTAATAGTACCCATGGGCTATATGGTCCCCATTTTTCACCCCACGATTCAGGCCACAATGAGTGTTACCGTACGGACTAGAGAATAATCTCATATATATGCACGGGGGATTCGAACTCTCTGATCATATACTAAAGTGACTTAAGAACCCTATCATGAATGTGATATAAGGTACTCGAACCCTCCAATCATAATTATAAAAATAAGGTGGACTCGAACCCCCTGGTCTAAGCAAGCGTACGTGAACCCTTAAGCCATAACGACCCCACAACGGCTAGCCCGGTTCCTTTTATCGGTCACTTGGAACTCCACTTTCATGACTCAGCTACACAACCTTATTTTAAATCCCAATTAAAACATTCATTATACATTCCCATTCACTGAACCATGTTTCACATTAAGGCATACATTGTTATATCGTCATACCAACTACACTTGTAAGGTAATAAAATCATGCAAAAACAATGTACATTAAATTAGGGAGGACAACTCCCTTTGTTCATTAAATTAGACCATTATGTTTCAAATACCTCTTTATATTATGAAATAGTTCAAGACTAGTTAAATTTAACAAATTCCAACATTTCTCATAATCAAAAACCAATTTCACATCATGGGGTTGGGGTCATAGCCACTTCAAAAGTATCAAGTTTGGGAAATTCACAATTCTGTAGTTTCATCCACCATACCCAAACACCCATAAGTTATAAACTATTATTAAAACATAAGTAATGCATTATAAAACCATGGGAAAATATTTAATTGACCATTTATGTCAAAACCCTTAACCATGTCAAAAAAACAATGATTTAAATGACATAAATAACCATGTACTCTCATGAAGTAGTGATATTAAGTTTAAGGGTAGAGTCATATGCCCGAATTACAATGTTTCATAGAGGGAAATCGACCCTTGATCCCTTAGATGACCAAATTAGTGAAACACTAGCTTGAATTGCTTGAGAGGATTTAGAGAGAGTAAAGAGAGTGTTTAATACATTAAAGTGTGTAATGAATGCCCTAAAAGTGTTTTCCGTATGTGGGGTCAAAAGGGTTTTAAGTGGGAAATGTCTAAAGTGCCCCTAACTTAAAAGCTGAAAAATATCACAATTGATTACGAGTCAACACCTGACTCATAGCCACTTCTTACGAATCATAAACATAAGTCGTAACCAAGGTAGTACAACCAAGGTACCCTACATTTTTATCCTTATGACTCAATCAACCAACCCATAATGAGATCCTACGAATCGTAGGATTCAGTTGTAGTCAACATAGAACCCAAAATAAGACTTACACTGGATACCCTAAGATTAAGCCTTACGACTAGTAACGTATCCTCATGGATCTTAGTGAGATACTCATACTTAGAGAAGAATAAATCCACAAATTTACTAATTTGGTTACGACTCGTCAGGAAATCCTATGACTCGTACCCTCAAGTCGTACCCAGGATAGTAACTTCAAAACTTCTATCTGGACATGTTATGACTAGGTTCACCTAACCTGTTAAGACAATATACGACTCCTAAGGTGAGTCATTACCAAGGTAGTGAGCTTAAAGCTTAAAGAAATTTCAAGGGCCTACATTTAGGGCATTTATGTTCTCCCCCACTTGGATCATTCATCCCCGACTGATGGTATAAGGCAACTATAAGCATGACTTGACTCTATATGCCACTTCTCTTACCTTTAGGATAGAAAACAAATATACTAAGGAATTTACTATCTCCCTTTAACAAAGACAGAAAACAGTGATGTTAAGAATAACACATACCTTATGCACAATTTTTCATAATAGGGAATATGAATGGGTACTTGGACTTTATGTCCTCTTAGGCTTCCTAAGTAGCTTCCCCAACCCTTTAGTTCTGCCAAGGAACCTTTACCAAAGCCACATCCTTAGTTCTCAACCAACAGACCTGTCTAAGATTTCAATAGGGACTTTCTTATAAGACAAAGAATCCAAAATACCAATATCCTTGATAGGCCCAATCAATGAAGGATCACCCATATACTTCCTTAATATTCACACATGGAACACTAGTAGAATAGAATGCAAACTAAGAGGCAAGTTCAACTCATATGCACCACTACTAACCCTATTCACGGCCAAGTATGGTCCGATATACCAGGGACTAAGTTTCCTCTTCCTCCCAAACCGCATTTCTCCCTGAATGGGAGACACCTTCAAGAAAATCCAATCTTCAACATAAAATTCCAAGTTCCTTCACCCTACGTGCACATAGGACTTTTGGTAACTTTGGACAGCTTTAATCCTATCCCGAATCACCTTCACCTTCTCCATCACTTGGTGAACTAAATTCAGGACAAGCATCTCTGCCTCACCAATCTAGAACCACCCAATAGGAGATCTACACCTCCTCACATATAAGGACTTAAAATGGGCCATCCCAATACTAGAGTGGTAAGTATTATAATATGAAAATTCTATGAGAGGAAAATGATCAACCCAACCACCACCATAGTCAATCACGTAAGCCCAAAGCATATCTTCCAATGTCTGAATGGTCCTTTCTACTTGCGCATTTGACAGGGGTGGAAAGCAGTACTAAGGCTCTCCTTAGTCCCTAAACCTCTCTAAAATGACCGTCAAAGTTTGATGAGAACTGAGTACTATGATTTGACATGATAGAAATAAGAGGCCCATGAAACTTAAAAATTTCCTCAATAAATAACTTGGCATAGTCCTCAGAAGAGAAATTTGTCCTCACTATCAAAATATGAGCTGACTTATTAGCCTATCCACGATGACCCAAATCAAATCAAATTAATTTCGAGATCGTGAAAGACGGATAATGAAATCAATATTGATTGTTTCCCACTTCCACACCAGCAACTCAATTTCTTGATGCGACCCTCTAGGCTGCAAGTGCTCAACCTTCACTTATTGACACTATGTATTTAGCCCCAAAACTTGCCATATCTCGTATCATATTGTTCCAGTAATATATCTCTTTTAAATCATGATACAACTTCATCGAACCAGGATTAATGGCATAACACGGCTCATTAGCTTCGGGAAAAATCCTCTGTTGCAACCCATCAACATTTGGAACACACACTTCCCTTGGTACCTCAAGATACTATCACCACCAGTCTCGAAGGCCATCACTTTATGCCTTCCCGTATCATTTTTTATTTGCACCAAGATAAGATCCAACACTTATTTCTCTTTCACTTCAGCACGAAGAGATGACTGGACCATTATTTGCAAAAACACACTACCATCCTTGGATTCCAAGAGACAAACTCCAAGGCTATTCAAACAGTGAATATCCTTCACCAATTATTTCTTCTCGTAATCAACATAAGCTAGACTCCCTATGGATAACCTTCTAAGAGCATCAGCAACCACATTAGCATTACCTGGGTGGTAGTGGAGACTCATGTGTAGTCTTTCAGCAACTCAAGCTATCTCTTTTGCCTGAGATTCAGCTTCTTCTGGGTGAACACAGATTGTAGGATCTTATGATTAGAAGACATATCAATATGAACCCCATATAAATAGTGATGCCAGATATTCAATGTAATTACCACAACTAATAAATCTATGTCATGGGTCAGATTATTATATTTATGCACTTTCAACTGCCTAGAATCATAGGCCACTACCCTATCATGCTGCATCAACACAACCAAGTCCTACATGGGATGCATCACAATAAACCATGAATCCATCATTACACTCGGGCAAGGTCAAAATTTGAACTGAAGTTAACTTATATTTCAGCTTCTCAAAACTACCCACATAAGAATTAGACCACATGAACTTTACTATTTTTAGGGTCAAGCTAGTTAGCGTGGCAGCTATTGTCTAGAAACTCTTCATAAATCTCCTATAGTAACCAGCTAAACGCAAGAAGCTCTAAAATTTAGTGGAGTCGTCAACCTTTTCCACTTCAACTTTCTATGGATCTAAAATGATCCCTTCACTAGAAATGACATGATCTAGACAAGTAACATCATTCAATCAGAACTCGTATTTATAAAACTTAGCATATAGACATTGATCTTTTAAGGTTTGTAACATGATACAGAGGTGATTTCCATGATCCACATCACTCTTTTTAATGACCCAAGAGCACACCTTGGCGTCACATGGTGCTTATAGTCCCAAGGGACCATAAGCTAACCCATGAGTTGGTACCTACTATAAGCACTGAATAATAATATCATAAATACATAAAACATCTGATATTTCCATAAGTTTTTATCACTAAATCAATACTGAAATATGAATCTATAGAAAAACTGACTGAATCTGATTAAATACTGACAAACTAACATGTCAACTAAAAATTTGAATACTAGATAACTGACTCTAATGTCTGAAAAGCCTCTAAAACTAACTGACTGAATATGAGTTGATGGGACAGGCCCCCAACTAACTCTACTAACTACTGAAATAGAGATATGAAGTAAAATAATCTATCCTCAAATGATAAGGACACACCACTGCTACTATGTTGCTGATAGACTAAGGAGTGAGGTCTAAGCGTGGTCTGACAACTAAGCACAACACCTATGTTATAATAGATCATAGATAAAAAGAAATTTATGTGATTGATACTTTGAATGTACAGGTATGCTAAATAGGTAGGCTGATATGCATGGTTTCATGAATAGAAATAATAATTAACTGAATATACATGTAAAACATAGAGTACTGAGTAGGGAACATGGAATTTGTAGATACTAAAAATATGGAGAATTTGTAAATATTGAGTATGCATGAAAGTTTATAAATACTGAAGATACATGAAAATCTGTAGACACTGGGAATGCATGATCAAGTATCTAACATGGACTGACTAAAATCTGTAAACTAAAATATTAAAAAATACTGATATTTGTATTCTTTGTTCAAGCAACTCTAAGACTGCATAACTGAACTGATACTATAGCTGAGACTATATGAAGATTATAGGAGGTATCATCTAATCGATATTCCGCAATTTGAGCTAATTGGGGTCCAACCTGTAACCCAAGTTAGAGGTTGTTAATATTGTGCCATGGATACTAATGGTGACTATGTGGATCCGCTAAACTGATATAATATCCAAATACAAAGGGTTTCATGCTTGAACTAACGGGTGACCCCTGCGAGATAGTTAAGCCTAATCTGAAGGGTAACTTCTCATACCCTATGCCAGCTAGGTAGTTCTGGAGTATAGGGACTGCTACAAATGACTCTACCTATATAACGGGGAAGCATTCATCCCTTCACTCTCTCGATGCTAAATCCTACTCCCAACT
Source organism: Capsicum pubescens (assembly GCA_030864215.1). Classification (NCBI taxonomy): domain Eukaryota; kingdom Viridiplantae; phylum Streptophyta; class Magnoliopsida; order Solanales; family Solanaceae; genus Capsicum; species Capsicum pubescens. The sequence goes on along the minus strand of CM061541.1, from coordinate 71,608,984 downwards.
GAAAGACACTAAAATACTAGACTGTTCTGAGTTCATCTGACTGGTAACTGACTGTTCTGAAGACTATTCTATAATGTACTAATACTAGACTAAGTAAAATACTATGGATTTTGGGTATTCAATACCCCCAGTACTCAAAACAATAATAGTAAAATGACACTAAAGCTTCAAGGAAAAAACATGAAGGCTTTTATTTAAATCAATCACACTTATAGGCATTTTATCAAACACTTGTAGTTTAGGGTTTAAAAAATTCATAGGAATGTCATCGCACTTATAAAAATAGCATGAATTCAATATAATAGTACTAAATCATGGTTAATTTAATAAATAATATTATTAAAACATGGAGAATTGAATAGTAACTATAATTTCATGGTAACATGGTATAAAATCAATAATGCATAGAGATTCATGGAGAAATCATAATTTAAATCATAATAAATTGAAAAAATTATAACTTGGTGATTAAATTGGGTTACTTGGGCTCCATGGATGAAAGAAATCCATGAATGAAAATCTAACATACCTTGGATAATGACTTACTTGAAGTTCTAGGTGAGTTCCTGAGGATTGGTCTTGAATTTAAGAACTAAGGTTTCTTGTTCTTAGAAAAGGGGATCTTTAATTTGAGTGAAATTGAATAATGAATGATTATTTAGGTAAATTGGGGATAAATTTTGTGTTTTAGGATGAATTTAGTGCTTAGGAAAAAAATCCAAATACCCTTAAAGGGATTTAAAATATAAGCTGAAAACTGACCATCCCAATTTTTGGCCTTGGCGTGACGTGCCACTATCACGCCAAGCAACTGGAAATAGACAATTGTAACGTAGAAAAACATTGCAATGCAGAGCTATCATGGTAATCCTTTGTAATGCCAATCTAGCCACCTTTGTGATGCATCAACATTGCAGAGTCCCACTTGTAATACCCCATACTTCAACCTAGCTTGAAATCATCCCAAGAATGTTAGAAGATTTTGTTGAAAGATGAATACACTTTTGTACATGTATTATTTTAAATTTTTTAACTTTTTGTCATGTGTAAAATTGAATTAGCTTTCCAAAAATACCAATTTTATCAAAATTCGATATCAGAAGAGAAAGTTATGGCCAAAATACAGAAGGCAGTCGAACTACCCAGGTGCGATGGTGGAGGTTGATGGACTGTCGGGCTAATGACAGACCGTTGCCTACACCGTTGCAGCAAGGAAGTGAGACAAACTTCTTCCTAGGAATGATGGCCCAGGTCGACGAACCGTTGGGCTATCGATGGACCGTCGCTCAGGCCATCGCAAGGGAGACAGTGAGCCCCCATTCTACCCTAGTGCGATGGTCAGGATCGACGAACCGTCAACCCAGCGATAAACCATTGCACCCACCATCGCACATACCGTTTAGTTATTTTAAAGCCATTTTAAAATGGGTATTTGTGTCTTTTTCCACCCAATTTAATCACTAATTACACCCGACCACAGCTCATAACTTCATTATTCATCTGTAACATTAAAATTAAGGTTTTCATTCTAAGAGAAATCCTTAAGAAAAAAAATAAAAATCTTCTTCAAGAAACTAAGACATTCAAGTTCAAGAAGTTCAAGAAGTTCAAGAAACTCAACTGAGGTATGCATAGCATTCATTCATGGACTCCTTTCATCCATGAAGCCCAAGAATCTCTTTTAACATTTCAAGTATATTGATTTTTAGGAATTCTATGTTGGATTTGCTTTTGTTCATGTTGATAGTGACTAATTGAATTCTAATCCATGTTTGGTGATAAAATTTAAGTGGAATTTATTATTATAGGTGTAGATTCATGTGAACCTAGGATTAAACCCTCGAATGATGAAATTAGAATTGAATCATGACGTTTGCTTTGTGTGTAATAATGTCTACATATCCTACGTTCACTATGTGTTTGATTAATTGCCTATGTGAAGGAAAAGTTCCATGCTTGTATGATAATATAAAATTCCTATTTATGTACAAGCTTATGCATGACAAGTGTTTGATGAAATGTCTTGGTCAATGAATTATGGATTATGATGTTGATCATGTATTCAAGAAAATCATGCTTTGTAAGTTTCCTTCTATCAAGTCCTGGGGGTACTTGTACCCAACAATTTATCTGTATGCTTAGAGCGAATGTCATGTTTTCAAGATACTCTCAGTCAAGCCATGTTTAGTAGAATTCAGTCAGTCTCATGACTCAAGAAAAACTTAGTAATCTCAGTCAGTTATCAGATCTCAGTAATATTCCATCAGTCAATGGAACTCAGTTGGCTCAGTCCAGTAAGTTCAGTAATCCATGTTCAGTGTCTATTTAGATTGGAATAGGAATTAACAGCGAGTGAACCCAAGGATGGGAACTCATATGTTATATGAGGGTGTGATTCTTAGAAGTAATCCTTGCATTCTAGAACTATGTATCCTGCATAGGTTGAGACATCACATCCTACTATATGAGGGTAGATGAGGTGGCTTAACCTGTTATATGAGGGTTCCCACCGTTCTCACTAGAGTTACCTATTAGATGAGGTTACTCCTAGATTATCCTTACCACTGGCGTGGTGTTGACACCCTTCCAATTGGGGTTATAGATTGGACCACAACTCAGCTATATTGCATCATTTGGGATATATCAATTAGATGAATCCTTCCAACAGTTTCAGTTACAGATTTCAGGACTATAAGATACAGTCACTCAGTTTCAATAAAAGAACTCTGATAGTTTTTTAGATTTCAGGACTGTCAGATATAGTCAACTTAGGTATAGTACGGAACTCAACTAGTTTCATCAGATTTAGGATTTTCAAATACAGTCATTCATGTTATCAGTTATTTTAATTACATCAGTAATCAGAACTCAGTTATCATTCATGTTAGTTATCAGTAAATTTATGTTATCACGATTTGAGATATAGTTACTATGTATTCATAGATATATTCTCACGCTTATATTAGTTAGTTAGCTAGTATTGTTCATGCATATAAACCCCATGAATCCATCCTACCGCACATGCATACCAGTACATTCAAAGTACTGTCGCATTTGTGCTTTGGTGTTTTATACCATAGATTCAGAGATACGAGCTCCAGAGCATCAATAGTTTACAGTCTCAGCAGTAAGAGTTAGAAGTAAGTCCTTATATTTAGAGGACATGATCATTTCTTTATTATCTCATTGATTAATTTATTAGTTGGAGTTAGTTGGGGACATGTCCCATTAAATCCTTATTAAGGCAGTTCAGTCAGTTAGAGGATTTTCAGACTAACATGTTCAAATAGTTTATTTCAGTTTTGTTTTGGGTATTTCATACCCTACTTAGATATTATATCTTAGTTTTGAACCTTATGGCCTTTCAGTTCATGTTTTCACATTTATGTAGTATATTATGTAGTATAGAGGTACATATATCAGTCATGGGTTAGCTTGTGGTCCTTCAGGGTCATGAGAACCATATAGCATTTTGGGTACCATATTCAGGGCATTACAAACTTGGTATCATAGCCTAAGGTTCAATAGAGTCCTAGGAAGTCTGAAATCCACATCTAGTAGAGTTTTGAACATAGGAGTATTGTGCGCCACATTTATGTGAAGGAGGCTATAAGATGTTTTAGGAATAGTTTCCCTTCTTTTAGTATTCATAGTGTTCTAGTGAGCATAATCTCAATCTAATCTCTCAGTCTAATCCATTGCTCTCTTTCTTCTATAGAACATACCTCTTAAAAGAAGAAACGGGAATCAGTCAGCCCCTCAGCCCGAAAGAATTATTCTTGTTGAAATGCCATATACCTTATTTGGCTTAATTTGATGGAACAAGTTGATTTTTGATTCCTTGAAAATTTTCTTGGAGGCTTTTCTTGATGGTTTTTGAGTGGTGGTGTTTTGATTATTGAGTTTTCTTGAAGAAAGGTTTGAACCTTGTTCTTGGGGAGTGATCTTGAAAAGAACCCTAATTTTGATATTATTGATGAATATGGAGTTATATGCTTTGATTTGATATAATTATGTGTTAAGAAGGGTGGAAAAGACCCAAAAATCCTTTTAAAAATGGCTTAAAATTACTAAATGGAGGTCCCCGATGGACAGGTAGTTTCAACTTTGCTCATCCCAAATCAGAAGGAGGAAACCGTTCTTAGTTTTGTCCTAAGTCATCAGTTCTAGCTCATTCTTCAGATAGTGCTGCAGCTCCTAAGTTCAGGGAAGGTAACAAAGATAGAGCGCCAGGCTCTAAGTCTCAGGGCAGTGTTAGCAGTACCCATACCTATCCTCTTTGCCAGACTTGTGGCAAGCACCATCAGGGTATTTGCAGAGCTGGTAGTGGTATTTGTTTTGGATATGGTAAGCCAGGCCACAGAGTCAGTGATTGTCCTCATCCAGGTCCTCAGTGTCAGCAAAATCGTTCCTCAACTCAGTTCGATCGCCCAAATCATCAGGGTGCCACTTCTAATGCTACTAGTGGGCAACGTCCAAACAGACTCTATGCTCTCCAGTCCCAGAAGGATCAAGAAAATTCTCATGATTTGGTTACTTATACGTTACAGATCTTTCATGTTCATGTTTACACTTTGCAAGATCTAGGTGCTTCTTTGACTTTTGTTACTCCTTATATAAAAGGCAATTTTGGAGTTAGTCCCGAAATTTTAGAAGAGCCCTTTTAAGTCTCTACCCCAGTAGGTAAAATCATCATATCCCTGTGGATATACAAGAACTGCCGGATTATGATATTTCAATAATGTCATAGTTAAGAACAAGACTCCTTTTCCTAGAATCGATGAATTGTTCGACCAACTTCAGGGTGCCAGTTATTTCTCTAAGATAGACCTTAGATCCGGCTATCATCAGATCAGAGTCAGAGAATGTGACATTTCGAAAATAAATTTTCATGATTGGTATGGTAACTTCGAATTCCTAGTCATGTCCTTTGGTCTTGCCAATGCCCCAGCAGCTTTCATCGACTTGATGAATCGGGTGTTCAAGCACTGCTTGGACATGTTCATCATAGTCTTCATAGATGATATTCTGGTTTATTCCTGCAGTGAGTGTAATCATGCAGACCATCTCAGAATCGTACTTCAGAACCTCAGAGATCATCATTTGTTCGCCAAATTCAGTAGCATTCCTTGGCCATATCATTTTTGGTGATGGCATTAGAGTAGATCCTCAAAAGACCAAAGTGGTAGGAGACTAGCCCAGACCTGTCTCTCTATCAGACATCAGAAGTTTCTTAGGTTTGGCTTGCTATTACAGATGGCTTATTGTGGGATTTTCTTCTATTGCATCCCCTATGTCCAGATTGACTCAGAAGAAAGTCAAGTTTCTATGGTTGGATCTTTATGAGAAGAGTTTTCAGGTGTTGAAGACTCGACTCACCTCAGCTCCAGTCTTAGCTCTTCCAGATGGTTTAGATGGGTCGTAGTGTTCTGTGATGTAACCCAAGTAGGTTTGGGTTATTTCCTCATGCAGCATGGCAAGGTCATAGCCTACACCTCCAGACAGCTTAATCCCCATGAGAAGAATTACCCTACTCATGATCATGAGTTAGCAGCCATAGTTTTTTCCTTGAAGATTTGAGGCATTATCTATACGGTGTTCATGTAGATTTGTTTACTAATCATAAGATCCTTCAGTATGTATTTTCTCAGAAAGATCTCAATCTTCATTAGAGAAGGTGGTTAGAACTCTTGAAATATTATGACATGAGTGTCCTTTATCATCCGAGCAAGGCCAATGTAGTGGCCGATGCTCTCAGTAGACTGTCTATGGGTAGTGTTACTCATGTTGAAGGCAGTAAGAAGAAGCTAGCTCAGGAAGTCCACCATCTTGCACGACTAGGTGTTCTCTTAGTTGATTCAGAGGAATATGACATATGGGTTTAGAGTAGTTCTAAATCATCTCTAGTTTTGGAAGTAAAAGAAAAACAAGATTAAAATCCCAATTTAGTCAAGTTGAAAGAGTCAGTCAAGGATCAGAAAGTAGAGGTTTTCTCCCAAGGGGGATATGGTGTTCTTCATTGTTAGGGTCGTCTGTGTGTTCCAGGTGTAGATGACTTAAGACAGTAAATTCTTGCAGAAGAACATGGTGCACTCTACTCTATTCATCCAGGGGCCACAAAGATGTACCGTGACTTATGAGTAATCTATTAATGGAGTGGGATTAAGAGAGATATTGCAGAGTTTGTGTCTAAGTGCTCTACATGTCAGCAGTTTAAGATAGAGCATCAGAAGCTTAGTGGGTCCATATAGGAGTTCACCATTCCTACTTGAAAGTGGAAAAAAGTGAATATGGACTTCGTGATGGGTTCGCCTTATACCCGTCATCATCATGAATAGGATCGATGGCCCAGGCCGACTGACCATCGAGATTGCGACAGACCATCTCTCAGTCTGCCGCAAGGGAGACAGTGAGCCCCTATTCTGCCCAGGTGCGACGGTCAGGACCGACGGACCGTCGCACCCACCGTCGTATATACCGTTCAGTTATTTTAAAGCAATTTTAAAAAGGGTATTTAGGTCTTTTTTCACCTAATTTAACCCCTAATTACACCGGACCATAGCTCATGACTTCATTATTCTTTTGCAATATTAAAATTAGGGTTTTCTCTCTAAGAGCAATCCTCAAGAAACAAAATCAAAATCTTCTTCAAGAAACTAAGACATTAAAGTTCTTTAAGTTCCAGAACTTCAAGAAATTCAACCCAGGTATGTATAAGATTCATTCATGGACTCCTTTCATCCCTGAAGCCCAAGAATCTCCTTTCAAAGTTCAAGTATATGGAATTTTATTAATTCTATGTTGGGTTTGCTTTTGTTCATGTTTATAATGACTAATTGAATTCTAATCCATGTTTGGTGATTAATTTTAAGTGGAATTTATTATTATAGGTGTAGATTTATGTGAACCTAGGATTAAACCCTCGAATTATGAAATTAGAATTGAATCATGATGTTTTCCTGTTGTGTAATGTTGTCTACATATCTTATGCCTACTATGTGTTTGATTAATTGCCTATGTGAAGGAAAAGTGCCATGCTAATATGATAATATGAAATTCCTGTTTATGTACAAGCTTATGCATAACAAGTGTTTGATGAAATGTCTTAGTCAATGAATTATGGATTATGATGATGATCACGTATTCAAGAAAGTCATGCTTTGTCAGTTTCCTTCTATCGAGTCCTGGGGGAACTTGTACCCAATAATTTAGCTGTATGCCTAGAGCCAATGTCATGTTTTCAAGATACTCTTAGTCAAGCCATGTTCAGTAGTATTCAGTCAGTCTCACAACTTAGGAAAAACTCAGTAATCTCAGTCAGTTATCAGATCTCAGTAATATTCCATCAATCAACGAAACGTAGTTAGCTCAGTCCAGTCAGTTTAGGAATCCATGTTCAGCGTCTGTTAAGATGGGAGTAGGAATTACCCTCGAGTGAACCCAAGGATGGGAACTCACCTATTATATGAGGGTGTGATTCTTAGAAATAATCCTTGTGTTCTAGAACTATGTAGCCAGCATAGGTTGAGATATCAAAGCCTGCTATATGAGGGTAGATGAGGTGTCTTAACCTAGTATATGAGGCTTCCCACCATTCTCACTATAGATACCTATTATATGAGGGTTACTCCCAAATTGTCCTTACCAGTGGAGCGGTATTGACACCCTTCAAATTGGCGTTACATATTTGACCCTAACTCAGCTATATTGCATTATTTAGGGCATGTCAGTTAGATGGCTACTTCCCATAACTTAAGTTACAGATTTCAGGACTGTCAGATACAGTCACTCAGTCTCAATAAAAGAGCTCAGATAGTTCTTCAAATTCCAAGACTGTCAGATACAGTACAAAACTCAGCTAGTTCCATTAGATTTAGGAATTTCAGATACAGTTATTCAGGTTATCAGTTATTTTAGTTATATTAGTCATCAAAACTCAGTTATCAGTCATGTTAGTTAACAGTAAATTCATGTTATCAAGATTTCAGATATAGTTAATATGTATTCATACATGTATTCTCACACTAATATTAGTCATTAGCTAGTATTGTTTATGCATATGAACCCTATGCATTCAGCCTACCTCACATGTATACCAGTAATTAAAGTACTGATGCATTTGCGCTATGGTGTTTTATACCATAGGGTTAGAGACACGTGCTCTAGAGCATCAGTAGATTCCAGTCTCAGCAGTCAGAGTTAGCAGTGAGTGCTCATCTTTAGAGGAAATGATCATTTCTTTATTATCTCATTAATTAATTTATTAGTTAGAGTTAGTTGGGGACATGTCCCATCAACTCGTTATTCAGGCAGTTCAGTCAGTTAGAGGCTTTTCAGACTAACATGTTCAGATAGTTTATTTTTATTTTATTTTGGGTATTTCATACCCCACTCAAATGTTATTATTTTTCAGATATTATGTCTCAGTTTTGAACCTTATGGCCTTTCAGTTCATGTTTCCGCATTTATACAGTATACAAATACAAATATCAGTCATGGGTTAGCTTGCAGTCCTTCAGGGTCATAAGTACCGTGTAGCGTTATGGGTATCAGATTTGGGGCGTTACCCCACTGGAAATTGCCAAATAGAAAATTGGCCTGCTCCGCGATGCGCCGTGATCACGAATTCATACTGGAAATTGACAATTGTTATTTGGACTTTCTCCGCAATGCTCTAAGGGTTAAAATGCTGGGGTCTAATTACTGAAACTTAAAATCGCCATAACTTCTTACCAGGTTATCGTATTTGAGCAAATTTTATATTGTTGGAAAAATAATTGAATTTTCTATGCAATGACAGGCTCTAAACTGAAAAATAATGAGTGTTTTGAAATTTTTATATATGAATATTCATGTATTTGGAATTACATTATGCTAGGGAAATACTACGTGTTACAATATCTCCCCCTTGGGATTATTCTTCCTCGAATGAAACTAGTTAAGATGAGGAAACCTGCTGGACTAAGCTTACACACTGAACATGCATAGTTAATGCATGGATTACTTGACTGAACTGATTTGTAAAGGAACGACTGACATGAACATGATGTGCAACTGAAACTGAGCATGATAGAGAGAAATCTTAAGAAGATTGGTACCTTATACTGAAATAGTATTTTGCGAATAATAGATAAGGGTACTTGGTCTGCATATCTGCCTCTGCTTCCCAAGTGGCTCCCTCCACGGACTGATTCCACCAAAGAACTTTGACTAGTGGAACATCTTTGTTCCTTAGTCTATGAACTTGATGGTTAAGAATTTTGACTTGAACTTCCTCAAAGAAAGACTGTTCTGAATATCGGAACATTCTAAGGGAATAACTACTGCTTGATCAACAATACACTTTTTCAACAACGAAACATGGAACACTGGGTGTACTGAGGCTAATTCTGAAGGAAATTCAAGCTCATAAGATACCTTTTTGAAAAGACTGAGAATTCTTAAGGGACCGACATATCGGGGACCGAGTTTTCCTTTTTTGCCGAATCTCTCCACTCCTTTCATATGAGAGGTTTTCAACTATACAATATCACCAACCTTAAACTTGAGGTCCTTTCTCCTCATATCTGTATATGATTTCTATCATCTTTGGGCAGACCTAAGCTTTTCTCTGATCAACTAAACCTTCTCTAACACATCAAACACCAAATCTGGCCCTACTGTTGCGGCTTAACAGACTTTTACCAACCCATTGGGGATCTACATCATTACAATAAAGTGCCTCAAATGAAGCCATACGGATACTGGAATGATAGATATTATTGTATGAAAATTCAATCAAAGGCAAATGGTCATCCCAACTACCCTTCAAAATCAACAACGCATGCTCTCAGTATATCTTCTAAAGTCTGAATGGTCCTTTTTTCTTGACCGTCTATTTCAGGGTGAAAAGTTGTATTAAGGTGGACTTGGGTACCAAGAATCTTTTTGAATGCCTTCCAGAAGTGAGAGGTAAACTAGATACCTCTATCAGAGATGATAGACACTAGGACTCTGTGTAACCTGACCAACTCTCTGATATAGAGTTTAGTAAAGTCCTTGACTGAACAAGATGTATGGACTGTCAAGAAATGAGCTGGTTTGGTCATCCTGTCAACGATGACCCAAATAGAATAATGCTGATGACGGGTACGCGGAAAACCTATCACAAAATCCATGTTCACTTCCTACCACTTCCAAGTTGGAATACTGAACTCCTGCACGGCCCCACTAGGTTCCTGATGCTCAATATTAACTTGTTGGCATGTAGAGCACTAAGCTAAAAACTCTGTAATATCTCTCTTCATCCTACTCTACTAATATATCTCCCGTAAATTGCGGTACATCTTAGTGGCCATTGGATGAATAGAGTAACGTGCCCCATGTACTTCTGCAAGAAGTTGTTTCCTTAAATTATCTACACCAGGCACACACTATCTACCCTAAAAATGCAAAACACCATCACCACCTTGGGAGAAAACCTCCACTTTCTAGTCTCTGACTGATTCTTTTAACTTAACTAGGATGTGATCTTTATCCTGCATTTCCGTAACCCCGGAAACTAGAGATGATTCAGCACTACTTTGCACTTACACACTACCCTCTGCTGAGTCGACTAAGCGGAAAGCTAGTCGGGCAAGCTGGTGAACTTCCTGAGCTAACTTTTTCTTACCAATATCAACATGAGCAACACTACCCATAGATAGTCTACTGAGAGTATCATCCACTACATAAGCCTTTCCCAGATAATACAAAACACTCATGTCATAATCATTCAATAACTCTTTCTAAATTCACTGACCCAGATTAAAAGTTTTCTAAGAGAACACATACTGAAGGCGTTTGTTATCTGTGAACACATCTACATGAATTGAATATAAGTAATGCCTCCAAATCATTAAGCAAAAATACTACAGCCGCTAACTCAAGATCATGAGTAGGGTAATTCTTGTCATGGGGTTTAAGCTGTCTAGAAGCATAGGTGTAATGCCCCAAAATCTCATCCCGAGATGTCACACGGTGCTTAAGGCTACAAGTAGCCCCAATCTAATCCTTTGAGCTTGCTACTTATTCTAGAACTTACTTTAAAACAAACGAATTAAGTCGTAACTCTATATCATGTTAAATTTGGGCTAAAATAATTGAAAAACATCATTTGGATAACAAATACTAAAAATCTAGAAACTCCAACTGATAGTTCGACAAGCCTCTACTTACAAAAGAACTAGAGAGTCATTGGGACAAACCCTTAACTGACTCGAGCTAAACTGAAAATAAAAATGACTTCTATAAATACGGAAAATAAGAGAAAAAGGTCCTCAAACCATGAGGACTCACCAACTGTGAAAGTGTAGATTAAGGTACTCGAAGATTACTGTCGTTGTTGAGACTGAGTAGTTAAACCTACATTATGAGACAATGTAGCACATAGACATATATGTAGATCAGTACTTTGAGGATGTACTGAGTATATGGGGGTGTATGCAATAAGTAAGCATTATCATTACTCTTTATAAAATCATTTATGCTGATATAAATAACTCACATAGCTTGAATAAATCTAAAATCTAAATCTAATAAATCATGAATAATGAAACATGTAGCATAAATATAGTAAGTCATTATACATAGTTCTAAAATCTGTATTCTCCTCTTATTATCAAAGCTTGGAAGCAAAAAGAAATCTTAAGACAATAATTTTTAAAACTTATGCTTTTATCTTGAGGAGAATAGGACTTTGGGAACTCAAGGACTTGGGAACTTTAGGACTATAAAGCTTTGGAGACTTGGAGACTCTGGGAACATGGGAGTTTCTTCTAACCAACATAAACCATGTGAGCTGACATGGATTCCAACGTCTTTCCCACGTTGGGGAGAGCTGTTCTACCCTTGGCATCGGAATATAACCTTAACTTTAGTGATCACTATCTTATCCCACTTGGGGTAAATTTTAATCCTACGATTGCTCGTAGTTCTGCGGTATGAGACTTTAGAATCATACCCAACTCGGTGCTCAATACTACTCCCATACTTAGGCTCAAAACTTTTAGGAAAATCCACCTTAATTAGTATAATAATGTATAATAAAAGACAATTTTTCCTCTCTTTGCCTTATATAAAATTAATGTGGATTCCTAACTTAGCTTTGCTTGGGTCAATAGATCAACTTTATTTATCAAAATCTGAAAATAGCTAATCATAGGATGCTTAAAACATAGTCATCTTCAAATGTCAATATACAAACTAAGGCTTAATGACCCATGCTTTAATTTCATGTCAAACACTATAAGGTTCATGCATGATAATACAAATATTCATAATTCAACTTAAAATCTGGAAAATATGATCATACACATTAAACTTTTGAAAGTAGACAAGAAATTCAATATCCAAATCACTTAAAATCTAAATATCATGCAATTAGCAACATTGGGTATAAACCCTAACTTAAATTTCATAGGAAATCATACAAAATTCAGAAATTTGTAACTTAAAGTAAGTTTTTGGGCACAAGAATGAAAGAATTATTCTTGTTGAAACCCCACATACCTTATTTGGCTTGATTTGATGGAACAAGTTGACTTTTGAAGCCTTGAGAATGTTCTTGGAAGCTTTTCTTGAAGGTTCTTGAATGGTGATGTTTTGATTCTTGAGTATTATTGAAGAAGGGTTTGTACCTTGTTCTTGGGGATTGATCATGAAAGGAACCCTAATTTAATGCTATGGATGAATATGGAGTTATGTGCTTTGATTTGATTTAATTAGGTGTTAAAAAGGGTGCAAAAGACCTAAAAATCCTTTTTAAAATGGCTTAAAATTGCTAAACAGAGTCCCTGACAGTTTGGGCGATGAACTATCTCCCTGGGGACAAACCGTCCCTTCAACCTATCGCTTTATTGCTAGAAAACAGTCTTACTGCCTTAGTTGCGATGGTTTGGGTGATGGTCCTTAGCAGGAACGATGGTATGTCGTCCTTCCCGTTAGACTTTGGTTGTCCGAACAGCTCACTGTAAAACAGCCATACCTTTTTACTTTGTGATTGGATTTAGGCAAAATTGGTATCGTTGGAAACGTAATTCAATTATTTATTTGTTGGTGGGTCATGAACTGAAAAATTCGTTGTATAACAAAAGATATTCTTGTTTGAAGTTGACTATACTAAAATCCTTCTCAAGAATAAAATCGGCAAGGGATTTGTTGATTCACCTAATAGCTAGGACATATTTGAGGCCTTAATAAACACCAACCTTGATCATAAAACTACCAATTCACTATAAATTATTTCTCATGATCTTGAAGAATGGTTCTACTATCAGTTGGAATTCTCGAGGTATTACAATATCTCCTCATTGGGAACATTCATCCACGAATGAGATTGGCTAGCTGAGAAAACTCAGGATGCACAACTGAAATAAATTACTAAACTAATTCTACTTTATTCTAATCCTTTGAGTACTTCTGGAAATGCATGAACTTATCAGAAGGCACTATATAGCTAAATTCATTCTTACAAAAGAACTGAATCAAGGAAGAGTAGTACCTTCGGCTAAATTTGAGTTTTCGGAGAAAAGGTGAGGGTACTTAGCTCACATATTGCTTCTGCTACCTATGTAGCACCCTCAATTGATTAGTTCCGCCAAAGAACTTTGACCAAGGGAACTTTTTGTTCCTTAGTCTATGGATCTGATGGTCTAGAATCTTAACTGGAATCTCTTCATATGAAAGATTATTCTGATCATCTGATCTCTCTGACGGATCTACTAAAATGGAATAACCCATGCACTTCTTAAGCATAGAGACGTGAAAGATAAGATGAACACCTGACAAATCTGTAAGAAACTCAAACTCATAAGCTACTTTCCCAACATGTCTCAGAATTCTATCGGGGACAACATAACGGGGACTAAGCTTCCCCTTTTTGCCAAACCATTTCACACCCTTCATGGGTGAAATTTTCAGATATACTACGTCATCAACTTCAAACTCAAGATCCTTTTTTCTCACATCTGCATATGATTTCTGGAAACTCTGGGTTGTCTCTAATCTTTCTCTAATCAACTTTACTTTCTCCATAGCCTCAAACACTACATCAGGTCCATACAAAGCAGCTTTACCTACTTCAAACCAACCTATGGGTGATCTACACCTCCTTCCATAAAGAGCCTCAAACGGGGCCATCTGAATGCTAGAATGATAACTGTTATTATAAGCAAACTCAATCAATGGCAAATGCTTATCCCATCTGCACTTGAAATCAAGAGCACATGCCTTCAACATATCCTCTAGAATATGGATGGTCCTCATAGCCTGACCATTTGTCTGTGGATAAAAAGCGTATCTAACATGAACTTGCGTACCAACAAAGACCTTTTTGAAAAACACTCCAAAATTGGGAAGTAAGCTGAGTAGCCCTATCTGAGATAATAGACAAGGGAACTCCATGCAATCTGACTAACTCTCGAATATACAATTTAGCATAATCGTCAGCTGTATAAGACGTATGCACTGGCAGTAAATGTGCTACTTAGTCAACCTATCTACAACAACCCAAATAAATTCATGATGACGACGCGAAAGGGGTAAACCAGTCACAAAATCCATATTCACCTCTTTCCACTTCCATGTGAGGATACCAAACTCCTATAATGTACCACCAGGCCTTTTGTGCTCTATCGTAACCTATTGATAAATTAAACATTTCGCTTAAAAATCTACTATATCCTTCTTCATTCCATTCCACCAATAAATTTCCCGCAAGTCGTGGTACATCTTGGTAGCGACGGGATGAATAGAATATCATGCACCATGCGATTCAGCCATAATTCTCTGCCTCAAATTATGAACACAAGAAACGCACAGTCTATCCTGAAATCTCAATATGCCATCTCCCCGTTGGGAGAAAACCTCTACCTTTTTGTCTTTAACCTACTCTTTCAGTTTGACCAAACTAGAATCCATGTCCTGCTTTTCCTTCACTTCCGAAACTAAAGAGGATTTGGAACTAATCTGAACCCAAAAATTACCTTTAGCTGAATCAAGTAACCTAACAACCAATCAAACCAAATGATGTACTTCACAAGCTAATTATTTCTTATCTTTCTCCACATGAGCCACACTGCCCATAGAAAACCTACTAAGGGTATCTGCCACTACATTGGCCTTGCCCAGATGATACAACACACTCATATCATAATCTTTTAGCAACTTTAACCACCTCCTCTGGCAAAGATTCAACTTCCTCGGAGTAAACATATACTGCAGACTTTTGTGGTCCATGAACATATCCACATAAATACCATATAAATAGTGTCTCCATATTTTCAAAGCAAACACCACAGAAGCTAAGTATAAATCATGGGTTGGGTAATTCTTTTCATGCGGATTTAATTATCTTGAGGCATAGGCTATAACCTTACCTCTCTACATCAACACAAAACCAAAACCAACTCAAAAGGCATCACAATTCACCATAAAATAGTCAGTACCATAGGGCAATGTTAACACTGGGGCTGAAGTAAGTGGAGTCTTCAATTCCCGAAAACTCTTCTTGCAGGAATCTGACCACTGGAATTTAAATTTCTTTTGGGTTAATTAGGTCATGGGAGATGCAATAGATGAGAAACCTTCAACAAAATGGCGGTGATAGCGAGCTAGACCCAAGAAACTTCTAATGTCTGATGGAGAGATAGGTCTATGCCAATTTCTTATGACTTCTGTCTTTTGGGGATCAACTCTAATGCCTTCGGCTGAAATAATGTGATTGAAAAAGGCTACTGACCTTAGCCAAAACTCACACTTGAGGAATTTTGCAAATAATTAATGATCTCCGAGAGTTTGCAAGACAATTTTAAGATAAGTTGCATGGTCATCCTCACTATGAGAGTAAACAAGGATATCATCAATGAACACTATGACAAACATATCAAGATACAGTTTGAACACTCGATTCATGAGGTCCATGAAAGCTGTTAGAGTATTGGTTATCCCAAAATACCTAAATAGAAACTCGAAATGACCATAACGGGTGTGGAAGGTTGTCATTGGAATATCACACTCACTTACTTTAAGCTAATAATAACTGGATCTAAGGTCTATCCTTGAGAAAAAACTTGCACCTTGCAATTGATCAAAAAGGTCATTAATTTTTGGAAGAGGGTATTTGTTCTACTGTGACCTTATTAAGCTGACGATAGTCAATGCACATACGCAAAGAACCATCTTTCTTTCGCACAAATAGGATGGGTACACCCTATGGAGAAACATTGGGCCGTATGAAACCTTTATCTAGAAGATCTTTGAGTTGCTCTTTCAATTCCTTAAGTTTTGTGGGTGCCATACGATAAGGAGGGATAGAAATAGGATGTGCATTGGGAACAAGGTCAATACCAAACTCTATTTCCTTATTGGGAGGTACCCCTAGGAAATCTTATAGAAACATATCCAAAAACTCATTAACTATATTGACTAACTGAACTATTGGAGTCTCAGACTTAGAGTCTTTAACTAGAACTAGATGATAAATGCAACCTTTGGAAATCAACTTTCTGGCCTTAATGTAAGATATGAAATGACTCTTGAGAGATACAAAATTTTCGGACAACTCAAAGACTGGTTCATCAGGGAATTTAAATTTAACCAAATGGGTGCAACAATCTTTAGAAGAATAACAGGAATGAAGCCAATCCATACCCAGAATAAGATCAAAATTAACCATATCTAACTCTATCAAATCTACAAATATGACCTTATGAAGAACAGTAATAGGACACTTTTTGTAAACTTGCTTAGCAATAACTGACTCTCCTACTGGGGTAGAAACCAGGATAGGCTCAGGGATCTTTTCGAAACTTATCTCAAAATTCATAGCAACTAACGTAGTCACATATGAGAAACTTGACCTAGGGTCCAATAATACATACACATCAAAATGAAAGATACGAAGTGTACCAGTAACAACATCAGGTAAATCCTCCTGCTCTTGGCGGGATGGCAAAGCATAGAATGGATTCTGGCGCTGACCACCAATAGTGCGTGATAAAGCACACTAAGAAGGGGATGTACGATCTAAAGAAGCTGGTGCAATGGTAACCTAAGTCTGGGGTCGAACATCTCGGCTCCCCTATGTAGTATAAGAACACTCTCTAAGTCTTTGGCCCTACTTTCCATAACTAAAACAACCCTTCTACTCGGCCAAGCACTCTCCGAGATAGGTTCTACCACACTTATCACATGGAGGATAATTGGTTCTACCGCTCACACTATTCTAAGACCTGGACATGGAGGACTTAACCCACTGTTCCTGTCTTTTTATGGGTGTAGAAGTACTGGCTGATGAAGGTGCTGGCATAGCTGAATAATTTTGAAACTGCGGGCGGTTCCCTCTATGGGATATAGGTTGACCATAATCAAATTGCTCTGATCTAGCCCTCTTATGGCCTCTTACTCTCTCTCACTCCTTCATCTTTTCTGCCTTAATCTGTTAAACATACATCATCAGTCTAGAAAGATCCATGTCTCTATTAAGCATAGTAGTCCTACACTCCTTAACAACTAATCAAGACACACCAGTCACAAACTTACTCATATTAGATCAGGGGTCATCTTTCAAGTCAGGAGCATACTTAAATAACTGGTTGAACTTGAGACAAAACATCTTTACTATCATGGAACCTTGCCTCAGGTTCATGAACTCCTCTATCTTTTCTTCCCTCATCTCAAGTGAGAAGAACCTGTCCAAGAATGCATCCTGAAACATCTGCCAAGTCATAGGATTTGCATTCTCCCCTCTATTCTTCCTCCACATCACTACCCAATCATTAGCAATATCCCTCAGCCTATAGGATGCCAAGTCTACACTCTTCTCCTTAGAAACATACATAAATTTGGTGATCTTTTTCACCTCATCAAGATATAATTTTAGGTCCTTACCTGCCTTCGACCAAAAGAATTTTTGCAGATTCATGCTCATAAAATATCAAAGTCTAGCTACTGTAGCATCACCCCTTGCTGATATAAAATAACAGCTTGATTATTAGCTTGTACAGTATCAGTCACAGCTTGGGCTAATGTCTGAAAAGTAGCTCAAAATTTAGCATGAGACACATTCTCATTCAAAGGATCGATATATTAGTGTGGCAAGTTGTCATTTCGATGAGCATTAGCTCTGCGGGGAGTCATTTTCTATTATAAAAGAGGACGAGTTAACAGTAGATAGAGATAAAAGTAGGCGCGATGGATTCTGAAAGAAAGAGATAACTTTTCCTAAAACATCCCATAGCCTTTTGCTCATAGATGTTGTGTGCTTCACACCGATGACCAATACCCTATGTAACGCGACTTGTATGACTCGCTAGGACTCTTTAAGCCTTACGCTCTGATAAAAAGTTTTTAATGCCTTGAAATCTAATCCCGAGATGTCAAACGGTGCTTACTACAAGTAGCCCCAAACTAACCCATAGAGCCTGCTACTAAGTCTACAACTTACTTTAAAACAAATGAATTATGTAGTAACTCTATATCATGTCAAATTTAGGCTAAAATAACTAAAAAACATCATTTGCATAACAAATAATGAAAATCTGGAAACTCTAACTGATAGTCCAACAAGCCTCTACTTACTAAAGAACTAGAGAGTCGGTGGGACAAACCCCCAACTGGGGCTGAACTGAAAACAATAAATGACTGCTATCAAGAATGAAAATTAGAGAAAAAAGTCCTAAAACCATGAGGACTCACCAACTGTGAAAGTTTAGATGAAGGTACACGGAGATCATTATCGTTGTTGAGACAAAGCACCTGAACCTATATTATGAGACAATGTAGCACATAGACATATATGTGGATCAGTACTTTGAAGATGTACTGAGTATATGGGGGTGTATGCAATAAGTAAACATTATCATTACTCTTTATAAAACCATGCATGCTGATATAAATAACTCATATAGCTTGAATAAATCTGAAATCTAAATCTCAAAAATCATGAATAATGAAAAATGTAGCATAGATATCGAGAGGCATTATACATAGTTCTAAAATCTGTATTCTCCTCATATTCTCAAAGGTTGTAAGAAGGAAGGAATCTTAAAATCATAACTTTCAAATATTATGCTTTTATCTTGAGGAGAATAGGACTTTGGGAACTCAAGGACTTGGGAACTCAAGGACTTGGGAATTTTAGAACTATAAAGATTTGGATACTTGGAGACTCTGGGAACTTGGGAGTTTCTTCTAAATGACATAAACCATGTGAGCTGACATGAAGTCCAACATCATGCCCACGTTGGGGAGAGTTATTCTACCCTTACCATTAGAATAGAACATTAACTTTAGTGATCACTATATTAATCCACTTAGAGTAAATTATAATCCTATGGTGGCTTGTAGTTCTGGGGCATGAGACTTTGAAATCATACCCAACTCAGTGCTCAATACTACTCCCATACTTAGGCTCAATACTTTTAGGAAAATCCCCCTTAATTAGTACAATAATGTATAATAGAAGCCAACTTTGCCTCTTTTTGCCTTATATCAAAATAATATGGATTCCTATCTTAGCTTTTCTTTGGTCAATACATCAACTTTCTTTATCAAAATCTAAAAATAGCTAATCATGGGATGCTTAATACTTAGTCATTCTTAAAATATCAACGTAAAAACTAGGGCTTAATGACCCATGCTTCAATTTTATGTCAAACACCATAAGGTTCATGCTTGATAATACAAATATTCATAATTTAACTTAAAATCTGGAAAATATGATCATACGCATTAATTTTTCAAAAGTAGACATGTAATTCAATATCCAAATAACTTAAAATCTCAAAATCATGCAATTAGCAATGTTGGGTATAAACCCTAACTTAAATTTCATGGCAAATCATACAAAATTCAGAAATTTATAACTTAAAGTAAGATTTTGGGCACAAGAACGGAAAAATTATTCATGTTGAAACCCCACATATCTTATTTGGCTTGATTCAACGGAACAAGTTGACTTTCGAAGCCTTGAGAATATTCTTAGAGGCTTTTCTAGAAGGTTCTTGAATGGTGATGTTTTGATTCTCGAGTTTTCTTGAAGAAGGGTTTGAACCTTGTTCTTGGGGATTGATTGAGCGCCAGGCTCTAAGTCTCAGGGCAGTGTTAGCAGTGCCCGCACCTATCCTCTTAGACAGACTTGTGGCATGCACCATCAGGGTATTTGCAGAGCTGGTAGTGGTATTTTTTTTAGATATGGCAAGCAAGACCACAGAGTCTGCGACTATCCTAAGTCAGGTTTTCTGGGTCAGCAGAACTGTTCCTCAGCTCAGTTCGGTCACCCAAATCAGCAGGGTGCCACTTCCAATGCTACTAGTGGGCAACACCCAAACAGACTCTATGCTCTCCAAACTTGGTAGGATCAGGAAAATTCTCCAGATTTGGTTACTGGTACATTATAGATATGTTATGTTCATGTTACGCTTTGCTAGATCCAGGTGCCTTTTTGTCCTTTGTTGCTCCCTATATAGCAGGCAATTTTGGAGTCAGTCCTGAAATTCTAGAAGAGCCTTTTTAAGTCTCTACCCCAGTGGGTAAATCCATCATAGCCCAGCGGGTATACAGGAACTACCCGATTATGATATTTCAATAAAGTCACTATCAAGAACAGGTTTCCTCTTACCTAAATCGATGAATTGTTCAACCAACTTCAGGGTGCCAGTTATTTCTCTAAGATAGATCTCAGATCCGACTATCATCAGCTCAGAGTCAGGGAATATGATATTTCAAAAATAGATTTTCATACTCGGTATGGTCACTTCAAATTCCTAGTCATGTCCTTTGGTCTTACCAATTCTCCAGTAGCTTTCATGGATTTAATGAACTGGGTGTTCAAGCAGTACTTGGACATGTTCGCCGAAGTCTTCATAGATGATATTCTGGCCTATTCCCGCTGTGAGCATGATCATACAGACCATCTCAAAATCGTACTTTAGACCCTCAGAGATCAGTAGTTGTTCGCCAAATTCAGTAAGTGAGGATTTTTGTTAAGTTCAGTATCATTCCCTAGCCATATCATTTCTGGTGATGGCATTAGAGTAGATCCTCAAAAGACCAAAGCGGTAAGAAAATGGCCCAAACCTGTCTCTCCATAAGACATCAGGAGTTTCTTGGGTTTTGCTGGCTATTACAGATGGTTTATTAAGGGATTTTATTCTATTGCATCCCCTAAGTCCAGATTGACTCAGAAGAAAGTTAAGTTTCAGTGGTCAGATCCTTGCGAGAAGAGTTTTCAGGAGTTGAAGACTCGACTCACCTCAGCTCCAGTCATATCTCTTCTAGATGGTTAGATGGGTTCGTAGTGTACTATGATACATTCAGAGTAGGTTTGGGTTGTTTCCTCATGTAGCATAGTAAGGTCATAGCCTACGCCTCCAGACAGCTTAAGCCCCATGAGATGAATTACCCTACTCATGATCTTGAGTTAGCATCCATATTTTTTCCATTGATGATTTGGAGGCTTTATCTATACGGTGTTCATATAGATGTGTTCATAAATCATAAGATCCTTCAGTATGTGTTTTCTCAGAAAGATCTCAATCTTCATCAGAGAAAGTTGTTAGAGCTCTTGAAAGATTATGACATGAGTGTCATTTATCTTCCTGAAAAGGCCAATGTAGTGGTCGACACTCTCAGTAGACTGTCTATGGGTAGTGTTTCTCATGTTGAGGATAGTAAGAAGAATCTAGATCAAGAAGTCCATTAGCTTGCCAGACTAGGCGTTCTCTTAGTCAATTCAGAGGAGGGTGACATATGGGCTCCGAGTAGTTAAGGATCATCTCTAGTTTCCGAAGTGAAAGAAAAGCAAGATAGAGATTCCAATTTAGTCAAGTTGAATGAGTCGGTCAAGGATCAGAAAGTAGAGGTTTTCTCCCAAGGGGGAGATGGTGTTCTGCATTGTCAAGGTAGTCTGTGTGTTCTAGGTGTAGATGACTTAAGGCAACGAATTCTTGTAGAAGTACATGGTGCACGCTACTCTCTTTATCCAGGGGCCACAAAGATGTACCACAACTTGCACGAAATCTATTGGTGGAGTGGGATGAAGAGATATATTGCAGATTTTGTGGCTAAGTGCTCTATATATCATCAGGTTAAGATAGAGAATCAGAATCCTAGTGGGTCCATATAGGATTTCACCATTCCTACTTGGAAGTAGGAAGAAGTGAACATGGACTTCGTGACGGGTTTGCCTCATACCCATCATCATCATGATTCAGTTTGGGTCATTGTAGACAGGATGACCAAATCAGCTCATTTTCTTTAAGTTCATACCTCTTATTCTGCCAAGGATTATGCCAAACTCTATATCAAAGAGTTGGTTAGATTATACGGTGTTCCTCTATCTATTATCTCAGACAGAGGTACCCAGTTCACCTCTTATTTCTAGAAAGCATTCTAAAAGGGTCTTGGTACCTATGTTCATCTCAGTATAGCCTTTCATCCTCAAACAGATGATCAAACAGAAAGGACCATTCAGACTTTAGAAGATATGCTAAGGGCATGTGCAATTGATTTCAAGGGTAGTTAGGATGACCACTTACCATTGATTGAGTTTTCATACAACAACAGCTATCATTATCGTATTCGAATGGCTCCGTTCGAAGCTCTCTATGGTAGGAGATGCATATCTCCAGTTGGTTGGTTCGAAATTAGTGAGGCCTCAGTTGTAGGGACTAACTTAGTAATCAATTCCTTTGAGGAAGTCCAGTTGATCAGAGAAAGACTTCGGAATGCTCAGAGTCGATAGAAGTCTTCTTCAAATATGCGTAAAAAGAAGCTCGAGTTCGAGGTTGGTGATTATGTATATATAAATATCTCTCCCATGAAGGGAGTGAAGAGATTCGGCAAGAAGGGAAAGCTTAGTCCCCATATATGTCCTA
This sequence comes from Capsicum pubescens, assembly GCA_030864215.1. Lineage (NCBI taxonomy): Eukaryota > Viridiplantae > Streptophyta > Magnoliopsida > Solanales > Solanaceae > Capsicum > Capsicum pubescens. The sequence goes on along the minus strand of CM061541.1, from coordinate 71,586,089 downwards.
CCCTTTAAGATTCTCTATCGATTTGGCAAGGTAGCTTATGAGCTCGAATGGCCTTCAGATCTAGCCTTAGTTCATCCAGTCTTTCATGTCTCTTTGCTCAAGAAGTGCATAGGTGACCCAGCAGTTGTAGTCCCTATTAAGAGCATAGATGTTCAGAATATCCTCTCATATGAAGAGATTCCTGTCAAAATCCAAGACTATCAGACTCATAGACTGAGGAACAAAGAAGTTCCTCTAATCAAAGTTCTTTGGCGAAATCAGTCCATCGAGGGAGATACTTGGGAAGCAGAAGTAGACATGTGATACGCCCAAATTACAGCTCTCGTTAGAAAGTGTAAGCGGTCGCTGTCAAATATAGAACCCAACTGGGTTGGGTGTCGAATCCCACAGGGAATACTCTGGTCACTAAGTGTTGCAATTATTAGTAGACTGTTGGTCGAAAATTCCAAGGAAAAGGGGGGTTTGGTTTAGGCGTTAACTAATATTATCAAAGTAATAATGGAACGATTTGCGTAGTAAGATTTAATCACAGAGATTGATAAGTTAGGGTTATGTCCACCTTATAAGTTCTACTTCTCTATTAACTATGAGTAACGCGGACTTTAGACATGAATGCACTTATAGAGAATCGTATTCTAATTCTAAATCCAAGTGTTTCTCAACCATCAAGGATTTATTTCTCTTTAGCTCTCTCGAGCCTAAAGTGTATAACAAATGGTACAAATTCTCCAAGAAGTTAATCCGGTTAAGGCATTAACGTGTAAATAGAGGTTGGAAACCCTATTTCCTTGTCACACTCTCTTTTCCAAACATGTAAATTTTCTCTCGAACATGTTAATTCTATAATGGCGTATTCTCTATGTTTGCAACCATAAGAATTCAATCAAAACGAAGAGAGTAATGATATAAGTAGCATAACACATCAAGAATTCACAAACTCATAGTAATAGATAGTATCTTACAAGGTTTCCATAACCCTAACAGATAAGTTTAGCTACTCATGAATACAACGGAAATCAAAGTAGACATCATCATCATACCAAAACTTAGAGAAATCTCGGCTATGGAGATGAAACGTGTTTTATTTCTCCGTTGCTCAAGTGAGCCATTTTCTGTTCTCAAAACTCGTACAAAATCTTCCACGTGAATTGTCAATAATAATCGAATGATAATCATGCTGAAAAATTCAGAAATAAGGTTTTTAATAGCATCCTTTTCTAATAAGTTGCTACTGCATCCTTAAGTATTTAAAAATACTGGGTTTGCCCGGAAAAAAGTTCTCATGCATCACATTCAGTCCAAAAGCTGCCTTCCCTCTTATGTGAAGTTTTCCTTTGCTGCCCACAGGTCCAAAAAGTGCTGAAATCTTCATCATTAGTACCTGAAAAATATGCTAATCACATAGGTCAGCTCACTTAAAGGAAAATGGACTAAAAGTGCAAGAATTATATATTTTATCCTCAAAACTTAGCCAAAACATGGGTAAATTATGGTGCTTAGACGTATAAATACGCCCAACATCACCACCCCACACTTAAAGCTTTGTTTTTCCTCGAACAAAATATTACATCCATGCAAACACCTAACTAGAATTTCACAATAGCAACACAAAATTTTCAACAAGACATGCACAACAATCATTAACAAAGAGTAGGTTTCTCGATCACTACTAGAAACAACTCAACCTCCAACATAGACTCTTAGGATGGTTAATTCGTATCCACAAGTTAAGCCACAAAGAAACATATAAAACTACCCAACAACCATCAACCATGTGTGCTCACACAAGATATCACCCATAATCACTCATAGTTTTGCATTTTTCAAAACATGGGTATAAGACTCTCCTTGCTCTCGCTCTCACAAAGAATTCTTATATTGCAACTGATGACCATAGGCTTTCCCTTTGTGTAATGCTCTACTAATATCAGACTGCTAAGTTTAGGATCAAATAGGTCTTTACAGGTTGTAATGTAGGCTAAGGGACAGGTAGGACTATTTTGGCCAGAAATAGTGACTATGTTCCCTAAGCGCTTTAATACACTACAATATGCCATTTACACTATCTTTTAACAACCACTCTACCTCTCTTTCATCTACCAACCCCTTTTCACCCATTTTGTTATTCAATCATAAACACAACTATCTTTTTGTTTTTCTAAATTTTTTATTTTTTTTTCTTTTTATTTTTTTCTTTTTTTTCATATTAAGCAAACATCCCTATAATAGCCACTCTTTTTCACAACAATTTCAAGTACCAATACACCTTGAGGCATCACTTTCACCATTCTCCTTTTATTTTTCCACATGATTCTACAATTTTAAAGCGCTTAGGAGTTTGGATCAAATTATGGTCTTGAAAAAAATGGATTAGGCTACATATGAGGCTGCCAAAGAAAATAGCTAAAGGCTCAAAGGGGGTTCACTAGGACAATGTACAAAGGTAGGTTAAAAGAAGGTAAACAATTTCAAGGCTGCCAAAGAAATGCCTAAATCATCTCCTACACTCACAATCTTTATTTCGCTTCACACACACACCAGGTAAGTTCTAGCATCAGTCACAACAAAGAATATACAATATCCTCACACACACAAGGCACATGGTCAACTTCATTGGGAGCATTATAGATTCTTGACCCAACAGATAAATGAATTAAACCACAATAATTTATCACACAGTGAGTCACAAATTAGAGCCTAAGCGTCTCAATAGTAATGATTTAGCACAAACTCTTGTTATAATATACCATGCCGTCTATCATAACTATTTCATGCAAAATCTAAAATCTAACTAACTAATTACGACTAACTAACTATGACTAATTCAAACAAACAAGAATAAATGTAGGCAAAGAAATACAATACAGCAGACATATACCCGTACCCCACACTTAGATGGGACACACTGTCCTCAGTGGAAATAAATAAGGAAAACCTGATTAGTCGGACTCCTCTTCTATGTCTGGGGTCATACCGCCTGCGTTGGAATCATCATCAGAGTCGTCGTCATCAGAGTTGTCCTCCACGTCTGAGTCTGGCAGTCGGTGATCATCGTCAGTCGTCACGTCATCGTCGAGAGGTTCCTCAAAATATACCCCCACTCCATACATGGCCCGCGCATGCTCATTAAGTAGGTAATCATTGTCCAACTGTTGAAGCTCTGCATCAGTCGGAACATGACCCCCATTTATCAGTGTAAATCTAGTCATGCCATACAGATGGCGGAAAAAGCTTTCATCTCAAGCATGCCTCTCTGCAGTGGTGAGGTTGATTCCTTGACCAGTTTCTGGCTCTTTAACCTTCGTGAGATGAACCTTCTTCAGGTTGTGTGGTAGCTTATGATCCGCGGGTTCCTCTTCAATGTGTTCTTTCCTTAAGATCACAGTCAACAAGTTGCCGAAACTGAAATGGGACCTTTTGTGCAGCCTAGCCTTGCGCATTGACGATCGTATAACTGCACCAATGTTGATGGGAATATTCTTCATCAAAGCGTACACCAAGAAAACTCGATCACGTGTGATCTTAGTATATTGTGTCCCAGGAATCAAGCAAGAGTTGACTATCCTTAACCATATGCGAGCTTCCCTGTTCAAAGAGGCATACGGGTAGGTGTTGTGGCGACCATTATCCTTGTGCCGAATCCACCGTGCCATTAATCTTGATCCGTACAGTGTATGTCTGATGGCCCTGTAAGGAGGTATGTGATAAAGCTCCTTGAGCGGTGATGGATCCACAGATGGAAGGCCCAAAAAAGAGTTGAAGAATTCCGCATTCAGTTGCAAGACTTGGCCCCGAATCTTTACTTCACTTCCTGTAGTCTTTGGGTACCAATTGGCATAAAACTCTCGCGTTAGATCAAGATTGCATTCCCCCATATCTCGGAAAATGAAATCAAGATTTAGTGCTATGATTTTAGCCAAAATACGGGGCTCTCTCTTTGCTAGACTCTCCTTCTGCATCAAATCCACGTGAACATATTTTTTTACTTTGTTGTTATTGTACCACTCCTTTCCTTCCTCCTCTAGGACCCACTTTATCCCGAAAGTTCATCGAGGCACTTGCAAAGAGGAGGACTCAGCCTGATCTTTTCTTGCCCTTTTCTGACCTTTTTTGGAGGTGGACACTTTTTCTTTTCCTTGTCATCCTTTTAGGGCCATTCTACGTGGTGATGGATTCGGAAGATGAATTTGCAAGATTAGATGAGCAAAAAGAAAAACTTTGAGAGAATTTGGGAGCTTAGGCGTCGCCTATCTTGAGCAAACAATGGAATTGTGTTCTAAAGTTAAGGATCAATTTAAAGACTAAGCCATGGGTCGGGTTTGATCCATGTACAATCGGGTTAGGAGATAAAAAAAAATAAGTAGGCGGCGCTTAATGCTTTGCCTATGCTTAGCATAGGAGGCGCCTTTAGCAATGCCTAGATAGGCATAGGCGGTGCCTTGCCTATCGCCTAGATTGGCATAGGCGGCACCTATGGCATTGCCTATGTGAGGCAGTGAGCATAGGCAATGGCATAGGCGGCGCCTATAGCATTGCCTACATTGGTATAGGCCTTGCCTTGTCCCTTGCCTATGTGAGGCAGTGAGCATAGGCAATGGCATAGGCATTTCCTTATCCGTTGCCTATATTTGCATAGGCATTGCCTTGTTCGTTGCCTAGATTGTCATAGGCATTGCCTTGTTCGTTGCCTAGATTGGCATAGGCAATGCCTAGCCTATAGCCTTTGCTCCATCATTCCTCACTTACCACCTTTAGCATAGCTCACTTTTAAATCAAAATTTGGGACTAATCTCCTCCTTTGTATATCTTGCATCTACACTTAATCAAAAATAACAAAAATGATTAGAAGGATGGGTTGCCTCCCACCGAGCGCCTTAGATTTGGTCGTGGCTCGACTCTTTTTTTTGAACTTTTATTTTTCAAAAACAAAATCCTAATGAAACAAACTCCTAATGATGGGTTGCCTCCCATGTAACGCTTGATTTATTGTCGCGGCATGACATAGCTATCTCGAGTACTCAGACTTCATCGAGATATAAGGTGGCTATACATTTTATCGAATTGGTAGGTCCGATATATAGCTTCACTCGCTGGCCATTCACCTTAAAGACACCACCATCATTGTTTTCTAACTCCACTACTCTGGATGGGTAAACTTGGCTAATTCTGAATGGACCAGACCATTTAGACTTCAACTTACCTGGAAATAGCTTCAGTCTGGAGTTGAAAAGAAGTACCAAATCACCCTTCTGGAAGTTTCATTGGACAATTCTCCGATCATGGTACTTTTTCATCCTTTCCTTGTAGAGATCTGCTCTTTCATGCGCATGTAGACGGAATTCATCCATCTCATTCAGCTGTTCCAACCTCAGATTAATAGAATCATCCCAATTCAAGTTAAGCCGCTTCAGCGCCCACAGTGCTTTATGTTCTAGCTCAATTGGCAAGTGACAAGCCTTCCCATAAACTAGTTGATATGGTGACTTGCCAATTGGTGTCTTAAACGCAGTCCTATATGCCCATAAGGCATCATCCAGCTTTTTAGACCAATCATTCCTACTGGCATTCACAGTCTTCGCAAGGATTAGCTTGATCTCCCGATTAGAAACCTCTACCTGCCCACTAGTTTGTGGGTGATATGGTGTAGCTACCTTGTGTTGCTTAACCCCATATTTCAGCAATACGGCTCTGAACAGCTTGTTGCAAAAATGTGAACCTCCATCGCTTATGATAGTATGAGGTACCCCAAAACAAGAGAAGATATTTCTCTTTAAGAACGCTACAACACGCTTACCTTCATTATCAGCTAGCGCTACTTCTTCGACCCATTTGGATACATAATCCACAGCAACTAGGATATATTTCATCCCAAACGAACTCACAAATGGGCCCATAAAATCAATACCCCATACATCAAATAGTTCTACTTCAAGAATTTTAGACATGGGCATCTCATGGTGCTTCGAGATAGAGCCTTGCCTCTGACACTGATCACATCTTCTCACAAAATCATAAGCATCCTTGAATAATGAAGGACAGTAATAGCCACTTTGGAGTATCTTCCTTGCCGTTCGATCACCTGTATGGTGACCCCCAACTTGGGAAGCATAACTTGCTTCCAGTATGCTAGGAACCTCCATATCTGAGATGCATCGCCTAATAATACCATCAGCACATCGTCGAAAGAGATACGGTTCATCCCAGAAGTAGTGTTTCACATCATGCATGAACTTTCTCTTTTGATGAAAGGAGAGATGCTCAGGAATCACTTTACTTACCACGTAGTTCGCAAAGTCTGCATACCACGGTAAGTCTTCCACCATAGTGGCTAGGATTTCTTCATCGGGAAATGCATCATCAATATCAACGTCGGGTTGCACTATGTGCTCACTCTCAAGTCTAGATAGATGATCAGCTACTTGGTTTTCGCAACCTTTTTTATCCTTTACCTCGAAATCAAATTCTTGAAGCAGTAACACCCACCAAATTAGCCTTGGCATAGTATCCTTCTTTGCCATTAGATATCGTAGAGCTACATGATCTGTATGAACCACAACTTTGGTTCCTAACAAGTAAGCACAGAACTTTTCAAAAGCATAAACAACTGCTAGAAGCTCTTGTTCAGTGACGGTATAGTTCTTTTGTTCTCCATTCAAGGCCTTTCTCGCATAGTAGATTGGATGAAATAGCCTTTCTCTTTTCTGACCAAGTACAGCACCCAAGGCTACCCCGCTTGCATCACACATAACTTCAAAAGGTAGAGACCAATCGGGTGCTACAATAATAGGAGTTTCAACTAGCTTTCCTTTGAGGCATTCAAATGCCTTCAAGCAATCTTCACCAAAGTCAAATTTTGCATCCTTCTCCAAAAGTTTGCATAATGGGCTAGAAATCTTGGAGAAGTCTTTAATAAACCTCCGATAAAAACCTGCATGACCGAGAAAACTACGCACCTCTTTTACAGAAATTAGAGGTGTTAATCTCTCGATAACTTCAATATTGGCTCGAGCAACCTCAATTCCCCTTTCAGAGACTTTATGCCCAAGAACAATGCCTTCCTTAACCACAGTGACACTTCTCCCAATTTAACACCAAGTTGAATTCAACACATCTCTGCAAAGCCATACTCAGATTTGCCAAGCATGATTCAAATGACTCACCTACAACAGAAAAGTCATCCATAAATACCTCCAAGGTGTCTTCGACCATATCAGAAAAAATGGACATCATACATTGCTGGAAAGTAGCAGGTGCGTTACATAGCCCAAATGGCATTCGTTTGAAGGCAAACGTACCATACGGGCATGTAAAAATGGTCTTTTCCTGATCTTCAGGAGTAATGCAAATCTGATTGTATCCAGAAAACCATCTAAGAAATAGAACCATCCCTTTCCTTCCAATCGATCAAGCATTTGATCCATGAATGGCATTGGAAAGTGATCCTTTAACGTCCACGAATTCAGCTTCCGGTAGTCCATGCACACTCTCCACCCTGTGACAGGTCTGAGTGGAATTAGCTCATTCTTTTCATTTGTGACTACTGTCATGCCCCCTTTCTTGGGCACACATTGCACTGGACTCACCCATTTACTGTCTGAAATTGGGTACACCACCCCTGCATCTAACCACTTAATAATTTCTTTCTTCACCACCTCTTACATTGGTGGATTCAAACGACGTTGGTACTCAATGGTGGGTACACAATCTTCCTCGAGCTGAATCTTGTGCATACATATCCCAGGAGGGATACCAATTATATCAGCAATAGTCCAACCAATGGCTCTCTTATACCTCTTCATAACAGAGATGAGAGTCGTTACTTGCTGTTCACCTAAATCAGCCGCAACAATAACCGGAAGTGTATTCCCACTTCCCAAGAATGAATACTTTAGATGACTGGGGAGCTCTTTCAATTCTAGCACTGGTGGCTCTTCAATGGATGGTTTCGCTGGTGGTGACAGTCGATTCTTAAGGTCAAGGTCCAGCTTCTTAGGGGCATGAGAATAGGACCCCATTCCTGTTAGAGCACGAATAGTTTCTTCATACTCTTCAACATCCTCATGCTCAAAGTTCAAAAGTACAGCAGACACTGGCTCAACAGTAAGATGTTTCTCTACAGATAATTCTTTCTCGTCCTTATAATAAACATTAGCTATAGAGAACACATTCATATCTTTAGGCTGCTTCATTGATTTGCATACATCAAAATGGACCACTTCGTCATTCATCCGAAATAAAAGCTCGTTTGCTCGTAAATCAATAAGCACACTTCCTGTTGTGAGGAAAGGGCATCCCAAGATTATGGGAACTTCAGAATCTACCTCGCAATCCAAAATAACAAATTCTGCAGGAAAAATAAAGGAAGAAACCTTCACCAGTACATCATATAAGATACCAACAGGTCATTTTACCGACATATCTGCCATCACGAGCCGCATATTGGTTGGTGTAGGATCGCCCAACCCCAACTTTTTATAAATAGATAGCGGCATCAAATTGATGCTAGCCCCTAAATCGCACAATGCCTTAGCAAAATCCAAGGATCCAACCGTGCAAGGAATAGTGAAAGCACCAGGATCCGCCTTTTTCTGTACTAAAGATCTCGTGGCAATTGCACTGCAATGATGAACATTATCTGCCAGTTCATAACTTGCTTCCCTTTTCTTTGTCAAAAGGTCCTTCATGAATTTGGCGTATCCTGGCATCTGCTCCAGTGCCTCCACCAAAGGCACATTAATAGTCAACTGCTTCAACATAGTCATGAATTTACTGAACCTGGTGTCATTAGCTTTCTTCTTCAGTCTCTGAGGAAAAGGTGGTGGTGGAGTTGAGAGAGTTTTCTCCACCACTTCCTTTTTATCTTGCTTCCGATTATCAATCTTTTCAGGCTGGTGACATCTAGGTGTAGTGTCATGAATATTCTCATTCTGATTTTCAGCTTCTACAGAATCATCACAATCTGCTTCAATAACATTCTCTTCTGTAATATCAACCACCTAGTTGCCTTTGGATGGATTTTCCAACACCTTACCACTCTTGGTAGTAATAGTCATACATGATCTATCATTCCTTGAGTTCTGCACAGTGTCTCTAGGTAAGGTACCAACTTTTCTTTGATTGAGTGTCGCTGATAGTTGACTCAATTGTTGTTCCAGCTATTTTATTAAAGTAGAATGCGAATCAACCAATTGATTTATTGAGGACAAATCATTTTTTACCTCAGTTACTCCCGTGTTGGTTGCCTCCACTCCTTTCAACAACTTAGCCATCATATCTTCCATGGACATCTTTCTAGAGCTAGATGCCGCAGCCTCATGATTTCCAGGAGGAACATACAAACCACTCTTGTCAGTCTTATTCTTAAATCTGGATTTTTCATAATAGTTCCGACCTTGGTTTCCTTGGGCATTGCCTCGGAAACCCCCCTGATTATTCAAATAATTCGCTTTCTCCTCAGAATCGGATTCATCTCTACCCTGTGATACAACATCCTTGACCTTTTCTGTCTTCCCTGATAATAAATATTTGGTAAGAAGGTCCATCTGCGTTTTTATGTGAGCCATATCTTGGTCACGTTTCTCTTCTCTTCGCCTTTGTTCTACTGTCATGCCAGTAGATACAGTAGAGCTTTCTACCTCAGAATCCCTGGTATGCCAAGCTCTACTCTGCTTTGTCATACGATCCAGCATATCACCAGCCTCAATAAAAGTAAGGTCCATGAATGACCTACCTGCAGCATTATCAACCACTGTCTTAGTCACCGAGTTCAACGCCCTGTATAATATTTCCATCAAGTGGATGTTGGTCATATGATGATTTGGGAACCGCATAAGCTTCTTCTTGAACCTCTCCCATGTTTCGTGGAGAGCTTCAGTTGGAAGCTGTCAAAAATTACTAATCTCATCTCGTAACTGTGCTCTCTTGGATGGTGGAAAGAATCTTTCTAGGAAAGTGTCTTTCAGTTGCCTCCAATTAGTAATAGAGTCAGGAGTCATCCCGTTCAACCATAGAGTTGCCTCTCCAGATAGAGACAATGGAAATAAGCGCAGTCGAATTGCATTCTGTCCAACTCCTGGATTGTCAAACGACTTGCATGTTGAGATAAAGTTGATCAGATGCATATTCGGATCATCGCCTGCAAGTCCACCAAATAACCCTTTGAGTTGTAATAGCTGGATCATGGTGCTGGTGATATTGAACTTGGCTCCGGGTGCCAAGGGTGGAGGAATAATAGCCCCTGTGGAACCAGCCGCATCCAAATCGTCATCATCATCATCGAAAGGGGCCTTCACAGCTCGGCGTTCAGGTCTTATTCTATCTTGACGATCTCTCCTGTTCACAGGTGCTTCCACCTCACCAGCACGCCTTGGATTTAATAAATCATCATCACCCAGGTCCTCTTCATCAAGATTTGTTGCCCGACCTGGGTTATCAATATTCTGTTGATGCACTTGAGCAGCTGCCAATGCAGCTAATCTTTCCTGCTCCTGTTGAACAGCCATCCGTTCAAGGTTTCGTTGAGCATCCATTCTGCCAATAAGATATTGTTCAGGATTTATAGGTAATAACGGTTGACCAGAACTTCGTGTATTTGGCATGCACTCCAATAATCCTGAACAAAACAAAAACAACAAACAAAAAGTAAAATTCGAGAATCTTTGACCTAAGGGTCTATTAACTATCACAAACTTAGTTGACAACCGTATTCCCCGGCAGCGGCGCCAAAATTTGATACGCCCAAATTATAGCTCTCGTTAGAAAGTGTAAGCGGTCGCTGTCAAATATAGAACCCAACTGGGTTGGGTGTCGAATCCCATAGGGAATACTCTGGTCACTAAGTGTTGCAATTATTAGTAGACTGTTGGTCAAAAATTCCAAGGAAAAAGGAGGGTTTGGTTTAGGCGTGAACTAATATTATCAAAGTAACAATGGAACGATGTGCGTAGTAAGATTTAATCACAGAGATTAATAAGTTAGGGTTATGTCCACCTTATAAGTTCTACTTCTCTATTAACTATGAGTAATGCAGTATTTAGACATGCATGCACTTATAGAGAATCGTATTCTAATTCTAAATCCAAGTGTTTCTCAACCATCAAGGATTTATTTTGCTTTAGCTCTCTCAAGCCTAAAGTGTATAACAAATCGTACAAATTCTCCAAGAAGTTAATCCGGTTAAGTCATTAATGTGTAAATAGAGGTTGGAAACCCTATTTCCTTGTCACACTCTCTTTTCCAAACATGTAACTTTTCTCTCGAACAAGTTAATGCTATAATGGCGTATTCTCTATGTTTGCAACCATAAGAATTCAATCAAAACAAAGAGAGTAATAATATAAGTAGCATAACACATCAAGAATTCACAAACTCATAGTAATAGATAGTATCTTACAAGGTTTCCATAACCCTAACAGATAAGTTTAGCTACTCATGAATACAACGGAAATCAAAGTAGACATCATCATCATACCAAAACTTAGAGAAATCTCAGCTATGGAGATGAAACGTGTTTTCTTTCTCTGTTGCTCAAGTGAGCCGTTTTCTGTTCTCAAAACTCGTACAAAATCTTCCACGTGAATTGTCAATAATAATCGAATGATAATCATGCTGAAAAATTCAGCAATAAGGTTTTTAATAGCATCCTTGTCTAATAAGTTGCTACTGCATCCTTAAGTATTTAAAAATACTGGGTTTGCCCGGGAAAAAGTTCCCATGCATCACATTCAGTCCAAAAGCTGCCTTCCCTCTTATGTGAAGTTTTCCTTTGCTGCCCACAGGTCCACAAAGTGCTGAAATCTTCATCATTAGTACCTGAAAAACATGCTAATCACATAGGTTAGCTCACTTAAAGGAAAATGGACTAAAAGTGCAAGAATTATATATTTTATCCTCAAAACTTAGCCAAAACATGGGTAAATTATGGTGCTTAGACGTATAAATACGCCCAACATCAACATGTATGCCAAGTATCCTCACCTCTTCTCCGACAACTCAGATCAAGCTCAAGGTAATAGTTCTCCTTAAGCTTTTTAGTTTCATGTTCAGACTTCAGTTACAAGCTTGGTATCCATATCATGTTCATAATTCCATTATAAACTTGATATTAAATACCATTGCATATGTAGACATCCATTCATGTATCAGTTCAGTTATATATAATTATGCATCAGACATGCATTCTAATTGTAAGAAACTTAGTTCCTCAGAACACTCATTCATGCATTCATGAATCAGTTACACAAGCATCAAATATGCATGTTCAGTATGATATATTCAGTTATCAGTCATGTCAGTTATGTTTCAGTTGCTTATGTCCAGTATGTACACCTGTTTATCTTTCTCCCCTCTCACTCAATCTGATTCGAGGACAAATGTTCTCAAGGGGGAGATATTATAATACCCCGTACTTCTACCTAGCTTTAAGTAATCCCAAGAATGTTAGAATCCTTCTTTGAAAGATGAATCCACTTTTGTACACATGGTATTTTAACGAATTTCAATTTTATCATGTGGGAAATTGAATTAGCTTTCCAACGATACCAATTTCTTCCAAATCCGGTATCGGAAGAGAAAGTTATGGCTGAAATACAAAAGGCAGTCGAACCACCCAGGTGTGATGGTGGAGGCCGATGGACCATCGATCTTGCGATGGACCATCGCACATGCCATTGCAGTGAGGCAGTGAGATAACCTTCTCTCTAGGAGTGACGGCCTAGGATGATGGACTATCGGGCTAGCGATGGACCATCGCTCAGGCCATCGCAAGGGAGACAATGAGCCCCCATTCTGCCCAGGTGCGGCGGTCAGGACCAATGAACCGTCGACCCAGCGACGGACTATCGCACCCACCGTCGTACATCCCGTTCAGTTATTTTAAAGTCATTTTAAGAAGGGTATTTGGGTCTTTTCCACCTGATTTAACCCCTAATTACACCCGACCATAGCACAAGACTTTATTATTCTTCTACAGCATTAAAATTGGGGTTTTCTCTCTAAGAGCAATCCTCAAGAAACCAAATCCAAATCTTCTTCAAGAAACTAATATATTTAAGTTCTTCAGGTCCAAGAACTTCAAGAAACTCAACCCAGGTATGCATAGTGTTCATTCATGGACTTCTTTCATCCATGAAGCCCAAGAATCTCTTTTCAAAGTTCAAGTATATGGATTTTTATGAATTCCATGTTGGGTTTGCTTTTGTTTATGTTGATAATGACTAATTGAATTCTAAATCATGTTTAGTAATAAACTTTAAGTGGAATTTATTATTATAGGTGTAGATTCATGTGAACCTAGGATTAAACCCTCGATGATGAAATTAGAATTGAATCATGATGTTTGCTTGTTGCGTAATGTTTTCTACGTATCCTATGCTCACTATGTGTTTGATTAATTGCCTATGTGAAGGAAAAGTCTCATGCTAGTATGATAATATGAAATTCCCATTTATGTACAAGCTTATGCATGACAAGTGTTTGATGAAATGTCTTAGTCAATTAATTATGGATTATGATGTTGATCATGTATTCAAGAAATTCATGCTTTGTCAGTTTCTTTCTATCGAGTCCTAGGGGTACTTGTACCCAAAAATTTAGCTATATGCCTAGATCCAATGTCATGTTTTCAAGATACTCTTAGTCAAGCCATGTTTAGTAGAATTCAGTCAGTCTCATGACTCAGGAAAAACTCAGTAATCTCAGTCAGCTATCAAATCTCAGTAATATTTCGTCAGTCAATGGAACTCAATTATCTAAGTCCAGTCAATTCAATAATCCATGTTCAGTGTCTATTTAGATGGGAGTAGGAATTAGAACCGAGAGAACCCAAGGATGGGGGCTCACCTGTTATATGAGGGTGTGATTCTTAGAAGCAATCCTTGCATTCCAGAACTATGTAGCCAGCGTAGGTTGAGACATCATAGCCTTCTATATGAGGGTAGATGAGGTGTCTTAACCTGTTATACGAGGGTTCCCGCCATTCTCACTAGAGCTACCTATTATATGAGGGTTACTCCCAGATTGTCCTTACCAGTGGCGCGGTATTGACACCTTTCTAATAGGGGTTACAGATTGGACCCTAACTCAGCTATATTATGTTATTTGGGGCATGTCGGTTGGATGACTACTTCCCATAATTTCAGTTACATATTTCAGGACTATCAGATACAGTCACTCAGTCTCAGTAAAATAACTCAGATAGTTCTTCAGATTTCAGGACTACCAAATACGGTGAACTTAGATAGAGTATGGAACTCATCTAGTTCCATCGAATTTAGGACTGTCAGATACAGTCATTCATGTTATCAGTTATTTCAGTTCTATCAGTCATCAGAACACAATTATCAGTCATGTTAGTTATCAGTAAATTCATGTTATCACGATTTTACAAATAGTTACTATGTATTCATACATGTATTCTCACAGTCATATTAGTCAGTTAGTCAGTATTGTTCATGCATATGAACCCCATCCATTCATCCTACCTCACATCCATACCAGTACATTTAATGTACTGACGCATTTGTGATATGGTGTTTTATACAATAAGTTCAGAGACACGAGCTCAAGAGTATCAGTAGATTCCAGTCTCAGCAGTTAGAGTTAGCAGTAAGTCCTCATCTTTCGAGGACATGATCATTTCTTTATTTTATCATTGATTAATTTATTTGTTAGATTTAGTTGGGTACATGTACCATCAACTCTTTATTCAGGTAGTTCAGTCAGTTCAAGGCTTTTCAGACCATCATATTCAGATAGTTTATTTCTTTTTTGTTTTGGGTATTTCATACCCCACTCAGATGCTATATTTTTCATATATTATGTCTAAGTTTTGAACCTTATGGCCTTTCAGTTCATGTTTCTGCATTTATACAATATATTATGCAGTATACAAGTACAGATATAATCATGAGTTAGCTTGTGGTCTTTTGGGGTTATGAGCACGGTGTAGCATTCCGGTTACCAGATTCGGGACGTTACACCACTGGAAATTACAAAATGGAAAATTGGCCTGCTCCACAATGCGCCATGATCACAGAGTCATACTCGAAATTGGCAATTTTTATTTGGACTTTCTCTGCGATGCGCTAAGGGTTAAAATTATGGGGTATAACGACTGAAACTTAAAATCACCATAACTTCTTACCCGGTTATCGTATTTGGGCGTATTTTATGTCATTGGAAAGCTAATTGAATTTCCTACGTAATGACAGGATCTAAACTGAAAAATAATAAGTGTTTCGAAAATTTTGTATATGAATACTCATGTATTGGGACTTAGATTATGCTACAGAAATACTGGGTGTTACAATATCTCCCCCTTGGGATTATTCATCCTCGAATGAAACTAGTTAAGATGAGGAAAACTGTTGGAATGAGCTTACACACTGAACATGCATATCTAATGCATGGATTGCATGACTGAACTGATTTGTAAATGCATGACTGACATGAACATGATGTGCAACTGAAACTGAGCATGATAGAGAGAAATATTAAGAAGATTGGTAGCTTATACTAAATTTGGATTCGCAGACAAAAGATGAGGGTACTTGGTTTGCATCTCTGCCTCTTCTTCCCAAGTGGCTCACTCAACGGACTAATTCTGCCAAAAAACTTGGACTAGTGGAACTTCTTTGTTCCTTAGTCTATGAACTTAATAATCAAGAATTTTGACTTGAACATCCTTAAAGGAAAGACTATTCTAAATATCAACACTTTCTAAGGGAACAACAACCGTTGGATCACCAATACACTTTTTCGACAATGAGACATAGAACACTAGGTGTACTAAGTCTAAATATGAAGACAAATCAATCTCATAAGCAACCTTTTTAAAACGACTGAGAATTCTAAAGGGACTAATATATCGGGGACCGAGTTTCCCTTTCTTGCCGAATTACTTCACTCTTTTCATGGGAGATATTTTCAAGTAGACAAGATCATCGACCTCAAACTTAAGGTCCTTTCTCCTCACATCTGCTTATGATTTCTGTCGGCTCTGAGCATCCCTAAGACATTCTCTGATCAACTAAACCTTATCTAACACATCAAACACCAAGTCAGGCCCTACTACTGTAGCTTAACCTAATTCAAACCAACCAATTGGAGATCTATATCCCTTCTATAGAAACCCTCAAACGAAGCCATACGAATACTGGAATGATAGTTGTTATTGTATACAAATTCAATCAAAGGAAAATGGTTATCCCAACTACCCTTGAAATCAACAACGCACGCTCTCAGTATATCTTCTAGAGTTTGAATGATCCTTTATTCTTGACCTTCTTTTTTAGGGTGAAAAGTTGTACTGAGGTGGACTTGGGTACCAAGACCCTTTTGGAATGCCTTCAGAAGTGAGAGGTAAACTAGATACCTCTATCAGAGATGATAGACGCTAGAACTTCATGTTACCTGACCAAATTTCTGATATAGAGTTTAGCGTAGTCCTTAGCTGAATAAAAGGTATGGACTGGAAAGAAATGGGCTGATTTGGCCATTCTGTCCACGATGACCAGAATAGAATCATGTTCATAATGGGTACGTGAAAAACCTATCACAAAATCCATGTTCACTTCCTCCCACTTCCAAGTGGGAATACTGAACTCCTGAATGGACTCATCAATTGTGGAAGTGTAGATGAATGTACTCAAAAATCACCGTCGTTATTGAGACTGAGCACCTGAACCTACATTATGAGACAATGTAGCACAGAGACATATATGTGGATCAGTACTTTGAGGATGTACTGAGTATATGGGGGTGTATACAATAAGTAAACATTATCATTACTCTTTATAAAACCATGCATGCTGATATAAATGACTCACATAACTTGAATAAATCTAAAATCTAAATCTCATAAATCATGAACAATGAAACATGTAGCATAAATCTCATAAGTCATTATACTTACTTCTAAAAACTGTATTCTCCTCTTATTCTCAAAGCTTGTAAGAAAAAAGGAATCTTAAAATAATAACTTTCAAAACTTATGCTTTTATCTTGAGGAGAATAGGACTTTAGGAAATCAAGGACTTGGGAACTTTAGGACTATAAAGCTTTGGACACTTGGAGACTCTGGGAACTTGGGAGTTTCTTCTAACCGACATAAATCATGTTAGCTGACATGGATTCCAACATCTTTCCCACATTGGGGAGAGTTGTTCTACCCTTGGCGTCAGAATAGAACCTTAACTTTTGTGATCACATTCTTAACCTACTTGGGGTAAATTATAATCCTATGGTGGATCATAGTTCTAGGGCATGAGACTTTGGAATCATACCCAACTCGATGCTCAATACTACTCCAATACTTAGGCTCAGAACTTTTAGGAAAATCCACCTTAATTA
Organism: Capsicum pubescens; assembly: GCA_030864215.1. Classification (NCBI taxonomy): domain Eukaryota; kingdom Viridiplantae; phylum Streptophyta; class Magnoliopsida; order Solanales; family Solanaceae; genus Capsicum; species Capsicum pubescens. The sequence continues at coordinate 71,568,740 of CM061541.1, read as the reverse complement.
TTACAATAATGTATAATAAAAGACAACTTTGCCTCTTTTTGCCTTATATCAAAATAATATGGAATCACATCTTAGCTATGGTTGGGTCAATAGATCAACTTTCTTTATCAAAATCTGAAAATAGTTAATCATGGGATGCTTAAAACATAGTCATTCTTGAAATGTCAACATACAACTAGGGCTTAATGACCCATGCTTCAATTTCATGTCAAACACCATAAGGTTCATGCTTGTTTATACAAATATTCATGATTCAACTTAAAATCTGGAAAATATGATCATACACATTAATTTTTCGAAATTAGACATGTAATTCAATATTCAAATCACTTAAAATCTCAAAATCATGCAATTAGCAACACTTGGTATAAACCCTAACTTAAATTTCACGGGAAATCATACAAAATTCAAAAATTTGTAACTTAAAGTAAGTTTTTTTGCACAAGAACGAAAGAATTATTCTTGTTGAAACCCCACATACCTTATTTGGCTTGATTCGATGGAACAAGTTGACTTTTGAAGCCTTGAGAATGTTCTTCAAAGATTTTCTTAAAGGTTCTTGAGTAGTGATGTTTTGATTCTTGAGTTTTCTTGAAGAAGGGTTTGAACCTTGTTTTTAGGGATTGATATTGAAAGAAACCCTATTTTTTATGCTATGGATGAATATGGAGTTATGTTCTTTGATTTGATTTAAATATGTGTTAAAAAGGGTGGAAAAGACGCAAAAATCCTTTTAAAAATGGCATAAAATAGCTAAATGGAGTCCCCGACGGTTTGGGAGATGAACCATCGCCCTGGGACGGACCGTCCGTCCCTTCAACCCATCACTTTTTTCCCAAAAAAATGTCATACTGCCTCAATTGCGATGGTTTGGGAGATGGTCCTTTGCAGGCGCAATGGTCTATCGGCCTTCCCGTCACACTTTGGTAGTCTGAATAGCTCACTGTAAAATAGCCATAACATTTTACTTCGATTATAGATTTAGGCAAAATTAGTATCGTAGGAAAGGTAATTCAATTATCTATCTGTTGGTGGGTCATGATCTCAAAAATTCATTGTATAACAAAATATATACTTGTTTGAAGTTGACTATACCAAAATCCTTCTCAAGAATTCAATCGGTAAGGGATGTTTTGATTCGCCTAATAGCTAGGACATATTTGAGGCCTTAATACACACCAAACTTGATCATAAAACTACCAATGCACTATTATTTATTTCTCATGAGCTTGAAGCATGGTTCTACTGTAAGTTGGAATTCTCGAGGTATTACAATATCTCCCCCTTGGGAACATTCATCCTCGAATGTGGTTGTCTAGATGAGAAAACTGAGTATGCACAACTGAAATAAATTACTAAACTAATTCTATATCATTCTAATCCTTTGAGTACTTCTGGGAATGTATGAACTTATAAAGAAGGAACTATATAGCTGAATAAATGCTTAGAAAAGAACTGAATCAAGAAATAGTAGCACCTTCAGATAAATCTGAGTTTGCGGAGAAAAGGTGAGGGTACTTGGCTCGCATGTCTACATCTGCTTCCTAAGTAGCACCCTCATTTGGTTAGTCCCGCCAAAGAACTTTGATCAAGGGAACTTCTTTGTTCCTTAGTCTACGGATTTTATGGTCTAGAATCTCAACTGGAATCTCTTTATATGAGAGATTGTTCTGAACATCTGAGCTCTCTGACGGATCTACTACAATGGAATCACCGATGCACTTCTTAAGCATAGAGATGTGAAAGATAGGATGAACAACTGACAAGTCTGCAGGCAACTCTACCTGATAATCTTCTTTCCCAACATGTCTCAGAATTCTATAGGGGCCAACATAACGACGACTAAGCTTCCTTTTTTTCCCAAACCTATTCACCCCTTCATGACTATAATTTTCTGATATGCTAAGTCATCAACTTCAAACTCAAGATCCCTTCTTCTCACATCTGCATATGATTTTTGGGGACTCTGGACTGTCTTCAATCTTTCTCTAATAAACTTTACTTTCTCCATAGACTTAAACACTACATCAGGTCCAAGAAAAGTAGCTTCTTCACCTACTGCAAACCAACCTATGGGTGATCTATGTCTTCTTCCATAAAGAGCCTCAAACGGGGCTATATGAATGCTAGAATGATAACTATTATTATAAGTAAACTCAATCAATGGCAAATGCTCATCCTATCTTCCCTTGAAATCAAGAGCACCTTCCCTCAGCATATCCTCTAGAGTCTGGATGGTCCTCATAGCCTGACCATCTATCTGTGGATGAAAAGTGGAACTAAAATGAACTTGGGTACCAAGACCCTTTTGAAAAACTCTCCAAAACTAGGAATTAAGCTGAGTACCCCTATCTGAGATGATAGACAAGGGAACTCCATGCAATCTGACTAACTCTCAAATATACAACATATCATAATCCTCAACTGTATAAGATGTATGCACTAGTAGGAAATGTGATAACTTAGTCAAAATGTCTACAACAACCCAAATCAAATAATGATGATGACGCGAAAGGGGTAAACCAATCATAAAATCCATATTCACCTCTTCCCATTTCCATGTGGGGATTCCAAACTCCTGCAATATACCACCAAGCCTTTGGTTCTCTACCTTAACTTGCTGACAAGTTGCACAATTTTCCACAAACTCTGCTATATCCTTCTTAATACCATTCCACCAATAGATTTCCCATAAATCGCGGTACATCTTGGTAGAACTAGAATGAATAGAATATCGCGCACCATGCGATTCATCCATAATTCTATGCCTTAAATTATCAACACAAGGAACGCACTGTCTATCCTAAAATCTCACAACACCATCTCCCCCTTTGGGAGAAAACCTTTACCTTCTGGTTTTGAACCGACTCCTTCAGTTTGACCTTACTAGAGTCCATGTCCTGCTTTTTCTTCACTTTCAAAACTAAAGAGGATTTAGAACTACTCTAAACCCAAACATTATCTTCAGCTGAATCAAGCAACCTAACACCCAATCTAGCCAAACGATGCACTTCACAAGATAATTCTTTCTTATTTTTCTCCACATGAGCCACACTGCCCATAGACAACCTACTAAGGGCATCTTTCATTACATTGGCCTTGTCCAAATGATACAACACACTCATATTATAATCTTTTAGCAACTCTAACCTCCTCCTCTGGCCAAGATTCAACTCCCTTTGAGTAAACATATACTGTAGGCTTTTGTGGTCTATGAACATATCCACATGAACACTATATAAATAGTGTCTCTATATTTTTAAAGAAAACACCATAGCATCTAACTCTAAATCATGGGTTGGGTAATTATTTTTGTGCAGGTTTAATTGCTAGAGGCATAGGCTATAACCTTACCTCTATGCATCAAAAAGCAACCCAAACCAAATCTAAAGTCATCATAATACACCAAAAAACTCTCCATAGCATCGAGCAATGTTAATACTGGGGCTGAAGTGAGTCGAGTCTTCACTCCCTACCCCGATGAACATGCAATTGTTGATGGCAGATAGGTCTGTAAGCGGCCACAACATGACAGGCATACACTTGATAGAGACTTTTTACAGGGCTCTTAGCTCTATTACAAATCCAATTGTAGATAATGTTGTCGGTGGTTCGTTTGTTGATCTTACATTCCCAGATGCTTCAGAGATTCTAGAAAGGATGTCCAAATAGTGTCGGGCATGGCATACCATACACTCTGTGGTGGCTAGTCTAATTGTTTCTGTGGGTGTTACTGCGGAACAATGCAGAAGAGAAGAGGAACATGACTAAGACATGGCTCACCTTAAAATACAGATGGATTTTCTAACCAAGCACTTGCTATCAGGCAAGACTGAAAGGTGAAAGCTGTGAGATCTCAAGATAGAGCTGATGTTGATGCAAAAGAAGAGGCAAACTATATTAATAATTAGGGGGGTTTTTGAGGCAATAGACAAGGGAATCAAGGTCAGATCTTGTATGATAATCCTGGTTATAAAGATAGAGAGCAGGGAAATTTGAGGAATAACAATGACAGGAGTGGGCTATATATTCCTCCTAGAAATCGTGAGGCTGCTACAACAAGTTTGGAAAAGATGTCTATGGAGGACATGATGGCTAAGTTGTTGAAGGAAGTAGAGGCTACCAACTCTGATGTGACCACCATGAAGACTGATCTGACATCCATCAGTCAGTTGGTAAACTCACACTCCACCACAATCAAATAGTTAAAGTAGTAGATGAGCCAACTCTCTACAGCATTTAACCAAAGAAAAAACGGAACGTTACCAAGTGATATGGTCCAAAATCTGCGGAATGATGACTCATGTAATTACCACTAGAAGTGGTAAGATATTACCTGGCCCTTCTGTGGGCAAAAAAGATATGATTAAGGCAGATGATGAACCAAAAAAGGAGGTCCAGTAGAGTCTGAGAAGATGGATAACTTTGATAATGCTCTGGAGAAAGAAAAAAGGAAGGAGAAAAAGGTAATGTTAAAAACTCTCTCGAGACCACTACCACCCTTTCCTCAATGATTGAAGAAGAAAATTGATGATGCAAAGTTTAGAAAATTCATGGCAATACTCAAACAATTAACGGTGAATGTGCCATTGGTTGAGGCACTTGAGCAAATGTTAGGATATGCGAAGTTCATAAAACACCTTGTCATGAAGAAACGGAAGGTTAGCCATGATCCGAAGGGAAATCTCCACCATTGTGTAGCTATATACACAAGGTCTTTAGTGTAGAAAAGGGCAGATCAGGGAGCATTTACTATCCTGTGTACTGTTGGGTCCCTGAATTTTACAAAAGTGTTATGCGATTTAGGATCTAGCATAAACCTAATGCCACTTTCTATGTACAAGAAATTGGGTTTGGGGAACCCTACCCCGATGAACATGCAATTGTTGATGGCAGATAGGTCTGTAAGCGGCCAGTGGGCATATTACATAATGTATTGGTAAAGGTGGCCGACTTTATTCTGCCTGCTGATTTTATAGTCCTAGACTATGAGGTGGATTTCAAAGTACCCGTCATCCTGGGCAGACCATTCCTTGTAACCGAGAGAGTGATAGTGGACATATAGCTGAATGAGCTGAAGTTCAGGGTAAATGAAAAAAAGGCACGATTCAAAATGCACTCATCTATGACTCAGCAAAAAGAGATGAGTGTTTTATCAATCGTTGATGTATTCTATGAAGATGGTAAAGATGTATCAGCAGGTTGTCTTAGCGAAGTCTGAGTAGTCAATATAATCAAGTCGTTCCAAGACATTAAATCAGGCGTTATTGGGAGGAAACCCATGATTCTCATGTTTTACCCATTCCAGGTATACTCTAACCCTTAGTTCAGATTTTTCTTTGATTTTAAGTTGAGGGTGTAGGGTAAACATTTGTTGTAAAAATTATGTAGTCAACTGGGAGAAATACTTGTACTTGAGGCAATTGAATTGTCTTTGTGATTTTTGTACACCTCTTCAAGTGGTCTACTTCTTTAACGGAGTCATTTTCATTTAAGTGTGACCACTGTGCACCTTTGTATGGCATTAGTTATAGTAACACAATAATCATTGCTGAATAACTGCATGAACTAAATGAGTAGTAAATTGCGATATATGTGTGCCCAATGTGTGTGAGATGTTACATAGTTCCCTTTGTATGCTGAAGCTAGAACTTGACCGGTTAGTCTTACCTAGGTTAAAGGATAAGGGTTAGGAAAGGATCATAGGCCATTTTGATATTAGCATACTTTAGCCTAAATGACCTTCCCTATGTATATGATGTCCCGTTATCCCTATTTTGAGCCTAATTAGCCTATTTCTTTTTATGACACCTGTCACCTTCCCATTTAGATCACAAAGAACCTATTTTGGCCCTGGTCCTCTTTGGACACTAGGCACCTTGACCTAGGCAAATGGCCTAAGTTGAGAGTGGCTATCATAGTGGTGAATGATATAGAATGGGTATGAAGAAAGGTAGCATAAAAGAAAAGAATAAAAAGCTGGGTGCGGAGGAAAAGAGCAAAAAAAAAATTATGAAAAAGAATAAGTGATTGTGGAAAAGAGCGCACCCATCATAAATAGAACAAGTACACACAAAAATATGAGGTGTTACATCCTTCCCCCCTTTAGAACATTCGTCCTCGAATGTTAGCATAATTGTCCAACCGAAACAAGTTCAAGCCTAAAGTTAATATTCCTATCATCACACAGTACTTATATATATATATAAATACTTACTTGTTATTGCTCTAATTCAGCATTTTGGACTTTCTCTTCGTATTTGAATAGATGAGGGTATTTGGATTTCATTGCTTCCTCAGCTTCCCATGTGATCTCCTCCACTTGTTGGTTTCTCCAAAGTACTTTTACAGATGCTATTTCTTTATTCCTTATCTTCTTAACTTGTCGATCTAGAATGGCAATAGGTATTTCCTCATAGGTGAGATCTTCCGTAACTTGTACGTCTTCAGTAGAAGTGATATGTGATGGATCTCCGATGCACTTTTGAAACATTGAGACATGAAATACCGGATGTACTGCTGAGAGCTCTTGGGGTAGCTCTAACTCATATGCGACCTGGATAAACCTCCGAATAATCTTATATGGGCCCATATAACGTGGACTTAGTTTTCCTTTCTTACCAAATCTCATCACCCTTTTCATTGGTGATACCTTCAAGAATACCCAATCACCGATAGAAAACTCTAGCTCTCTTCTTCTAATATCTGCATATGACTTGTGTCGACTTTGGGTTGTTTCCAGCCGTTGTTGAATTACTTTAACCTTTTCCATAGCTTTATAAACAAGATCTGGTCCAAACAAGGAAGTTGCACCCACTTCAAACAATCCTATTGGTGATCTACATTTTCTTCCATACAAAGCTTCATATGGTGCCATTTTGATACTTGAATGATAGTTATTGTTGTAGGCAAACTCGATAAGAGGAAAATGATCATCCCAGCAACCCTTAAAGTCTAATACACAAGCTCGTAGCATATCTTCAAGTGTTTGAATGGTACGTTTTGCTTGTCCATCTATTTGAGGGTGAAAAGTTGTACTCAGATTCACTTGTGTTCCTAAATTCCTCTGAAAAAACTTCCAAAAATTTGTAGTAAATTGGGCTCCCCGATCTTATATAATAGAGATTGGCACTCCGTGTAGTCGAACTATCTCTTTAATGTACAATTCCGCATACTCTTCAACTGTGTAAGTGGTCTTTACTGGTAGGAAGTATGCGGATTTGGTAAGCCTATCAACTATCACCCATATGGAATCAAACTTTTGAGATGTACGAGGCAAACCAGTGACGAAATCTATGTTGATCATGTCCCACTTCCATATTGGAAGATCTATGCATTGCATATAACCCTCGGGCTTCTGGTGCTCTACTTTAAATCTTTGACAATTTGGACATTCGGCCACAAATTCTAAAATGTTCTTCTTCATGTCACTCCACCAATATATTTCTTTCAAATCTTTATACATCTTAGTTGACCTCGGATGAATGGAATACCTCGAACGATGTGCCTCTGTCATAATCCTCTTTCTTAGCCCGTCTACATTAGGCACACATAATCTATTTTGGCACTGAAGTACTCCTTCTCGCGTAAGCTCAAATTCCTAAGTTGTACCACATTGTACATTCTCCTTAAGTTGTAATAAAATTGGATCTACATATTTTTTTTCTTTCACTTCAGCTACTAATGAAGATTCTGCTGCATTATGTACAATAAGCCCCTCATCTGGAGTTTCAAGAAGGAGAACCCCCAAATTAGCTAGTTGGTGGAGATCTTTAATCATCCCTTTACTTTCTATAGATGCTATCATAGCCTTACGACTTAGTGCATCAGCTACCACATTTGCTTTCCCTGGATGATACAAGATATCAACATCATAGTCTTTTAATAGTTCAAGCCACCTCCATTGCCTCAAATTTAGATCCTTCTGGCTAAATATATATGGCAAACTCTTATGATCAGTATGTATGTCAACATGAACCCATACAAGTAGTGGCGCCATATCTTTAAAGCAAATATAACTACTGCTAGATCGAGATCGTGCATAGGATAGTTTTTCTCATGTGGCAACAATTGTCTGGAGTCATATGCTATTACTTACCATGCTGCATCAATACATATCCTAAGCCAATTCTTGAAGCATCACAATACACTGCATACCCTTCTGTGCCTTCTGGAAGTACCAATACGGGTGTAGAGTCAACTTATTCTTCAGATCTTGGAAACTCCTTTCACAGGCATCATTCCATTGAAACTTGGATGCTTTGTGTGTTAGCTTGGTTAAAGGTGCAGAAATTGAAGAAAAACCATCAACAAACCTTCTATAATAACCTGCCAACCCAAGAAAACTACGAATCTCCATAGGTGTTGTGGGCCTTGGCCAACTCTTCACGGCTTTTATCTTTTGACTATCAACCTTTATTCCTTCACTAGATACAATATGACCCAAGAATGCCACCGATTTTAACCAAAACTCACATTTAGAGAACTTTGCATATAGTTTGCGATCACGAAGAATCCGCAATACCTGTCGTAAATGATTGGCGTGGTCCTCTTCTGATCTGGAATAAACTAGAATATCATCTATAAAAACTATCACAGACACATCTAAGAATGGCTTAAACACTCTATTCATCAAATCCATAAAAGCTGTGGGTGAATTTGTTAGCCCAAATGACATGACTAGGAACTCATAATGACCGTACCGTGTTCGGAAAGCTATCTTGGATATATCCTTCTCTTTGACCTTCACTTGGTGGTAACCTGACCTCAAATCAATCTTTGAGAAGCACTTGGCGCCTTGTAACTGATCAAATAAATATCAATTCTTGGGAGGGGATATTTATTTTTAATAGTCACCTTATTCAGTTCCTGGTACTCAATACACATTCTCAATGAACTATCTTTCTTATGCACAAATAACACTGGTGCGCCCCAGGGGGACATACTAGGCCTTATGAATCCTTTCTCTAGAAAGTATTTCAATTTCTCTTTCAATTCTCGTAATTCTGCCGGGGCCATTCTATATGGAGGAATTAAGATTGGTTGGGTGCCTGGAATCACATCAATACCAAACTCCACTTCTTGTTCAGGAGGCAAACCTGGAAGGTCTTCAGGAAATACATCAGGAAATTCATTTACCACCAAAATAGTTTGAAAAGTTGGTGGCTCCTCATCTGTATCCTTCACTCTAACTAGATGATATATGTAACCTTTGGAAATCATTCTTTTTGCCTTAAAATAAGAAATAAATTTACCTCTTGGCGCACCAATATTACCTCTCCATTCAAGGTATGCCTCCTTTCGAAAATGGAAATACACCCTTTTAGTTCGACAATCTACTGTGGCATAACAAGATGCCAACCAGTCCATACCCATTATAACATCAAAATCTACCATTTCCATCTCAACAAGATCATCCATCATTTCGCGACCACAAATAGTTATAATACAATTTCGATAAACCCTTCTAGCTATAATGGATTCCCCAACTGGCGTAGACACTTCCAATGGCTTAGCTAGTAATTCTAGTGTTCTTTTGAACTTTCCAGCAACCAATGGAGTGACATATTATAAGGTAGAACCGGGATCAATGAATGCATATACGTCAAGTGAAAAGATAGACAATGTACCTGTAACCACATCTGGAGAAGCCTCTAAATTTTGTCGATCCGCTAGAGCATACGTACGATTCTGAACTCCACTAGAACTAGTTGCTCCTTTATCACCCCTAACATGACCCATAGTTTGTACACCCCTACCTGAATAAGGTACCGATGATGATGCAATGGATGATCTAGTAGGTCATGCCATACCACCTATGCCCCTTTGTGGGTATTCTCTCATCATATGCCCCGACATACCACACCAAAAGAAAGTATTTGTCCCGAACCGACATGAACCTAAATGAAGCTTTACATATTGTTTGCATGGCTATCTAGGAGGTCTTAATTGTATCATACTTCCTTGCTCTTGATACCCCACTATTCGTGAACTCTGACTCTCACTTCTTTGCCCAAATTGATTACCTTTGGACCCTTGAAACTGTGGTGGAGCACTAGATGCATAATAAGAAGATAATGGCCTAGGTGGTCTATTAGAAAATTGAGGCCTAAAATCTCCTTGGGATTCCATAAACTGTCCCATAGATCTGGCCCTCTTAGAATATCTTCTTTCCAATTCTTGTGTTCTTCTCCTTTGTCTCTGATCCTCCATTTTTTGTGCAAAAGCTTGTATCCTTGCTATGTCCATGTCTTTGTTCAAAGCAGCAATAGTACAATCTCTAACCAAATATGGATCCAACCTATCCACATCTCGATGAACTCTATCATCCATAGTAGCTACAACATTAGGAGAATACCTAGACAAGGAGTTAAATCGGACGTTGTACTCCCTCACGCTCATATTCCCCTAGCGAAGATTCAAGAACTGATCTTCACGGGCCTGTCGAATCTTGAATGGAAGGTAATGATCAAGAAATGCCTCTTTGAACTCCTTCCAAGTAGATGAGGGTGCATTGATACCTCTAGATCATTTCCAGTCTTCGTACCAAAATATAGCCTCCCCTTTGAATCTATATGCTTCTAACTCAACTGTCTCTTTACCTGATATGTGCATAACATCTAGAGCCCTTTGGATTTGATCAATCAAGTCCTGTGGGTGTTTATTAATATCTGATCCGATGAAGGTGGGAGGATCCAACATAAGAAAGTCTTGCGTCCGAAGGCTAGCTTCCCTATCTGCACCACTAAAACCTATAGTAGGAATGGCTTTCCCTTGAGCTTGTCCAGCAACTATACGAGCCAAAAGTTGCACCATCTTGATCAGTAGAATTAATAAGTGGCTTTGAGGATGTGGTTCTTCTCCTTCTTAGCTCTTCTGGAGTGGAAGAAGTTTCTGATACATACTTAGCTTGAGCCTCACTTTGATTAGCTTGTATAGGTGGTGTCTTTCTAGTTTCTTCTCTGGCAGCCACATGTATTCTCTTACCTATACTCTTACTCCTCATAACCGGCATCCTTACTATAATAAGAGAAACAAAAAGATTCAATGGTTAAATATGACTTTATCTACAACATGGGCTATTGCACGATCTAAGATATGAAGAAAAGAGACAATCCCTAAATGTTCCATAGCCTCATGTTTATAGATGTGGTGCACAACACACCCGTAAACAAGACTCTACATAGACACGGCTTTGTAGATTCCCTAGGATGACTCGCTCTGATACCACTTTTGTCACGCCTCAAATCCTATTGGGGAGGACAGGCACCCGTAGCCGTGAAGGCCTAAAAGAACCAACCTATAACCTTGGAATTCACATGCCTGCAACTATAGTAGGCAAAGGTTTTACCATATACGGATATAATGCCTTAATGAAAAAAAAATATAAACGACAAGCCCTAAAACTATATACATAATAGACTTGGCTGTTGGGGCCATAACATCTACAAGATAACACACTACCATGCTTAACTTTACATTGGTCTACAAAGCCTCTAGACAATACACAAAATTTAGCTAAGGTCGGGACAAACCCCCGCCATACTATTAACTTTTATACAATACCAAAAATATATGGAACCAACTCGGAAAGCCCCGAAGAAAACTGGAGCTCACCAATAGTAGATGGATATCCTGGGCTCCTTCTGAGGAGGCGTGTTTGCCAAAGCACCTGTTCCTGTAGCATGAAATATAAATCCCCCCATAAGGGGAGTCAGTACAAAAAAAATGTACTGAGTATGCAAGGCAGAAAAGTAATAATACATGACATAAAGGCTCAATAAAAATATGGAACAAGTGTAAGAATAGTGCTAGTAGACCACCTTTACATTTACTTGTGGAACAGGGTACATTCTATTTCTTTCTTCCTTTTACCTTCTTACTTCATTATCTTTGTATTCCATATGATACAAATGACCAGATGATCAGTGGTAAATAATAAATCAGGATCGTCCCATGCTAGGTTTATGCCCGTGAGCTGCCACTTACATATAAAGTATCGTGATCGGCCCATGCTAGGCTTATTCCCCTGAGCTACCACTCATTTTACAGATTTCCATTAATTAGTTTAATTAGCCTTTCGAGATTGTTACTTCGGTGGTAAAAACCTTATGGTACCTTCAAACAATGATCTATCAATAAGAGATATGTAAATAGGCAATCAATGCAATAACAATGAAGTAAGGAGTTGTTGGCACACTAATGAAGTGTTTAGGAGCTAAAAATAACACATGGGTCTTATTTGAGTAACCGGAGAAATTCTGAAATTTACTAGTGAAAATAGGCATGTAGGATAGGTAGCAAGCATGTATCGAGGTGGTTTAACACATTATAGAGTGGGAATAAGTTCATTAGTAACATGGTATATCATAGGTGCTATTATGTAGCACGTGTTTTTGGATGACCTTTGAAGCTTACTCGATGGAACAAGTATCCGTTTTCACGCCAAAAGTGCAAAATAGAGTATGCCTTACATACCTGGTTGTAAAACTCCAATACCAGACCAACTCGGCTTCCCTCACTTTTAGATTACTTATCTACAATGAAATATATGGCAAACTAATATTAGCAACCAAACGTTACATTTTGGCTATTTAACTTCGCCAAACTAGTGGCCGGGAAGTAACACCTTAATTTATCAACAAAGGGTGTCACTTTAACCCTCTTATACTCCAATTATAGCCACATACCATACATATTCATATAATATCCCTCGACACAACCTTGGCTTCATTTCACCTTCCAATCAACACACACAAAACGAAATAAGCAATAGACATACACAATCATAAATTCAGTGGTGTATCACCACATCCATCTTCTATAATTTATTACAAACTAATCACACCTTTTCCCAATAGCAACCGGGCAGCCCACAACAAAAATACACAAAACAGTTCGCAACAACACCCCAATCGTCCTTTAATAGCAACTCAATATGTGCAATCCTCTATCAACACATGTATATGGAAAAAGAACAAAAGTGGAAAGCAAACATACCTTGATTTCCTTGGTATTTTAGTGTCTTTATGTGTATTTCCTCAATATATTAATCCCTTCAAACATACATCAAAAGAGAAAAGAGAAATCCTTTAATAACTAAGAACAATGGACTGCCCAAACTTATAGAGAGGGCTGTCCGAAAATTAATCTTAAAGAACACATAGTTTCCATGGTACAAGCTCATGAATTGTTCACTTACCTTTAGCTTGTAAGGAAGGTCAATCCCAAGAACCCTTGTGCAATTATAGGGTTATTTCATAGACTAGAGAGAACAAGAGAGAAAAACCTAGAAAGATGGAAAATTTGTCCAAGTTAAAATGAGAAAAATTGTTGATTTCAATCCATAAATAGGAGTTGCTTTTGGACGAATTTATTGACTACTGGTAGCAATGAAAGCGGCACCCTGCTAAGTCGGGTGATCATATGGAACCGACGATTGATGGGATTGGCATTGTTGGCCTACATCCCTTTATTTCTGAGCAACTACCTGACACTCTTTAATCTAATGGCCTGGCTTTCCACACCAAAGAACACATCACTACCCGGTCAACACTCACGCTGATGGGGTCTTCCACATTTTTGACATATCAAATTTATATGAGCACTGCTAACACTGACCTGGGACTTAGAGCCTGGTGCCCTATCCCTATTGTTATTTCTAAATTTGGGCACTGAGGCACTGGTTGAAGAGGGTGTTGGGGTTGTAGACCTCTGATGAAACTGAGGACGGTTACCACCTTCTGACTTTGGGTGATTGAAATTAAAACTACCTATCCTAGCTCTCTTATTTCCTCTCTCCCTCTCCTTAATATTTTACTCCTCTATCTGTTGAGTATGAACTATCAGCCTAGACAAGTCCACTTCACTAATAAGCATTGCGGTCCTTCACTCCTTGACCACATCATCAGATACGCCAGACACAAACTTACTCATCTTAGACTTATTATCATCTACTACAAGAGGATCATACCTAGCTAACTAGTAAACTTGAGGGAATACTCCCTCACGCTCATGTTGCCCTGCCTAAAGTTAATGAACTCAGCATTGGCCTCTCTCAACTCTAATGGGAAGAATCTATCTAATAAATCCATGGAAAACTTTTCCCACTCTACAAGCCTTACATCAACACCCCTATCTACCTTCCACTTCTTAAATCAAGTATGGGATACATCCTACAACTGATATACAACCAACTCCGCACTCTGACTAGATGTCATCCCTATAGCATCTGTTACCTTTTGAACCATATCGAAGAATTTATGTGGATCCTCTTCAGACTTGGATCCCGTGAAAGAAGGAAGATTCATCTGGGTGAAATCCTAAATTTTAGTTGAAGAAGTATTATCCACTAGGTTTTCTAGAACAGTAGATGGCCATTCATTTTATGCTGCTACGAAATTTACTAGCGTAGTAAACGCATCTCTGAATTTTGCATGAGAGACATGCTCATCCAAAGGATCTTCTTGGATGGGCTGAGGGGCTGGCTGATTTCCTGTTCTTCTTGGGAGGCATGTTCTGTAAATGGAAGGAATAAATATATTATGGAGGGAGTTTAACTTGAGCTCATTCTCACTTGCATGACATGGATACTAAAAGAAGGGAAACTTTTTCCTAAATACCTTGTAGCCTCTTGTCCAGAAGTGAGGCACGCTACACACCCATGCACAATAATCTACTCGGCATGGTTTTCATACTTCCTAGGACACATTAAAACCTTAGGATATAATACCAAGTTTGTAACGACCCAAAAGTACACCCTGGGCGTCACACGATGCTTATAGTCCCGAGAGACTATAATCTAACCCATGAGATGGTACTTGTTGTGAGAACTTAATAATAATATCATAATTATTGAAAACATCTGATATTTCCATAAGGTTTTATCACTGAATCAATACTAAAATATGAATCTATAGAAAAACTGGCTGAATCTGATTAAATACTGATAAACTGACATGTCAACTAAAAATTTGAATACTGGATAACTGACTCTAATGTCTGAAAAGCCTCTAAAACTGACTTACTAAATATGAGTTGATGGGACAGGCCCCGAACTAACTCTACTAACTACTGAAATAGAGATATGAAGTAAAATAATCTATCCTCAAATGATGAGTACTCACCACTACTACTGTACTGCTGATAGACTAAGGCGTGAGGTCTAAGCATGGTCCGAGAACTGAGCGCCAGTACCTATGATATAATACATCATAGCGCAAAATAAAGGTATGTGATCAGTACTTTGAATGTACTGGTATGCTAAATAAAGTAGGCTGATATGTATGATTTCATGAACAGAACTAATAATTAACTGAATATGCATGTAAAACATGGAGTACTGAGTAGAGAACATGGAATCTGTAGATACTAAAAATATGGAGAATCTATAAATATTGAGTATGCATGAAAGTCTATAAATATTGAAGATACGTGAAAATTTGTAGACACTGGGAATGCATGACCAAGCATCTAACATGGACTGAGTAAAATCTATAAATTGAAATACTGAAAAATACTAATAGCTGTATGCTTTGGTCAAGCAACTCTAAGACTGCATCACTGAACTGAGACTGTAACAGAGACTATATCAGAGACTGTGGGAGGTATCATCTAACCGACATTCTCCAATTTGAGATAATCGAGGCCCAACCTGTAACCCCAGTTGGAAGGGTATTAATATCGTACCACTGGTACTAATGATGGTTGTGTGGATCCACTAACCTGATATAATGTCCAAAGTACTAAAGGTGTCAAGCCTGAACTGACGGGTGACCCCTTCAATATAGTCAAGCCTAATCTGATGGGTGACTTCTCATACCCTATGCTAGCTATATAGTTCTGGAGTATAGGAATTGCTACTAATGAATCTACCTATCTGATGGGGAAGCTTCCATACCTACACTCGCTCGGTGCTAAATCCTACTCCCAACTGAAAGACACTGTAATACTAGACTGTTCTGAGTTCATCTAACTGGTAACTGACTGTTCTGATAATGCTCATAGTATGTTCTGAAGACTATTCTGTAATGTACTGATTCTAGACTAAGTAAAAAGCTATGGATTTTAGGAATTCAATACCCCAAGACTCAATACAATAATAGTAAAATGACACTAAAGCTTGAAGGACAAAACGTGAAGGCTTTTATTTAAATCAATCACTCTTGTAGGCATTTTATCAAACACTTGTAGTTCAGGGTTTAAAACAATCATAGCAATGCCATGGAACCTATAAAGATAGAATGAATTCAACATAGTAGTACTAAATGATGGTTTAATTCAATATATAATAATATTAAAACATGGAGAATTGAATAGTTACGATAATTTCATGGTAACATGGTATAAAATCAATAGTGCATGGAGATTCATGGATGTAATCATAATTTAAAACATAATAACTTGAAAAGATAATAACTTGGTGATTAAAATGGGTTACTTAGGCTCCATGGATGAAATAAATCCATGGATGAACATCTAACATACCTGGGATAATGAATTTCTTGAAGTTCTGGGTGGGTTCCTGAGGATTGATCTTGAATTTGAGAGCTATGGTTTCTTGTACTTGAAAAATAGGATCTTTAATTTGAGAGGAATTGAATAATTAATGATTATTTAGGTAAATTGGGGCTAAATTTCCTATTTTAGGACGAGTTTAGGGCTTAGGAGAAAAAAAATACCCCAAAACGGATTTAAAACGTAAGCTGAAAACTGAATATCCCGATTTTTGGGCTTGGCGCGATGCACCACTATCGCGCCAAGACACAGGAAATGGACAATTAGGACTTGGACAAACATCGCAATGCAGAGCTATCGCGGTAATCCTTTGGAATGCAAATTTGGACACCTTCGCGATGCGCCAACATTGCAAAGGCCCACTGGAAATTGCCAAACGAAAAATTAGCCTGCTCGGCAACACGCCATGATCGCGGAGTCATACTGGAAATTGAAAATTATCATTTGGACTTTCTCCGTGATGCCCTAAGGGTTAAAATGATGGCGTCTAATGACTGAAACTTAAAATTGCAATAACTTCTTACCCGGTTATCGGATTTGGGTGAATTTTATATCGTTGAAAAGCTAATTGAATTTACTACGCAGTGACAACCTCTAAACTGAAAACTAATAAGTATTTTAAAAAATTTGTATATGAATACTCATGTATTGGGACTTAGATTATGGTAGGGAAATACAGGGTGTTACACTCTTGGAATACCCCAAAATATCATCTGTAAACACAATGACAAAAAATTCTAGAAACTCACGGAATAACCTATTCATCAAGTCCATGAATGTCACCGAAGCATTAGTCAACCCAAAAGACATAACTAAGAACTCAAAGTGACCATACCAGGTTCAGAAGGCAGTATTAGGGATATCAACCTCCCTAATCTTTAGATGATAATACCATGACCAAAGATCAATCTTAGAAAAGAACTTTGTACCCTGAAGTTGATCAATGAGATCATCAATCCTCTGAAGTATATACTTATTCTTTATAGTAACCTTATTCAATTGTTGGCAATCAATACACATTCGAAGGGAACCATACTTCTTACACACAAATAAAATAGGAGAACCCCTTGAAGACACATTAGGATGGATAAAACCCTTGTTAAGGAGGTCTTTCAACTACTCCTTAAGCTCCTTCAATTCAGTCAGATCCATTCTATAAGGAGGGATTGAGATATGGCGAGTGTCTGAAACAAGGCCAATCCCAAAATCAATCTCCTTATTGGGGGACACTAGGAAGATCGCCAAAAAAAACTTCAAGGAACTCATTAACCACGAGAATAGATTTTAACGAAAGACACTCCAAGTTAGAATCCTTAACCCAAACCAAATGATAAACACATTCCTTTGAAATCAACTTTTAGGCTCTAAGATATGATATGAACCTTCCCTTAGGCACTAGAGAACCCCTTTGCCACTCACTAATTGTCTCATCAAGGAATTTAAACATGACCTTATGGATTCAAAAATCTAAGGAGGCATAGCACGAGTTCAACCAGTCCATCCCTATATGACTTTAAAATCAACCATGTTTAACTCTATCAGATCTACCAGAGTTTCTCTGCCACCAACAAATACCACACAACCCCTATAGACTCTTCTAGAAACCATAGAGTTACCCACCGGGGTAGAAATAGAAAAGGGACCAGGAATACACTCGAGACTAAAACCAAAATTTACAACCACAAATAGGGTTACATAAGAAAGAGTAGACCCCGGATCAAGCCAGCAATACACATCACAAGAAAAGAGTCAAAACATACCAGTGACGACATCAGAAGATACCTTAGAGTTATGGCATGTAGCAAGGGTGTACAAACGATTCCATCCAGTGACGGTACCAGAAGAAGAAGCAGCACCTTTTGTGCAGGAGGCAATGAAGTAGCGATAGGAACCTTATTTTCTTTATAATCAATCTTAGAAGGACAATCCCTCTGTAAATTGACAATCTGACCATATGTAAAACACATGTTCCTCTCCTCTTCACAAAAACCACGATGCACCTGTCTGTAAAATCTACAAGGGTGAAATAATGGAGCTGACTGAGCCCTACTGGCCTGAGACTGGGCTCCCAAAGCACTAAACTAGCTATCATGTTGATAAAGCCGATCACCCGATGGCCTCGAATAAGGAACACTAGACGTAGAGTAAAAAGTAAAACTCCCCCACATCTTCTTAGACCACTTTCCACCATTTCTGCCACTCTACTGTTGATCTCTACCCTAAGAAGAAAATCTAAACTTCTTACTCATCTTCTCCCCAATTTTAGACTGCTTTTACTTCTCTTTCTTAACTTACTGCATTTAAACCATAAGCTGAAAAATATCCATATCTTTGTTTAATAAGGTAGCCTTACTTTCTAGAATCAAATCTCGAGACTACCCAGAATAAAACTTCCTCATTCTAGCCATTATGCTTGACACCAACTCCAGAGCATACCGTGACAACTAATGAAACTTAAAGGCATACTCCTTGACTATTATCCCGGCTTGCTTCAGATTCACGAATTCTTTTGCCTTTGCCTTCCTACACTCCTAAGTAAAGAATCAATCGTGAAAATCTCAAGAAAAATTCTCCCAAAAGGCAAACATGGCATCAATACCCTTAAGTTGTTCCCACTCTTCATAACATTGGTGAGCTATATCCTTCAACTAATAAGCTGCAAACTCCATACCTTTCACCTTAGTAACATGCATCATATGGAAAATGTTTTCTATTTTATCTATGAAACCTTGAGAATTCTCCCCATCATTCGTACCAATGACAACAAGAGGACTCATCCTTTTAAATTGGCCAACTCTAGTGGCCTTAGATAATGGAGAAAGAGAATCCACACGCTCAGTCTAAGAGGCAACCAACTGAGTAAGAAAATAGATTGATTTTTGAAACTCAGCATTCGATACATCATCCTTAGTTTTGTGTAGAGGAACCGGTGGATCTCCATTAGGGAAATCAGAAGCAGCGGCCCTAGACTGGATCTAAAATTCTATAGTAGGATGGGCTCTATTTTTATTGTCCTAAGATAGGAAAGGAAAGTTTCCAAGGACATCAGATCTTTTTAGAGGCATGA
This sequence comes from Capsicum pubescens, assembly GCA_030864215.1. Taxonomy (NCBI): domain Eukaryota; kingdom Viridiplantae; phylum Streptophyta; class Magnoliopsida; order Solanales; family Solanaceae; genus Capsicum; species Capsicum pubescens. The sequence continues at coordinate 71,549,158 of CM061541.1, read as the reverse complement.
TCTAAAAGGTGAACAAATGGAAACTACGGAGATTGGAGATCTTAGACTCTATAGTTTGAAATAGAACAACAAGAAAGAGAAACATTTCCAATTGTCTCATAGCCTCTGCCTTATAAGTGTGGAGTGCTACACACCCATAAAAGAGACTCTACTTGATACACCTTTGTGGACAACCAATTGACCATGAACCTAGGCTTTAATACCAATCTGACATGAACCAGAGTAGGGACTGGTTGTGTCGGGTATCCCGGGTCCAAGAAGGACCAAAGACCACCCCTAATACCTAAACCATCAACCACCTTACCCCATGTCAGAAGAATTCCAACTATATAACAAGATAAGAAAACTAAAAATCAAAGATATTGTAATAAGAGTATTACCAACCAACAACCAAACCATCCCAAGTCCACAGTAGTCCAATAAAGCCTACACCAAATAAAACATCAATAAAGTGTCGGGATATACCTCCGACTATAGCCAAAAATAGTATCTAATAAAATATAACTCAAAAGAAAATAGAATCCTAAAAAGAGTGCATAGAATCTCACCACTTCAAGTCAACTATCGATCAATCCACGTATGGACAAGACCTGCATCACGTGGGGATGTAGTGTACGTAGACGGTTAGTGGTTGGAGTGCTAGCATAAAACTCAGGGATAGGGGATAACATAATGTTAAGATAATAGTTCAAATTGAACAAAATTCCATGCACATTATGAAACAAATATATGTATATATATGTATAACACATGCCGGGGTAGGGAATAAGACTTAACATGCATTTCAAAACCTTAGTCTAGATTATATAGCTCAACCATCATATTAATAGTACCCACGGTCTATATGGGCCCTAGTTATCACCCCACTGGTCGATCCCCAATGCGTGTAGCCACACAAATCAGAGAATAATCTTATATATATGCATGGGGGACCTGAACCCTCCAATCATATACTTAGGTAACTTAAGCAACTGATCGTGAATGTAATATAGTGGACTCAAACCCTCTAATCATCATAATAACAATGAGGTAGACTCAAATCACCTAGTCTAAGCAAAGGGACTCAGACCCTCAAGCCATAATGACCACCACACCGACTAGTACGGTTCCCAGTATCGGTTACTTAGACCTCTACATTCATGACTCAGATACATTACCCTCATTTAAATCCCAATTAAAACATTTATCACACATTCCCATTCTCAAAACCATGTTTCACATTAAGGTATACATTGTTGGTGTCGTCATACCAACTACATTTGCAAGGTAATAACATCATGCCAAAGTGATTTCCATTAACTTGGGAAGAACCACTTCCTTTGTTCATAAAATAAGAACATTGTGTTTCAAATACCTCTTTATATAATGCAATAGTTCAAGACTAGTTCAATTTCACAAATTCCCATATTTTAGATAATTAAAACCAATTTCACATCATGGGGTTGGGGTCATAACCACTTCAAAAGTCATAAGTTTGGGAAATTCACAATTCTCTAGTTTCATCCACCATACTTAAGCTCCCACAAGTTCAAAACCATAACTAAAACATGAGTAATGCATTATAAAACCATGGGAAATCATTTAATTAACCATTCATGTCAAAACCCTTAACCATGTCAAAAACTAATACTTTAAATCACCTAAATAACCATGTACATTAATGAAGTAGATATATTAAGTTTAAGGGTAGAGTCACATGCTTAAATTACAAGGTTTCACAGAGAGAAATCGACCCTTGATCCCTTCGATGACCAAATTGGTAAAACCCTAGATTTACTTTCTTGAGAGTTTTTATAGAGAGTAAAGAGAGTTCTTAATCTATTAAATTATATAATTAAGGACCTAAAAGTTTTTTATGGATATGGGGTCAAAATGGTTTTAAGTGGAAAATGCTTAAAGTAGCCCCAACTTAAAAGATGAAAAAGGTCGTCTTTGGTTATGAGTCAACCCTTGACTTATAGAAACTCCTTATGACTCATCACCAAGATCCATAACTAAGGAAGTACCACCAAGGCACCCTATACTATTATCCTTATGACTCAACCAACCAACTTATAATGAGACCCTACGACTTGTAGGATCCAGTCGTAGTCAACACAGAACACAAATTTAGCCTTACACTAGACACTCTATGATTATACTTTATGAATCATAATGTATCCTTATGGATCTTAGTGAGATACTCATACTCGAAGCAAGATCAAGCTTAAAAGTTACTAGTGTTGTTACGACTCCCACCTATGACTTGTCAGGATATCCTACGGCTCGTACACTCACGTTGTACCCAGGATAGTAATTTCAACACTACTCTCTGGATATGTTACAAATATGGTCACCTGATACATTAATATATTGTATGACTCATAAGGTGAGTCATTACCAAGGTAGTGAGCTTAAAGCTCAAGGAAATTTCTAGGACAAAAATCCAGGGCATTTCAGTTCTGTTGTATATCATATATGTGGTCTCTCCTTACTATCCACTATTTTTAGTTTGTACCCATCTTATGGCCTCTTCTTAATATCCAATACTATCAATTCGATCTCGATGTCTAGCGTCTCGTTACTACCAAATGGTTTTGATTCAAGTCTGGTACATATCTAGATGGAGACTATGCTTTCATGAGATTGGTTTAGTTACATATTATTTACAGTTTTCCTCAAATTACTTCTTATACATCCTACCGGCTTATAGGGGCATAATTAGGATAACTGTCTTCATTATTGTGTTTTATGGGCTTATGGGGGATCAGTTTGGTTATGTTTGGTAAGCCTTCTTATTACTACATATTTTATCAATATGTGTTAATATACTTACTCTTTTATTGCATTTACGTAGCTAGATAGTTGTTTATGTATTCATCTCATTTGTTGTTGACATAGACTACACCCTCACATCTTACTTATAGATTTCCTATATTGAGATTAGGAAGCCAATGATACCTACTAAGTACTCGTTGCTTTGGTACTCAGACTACACTTTTGAATTAATTCCCTAATATAGATCCTAGGACTAGCAGCCAGCATTGACATGATTCCTACTTTATAGTAATAATCCAAAGCAAGGTGAGCTTCTTGTAGTCAGTCTAATCCTTCTCTATCCATTCCAGTTTTGTCTTCTGTACTTAAGACTACTTATATGTATTTGTATATTTTGGATTTTGTTTAGTACTCTGGTTATCTTTTAGTAGTAGCTCTACTACAGACCTTACCAAGTTTTAGAAGGAATTTATTTGTATATTTTTGTCCTCTTCTATCTCTAATTTTGATATATTGCATATGTTCTCCTTTTTTTCTTATTATTACTACTGTTATCATTATATGTGTTCTTTTCTAATTTCTGCCTATTAGCTCATTACCTATTATTCCAGACTATGGCTCTACTTGCCCCTGGTAGGATAAGGTAGGTGTTATCATGAAAGGAGAAATCTTGTCATGACACATGAATGTTGAGTGTTGTATTTATGCATAATTATCCTAACATATGCCTGGTTTAGAAAAGGAGTAACTAATTTTAATAAGATATGTCTCCTAGCTCAATCATTCCAATCATTCAAGACACTTAAGCATTGAATTAATCTCATCTGAGCCGCATGTTCTACATACTCTTTTGATTGAGGACATGAAGAAGCATGTCGTAGTATATTTTCATCATTTTTACTTTGAATTATCTTCAAGTTTTTGAAATAGTGTGCAATCAAATCTATTCCTTGTGAAAGTGTAGTGATATCCTCGTTTAATTGTTAGGTATTAGATTAAACTTATAATATATTTAATCTAAATCAACTCATAAAGAGACTGCACTCGTAACATACACATTCCACTTTAGATCTCTTCTCTAACTGTGTGCAACAACCAGGACATCACAATCACATTACAAGATTTTCTCTATTCATGCAAATCATCTTGATATAGTCCTCTTGTACAAGCCCCTCTAGAAAAGACATATTTCCTCTCCTCTAAAAAATATATTCTCATTAATCTTCTCCGAATTTCATAGTTCTATGATTCTTTCAATTTGGTGGGAATTAACACTACAGCTAATCTATCTGATGGATTGATGTACAGTGGATCATTTTGTTTGATTTTTAGAGGCGACACTATTGGTAATTTGAAATACCAAAAAAGCTCAAAACTTTTCTAGATGTGAAAGATGTAAACTCATCAACAATCTGATCTATAAAGCTAGTATCGATGACGTTGATACTATGTGGAAATTGAGCTTTCAAAGCTCAAAACTTCATTGATGAACTAGAGAGAAATTAGAGAAAAGTAGAAAGAGAATTTTTGTATTAAAGGATCATCAAGTTCTATGCAATAACTACTTTTCTCATAAGATTTATAGCTGGAGCATCTAAAAATATCTTCTATACCAACTAATGTGACAACTCATCAACAATTCATCACATCTAACCACCTAACTAACTTGATTAACTAACTAATGTAGATTAACTAACTAGTATTAAAAGCAAACAACAGTAAGTAATGTAATAGTGAAAACAAATGTAATAGTGAAAATGTAGCATTGTAAGGATCATTCTCATGATGCATTTTAACATTGGCACTTCCACTCTTTCAGGATTAAAATATTCAAACCTTCTCGCACTATATGTGTGATCCACTAAAATACTGTGTATTCATTTTTTATTTTGGTTTGGCTAACAATAAAAGTTTTTTCATATCTATTATATACAAGTTTTGTATGTCAAACTCAATTCATAACCTATAGCACATCAATAAAAAATGAAGTGTTATAACCTAAAATTTGATGAAATATGTAAATTTAGGATTATGTGATTTGATTATTTTACCCTCCCATAGTTGCATTGTGGTATTTCTAGGGTCTAGGGCTGATTGGCATGGTTCCCTATGCACTTTGGTACAATTTATGCAATACTATGATTTTTGGTAGCTTTAAGAGCCTTATTTTAGACTCATATGGTTATCTTTTAATATGTGAAATGGATGGCTGAACGGACTGTGCCCGAAGATTTGAAATATCGATTTTAGGATGGTAACATGGTTTGTGTGATTTTATGTCTTTTAAATCTCATTTTGATCCTAGGTTTAGAAAATTATAATTATGGGTTTTGAGCATTGACTTTGTGAAAATGACATTTTTTCAAAATTCTAATATTGTGTTTGAGTCAGGAGCATAGAATTTAGAGTGTTAATATAGTTTGTTTGCACATATCAATTTCAAATGAATCTCGAGCACCCCATGAAATTCAATTTTGGACTTAAAAAATCTAGTGCACCAGGTTGGTGTTGTAACCTGGATCTAAAATGGTAAAACTCATATGAGGTATGCAATTTATGCCTTACACACCTCGTAACCTAGTATAAGTATAAATAGCCTCTTTTTGTCTGTTTTTTGCTTATTTTTCATCTTGCATCTTGAGAGCTAAACCCTAAAATAGTGAAGCGGAACTTGTGGGTGCTTGGGAAGATAGATTAACATCCATTTCTTGATTCTCTTATGGATTTAAGGTGAGAATTTACCCTTTTCATTATCAAATTTTAGAATATATTGCTCAAAAGCCCCAAAAACATAGTACTTGATTTATCCTCAAATTTTAAACCTTTTCACTTGAATAATGTTCTTGATCCTATAATTACTAGTTTTTCCCCAATTTCATTTTTTAAAAATCTTCGATTCTTGATATTAAAATGGATTTCAAAGGTTTCACCCGGTAAAGCTCAAAAATAGTTTTTCCTTAATTTGAACCTCATTTTTACTCAATCTGACTTGGTTTTTTAGCTGTAGATTCCTACATGTATGAGAAACATGCATTTAAAGAAAATTTATGATTTTTCTCTTCTTTGTTGAAACCCAATTTTGGGGGTCCCTTTTAATCCTGAACTAAAAGTAGGAAATATGGGTATCGTTGGGTTTGTTTTGATTTGTAGATTCTATATTTCTTGGTTTTAATTGATTTTAGAATTTTTCATGAGAAGTAAGGTCGTGGGTTGAAGTATATTAGATCGATTTTGGCTTTTTAGGTAGGTTATGACTAAACTCTTTCAGACTGGGTTGAGTATTTAATTTATATACAAAATGCATATTAAGGGTATGAACTAATCAGGGAAAATGTCTATCAATATGGTGTACCTATGTGGGGGCCTATATGTGATGTAAAGGCTGAATTTAAGATATTTTTTAAATATGTGTGACCATGTGAGGTCCTACGTGATGTTGATAGCCTTGATTACATGTGAATAATGTATTGTGATGGTATTGTGCTATTTAAAAGGCCTAATATCGTACTATTAGAGTATTGTTATATGTTCATACTTATTGGCATATGATACATGTGGAAATTTATGGATAGTTAGGAATAATTAGTGTGTAATTGGCTCACGTGATTGGTATATTGGTTGGTTATGGAAATGCTTATTGTGGTTTGTTATGGAAATACTCTTTTTTGTTGGTTGTGAACATTTGATCATCATCCTCATTGCATCATACGTATAATTTTACTATTTATTTTATGTTTTGTATATACTTATTATTGTTGTTTGTCTTACTTGATTTGTGTGTTATGTGATTTGGAAATACTGGAAACACTAGAAATACTGGAAATAATGGAGATTCTAGAAATACCGGGAATATCAGATTTTATAAACCCTCTCTCAGGGATATGACGGAGAGGAGTCATGGATAGTGGTATTGGATATTGGATCTTATTGACCTCTCCAAAGGTTATGCCAGAGAAGAGTCATGGATATTGGTTGCATATGGGTTGATGAACCCCCTATGGGTCCTGCATCGGGAGGCTTGCCTCTATAGGTGTATACAGGGTAGTATATAGGTTGACAAATCCTCCATGGGTCCTACATTGGGAGGCTTGCCTCTATGGGTGTATACGGAGGTTGTTCAACAACCTCATCCTTCAACCTTATTATCATTATCATCATCATCACTATCATCACTATCATATACATTACACTTACGTTATTTAGTTCATGTCGTGCTTGTATTGACATATTGACTTGTCATCTATCTACTTATTCTATATCTTGACTTGTCATTTACTTAATTATTCTATCTTTCGTTATTAGTACTTGATGATCTTGTATCTATATGTTCTTCTTTTGACCTTCTAGTATGTGGTATATTGTATACTTATGGTATTTTCTGGTGTTTATTGCAATATATGTGATATTTTAGAACTATGCGTACAAGTGGTGTGGGCTACCATTGTGGGATATTTTTTAATTGCAAGTGGCGTACCCTTACTGTATATTTTGTAGGATTTATTTTATACTTTGCTCGATTGGCCTATGTTAGCTACTGAGTACAAGTGGAATATACTTATGCCTACTGTGCCCTTTAAGTGAAGGTCCTAGTCCAAGTGTGCCCCAGATTGGTTGATTCGAGTGATACTTGTTGCTTTCAAGGTAGTGGTTGACTTTCAGGCATACAAACGTATTCTACTACCTTTCTTATAGAGTATGTCTTTACTTTCATTCCAAAGACAAAGTTTCTCTTGCATTTTGGACATCTTATGTATTTTATTTAGATTCGGGTTGTATTAGATACGTTCTTATACTATTGACATCAAGTTTTAGGAATTATGGTTGTATTGTTGATTTTAATCTTTTTATATTTTTATATATATTTGCTATGGTTCAGCTTCATTCTAGAAGCCTTACTTTGGGGTATTTCTATCTTTTTCCCTTGGTGTATCAGTTTGTAGGATAGGCATACCTGTCAAGGTACGCTGCAACAAGTGCTATCTTGACCCTTATTTTTGGGTCGTGATATCAAAACAGCCAGGTTTCATTAGTCTCAATGGTGTAAGAATAAGATATCTAATAGAGTCTTATGGATCAGTACGTAGACTTCCATATCTATCTTCCAGAGGCTATAGAATGTCTCTAAGAAACTTCCCTTATTTTATTCCTTATCATATGAATCTCTTTTATACTTTTCATCCTGAGTTATGTTTCGCTCTTTCTGCACAGATGGTGTCGACTAGGTCCAGCGTGATCAGAGATGTAGAGCCTTCACCCAGAGAGCGAGACTTGAGTCATGGATGGACTCGAGGAAGTGGACAAATTCATGGATCATTCCCATCTATGAGTAGTTTTAGGGTACTTTCCCTTGAGCCCTGTGTTAAGAATATTGGATGTGTGGGTTTCATTTCAGTTCCTCAGAGTTCTTTAACCTTAGTTTTGAAGGATTGTTGATTTATTTGTCGACCCATTTGGAGGATGCACTATTGAGTTCATTTTGTATTCCCCCATCTTTGAGTATGGTACCTCCATATGTGCCAGAGTCTATTGATGGTGTTCCTCCAGTTGCTTCTGCTTCTATTTTGGGTACTGCTCTAACCCAGAGTACTATTCCTCCTTCAGTGCTTGAATTGGACTGTGGTGTTCTGAGATTAAGAGTTCAGCCTTTATTTATTTTACCTTCCTAGGTGGGGCCTCATCCATATGGACTTTCTATGCTTTCTACTCTTCGGTGAGCGATAATATAGATGGTAATATTTATGGAATAATTTTAGAGTATAGGTGTTAGCAAAGGATGTATGGATTTATTCCTCGAACATCTCAAAGTAAAGCCAAGAGGGTGTGCCTTTAGAAAAAGTTTAGAGGTTGCTTTGTATGTGATGAGTTTCGCCATCTGTACAAGAAATATCCCTATCTTGTGTTTAGAGTTTCTCTTATTTTAGATGTAAGAGGTAGGGCTTTTACCATAAGTACAAGATATAGAGGTAGTGAAGCCCGTATGGTGGTCGTGGGGATACTCAAGCAGTTAGTGGTTGTGGCAGTGCTATGTTATACCAGCCAAACCTGAGTTAGGGGCTTTAAATGTTGTGATCATAGGTGTCATCCCCATTTGCTTCATACCTGCATCTATGTTATTTGACACCTAGTCGACTTTCTTCTATGTTACTACATATTTTTGTTCATGTTTTTATTCTATTAGTGAGCCTCTCTCCATGCCTATTCATGTATCTACCCCAGTAGGTGATTCCATAGTGGTGGATCGGGTGTACCAATCTTGTGTTGTGACTTTTTCTAAGCATGAGACTTGGGTAGATTTATCTGTGTTAGATACGGTTGGTTTCAATGTTATTTTGGGAATGGATTGGTTGGCTCCTTATCATGCTATACTGGATTTCTATGCTAAGATCGTGACTTTAGCTTTGTTGGGTGTGCCAAGGATAGCTTGAAAGAATGCACTTTTTTTAGATCCTAAGAGGATCATATCTTATGTTTAGGCTCGTAGATTGGTTGAGATAGGATGTCTGTCTTATTTTTCTCATATTCATGATACTAGTGTTGTTTTGTCTCCTTTCTTAGATTCTATTCATGTTGTCCGTGAGTTTATGGATGTGTTTTCTACTGATTTGCCTTTGCCTGGAAAGACTCCAAATCGTGTTATTATTTTGATATTGACGTTGAGCAAGGAACCAAGACCATTTTGCTTCCTCTTTATAAGATGGCCCTAACTGAGTTAAAGAAATTCAAGGGTTAGTTACAGGATTGGTTGGATAAGGGTTTTGTTCGACCAAGTTTATCGCCTTGGGGTATGCCTATTTTATTTGTGAAGAAAAAGGATGGGTCTATGCGGATGTGTATTGATTATCACAATTAAACAAGGTAACGTTTAAGAATAAGTATCCTCTTCCTCATATTGATGATTTATTTGATGAGCTTCGAGGTGTTGTAGTGTTTTTGAAGATTGATTTGAGGTTTGACTATCACCAGTTAAGGATTAGAGATTGAGATATTTCGATGATGGCTTTTCGAACTCGATATGGTCACTATGAGTTCTTGGTCATGTCCTATGAGTTGACAAATGCCCCTGCCGCATTCATGGAGGTGATGAATCAGGTGTTCTAACCCTAACTCAACTTCTTTATTATTGTATTTTTTGGTTTAATTTGGTATTATATTAATCAACTGAAAAAAGTTCTTTATTATTGTAATAATAAATGATAACTTGGTTTATTCAAAGAGTGAGGTTAATCATGAGGAGCATTTATGGATTGTCCTTCAGAGATTAAGGGATGAGAAGTTTTATGCTAAGTTCTCCAAGTGTGATTTTTAGTCGAAGTGTTTTTATTTCTTGGGTCATATGGTGATTAAGGATGGTAGTATGGTTGATACATCCAAGATTGTATCGGTTTGTGATTGGGCTAGACCTACTTTGCCCACCGATATTTGGAGTTTTGTTGGCTTAGCTCGGTATTATCAATTTTTTTAAGGGTTTCTCTTTTATTGCATCTCTTTTGACTAAGTTAACTTAGAAGAAGATTTTTAAGACCCCGCAAAATCATTGCGTCCGAGTTCAGCTCACTTAGCTTTACAAGCTTCAAGATTTAGCAAATTTTCATAAGTGTTCAACACTTATTCTCATTTTAGACCCCCAAACTTCGGGGATTTATTTGAAGACCTTCCCGACCCTCATTTTTTTATTTTCAAATTGCGTTGTGATGGGGCAAGGTTATAGTACATCCCGGGTAAGTTTCGGAATTTTCAGAATCCGTTTAGGGCTTGTTTGGATTTCAAAACAGTAGCACCAGGCGATCTGCGGGCGCCGCCCGGGCTATAGCACTGCAGTAAGGCAGGCGCCGCCTGGTCTACCTCAGTGGACTAAGGCAGGCGACGCCTCCTAACTCCGGTGGTACGCCCAATTTTCTACACTTCAGCTTCGTGTCCTTGGGGTTATTTTAGTAATTTTCCTACCACTATATAGGTCATAAACACGGGATTAGGGCTCTTTTACACCAGATTATACAACTTTTCATCAAATTTTCTCAAGAACTCAACTTAGGGTTTTCATAGAAGCTCCAAGAATCAAGAGATTACACCGTAGAACTTCTAGGAAACTTCTAACTAAGGTATGCATGAGTTGATTCATGGACTCCTTTCGTCCATAATGCTCAGGAACCATCTTCTAAATTATGTATTATGATGTTTATGTTGTTGATGGTTGATGATCATGTTGTTGGAGTTTGATGATGCTCAAGATGGGATTTTTGTATGTTTTGTGAATCTATGGTGGTATATGATGTACAAATATGTGAAATTTGTGGTTGAATACTTGTAATCTTGATGAACCCACCTATGCCTAAGGTGTGCATGTAAGGTGTTTGTGAAAATATCTAAGAGACTAGAAATCATGCTTTTATGACATAGTAGGTCCTAAGTGACTATTCCATGTTCTAAGTTTATGTTCAACGTGATTCCCATGCTATTGTCTTGAATTGAAGATGTTGTATGAGATGCTCATGATATTGGTGTGATGTGGAATGACCATGATATTGAAGCCATGCAAGTATATACATGTTGTGTGCATTCCCGTCCATGTGATAGTTTGTTGAGAACCACGCTTATTATGAAATCCCTACTTATGATACTGTGAATTACGAACTCTACTCTTATAATCAAGTCAGTCATGTGTGTCAGTTTCTTTCCATCGAGTCCTGGGGGTACTTGTACCCGAAAACTATAGCTATGTGCCTAGAGCCAGTGTCATGTTTCACGATATCCTCAGTCAAACTATGTTCCATAGATTTTAGTTAGTCATGCGACTTAGGAAAACTCAGAAAAGCTTAGCAGTTCAATAGTCTCAGTAATTTCAGTACTCTCAGTTAGTCCTCAGATCTCAAGTAGCCTTTCCGTCAGTCAGCGAAACCCAGTGAATTCAGCTTAGCTCAGCTAAGAAAATACTATCAACTCAGTTAATCAGTTTAGTTAATCAGTTAGTAAGTTCAGCTCAGATAATCATGTTCAGTGTCATTCAGATGGGAGTAGGATTTAGCACCGAGCGATCCTAAGGATGGGGGCTCACCCGTTAGATAGGACTGAGATCCCTAAAAGTAATCCCTAAGTTCTAGAACTATGTAGCCAGCGTAGGTATGAAATTTCACCTGTTAGATAGGACTAAGATACTCAGGGGTCACCCGTTAGCACATTTATATGTATAAGACTAATTCCAGGAGTCACCCGCTGGATTAGGACTGACTCCACAGCAAATGTCTTTACTGGTGGCATGGTACTAACATCCTTCCAGTCAGGGCAGAGATTGGAACCCAGTCAGCTTAGCATGGGGCATGTCGGTTACATGAATACATCCCACAGTTTCAGTTACAGAAATTGTGACTGTTAGATACAGTCAACTCAATTTGGTAGTATAGACTCAGTACTGTTAGACACAGTCAATCCCTATCATTATAAATAGACTCCAAGATCACCCATTAGACAGGACTGATCTCAACTACAGTTTCAATATCAGTAATATCAGACTTAGAGATCACCTGCTAGATAGGATTGATCTCATTTATAGTCAACCAGTATCAGTATTATCAGACTTAGAGATCACCCATTAGGTAGGACTGATCTCAGACTAAGTTAAGTCATTCTTATCTATTAATGTATTCAGAGATCACCTATTAGTCAGGACTGATCTTTCATTCAGATATTCAGATACAGTATGAAACTCGAATAGTTCCATCAGAATTAGGACTGTTAGATACAGTCATCCATGTTATCAGTCTCTCAGTCATTCAGTGTCTTAGTATCAGTGAATTCATGTAGTCAGAATCCAAACTCATTAGTCAGTATCTCTACGAGTTCAGTAGTAGTTACGCATGTATGTATGTATTCTCACGTTCATATTAGTCAGCATGTTCATGCATATAAACCCCATGCATTTATCCTACCCCCACATATACTCAGTACTTTAGTTGTACTGATGTATTCGCACTATGGTGCTTTCTTTTTACGTTACACCATAGGTTCTGAGGCGCAGGTTCTAGATCAGAAGTAGCAGTTTAGTTAGCAGTGAGTCCTCATCTTTCGAGGACATTATCATTTCATTTATTATTCCAATATTTTAGTTTAGGGAGTTAGTTGGAGACATGTTCCTTCAACTCCTTATCTAGATAGTAGAGTCTATTCAGACGATTACAGAGTTTCTAGATTCAGACTTTAGTATTTTTAGTTTTGTTTTGGTACTACGATACCATCTTATTCAGACGTTTTATCATTCAGTGTTGAACCTTAAGGCCTTTTGGTTCATATTTCCGCACATTATATGTATATTATGCAGTTACAGGTACAGATATCAGTCATGGGTTAGCTTGTGTTCCTTCGGGGTCATGAGCACTGTGGAGCATTCCGGTTCAGAAACTCAGGGCGTTACAAACTTGGTATCAGAGCCTAAGGCTTAATAGAGTCCTAGGAAATCTTAAAGTCGCATCTTGTAGAGTCTTGTACATGCATGTGTTGTGCACCACACTGATGTGCAGGAAGATATGAGATATTTTAGGAACAGTTTCCCTTCTGTCAGTATTCATGTCGTGCCAGTGAGCATATTCTCAGTCTAATCCATTTCTCCCTTTCTTCTACAGACATGCCTCCTAAAAGAAGAAACGGGAATCAATCAGCACCTTAGCCCGAAGACCCTTTGGGCGATAATGTTTCTCATGCGGAGTTCAGGGCCGCATTTACCACTCTTGCTCAGTCAGTCGCTGCTCAGAATGAACGACCAGCAGTCGTTACAGCCAATCCAGTTGCATCTAGAATTCGGGACTTCACCCGAATGAATCCTCCTTCGTTCACAAGGTCTAAGTCAGACGAGGACCCGCAAGAATTCATAGATCAAGTCTAGAAAGTTGTAGACATCATGGGGTTCACTTCTTGTTAGAGTGCCGAGTTAGCCACATACCAGTTACAGGATATTTCTTATACTTGGTACAAACAATGAAAGACCGAGAGATTAGAGGATACAGGTCCTGTTGAATGGGAGGAATTTGTCACGTCTTTCTTAGACAGATTCTTGCTCCAAGAGTTGAGGGAGGCAAAAGTTTTAGAGTTCATCAACCTCAGATAGGGAAATATCATGGTGAAAGAGTATTCTCTTAAATTTACTCAATTAGCCAGATATGCCCCTCATATGGTTGCAGACGGTCGTGCTAAGATGAGTAAGTTCGTGTTAGGGGTGAATGATAGCATGGTGAATGAGTGCAGATCTGCTATGTTGATAGGCAATATGACTTTAGCTAGGCTTATGACTCACGCCCATTAGATAGAGAAATAGGAAAGTAAGATGAGGGAGAAGCAGAGTAAGAAAACAAGAATGGGCAGTTATAGTTATTCTCAGCACGGGTCACAGGGTGGTAATCATTTCCAGAATAGTCAAAAATTCTCAGTCCCAGCTCCATCTTCTGCTAGTGTACCAGCGCCCAAGTCCAGGGGTAGGGAACCAGGATCCAAGGCTCAGGGTAGTGAGAGAAGAGGTCTTACCTATTCGCTTTTTGAAAAGTATGGTAAGAATCCTTTAGGTGCGTGTAGAGAAGGAAGTGATGTATGTTATGGATGTGGTAAGACAGGTGACAGGATGCGAGAGTGTAGAGTTCTAGTATAGAGGGGTAAGGATTTGCGCCACAGGGCACCGGGAATGGTCAACGTCAGAATAGATTTTATGCACTCTAGACCCGTCATGATTCGAAAAGTTTCCCTAACCTAGATTCAGGTACGTTATAAGTTTTTCAATATTATTGTATGCATTGTTAGATACCTTGCTCTCATTTGGGATTATGTTTTCGTATGAGTTAGTTAGTAGCATCAGCAGGTCCAGTTCAGTTCATACACCATGTATTAGTTTCAGACTCCCGAGTTTTAGTTAAATCTAGTTCGTAGATGCCCTATGCATCGCCCCAGTATCTCAGTAAGGTAAGCGTTCTTAGAGGGACATAGAGTCCCAAGGGGGAGATACCCCAGCATTTCTTAATGCTTTCATGTCCTAAACCTTTCCGTTTCCCTTCACGTGATGAATTCAGTTTTGAATAGAGAGTGCTCTTAAGATAACCTTCAAAGTACCATCCTCAACTGTAAGCAATGTACTCAGAGGTTAGATCAATTCATGATGTTCATTTCATATGTCACGCCTTAGCCTCAGTTATGTTCTCATGCTTCCACTCATGCACATCGAGTAATTAATCTCATACCCTCAGTTTAAGGTAACATCCTTCTTTGAACTTATTCATTCCCATATTCAGATCTCAGTAGCAAACCTAGTATTCAGTTTTATGCTTAGTTTTCAGCTCAAACTTGGTCTCTTTACCATTCCACGTTCAGTCGCATGTTCATGAGTCAGTTTAGTTATGCATTCATGCATAATATATGCGTGATCAACTCATTAGTATTTTCAGCCATGCCTTCATGTATCATGTTAGTCATATAATCCTGCATCAGATATACATGGATTTAGCTATCAGTTACCCATGCATCAGATATGCATGCTCGGTATGTTGTGCTCAGCTTTCAGTCATGTCATCCATGAACCCATGTCTCAGTAGCGCATGTCTTGTACATACTCCAGTTGATCGTTCTCTCCTCTTAGTCAGTTTTCATTCAAGGATGAATGTTCCCAAGGGGGAGATATTGAAAGACCCCGCAGAATCATTGCGTCCGAGTTCAGCTCACTTAGCTTTACAAGCCTCAAGATTTAGCAGATTTTCATAAGTGTTCAACACTTAGTCTCATTTTAGACCCTCAAATTTGGGGATTTATTTGAAGACATTCTTGATACTCCTTTTTTTATTTTCAAGTTGCGTTGTGATGGGACAAGGTTGTAGTATATCCCGGGTAAGTTTCGGAATTTTTGGAATCCGTTTAGGGCTTGTTTGGATTTAAAAATAGTAGCACCGGGCAATCTGCAGGCGCCACCCGGGCTATAGCACTGCAGTAAGGCAGGCGCCGCCTGGTCTACCTAGGTTGACTAAGGCAGGCGATGTCTGCTAACTCTAGTGGTACGCTAGTTTCTACACTCCAGCTCCATGTCCTAGGGATTATTTTAGTAATTTTCCTACCCCTATATAGGTCATAAACACGGTATTGGGACTCTTTTACACTACATTATACAACTTTTCATCAAATTTTCTCAAGAACTCAAGTTAGGGTTTTCATAGAAGCTCCAAGAATCAAGAGATTTCACCGTAGAACTTCAAGGAAATTTTTAACAAAGGTATGCGTGAGTTGATTCATGGACTCCTTTCATCCATGAAGCTCAAGAACCATCTTCTAAATTATGTATTATGATGTTTATGTTGTTGATGGTTGATGATCATGTTGTTGGAGTTTGATGATTCCCAAGATGGGATTTTTGTATGTTTGTGTGAAGCTTTGGTGGTATATGATGTACAAATATGTGAAATTTATGGTTGAATACTTGTAATATTGATGCACCCACTTATTCCTAATATGTGCATGTAAGGTGTTTGTGAAAATATCTAAGAGACTAGAAATCATGCTTTTATGACATAGTAGGTCCTAAGTGACTATTCCATGTTCTAAGTTTATGTTCAACGTGATTCCCATGTTATTGTCTTGAATTGAAGATGTCGTATGAGATGCTCATGATATTGTTGTGATGTGGAATGACCATGATATTGAAGCCATGCAAGTATATACATGTTGTGTGCATTCCCGTCCATGTGATAGTTTGTTGAGAACCATGCTTATTATGAAATCCCTACTTATGATATTATGAATTATGGACTCTACTCTTATAATCAAGTCAGTCATGTGTGTAAGTTTCCTTCTATCAGGTCCTGGGGGTACTTGTACCCGAAAACTATAGTTGTGTGCCTAGAGCCAGTGTCATGTTTCATGATATCCTCAGTCAAGCTACGTTCCATAGATTTCAGTTAGTCATGCGACTAAGGAAAACTCAGAAAAGCTCAGCAGTTCAATAGTCTCAATAATTTCAGTACTCTCAATTAGACCTCAGATCTCAAGTAGCCTTTCCGTCAGTCTGCGGAACCCTGTGAATTCAGCTTAGCTCAGTTAAGAAAATACTATCAGCTCAGTTAATCAGTTTAGTTAATCAGTTCAGTTCAGTTATTCAGTTCAACTCAGATAATCATGTTGAGTGTCATTCAGATGGGAGTAGGATTTAGCACCGAGAAAACCTAGGGATGGGGGCTAACCCGTTAGATAGGACTGAGATCCCTAGAAGCAATCCCTAAGTTCCAGAACTATGTAGCCAGCATAGGTACGAGATGTCACCCATTATATAGGACTGGCATACTCAGGGGTCACCCGTTAGCACATTTATATGTATAGGACTAATTCCAAGAGTCATCCGCTAGATTAGGACTGACTCCACAGCAAATGACTTTATCGGTGGAGCAGTACTGACACCTTTCCAGTCAGGGCAGAGATTGGACCCCAGTCAGCTTAGCATGGCGCATGTCAGTTACATGAATACATCCCACAATTTCAGTTATAGAAATCATGACTGTCAGATACAGTCAACTCAGTTTAGTAGTATAGACTCAGGATTGTTAGACACAGTTAGTCCTTATCATTATAAGTAGACTCCAAGATCACCCATTAGACAGGACTGATCTCAACTACAGTTTCAGTATCAGTATCCTCAGACTTAGAGATCACCTACTAGATAGGACTGATCTCATTTATAGTCAACCTGTATAAGCATTATCAAACTTAGAGATCACTCATTAGGTAGGACTGATCTAAGACTAAATTAAGCCATTCTTATCTATTAATGTATTCAGAGATCACCCGTTAGTCAGGACTGATCTTAGATTCAGATATTCAGATACAGTATGGAACTCAGATAGTTCCACCAGAATCTGGACTGTTAGATACAGTCATCCATGTTATCAGTCTCTCAGTCATTCAGTGTCTCAGTATCAGTGAATTCATTTAGTCAGAATCCAAACTCATTAGTCAGTATCTCCACCGTCCAGTAGTAGTTATGCATGTATGTATGTAGTCTCACGTTCATATTAGTCAGCATGTTCATGCATATAAACCTCATACATTTAGCCTACCCCCACGTATACTCAGTACTTTAGTTGTAATGACATATTTGCGCTATAGTTCTTTGTTTTTATGTTACACCATAGGTTCTTAGGCACAGGTTCCAGATCAGCAGTTGCAGTTCAGTTAGCAGTGAGTCCTCATCTTTCGAGGACATGATCATTTCATTTATCATTCCAGTATTTCAGTTTAGGGAGTTAGTTGGAGACATGTTCCTTCAACTCCTTATCTAGAAAGTAGAGGCTATTTAGACGATTACAGAGTTTTCAGATTTAGACTTTAGTATTTTCAATTTTGTTTTGGTACTACGATACAATCTTATTCAGATGTTTTATCATTCAGTGTTGAACCTTACGACCTTTTAGTTCATGTTTCCGCACATTATATGTATATTATGCGATTATAAGTACAGATATCAGTCATGGGTTAGCTTATGGTCCTTCAGGGTCATGAGCACCGTGTAGCATTCCGGTTCAGAAAATCGAGGTGTTACAATATTTTATTTCAGTGATCTGATGCTTTGGAGGCGAGCTTTCAAAAGCTCAAGGATTTATTGACTTCAACTCCTATATTGACTTTACCCAAGGAGGGCAAGGGTTTTACCATAATTTGTGATATTGCTTATGTGTCTTGTCAGTTGAAGCCTTATGAAAGGAATTACCCTCTCTATGACTTAGAGTTGTGTGCAGTTGTTTTTTTTTTAAGTTGTGGAGACACTATCTGTATGGAGTTTGTTGTGAGATCTTTTCAGATCACGCCTTCAGTACTTCTTAGACCAGTGAGACCTTAATATGAGGCAACATCATTGGCTTGAGTTGCTCAAGGATTATGACTTGACTATTCTCTATCATTCGGGAAAGGCTAATGTGGTTGTGGATGCCTTGAGTCGGAGTCGAAAGTTAACTAGCATGGGTATCTTGGTGCATACTTTTACCCAAGAGAGGCCTTTGGCCCTTGAGGTTCAGTTTTTAGCTAACCAAATGGTTAGGGTTGATATTTCAATACCTGGGTGTGTTTTTGAATTTGTGGGGCTAGGTTTTCTTTGATTGAGAAAATTTGTGTGTATCAATTGGATGATATGGGATTGAGGTCGATTCGAGATAAGGCGTTGAATGGAGAGGCTAAAGGAGCCTCACTTGATTAAGATAGATTTTTGAGAATTGGGGATCGAGTTTGTGTGCGGAGAGTGGGTGATTGGATTAGATTAATTTTAGAAGAGCCTCATTGTTCCAAGTATTTTATCCACCCGAGAGTGACTAAGATGTATCGTGATTTGAAGCAGCATTACTGGTGGGTTGCTATGAGGAAGGATGTAGTGGATTTTATAGTTCATTGCCTTTGTTGACAATACGTGAAGGCCTGGCTATTGAGACTTGGTGGATTTCTTTTGAAGTTACCTATTTTTGAGTGGAAATGGAAGCGAATTACTATGGAATTAATGCCCAGATTGACTTATACTTCCTATGGTTATTATAGTGTTTAGATCATCTGTAATGCCCTGAGTTTATACCCCAGATGCTATACGGTGCTCATAATCCCGAAGGACCAGAAGCTAACCCATGACTGGTACCTGCTGCAAGAACTGAATAGTAATACTGCAAATATGCAAAAATTAGGCAAAAACCATAAGGTTTAATACAGAAATAAAACTGAATACAGTATAACAATACCAAAACTGAACTATCTGTCTGAAAATACTCCAGTCTGAAAAACCTCTACTATCTGAATCATGGAGTTGACGAGACAAGCCCTCAACTAACTCAAACTACTGAACACTTTACTAATAAACCAAAATACTGAAGAAAACAATCATATCCTCAAACTATGAGGACTCACCACTAACTCTGACTGTTGAAGATCTAAACAGCTAACGGTGATCGGGAGCCCGTGCATCTGAACTTACGATATAAAACATCATAGCACAAGAGAAAAATATGCGGCAGTACTCTAAATGTACTGGTATGCTAAGTGAGGTAGGTTGAAATGCATGGGTTCATATACATAAAAAATACTGACTAAATGACATGAATGTAACTGAATGGTTGTACATGCATGAATACGTATACTATAATCTGAGATCATGAAAACACTGGATACTGTGTACTAAATTACTGATATACCAATATCTGAGTTTACTGATACTGTGTAGCTGATAACTGAGTGACTATATCTAACAGTATTGATCCTATGGAACTATACTGAGTTCCATACTAAACTGAGTGACAGTATCTGATAGTCCTGAGTATGAAAAACTAAACTAAGTTCTATTCTGACTGGAACTGAAACTGAGACTGTGGGAGGTAATTGTCTAACAGACATTCCCCTTTATAAATAGATTAGGGTCCAACCTGTATCCCAGTTGGAAGGGTTTCAGTACTGTGCCATGAGTAAAGACAACTTTGAGTTAACCCTCTCTGACAGGAAACTCTTTCGTCAACCCTTGCTGGCAGGAAAACTCATAGGAGATGTATCAACTCTAGTCTGGCAGGAAGATATCTCAACCTACACTAGCTACGTAGTTCTGTAATATAGGGATTGCTACTAAGGGTCAAACCCTCTGCTGGCAAGAACTCCCCCATCCTTGGGTTAACTCGGTGTTGAATCTTACTCCCAACTGAATAGACACTGAACTGATTTCCTAGTCATACTAGGCTTGACTGAACTGTTACTAATTTTACTGAGTTCCGCTGACTGATGGAATACTACTAAATTCATTTAGTTTACTGAGTTTACTAAGGTCTGAACTGAATACTTAACTAGACGGGACTAATACTGAATCTACTGAGTTCTCCTGAGTCCTGTAACTAACTGAGAGTACTACTAATCATGACATGACTGAGATTATTCTGTAACTGACACTTGCTCTAGGTAAACAACTAAATTGTCGGGTATAAATACCCCCAGGACTCTATAGCATGAAAAGTAAAGCTTCACATGATCTTTCATAGCATAGCATAAAAAGGCACACTTGTTCATAATGCATCTATAGAGGCATTTTATCAAATACGTGCATGGCATGAAAATGGTATACATACTAGCATGATATAATCTGATCATTACATTCACATGAGCAATTCATCAAACACTTGGATAGCATAATCTATGCACATGACACTAAAGCAACATGGGAGCATCATGATTCAATTCCAAATTCACATTTCCATGAGTTTCAACATGAATTCACATGATAAATCACACATGTCAATTAATTCTACATCAATCTTGTAATATATCATGAAATAGAAACCCAATTATAAGCAATAATCATGAATACACTTTGATTCAAATCTTGGACTCCAAGGGTGGAAGGAAACCTTGGATGAACACTTGACATACCTTGGTTATTTAATTCTTGAAGAACAATGGAGAAATCTTGAGCGTTGACATTTAAATTAAATCACCCAGGGTTCTTGTTCTTAAGAAATTTGAGAAAAGTGAGTGTATGTTGCTTAATGAGGGATGAATTTCATCTTTTAGGGCTAAATAGGGGTAGGGAAAAGGACCCAAATACCCCTATGGATATGGATTTTTAATGCCTGAAATCTGAACTGTCGACACGCAGACCGACACGCTGCATCGTTGACATCAATAAAATATCTAATGCACAGAATCAAGTCCGCGTTGGTTCACTGAATTTGTACTGAGCTGAAGAAAAAATTGTTTGTCGGCATGAGGGACTACGCGACGCATTAAGATAGCGTTGACTGACTCTATTGGTCACTTGAACATGGTCTAAACAAGGTTCAAAAAATTCAAAACTTGTTCGAAAACACCTACTGACATTCCTGATCATGAATCAATCTAAAGATTGATACTTTAAGGTCATAAGAGTCATGAAATAGAGTTGTCAACTTACAAAGGACAAAATAATACTAAGTCTGAATACTTAGCTAGAATATTCTAAGTATGGAACCCCGTAGAAAGCTTAAAAGACTGAGTTGAACTTAGGATTTTTTGGGGTCTTGTAATATCTCCCCCTTGGGAAAATTCATCCTCGAATGAAACTGATTAAATTGAGAATACTGATAGACTGGACATAGACACTGAACATGCACAACTAAATCATGATTTCATGACTGAAATTATTGATGTACTGAATTATCATACTGAACATGCATTTCTGATGCATGAGTACATAGCTGAACATGATGCATGAATTCATAACTGGGATTACTAATAAGATGGGCTTATATACTGGACATGCATGTCTGATGCATGAGTACATGATTGAACTGATGTATGACTGAATATGTAATGGTAATGGATACAAAGTTTATAACTGTAACTTAACATGGACTAAGCCAATCTAAGGAATACTATTACCTTAAGCTGAGAATACTGATGAACCTGAGATCATTTACTAAATATGTATGAATGGGAACATGAGAACATAACTTAGACTGAAATGGGATACGTGAACTGAATATTATGAACTGAACTGATCCCCTGAATACATGGCTTATGACTAAGATTGGAACTTGAGGGTGCACCTATGAGTACCCACTACTCCAAATAGGATTCGTTACATGCAGAGAAGATGGAAGGTTTAGGTCATGAAAGCTCAGGGGTATTATAGTACATCTCTCACATGGGACATTATTTCCCTTAAAGAATACTGACTTGGCTGAGATACTAAGGGAAAACTTAGATGATGAACAGGGCACCTACGAACTGAATCGTGACTGCATATGGGGGATCTAAAACTGAGGCATGACACCTGGACTTAGCTAAACTAGCAACCACAGGGTTGCTCAATTTTGTAATAGTTACTTTCAAGAGACTTCAGATAGTGCGACTAGATGGAAGGATGGGAAACCCAACCATACGAACATTGTTCGCCTAACGACTAAACTAAATTACTAGTTTTACGAACTAACTTATGCTGAAAACTTATGTTCAACTGCAACCTTTCTTTGACACTCTTTATATAGAGTTCTAGTGGCTTTAGGGAGCAAGGAGTATTGGCATGGCTGAATAAAATAACTGAATTAGAAAATCACATCCTAGCTAAAATTCTATAATATGAGTTGGGGCCTATGAAACATCATCTAAGATGAAGAGACAAAGCCTTATGCACTGCAACTACAAATTTTCAAGCTTAGACATATCCCTTGAATACCCTCTCAACTATACTCTCCACCTTAGTATAGCACATCACTTGAGACTACTGAAAATATTCACATGGGCGTTGAGCACCAGTGCATAAGCATACTAACTTATCTGATTATCTGAATGGCTGATAGTTGAATACTTGCTCATGTAATATTGAACTACTCTTAGTCTGAACAACTTGACTGTAACTGTAGGGTATTATACATATGATGTAAGGACTGACTGTAACATGATTCTGAAATATTCTATAAGCTGGGGTAGTAAAATACTGGTAACTGAATAATTGGTAACTGTACGCTATGGTCAAGCAAACCCGAAATTGAACTGAGCTTCTGATCTGATTACTGGACTGAGACTATGACTGAGACCGTAACTAAGATGGTAACTGAGACTATACAGGAACTGAATACTGGGTTCTGATAGCTACGTGACGAGGACTAACATAAATCGAGGATCTGAATAAACACTCACACTCTGTATTTTCTCAACTTCTCATCTTATGAAAAATTCTGATTTTCATCCCTTCATACACTTAATACGACTTCCTTCTAGCCATTTGCTTGCACACTTACCTAATATTCAAGCCTATCTTCATAACAACAGCCTCGTGTAAAATAGGTATACAATCGCTCATCACTAATTATTTCATAAGAAGAGTTCACTGAAGGGTTAAAACATGAGGACTGAAGCATGAATAAATACTATTACGAACTTGACACTTACTGAAGCGTAAGGAATAGAATGTCAACATCATAGATGCACCAAGAGACCTAAATTGAGGATATGCGTGACATAATTTAAATTTAGCTGATCATTATGGGTATAACATGAGTCATGGGAACTAAACATACTGTAAAGCATGACATGAGTACATGATTCAGGAGCTGCATGACCTGAGTCAGGAGTTTCTGTATTCATGGAACATGATTTGTAACATTAGTGAACTTGAACTCCTTATACTAGGAACTGTAAGCGTGCATGATTGCCAACGTGCACGAGTATGGGCTATGATCATAGAGCTGACATGTAAGAAATGAATAGATATCATGATAACTGATGGGTTTTAAGAGTCTGGAATACGATTCAGAGATTATCTGCGTGATCATTCTCGCTACGGGAATAGACAAGAGTGTCATTATTGAAGGCTATGATTAACATGTTCAAGTACTTCTTAATCACATGGTTCGTCAAGTCCATGAAAGCTACTGGGGCATTGGTAAGACCAAAAGACATGACTAAGAATTTGAAGTGATCATACTGAGTTTTGAAAGTTGTCTTAGGAATGTCACAGTCTCTGACTCTGAGCTGATGATAGCCTGATCTAAGGTCTATCTTAGAAAAGTAACTAGCACCCTAAAGTTGGTTAAACAAGTCATTGATTCTACTAAGTAGATACTTTTTCTTGACTGTGACTTTATTTAGCTGACGGTAATCAATACACATTCTGAGAGAATCGTCTTTCTTATACATGAATAAAATTGGGGCACCCCACGGGGACACATTGGGTCTGACAAATCTCTTATCTAGGAGATTCTTCAACTGTTCTATTAATTCTCTGAGTTCTGCAGGTGCCATTCTGTATGGCGAGATAGATATGGGCTGAGTATCTGGAAGAAGGTCTATTCAAAAGTTGATTTCCCTTTCGGGAGGAACTCTGGGGAGATCTTGGGAAAACACATTTGGGAATTCACATGCTATTGAAATTGATTCAAGATTATGGGGTTCTGAACTAGAGTTCTGGACTCGAACGAGATGGTATACACATCCTTTAGATATCATTTTTCTTTCCCTTAGGTAAGAAACAACCTGACCCCTAAGTGCTGAAGTACTACCCCTCCACTCAAGGATGGGTTCATTCGGAAACTAAAACTTGACAATTCTATTTCTACAATAGACAAAGGCATAATAGGAATAAAGCCAATCCATGCCGAGAATAACATCAAAATGGTCATCTCTAATTAGACTAAGACTGCTGAAGTGACTTTACGAGACACCATAACCGAACAGTTCCTGTATACTGGCCGAGCTATGATAGATTTACGTACTGGAGTAGATACTGAGAAAGGCTCTACTAGGAATTCGGGACTGACTCTAAAGGCAATAACTATAAAAAGAGTAACAAAGGACAAAGAAGCTCCTAGGTCTAGCAAAGAATAAACTTGTAAATAATAAACTTTTAATGTACCAGTGACCACATCAGGATAACTCTCCTTATTCGTTCAGGACTGAAGTGCATAGAGTCTGTTTGGGCATTGCCTACTGGTAGCACTGGAAGCGGCACCCTGCTGATTTGAGTGACCTGACTGAGCTGAGGGATGATTATGCTGACTCTGGGAACCTGACTGGGGACAATCTCTGACTCTATGACCTGGCTTGCCACACCCAAAACACACATCACTGCCAGCCCTACAGATACCCTGGTGGTTTCTGCCATATTTCAGACAAAAGGGATTGGTTCGACCACTCTTTGGCCTAGATGTTCTATCCCTCTTATTCGTTCTCCTCTTTTTTCTATGCTTCTCCTCCTTACTCTGCGAAGCATGAGCCATAATCCTAGGTAGGATAACGGCCAACTGATTGTTCTAAGAAACTATATAATGAGCTAAGGTGGTTAAAGAAACTCTAAACTAAGTGTTAGAAATATGCTCATTCAGGGGAATCTGCCTGAACGTGCGAAGGGGCTAACTGGTTTTCACTACTTATTTCGTTATCTTCTCTAGAAGACACGTTCTGGAAGCATAAGGAAGAGATTAATTAGACTAATAGTTTAACTTGAGCTCATGCTCACTTGCACGACATGATTACTAAAAGAAGGGAAACTTTTCTAAAAACATCTAATAGCCTCCTGTCTATAAATGTGGCACGCTACACACCCATGCACGAGACTATACTAGATGCAGCTTTTAGACTTCCTAGGTCTTTGTTGAACCTTAGGATCTGATACCAAGTCTGTAATGCCCCGAGTCTGTACCCCATACACTACACGGTGCTTATAATCTCGAAGGACCACAAGCTAACCCATGACTAGTACCTGCTGTAATAACTGAATAGTAATATTACAAATATGCAAAAATTAGGCAAAAACTTTCTATAAGGTTTAATACTGAAATAAAATTGAATACGGTATAACAATACCAATACTGAAACATCTATCTGAAAATACTCTAGTTTGAAAAGCCTCTACTGTCTGAAACATGGAGTTGATGGGACAAGCCCCCAACTAACTCTAACTACTAAAAACTGTACTAATAAACTGAAATACAAAAGAAAATAATCATGTCCTCAAACTATAAGGACTCACCACTAACTCAGACTATTGAAGATCTGAACTACTAAGGGTGTTCGGGAGCCCGTGTGTCTAAACCTATGATATAAAACATCATAGCATAAGAGAAAAGTATATGTCAGTACTTTTAATGTACTGGTATGCTAAGTGAGGTAGGCTGAAATGCATGGGTTCATGTGCATGAACAATACTGACTGAATGACATGAATATAACTGAATAGGAGTACATGTATGAATACGTATACTGTAATTTGAGATCGTGGTAACATTAGATACCATGTTCTGAATTACTGATATTTTAGTTTATTGATACTGTGTAACTGATAACTGAGTGGTTGTATCTAATAGTCTTGATCTTGTAGAACTATACTGAGTTCCGTACTGAACTAATTGATTGTATCTGATAGTCTTGAACCTATAGAACTGAACTGAATTCTATTCAGAGACTAGAACTAAAACTGAGACTGTAGGAGGTAATCATCTAACCGACATGCCCCTTTTTGAACAGATTAGGGTCAAACTTGTAACCCCAGTTGGAAGGGTGTTAGTAACATTCCATGGGTAAAGACAACTATGAGTTAACCCTCTCTGACAGAAAGATCTTTCATCAATCCTCGCTGGCAGGAAAACTCGTATAAGATGTATCAAACCTAGTCTAGCAGGAAGATATCTCAACCTACACTGGCTATGTAGTTATGTAACGCAAGGATTGCTACTAAGGGTCAAACCCTCTGCTGGAAGGAATGCCCCCATCCTTGGGTTAACTCGGTGCTAAATCCTACTCCTAACTGAATAAACACTGAACTGATTTCCTATTTCAAACTAGGCTTGACTGAACAGTTACTGATTTTACTGAGTTTCTTTGACTGATGGAATACTACTGAATTCTGTTAGCTGACTGAGTTTACTGAGGTCTGAACTAAATACTGAACTAGTCGAGATTAATACTGAATGTACTGAGTTCTCTTGAGTCTTGTAACTGAATGAGAGTACTACTGATCATGACGTGATGGAGATTATTCTGAAACTGTCATTGGCTCTAGGTAAACAACTAAATTGTCGGGTATAAATACCTCTAGGTCTCGATAGCATGAAAAGTAAAGTTTTACCTGATCTTGCATTGCATAGCATAAAAATGCGCACTTGTTCATAATGCATCTATAGAGGCATTTTATCAAATACTGGATGGAATGAAATGGTATACATACTATCATGATATAATCATATCATTACATTCACATGAGAAATTCATCAAACACTTGGATAGCATAATCTATGCATATGACACTAAAACAACATGTGAGCATCGTGATTCAATTCCTAATTCACAATTTCATGGGTTTCAACATGAATTCACATGACAAATCACACATGTCAATTAATTCTACATCAATATGGTAATAAATCATGATATAGAAACCCAATTATAGCAATAATCATGAATACACTTTGATTTCAAATCATAGCAAGCATGAAATCAAGCTACTTGAAGTTTAAAAGTGTTTCTTGGACTCCAGGGGTGGAAGGAACCCTTGGATGAACACTTCACAGACCTTGGTTTTTTAATTCTTGAAGAACAACAGTAAAATCTTAAGCCTTGGATTTGAAATTAAATCACCTAGGGTTCTTGTTCTTGAGAATTTTGAGAGAAAGTGAGTGTATGTTGCTTAATGAGGGCTGAATCTCGTGTTTTAGGTATGAATAGAGGTGGGTAAAAAGACCAAAATACCCCTATGGATGCGAATTTTTAATGATTGAAAACCAAATTGTCGATGCGAAGACCGACGCACCATGTCATTGGCATCAATGTGATGGCCAATGCGCTACGTCAGTTCACTGGAATTTGCACTAAGCTGAGGGAAAAATTATTTGTCAGTGCGAGGGACAACGCAACGCATTGAGATCGTGATAACTCACTATTTTGGTCACTCGAACATGGTCTAAATGAGGTCCAAAAAAACAAAACTTGTCC
This sequence comes from Capsicum pubescens, assembly GCA_030864215.1. Taxonomy (NCBI): domain Eukaryota; kingdom Viridiplantae; phylum Streptophyta; class Magnoliopsida; order Solanales; family Solanaceae; genus Capsicum; species Capsicum pubescens. Next base: position 71,520,977 of record CM061541.1, on the reverse strand, counting down.
GGAAACACCTACTGACATTATTGATCATGAATCAATCTAACGATCGATACTTTAAGGTCATAAGAGTCGTGAAATAGAGCTGCCAACTTACAAAGGCCAAAATAATACTCAGTCTGAATACATAGCTAGAATTTTCTAAGTCTGGACCCCTTAGCAAACTTAAAAGACTGAGTTGAGATTTGGATTTTGCGGGGTCTTCCAATATCTCCCCTTTGGGAATATTCATCCTAGAATGAGATTAATTAAACTGAGAATACTGGTACATTGGACTTAGAAACTGAATATGCACAACTGAAGCATGATTTCGTGACTGAAATTATTGATATACTGAATTATCATACTGAACATGCATATTAATGCATGAATACATAGCTGAACATGATTCATGAATGCATAATTGGGATTACTAATAAGATGGGCTTGTATACTGGACATGCATGTCTGATGCATGTATATGATTGAACTGATTTGTGAATGCATGACTGAATATGCAATGGTAATGGATACCAAGTTTATAAATATAACTTAACATGGACTAAGCCAATCTAAGGAAGACTGTTACCTTAAGTAGAGAATATGATGAACCTGAGATCATTTACTAAACATGTATGAATGGGAACATGACAACATAACTAAGACTGAAATAGGATAATGAACTGAATATCATAAACTAAACTAAGCCCCTAAATACATGGTTAAGGCTGAGATTGGAACTTGAGGGTGGACCTATGAATACCCATTACTCCAAACTTGATTCATTACGTACAGAGAAGATGGAAAGTTTAGGTGATGAAATATCGGGGGGATTATAGTATATCTCCCCCTTGGGACATTATGTCCCTTGAAGAACACTGACTTGGCTGAGATACTGAGGAAAAACTGAGATGATACACGGGGCACCTACGAACTGAATAGTGACTCCATATGGGGGATTTGAAACTGAGGCATGACACCTAAACTGAGCTAAACTCACAACTACAGGGTTGCTCGATTTTGGAATAGTTACTTTCATGAGACTTTGGATAGTGCGACTAGATGGAAGGATGGGAAATCCAACCATATGAACATTATCTGCCTAACTGCTAAACTAAATTGTTGGTTTTCCAAACCAACATATGCTAAAAACTTATATTTAACTGGAGCCTCTCTTTGACACTCTTTCTATAGAGTTCTAGTGGCTTTAGGGAGAAAGGAGTGTTGGCGTGGCTGAATAAAAAAGCTGAATAAGAAAATCATATCCTGGCTATAATTCTGTAATATGAGTTAGGGCCTACGAAATATCATCTAAGATGAAGTGACTAAGCCTTATGCACTACAACTACAAACTTTCAAGATTAGATATATCCCTTGAATACCCTCTCAACTATACTCTCTACCTTATTACATGACATCACCTGAGACTACTGAAAATATTCACATAGGTGTTGAGCACGAGTGCATAAACATACTAACTTATCTGATTATCTGAATGGCTGACAAATGAATACTTTCTCATTTAATATTGAACTGCTCTTAGTCTGAACAGCTGGACTGGAACAGTAGGGCATTATACATATAAGGTAAGGACTTATTGTGTAACAGGAGATAACTGAGCTTCAATTTATGAAAACTGTATTATTTGAGAATGCAAGACCAAACATATAACATAATTCTAAAATATTCTATAAACTGAGGTACTAAACTATTGATAACTGAATAACTGATAACTGTACGCTATGGTAAAAAAAAACTAAAACTGAACTGAGTTTCTAATCTGATTACAGGACTGAGACTGTGAATGAGACTGCAACTTAGACGGTAACTGGGACTGTACTGAAACCGAATACTGGGTTCTGATAGTTACGTAATGGGGACTAACATAAATTGATGATCTGAATAGACACTCACACTCCGCATTTTCTCAACTTTTCATCTTACAATTTTTTTTTATTTTACTCCCTTCATACACTAAGTACGACTTCCTGCTATCCATTTTCTTGTACAATTACCTGATATTCAGGCCTATCTTCATAATTACAGCCTCGTGTAAAACAAGTATGCAATCGCTCATCACTACATCATTTCATAAGGAGAGTTCACTGAAGGGTTAAAACATGAGGACCTGAAGCATGAATGAATACTATACCGAACTCAACACTTACTGAGGCCTGAGGAATAGAATGTCAACATCATAGATACACCAAAAGACCAAAATTGAGGATATGCATCACAAAATTTGAATTTAGCTGATCATTAAGGGTATAACATGAGTCATGGGAACTGAACATACTGTAAAGCATGACATGAGTCATGAGCTGCATGACTTGTGTCTGGAGTTTCTGTATTCACAGAACATGATTCGTAACACTGAGTGAACTTGAACTCCGTATATTAGGAACTGTAAGCGTGCATGATTACTAACGTACACGAGTATGGGCTATAATCATAGAGTTGTCATGTAAGACATGAATAGATATCATGATAACTGATGGGTTTTGAGAGTTTGGAATACGATTCAGAGATGATCTGCGTGATCATTCTCACTACGGGAATAGAAAAGAGTGTCATTGCTGAAGGCTATGACGAATATGTCCAAGTACTTCTTGAACACACTGTTCATCAAGTCTATGAAAGTTGTTGGGGCATTGGTAAGACCCAATGACATGACTAAGAATTCAAAGTGATCATACCGAGTTCTAAAAGCTATATTCGAAATGTCACATCCTCTGAATCTGAGCTAATGATAGCCTGATCTGAGGTCTATCTTAGAAAAGTAACTGCTACCCTGTAGTTTGTCAAACAAGTCATCGATTCTGGGAAGTGGATACTTGTTCTTGATTGTGACTTTATTTAGCTGACAGTAATCAATACACATTTTGAGAGAACCATCTTTCTTACGCATGAATAAAACTGGGGCACCCCATGGGGACATACTACGTCTGATGAATCCCTTATCTAGGAGATCCTTTAACTGTTCTTTTAATTCTCTAAGTTCTATAGGTACCATTCTGTATGACGGGATAGATATGGGTTGAGTATCTTGAAGAAGGTCTATTTCGAAGTTGATTTTCCTTTAGAGAGGAACTCCGGGGAGACCTTCGAAAACACATTTATGAATTCACATGCTACTAGCACTGATTCAAGATTAGGGGTTCTAAACTAGAGTCCTAGACTTGAACAAGATTGTAGACACATCCCTTAGATATCATTTTTCTTACCCTTAGGTAAGAAACAAGCTGACCCCTAAGTGCTAAAGTACTATGCCTCCACTCAAGGATGGGTTTGTTCAGAAACTGAAATTGGACAATTCTATTTCTGCAGTCGACTGAAGCATAGAAGGAATGAAGCCAACCCATGTCGAGAATGACATTAAAATTGGTCATCTCTAATTCGACTAATTCTGCTGAAGTGACTTTTTGAGAAACCATAACCGGACAATTCTTGTATACCCACTGGTCTATGATAAATTTACCCACTGGGGTAGAGACTGATAAAGGCTCTGCTAGGATTTTAGGACTGACTCCAAAGGCACCAACTATATAAGGAGTAACAAAGGACAAAGAAGCTCCTGGGTGTAGCAAAACATAAACATGTAAATAATAAACTTGTAACGTACCAGTGACCACATAACACTACAAGAAAAAGGTTTATTTGAGACCAACTTTTAGGGACGAGTCAATAAATTGATCTCTAAAAATATATCTATTAGGACGAGATTAAATTTGGGGCCTTAAAAGTATATTTTATTCGGAAAAAATCTGGACCCTAATATTTTTTTATCTTGTCCCTAATGTTAATTGGGAGCTTTGAGTGGGAAAAAAATGCCAAAAAAAATAATCTAATTTCCCTAAAACCTATACTAGCGCCTAATTACTAGTGCCTAATTACTAGCCCCTTTGTCTCTATTTTCCCACCACCATGGCCGCCGCCACTGCGGCCGTCGGAGCCATGAACAAGCCCCATATTTCATCACCCGTCGACAAACCCTCTTGCTCCCCATCTTAAAGGCTTCTATCTTTATCCACTAAAACCCTCCCTAAACCCTACAACCACCACAGAACTCTCACCACATGCGCCTCCAAAAACCCATTAACCGACGTCATTTATTCGGGTCAAACCGACCCGGATGGACATTCATTTGGGTCGTATTTCGATGCTGACGATAAACCTCGTGAAGAGTGCGGCGTTGTGGGTATTTATGGTGACTCTGAAGCTTCTCGTCTTTTCCATTTAGCACTTCATGATCTTCAACACCGTTGTCAAAAAGGCATTGGAATTGTATGCGTTAATGATAACGTGCATTAGTCGATTACTGGTGTTGGGTTGGTTTCTGATGTGTTTAGCGAGTCGAAACTTGATCAATTACCGGGTGATTTGGCTATTGGTCATGTAAGGTATTCTACTGCTGGTGCATCTATGTTGAAGAATGTTCAACCTTTCGTTGCTAGTTATAGATTTGGGTCAGTTGGTGTTGCTCATAATGGGAATTTAGTGAATTATAAACAACTTCATGGTGAATTGGAAGAGAATGGGTCGATATTTAATACGAGTTCTGATACTGAAGTGGTTCTTCCCCTTATTGCTATATCGAAAGCAAGGCCTTTTCTTTTGAGGATTGTTGATGCTTGTGAAAAGATTGAGGGTGCTTATTCTATGGTGTTTGCTGCTGAGGATAAGTTGGTTGCTGTTAGGGATCCTTATGGTTTTAGGCCATTGGTTATGGGTAGGAGAAGTAATGGTGCTATTGTTTTCACCTCCGAGACGTATGCTTTGGATTTGATTGAGGCTACTTATGAAAGGGTGGTACTTCCTGGTGAGGTTGTTGTGGTGGACAAAGGGGTTCAGTCTATTTGTTTGATACCTCATCCTGAACCTAAATCTTGTATCTTTGAGTATATTTACTTTGCATTTCCTAATTCAGTGGTGTTTGGAAGGTCTGTTTATTAGTTTAGGCGTGCTTTCAGGGAAATTCTAGCTACTGAAGCTCCCGTGGAATGTGATGTTGTGATTGCTGTTCCTGAGCATATTTACTTTGCATTGCCTAATTCAGTGGTCCATATAAATACATATTTTGAACAAATTTTTAACTGTGCATATAGAAGTGGAGTTAAGAGTAATGGGTTCGATGGACCTGCCACCTTACACTTGCATCCACTCCTGCACTGTGGGTTAGAGTGATGTTGATTCAAATTTGTAAACATTATCTTCTAAATTCAACTTATGGTCTTTGCAGGTTTTGGGTGGTGTGGCATTGTTGTCATTTAAAGCTGCAAGGGTTCCCAAGAACTAAGAACATCCTTATGGTAACTCTTGATTTGTATCTACACTTTACTCTTTTTGATCTTGCATCACTTGTTCTACATGGTTTTACCTTTCAATTTTGTATTTGTATTTCATTCTGTGATATCTAGGCACAATTGAATAGCTTCCAACCAATTAGATTAAGTCAACTAAGGGCAGGGTTTGTTCCCATGTGTGATGTGATAAAATGTAATCAATATACGATATTGTAATAGAGAACACAAGACATGAATCTTAAATCACATCTTGTATATTTATCAATGAATATGAATCTTCTCATCATTGGCTCCTTAATTTGGTTTGGTAACAATATTTGGATTCTTACTAGATTATGTAATAAAGCCACAATATTATCTGATCAAATCATGCTTCTTGTAACTTGTCATTTTATATGAACAGGACATGGTAAATTCGAGACTCTTGGAGCTCTTGGAATTTCTGGTGTGCTGTTGGCTACGGCTGGAGGTATTGGATGGCATGCTTTAGATGTTCTGCTGGTATGTGTCTATCGCTGGTATTTGATATATCTAGGAGTCTATGTTTTCAAATTTTTGCGACATTTCTTGTAGGTATTGTGGTCTGCAACACCTGAAGTTGTTAATCAGTCTCATCTGCACATGCACTAGCAACATCACAGCGGACATCACCATGGAATCGATATGGATCATCCTGTCCTTGCTTTGAATATGACTATACTCTCTATTGTTGTTAAAGAAGCGTGTCATTTTTACCTTCAATCAGAAAAATTAAAAGATGTTGGTCCGGATTACAAAAAGAGCAGGAAAAGGGTTGGCAGTGGGCTAATGAAAGCCAATGTTGAAAAAGGTATATTTTGAAGTCTAGTGAAGCTGTGTGGGGTTCTTTCGATTCACTAGAATTGTTGTTGTGTTTTTCTCTTTTCTTCCTCAAAACTAAATCTAAAGTCTAGTGAAGCTGTGAGTGGCCTATTTCGATTCACTTGCACCTTGTTGTTCATCTTGTTTGGTTGACTAGACTTCACTAGACTTTATAATCATAACTTAATTGTGGAAGATATATATTGTAGATTACAAACAAAAGGCTTAAGATAGAGATAATTGTGTCTATCATTATCTCCTCAATAACCTTATATTAGGAAACAACCTTATAACCTTAATGGCCACCGTTTAACCTTATAACCTTTTATTAGGAAACAACCTTATAACCTTAACGACCACCGTTAAGTAAACAGCCTTATAACCTTAGCCTTAACGGCCACCGTTTATAGCTTAATCTATACATAAAACTTAACGGCCACCATTTAATAAACAACCTTATAACTTTAACGGCCACCGTTTAACCTTATAACCTTACATTAGGAAACAACCTTATAACTTTATAACCTTAGCCTTAACGGCCACCGTTTAAAGCCTAATCTATGCATAAAACTTAATGGACACCATTTAATAAACAATCTTATAACCTTAACGACCACCGTTTAACCTAATAACCTTATATTTGGAAACAACATTATAACCTTATAACCTTAACGGCCACCATTTAAAAAAACAGTGGACGGTATGTCAGAATTTCGCAGCTTCCTACAGTAATGTGAAGGAAATGAGTTTTTTTTGAAATTTTTTGGCTATCTTTGTGCACACTGTATATATGAAATCCTTTACCAATCTTAAAAAAAAGGTATCTCATGCAAGAGTATTACGAACTCAAGTGATTGCATAAGCACCTAGCACATACATTCAAGTTGTCATATGCTTATTTGTTTCTTCTGCAATTTTGGTTTTGTGTGAATGTTGTATTGCTGCATTAGTTGGTTGTGTAGAACCTGACTTGTGAAGAACCTACCTGAACACTATGGTTTTCAGTCTAAAAATGTGCAACAATAGTTTGTTCGAAGGGTAAAATTTAATCTGCACATATATGGAACAATGGGCAGGCTTCATATATTAGTGCTCTAGTTGCATCTTTTATGGTCTGAAATTTTACCAATTGCAGCTAACCACGCTGTTGAAGTAAATGAAATGTGGAAGTTAAGGCAGAAAGAGCTGGAGCTTGAAAACAAGCTCAACCGAAAGTCGGCAGATAAGAACACTGATACGTGTCATAGTTTTAGCGTCTCGGAAAGGAGGTCACGTGAGAGATGTTATACTGATTCAGGCACAAGTAGATCAAAGAAAAGGGAGATAGAAGATTCTCATTCATGTGAAGAAGGCGGCTTGGGAGATGCTGAAATTGAGGAATTTTTACATTCGAGGTCAGTCTTTCTTTCAAAACATCTATTCGTGCAACGACAAAAGAAAGTGATGGAGGAAATCGGACGAGTCTTAAGCTTTCACTTCCTTGTCTGTAGGGTTTCAAAACTCAAATGTGCCTCAACTAGCTAATTGAACATCTTGTTATTGGAAGAATCAAGCGGGGCAGGGGAACTGTTGGGTCACGGATGGATGAAGCTGGTCCTTACCTTCCTTCTAGTCCGGATCCCAGAGAAAAAGAGTCAGCAAGTCCTAATATGAAACTAAGCAAAGTACACAAATATCATGCCGTAATTGGTCAAGAGAAGCCCGACTGGCTGAATTCTACTGGTTCTTCAGAAAATAAATTTCTGTGAGTTGATAAGATAAGGGTCCCAAAGAAGGCTAAATCCAGTAAGCACCATGACCACTGTAGGAAACATAGATCAAACAACTCTGGACCAAACAACAATTATGCCTGAATTTAAGGCAACTTGGTTCGGTGACCTCTTAATTCAGTAGAGAGGATTCCCATCTCATTGTCCTTTTTTAAAATGACCTAGTATATCTTTCTGTCTATGATCTGTTGAAATACTTAATTAATTAAAAGAGCTCTCTAGCTAGTATACTTAATTATGCTTGCAACTTTTGTAAAGTATCAGAGTTATAGAAAACAATGTTTGTTAGTTAACTTAATGTAAATCTTTTGTCTTGATTAGGCCCAGCAGGCAGCACGACAGTTAAAGCGGCAGGTTCCGATGGCTTGGCTGATGGCAATTCTCCATGGCTTTCAAGCATAACTGTGGATAATTCTGTTGAGTTCACTTATGAAGAGCTGGCTACTATGACTAATGACCAGCATTATATCCTGCATACTTTTCATATATGCCAATCCTAAACACCGAGTGATGATTTCACTTCTCCAGTGGGTAGGATGTCCCGTGAATTTTCATTGGTCACACTTGTTTATAAAGTTTTAGCCATAACCAACTTGAAGAATAATTCAAGTGTGTTTATATCTAGTACTTTTTGTGCTGTAACCTATTCAGAAAGTGGCTATCAAGAAAATGGACATGGAGGCTATGGCGGAGTTTCTAGCTGAATTGAAGGTCTTGACAAATGTTCATCACCTGAACTTGGTAAAAACTAGCTTCCCTGCCACCAATGGCATGTCTCTTTTAATTACCAAGTGTTTCTCAGGTTGCACTGTATCTTATAGAACTAAAGTTTGTACACTATGATTGACAAGACTGAACATTTCTTATTACGTGAACAACAGTTGAAGGTTGGAGATCATCAAGATTTGTTTCCTAATAAGGGAAGGTGGAATTTTAACCAGAAGGTACGTATCCTGCTCAACACTTTTTTCTTTCTCCCAATGTTACTTTGATTTAAGAAAATGCCTTTACCATTTTTTCACTCTGGTATAATCTAGTAATTTTATTATTCTGCCATATAGTAAATTATTGCAACTTATAAAACTAGTACATAGCCGAACAGATCAGTTTTTCTTGTAAATATGTTACCACATATGCTGTGAAAACTAGACACCTCGAGCACTTGCCATTAGCTTAATAAAACTAGCACCATCATTGAGGCTTTGGATTCTGCATAAAGCTTCATCTATTTTTTAAATTAAATTCTGCCCAAATTGCCAAATTTCTTATATCCTTCTTGGCCATTGCAGGTGTTCGTTGAATGAGTGGGATTCATCAAAGGACCTAGGTAGTCGGATAAAGCCATCAAGACATCTATATTAATAGTATTAGTTAATAGAGAATGTCAGTTTTCTTTTTTTTCATAAAGTATTTGTGTAAACAATGACATGACTGACGTGTGTATATATATATATGGTGTTTTATGTGTATATATGATAGCAAATAATGGTAATTTTAGAGACCAGTTTTCTCTTCTCTATTGAGCGTATTTCTTGTATTTCTCGATGCAAAAGAATAATTTAGGACCAAGTATTTCTCGTCCCTAAAAATAATTTAGGACCAGGTACTTAGTCTATTTGAGACGAGATATATTGTCGCTAAAAGATAATTATGACCAAATAGTTAACCTATTTGGGATGAGATATTTTGTCGCAAAAAGATAATTATGACCAGGTAGTTAGTCTATTCAGGACAAGATATACCGTCGCTAAGGAATAATTACGACAAGGTAGTTAGTCTATTTAGGACGAGATGTATCATCGCAAAAGGATAATTACGACCAGGTAGTTAGCCAATTGGGACAAGATATATCGTCTTTAAAGCATAACTAGGATCAGATTTTTGGCCGTCGCAAAAGGTTTTTAAGGACCAGCTTTGTTGCGTCATCGCTATTGAGCTTTAGCAGCGGAGCCTGTTAGGACGGGACGCGACCAATTTTTTCTCATCCCAAAAGACAAATTGGGACGAGATTTGGACTTTTTGGGACCAGATTTCCCTTCCCTATAGCCTGTTTTTCTTATAGTGTAAGGAGAACTTTCCTGATCCTATTGGGACTGAAGTGCATAGAGTCTGTTTGGGTGTTGCCCACAAGTAGAACTGGAAGTAGCACCCTGCTGATTCAAGCGACCAGACTGAGCTGAGGGACAGTTATGCTGACCCTGGGAACCAGATTGAGGACAATCTCTAACTCTGTGATCTAGCCTGCCATACCTGAAACACATATCACTTCCAGCCCTACAGATACCCTAGTGGTTTCTGCTATATTTTAGACAAAACGGATTGGTTTGGCCACTCTTTGGCCTAGATGTTCTAGCCCTCTTATTATTTCTCCCTTTTTTTTCTACGCCTCTCCTCCTTACTCTGTGGTGAAAGCATCTCTAAACTCAGCATAAGAAACATGCTTATTCAGGGGATCTACCTGAACGTGTGGAGGGGTTGACTAGTTTTCATTACTACTTTCATTAGCTTCTCTGGAAGACAAGTTCTGGAAGCATGAGGAAGAGATGAATTAGACTGGGAGTTTAACTTGAGCTCATGCTCACTCGCACTACATGATTACTAAAAGAAGGGAAAGTTTTCCTCAAACATCTAACAGCCTCCAGTCCATAGGTGTGGTGCACTACACACCCATGCACAAGACTCTACTAGATGCGGCTTTCAGACTTACTAGGACTCTGTTGAACCTTAGGCTTGGATACCAAGTTTGTAATGCCCCGATTCTGTACTCCGGATGCTACACGGTGCTCATAATCCCAAAGGACCACAAATTAACCCATGTCAGGTACCTACTGCAATAACTAAATAGTTATACTGAAAATATGAGAAAATTAAGAGAAAACTTTCCATAAGTTTCAATACTGAAATAAAACTGAATACGGTATAACAATACCAAAACTGAAATATCTGTCTAAAAATACTCCAGTCTAAAAAGCCTTTACTGTCTGAATCATATAGTTGATGGGACAAGCCCTCAACTAACTCCATCTACCAAAAACTGTACTGATAAACCAAAAATACTAAAGAAAATAATCATGTCCTCGAACTCTGAGGACTCACCACTAACTCTGACTGTTGAAGATCTGAACTTTTAAGTATGTTCAGGAGCCTGTGCGTTTGAATCGATAATATAAAATATCATAGCGCAAGAGAAAAGTATACGTCAGTACTTTGAATGTACTGGTATGCTAAGTGAGGTTGGCTGAAATGCATGGGTTCATATTCATGAACAACACTGACTAAATGACATGAATATAACTGAATGAGAGTATATTCATGAATACGTATACTGTAATCTGAGATTGTGATAACACTGGAAACTGTGTTCTAAATTACTGATTTACTAATATCTGATTTTACTGGTACTGTGTAGCTGATAATTGAGTGACTGTATCTGATAGTCTTGATCTTGTAGAACTATACTGAGTTTCATACTGAATTGAGTGACTGTATCTAATAGTCTTAAATCTGTAGAACTGAACTAAGTTCTATTCTGAGACTGTTGGAGGTAATCATATAACCGACATGCCCCTTTCTAAATAGATTAGGGTCTAACCTGTAATCCCAGTTGAAAGGGTGTCAGTACCGTGCCATGGGTAAAGACAACTATGAGTTAACCCTTTCTGACAGAAAGTTCTTTTGTCAACCCTCGTAGGCACGAAAACTCGTATGAGATGTATCAACCCTAGGTTTCCAGGAAGATATCTCAACATACAATAGCTACATAGTTCTGTAACACAGGAATTGCTACTAAGGGTCAAACCCTCTGCTGGCAGGAATGCCCCCATCCCTGGGTTAACTCGGTGCTGAATCCTACTCCCAACTGAATAAATACTGAACTGATTTCCTAGTTCATACTAGGCTTGACTGAAGTGTTACTTATTTTACTGAGTTCCGCTTACTGATTAAATACTACTGAATTCTATTCGCTGACTGAGTTTACTGAGGTCTAAACTGAATACTGAACTAGAAGGGACTAATACTGAATCTACTGCGTTCTCCTGAGTCCTATTCACTGGGAGTACTATTAATCGTGACGCGACTGAGATTATTCTATAACCGACACTAGCTCTAGGTAAACAACTAAATTGTCCGGTATAAATACCCCCAGGACTCGATAGGATGAAAAGTAAAGCTTTACATTATCTTGCATAGCATGGCATAAAAATACACACTTGTTCATAATGCATTTATAGAGGCATTTTATCTAAAACTTGCATGGCATGAAATGATATACATACTAGAATGATATAATCTTATCATTACATTCACATGAGCAATTCATCAAATACTTGGATAGCATAATCTATGCACATGACACTAAAACAACATGTGAGCATCATGATTCAATTCAAAATTCACTATTCCATGTGTTTCTACATGAATTCACATGATAAATCACACATATCAATTAATTCTACATCAATCTTATAATAAATCATGAAATATAAATCCAATTATAGCAATAATCATGAATACACTTTGATTTCAAATCATGAAAAGCATGGAATCAAGATACTTGAAGTTTAAATGAGTTTCTTGGACTCCAAGGGTGGAAGGAACCCTTCGATGAACACTTCACATAACTTGGCTGTTTAATTCTTGAAGAACAATGGTGAAATCTTGAGCCTTGGCTTTGAAATTAAATAACCTAGGGTTCTTATTCTTAAGAAATTTGAGAGAAAGTGAGTGTATATTGCTTAATAAGGGTTGAATCTCATATTTTAGGGCTGAATAGGGGTGGGGAAAATAACCTTAATACCCCTATAGACGCAGATTTTTAATGACTAAAAATCAAATTGTCGATGCGCAGACCGGTGCGCCACGTTGTTGGCATCAATGTGATGGCCAACATACTTCATTGAGTCCACGTCAGTTCATTGGAATTTGTACTGAGATGAGGTAAAAATTATCTGTCGACATGAGGGACGACACAACGCATTGAGATCGCATCGACTGACTATTTTGGTCACTCGAACATAGTCTAAACGAGGTTCGAAAAATCCAAAACTTATCCAAAAATACCTACTGACATTCTTGATCATGAATCAATCTAAAGATCGATACTTTAAGGTCATAAGAGCCGTGAAATAGATTTTCCAACTTACAAAGGCCAAAATAATACTATGTCTGAATACTTAGCTAGAATTTTCTAAGTCTGGACCCCTTAGAAAGATTAAAAGACTGAGTTGATCTTAGGATTTTGCGGGGTCGTACATTATCATAGATCATTTGACTAAGTCTGTGCATTTCCTTTTGGTGTAGGTTTCTTTCAATGTCGATAGGTTAGCTCGTATCTATATTTGTGAGATTATGCGACATCATGGTGTATTAATGTGTATAATTTCAAGTCAGAGTTCTGTGTTCACTTCTCACTTTTGGAAGACTTTTTAGGATGTGTTGGGTACTCGGGTTAATCTTAGCAGAGCGTTTCATCCCTAGACTAATAGTCAATCTAAGTGGACTATTCAAGTTTTAGAGGATATGCTCTGGTCTTGTGTGAGGGATTTTGGTGGATAGTTGGGCCAACACTTTGATTTAGCAGAGTTTTCGTATAATAACAGTTACTATTTAAGTCTCAATATGGCTCCTTTTGAGACTTTATATGGTATGCGTTGTCACTCTCCAGTTGGTTGGTTTGATGTTTTTGAGCTTAGACCTTGAGGTACAGACTTTCTTTTTTAATCTTTGGATAGATTTTAGACAATTTATGATAGACTTAGAGTAGCTCAGAGTAGGTAGAAGTGATATGCCGATCATACGCTTTGTGCCTTGAGATTTGGGGTTGGTGATCATTTTTTCCTTTAAGTTTCACTCATAAAAAGTGTGACAAAGTTTGGGAAGAGAGGAAAGCTTAGCCCTAGGTATATTTGTCCATTTAAGATTCTTTGGAGTTTTAGTGATGTGTCTTATGAGTTAGCTTTAACTCTAAATTTATCAGCTATTCATCTAGTTTACATATTTTTATGCATCGTCGTTACATTCTAAATGAGTCTCATGTCATTCATTGGGGGTCGGTTAAGTTAGATGAGTTGTTGTCTTTTGTTGAATAGTCGGTCTCCATATTGGCTAGGTGATGAGTGGTGAATTTACTGCTCATTTGCCCTTATCATTCATGCACACTACTATGATTTGAAGACATAAATAAGACAACATTGTGATTAAATGCACTAATTTCCACATTATGCGGGCATACAGGTGATGAGATAGAAGTATGTGGAATTAAGTTGAAAAGAAACAAAGAAGAGAAGAAAATTGCACTACTGAAGGACCATGTACAAAATGAGGCTTAGTTACCGCGATCGCGGTCTGAGGGATGCGATCGTGGCCAGTCAAGATGGCCAGCCACCGCGATTGCGTGGATCAAATCGCTGTAGCGGTAACCTTGTTTGCTGCTGATCTGATGCGATCACGGCAATGCGATATCATTCCCAGGGATAGTTTTGTAATTTTTGGCAACCGACCCAACTCTCTTAAAGGCCTAAATCCCTTTCCCATTTTGGGGATTCTAGAGACTAGCAATATTTTGAATTTGAAGTTGAAACCCTAAATTGGGCAAGAATTGTAATTTAATTGATAAATCTTGAATTTAGTAATTTCTGGAAGAATGGATGCTTTTCACAACCCTTATGGTATATTTTTCTCTCCTTTCATCATGAGTAGCTAAATTTCATTGTTTGGGATTATATTGAACTAAGGTGCAATTAGTTGTGGGTTGTGATGTATTTGTGTATATGCTAGTTGGTTCATGATGGGTTCTACTGTTGTTTGATTGAATTGGTTGGGATTTGTTGGTGAAATCCCCAAACACTCAAAATGGGTTTGTGGGTGAAAACCCCCCAAACTCTTGAAAGCTAAAACCATCCTTGAGAGAGAGGTTTGGGTAAACTTTTGGAACCCACATCATCCTTAAAAGAGGAATGTGAAAACCAGGGCAATAGTAGATAATTAATGGGTCTAGTTTTCAAATTCTCACAATCTTAGACATAAGAGTGATTATGAAGTTGACTATACCTTGGGTATTTTCCTAGAAATAGGGATACCAAATTAAGGTGATAGGTTAATATAATTAACACACCTGTTAGGTATCTGAAAAGTTCAATAAATGAAATTTTTGAGGTTTTGTTGACAAGCTAGCCTCAAGGATACTAGACCTAGCCTACCATATTGTTAACAACTAGCATGTATACCAAATCTGCACATACCTATACCTAATTTTCCCTTAGGAAGACACAATCCCAAGATTCTCTCTATATCGAAATTAAATTACAATTGTTGTGTAGTTTGTAGAATTGAGTTACTATTAACACACACACTCTCCAACCCCCCCTCATTTTAAATCATTCTTCTTATAGTTGGTTTCTTAGTAAGTGTTAAGACCTATAGAATTCTAATTTCACTCTTTGTGGATTCGACCTCAACAAAAGTTGAGATATTGACAACGATCGTCCTCTATCGGATTGCAAGGTATAAGTGAGCGTTATAAAAATGGCTCCATTATCGGGGAGTGAAATTTAGTTTTCATCTGTGCGGTATTGATTCTTACTTAGTGCATACCCATTGTGTTGTATATTTATTTTTTTATTGTTTTTGTTTTCTTCTAGGTGATCTCCGTAGCATAAATAGAACCATATGTGATAATTCTTGTCAAGCCCGGTCTTTCGATGTCCCTCTTGATGATGAGGATCAACTGAATAACGTTTTTTGATCAAGTGCTATTTGTATCCCACCTACTCATGGGAACGGTGTCTTCCATGTAATAAGTTTTATGTTGTATATGCTACAAATGAATGGACTTTTTGGGGAGAATCTTATGAGGACCCCAATTTGCATTTGAAGAACTTCATCGAAGTGTGTGAACCCTTTGATATTGCACACATAACCCAAGGGTCCATCCGGCTTCGACTCTTTCTTTTTTTCTCTACCGGAAGAGGTGATATTATGGCTTCGATCTCTTTTGAATGGGTCTATCATTTCATGCAATGAACTTATCGTAGTATTCCTTGACCGGTATTTCCTGCCATCCAAAATGCTCCAATTGCATGATTATATCATGAACTTTAGGAAATTGAATGAAGAACCCTTGTACAAAGTGTGGGAGAGGTTCAATGGAAAACTCATGCAATGTCCCAACCATGAGGTCCTGGAGAAGATGTTTCTCCAAATTTTCTACTAGGCTTTTGATTTGCTCAATAAAACCATGGTAGACAATGCGGCGGAGGGATTTCTTATGAAGTTAACTTATCACGAGGATTCAAATTTGCTTGAGAAAGTTACCAAGCAAAACCACGGTCAAAGTGCCAAAAGGGTCTCCTTCTATCTTCGTGATTGACAAGGAACAAAGAAAGATGGATGAGGAAAGAGTGAAAATTATGGAAAAAATAATGATACAATTGGATCTTTTGACGAAGCATGTGATGGGTGAACCCACAAAGGCGGTAAATGTCATAGAATCCAAGGCCTATGATGAATAAGATATTGAGAACCTTCATGAGGAGATTCGGTATTTGGCAAATTATTTGGGGGGGTTCCCACCCCTTCTATCAAAGGCAAAGTGGGAATCAAAGTTTGACGGGTCGTGCTCATGACCATTATTGGAGGGATATAAATCGTGATTATGATCATTATGTTCCCCCTAATACTAGGCAAAGAACAAGGATGGTAGCACCGTCTAACACGACAATACAAAACTGAAAATGTCTTGGTAAGGATTTTGATGAGAGGGAAGAAATAAAAAAAATGGTCCTTAAAAGAGATTTTTTGCAATGTAATCAAATTTTGGTGTCCCACTCCACCTTCATTAAACAATTAGAGACTCAAATCAGGAAAATTTTCACCCAATTAAATGCTAGGCCAAAGGGTGGTCTTCCTAGTGACACTATTGTAAACTCGAAGAATGCAACTTAAGTTTTAACAATAGTCACTAGGAATGGGAAGACCCTTGGTAATCACTTGAAAGAATATTCGGGTGAAAAAATACCTAAGGTTAATTCAAAATAAGTTCAACCACAATCTCAAAAAGAAGAAGATAAAAAGGAACCGGTGTAAGTTGATGAAGAGGTGGTGGAGAATGAGAAACCACAAAGTGATGTGATGCCTACGATACAAGTCAGTCCCTTGTTTCCTCAAATGATTCAAAGAATAGAGGAGGGTGATAAACTCAAGAAATTTATGGCGAATCTTATTAACCTCTTTATCAATATCCCATTGCTTGAAGCGATCCAAGAGATCCTGGGATATTCTAAGCTCATGGAGAACTTGATGTAAAAAAAAATCTCATCGAAGGTGAAACAATCGAATTCGCCCATGGTTGTAGTGCTATCATGAGTAGAAAAATTTCGTAAAATAAAGAAGACCCCAGAGATTTTACCATCACTTGCACTATTGGAATGCATATGTTTCTGAAAGATCTATGCGACCTCAGTGCAAGTATAAACCTCATGCCTTTTATCATTTATAAAAAGCTCAAATCAAACACCCCAACTCCAATATCTATGAGAATTTTAATGGTGGATCGGTCTATCAAAGGCCGATATGGATTTTGTTTGATGTTCTAGTCAAAATGGAAAAATTTATACTTTCAGCGGACTTTGTAGTTTTAGATTATGAAATGGACCAAGAGGTTCCCATCATTTTTGGTCAACCTTTCTTAGCCACTGGAAGAGCCATTGTTGACTTAGAGTTGGGTGAAATGAGTTTTAGAGTTCACGATAACAAGCTCTCTTTTCCAGTATGAAAAACAAAGAAACAACCTGATACAAGTCGAATCGGCATCAATACTTTTGATCACACAACTCGAGGCCAACATAAGGAGGCTCAAGCCTTGATCGCCCTAAGGATCAAAGAATGTGCTTGGAGGCCCTTATTCGATATTATAATAAAGCAATGTCATGTTTCAAAGATAGCTTGGAGACGAGGAAAGCCATGGCGCTGAAATAAAGAGAGCCCTAGTGGGTTCTTTCCAAAAAAGCCACTTTTGGGCTATTTTTGTAATAGGCTAGTTGTGCAAAGGCGACTACTATGAATAAGTGCCTTAGAAATTTCATTATTTAGTTTTGTTGATTAAATTAGATGATGTATTCATGAGAACTTCATCAGAGTGATGAGGGCTTGGAAAAGCCTATGTTGAACCTTGCTTAGAAACGTTGGTTGTAAGGGTGATCTAATCTCTTTTGCAGTCACGTAAGAGTTAGGTATTTATTGATAGTCATTAAGGGAGGTTTTAGGGATTGAAACACCCTTCAGTTGCCCTTTCGTTATCAATTTTATGTCTATCTTTCTATTATCTATCCTTTTATCCTTTTTCTTTTTGTTCTCCAATTTCGTCGATTCTTGTGTTTTTGTATTTGTTTTCATCTTCATAGATTACTCAAGTATCATTTGGTTTCATAGCCGAGATTAGGATCATTCCCATAATTCTTGTCTTGGGTTTGTTATCTCAAAAATAAAAAAACATTTTTAAGAAAAGAGCCTAAAAAAATTGTGTTTTTGAGTCCTTTGCTGTTATTTCTACACTAGATTTATTCACTCTAGTGTTATTGGGGTCGAAACCTTGAGATTTGTGGGTTGATTGTGTTCATTAGAGAAGTGCCTACCCTTGTTGTCTTTAAATTTTAGGTTGAAGAAGTTAAAAAAGTGTTCCCAATATAGAGAGAAGCTTAGGTTAAAAGATGGTGCCATTTGGAGATGTTTGAAAAATTCACCATTTTTATGGTTTTGAAGGTTAGAAAAAATACAAGTGGGTTTAAATATCTAGAAATTTTGTGATATTTTGAGGGATAAAGGTTGTTGCAGTTTGTTCCTTATGTTGACGGGAGCCTACGGTTAAAAGTTTTGTGGAGTTCCAAGCCAAACTGAAGAAATTATTCATTTTGGATTTTCAAAATTTATCTTGGTGTTCTTGAGAAAATTCATATCTTCATTTTGAATCTTCATCAAAAAGTTGTTGTTTAATACAAGAAATAGAAGTAAAAGGTGTGCAAAAGTGTTGGTACAAAGCCTATCCTAATTACTAAAGAATATTCCAAGAGAAGAGGACAAAAGAGGGACCACAAAGGTCCATTTTTGTCCATTCAAGAGGCTGGTTCGCTGACCTACACCTGACATGCCTTGGAACTGCACCTGAACAGCTAAAGAAGGTCTAAGGCAGCCCAAAAAAGTGTCTCCTGCCCCCCACCTACTCTAGAGGTGTTTTGGGTCTGCTCTGGATCTGCTACAGCTTGTTCCAAACGTATATGAAGCCTTCCAACTCACTTTTTTCAAGGTTCCATCAATCTAACTTCATTTCTTTATTCTTAACTTTATCTTTTGATTCCTAAACACTAATTAAAGCTAATAATTTATCTATTAGTTGATTAATTAGTTATTGAGTCCAATTCCTTTCTTGTCCGTTTGTGTGTGCTTTTCTCTTTTATATTCGTTGAACCTTCTTGATTTAAGTATGATAGTTTATTTTTGATTTTTCTTTTCTTTAAAATCCACTCCAGCCGCAATTTAGATATTGATACCTTATTTTCCATTGGAGTATAAGAAACTTTCAACATTCATCGGTCCAATTGTGAGGATCACAAATGTGAGATTTGTACAAGTGTTGGTGAGGAGCTTTACTACTGATCTTGTTTGTTCATTTTGTAGGTTCTAGGGGATATAAGGGGAATATGTCTTCGATTGCCTTGGATAGTTGTGACTACTACATAGGAGACTATGATTGTGGTAAGGAATGCTATGTCTATGAAGATGATGTAGAATATAGGAGATATGAATGTAGCCATGATCAAAAGATGGAAGAAAATGAGGGCTACTATTTCGAAGGAGAATGTGAGATGAATTATGATCCTAGTTCTAATAGTAAGCATGGAGATGATGAAGAGCATTGTGATGGTTCTTATAAGGAATATGAGGCATGTGAGGAGTGTTACACTTCGCACATCGAGCCTAGAGGTGATGTAAGGTATAACTCATTCATTTGTAAATCTAATGAGGATCATGGTGAGAATGTACGTGAGGATTATGCAGATTCATACTCCTCGCTTTTTAGTGCTTTTTATCAAAGTTGAAGTGGTGTGAATGGTTATACTAGCTATAGTAGAGGTTGATCCATGGTACCAAACACATGTGCATATCCAAAGCTTAGGGATATTATATCTCAAGTTTATTGTTCTAGTGCCCAAACATGTGAAAGTGGGAACTAAGGTAGAAATACAGGGTATAGTAGGATTCATTGTCTTCTGACTCTATCGATCTTTAAAAGAGAATGGGATCCCAAAGTTTACCTTGATTTGTAATGGCAATGTGAAAGAGTATTCGAGGATTATGCTATAAGAGAAACCAAACAAGCTACATATGCCCTTAAGTACATTCAAGGTCAGACTTTAGGATGGTGTAAAATTGAAAGAAGTACCACTCAAGAATATAGAGCCTTGAAAGAGTTCTCGAGGTCAATTTATGTGCTAAAGGATTACACAAAGCTTTATAATAGTGATCCAGGAAGACAAACTTGTTCAAGATGGTTAGAGATTAGTCGAGTTCCAAGATGTGTTCTTATACTTGATGATTGGTTTCATGCAAACTACATAACTTTTCTTATGATTGATCATCTCGGGATACCTCGACTGTCCAAGCATTTCCCATACTTCTTTGAAGTCTATAGAGTCTTCGAGAGCATGAAGGTTTTCTTTACCCAAGATGGGCACTATGAGAAGATATGGTATGACATATTCCCATTTGAATGTGGCCACATATGTTTTGGTGCTGATTGGTTTGCACAACATAAGATTCCAAATATGAAAAATTGGCGTAAGTTTGCGAAGGAAAAATAGGGAAATCTTCTCTTTCCACCTAACCTTCCCAAATCTCAAGGAAAGATGACCACTTACTCCAAGACTTATGGAAATGAGAGACAAAAGATTGAGAGAAGTAAAGGTGTGCAAGGTGGAAACCTAAGAGAGGAAAAAGAAAAGGTTGTGAGGAGTGAAGTGAGAGGGTTTCCACCAACCACATCTAACATTGTTTATCCTTATATTAATAAGGACATGTGTGTAGGTACAAACATGGCAAGTGGAGGAGAACAAGTACCAATAGAGAAGGTTCCCTTTGAAGACATGATGAGGGAAATCTTAGATGCTTTCGAGGCTTGTGGAGGACCTTCACACCAAGGTAAAGAAGAATGTTATCACGAACTTAAAGATAACATAGCTAACTCTTATACTTTTTTCATGTGAATGATGATTGTGTGGCTTATAGCCCATTGAGTGTGAGTAGTAGCTTACCTACATGTGAGTCTATTAATTCTTTTCCTCTTAATGTTGATGCACATATTGTGAGTGTAGGTAATCTAGTTGATCCTATTAATGACCAAATTGGCTCTTCTTATAAGATTAATTTGTGTCCACCTAGTGTTAAAGCCATTATGTTTGATGATAGTATATCATCTTGTGGAAATTGTGTTGATAAACTTGTGTGCAAAACTAGTCCACCACTTGAAGTTGTGTTTAATATGATTATATAACCTCAATTGAGTAATGAAATTTAGAATGTTGGTCAAGAAAATAGGAGTGACCCTTTGAGCTTGTCTTTTAGTGAACATCCTAATGCTTTTTGGGCTCATAGGGATAATCAAGTTCTTGAAACATCTTTGATACTTGATAATGATCTTATAGATACTGGACTTGCATGCTCTATATCCTCTTCATGGACAGATCCTTCTCTCTTTAAGAACAATATCTTATTTATAGATGATGAGCTCACTCCTTATGAATTACCTAGTGGTGTGGATAGCATTGTTGATATAGCTCATCTTGAGGGCTTTTTCCCATATGACAACCCACTATGATGTGATGATATTCCTCCTAAAAATGGAAATCTCTTCTTAGAATATAAGAGTACTCTTAAGGGAAAGGAATGTGGAGTCTTGGAAAGGAATAATCAATTGGGTGATGATAACTTTGATTTTCTTGAATCTTTAAAAAGCCTAATAATTAATTGTTCCCTAGAAATTAATTATGGATATGATCCTTTATATGAAACCCCACCTATGTTTGATACTTATAAGGATGAATTGCTTACTTTTTGTGAAAGCTTAAGTAATAATCCCTTTGATATTGGTGGTGGTATGTGTCTACTTAAGGATTCCTCCATTGAAAGAGAAACTATAAATTGTTTGGAAATTGCTTCCTCTTCTATTTTGTGTGACCTTATTGTTGAGAATACTTATAATGATGATTTTGAATCTAATAGTGAGTATGTGCATGAGGGCACCTTAGTTGAAGTTGACTTGAGTTCTAACTTTATCTACTCTCCATTTTCTTTTGATGATGTTTATTCTAATAAGGAGAGTCTATCTTTTAGTTTGGGTGAAGGTAGTGGGAAAAAAGAGAGTTGTCTAGACCCATGTCTATGGCCACTCTTTCCATTTGACCTCGATGCCAACTTTGGATATGGTTATTATGGCACACCCAACTTATTGCTTGGTTCACATGACAAGCAAAGTTTGAATGAGGGTGTTGGTATCCTTTCTTTTGATTAGAAGTCTTTCTCAGGGATTCACAATCCAATTGAGGGACCAACATTGTGTAAGGGAAAAAACTTCAACCAAGATGAAGAGGTTTTAAAGAAAGGGAGCCATGAAAAATCTCCTAGAGAGTTCACCATTGTATGTTTCACTTCTTTACCAAGGTTTCGCCACTTATAGATCAAGGAGAGAGTCTTTCATTGAAACTACTTTGGATGAATCCCATTCGTGTGATACCTTTTATCATTATGTGAGATAGTTTATGACCTCCTTTTCAAAGGTGGTATCACTCTTGAGAACCTATGGGAAAATGTTTCATTGTCTCCTTTAGGTGTTTCATATAACATTGCATCCTTATTTGACACACTTGTGCTTTTGTTGCATCAATCCCAACTTGTGGCTGCCAAGTTTATGATTTACTTGAAAGGAAGAAATCATATGTGCTTAAATGTCTTGATTCCATATTTGTATGCCTTATGGGCTATATCTATTGAGATTGGAAATCTTATAGATGATAGTGCCTTGGATGATGCCTTTATATTTGATTCATTCTTATACTACCTCTTTGCCTATGATGACATCCATGCTAGTTTTGGATTTGTTTTATGTGAAGGTAGAAAATTTGTTGGTTGGTCCACTTGTTTGAGTGACATTTCTATATGCATCTTATGGACTTTAATACCAATTGAGGCACCACTCTTGATGAGGTCTTTTAAAGAGGTGATAAAGCAATTGTGTCTTATGGCTCCAAACGTGAAGATAACGTTACCTTTTTGGATTTAGTGATGCCATTATGGCCCTTATGGTTCTTTTTCCTCTTAGTGATTCCCATAACCTACTCATTTGTGCACTTTTTAACAAGTTTTTAATGATTAACACGAAGGATCCATGGTTATCATAAGTGCGTGCAACCTTGGCATGATGAAATGATTGCTTATTCTAAACCTAACCCTCATTCCATGAGGATTTGTGTTTATTTGTCATTCTTTTAATTTTTAAAGGTTTGGATTCAAGGTTGAATTCTTTCCAAGAAAGGGAGGATGATACAAGTCAAATGGGTGTCAACACTTTTGATCACACAACTCGAGGCCAATGTGAGGAGGCCCAACCCTTGATCTCCCTAAGGATCCAAGAATGTGCTTGGAAGCCCTTCTTTGTGCTCATAATAAAGCAATGTTGTTTTTGGAAGATAGCTTGGAGACGAGGAAAGCCATTGCACAGGAATAAAGAGAGCCCTTATGGGTTTTTATCTGAAATAGACACTTTTTAGGTATTTTTGTAATAGGCTAGTTGTGTAAAGGAAACTACTATAAATAGGTGCCTTAGACATTTCATTAGTTATTTTTGTTGATTAAATTACTTGATGTATTCATGAGAACTCCATGGGGGTGATGGGGGCTTGGAAAAGCGATGTTGAACCTTTCTAAGAAATGTTGGTTGTAAGGGTGATCTAATCCTCTTTCTGGTCACATAAGAGTAAAGTTCTTATTGATAGTCATTAAAGGAGGTTTTAGGGTTTGAAATGCCCTTCGATTTCTCTTTTGTTGTCAATTTTGAGTCTATCTTTCTATCATCTATCCTGTTATCCTTTTTCTTTTCGTTTTTCAATTTCATCAGTTCTTGTGTTTGTGTGTTTTTTTCAAATTCATAGATTACTCATGTATAAAACCCATGGAACTTCATATGATATCTGTGACTAATGTTGATATTAAAGAAGTGAATGAGGGGGCCCTTTATGACCCAACTTGAGTAAGAAGGAAGACGTCATGCCACAACATAGACTAAGGCTCTATGTGGGAGGCAACCTACAAATGCCACGAGAGTGGCTCTTATCCTCTATTTTCAATTTTGTAGAGTAGATTATTGTATTGTCAATTAAGTAACCCATCTATTTATGGCACTATAGAGTGTATTGGATGAGCTTGAGATAGAGAAAGTGTGAAATTTTTGCATGCTGAGCTGAATAGGGGAAAATAGGGGAACAAAAATGCCCCTAGTTACCGCGATCATGGGATATTGTCCACGATCGCGGTCACCCATGTGTCCACGATCGCAAAACACTGATTAAAATCGCAGTCACATCAATCAGATAACCATATGAACCCTCATTTTCTCCCAACACTCCCTTCTCAACTTTTCTCTCTAAATGGACCCAGTTCTCGCCAAATTATGAGCATTCTAATAACATCCTTGGAGTCCTCTTGCATCACTTATTTGGTGGGTGCCTCAAATCTATGCCTTGATTGTGGAGAATAGGACATAGAATGCATGTTATAGGGAAGGCCTAAAATTATGTTTTTCATGCTTAAATGCTTCATAAATTGTACTTGTGTAGTGTTTAGCTTCTAGAATATGGTGAGAAAATGAGTGGGGAAGTCTTGAGTACCCAAATTGTGTGTCAAATTGAGAAAAATGAAGAGTACACACCAAGTGCTCAATAGGTTGCCCGTATTAGTATTCATTAATGGTTTTTGAATTCTAGGGGCATAATCGAGTACCTAGTGGTTTTATTCAACACTTTTAGGGTAAATCCTTGTTATAGAACATTCTTTGGGCTTCAAATTTGAATTTTAAGACATTGAAAAATTGGACTGAAACTGGTCTCAGATACCTCAATCGAGGTCATCGAGACCACAATTTTGGCAACATGATCATGGCTCTATGGACTATGATTGCGGTAACCAAGGCTAATTTTCTGACTGTGCCTAAAATTTTGCACTTCTAATTTTTTCCAAACACCACCAAGTAATCATCCATTGAGCTTTAGTGGACAACATAGCAAAGTTTGTGCAAGAATATGTCAATGATTGTTGTTTTTATGTCGTCTGTTATTTTTTAGGAGAATATCATGGAGAAATATAACCACATCCTATTCATTGTACCTGAGTGCCACACTCACTACTATAGTGATCTTCCGAGGACAAAGCTGCTCCCGGAGAGAGGAATATGCTTCGAGAATGTGCCAAAAAAGCTGGCATTTCATGACAGTCTTATGGCCACAAGGTGGCAGTGTTTTGCTCTGGATCCTTACAAGGCTAATGAGAAATGGGTCTGTAAATTCTACACAAACATTTGTGTAATGTCTTTCTCGGATCTATCCTACATGAATATCAAGATCCAGGAAAAAGTGGTGGATTTTGGGGAGGAGAAAATAAACTCTATTTATGGGCTCCCAAATGTAGACATGGGTGAGTTTGAAGAAAAAGGTGCGAACGGAGAAGTTGGTTAGCAGAAAGAATGTGCCCGGAAGGAAGTTTCATGGGCGGCAACCAAGAGTAACATCCACATGAATGACTTTACTGCCGAGGCTCGGATTTGGTTGACCATCATATGTAGTCGAGTCTCCCCTTGCATCCATATGACAGTAGTCCCAGATTAGCAGACTCGGATGGTTTCTTGCATTTTTTATGGCATTCCTTAAGATGTTGGTCAGCTTTGGGTTTCTGAAATGAAATTATTTAAGAACCAAGGTGGGATATATCTCTTCTTTCCCTCTTTAATTACTAAGCTTTACAAGAGAGATGGGGTTGATGAATACTCTGCAATACTTGGGTGTGCCCTGGCACATCTATCTATCCTTTGAAAATTGGAGGAAGGGGTGCACCAGGCGAAAGAAAGAAAATAAAGATCAATTTGGAGAAGTCGACATATGAGGAGCCTGAGTCTTGTAGACACCCACCACTGAGCCTCTAGAGGATATTGGAGGTTATATTGCAGCCATCAGGGAGCTCGCATCAGGTCCACCTATGGAGGCCAGGGAGCCCTCTACCACCCGCCATTCATATGTTTCCTGATCTAATTTTGAAGAGTATCAGGAGGACCAAAAGAAGAAGAGAGATACTATTGCTAGGCTTGAGAGAGCCTATTCATCCTTGGTGGAGTCCCATCGTGATCTTTAGATTGTATATGAGAAGATGGTATAAAGGGAGAAAAAGAAAGATGAGTTCTTTAGCAAGATATAAAAAGGGGTAAAGGGCCTATAGAAGGTCCTAAAACCCTATGATAGACTCCCTTCCTCCCTAGTGGAGAGTGATTATGAGGTTCTAACTAATAGGTCCATTCTTGAGAATACTAATGATGATGCAGAGTCTACAGACGAGAGAAGTTCTTGATGCAGTTTTGGGGAGAACCCTTATCTCTTCTTATGCTTTATTGTTTATGCAGTGAGGACATTGCTATCTATTTAGTTGGGGGTTTCTGTCTCCACAGTTATTTGATTTGGTCCTGTATTATCGATACTTCTGGATGTTTTTATGTTCTTTTGGGTGTTAATATTTGGGTGCTCTGACGATGCCCATATTTGTATGGATTAGTTGTTTTTTTTGTTGTTAGATTTTTATGTTATCTTTATTTTGTTTGTGATGATATCCGACGAGCATTTCCCTATGATAGATTGAGTGACGACATTCTTAAGAGAAAAGTGTCGTGATTAGGTTTAACCCATGGATTCAGGGAAAGCCTGAGTACTCTAGCATTAAGGTCATAAATACAAAGAAAATCTAAGTACTTGTGGCATTTTGGCATTTGGGATCTATCGCACTTGTACCTATGGCAAAGTCTGAGTAACCATATGGTTTGCCCGTGTAAAATCCAAAATGTGAGACGAAGGCTTATGATGGTACCATAGTTAGCAAATTGTGTTTGGTGCAAATGCAAAGCAAACATCCCCCTCCATCCAAAAAGTTTTCAAAAAATTGAAAGAACGTGAGCAACCTTGTATCAACACTTTCTTCTCTTTTTGAGATGCCAAAATTTTTGGCTTGTAAAATTTGAAGATACTCCATTTTTGTCTCTAGCGGAAGGGGAAATTAAGCCTCATTGGAGAATTCGCATGCCATGTGTGGTGAGATTATTTGTCCAAATCTCATTTGTCCTTTTACCATCTTGAACGTTCTTCATTAGCCACTCAAGGATAATTTTGATTGCACTTGGTTGGGGAGATGATCTTAGGCCATCTTTGTGACATTGGAAGTCCACTTTAGCTTAAAAATCCTACCCTTGCATAGTTGTTATCTCTAGTCACCCACTTTGAGCCTTTGGCCTTTTCTTTGGAAAACACATTCCAATCCGTGAGAATATCAATTTTTATCTCTCTTTTGAACCTTACCCTGTTTGAACGTAAAATAACAACTAGAGGATAAAAGCCTAAGTTGGGGGTGGTGATGATTGAAAGAGGTAACTTTGGCCCATGAAGTTGTAAGTGAGTGCCTATGAGGTAAAGTATTTAGAACAAATGAATAAAAACAAATAAAGGATCCAACGTAGGAAAGTGAAGCACAAAAGGTGAAAGAAAAACAAGTGAAAGGAAAATAGGTGAACCAAGGAAATAAAAAGTAGGCCCATATGTAAAGAGTAAAAACAAAAGAAGCGGCCCATGATCAAAAGTTTGATGCAATAGTGTGATGTAGATGTTCAAGGAGGGTATAGCCATGTTGTTCCTAAAAGATATCCTACCCTACCCGAACCTATGTTACAAGCTCAAAAAGCCCTTCATGATTTCCAACCAAGTATTTTCATTATAGTAGCATTACAAATAGGGGCAAGCCTATGACATGGAACTTGTTAGCATTGAGAGTTCTTGAGAAAGAGAGTGTTTCACACTTAAATTCCTTTTTGGATAATTTATGGTGTGTGGAATTTTCTTTCTTGTGAGGAGGAACGTAAATAAGTTGAGGTGGATGATTTTTTTCATATCCCTCTATACTGGGCAAAAAGGAGTATAATGTAGTTGAGGTCAAAGTTGAGTCATTTCTAGAGTATTAGTGATTAGTTCATGGTTACTCTTTAAAGTCTCTTGCATTCTTGAAAAATCACATTTTATGTTGAGGGGTGTCGTAAAATAATTTTGCTCATGTTTGAAGAGCTAAATTGTGGATTAATTAAGCTTGAAGTCATTATGATTATTGGGTCATTTAATTTGGGAATAAATGTGCATAGTCTCATAGTAAGAAGTAGTGCTGCTTGAGGACAAGCAAAGCTTTAAGTTGGGGGTGTTGATGAGTTATGAATTTACCGCTTGGTTTCTCTTATCATTCATGCACTATGCTTTAAATACATAAATGAGACAACATTGTGATTAATTGCACGAATTTCCATATTTTGCAGGCATATAGATAATAAGATAGAAGGATGTGGAATTGAGCTAAAAAGGAACAAAGAAGAGAAGAAAAGTGCACAACTGAAGGACCATGTACAGAACGAGGCTTAGTTACCACAATCGCGATCTAAGGTCCAAAATCACAGCCAGTTAAGATTGTCATCCACTGCGATCGGTGGATCTAATCACAGTCGCGGTAGCCACGACTGCTGCTAATTTAATGCAATTACAACAACATGGGATCAGGACCAGGGGAAATTTTATAATTTTTAGCAGCCGACCCCAAATCCCTTAAAGGCCTAAAACCTTTTCCAATTTTGGACATTCTAGAGACTAGCAATATTTTGAATTTGAAGTTGAAACCCTAAATTGGGCAACAATTGTCATTTGATTTAGAGATCTTGAATTTAGTAATTTCTTGAAGAATGGATGCTTTGCATAACCCTTATGGTATATTTTTCTCTCCTTTCATTATGAGTAGCTTAATTTCATTGTCTTGGTATTATGTTGAACTAAGGTACAATTAGTTGTAGGTTGTGATGTATTTGTGTATATACTAGTTGGTTGATGATGGGTTCTACTATTGTTTGATTGAATTGGTTGGGATTTATGGGTGAAAGGGCCAAATACTCAAAATGGGTCTGTGGGTGAAAATCTTAAACTCTTGAAAGCTCGAACCATCCTTGAGATAGGGATGTGGAAACCAAGGCAATAGTAGATAGTTAATAGGTTTAGTTTGCTAATTCTCACTGTCTTAGACATAAGAGTGATTATGAAGTTTACTATACCTTGGATATTTTTCTAGAAATAGGGATACCCTATTGATGTAATAGGTGAATATAATTAACACACTTGTTAGTTATCCTAAAGGTTCAATAAGTGAAATTATTGAGGTTTTCTTGACAAACTAGCGTAAAGGATACTAAACCTAGCCTACTCTATTGTTAACAACTATAATGTACACCGAATTTACACATACCCGTACATAACTTGTCCTTAGGTAGACATAATCCCAAGATTCTCTCTATATCGAAGATAATTACAATTGTTTTGTAGTTTGTGGAATTGAGTTACTATTGACACACATTCTCTCCCAAAATTATAACCCCCTCTTTTAAATTATGTTTTTTACTCTATTTGAACTTTAGGTGTTTTCTTAGTAAGTGTTAAGACCTATAAGACTAGAATTCTAGTTTTCACTCCTTATGGAATCAACCTTAACAAAAGTTGTGGTATTGCCAACGACTATCCTCTACTGAATTACAAGGTATAGGTGATTGTTATCACTAGGGATGTTAGACGATTGGATTATAGAGTTTTCCCTATTGTTAAGGTTTAGTGCTGACATTAACTTGAAGATGAGACACTTGGGAGGTCGAGTCTGATATACATAGTTCTTATCCCCAGCTATTTGTGGATTCAGGTATTTCTTTTGCCTTTAGTTTGAGGACAAACTTATTTTTAGTGATGGATGATGAAGCGACTTGGAATTTGATGAAATATGTAAAATTTGTGACTTTATGTGATTTGACTATTTTACCACTCCCCGTGGTTGAATTTTGGTATTTCTGGGGTGTGGGAGTGATTGGCACAGTTCCCTGTGCTTTTTTATACCATTTATGTAATATTGTGGTTTTGGTGGCTTCAAGGGCCTTATTTTGGACATCTGTGGTTACTTTTTGATCCGTGCAATGGATGACTTAACAGACTGCACAACAGATCAAGAACATCAATTTTAGGGTGGTAACATGGTTGGTGTAGTTTATGGCTTTTAAATCTCATTTTGACCATCGGTTTTGAAATTGTATTTTGGATTTCGAGGGTTGACTTTGTGAAAATGATGTTTTTTAAAATTTAATATCGCCATTGAGTCGGAGCATTGAATTTAGTATGGTCACATAGTTCGTATGTGTATATTGGATTCAAAACGAATCTCGGGCACCCCATTAAAGTCCGTTTTGGACTTATAAAATCTGGTGCACCAGGTTGCTGGTTCAACTTGGATCACAAAGGGTAAAACTCATTTGAGGCATGCATTTTATACATTATGCCCTGGTTACCTGGCATGAGTAAAAATAATCCCTTTTTCCCGATTTTCACTCATCTTTCATCGTAGTTCTTCAAAGCTAGGCCTTAAAATAGCGTGAGAGCTTAAAAGTGAATCTTCTGGGTGGTTGGGGAGATAGATTAACATCTACTTCTTGCTTCTCTTTCAGATTTAAGGTGAGAATTTACCCTTTTCTTTAACAAATTTCTTGATTAATTGTTCAAAATCCCCAAAACCATATTACTTTATTTAGCCCCAATTTGTAAACATTTTCACTTGAATAATGTTCTTAATCTTTTAATTACTAGTTTTTCCTTAATTTCATCGTCAAAACAACTTCGACTCTTGATTTTAAATGGATTTCAAAGGTTTTACCCGGTAAAGCTCATAAAAGGTTTTCTTTGGTTTGAACCTCATTTTGACTTGGTTTTTTAGTTGTACATTCCTAAAGGTATGGGGAACACATTTATGCAGTAAAGTTATGATTTAGCCCTTCTTTTTCGAAAACTCATTTTGGGAGTCCGTTTTGACCCTAAACCAAAAGTAGGCAATATGGATATTATTCACTTTGTTTTGATGCGTAGATTCTATTATATATACTTATCGTTGATTTTTTTCATACTTGATTTTTGTGTTTTCTGCTTTGTAAATACTGAACACCCTAAAAATACTAGAAATAATGGAAATTCTAGAAACACTAGGAACATCAGATTTTATAGACCTTTTCTGAGGGATGTGTCGGAGAGGAGTCATGGATAGTGGTATTGGATATTGGATCTTATAGAACTCTCCAAATGTTACGTAATATAAGAGTCATGGATATTGATTGTATATGAGTTGATGAACCCCCCATGGGTTCTACATTAAGAGGCTTGCCTCCGTAGGTTTATATGGGGTAGTATATGGGTTGACGATCCCTCCATGGATCCCACATAAGGAGGCTTGCCTCTGTGGGTGTATACAGAGGTTGTGAAACAACCTCATGCTTCAAACTCAATATCATCATCATCATATACAATTCACTTACTTTTTTGAGTTTATGTAGTGCTTGTATTGCCATATTGCCATGCCATCTTTCCACTTATTTTATATCTTGACTTGTCGTTTATCTAATTGTTCTATCTTCCATTATTTGTAATTAATGATCTTGTATATATATGTCCTTCTTTTGACCTTCTTGTATTGTGTATATTGTATACTTGTGGTCTTTTCTGGTGCTTATTGCAATATATATGATATATTTAAACTGTTAGTAAAAGCGGTGTGGGCTACAATTGTGGGATATTTTCTGATTGCAGGTGACATGCCTTTAGTGTATATTTTTTATGCTTTATTCTCTACTTTTCTCGGTCGGCCTATGATCTCTACTGAGTACAAGTGGACTATTCTCGCGCCTACTGTGCCCTTTCGGTGCAGGTCCTAGTTCGGGTGCACCACACTTTGGTTGTTCGGGCGACACCTGGTGTTTTCAAGGTAGTGATTGACTTTCAGGCTTCTACTACCTTTCTTATAGACTATGTCTTTACTTTAATTCTAGAGACATAGTTTCGCTTGTATTTTGAACATCTTATGTATTTCATTTGGATTCGGGTTGCTCTAGATACATTCTTATACTATTGACATTAGGTTTTGGGAGTTATGGTGTTATTGTTTATTTTATTCTTTTCACATTGTTATTTATATTTTCTATCGTTCGGCTTTATTCTAGAAGCCTTACTATGGGTTATTTCTGTCTTTTCCCCTTGGTGTATCAATTTGGGTGATAGACTTACTTGTCAAGGTACACCGCGGTAAGTTCCATCATGAGTTTGTTTTTGGTTCGTGACATGAAGACTACTAAAAGAAGTTGTCTACTTTCTTTAATTATCAACTACATAAAAAGAGTTATGATTCAATCATATACCAGTCCAACCTATTAAATGTAAATTGGGATAAGAAATATGGTCAGTATCATGAAGAACAAAGAAATATTATTTTTATACAATAAAATTGATGGTTCTATGAAATCAGGAAAATAAGAAAAAATTCTTCTTATCTTACCTATATAATTTAAAATCTAATTTCATATTCATTCTTGGAGCCTATCATTAGAATGAACAACACATACGACCAATTGGACTGTGATGCTAGTAGGGTTTGTGGGCTTTCGAACGTGTAAGAAGTCATCTACTTATTTTTCTTATCTATTAGTTTAAGGTACGAGTGTTGCACATGACGTATATTTATTTGTAAACACTTCAAAAATAAACTAAATATTATCGTACTAAATATTGACTCTGAATTATAAATTAAAATTAAACATAAAATGTAAATTCTTAGAACATCTCGACTGTCTTGACTCTGAATTTTTCATGGATAGGATTACTCTTATTGGTCACTTTCTAAGGATAACATTTGGTGTTCCTACTTAGTCACTTTTAACCTATTCTTCTTGTGATGTAGCGTTTCTTGATTCTCCGGGTCTTACTCAAATTTTATCCCATATAGTTAAATTTGAATTGAATTTCTTTTTCATTTGTGGTACAGTGTATGAAATTTTACATGCACGCTTTATGTTTCTTTTCACACTTATGTCAACTTTGTCATTGCTTTAACTATTTGTCTAATTTCATAAGCAACATTACATGAAAATTTTATGTCCCAAAACGTAGGTCCGATTTATAGTGCTAGTGGGCTTACAAATAATACTATTCTAATAGCTAATTCTACTGTGAAATATGGAACTATTCAAATGGATTTGACATTAATGGGTCGTTTTCGCATGTTGACTAATTAAAAGACCTAATTTTTCAGGTGCTATCAAATCACTTCTAATTCAATTATTAGATATCATCAAAATTTCCAACATTACGTCAATCAATAACATTATATATAAAATAATAAAATTATTCAAAAATACAAATTGACATTAATATAAATGATATATTTATATAAAGATATGAATAAATATTGTACAAAGACAGTAAATTATATGAAATTAAATAGAAATTCGCATTAAAATAAATGCAAGATTCATTTAAATGATAAAAATAAATGTTAAAACATACCACTTTGTAGCAGAAATTTGTGAGAGGCAAAAAATAAATGATAAATTTATTTAGGATATTTCCACATATGTAATGATAATTTTTTATTTGAATCATGTTAAGGGGTATTAAAACAGTGACTTGGGTGAGTTTCAGAATTTTTGAACAGGGTTCAGAGTCATTTAAGCTCTCTGAGGTAATGAGGATCCGTGATAGCGGCGTGCCACGCCATCTAAGCTCCACGATAGGAGCGTGGCACGCTGGCTAGTGACCTCAATAGTAGCATGCCACGCTTCTAGGCAAATTATGCGCAACTTCATTTTTTTCAGTTTGGGGCATGGAATTTTTAGTCCTTTGCCCCCTTAAATGACTTAAAAACACCCAACTGACCCCATAGCCTTCAGTTATCAAGATTATACATTGCTCTTCTCTTCTTTAACTTCCAAACTAAGAAAACACAATAGTTTTAAATGAATTTATTATTTCGGACTCTAAACATCAATTCATCTTCAAATTTTTCTATCTTCAAGGCATGTTGTACACTACTCCCTAACTTGAGTTTTATAGTATCGTATCAATTTATCCAATAATTAAGTATTTTGAATTATGGGTTTGAACTAGGGTTGAGGGTGTATGGATTGTGATAACCTTGCATTGTTATAACTTGTTTTAAATGGTTTACTTATGTTTTAAACGATGGATTTAAACTGAATTGGCGCATTCTTAAAAAGGTGAATTATGAATGGCAATTTTGATTTATAATAATGGTGGAATGAGGTACTTTTTTTTACAAAATTGATGAATTTTGGTATGGCAATGGCATCACCCTCAACCCACATTATAATCTTGGATTTAAATATGGATTTTCACATAATTTAATTCATTATTAAAAAATAATGCATTACATTAAAGGGAAAAAAGATAAAACGGTTTTGAAATTCCCTTGGTAGCAATGATTTTGATTTTAAATGAAATTTAGAGTCTAACGATTAAAACCCTTTTTGTCTGGCATAGTTTGAATAGCTTGCAAGACTATTGGTATGATGATATCAAGTTGGAATGCCTAAATAATAAACTCCATGGTTAATGGTTAGTGTTATGTGCAAATTATTTTAATTTTGGCTTAAAGGAAATTGTGTAGCTCACTGGGAAGGTTTAATCCCAATAGGACAAACACTAGAAACCATGTTTTTTGATGTTAGAGGTTCTATATAACCATTGTGTCTGATGTACACATTATATTTTTGATGGTTATCGCCTTGGTGACTTTATCTATTCCTTGATATATGCGACTAACATAGAATGGGTCTCTTCAGACAGGAGAAGTTAGACCCATATAGCTCGTGGCTACCTGGAAAGTTGATACGAGCTACATAGTTCAGGACTAATGTTTTAAAGGATCATATTTCAAGTCCCTTGTCCCTATCCTAGCATCCTATACATATTTATATAAAATTGTTGCGTATATGATTTTATTATTGGATTTTAGTAAATGCATTATTTTATCCCTTTTCTTAGGTTCCATGCCAGTACTCGTCGTACTCCATCATTTCATGATGTAGGTTCTGAGGGATTTTCTGGTGATCCTGTACAGTGTTAGGTGGTTGGTACTCTTGTTGATCAGCGGTGAAGTGGTGAGCTTTTATCTTTCGGAAGGCCTGGACATTCTCTTAGATTTTCTAAGTTTTTCTCATGTGTATGAATTTCATTTATCATATTCAGGGGCATGTCTTAACTTAGTTGAAATTCTTGGATTAGAGGATTTTGTGGACATGATTGGAATGCCATTGATGTCTTGATTTGACTCTTTAAATTGTCTTTTAGTTTTCTATATCTTTCATTGACTTAGTTGGCTTTCGCTGTTTACTTTTATTGTGCTATTGAGGTAAGGCTAGGGGGTTATCTCCAACCCTCAATAGGATTGAGATGCCTATCACGTCTAAGATCGAGTTTGAGTTTGGGGCATGACAAGCTTGGTATCATAGCATGGTTCAAGGTCCTAGAGTTTCTACAAAGATATGTCGAGTAGAGTCTATTTTATAGGTGTGTAGCATGCCACACTTATAAAGGGAAGGCTATGTGGTATTTAGGAATGTTTCCCATCTTTATGTTCATTTCGTGCTAAAGAGTCTAGTACTTTGAATTTTATCTAACTCCTGGTTTACCCGCATTTTAGATCATGCCTCTCCAAAGATCTAATGGTCATAGAAACTCAGCCAGAACATTTGTCCTAGTAGGGAAAGTATAAAGCAAATTTTCTCGACTCATGAAATGCAGACTTGGTCTAGGGCTCCTACTACTGACTACAAATGGTGTTCCACCAATCCCTACTAGTCCTCCTCGGGCTTCTGGAACTGGTGAGACCCATACTCAGTCTCCTTAGGGAGATATCTTAAATGCAGAGTTTTATTAGTCCATCCATATCCTTTTTCAGATTATGGCATCACAGTCTTTCCATTTCGATCATGTTGGACCTACTCCTAATTCGTTTGAGGTTACTCGGGTGGGCCAGTTTATAAGGTTGAATCCCCAAGCTTTACAAGCTCTAAGGTTAAAGAAGATCCTCAGGGGTTTATTAAGAAGATAGAGAAAATCTTTAGCATGATTCATGATAGTGATTTAGAATGAGTATAGTTTATTAGTTAAAGGAGCTAGCTTATCAGTGGTATGAGGGATGGAAAGGGTTGAGAGGTCAAGATGTTGAGCTGGCTGAGTGGGATGAGATCTCAAATTCCTTCCTTCATTACTTCTTTCCTCCAAAGTTGAGAGAAGCCAAAATAGAAGAGTTTTTGAATCTAAAATAGGATAGGATGAGCGATAAAGAGTATGCACTAAAGTTTTAACAACTATCCCATTATGCTTCAAAATTGTTATCTAATATGAGAAACAGGATGACCAAGTTTACTTCTAATCTGTGCCATGATTTGGTATTAGAGTGTAAGGTTGTTATGCTAAATAATGATATAGAAATATCTAAGCTAGTAGTTTACATGTAGTAGGTTAAGCATGAGAAAAGAAAGCAAGTAGAGATAGGTGAAAGGTAGAGCAAGAAGTTTAAGTATGCAGAGTATGGTGCAAATCAAAAGAGAAGTAGAAAAGACGGTAAGAATAGTCTTAGAAGAAGAACTGGGGAAATTCCTATTCACCAGGTAGTTCTTCTTATTCTAAGACTTCAGGTGATTGGCTTTTTTCAATCTAACAATGGTACTAAGGCATAAGGTGTTGAATCTCAAGTTAGTAGAGCTCAGTCATTCCTGCCTTACCCTTCTTGGCATTTTTGTGGATAGATTCACCATGGATTTTTTATGGAGGGGAGAAATTTATGTTTTAATTATGTTCAGCCTACTTATTTGCGATGAAATTGTCCCTCAGCTAGGGTTGCCACTGATGTTGGGCGTATTTACACGCTTAAGAACCATAATTTAACCATATTTTAGCTAAGTTTTGAGGACAAAATATATAATTCCTGCACTTTTAGTCTATTTTCCTTTAAATGAGCTGACCTACGTGATTAGCATGTTTTTCAGGTATTAATGATGAAGATTTCAGCACTTTATGGACTTATGAGCAGCAAAGGAAAACTTCACATTAGAGGGAAGGCAACTTTTGGACTAAAAGTGATGCATGGGAACTTTTTCTCGGGCAAACCCAGTATTTTTAAAGACTTAAGGATGCAGTATCAACTTAGTTAGAGAAGGATACTATAAAAAGCTTATTGCTGAATTTTTCAGCAGCAATATCATTCACTCATTATTCAATTTCGTTTTTTGTAAGAGGTTTTAGAACAGAAAACACGACTCTTGTGAGCAACGGATAGGAAGAGAACGACATTCTCTTATTGACACCAATCCATCCCCATCGCCAAGTTTATTCTAGGTTGTGGTATGATGATTATGTCTATTGTGATTTCCGTTGTAATCATGAGTAGCTAAACTTCTCTGTTAGGGTTATGAAAACCTTGTGAGATACTATCTATTACTATGAGTTTGTGAATTTTTGATGTGTATGCTACTTATATCATTACTCTCTTCGTTTTAATTTAATTTTCATGGTTGCAAACATAGAGAACATGCCATTATAGCATTAACTTGTTCGAGAGAAAAGTTACATATTTGGATAAGAGAGTGTGACAAAGAAATAGGGCTACCAACCCCTATTTACAAATTAATGCCTTAACCGGATTAATCTCTTGGAGAGTTCGTACCATTAGTTATACGCTTTAAGATCGAGAGAGTTAAAGTGAAATAATCCTTGATGGTTGAGAAACACTAGGATTTACCATTAGAATACGAATCTCTATAAGTGCATGCATGTCTGAATTCCGCATTACTCATAGTTAATAGATACGTAGAACTCATAAGGTAGACATAATCCTAACTTATTTTTCTCTGTGATTAAATCTTACTAAACAAAGCATTCTGTTGTTACTTTGATAGCATTAATTCACGCCACAATCCAATCCCCCCTTTTCCGTGGAATTTTCGATCAACAGTCTACTAATAATTGCAAAACTTAGTGACCAAGTATTCCCTGTGGGATTCGACACCCAACCCAGTTGGTTTCTATATTTGACAGCGACCGCTTACACTCTTACGAGAGCTGTAGTTTGGGCGTTATCAGCCACTGGGGCTAATATGGTCCTGATCGCCACTTTTTTTACTCCTATACCTAAGGATGCCACATCCAAGACCGACAATGGTCATATTTCCTCTATACACTTGCTACTCGTTAGGAATAAGGGCATCTCTAGATATTATTACTGGTATGTTACAACTTTTCTCACATAATATTTATTATTTGCTTGATTCTGGTTTGAACCTATTTTATGTGAATCCTTATGTGGTTGTACACGTTGATTTTGGTCCTGAAATTATTTTAGACCCCTTTTCTATTTCTACCTTGGTAGGTGAGTTTATTGTGGCTAGAAAAGTCAATAGGGGTTTTGTGGTATCCACCTTTCATAGAGAGACATTGGTGGATTTGATAGAACTTAATATAGTGGATTTTGATGTGATGTTGGGGATGGATTGACTCTATTTGTGCTATTATTCTCTAGATTATAGGACCCAAAAGGTCACTTTGAACTTTCCTAATAAACCAGCACTAGAATTGAAGTTCTATGGTATCTAAAGGGAACTTTATTTCTTACCTTAGAGCTCAGAAATTTATTTCCAAAGATGTTTGTATCATCTAGTTTGGGACAAAGATTCTGACTATAAAAGTCCTTTTTGCAGTCCATTCCTATGGTTCATGAATTTCCCAAAGTTTTTCCCGATGACCTTCCTGGGATTCATCCCTATATGAAAATAGATTTTATGATTGATCTCCTACTAGGTACCTATCCTATTTCTATTCCTCCTTATAGGATGGCTCCGATAGTGTTGAAAGAACTAAAAGAGCAATTATAGGACCTTCTTAATAATGGTTTTATCCATCCTATTATGTCTCCATGAGGTGCTCATGTGCCTTTTGTGCCAAAGAAAGATGGGTCTCTTCAAATGTTTATATATGATAATCAGTTGAATAAGGTCACTATGAAAAATAAGTACCCTCTTCCTAGGACTAATGACCTCTTTAATCAGCTTTAGGGTGATAAGTGTTTCTTTAAGATAGATCTTTTTTTAGGTTACCATTATTTGAAAATTAGGGAGGTTGATATTCCCTAGATTCCTTGTGGGACCCGGTATAGCCATTATGAGTTCTTTGTTATGTTGTCCGAGTTGAATAATTCTTTGGATGCTTTCATGGATCTTATGAATCGAGTGTTCAGATAGTTTTTGGATTTGTTTGTTATAGTCTTCATTAATGACATTTTGGTGTACTCTAAGAGTGAGGAGGAACAAGCAAATAACCTTTGAATTATATTGCAGACTTTAAAGGACCAGGAATTATATGCCAAATTTTATAAGTGTGAATTTTGTTTAAGTGTTGTAACTTTTCTCAGGCATGTTGATTATAGTGACGGGATTAAGGTGGATCCATAAAAGGTTTGAGCAGTTAAGAAGTGGTCCGCTGATGAAGCTAACTCAGAAAAAGGTAACGTTTTTGTGGTCTAAAGCTTTTGAAGGAATTTTTGAAAAGTTGAAGGATAAATTAAGTTATGCTCCTGTTTTGACCTTACCTGAGGGTACTGAGGGGTTTGTTGTGCATTGTGATGCATCCCGCATGAGACTAGGTTGTTTTTTGATATAGTATAGTACGGTTATGTCCTATGCTTCTAGGCAGCTCAAGCTTTATGAAAGGAATTACCTTACTCATGATCTAAAATTTATGGGTGTGGTCTTTTCTTTGAAGATTTGGTGCCACTATTTGTATGGGTTACGCGTGTATTTAATGAGATCATAAGAACTTGTAGTTTTTATTTGCATAGAAATATTTGAGCCTCAAGTAGAGACGATGGCTCGAATTGCTTAAAGACTGTGACATGAGTTTGCACTACTATCCATGTTGAAGAGGAGAAAAGACGATTGGTGAAGGATATTCACAGTCAGGCAAACTTGGGAGTTTGTCTCTTGGACTTCGAGGATGGAAGAGTGATTGTTCAAGAGGTGGTTAAAATGTCTCTTGGTAATGAGTTCAATGAGAAGACGAT
Organism: Capsicum pubescens; assembly: GCA_030864215.1. Taxonomy (NCBI): domain Eukaryota; kingdom Viridiplantae; phylum Streptophyta; class Magnoliopsida; order Solanales; family Solanaceae; genus Capsicum; species Capsicum pubescens. The sequence goes on along the minus strand of CM061541.1, from coordinate 71,480,785 downwards.
TATGGATACCATACACATGCAAATTAAAGATAATATGGGTTAGCAAAAGGTTATGTCTTTAGAGATTAGGGGAGATGGTATCTTGAGATATCAAAGAAGGTTGTACATTCCTGATGTAGATGGGTTATGGGAAAAAATCTTGACTAAAGCTCATTAATCCAGATATACACTTCATCCGGGTTTGACTAAACTATATCATGACTTGATAGAATCCTACTAGTAGAGAAATATGAAGAGGGATATAGCAAATTTTGTTGCCAGGTATATAGTCTGTCAACAAGTTAAGGTTGAGCATTTGAGGCCGGCTGGCACGTCTCAAAAGATAGAATTACCTATGTAAAAGTGGGAGATGATTAATATGGACTTTGTCATGGGTGTTCGCATGGTCTCAAAATATGTTTGATTTTATTTGGGTCATTGTAGATATAATGACCAAGTTAGCTCAATTTTTTCCTGTGAGGACTAACTACTCAGGATAAGATTTTCTAAGTTGTTCATTCAGGAGATGGTGAAGTTTAATAGGGCTCTGGTGTCCATTATATATGGCTGAGGTAGCATTTATTTCAGAAAGGTTTGGGTACTTAGGTGAACCTTAGCACCACTTTCTTCTCTCAAATGGATGGACACGCGAATCATACTATTCAAACCCTGGAGGAAATGCTAAGGGCCTATGTAATTGATTTTAATGGTAGTTGGGTTGACCATTTTCCTCTTATTGAATTTGAGTATAATAATAATTACCATTCTAGCATTTAAATGATCCCTTTTGAGGATTTTTTTGTTAGAAGGTGTAGCTCTCTTATTGGATGGTTTGAGGTGGATGAGACTAGGTTGTTTAGCCCTAACTTGGTTCACCAATTGATAAAGAAGGTAAAGATAATTCGAGAAAGACTTAAGACTTATCAAAGCTACCAAAATTCTTATACAGATGTGAGGTGGAGGGAGTTGGAATTTCAAGTTAACGATTGGGTATTCTTTAAATTTTCTCCTATGATTGAAGTCACGGGGTTGGGAAAAAAAGGAAGCTCATTCCTCATTCCATTAGACAGTATAATGTAGTTTAAGAAGGATTGGTAATGTTGCTTATGAGTTGGAATTACCGGTGAGTTTAGCTTCGATTCATCCCGTGTTTCATGTGTGTATGCTGAAAAAGTGTGTGGGTAACCCTTCCCTTGTAGTGACTATTGAGGAGATATGGGTTAAGATTTGTTGTCTTATGAGGAAGTCCTGATTGAGATATTAGACAAGCAAGAAATTGAAGACTAAAGATATAGCTTCAGTGAAAGTTCTTAGGAGGAATCAAAAGGTAGAGGAAGCTACATGGGAGTTGGAAGACGACATGAAATCCAAGTACCCATTCTTGTTCACAATGTCAGATGAAAGTACGTAAGATATAAGTTATATTTCGCTCTTGTCGTATTTTGACTTTGTCCTTAAATTCTGGTGCGTTCTTACTACTATCGTGCAAAAATGTCCTCTCATTTGGGGACGAATAATCCAAAGGAAGGGATAATATGAGACCTCTAAAATTTTTAACTAATTAATTTTGGACCCTCCCATATGTGTAATAATAATTTTTTACTTGAATCATGATAAAAGGTGTTAAAGGAGTGACTTGAGAATGTTTTGTAATTTTTTAGGGGTTTGAGGTCATTTTGGGACCTCGAGGAGGTGATGGTACGCAATAATGGCATGCCAAAATGTTGCCTAAGCTCCGCTATAAGAGCGTAGAAAGCTGGCTAGTCATCATGATAGCGGTGTGCTACGCTGTTAGGAAATTTTTCCCCAGCTTCACTTTTTTTAGTTTGGGTGGGGGTGTTTTAGTCCTTTGCCCCCTTGAATGACTTTGAAACACCTACCTGATTGACCCCTTAGTCTTCCATTATCAAGATTACACATTTCTCTTCTACTCTTTAACACCCAAACCAAGAAAACACAAGGGTTTTGCAAGAAGTCATTACTCTGGGCTCTAAACTTCAATTCCTCATCAAATTCTTCTATATTGTAGGCATGTTGTACACTCTTTATCTTTAATTTTATATTATTGCATCACTTTATCCAAAAATTATGTGTTTTGAGTTTGAACTTGGGTTAAAGGTTTTTGGATTGTGATAACTTTTCTGAGTTATAATTTGTTTGAAATGGTTTACTCATGTTCTAAATGATGGATTTGAACTAAATTGGTGCATTGATAAAAAGGTGAATTGTGAATGGAAATTATGATTCATGATAATGGTGGAATTTTGTATTTAGTTTTAAAAAACTGATGAATTTTGGCGTAGCAATGACATACCCCTCAACCCACATTTTAATCTTGGCTTTGAATTTAGATTTTCACATAATTTAACTCATCCTTCACAAATATTGCTTTGCATCAAAGGAAAAAAGGAAAAAATGGTTTTGGAATGCCCTTCATGGCTATGTTTTTTGTTTTAAATGGAATTTGTAGTCTGATCGTTAAATGGTTTTTGTTAGGCCATCACGACGTGAAAACAGGGGTTATGATGGCACTTGTTGTGGAGTACCTTGACATCTATGACTATCTCCCAAAAAGATACACCAAGGGGAAATAGACCTAAATACCCTCAAAATAACGTTTCTAGAATGAAGCCAAACCATTTAAGTATAATAAATATATAAATAACAAAATCAACATAACAACCATAAATCCAAAAACCTTGTGTAATGCCCCTCCTTGGGTTTCGGGTCCTTGAAAATTCACGAATTTTGCACTGGCTGCCATGATTACGACTTGGCCTCCAAGTCATAGGGTATCCTGACGAGACATTGGGATGATTCGTAACCAAATCAGTAATTAAGTGGATAGGTCTACTCTATGTACGAGTGGGTCACTATGATGTATAAGGACTTGTTACAAGGCGTTGGGTGTAAATCGTAGGACGTCCATTGTATAGCCCAAATGGGTTTTGCTTTGACTATGACTGGACCCTATGAGTCATAGGGTCCCATTACGAGTCGTGTCATTGAGTTGTAAAGGTCAATAGTGTATGGTGCCTTGAAGGCTGCCTTGGCTATGATTCATGGTGGGGAGTCGTAATGAGACATTATGAGTCGTGTGGTGACCCATAGTTACTGACGACTAAATTTTAATTTTTAATTAAAGGGCACTTTGGACAATTCCCCTCTTACTCAGTTAAGACCCCACATTCATAAGGCACTTTAGAGGGGTAATTCATCATTCATAACATACTCAACACTTCAAAATATTCTATCGTTCTCTCAAGCCTCCATACTTAGGGTTTTCAAGAGTTAGATCATCTAAGTTCTTAAGGGTTAAATTCTCTCTGTGAAACTGTAACACCCCGTATTTCCCTAGCATAATCTAAGTCCCAGTGCATGAGTATTCATATATAGAATTTTTAAAAAGCTTATTATTTTTCAGGTTAGAGCCTGTCATTGCATAGGAAATTCAATTAGCTTTCCAACAATATAAAATTCACCCAAATCCGATAACCGGGTAAGAAGTATTGGCAATTTTAAATTTCAGTCGTAAAACCCCAACATTCTAACCCTCAGCGCATCGCATAGGCATCCCAAATGACAATTGTCAATTTCCAGTATGACTCTGCAATCATGGCGTGTCGCGACAGGCCAAATTCCTATTTGTCAATTTTCAGTGGGTTTCCGCAATGCTGGCGCATCGCGGATGTGGCGAAAATGGCATCCAAAGCTTTACCTTGATGGAACCGCATCGCAATATTTTTTTTAGGTCCCAGTTGTCCATTTTCCAGTGGATTGGTGCTATAGTGGCGCGTCGCACCAAGGCCAAAAAATGGATTTTTCAGTTTTCAGCTTCCATTTTTAAATTCGTCCAAGGGTAATTGGATCTTTTTCCACGACCCTAATTAACCTAAAACACAAAATTTATCCTCAATCGACCAAAATAGTGATTCATTATTCAACTCTTCTTCAAAATTGAAGATCCCCTTTTAAAAACAAGAACTCTATCTCTCAAATTCAAGGTAATTTCTCAAGAACTCCCCATCAATCCTCCCAAATTCATTATCCCAGGTATGTTAGATGTTCATCCATGGATTCCTTTCATCCATGGAGCTCAAGTAACCTTTTTAATTATTAATTTATGATCTTTTTAAGTTATTTGATTTTTAATCATGATTTCATCCATTAATCTTCATGAACTTTGATTTAATACCATGTTTTAATGAGGTTATTGTTGTTATTTGATTCCTCATGTTTTAGTATTATCATTTGTTGAATTAAATCATGAATTAGTGTTTACCATGATAATTTCATGTCAATTATGTCGGTTCTTTACTAATTCTATGATTATTTTAAACCATAAACTATAAATGTTTGATAAAATGCCTACAAGAGCAATTGATTTAATAAGAGTCTTCATGCTATGTCCTTCAATGTTTTAGAGTCATGCTTCTACTATTGTTTTGAGTCCTGGGGGTATTGAATACCCAAAACCGTAGCTATTTACTTAATGTTGTCTCAGTATCTTCAGAATAACTTCAGATTATATCATGAGCATTATCAGAACAGTCAGTTAAACTCAAAATAGTCTAGAATTTCAGTGTCATTTAGTTGGGAGTAGGATTTATCACCGAGTGGGTAAAGGGATGGCGACTTCCCCATAAGATAGGCAGTGTAGTTAGTAGCAGTCCCTATACTTCAGAACTATGTATCCAGCTTAGGATATGAGTAGTCACCCATAATATTAGGCTTGACTATCTCGAAGGGGTCACCCGTCAGTTCAGGCTTGGCACCCTTAGTCCTTTGGATAAGATATCAGTTTAGTAGATCCACACAGCCAGCATTAGTACCCGTGGCACGGTATTAATACCCTTCTAACTAGGGTTACAGTTTGGACCCCAATTAGCTTAAAATAGGGAATGTCGGTTAGATAATACCTCCCACAGTCTCAAATATAGTCTCAGTTATAGCTACAGTTCAGTTCTTTAATCTTAGTATTTCTTGACCAAAGCGCACAGATTTTAATTAATTTTAGTATTTCTGTTTACAGATTTCATCCAGTTCATGTCATATGCTTGGTCATTCATCCTCAGTGTCTACAGATTTTTATGTATTTTCAGTACTTTATAGACTTTTATGTATATCAGTATCTACAGATTTCATGTTTTCTATTTAGTATTCCATGCTTTACATGTATATTCAAATAGATCATTACTCCTATTCATGAAACCTTGCATGTTAGCCTACCTCATTTAGCAAACCAGTACATTTAAAATACTGATCACATACCTTTCTTTTGTGCTATGATGTCTCATATCATAGGTGCTGACACTCAGTTCTTAGATCGCACTTAGTCCCTCAGATTCTAAGCATTACAGTAGCAATGGTGTGTCTTTATCACCCGAGGACATACTATCTTATTTCATGTCTTTATTTCAGTAGTTAGTAGAGTTAGTTGGGGGCTTATCCCATCAAATCTCAGTCAGTCAGTCTTATTGGTTTTTCAGACATTATAGTCAGTTAGTTGTTCAGTTTATCAGTACTCTATCAGATTCAGACAGTTGTTTTTCCAAGATTTATATTTCAGTTTTAATTCAGATATTTAAAACCTTATGACACTTCAGTTATTCTTCAGCATTCATGGTTATATTATTAGTGCTCATAGCATGTACCCGCTCATGGGTTAGCTTGTGGTCTCTCGGGACCATAAGCACCGTGTAACGATTAGGGGATAGTCTTGGGTTGTTACAAAAACTTTATATTTCAGGCATGTGACTCTACCCTTAAACTTAATATCTCCATTGCATGAAAGTACATGGTTATTTACGAGATTGAAAGTAAGGGTTTCGATATGAATGGTCAATTAATTATTTTCTCATGATTTTATTATGCATTACTCATGTTTTAGCAATGGTTTTGAACTTGTGGGTACATAGTTATGGTGAAGAAACTAAGGGATTATGATTTCTTCAACTTGTGACTTTTGAAGAGGTTTTGTTTTTAGTTATGAGAAATATGGGATTTTAACTATTTTGGAACTATTGCATTATGATGTTGAATTGAACCTTGTGGGTTGGTGTTTTCAAAAGCTATTGCATAATTAAACCAAGGGGGTTGTGAATTCCCCCAATTGATGTTAATTGTAAAGCATGTTATGTTACCTTGCAAGTGTAGTTGGTATGACGATACCGACAATATATGGCTAAATGTGTATAATGGTTCAATAAATGGGAATGTGTGTTTAATATTTTTAATTAGGCTGTAAAGAAGAATGTGTAGCTGAGTAATGAAAGTCGAGGTCCTGAGAGACCAACACTAAAAACTGTGGTTGTTGACGTGGTGTTTTATATGTGATAACGCTCAAATTACAATCTTGAATGGGTGTAAGCGATCGTTGTCAATATAAAACCCAACTAGGTTGGGGTCAAATCCCACAGGGAATATGGTGTGAGATTCGATTTGTTTATGAAATACTTTACTGGTAGCTTACTGTTTTCGAAAATGAGGGTTTGAGTTTCACAGAGAGTCAATTGTCACTTTCAATATTTTTGTGTTTATAACCAAGATAAATGGGAAAACAGAGTTATGTTCACCATGGGTTTTTGGGAATTGACAGATACTAGGTAATGCTTAAGACTCTTGAAGTAGGTATAAACAACAGAATATCCCTGACGACGATACTATCTGACTTATCTCTCGACCTCATCAGATAATTTATTATCTAACTCTCTCGAACTTAGATAACATATCTATTTCCAATAGGATTTTATCTCAGGTAGATTAATCCAGTTATGGCATCAATCATTAAACAGAAGGTTGGTAGCTTCCGAGTCCCTATTGATAATTCACGTCCCCTAGTTTATTTCTCTGTTAAAAGCAAATAAGCCTAAGGCATAACCTATTGTTTGTAACCAATAGATTCAAGTTAAAGCAACAGAATTTCAAGGCGTCCTACTACTCTTTGAATCCTTTAAATACCTAGCATCTTAACATACCCTAATCTATGGATCCCATAACTCGGGCTAATGGAATTAGCCGCTCATGATTTGATGAACGAGATAACAAGTTGAATTCATGATAATATGGATAAACTTACTAATGGATGACACCCAACAAGTATTTCTTCAATTCAATCACAAGATAGAAACCCACAATAATTGATAAGGGTTTTTAAAGAGAGAACAAGAAATATACTTGATGAAAGAGACCAAGCAATTCACGTCCTCTACACAGGATTAATTGTCTGATAGATTAAAGATCATCCAAAATTAATTACCCATCAAAACCCTAAAAGAAGTCTTTAAATTGTTAATTCTAAATAAGGAAACAAAAATTAAGGTTTCAGTTTCTCTTCAGAATAGATGACGGTGATCTTGATGGCCTGTCAGACGTCTGACGACGTGTGAATGATATCGTCAAAGATTCCAATGAATTTTTATCTTCTAATTCTTCTGACGGCTAATCTGACGGCGCGTGAAATATGTGACGGTGCGTGAAATATGTTGTCACATCTTCACTGGAACATAGTATGATCTGCTTCAGGTTGATGGCAATTTTGATGCCTCATCACAGCTTTGACGGCTCTTCCAAAATGATGTAACATTTTATCTCAACTCCTCAGTTTTTTTCTAAGCTTGACGGCAACTTTGACAGCCTGTCCCATGTATGACGGCGCATCAGAAATGGAGTCAACTACACTTCAACTTATTTACACCAGATTTCAGCTGATTTATTCTTCTTTCCTTTGGTTTCCTCCCCGATCACTTGTGTCTGCATTAAAACACTTAAAACAATCAAAAACAACAAAAGTTGCTTAAGACTTCACAATTATTTAGAGTTAAAAGCTTCGAATCTGTTAGCGTAGGCTCACACATTAATGCCCTAAACTTAAACAATTTCTTGTCCTCAAGCAACCAAAACATAACTAGTAGTATACAAAGTACAATTCGGCAGCTAACTACTCCTATCAGGTTAGAATACAATTCGGCACCATCGGCACCATCTCCATGATCAATCAAATTAAAATCAACTGTGTCTAGTATTTGAAAACAACCATGTAACTCACAAGTATCTAGATATGGAAAAAATCTCTGCAATAACAACCTAGAACTTACCCAAATTACATTATCCGAACAAAGCAGTTATTAGCTACATACCTAGTGTGCCCTCACAACAAAGAAATCTTTTTTTCACTCAGATTCATATGTATAGACATAGGGATGAACATAATACTCTCTCTCAGAATGTAGTTCCAACATTGAGGATCAAATGCCATAGGCTTGCCCTTATAGTCAGTACCTAAGTCCTTAGACAAGCCAGTTAGGATCACTATAGGGCTTTTCTTAAGCTTGTAACGTAGGCTAGGGGATGGTATGATATTCATTGGTATTTTATAGTGACTACACCTCCTTGGTACTACATTAACTCTCGGGGTTTCAACTTTTGACCTTCTTTTATTCCCTCTTTTATTTGTCAAGCATGCTCAAGATAGGTGTTGTCTGTTCAAGCATCAAATTATCTTTTATCAACTTTTTCAGTTTTCTTCTTTCCTATTTCTTTTTCACTGCACCCAACTTCTTATTCATTTTTCTTTCTGTTACCTCTCTACATACTCATAAAGCATCACGCACCCCTATAGTAGCCACCCTCAACTTAGGTTATTTGCCTAAGTCAAGGTGCACAGTGCCCAAGGAGGACCAGGGCCAAAATAGGTTCATTGTGATGTCATGGAAAGGTGAAAGGTGTACAAGAAAGAACTAGGATATTTAGGCTTATATTATTCACATTTGGATGGTCATTTAAGCTAATGTTGGTTAACATGCAAAAACGGCCTATGATCCTTTCCTAACGCCTATCCTATGACTATGGCACGGCTAACTGGGCAAGTTCTAAATTCAACGCACAACGGGAACTGAGTAAGACCTTACACGCACATGGAACACAACTATATCATATATCACTACTCATCCGTTTCATTCCTTTGTTTTCTACAGGTTATTTATTTTCCATACTAATGCCATAAACAGATACACAGTGGTCACAATGGATGCAATTCACACAGTACACAATAGATTCGACCACTGGAGAGGTACTCAAAAATCACAAAATAAGCTAAATGCCTCAAGTACTTCTACTAATCCTAATTATCTACAGAATATGTTACAACAACAGTTTACCCTACACCCTCAACTTAAAAATAAAATGCAATGCACTAAGGGTTAGGATATACCTGAAGACGGTCAAGCGTATGGATCCTGGTTCTTCGACCCTGCTACTGTATCATCTACTGTCTTCTCCCCACTCGTAGAATCTACCCTTGAAGTGGTTAGAGCCTGGCTAGATGAAGAACCTGCAGCCCTAGCTCTGATGGCTGTTTCCCATTTTTCCGTGTCAAGCAGAGACTCCAATATTACCTTTTTCAATTCTCCATTTTCTGCCTTCTTCTTTGCCTTCTTTTTAGATTTTCTCTCTTCTTCACTATCTGGCTCATCTCTCTTATTCTTGCCTTTCTTTTCTCCCTTTTTCTTCCTTTTCATCGGGGAGTCCGCAGTGAGATCAAGTATAGGAACTTCTTCCTCCACATCATGCATAACTGAACCTATTGGCGCCATAATTTGGTGCTGCTGCATCATCCCAACCTCAGCCTTTACCTTATCCAACGCAGCCCTGAACATAGCCAGATCAGCACCTGTCATCTCTTTTGCCCGAGCCTTGAATCAGTACTCCAAATTTGCCACCCGCCCAGGCAAAGTCACAAAAAGTTCAAGTGCATCCTTGATTCTTTTGTGCACAACAGCAAAAAAATGTTTGGTGAAGGCATGTAGTTTTACCTCGCACCAATTGGCTTGCCTAGCCACCTTCCTGATACCAATCGACTGAAATATAGAACCTGTTGCTGCTGGAGGAACTAAAGTAGTCGGCTTACTTTAGGCACTGAGCCTACCTGAGCTGAATATGCTGGTGGTGGTGGTACAGCTTCAGAGCTTTGCACCCCCATATGTAGTGCTGACACAATCTGAGTGACTGTAGAATCTGTTGTGCCAACTGACAGGGTTTTGGGTCTTCTTGGAATGTAACTCATCATCAATACCTAAAATCTCAGGTAAATTAGCTGTTTCACACAACCTAGTAATCAGACATGGGAATGGATATGCAGCATCAGGTCTTGCAAGACGAATCTTGATCTCTTCTTCTATAATTTCTCCGAAATCCAAGGGATTTCTATCCATCAAGCTTGCAACCAATATTGCTTGATCATCCCCTAATATGTTTTCTCCCTCGTTGGGTATCAGATGAATCCGTACTTAACCCGACCAAAATCTTTCCTTTGAATTTAGAGATGTTTTGGTTATCTTTTCTACAGGATTATTGAGCCACTCAGGTTCTCCATCTTCTATTAGAGTTGCTATCCATTTGAGCTGATTTTCTCGATGCTTTAACCGAGCATAGAAGGTAGGTGAAGTGGCTCATGGAACAAAAGTTGTCCTATAAAGAAACCTGTTTATGGTGGTGTCTGATACATCCACCCTCACTCCACGTACTGAAACTTTGGTCAGTAGCGGCTTATCTGAAGTTCTATCCCCTTCTTTGCACATATTTTCAATCATAGCCTGGTAGTTCACGTAGAACTCCCGGACTAACGAAGGACAGTAAACACCGTTTCCTCTAGTAGTCCATTCTAGGCCATAATCTTTGTGTTTTTGCATCACCTCAGGGTATCTGATCAACCCTGTAGTGATAATCTTCTTCTCCTCTAAAATTGGCCTTCTAGCACTTCTTTGATCAATTATTCGAAGTTTATCCCAAATGATCTTTTCAGCTTCAGGGATTTTCCATCTCGCATTGTTCCTAATTTTGGGGTTTTTGCATTTCACCAAAGTTACCCATACTGGAGAATCCTTATCACCTTGCTGCTCTGATGATGGTGATTCATACTCAGTTTCTTCAGCTGTAGGCCTCTCAGAATCCTCATTTTCAAATTTTTGTTCAGTGTCCTCATACTCCTGCCTTGTGTGTTCTGATCCTTGTTCCTCCAATGCTTGATCAGATGAGGTTATTACCTCAGTATCATCAGTATCATCCACCTCAATAGTCTTAGGTGGAGGTGCTGCCTTTGGACTAACCCTCTTTCTTGTCTATCTGAGCAATGGTTCGTCGTCTTCATAATCAGAGTCCTCATCAATAGTTTTTTTACGTACACTCTCTTTAGCCGCATTCTTTGGTGTGGTTGGATTCTTTTTCTTGGTTGCCATGCTCAGTTCTGCAACAACATAAAAATCCACAATTAGTGTCCACAATCAAATAAGAGAAGAAAAAGGATCACCTCAGTTTAACATCATTACTGTTTTTAATTCAAAGGTTTGACGTCCTTTCTGATTTGTCGTCAGATGTGTGACAACTCTTCAAAAACATCGTCAACCTTATCTAGAATCTACAATATTTCTCAACTTTTGACGGCATTTTTGAATAGCCGTCACACAGGTGCAAGGCCGTAAAAATTGTTGTCAGTTAAAATTACAACTTCCAATTCCTTTTTACTTGATTTTTCATCTACCATTCCTTTGAAACCAAGGTTTCTTTTAGTTCACAATTTCTCCAAAGAAAGATGAAGTTGAAGTTTTTCTCATACCTGAATGTCGACACTTAGTGGGTGTACCTTGAGCACTTAGAATTGAAATTAGAGAGAGGGGAGGTTTCTTGACTTAACTCTCAAGCTTCAACTTACAAGGAAAGTTTAAAATTTGCCTTAGATGGAAATAAATTTCAAAAGGGAAGGGAAATAACTCACTAAGGAAAGAAAACCAAAACTAAAAGAAGGAGATCTATAGTACGCGGGAATATGAACATCTGTTGATGGGCCGAGTTAGCTTGAAAATTTTAAACTGGGCCCAACTCATTTGATAGAATTTTTAACGGCGCGTTAGAGGTCGGACAACGCTTCAATGTTGTCGTCATCCTTAACAGTATAATGCTTTGACTTGATTGTTTTGACGATATTTCTCACGTCTTGTCATACTTGTGACATCCTGTCAAAATTATCGTCAACCTTCTTAAGCTGACTGCAACCAGTTCACCTCCTTTCTACAACTCTTAACAACTAAAAATAAAAACGCTAGTGCAATAAAATTAAAACTTTGGGTTGCCTCCCAAATAGCTCCTAATTTAACATCACGACACGACTTGATTATCTCGACTACTCAGACTTTGTAAAGATACCATATCAATACCTCATTACCATTTTCCTGGAATACATCCACAACTGAGAAGATATTGATTTTCTCCAACTGCTTCATAGGAGGATGCATTTTGAATTCGGCCTCCCTTTTTCCATACCTAAACTTTAGCTCATTGAGCTTCATATCAACCAATACTCTTCCCGTGGCTAATAGTGGTCTACCCAAAATGATGGGTACCTCAAAATCAACATCACAATCCAATATCACAAAATCTGCAGGCAGATTAAAGTCATCCACCTTTACCGGCGCATCATTCAATATACCAACTGGTCATTTCACCGATCTGTTTGCCATCACAAGATGCATCATTGTGGGGGTATGTTCCCCCAATCCAAGCTTCTTGTATATATCAAGTGGCATCAGATTAATACTTGCTCCTAAGTCACACAAAGCTTTGGTAAACTTCATGGACCCAACTGTGTACGGTATGGTAAATGCTCCAGGGTTAGGCTTTTTCTGCACTAAGGATTGTGAATAAACAACACTACAATGGTGGATGTTGTCCACTGGCTCACAGCTTACCTTTCTCTTCTTGGTGACTAGGTCTTTCATGAACTTGGTATAACCTGGAATTTGCTCAAGTGCCTCAACCAAAGGCACATTAATCATCAATTGCTTGAGCATAGACGTGAACTTACCAAATTTGCATCATCGACCTTTTTCTTCAATCGTTGAGGAAAAGGAGGTGGTGTTCTAGGGATAGTTTTTAACACCACTTCCTCTTCCTTCTCATCTTCTTTCTCTGAAATATCAACCAAACCATCCAGCTTCTCAGACTCCACTGGACTACTTTCTTTGGGTTCATCAACACTTACCTTATTCTCCACATATTTACCCACAGAAGGGCCACATAACATCTTACCACTACGAGTGGTAATCGTTATACAAAATCTATCAGTCTGCGGGTTCTGAACCGTATCACTAGGTAAAGTACCAACTTTTCTCTAGTTCAGTGTAGCAGAAAGTTGGCTTATCTTTTTCTCCAACTGCTTAATAGAAGCAGAGTGTGAGCTAACCAACTGACTGAGGGTAGAAAATTCACTTTTCATAGTAGTTACCCCCGAGTTGGTAGCCTCAACTCCCTTCAACAACTTTTCCATCATGTCCTTCATGGAAATCTTTCCAGAACTGGTTGTCGCAACATCCTGACTTCTAGGAGGAACATACAAACCACTCCTGTCATTATTGTTTCTCCAGTGTCCGTGCTCCCTATCTTTACAATCAGGTTTGTCAAAGAAAGTCCGACCTTGGTTCCCTTGGCTATTGCCTCAAAAACCCCTTTGATTACTCATATAGTTTGCCTCCGCATCAGCACCTGTAGAAACAGTACCCTGATATTCCACATCTTTAACCATTTCAGTCATGCCGGATAGCAAGTGCTTGGCCAGCAAGTCCATCTGCGTCTTCAAATGGCCCATGTACTGATCTCGCTCCTCATCCCTTCTACGCTGCTCCATAGTTATACCACTAGAAATAGTCGGGCTAGCAACTATAGAATCCCTAGTGTGCCAAGCCCGACTCTATTTGGTCATTCTATTCAGCATGTCAGAAACATCTAGAAAAGAGAGGTCAATGAACGAACCACCTACAACATTGTCAACAATTGTATTTGTCACAGAGTTGAAAGCTCTGTTCAAAGTCTCCATCAAGTGCAAGTCCATCATGTTGTTTTTCGGACATTGTGCAAGTTTCTTCTTAAATCTTTCCCAGGTTTCGTGCAATGCTTCAGTCGGGAGCTGTGTGAAGTTACTAATTTCGTCCCTCAATTGTACCCTTCTAGAGGGTGGAAAGAACCGTTCTAAGACCACATATTTCAACTGTCTCTAGTTGGTTATAGAATTAGGCTCTAGTTTGTTCAGCTACATAGTTACCTTTCCAGACAGAGACAACGAAAACAACATCAACCTGATCGCATTCTGGCTCACTCCCGGATTGTCAAAATATTTGCAAATGGTGATAAAGTTCACCAAATGCATGTTCGGATCATCACCAGGCAAGCCTCCAAACAACCCTTTCAAATTCAGGAGTTGGATGATGGTACTTGTTATGCTGAATTTTGCACCTGGTGCCAAAGGTGGAGGAATGATAGCACCCATTGCACCAGCTCCGTCCATTCCTTTATCATCCTCATCAGCCTCGTATTGAATAGGTTATTGACCATACCTTCCTTGGATTGGACGGTTTCTATTGCCATTTCGCTGCACAAGTATAGTAATTTGCTCAGCTCACCTTGGGTTTTGAGGATTTAGCAATTCCTCATCACCCAAGTCTACATCATCAGGGTTTTGGTAACGTTCTTGTTGACCCAAATTCTGCACATTCACCTGAGCCCTAACAAAGCTTCTAGTCTTTCTGCTTCCTGTTGTTCAGCCATTCTCCCTATCAGCTGAGGTTCCGGGTTGATTGGTAATAGTTGTTTTCTAGAAATTCTTTTTTTTGGCATAAACAACACAGTCCCTAAAATAGACAAAAACAACAAATAAACATAATTCAAGGAAACTTAACTATCAACAAATTTTAGCGCACAAACTTTTAGTCTACAACCATATGCCCCGGCAACGGTGCCATTTTTGATAACGCTCAAATTACACTCTTGAATAGGTGTAAGCGATCATTGTCAATATAAAACCCAACTAGGTTGGGTTCAAATACCATAGGGAATAGGGTGTGAACTTTAATTTGTTTACGAAATACTTTACTGGTAGCTTACTATTTCAAAAAATGAGGGTTTGAGTTTCACAGAGAGTCAACTGTCACTTTCAATATTTTAGTGTTTGTAACAAAGATAAATGGGAAACTAGAGTTATGTTCACCATGGGTTTTTGGGAATTGACAGATACTAGCTAATGCTTAATACTCTTGAAGTAGGTAGAAACAACAGAATATCCCTGACGACAATACAATCTGACTTATCTCTAGACCTCACCAGATAATTTATTATCTAATTCTCTTGAACTTAGATAACATTTCTATTTTCAATACGATTTTATCTCAGGTAGATTAATCCAGTTACGGCATCAATCATTAAATAGAAGGTTGGTAGCTTCTGAGTCCCTATTGATAATTCACGTCCCCTAGTTTATTTCTCTGTTAAAAGAAAATAAGCATAAGACATAACCTATTGTTTTCAACCAATAGATTCATGTTAAAGCAACAGAATTTCAAGATGTCCTACTACTCTTTGAATCCTTTAAATACCTAGCATCATATCATACCCTAATCCATCGATCCCATAACTCGGGCTAATGGAATTAGCCACTCATGATGTGATGAACGAGATAACAAGTTGAATTCATGATAATATGGATAAACTTACTAATGGATGATACCCAACAAGTCTTTATTCAATTCAATCACAAGATAGAAACCCACAATAATTGATAAGGGTTTTTAAAGAGAGAACAAAAAGTATACTTGATAAAAGAAACCAAGCAATTCATGTCCTCTACACAGGATTAATTGTCTAATAGATTAAAGATCATCCAAAATTAATTACCCATCAAAATCCTAAAACAAGTCTTTAAATAGTTAATTCTAAATAAGGAAACAAAAATTAAGGTTTTCGTTTTCTCTTCGGAATAGATGAGGGTGATCTTGACGGCGTGTCAGACGTCTGATGACCTGTACAAGATATCATTAAAGATTCTTGTGAATTTTTATCTTTTGATTGTTCTGACGTCAAATCTGACGGCGTGTGAAAAATGTGACGACGTATGAAATATGTCATCACATCTTCACTGGAACTCAGCATGATCTGCTTCAAGTTGATGGCAATTTTGATGCCTCATCACAGATTTGATGGCACTTTCGAAATGACATCATATTTTATCTCAACTCTTTAGGTTCTGTCTAAGCTTGATGGCAACTTTGACAGCCTATCCCATGTATAACGGCGCATCAGAAATGGCGTTAACTACACTTCAACTTATTTACACCATATTTCAGCTGATTTATTCTTCTTTCCTTTGGTTTCATCTTTGATCACTTGTGTCTACATTAAAATACTAAAAACAATCAAAAACAACAAAAGTTGCTTAAGACTTTGCAATTATTCAGAGTTAAAAGCTTCAAATGTGTTAGCGTCGACTCACACATCAATATGACTGGGTGGTTTGAGTTCCCTCCCTCTTTATTATTATGATTAAGAGGTTTGAGTCCCCTATATAGTATTGGATGATGTGGTGATCGTGTCACCTTGATATGGTTGGAGGTTCGAGTTCCCTATAATGCATATATATCCTCTGGTTCGTACGACCACATACACTGGGGCCCTACCAGTTGGGGGAGTGTTGGGCCCATATAGCTCATAGGTGCCTTTTATGTATGATGGTTGAGCTACATAATCCAAACTAAGGTTTTAAAATGCATGTTAAGCGTTGTTCCCCATCCTAAAATGTAATATATGTATATATACGCATATACATATTGGATGATGTGCATGGAATTTTGAATAATTTTGAATGGTTAATCATGGAGTTATGTTATCCTGTATACTTGAGTTACATGATAGAACTCCAACTGTTAACAGTCTTTAGATGTTGTATCCCCACATGATGCAGGAACTGTCTATACTTCTACTTCTTCTGCTCAGTGATTAGGATTCGGTATCAGCTTGTGAGTTGAAATTGAAGTGGTGAGCTTTGATATATTCGAAAACTACATTTCATGTTTTTATCTCTTGTGTTTGAGAATATTTCAGACTTATTTTTTCTATAGTCGAGGGCATATCCCAGCACTTTAAGGATATTCAGTTTTTGTTCTTGTTTAGAAGGCTTTGTTGGATTACTGTGGATTTGGGTAGTGTTGGTTAGTTATTTCGGCTGGGTTCATGGATATTGATCATAGATATATTATTTATTCTTGAATCCATCTTGTTATATGTTCGAAATTCATCGTACATTGGAAATATTATGTTTACTTGGTTAGGTCCATAGGGTGGTCTCCAGTCCATATGGGACTTGAGATACCAATTATGGCTAATCCCTAGTTCAGGTCATGACAAAGATGTTATCAGAGCCTAGGATTGGTTTCATTGGGTGTCCATAAAGTTCTGTCGAGTAGAGTCTCTTTTATGGGTGTGTAGTGTTCCATACTTATAATGAAGATTCTACGAAGCATTTAGGAATATTTTCCCTTCAGGTTGTTCAATATAGAGCTATAGAGTCTAAGGTCTTGAATCTCTCTAATTCCTATTTGTTCACCTTTCAGATCATGCCTCTAATAAGTTTTGATACCTGTGGGAACTCTTCTATTAAGTTTGAGGACAATGTGAAAAAAACTCATCCTGCGCCAAGAGTTCAAACCTATTCTAGGGTCACTGCTTCTAATTTCCCTGATGGAGCTCCACCAGTTTGCCCTATCCTCCTTAGTCACCTCAAGCTGATGTGTCTAATGCTAAGTTTTGCCAATTGATTCATTTGCTTACCCAATTGGTCATCTTCCGAGGCCAATAGAGTTGGTCAATTCATGATATTGGGTCATCATGTTTTCACTATTTCTAAATTTGAGTAAGATCCTTAAGGTTTCATTGATGAGAAAGAAAAGATTTTTCATATGATGTATTCCACTGATGTGGAAGGCATAGACTTCGTTGCTTACCAATTAAAAGATGTAGCGTATTAGTGGTATGAGGAGTGGGACCAGTCTAAGGGTAATGATGTTGATTATGCTTTGTAGGATGACCTCGCTAGGTTTTTTTTGGATTTCTTCTTTTCTTAGGTGTTGAGGGAGGCAAAGGCTGAGGAAATCGTGAACTTGAAGCAAGGCGGGATGTCAGTAAAGGAGTATGCCTTCAGATTCCATTAGTTATTTCAGTATGCTCCTGAGTTGGTGTCTAGCATGAGGTCAAGAATGAGAAAGTTTGCTTTTGGTAGTCTCGAGACTTGATTTTGGAGAGTAAGGTTGCCTTGTTAAACAAGCACATGGATATTTCTTGGCTTGTGGTTTATATGTAGCAAGTTTAAGAAGTGAAGAAGAAGCAGGTTAAAATTAGGGAGAGGTAGAGTAAGAAGTTTCTCTACTCGGATTAGGGTGGAGGTCAGCAGTAAAGTTGTAGAGATGGAAAAATAGTGTAAGAAGAAGTGGGGTAATTCTTATTCCTACACTATGGATAGTGCTCTCTACCCGAAGCCGTCGGGTGATTGTCGTTTGTTGAGTGGTGATGTTTTTAGGGAAAAGGATGCCTAGTCTCACTTTAGTGGGGCCCAACATGCTCTATCGTAACCCTCTTGTATATTTTGTAGTCAGGTTCATCGTGGTATTTATGAAGAAGGGAGAAACAAGTACTTTTAATGTGGAGAAAATAAGATTCATGTTGTTGCTATATCAGCTCCCGCACCAAAGGGTGCTACTACAGCTTCTGGATACGACACTGGTGAAAATTGTCTGTATGCTCTCACTACCCGTCAAGAGTCTGAGGCATTCCCTAATTTCGTTACTAATATGTTTAAACTATTTTCCTATGATGTGTATTATTTACTTGATCTAAGGTCCACTTTCTCTTATGTGAACCTATTTGTAGCCATGTATTTTGGATTCGGTCCTGCGTGCATTTCGGACCCCTTTTCTATTTCTACCCCGGTAGATGACTGTATGGATTCTAGAAGAGTCTATAGTGGTTGTGTGGTGTCTGTTAGGGTTGGAGAAAAAATAGTAGATCTGATAAAGTTAGACATGGTATACTTTGATGTGATTTTGGGGATGGATTGGTTACATTCACGCTATGCTTCCTTAGATTGTCGAACTATAAAGGTTATTTTTAAATTCCCAAATAAACCAACTATTGAGTGGGAGGATAGTTCCCTAGTGCCTAAGGGAAGGTTCATTTCATATATTAGAGCTCGAAAATTATTTTCTAAAAGGTGCCTCTATCACTTAGTGCATGTTAAGGATTCTAGATCTGAAGATCCTTCTTTGCAAATAGTCCCTGTGGTCTGTGAATTTTTTGAGGTGTTCCTTGATGAACTTTGTCACAACCTAAGGCTACCTCCTATTCGCGACAACGGTGCTTACGGTCATAAATGACCACAAGCTAACCCCTGAAGTGGTACCTACTATGAGCACTAAGTAATACTATAATGTAATACATGAGCGAAAGATGCACTAATAAGGTAGTGTAAAATGGAATACTAGAATACGAAGAAAAGCATATCTAAAATTTCTAATAAAATACTATAAACCAAACTGTCTACCTGAAACAACTTTTAATACTGAAAGAACTAACTGATAGTCTAACTAATTGTCTGAAATACTCTAAATATCCTGAGGAGTTGATGGGACAGAACCCCAACTAACTCCAAAGTACAGAAGTAACTGAAATAAATAATTCATGTCCTCGATGGATAAGGACTCATCACTATTGTTGTTGGGTAACGTTGAGCTGACTAAGAGTTATTGGGAAACTGTGTGTCTGAAACTATGTTATAAGACAACATAGCGTAAAGAAAAGTATGCGGTTAGTACTTTGCATGTACTAGCATATGAGATAAGGACCGGCTGAAAAACATGAGGTATCTGCACATAAATGTATGAACATGTAATATCTAACAATGCAAGACAAGCATAAACATGTTTCTGAGATAATCTGTAATCTTAAAGACTGAAAGATGTATAATTGAATAATTGAAAGTCTGTACACTTGGTCAAGCAAACCAGAACTGAATACACTGAATATTGTACTAAGACAGTGCAAGATATCACATAACCGATATGCCCCTATATGAGCTTATCGGGGCCTAAATTGTAACCCCAGTTGGAAGGGTGTTAGAACCATGCCATGGGTACCAACACTGGCTGTGCGAATCCACTAAACTAGTGTCCTGAGGATCTAAGGAGTAACTATAATGCCCCGATTCCCATGAACCGGAATTCCACATGGTGCTCGTGACCCCGAAGGACCACAAGCTAACCCTTCACTGATATCCGTATCTGTTCACTGCATAATATAATACGATAAATGCGAAAACTGGCTAAATATGGCCATAAGGTTCAAACATCTAAATATACAGTACTGAAAACTAAATATCAATACATCTGTCTGAAAAGCCTCTACACTGTCTGAACTGTAGAGTTGAAGGGAAAATTCCCCAACTAACTTCGTCTACTAAAATCATCAAAAAACTGAAATAGAATATCCTCGGATGATGAGGACTCACTGCTGCACCCACTGCTACAAGATCTGACAGCTAAATATACTCTGAATCTCGCTCTTCTGAACCTATGGTAGGGAAAACATCATGCGTCAGTACAAAGAATGTACCGAGTATGCAATGATAGGGTAAGGTGAAATATAAGTCTTATACATAAACATAACAATCTGAATAATATGTATTTGCTGGAATAAACATATATAGAAACTCTACAGTTACCAATTTTGAAACATGTCTGATCAACAATACACACATGGATGCATAAAGTACAACTGAAATCATCATGACACCGAATGTTACATTTTGAACACTGACACCCGAAAATAATAATACTGACAATAAGATACTGAGTATCTGAAGATACTAGAGCTAACATCTGTACTTATCCATACTGAGAAATCGGATAACTGATATTACTGATATTTGATATTCAAATTCACCAATTCTGGAACACTGAACAACTGAATCTGAGATCAACCCTCATCTAGCAGGAAGTCTCTATACTCAATGATAATGATAATGGGTAAATAAGTTCGAGAGAAACCCTCATCTCGCAGGAAGTCTCTCTACTCAATGATAATGATAGAAATACTGGGAGGCCTATATCTGACAGCCTCAACTTCTGCACATTAACTGAGTTCTTTTCTGAGACTATAACTGAAACTGTGGGAGTGATCATTTAACCGACATGCCCCACTTACCATAAGTGGGATCCAACCTGTACCCAAGCTGGAAGGGTGTCAATACCGCGCCACCAGTAAAGACAACTGCATAGGACCCTCTACAATTAGGACCTCAAACGAGAATGGTGGGACCCTCTACTCGTAGGAAAACCACCTCATCTAACCCTCTACTCGCAGGATAGATATCTCAATCTATGCCGGCGACATAGTTCTGGAGTATAAGGATTGCTACCAGGAATCAAACCCTCTACTCGCAGGAATGTTCCCATCCTTAGCTCACTCGGTACTGAATCCTACTCCCAACTGAAAGACATTTAACCGGTTCTTACCTGTACTCAACTGAACTGAATCTGTTCTCACATTATGATACTTTATCAATATGACAGAGTTCGCTTGATTCTGTTCTCTGACGGGGTATTTCTAAATGCCACTTACTTTTAAGATAAGCTTACTATCTCACAAAATGTACAGAGGCCTGTAATGGAGTGAATTGATATTTAAGATTTCAGAGCTTTATGGCCCGAGTATTCGATAAAGAATGATTTCCAAGATTACTGAGTTTTCCCCAAGTTTTGAAACTAACCGGGAGTTCATTGTTCATCGCTCGATTGAGATTACCGTGAAACTGACTCGGCTCTAGACTAGCAGATTATTTCGGGCATACGTACCCCCAGCACACAATAGCATAAAGTAACACAAGATAGATAACTCATACACAACATGCCCATAGGCCATCATACGCAACACATAATTGAGGACTTCACACTTAGCAAATCAAATGGCCTTATTTCTTCATATAAGCATCCAATCGAACACGTGAGGAGCATGCTTTGGGTCCACAACAAATACTACACACAAACATCATAGTTACCTCAACAATTCATCATGACATTCCATCATACACCCACAACGCACCATAAATTCAAGGAAATCAACTATCCATAGGAACAAAGCATGAATTTATCTTTTAAGACCTAATGAACCACAATGCATAGTTTCCTATTCTCATAAATATTTTGTCAAACATATGGTAGACATAAGTTAAACATATGGATATGGCATGAAATCATAATTTGGATAACAAACATATCAAATACTTAATTCTTCTTCACATAGGCATTTTAGCAATCACCTTACATGCACCATTTAGGGGATAGGTTTAATGCTCAATTTCATGCACCACAACACCATCATCCTTCAACTTCAACATCCACATTTCTCAATTCATAATCCAACTCACATTTAGAAAATATTTTACATATCAATCAATAGTAGGGATATATAATTCCCAATAACAATTATCATGTCATAACAAGGAAATAATGGAATAATAGTATAAATCAAGGCTTAACAATTTAAATCATCATATATTCATAATCAATTAATTTTAGACCTATTATGTTATAAAAACAAAATCCCTAGTCTCTTAGGTATTTTCACAAACACCTTACATTCACTTCTTAGGCATAGGTGGATTCATCAAGATTACAAGTATTCAATCACCCATTTCATATATTTATACATCACACACCACCATAGTTTTCACAAACATACAAAGATCCCTTCTTGGATATCATCAATTTCAACAACATAATCACCAACCATCACACAAATACTACACACATATACTTCAACCAACACACATAATCATCCCACACATATATCTCAACCATCATGTGAATACTACACACATATACTTCAACCAACACATAATCATCCCACACATATATCTCAACCATCATATGAATACTGCACACATACACAATGAAAATTTAGAAAGTATAATCATATATATATATATATATACACATGTATCTTGAGCCTTTGAAAAGGATTTGTGGGCTCTATGGAAAAAAGGAGCCCATAGATAAACACTTGCATACCTTAGACTCCGTAGCCGGAAGAGATTGATGGAAGGAATTCTTGAATCAAAGCCTCCAATTAATTTCCCCCAATTCAAAACCCTAACCCTAACTTGATATATATATATATATACATAAAAGAGAAATGAGAGGAAATACTACAAGTTCTCAGCTGAATGGGGTATTTATAAAGGTTTAAAAGAGTGTTGAAAGACCAAAATGCCCCTAAGAAGCAAATAAAACCCGAATCTGTCCATGGGAGACTGTTTTGGTAGGCTGAAGAAGATCGACCATAACATTTTACTCCAATATCCAAATTGAATGAAACCAATTTCATTAGAAAGAGGAATCTCAGAGATTTCTGTTTATATATAGTAGCTCACCTATATCATTATGTACAAGGAGTTATGGTCATTTGAATTTGACCCAAAAATTAACTTTTGATAGGCTAAACTAGATTGACCATAACTTTTTGCTCCGATAGACAAATTAGATGAAACCGAGTTCATTGGAAAGAGGAATCGCAAAGATTTCCGTTGATATATAGTAAATCACCCAGATCATTATGTACAAGGAGTTATTATTATTTAAAGTTGGAGAAATAATACACCTAGCCTCAGTACTTTTTCCTGCACGTTTTATTGTTCACAGTTCGATCGAAATGGTTGTAGTTTGATCGGAATGGTCGTAACTCATCGCTCGAGTGTCCGTTTTGGGTGATCCAGATATCGTTGGAAAGATTATTCGATTCTCTATGAAATGGTGGGTCAAAATCCAAGAAATGGCACACAAAAAATTATAAATCATTCTCGAAGATAGTATCCCGACATATTTACGCACAAAATTTCAACGAAAAAATTTTCTGAGGTATTACAGTAGCCCTCTACTAGTCGGTGCTCTCATGAGATATGTTTGAGCCCATAACTAGAAGGAATAAATTTCAAACCTATGCTGGCTACATAATTCTAGAACTCAAGGATTGCTACTAAGGGTCACACCTACTACTGGAAGGTGAGCCCCCATCCTTGGGTTTGCTTAATGGTAAATCTTACTCCTAACTGAACTAAAACTAAAATACTAACTGGTGTATGCACTGATAACTGATAATTAATAAACTCAGGTCATAGTATACTGAAAATAACAGTGCATATGGATTCTTAGGTAATTATAAACATATAAACTAATAATGCTCAATATGATCATGGTGTTCTGACTATGATATTAAAATAATGATCTGACTTGTTACTTGAAAAAATAGAAATCATGTAAGACACATAGGTATCGGGTGTTCATAACTCGCCAGCACTGAATGACCATAAAATATGATAACAAAGCTTAAAAACTATAGTATAGGATCATGGTTCAAAGACCCAAAACATAGACATTTCATCGAACATGTGAAAATCATGAATTTGAACATGAGAATATCTTAAACATGAGAAAAAAATATGATTACATGGCTAAATCATAATTTAGGGATTTCTCCTAAAATCAATTGTTCATGACATGGGTATTGCAACACTCAAAACATTATATGACTTATTCCTCTTGAAAATACTTGTAAACATAACTTATAATTGTAATTTTTAAAAAGATTCGTGGATTTATTTCATCTTAAACATATATAAACTCATAAATTATACCAAAAGAGGGTTTTTGGGCTCCATAGGTGAAAGGGACCCATTAATGAACACCCCACATACCTTAATCTTCTTAACTTGGGAAAGAAACCCTATTGTTGATGCTTTCTTAAAGGTTCTTGAACTTGGGGAGCTTGAATTCTCGATTACTTGGGGAAAAAGGAATTGAATTTGTTCTTGGTAAAGGAGGAGGGTTTTCTTGAGAGTAATTTTGAGAAGAAGGGAAAATAATTTCCTAAAAGATGCCTCAAGTGTTGTTATGGATAATTTGGGTTGAGGGGGAAAATACCCAATTTTCCCTCAATCATTTAAATCAAGAACTAGATGCAACATCCTCACCGCAACGCGGTCTTATCTCAGTCGAAGGAATACCTCAAAGCAATATGGTCAGTATGAGGTAGGGACTAATGTCACGACGTAAGCTTATCGCGGTGTCCCAACAGTTTTGTGATCCAAACATGCCCCAAACTATGTCTAAAAAATCTGAAACTCCTTTAAGGCATACTTTTTACATCCATGAACGTGAATTAACTCAAAAACCAATGTCTCGGGGTCGGGAAGATCAAAATAAAATTCCTCAAAGTTTAGGGGTCTTGAAAATGACTAAGTCCTCAACACTTAGTGAAAATTTTAAGCTTTAAGCCCCTTATGCATGCAACTAGGAGATAAATCGATCTAAGAGTATTACGGGGTATTACAACCGTTCTAGTATGCCTCCTGATAAGGAAATTGATTTTGGGATAAATTTTCTTCTAGACACTCATCCTATTTCTATTCCTTCTTATAGAATGGCTCTGGCTGAGTTGAAAGATCTCAAGCAATAATTAAAGGATCTTCTTACAAAAGGCTTTATCCACCCTAGTGTGTTTTTGTAGGGTGATCCTATTCTTTTCATGCATAAGAAGGATGGTTCCTTTCGAATGTGTATTGATTATTATTGTGTGAGCCTATGCTAAAACATTTGAGACTTTAAACTCTAAATAATTGCAAGGTCTTGAGAAACTTTAGTTGTTTTTGATTAGTTTACTTTGATTTTTGCAGTAAATGTTGAGATGTAGGAGAACAAAAAATAATGGAAGCAAAGAGGCTGAAATGTGAAGAAAATTAAAGGACAAGTATGGCTGACGATATTCATGACACGTCGCCATCCTGGTGATAAGCTATCAAGGCCATCGTCAGCCTTAACCAGAGAATGAGAGTTGAAGATATTTTTGTGATGACATTTTATGACAAGCCATCTGGATGGTGATAAGGTGTGACCATCGTCATCAGCCTTAGACAGCAGAAGCAAAAAGTACAGAGGAGATGACGATATCTGTGATAACCTGTCAGACTCCTTATAAGCTGTCACGGATGTCGTCGTTTATTCCGAGAAAAAGTTGCAACTTTAATTTTGTTTCTTTATTTAGGTTGAACTATTTAAAGCTTTATTTTAGGGTTTTCTATAGGGGAATAACTATCAACATTCTAAAAGGAGTTCGAC
This sequence comes from Capsicum pubescens, assembly GCA_030864215.1. NCBI lineage: Eukaryota > Viridiplantae > Streptophyta > Magnoliopsida > Solanales > Solanaceae > Capsicum > Capsicum pubescens. The sequence continues at coordinate 71,454,773 of CM061541.1, read as the reverse complement.
ACTTTGAGTTTTTGAGAATATTTTTTGATATTTTTCTCTCATCTTTTTGGACTCGAATATACAACTATTTTGGGGATTTTTCTTTGTGATCTAATCTACGATTCACTGATTATTATTCATCTCTATAAGTTAATCTTATCAATTATGTGTTTCGTTCTCTGCATCATGAGTGGCTAAACTCCATTAACTCGAATTATAGGATCTAGGGTTAGGTCGTGAAGAGGTGGTAAATACTCAAGATTCAATAAGTGTTAGGATTTCTTGATAATTCTAAAATTTTAATTAATGTCTGTTGGTTACAAACAGTAGACACACCTTCTTTAATTTGCTTGAGAAAGAAATCAAATGTAGTAGGAAGTGACTTATCTACCGAGACTCAAAAATAATTCATTTAATAATCAGCGTTGTAAAAAGGTTGGTTAACCTGAGGTAAAATTTGGGAAGTGAATAGAAATTCCCTAAGTTCGAGAGGATTAGGAAATTAGATGCTTAAATAGGTCGAGAGACATTTGAGCATATCATCGATAAAGATAGCTTGTTATCCTAACCACCGTGAGAATCTTGAGTCACCTTTAGCATATGTCATGTACCGTAAGCCCTAGTGAATATAATTCTGGTTATTTCATAAACTCTTGATTAAAAACATCAAAATTATAGTGACAAACAATTATTTGTGAAATTAAACCCCCATTTCAGGAAACGTTAAACTATCAGTGAATTAAATCACAAACGACTTGAGTTCACACCTTATTCCCTGTGGGATTCGACCCCAACCTAGTTGGGTTTTATATTGACAATGATCGCTTACACCCATTAAAGAGTGTAATTTGAGCGTTATCAAAAATGGCATCGTTGTCGGGGAATACAGTTTTAAACTGAAAGTTTGTGTGCACTAATTGACTGTTAGTTAAGTTTCCTAGATTTACATTTATTTGTTGTTTTTGTTTATTACAGGTTCCTTGTTGTTTATGACAAAAACAAAAAGTTCCATAGAACTGTTATTACCAATTAATCCGCAACTGCAGCTGATCGGGAGAATGGAAGAACAACAAGAGGCTGATAGACTGGCAGCTTTGGCCAGGGCTCAGGTGATCATACAAAACCAGGGTCAACAAGTACGTCATCCGAACCCTGATGATGAAGACTTGGGTGATGAGGAGTTGTTGAATCCTCAAAACCCAAGGCAAGCTGAGCAAATTACTGCACCAGTGCAGTAAAGTTTTAATAAAAACCATCCAATCAGAGGAAGGTATGGTCAACAGCCTGTCCAATATGAGGTTTTTGATGATGATGAGGGAATGGACGGAGCTGGTGCAACGGGTGCTATCATTTCTCCACCGTTGGCACCTGGTGCAAAATTCAGCATAACAAGTACCATGATCCAACTCCTGAATCTAAAGGGGTTGTTTGGAGGCCTTCCTGGTGATGATTCGAACATGCACTTGGTTAAATTATCACCATTTGCAAATCTTTTGATAATTCGGGAGTGAGCAAGAATGCGATCTGGTTGAGATTGTTTCCATTGTATCTATCTGGAGAGGCAACAATGTGGTTAAATAAGCTGGAGCCCGATTCAATAACCAACTGGAGATAGTTGAAAGAGGCGTTCCTAGTGGTTCTTTCCACCCTCAGGGAGGGTTCAGTTGAGGGACGAAATTAGTAACTTCAGAAAGCTCCCGACTGAAGCATTGTATAAAACATGGGAGAGATTCAAGAAGAAGATGGCACAATGTCCGAACCACAACATGACAGACTTACACTTGATGGTGACTTTGTACAGAGCTTTTAACTCTGTGACAAATCCAATTATAGATAATGTTGTGGGTGTTTTTTTCATTGACCTTTCTTTTCAAGATGCTTCAGACATGCTGAATAGAATGACCAAACAAAATTGGGCTTGGCATACCAGGGATTCAGTGGTATCTTACCCGACTATTTTGGTTGGTATGACTATGGAGAAGGCAGAAGAGATCATGAGTGAAACCAGGACATGGCCCACCTAAGGACACAAATGGACTTGCAGACCAAGAATTTTCTGTCAGGCAAGCCTGAAAAGGTTAAGGTTGTGGAATCCCAATGCACTGTTTCTACGAATGTTGATGAGGAGGCGATTTATGTTAATAATCAGGGGGGTTTCCGAGGCAATATCCAAGGGAATCAAGGTCGGAACTTTTATGACAATCCTGATTATAAAGATAGAGAGCAAGGAAACTGGAGAGGCAGTAATGTTAGGAGTGGTTTATATGTTCCTCTTAAAAGTCGGGATGTTGCACCAACTATCTTTGGTAAGATGTCCAGGTAGGAAATGATGGAAAAATTGTTTAAAGGATTTGAGGCAACCAACTCGGGGGTAACTACTATGAAGAGTGAATTCTCTACCCTGAGTCCGTTGGTTAGTTCACGTTCCACTTCTATCAAGAAATTGGAGCAGCAGATGAGCCATCTTTCCGCAACACTGAACCAGAGAAAAAGTGGTACTTTACCTAGTGATACAGTTCAAAATTTTTGGAATGATGGCTCATGTATGGAAATTACCACTAACAGTGGTAAGATATTACCTGGCCCTTCTGTGGGAAAATCTGTAGATGGTGAAGTAGTTGTTGATGAATCAGAAAAGAGAAATCCAGTGGAGTCCAAGAAGATGGATAGTTCTGTTGAGGCTTCGAATAAGGAAAATAAGAAGAAAGAGGAAGTGGGGTTGAAATCTATCCCAAGATCACCACCTCCCTTTCCTCAACGATTGAAAAAAAAGGTTGATGATGCAAAATTCAGCAAATTCATGGCAATGCTCAAGCAATTGACAATTAATGTGCCTTTGGTTGAAAAACTTGAGAAAATGTCAGGCTACGAAAAGTTCATGAAAGACCTTGTAACCAAGAAATGGAAGGTTAGCCATGAGTCGGAGGACAATCTTCTCCATTATGGCGCTATCTCAACAAGGTCTTTAGTGCAGAAAAAGGCAGATCCGGGAGCGTTTACCATCCCATGGACTATTGGTTCCCTGAAGTTCACAAAAGCACTATGCGATCTGGGAGCCAGTATAAATATAATGCCACTGGATGTGTACAAGAAATTGGGTTTGGGGGATCCTACCCCAACAAATATGCGATTGGTAATGGCAGATAGATCTGTGAAGCGGCCTGTGGGCATACTGCACAATGTTTGGGTAAGGGTAGTCGATTTTGTTCTGCCTACCAATTTTGTGGTCCTGGATTGTGAGGTGGAGTTTGAAGTACCCATCATCTTGGGTAGGCCAATACTTGCAACTGGAAGAGTGCTATTAGACATGGAGTTGAACAAACTAAAGTTCAAGTTCAATGACAAAGAAGCACACTTCAAAATACACTCATTCATGATTCATCCAAAAGAGATGAGTGTTTCCTCAATCGTTGACATCTTCTACGGTGATGGTAAAGGGGTATCAACAGGTTGTCTTGATGAAGTCTGAGCAGTCAAGATAACCAAGTCGTATCGCGATAGTAAATTAGGCGCTATTAGGAGGCAACCTAAAGTTTTTATGTTTAAGAAAGTGTTTTTACTTTTATAATTAGGATTTAGTACAGAGAAGGTGAAAAATGAGGAGGTCAGCTGAAAGGTCATGACGGCATCTATGATAAGCCGTCATAACTGTGCTAAGCTATCAAAAATGTCATTAGATAGGCCAAACTTGAGGCAGTTTCTGTTAAGGCTGACGACATCAGTGATAAGCTGCCACACTTGTGATAAGCCATCACGAGATTTCGTTAAGAAGGCCTTGAACACATAGCTAAACCATTTTAGGCCCAATTCAGAAAATCTGACCCAACCCACAATCAAACCTCCTCATGTTCCCGCCTACGATTATTTTTTTCCCTTCTTTAATTTCTTTCTTTATTTACTTATTTTATTTACTTACTCATTCCAACTGACTTCCCCAATTTAATTAAGAAAAACAAGTTCCCTTATGTGTGGGTTTGAAATTCACAATCCAGAAGTTCTTCCTACTTTTTCTTATGCGTGTAATCATATTAAGGGCTCCCATCAGGTATACTCTAAATTTAACTCTTCTTTTCTTGTGGTAAGTGATAGATGGATGACAACCCAAGTCCTCAAGAGGCTTGAACCAAATTCAACTTGAAAAGAGGCTAGAAATTTGCACCTAGGGTTTGCCGTGCAGGCCCAAGGTTTGAAAGATAGCTCACAAATCAGAATTTGAATGGATTTTGAGAAATAATGGCGAACAAAAATTGAGTTAAAATCAAAAGTGGAGTCTGATAAGAGCTGACGACATTCATGAAAAGCTATCACAATTGTGACGGCTTATCAGGAATGCCGTCAAAGGCTGCTGAGAATGAATTGGATTCTGTTTAGAGCTGGCAACATTCATGATAGGCTATCACAATTGTGATGGCTTATCAGAAATGTCGTCTAAAGTTGATAAAGTTTTGCAGGTTCTGTCTAAGATTGATGAAAAATTATGATAAGCTATCACAGCCGTGATGGCTTATCAAGAAATGTCATCACACCTGGAACCTGAAGCATGATTAAGCCTTAATGATTAATGTGTTTGTATTTATGATCTTGAGGACTGACCAATAGTTTTCCTACTACTACAGGAACCTTGTAATGACACCAAAAAGAAAGATCTCCAAATCACCAAAGAAAATGACCAAAGAAAGTGTATGTCATAAGCTCATCAATGAGGAATCTGATTACGAGGAGGAGGAACCCCTGCTCAGGAAGCAAAAAAAGAAGAAAAGTCTGAAGAAGCCTCCACCACCCTCACCAGTTGAGGTAGATGACATTGCTGACACTGAAACAATAATAGCTTCTAAGCAGGAGGCATCTAAATATTCTGAACATGAGCAGCACGAGTATGAACATGCTGAATCTGAGTAAGAAGACCAGGAGAGGTCTGAGGAGTCTGAGTTTAAGGGAACAACATTTGGGTCCCCGTCTACTAAACAACAAGAAGAGGAAGAGTCTCCACCTCGGGGAAAACTTATCAAATGCAAGAACCCCGAAGTTTGAGACAATGCTAGGTGGTAACTTTCTAAGGCAGAGGGCATCTTCACTGCTGGGCTTCGCAAAACTGATAGAAGAAGAGAGAAAAGGCCGATTCAGGAAGAAAAACTGATTATCACCAAAGGGTTGAGCAAGTACCCTGAAGTGGAACAGAAGTTCCAAGAGTATGGCTTAGGATGGACAACAAAAAGAGGAGGTTCATTTTTCCCTACACTGGTTCAGGAGTTCTATCCGAACTACCAGGCTTAATTAGAAAACATGTGCAGGCTAGGTGAAAGAGTAGCAGACCATCCTTTATTGGATAGAGTACAGGTGAGGGGCATAAGGGTTGATGTCTCAATCAGAACCATCAATAGATTCATCCATGGCCCTAACCTCACTCCTCAGGCCACTACACCATCAGTCTATGCTCGGATTAGAAACTATGAGAAACAACGTCTTTGGTTGGCCAACATCATAGTTGACGGAGAACCAGCATGGGTGACAAACCCAAATAAGAGAATCTGTAAGTCCTCTTTGAATCAAGAGGCAAAGTTTTGGTGGGGTATAGTGTGTATCTGGCTAATGCCCACTGATGGAGACAATATTCTAGGTGATGACCGAGCTATCATAGTAGCAAGCATGGTGCATAATCTCTCCCTAAACTTTGGGGAAATTATTGTTGATGAGATAAAGATTAGGATGTCGAGAACTGACACTACTTATCCTTTTCCTTATTTTATCACAGAGTTGTGCCGAGCTGCTAATATGCCAAAGATTGCAGGAGTTGCAGATGATGTTTCTACTCGAAATACTCATAATCTCATACGGTATGATGAAAATCAGCCAGGATTGAGACTTGATAGAAGTGCAAAGGTAGCAGCAGACTCTCCAGTTACAGATGCCGGTGCAACACCTTATGTGGAAGTGCAATATTCTGAGACTGTGCCATCAACTTTTTCAGCACAGGCAGGTTCAGTGCCTGAGAATGAAGCCATCCCCTCATTCTTGCAGCATCATTAGGATTTGCATTTCAGCCAATTGATATCATAAAAGTGGCTAAACAAGCCAAGTGGTGTGAGGCACAGCTACATGCTTTTGACAAATAGTTTTCTGCTGCAGTGGATAAGAGAATCAAGGCTGACTTTGAGCCTTTTATGACTTTTCCTGAGCGGGTTGCAGATATGAAGAACTGATTTTATGCATGGGTAAAAGAAATGTCAGGGGCTGATCTTGCTAAATTTAGAGCGGTATTAGACAAAGTAAAGGAAAATGTTGGGGTGTTGCAGCAACACCAATTTATGATACCAACAGGTTAAGCCATGCATGAATTTGAGGAAGAAATTCCAATGCTTAACCTCACTGGAGATTTACCAAACAAAAAGAAGAAGAAAAGTGAGAAGAAAGGAAAAAGGAAAAGAGAGAGACCCAACAATGATGAAGAGCGTAAAGCAGAGAAGAGGGCAAGAAGGAAAAAAAGAAAAAGAAGAAGCTGAAAAGGGAAGAAATTGAGTCCTTAATTGATAACGAGAAATTAAAAGCAGCCATCCAAGCTAAGGTTGTAGGTGCCTCATCTAGCAAGGCTCCAACCACTACAAAGCTAGATTCTCCCAATGGAGAGAAGACAATAGATGATGCAGTTGTAGGGTTAGAGACACAGGATCCATGTTCTTGATTGCCTTTAGGTATACCCTAACTCTTAGTGTAGTTTATTTTTGATTTTAAGTTGAGGGTCTAGGGTAGGTTGTTGTTTTAGCATATTTTGTAGATAATTAGGAGTAATACAAGTACTTGAGGCAGTTAGCTTGTTTTGTGATTTTTGAGTACCTCTCCATTGGTCTGATATATTTTTTACTGTATGAATTGCATCCATTTATGACCACTGTGCATCTTTTTGTGGCATTAGTCTGGCAAATGAATAACCATTGTTAAACAAGTGCATGAACTAGATAATTAGTGATATGCAAGATACTTGTGTTCCATGTGTGTGTAAGGTCTTACTCATCTCCCATTGTGTGTTAAATCTAGAAGTTTCCCTGTTAGTCTTTCCATGGTCATATGATAGGAGTTAGGAAATGATCATAGGCCGTTTTTGTTAATTAGTCCACTTTTAGCCTAAATGATCTTTCCAACGTGAATAATATCCCTTGATCCCTGTTAGAGCCTAATTAGCCTATTTTTTTCTACGACACCTCTTACCTTCCCATTTATATCATAATGAACCTATTTTGGCCTTGGTCCTTCTTAGACACTATGCACCTTGACTTAGGCAAACAACCTAAGTTGAGGGTGGCTATCATAGGGCTGTGTGATGCCAAATGAGTATGAAGAGAGGAAGAATAAAAGAAAAGAATAAAAAGTTGGGTGTGGTGAAAAAGGAATAAGAAAAGAAAAAGTTGTGTAAAAGATGATAAAAAGATGAGGGGATAATTGAAAAGACCGCATCCATCTTGAGCATGTGTAATCAATAAAAGAGAGGAAGAAAAGAAGGTTGAGAGTTGAAACCCCAAGAGTTTAATGTAGTGTCAAGGAGGCATAGCCACTCTAAAATATCTATGAATATCATACTAGCCCCTCGCCTACGTTATAAGCTTAAGAAAATCCCTATAGTGATCCTAACTGACCTATCTGAGGACTTGGGTACTGACTATAAGGGCAAGCCTGTGGCATTTGACATGCAGTGTTAGGAACTTCATTCTGAGAGTGAGTCTTGTTTTATCCCTCTATTTATGTATTTGAATTCTGATATGAGTGAAAAAGGCAATTTCTTTGTTGTAAGGGCACACTGGGTATGTTGCTAGTCACTGACTTGTTCAAATAGGTGTGATCTTAGTATGGTATGGTTGTTATTACTGAATTTGTGTTGTATCTTGATTCTTGTGAGTTGGATGGTTTTTGTTTAAAACATCAACAGTTAGCTTTAAAATTGACTGACCTTGGAGATGGTGAATGTGTTCTGAACTAATATGAGTAGTTAGGTGCCAAATTGTACTTTATATTCTCTTAGTTATGTTATGGTTGCTTGAGGACAAGCAATTGCTCAAGTTGAGGTTGTTGATGTGTGAGCCTACGCTAACACATTTGAGGCTTTTAACTCTAAATAATTGTAAGGTCTTGAGCAACTTTAGTTGTTTTTTATTAGTTTACTTTGATTTTTGCAGTAAATGTTGAGATGTAGAAGAACCCAAAATAATGGAAGCAAAAAGGCTGAAATGTGAAGAAAAATAAAGAACAAGTGTGGCTGACGACATTCATGACACGTCGTCAGCCTGATGATAAGCTATCAAGGCCATCGTCAGCCTTAACCAGAGAATGGGAGTTGAAGACATTTTTGTGACGACATTTTATGACAAGCCATCAGGATGGTGATAAGGCATCATCGTCATCGTCAGCCTTAGACAGCAGAAGCCAAAAGTGCAGAGGAGCGGACTACATCTGTGATAAGTCGTCAGACTCCTGATAAGCTGTCACGGATGTCGTCGTCTATTCCTAGAAAAAGCTGGAACTTTTATTTTGTTTCCTTATTTAGGTTGAACTATTTAAAGCTTTGTTTTAGGGTTTTCTATATGGGAATAAGCATCAACATTCTGAAAGGAGTTCGACACTTTGAGTTTTTGAGAATATTTTTTGATATTTTTCTCTCATCTTTTTGGACTCGAATATACAACTATTTTGGGGATTTTCCTTTGTTATCTAATCTACGATTCACTGATTATTATTCATCTCTATAATTTAATCTTCTTAATTATGAATTCAATTATGTTTTTCGTTCTCTGCATCATGAGTGGCTAAACTCCATTAACTCGAATTATGGGATCTAGGGTTAAGTCGTGATAAGGTGCTAAATACTCAAGATTCAATAGGTTTTAGGATTTCTTGATAATTCTGAAATTTTTATTAACGTCTGTTGATTGCAAACAATAGACACACCCTCTTTGATTTGCTTGATAAAGAAATCAAATATAGTAGGAAGTGAATTATCAACAGTGAATCAAAAATACTTCATTTAATAATCAGTGCTGTAATAAGGTTGGTTAACCTGAGGTAAAATCTGGGTAGTGAACAGAAATTCCCTAAGTCCGAAAGGATTAGGAAATTGGATGCTTAAATAGGTCGAGAGACATTTGAGCATATCATCGATAAAGATAGCTTGTTATCCTAACCACCGTGAGAATCTTGAGTCACCTTTAGCATCTGTCATGTACTGTAAGCCCTAGTGAACATAATTCTGGTTATTTCATAAACTCTTGATTACAAACATTGAAATTAAAGTGGAAAACAATTATTTGTAAACCTTAAACCCCCATTTCAGGAAACGTTAAACTATCAGTGAATTAAATCGCAAATGACTTGAGTTCACACCTTATTCCCTATGTGATTCGACCCCAACCTAGTTGGGTTTTATATTAACAATGATCGCTTAAACCCATTCAAGAGTGTAATTTAAGCGTTATCAATTATCGGCAAATGAATAAGGTGACAGTGAAGAATAAGTATCCACTTCTGAATATTGCTGATCTCTTTTGATCAGGTTTAGAGTGCTAAGTTGTTTTCTAAGATTTCATTTGACTTGGTACCATTATTTGAAGATTAGAGAGGTGGATATCCCTAAGACTGCCTTTTGATCCCAGTATGGTCACTTTGAGTTTTTGGTGATGTCCTTTGATTTGCCTAATGCCCCAGCAGTATTTATGGATCTTAGGAATCAGGTTTTCTGTCAGTTCTTAGATCTGTTCTTGATTTTCTTTATTGATGATATCTTGTTGAACTCTAAAAGTGAGATGGATCATGCTAATCACCTCTGTCTTGTGTTAAAGACCTTAAATGATCAATATTTGTATGTTATATTTTCCAAGTGTGAGTTTTGGTTAAATTCTATGAATTATCTAGGTCATGTTGTTTCTAGCAAAGGGATCATGATAAATCTACAGAAGGTTGTAGCTGTTAAAAAGTGGCCTAGACCCACGACTTCAACCGACATTCGAAGGTTTTTTGGTTTAGCTGGTTAATACTGGAGGTTTATGGATAGTTTCTATTCTATTAATTCCCCTTTGACCAAGTTAACTTAAAAAAGGTAAAGTTCTTGTAGTCTGATGCTTATGAGGGTAGTTTCGAGAGGTTGAAGGATAAGTTGACTTTCGCTCTAGTCTTAACCCTTCTAGAGGGTACCAATGGTTTTGTGGTTGTGATGCATCCCAGATAGGACTGGGTTTTGTATTGATGCAACATGGTAAGGTGGTTGCATATTCTTAAAGGACGTTGAAGGTTCAAGAGAAGAACTATCTGACTCACGATTTGGAGTTGTTAGTTGTGGCGTTTGCATCGAAGATTTAGTGGGATTTTTTTATATAGAGTCCATGTTGATATTTTTTCTTATCATAAGAGCCTGCAATATATTTTAACTCGGAAGGAGTTAAATCTTAGGAAAAGGGGGATAGCTTGAGCTTCTAAAGGACTATGACATGAATCTCTATTACCATCCAGGTAAAGCTAATGTGGTTGTTGATACTCTTAGAAGGTTTTCTATGGGAAGCTTATCTCATATGAATAAAGAGAAATGGGATTTGGTGAAGGATATTCATCATTTGGCTAATCTCAGTGTTCATCTCATAGATTTCGAGGATGGTGGCGTGATTGTTCAGGAGGTGGCAAAGTCATCTATTGGAGCTGAGGTGAAAGATAAACAAGCGTTTGATCCCATCTTTATGCAAATAAAAAATGATGTGGGTAGGTAAAAGGTAATGATTTTTGAGTTTTGTGGTAATGGTATCTTAATGTACCAAGGGAGGTTGTCTATTCCTGATGTTGAGAAAGAATCTTGGCAGAAACCCATGATTCGCGCTATACTATTTATTCTGGTTAGACAAAAATGTACCATGATCTTAAGGAGATATGTGGGTGGAATAATATGATGTGGGATGCGGTCAATTTTGTGTCTAAGTACATGGTGTGTCAATAAGTGAAGATTGAACACCTGAGGCCTGATAGATTGTCTTAAGATGTTGAGTTGCCAGTGTGTAAATGAGAAGTGATCAATATGGATTTTGTTACTGTTCTTCCGCGGTCTCATCAGTAGTTTGATTCGATTTGGGTAATCGTGGATAGGATGACTAAGTCTTCTCACTTCTTGCTAGTGGGGACTAATTTCTCTTTTGATCATGGTACTCAGTTATTATCTTATTTTTAGAGGTCATTTCAGAGGGGTTTGGGGACTAAGGTGAACCTTAGCACCGCTTTCCACCTGCAGACGGATGGGCAAGAGAAAAGGATGATTCATGTTTTAGAGGATTTGGGCTTGTGTATTTGACTATGGTGGTAGCTAGGTAGAGAACTTGCCTCTCATTGAATTTTCTTATAACAACAATTATTACTCTAGCATTGGTATGACTATGCTTGAGGCCTTGTATGGTAGGAGGTGTAGGTCTCCTATTGGGTGGTTTGAAGTTTCTGAAAATAGGTTATTTCGCCCTGATTTAGTTCACCAAGACATGGAAAAAGTGAAGGTGATTCGGGATAGACTTAAGACCACCCAAAGTCACCAAAAGTCCTATGTGGACGTGAGGCAAAGGGAATTGAAATTTGATGTTGGAGTATTGGTTTTCCTAAAGGTGGTTCCCATGAAGAGAGTAATGCGTACTGGAAAGAAGGAGAAGCCCTATTATGTTGGTCCATACATAGTTTTGAAGTGGGTTAGTAATTTTTCTTATGAATTTTAGTTTCCTTCTAGTTTGAGCTTTATTCATCCAGTGTTCCGTGTTTTGATGTTGACGAAATGCATGGGTGATACTTTGACGGTTATTCCTTTGGAAAGCGTGGTCATTTCGAATTCTTTATCTTATGAGAAGTTCCAATATAAATCTTGGATTAGCAAGTCCATCAATTGTGGACTAAAGATGTGGCTTCAGTAAATATTTTGTAGTGGCTTCGGTAAAACATTTCCCCAACTTATGACTTTAGAAATGGTCATAACTACAACCCATATTGTGAAATTATTTTTAGTTATGAAAAATATGGGAATTTAACAATTCTGGAATTATGCATTATGATGTTGAATTAAACCTTGTAGGTTGGTGTTTTCAAAAGATATTGCATAACTGAACCAAGGGGGCTATGAATTCCCCCAATTGATGTTAATTTTTTGGCATTTTAGTGTTACCTTGCAAGTGCAGTTGGTATGATGATACCGACAATGCATGCCTATATGTGTATCATAGTTTAATAAATGGGAATGTGTGTTAAATATTTTTAATTAGGCTTTAAAGAGGACTGTGTAGCTGTGTCGTGAAAGTGGAGGTCCCAAGAGACCAAAACTAGAAATCGTGGTTTTCGACGCAGGGGTCTATATGACCGGGTGGTTCGAGTTCCTCCCCCCTTATTATTATGATTGGGAGGTTCGAGGCCCTTATATTGTATTACATGATTTGGTGCTCATGTCACCTTGGTATGCTGGGAGGTTTGAGTCCCCCATAGTGCATATGTATATCATCTAGTTCATGCACTGGGGCCCTACTATTTGGGGGAAAGATGTGCCTATATAGCATGTGGGTGCCTTTGTATATTATGACAGTTGAGCTACATAATCCATACTAAGGTTTTAAAATGCATGTTAACCCTTGTTCCCCATCCCGGCATGTGATGTATGTGTATTTGTGTATATATATACATATATATATATGCATTGGATGATGTGTATGGAATTTTGAATGATTTTGAACTGGTTATCCTAGAATTATGTTATTTTGTATCCCTGAGTTACATGTTAGCACTCCAACCACTAACCTTCTTTGGATGTTGTATCCTCACACGATGTAGGAACTTGCCATACTTGTGCTTCTCCTGCTCAGTAATTAGGATTTGGATCAGCTCATGAGTTGACATTGAAGTGGTGAGATTCCATATATTGGACGATTACATTTCATGTTTTTGTGTCTTATGTTTAGACTGTTTAAGTAGTTTTTAGCTTTAGTCGGGGGCATATCCCGACACTTTATGGATATTCAGTTGTAGTTCTTGTTTAGAAGGCTTTGTTGGATTACTATGGACTTGGGTGGTGTTGGTCGGTTATTTCGACCAGGTTGTTGGATATTAATCATAGACATATTATTTATTCTTGAATCCATCTTGTTATATGTTTGGAATTCGTCCAAAATTGGGAAGGTTGTGTTTACTGGTTAGGTGCAGGGGGTGATCTCTAGTCCACGTGAAACTTGACATACCTATCACGGCAAGGCCTTGGTTCGGGTCATGACACCTGATGTCAATGATATAAAAACGTATCTAGTACCACTTGAATCCAAATAAAATACATAAGATATGAAAATACAGGAGAAACTCTATCTCTGAAATGAAAGTAAGGACACAGTCTATGGAGAAAGGTAGTAGAACGTTTTCGAATGCCTAAAAGCCAACCGCTACCTTGAAAGCACCAAATATTATTCGAATCAAACAAGCTGAGGTGCACTTGAACTAGGACCTACACCGAAAGAGTGCAGTAGGCATGAGGATGGTCAACTTGTACTTAGTATGTATCACAGGTCGACCGAGCAAAGTAGAAAATAAATCATACAAAATATACACTAAGGGCACGTCACCAACAATTGTAGAAAATTTCACATAATAGTAGCCCACACCGTTTGCACTAATAGTTCTAATATATCAGATATATTACAATAGATACTAGAAAAAGACCATAAGTATACAATATACCACATACAAGAATGTCAAAAGAAGAACATATATATACAAGATCATCAAGTACACATAATGGACGATAGAACAATTATATAAATGACAAGTCAAGATGTAGAACAAGTAGATAGATGACAAGTCAATATGGAAATACAAGCATGACATAAACACAATAAAGTAAGTTCAATGTATATGATGATGATGAGGAGGAGGAGGAGGAGGAAAATGATGATAATGATAATGAGGGTGAAGCATGAGGTTGTCGAACAACCTCCATATACACCCAAGGAAGAAATGCTCCTGGCATGGGACCCATGGAGGATTCGCCAACCCATATACTATTCCATATGCACCTATGGAGGTAAGCCTCCCGATGCAGGACCCATAGGGGGTTCGTCAACCCATATACAACCAATATCCATGAATCTTCTCTAGCATAGCCTTCAGAGAGATCTATAAGATTCAATAAACAATACACTATCCATGACTCCTCTGCAGCATATCCCTCGGAGAAGGGCTATAAAATTTGATGTTCCTAGTGTCTCCAAAATTTTCAATTTTTCTAGTTTTTCAAGTGTTTCCAAATCACACAACACACAAATCAAATATGACAAACAACAACAACAAGTATATACAAACATATAACAAACAGTGAAGTCATACATATGATTTCATGAGAATGATGATGCAATGTTCATAACCAACCGCAAATAGTATTTCCACAACCAACCATAATAAACTTTTTCATAACCAACCAATATACCAATCACGTGGGCCAATTATCCACTCATTATTTCCAACCATCCATAAATTTCCACATGTATCATATGTCAACAAGTTTGAATATATCACAATACTCTAATAGTACCATATTAAGCATTTTCAACTACACAATACAATTATTCACTTGTAATCAAGGCTATCAACATCACATAACACCACACATGGTGACACATTTATCATATAGTATATCAAATTCAGATATTAAATCACATATATGCCCCCCATGTGCACAACACATAGATGGTCATTTATTATGATTAGTTCTTACCCTTAACATGCATTTTGTAGCAATATTTACTTTCTAGCCCAGTCTGAAAGAGTTAAGCCATAAGCTACCTTGAAGGTTGAAACTAGTCTGCAACACTTCAACAATAAAACCCCAATTCTCATGAATGGTTATGCAATTAACTAAAACAAAGAAATATAGAATCTATGCATTAAAACTATGCCAAAAATACCCATATTGCCTACTTTTAATTCAGGATCAAAATGGACCCCCAAAATGGGCTTTCAGAAAAGGAAGGGCAAAATCATAACTTTATTTCAAAAATGCATTTCCCATACTTTTAGGAATCTTCAACGGAAAACCCAAGTCAAAAATGAGGTTCAGACCAATGAAAAACCATTTTTGAGTTTTACTAGGTAAAACCTTTGAAATCCATTTTAAAATCAAGATTCAAAGTTGTTTAGAAGATAAAAATAGGGAAAACTAGTAATTATAGGATTAAGAACATTATTCAAGTGAAAAGGTTTAGTATTTGGGGTTAAATCAAAAACTAAGATTTTGGGGTTTCTGAACAATTAATCAAGAAATTTGATAAAGAAAAGGATAAATTCTCACCTTAAATCTATAAGAGAATCAAGAAATAGATGTTAATCTAGTTTGCCAAGAAGCCACAAGCTTCACTTTTAAGCTCTCACACTATTTTAGGGTTTAGCTCTCAAGAGGCAATATGAAAAATGAGTTAAATCGAGTAAAATGGGACTATTTATACACATACCTGTTTACTAGGTTCATAAGTCATAAAGCGCATGCCTCAAATGAGTTTTACTCTTTGTGATCCAGGTTACACCAGCAACCTAGTGCACCAGATTTCTAAGTCCAAAACAGACTTCGGTGGGGTGCCTGAGATTCATTTGGAATTTGATATACGTAAACGAACTATGTAACCACACTAAATTTGACTCTTCAAGCTCAATGGAGATATCAAAATTTAAAAAAAAACTTATTTTTACAAAGTCAACCCCCGAAACTCAAAATCATAATTTTTCAAATCGAGGGTCGAAATGAGATTTAAAAGCCATAAAATCACACCAACCTTGTTATTAACCTAAAATCAATGTTTCAGATATATTGGTGTTGTCCGTTTAGACATCTGTTGCATGGATCAAAAGATAATCACTAAAGTCTAATAGTGATTGGACCGGTTTTAATGGCTCAATGGACTTGTTGAAAGGCCTCCAAAGCCTCGCTCTGCAACAAACAATGATAGAACTAATAGAAATTCCATAGTCCAAAGTTATATGGATGGGTGTTATTGGAGGAGACTATTATACAGAAGAAGGTGTTTAGGAGAAAACCTATGCTGGAAGAGGGAGGTTGAGAAGGCTATATATCATCCCAGTCCTTGTTTAAGAGGAAACACAGGGTGGGAAGGAAAGTGTAGCGAAATTGGTTGATGAAATTGACATGAAAAATGAAAAAACTGGATGAGCTACGAATGTAAAAGTGTATCCAAAAATGAAAATCCATCAGTCGTTGAAGAAAAAAAAGAATGGTCAAGAGGACTTGAGCTGGTCAATTTGCTAGAGACTGCAACTAATGAGCGCGGCCTCAACGAAGACCCACAAAATGCAGGACCAGAACTCTAAGAAAGCAGCTTCGCGAGAACAAAAGGTGGTAAGATTGTTAGTCTGAATTGAAACCTGAACCAACTACTCCTGCATTAAAAATATGGGATCAACCCAAGGTTGCAATTTCTCAAGTTTAACTTGCATCCCATGCCTCCTTTTTATGGCTCTGGTCAGGTCAAAGGCATTGGAAATAACAAGACATAGGATGTCAGCCCAACTTCAGACCTTTTTGTTTCTACTGCTATTGACATGATCATATCCACAAACAGAAGGCATGGCATACAAGTTAGACTTCAAAAATTGACGCCTTGGCTTCCCGTATTTTTAATTCAGGAGTTGTTGGTTCAGGTTTCAATTCTGACCGACAATCTTACCACCTTTCGTACTTGCAAAGATTCTTCCTTAGAGTTCTGGTCCTGTACTTTGTGAGAGTCTTCATTGAGGCCACGCTCGCTAGTTGCATTCTTGAGCAAAGTGTCCAGCTCCAATCCTATTAACCATTCTTCTTTTTTTCATCGACTGGCAGATTTATATGTTTGGATACACTTTAACATTTAAATCTCATCCAGTATTTCATTTCTCATGTCAATTTCATTGGCCAATTTTTCTACACTTTCCTTCCTACCCTGTGTTTCCTCTTAAACAAGGTCTGAGATGATAGATGGCCTTTTCCACCTCCCCCTTCGCGCATATATATTCTCCCAAGAACCTTCTACTGTATAAAAGTATCCTCTAGCAATCCATCCATATAAATTTGGACTAGAGGAATTTCTATTGGTTTCATCATTGTTTGCTACATTGTGAGGCTTCGAAGGCCTTTCAATAAGTCCATTGCACCATTAAAACCGGTCCAATCACTATTGGATATTTACACCGCTGCCAAAAACTTAAACCCTTCCCCAAACATGACATAAAAACATCGACACCACCATCTTGGAATCCTTCGTCCTTATCAGTTTGCACCTATCAAACTAAACTGTACAATGCAGGATCTTTTTTGAAGGATCAATGTCTAATCGATAAAAAACTGCATTCATAAAATCATTGCACTTTATGTGTGTCTATCACGGTAGCCTGATAAATAATATACATAACTCGCACGTATGAAAATGGGATCTATTTCATGCACCTTATTCTTCCTGCTCTATCAGGACATGTCAGACAGTGTTGTTTATTCATCTGCATGCATGTGATGACTATTAAAAAGAGGTGTGAAGAGTTGTGACTTCTTATCTTAACACATTCAAAATAGCTGATGAATCAAAATCTCCATCTGTTGCAACTGACGAATTAGCTGTTGGAAGAAATCAAAACATCTTCTCCAACATATGGTTCATCTGTCGAAACAGATAATCCATATGTTGCAATAGATGGTAAATCTGTTGCGACAGACCATATTATGTTTATTTATCTGCACGCATGTGATTACTTCTTGCTAAAAATATTTGTTTCAATTTAGTTGTCCTATTTATAAAATCAAGAAAATTTTATTATATTCTTCCAAGATTACCCCTATTATTAAATGAATACATAAAGTATATAATTCACATTTATACTTTCAAAGTATAATTAATAAGGACAATTTGGAAAATAATCACCTAATTTATATTTTTCTTAATTGGTGTGTCAAGCCCTTAGGGCCCAACTAATACGAAACGGAGAGACTATTAAAAAGAGGTGAAGAGTCGTGACTTTTTATCTAATACATTCAAAATAGCTAATGAACCAAATACTCTATCTGTTAAAATGGATGAATCAACTGTTAGAAGAAATCAAAACATCTCCTCCAACATATAGTTCATCTGTCGCAACAAATAATACATATGCTGCATCAGATGTCTCATCTGTTGCACATACAAACCATCTGTTGCAACAGATGGTAAATCTGTTTTGACAGACTATCTTTGCAGGTTCAATCCATCTGTTGTAACAGATGTTAAATCTATTGCGACAGATGGACGATCTATTGCAACATCTCAATAATAACGGTTGTTATCGAGTCTCAAACCACTTTGAAAGGGTGAAAACTATTAATGTAAAAGAAAAAGTCGCCACTTTTTACAAAAAAAAATGCCACCAAGTTTGACGTTCGTTGATATTTTTTTTATTTCAAGAACAAATTGGGTTCTTTTTTTTGGGCACTTGAACTGCACACGCCTTTCGTCAAAAAATTTACTATACTTCTTGCTTATTTTTTTCAAACATAGCCTTGATTGGAAATTCTCTTTCATCTCCAAACAATGAATTCATCGATTCAGCTATGTTTGATGTCATAATATTGTACCTATAGAAAAGAATCACTTACTATGACATCATACTAAACTTGTAAATCAAATAAGACATTAAATTCATAAGAATGTACCTATCTGCTAGACAAAATGTCTGGCTCCATATCTCGATACCAACACGTGCAAGAAATTCTGCTACCTTGGGATTCACATCCGCTATTTGATTGAAATGGTGTAAAAACTCCTCTCTACTATATGTTTTAGCTACTTTATAAGAAAGAGTGATGACCCTTTTGTTGTGATTGTTGTTTTGAATGTTCTCTCCAAGATGCCTGATGCAATAACCAAAGTAAGCTGTAGTGAAGAAAAGTGAACCCATCTTTGGAATACTTGGATGCCTATCTGATACAAAACACAACTCTTCGTTATCTTTGAAGCATCTTCGCAGTTGTTCAAAAAAATCCATAAGAGGCATCACATTCCTTGTTCACTACACAAAAAGGGATAGGAAAGATATGATTCTCCACATGCTGCGCCACCGCTGCTAGTAGAATTCCATTATACCTACTCCTCAATAAGGTACCATCAACGTCTATGCCTTTTCTCAAATGTCAAAAACCTTGAATCCAAGCACCGTAGGATACAAAAAAGTACTTGAGCCTTCCATTTTCATCCAGATGCAATGCCGTATACTTTCAAATTTATGGACTCAATTATGTAACGGTAAGTATCTAGGACTGTATACCCATGCTCGAGTGTCCCCTTAACCAGGTCCTTCGCAATCTCCATGGCTGTATATATCTTTCAATAACTGACCAGGATACCCAAATTTGTAAGGAGTTGATTGTCCATAACCCTTGTTGAAGGGACTTTGCCATCGGGGAAACTACTCTTGAAATATTCACCGAGGACCTTTGTCCTGGCATGAGGATTTTGGCCTGAGATGTGCTCCGAACCACTTGTGTGATGCTTTTTATGTTTATGAATGATAAATTTGTCAGAACTTACGTACTTTACCACTCTCAACCACCACTTGCAGTTCGAATTAACACACTTGAAGCAAAAGATGCTGCTCGAATTAATCACCTTCTTTATTCTGAAATCTTTTTTCAAGCAAGAAATAAACAAGGTGTTAGATAGTTCATTCTTGTTCTTGAATGAAATTTTAATAAAAAAGTCGGTCTTGTTGTCTTGAGGATTTTCAAATTGTGTCAATTGAGAAGATCAGCACATCGTATTGGTCGCATCAACGGGCGTAGGTGTTTGATCATCATCTGGAATATTCATGTCTAGATCATCAAAACTATCATCAAAGAAGTCTTATTATTCTTCTACTTCTATGTTCTGGTTCTTATTCTCTCTCGTCTTTTCAACCATGTACACCCTTAACACCGGCCTAGTTGAATCACTTAGATAAGCACGCAACCGAACCTGATCGATTATCTTGAAAGGTTGTACCCTCTGATTTTTAAAGGAGTTATCCATGTAGATGATAGAGAGTTCTTCCGATTGATAATTCAGTCTATAAAAGCTGATGATTAAGATCACAAAATCATCATACGAAACATCACTTTGGACTGTCATAGCTATCGTCTATAGTATTTCACCCTCTTTCTAATGGCATACATATCGATTTCTCTTCTCGATCCATTAACAATGACAATCCACCCCTATTGTTATTGATCATTCCATTAGTGGTACCTAAATAAAGTCATTTATTAAAAAAATTGATAGTGATTTCATAGTGCTGTGAATGAATCCCAACAAATGTGTAGTCTATTGCAATAGGTAAGTGATCAGTCGCAATAGTTACTTACCTATTGGGATTCATGTCATGCTCCTGAATAGCTGTTGCAACAGATGAAGCACCTGTTGGTATTGATGTTACAGTACTAAATCACTTTTGAAGCTAATTCTAACAGATGAGTGACATGTTGCAACAGATAATTAGCATGTTGCGACAGATGACTCACCTGTTGCAATAAGTTAGTAATCTGTTGTAATAAATATTTACCCTGTTGCAACAGACAACACTTCAATTGGAATCGTGTTCAGGTTTTGTTGCAACAGGCTACTAATCTGTTGAAATAGATATTTATCATGTTGTACCAGATAACTAATTTGTTGCAATAGATGTGTCAAATATTGCAATAGATGACCCATCTGTTTAAACATAAATCCAACATATCAGTCTTCCGTTGAAATAGATGTCTCATCTGTCGCAATAGATTATTTATCTGTTTAAACAGATAGATTTTATGTTGGATTCAGGATTGGATTCTATCCATTGTTGGAAAAACAACAACACAATAGCAGTTACTCAGATGATAAATTCAACTAAAAATCATAATTTAACTTACCAAGGTCTCCTATGAAATAATGCCAAAGTAGAAAGTGATGTTCGAAACAAAATTTGACCTAAGTAATTGGTCAAATAGCAACAGTAACGGTAACAACAACAACAATAAATGATCGACAAGAAGAAGATAAAGATGATAATGAAGTAGAAGATGATGCTAGTGAAGTAGAAGATGATGAATAAAGAAGCAGCAATAATGAACAACAAAAATCGCAATGAGAGAGAAAACAACATTGGGTAAGAAGAGAGAGAAAGGGACCTTTTTTTCCCTCTATTTTCCGTTATATAGGTAAACATTTGGATCAAAGTATAAATTTAAAAACTTGTGGGCTATTTTTAAACTTCTTCGACTTTCTTAATCCATAATAATGTAATTGTCACCTCCACTCAATAATTGAGACTTGTGTCACCTACACCTCATTTTAAAACTCTTTTGTCAGCTACAACCCAAACCCACCCATGTAACTCAAGGATACTGAATACTGGACATTAGCTATCAAAGTGTATTTTTCTTTATTAAGCCAGTTCTCCGTGCTTAATTTGATTCTGTGAGATATTTAATTAAGATCCAAATTTTAAAATTTTATATTTCATATAAATATCATGAAATATTTATAATCATACTCCATCCGTGTTAAAATAGTTGACAGTTGTTGATTTAACACTTTTCTTAATTAAAAATTTATTATGGGTTTATTTTATCAAATTACTCTTATTAATTGTACTTTAAAAATATAAATTTAGATAAAAACATTCTCCTAATTTCATAAAGGGACAACTAAATTGAAACAAATATCTTTAGAAAGAAGGTCAACTATTTTGAAATGGAGGGAGTAAATTTTCAAAATCTTTATTTCTAAAAAATAAATTTATATCATTTCAAACTTTCTCACATGAATACACAAAGATCACTACCCCTCTGTTCCATTTTAGTTGTTCAGCTTATTAAAAATAGTATTTTTCACATTACGAGAGAATTAATACTTTTTCCGACCATTTTCGTTTGTCCATTTTTCTATTGACGCAGAAATTAAAAACTAGTAAATGATAGAGATAAGTTTATAATATTACCCTTTGAACATAATAAATTAATGTTTATACATTAGATAATGAATCTTATTTAATTCTAAGGATAAATGGGTAGAAATAGATAAATTATCCATGAATTTTATAAACTATACAAGTATTATTGGACATTCCAAAATAGAAAAGTGGACAAGTAAAAGTGGATGAATGCAATAAAAAAAATTAAGAGAGAATTAATTTTTTAAAAAAAGCATATTACCCTTATAATTAATTCTTTTTGAAAATGTGAATACTCATTTGTAAAGTTCCAAGAATAAAATTTAAGGATAAATTAGTAAAACTACTTTCTTATTTATCTACATTATATTAAGAGTGTGAAGGGCCTTAGAAATGTTGTTTGAACTTTTTGTCTTTCATTAAAAGTTTCTGCTTTAGACAAAATCAATTTTTCAGTATTTTTCTAATATTTAAGATTTTAAAATTAATTAAATATTTATAGCAAAACTTTTCGTTATTAAAATTCAGCAGAATTAATGACAACTACTGCCTTTTCATTAGTTTAAAAAATTTAAATCAACTAAAGTTTGATTTTAAGAAGATTTGAAAACTCTATACATAAATATGAAAGCATTAGAATGAAAAAAATAAGAAAAGATTTTAAATATTAAAAAAATTCGTACTACGAATATGGTTCAAATCGATGCATCTCTCTTAGCCTCTAGCAGCAAGAAAAAGAGATATTGCATGACAAACACAAACGATATGATTCATCAACTACTTGAAACTTTTGATGGTAAGATATATATGTACTTACGATAAAATATATGTTATGTTTATTATTATATTAATGTGTGGAGAATTTTTGAGAAGTGATTTGAACTTTCTGTACTTCAATAAAAATCTTCGCAATAGACAAAATTATCTTATTTTAAATAATCAACGGTTACATGTGCGAGGCACGTGCGGTTAAACATATTTTTAAATAGGGTAAACAACATAAATCTCAGATTTTAGCTAGTTAATTACATTCTCTCCTGAATTTGTTATTTAATTTTTCTCTTTCCCGGATTATAAATGTTCATATACATTCCTACACGTTATTATACATTATAACCTATGTATATGAGTTAACTATTTTAATGATATTCAAGAAAAAATAAATTAATCTAATAGTTATCCAAGATTGTACCTTATTAATGTGTAATCAATGAATCCCTTAATTGTGTAAATTTTTCAAAAAAAGGTTATACTCCTAAAAGAAAATCTACCACCTAAATCACCTAAAAAATTTTAGAACCAAAGAAAAAAAAATCCTAATAAAATAAAGGGACATCAAAAATTTTAAAATAGAAAAAAGACTCATATAAAGAAAACATGGCAACAATAATGTATAAAACATATTTTTACACATAACATGCTTATGTATAATGTAAATATGGTAAAACATAACTGCAGTAATGTATAAGGTAAACCTATACATAAAAAGATAATATGGAATGTATAAAGTTAAAAATAGCATGCCTAAGTATAAGCGCAACATAACAACAGGAGAAAATTCGAAAAATGGGTCAAACCATCTAAATTGCATAACACAAACAACCTTTATACATAACCCTTAGGCTTAAGTCATCGGCAGACCCTCAAACATGTCCCGAAAATTCAGTTAGACCTCTCAACTAAGGCCTGTACCTATCAGGCCCCTAACCCACCAGAATTTTGATCCAATTATCCTTGTTTTGCCTACATGGCACATCGCGTGCTGTCTACTCGCCAGAGGCGCATGAGGGGTGATTTTTTTACTAAATCGCGAATAGAAAGGTGCCAAGTGGCACTGAGTAACCCCAAAAATTATTAATTAAAAAAATTATATTTAAATTATTTTATTAATATAATTTTTAATTATTATAATTTCTTAATTTTCTTTAAAAAAAACACTCACCCCTAAGTCATCTTCTTCACGGCACCCCACCTCCACCCCACCCCCGCGTCTACCTCATCTTCAACCTCACCCCTCCCCGCGTCTTCATCGTCTTTAACCCCACCCCACCCCCACAACTTCATTGTCTTCACAACACCCTACCCTCACCCGGCATTGTCCTCTTCAATTCATTAATTAAAGCTTTTCATTAATGAAAATGGCGGATTTTAAAGCTTTTTATTAATGGAAATGGTGGATTTGAACTCGTTCGTAATGAATGATGATTACGAATTTTCAGTTTTTTATCAATGAAAATGGCAACATTGAAATTACTTACCATTAATTTTTCAATCATTCAATGGTAAATTTATCATTGAACAATAACGAAAATGGACATTGATGTTGCGACTATGTGTGTGTGAGAGAGAACTCTGTGTGTGTGTGTGTGTGTGAGAGAGAGAGAGAGAGAGAGAGAACTGTGTGTGAGAGGGGGAGGGGTGTGTGAAGATGATGACTGTGGGGGGGGGGGGTTCTTTTTTTATTTTTTTTAATTAAAAAATTATTATTAAATAAATATTTAAATAGAAAAATTGACAAATCAGCAACTTCACTTTTAATTATTTTTTATGCCATGTATTTTTTTAATTGGTTATTTTTTCCACGTCATTGTGTGTGTGTTGCACACAGTTCAGTTTCTAGCTGATTGACAAAATAAGGCCCAATTGGATCAAAATTCGGGTGGATTAGGGGTCTGATAGGTACAAGCCTTAGTTAAGGGGTCTAAGTGAATTTTCGGGACAAGTTTGAGGGTCTGTCGATGACTTAAGCCTAACCCTTACGCGTATGAGATGAGAATACTTCAAGTTATATACATACCACTGACGACCCTTATACATAACTATTGCATGTATAAAATAGTAGAATGGGTCAACCTTATACAGTGTATATCAATGTATATGAAGTAAAAATTATAGTAGATCTCCCCAAAAAAATATGTGTCTTTATCCTTATACATAACATAGCTATGTATAACAATGGATAAGAGTGTGTAAAATTGAGAAAAAATATAAATTAAAAAGCAAATCACAAAACCTTTGAAAGCCGAGGTCGTCCTGATTTTGAGAACTAAGCACATGCAATAAAAAATTCGTAGGTTTTTAAAGAAGATGATGAAAAAAGATAAATAAAACGCCAGATGTCTTAAAGTTTGAAACCGTAAATTAAACAAAAAAAAACTCAAAAATAATTTAAAAAGGTGATGAAGTTGAGTAATCTGATGAGATATATTTTGAAATTTGAAATCTTGAACTTCCAGATAATGCTACCTTGATTTTAGGCATGTATTATGGAGCATTAACCGGTCTAAAAGTGATGTTTTGCTATGTATGAGGATTTTGGAGAGAGAAAATATATAAATGGGATATTTGTAATTAATTTTGTCAAATGAAATTTTATGTAATAATTGTAACTTAAGATGTATATTATGTAAATTTTAGTTTTAAATATGTGTGTAAAAGAAAAAGTGAACAACTAAAATGGAATGAAGGAGTATCAATTTGTAAGAATATTATCTTACTTTGTGGCCCAAGATTACTTGTGGTACAAATTTTCTTACGACCTAAGTAATGACCACAATTAAAGAATAAATTTTTTTCATAGATTAATTATTTGATGGATGTATCAAATTAAGTCTTAACCTCTATAAACTGACCCTCTCTCCGCCCATTTAGATTATCGCCTATACTCTCTACTTTTCATCACTAAAACTTGTGGTAACGTAGGGCTAGGGCAAGGAGGTAGAAATTATTTTTTACTAACGCTTTCGCTTCTTTGTGCACTAATATCTTCCGCATGAAATATATTTTCTATGACGTATCTTGTGTTCAAGATCCTGATATGCATTAAATTTAAAATTTGAACGTGGCATCAGAGCCAGGATTCCGTGAACCGATAATCTTCTCCTAAGATAACGTATTTATAACTGTGTTTGAAGGGATCATTATTGATTTAGTAAAAGATTTTAAAACTTATGTTGTTATTATTAAATCGAGATTTGTGAAATTACAAATACATGTGGACAACATGTTTATTTTGTCCGTGGACATCATCTTGCTTGCTTATTATTTATTGTAATGGTCTTTAAGTTACCGTAAGTAATGATTATTGGCTAAGGAATTTTATAATGCTTCTCTGTGCATTAATCTTTATGAGGACAAACTACCCAAATTCTTGTCACCGTATCGGTATTGTGATATTTGTTGGATTTAGTTTTTATGAATTTAATTTGGACTCTATGATTCTTATGAAAATTATTTTGTCCAATTAAATTCAATTCAAGTGTTTACTCCTAGGTTATTGTGAAGTTATAAAGTTTTATTAATAAAGTTAATTTGCACAGATTATAGAAACTTTTAGTTTCAGTGTTTCACCTTATATAATGCTTACTATGATTGGTCTTATATTGTGCAATAATTAAAGTGGTCCTTGTAAGTACTAAATAATGTAGTATTCTTAATGCGAAATAGTTTGTTAGTTATAAAAGAGGACAAACTAGAACTTGATGTTTACCCACATAATGACCATTTGATGCCTGTGTCATGTTTATAGTTTGTTAGTCACCAAGTGTCCAAACCAGAAGGTTTAAAAATTATTCGCATGCATAAAATTATATGATTGTGTGCATTTATATAGTTTGTTAGTTACCAAAGTGGCCAAACGAGTATGGTTAAGCAAAAATATGCACAAATAAAATTGTTATCTATCCATGGAAACTAATGAAATGCCTTTTGTTGAATATAAATAGATAAATTAACTCTCCTTATTGCTAGAACTTAAGGATTTGCCTGAAGGTGAATCAATTATTCTATGAATAGTGAATATTATGAGGTAAATAAATATTCTTTAGTCAAATATATATTGTATATCCAAAGATGTCATATATGGTTGGTTAAGAATATTTAATTACCTATTAGAGTTGAAAATGACATTTAAATTATGATAGTGTGTCGTACTATCTACCCAAAGGAGAATTATGATATACTTTTATTATTTTACTGAATTCACATTATTTTCTAACTTATGAGCATGTATATCTATTTTGCATCTACTCCACTTCATTCCTTTGCTTCATCTGTTACTGCGTTCAATGAATTGAACTTCTCAGAATGGCATGAACAAGTCCACTTTCACTTAGGTGTGATGGATTTTGACTTGATTATGTTGAATGATAAATCTACAGCTATTACTAGTACGAGCAGTGATGATCAGAAGTCTTTTCATAAAATATGAAAACGCTCTAACAGATTGAGCCATATGTTCATGCGAATGATTATTGCAATCAACATTAAGAGAAATATTCCACAAACAGAAAGTTTCTGGGAATATCTGAAGATTGTGGAAGAACATTTTCGTTCTACTGATAAGTCTCTCGTTGGTTCATTAATGGTTGAACTCATAATGATGAAATTTGATGGGACAAGCAGTATGCAAAATTATATTATCAAGACGACTAATATTACAATAAGACTTCAGACTTTGGGGATGAAAGTGAATGGCACCTTCTTGATTCAGTTTATTATGAATTCATTGCCTCCTAAATATGGACCATTTCAAATTAACTACAACACTATTAAGGATAAGCAAGAAATTAATGAATTGTCCAGTATGCTTACTCAATAAGAGTCAAAACTTAAGAAACAAGAAGGTCATTTTATTAACCTCATGAGTCAATGAGCTGGTAAAGGACTTAAAGTGAAGGCCACTAAGTTTAAGAAGAAGAAGCACCTGCTACAGTCTCACAGGATGCTCATAAGGAATGTAAGGCAGATGTGTGTCATTTCTGTAGAAAGAAAGGACACTATCAGAAAGATTGCTAGAAACGTAAAGCTTGATTCGAAAAGGAAAGTAAATCTAGTGCTTTAGTATATTTCAAATCAAATTTAGTAGAAGTTCCTAATAATATTTGGTGGCTTGATTCTAGTGCAACTATTTATGTATCCACTACGTTGTAGGGATTCATTACGATCCAAATTTTATATCCAAATAAAAATTTCTTCTTCATGGAAAATTATATGAAGGCTCAAATTAAATTCATAGGACTAACCGATTGATCTTTGAGACTATACATCACCTTAATCTATTACAAACTTTTTATGTTCCCTCAGTTTCTAAGAATTTGATTTTTCTTTCCAGACTTGATGTTTCTGAATTTGATTTTAAATTTGGACATGGATGTTTCAATTTATATAAGAATGTTATTTTTTATGGTTCTAGTGTTCTTATTGATGGTTTATATAGATTGAAACTTGATAATATTTTTTTCCAAATTCCTTCTTTCTATTCATCAAAATATTGAAAGTAAATATAGTTCACTGAAAGAAAGTTCTGCTTAATTGCAACATGGATAGTTTGGTCATGTATCCGAAGAAAGACTAAAAAGATCGATAAAGAGTGAGATTCTTCTGAATCTAAATTTTACTGATCTTGATATATGGATGAATTTCACTAAGGAAAAGCAAATCAAGGATACTAAGAAAGATGTCACAAGAAGCACTCAGCTTCTTGAAATCATACGCACTAATATTTGTGGACCCTTTGATTTTCCATTCTTTGGTGGAGAAAAGTATTTATCACTTTTATCAATAATTTTTCACTATGGACTATTTGTTAAAAAAAATAATCACAAGCGATGGACTCTCTCAAAGTGTACGTCAATAAGTGATGAACCCTTAGGGGCTGCACCACAAGTGAGGGATCAGATCCCTCAGAGTCATTCTCAAGCATTAGAAAGTTAAGAAAATTATGAGGTGCTGGAAAACAAAGGCAATGTAGGAAATAGCAACACAGGATTTTTATGAGGAAACCCAACATGAGAAAAACTATGGTTTACCCTCACAAGCATCGAAACAGTCCACTTTAACCAACCTCTTTATTACAGACTCGATTGCGAACCTAACTTTAGGTTTCTCCTACTTGCAATACCTTTATTGCAAGCACACCTTGATACATCTGCAATGTTTCCCTTCAAACCTAGTTAACTCTAACCAGCTACAAGCTCAGGTAGCTTTACCTAAACAACTCTCTCAAAAGAAAGTACTACTTTTATAAAATAAGTAGTTCGATTACAAATCATTACTCACTCAAGAACTATTTAAATTTAAGAACATATAAAGCTAAGAACTTGAGTAGTATTAAAATGGGGTTTCGCTGCCACTCTTCATTCTTTGTAATTTGTGCAAAAACCAATTGTTGAAGATGCGTCTCTGTCACGACCCAAATTAGGGCCTTGTCTTAATGGGAAATCCCAAGCCCTACCAGGATTGGGAACCTCCCCCGTAACCCAACCCGACCACCAAATGCTTATCTTGAGTCAGCTAATGTCCGAACATATAACAAAATAGTTTATTCACCCATGTGGTGACTCTTTGATAAGTCAATATCCGATACCAACCCAACCGAGTTCAACCACCCAATAACCAACCCAAATCAATGCGGAAACCATAAGCCAATATCATGATAATAAGCCAATGTATGTATATATATGAAACATAACCAATTCATACCATAACTAAGTCCATAGTTGTCCATACAAAGCCTCTAGACCAACCAAAGGGTACCTAGTCGGGACATACCCCTGACCATAGCCAAAAACAAAAGTCAATGAAATACAAGAGATATGTAAAGTAACTCATGACATTAAATAGATGCCTTTCAAACTATGAAAGTTCACCACTTCAATCCAACATCGACTGTCCCCAAATTCTATCACTAAACAAGAAAAGTAGAATGGTCGGTCCCTGCATAGTGTGGGTATACAACCGCCCGAAGACGGATTAGTGGGTGAACACTAGAATGCACTCTGGATAAGAATAAAATAATACCATTTACAAAGCCAAGTAAAACCATCCATAATGCATACAATCATACACATATATATATAACCATGCCAAAAAAAGAAATCGGGTTTAGCATGCCATTAAAACCTTTGCCTAGGCTGTGTAGCTTTGTCTTCTTAAACCACCCACAGGCTATATGGGTTCAGTTCTCCTTATTGAAAGGGCCCCAGTGCGTGAAGCCGCACTCCCAGGGAAGAAAACCTGGGATGACTAGTACATCCCCCAAAATATAGTTTGGCATCATGCACACGGTCACCAAGACAAAACCTCATATTTGCAAATATGAGTTTTCAGTTTTGTCCCCCCCCCCACGGAGACCTCCACCTTCCACGATTTTGCTACACATCCCGCCATTATTTCCTAATTAAAACCATTACCAAGCAACCAACCAATTCATTTATCATTTATTAACCAAGGTCATTTAGTGATGGTATCGTCATACCGACCATACTTGCAAGTACTATCCATAGCCAACCATATATAGATTTAAGGGGACTTCCAAGTTCCCTTCTATTTACCATAGTAAACCACTAGGGGGATTTCATGTACCCTGCAAGCATAACCAATTTCATATCCACTACGACTTTACCATTTAATCCTTCCATGTACACCATTTATACCATTTCCAAACCATTTTAGACCATGCAAAACATTTAAAGCATTTATATCATTTAAACTATTTGATCCATGCAAAACAATCCAAATCCATTTAAGGTTCCATTACCAAACCAAACCATGAAAGAGTTCTAATGAAAGTTCAACAATAGAGTGAAAACATTCTTTGAGGCATTTTATCAAACATGTTGAGGGCATACCTTTACCAAGACCAAAATAAATGCATAAACCAGCATAATTAGGGTTGCTAAAGACCTATTTGTTAAACCAAACCAACCAATAACCACATGTGCAAACCATTACCAAAAACATGTAAAAACATAGTTTAAACCAATACCAAATAATATGCATCAAGATCCTCAACATATATTTCAAAAATCACCATCCATGATTCATAAATCATTGTTTAAAACACAATACACATGTCTTTAGTTGGAACTAACAATTAGGGAAGGAGTAAATTCCTTATGAAAGAAGATTCACGAAAGAAATCTCGACGTTTGATCCCTTTGAAGAACACATGAAGAAACCCTAGCCTCTAATCTTCAAGAGAGTATTTGAGAGAGTATTTGAAGTGTTTTAATATTTTTACAAGTGTTATGAAAGGCCAAAAAGGGTTATATAATGTGACATAAGGTTCTGGAAGTAGGAAATGTTCATACTACCCTTGACTTAAAATTAAAACAATCCACGAAGTTGGGCACGACTCACCCTTACCATCTGTATCCTAAGGTACGAGTGGTACCCCAACTCATACCTAAGACCATGTCCAGACCCTACCTATTAGTTTCTATATGATTCACACCTCCCTAACTCATACCTAAGGGTACGAGTGGTACACTCAATCGTACCCACCAACCGTACCTAGGGCAGATTCCACAAGACAACTCAAACAAGCACCATACGACTTGTCTTATACTACTCGTATGTTCCTATATGATTCGTACCATAGTGAGTCGTATCGTGCCTAGGGTATGAGTGAACCACCAAGCCTTTCCTTAACTCGTATCCAAGGGTAGAAATGGTACCCAGGATTCGTACCAAGTCTAGTAAGTCCAAATTTTAAGAAATTTTGTAAGGGTCAAATTCCTGGGGTATTATAGTCTCCCCCACTAGGATCATTCATCCTCGAATGACGGGTAAGGGTAAGAACGAGCACACAACAACACATTAACAAACATTAAGCTTTTCTCTAACAAACAGCCTGAGATACCAATACCAACCAAAGGAACCAACCAACTAAGGACCATCCACACCTTACCCCAATACAAACTCATAGACTACCATCTGAGTGAACTCATGCAAGGGCAAATCCAATTTAACTTAGAATATACCAAGACACACCATTATGAGAGCTTGAGTCTAGCTATAAACCACCTTCATGTTCAATCCTATCTAAATCTAAAAGGAGTTAACTTAGGCTACTAGGCTCTACTCCTTACATCTATTCCAAAACACCACTTCACTTCCATCACCATTATATTATGGAAACCATGAGTAAAAAACATGGGCAAACCATGCCCGACCACTATAACCAAAAAACCCCAACCTATAATCGAACACTCCAAACCACAAAACCACTATGCTATGAAAATAATTCATAAAACTATGCCTTACCAAACCTCTCAAGTATCCAACACAACCATTGGTATATCTACCAATCACAACATTCAAGCCTACCATTTATATACCCGCGATTATTTATATCCATCAAAGATCTAACACCTTCTATCATTTTTACAAAGATTTGCACCACCTATTCATTTATTAACCATTTCCAATGACAACAACCTTACCTTACCTTCAAAAACCTTAACTATTAGTAATCATCTTGGACTCTTCCCAACTTAGGGACTTCTACATTCCCCATTTCAACACATCACCATACTTCCTAAAACACTACCACCCTAGCACAAGAAAAGTTATTTAAAAAACAAATAATAAGAGTTACCCATGCCTCCCAAGGCAACATCCCAAAGAAAAGACACGACACTATAGAAACAAAGTACTTCACAACAACCACCTAGACCATAATAGAGAATCATCCTAACCAAACTATGCCATGAAAGGAGTCGTTAGACTGGACCCCAAAAGAAACACAACCACCTATACCATGAGTAACTTAACAAAAGGTCAAGACTCGTATCCAGGGAATAAGGTAAATGCAAATTGTGAACCTTAGTCATAAGCAATCAATGAGTACATGCAACACTAGTAGAGTACTCTCTTAACCGGGAGAGAAGAGTATCATTAGAATATGTAACCCCGGCCTTCTCTTAAAATCCACCACTAGAAGTGAATTTTAGATTAACCACCAACCCTCATCCCATCACATCTACGAACATAATTCTCTACTCTAATGGTTATCACTGAAGACATACACCAAGGACACTTGGTTCTCCTATAGCCAAAACCTCGTTCAACCAAATTCTACCCAAATCCCAGCATAGACATACAAAAACCATGGGACCATATTTACTCCAAGGTTTCCAATTAAACCAAAACCCGTTAAAAATCAGACCATGGCCATAAAGGCCTTTTCATAAATCATTTGAATCCAACTTAAACAAATTCATATTCCTTTAACCATGTATGAAATGCAAATATTCAAGAATAGTCGAACCGTATGACTATATTATATTCAACGAAAATTTCACAAACAGTTTTGAGGGCACATACTTTTCAAGACCAAAACTAAGTAATTGGGAAATCCATAGTACCCTGAAATCCATTTAATATTCCCATGCATCCCACAATGTTTATAAACATAAATAAAGTATGAATAATGCATCATAATCCATGAAAAATTAAATAAATAACTAATCATGTTAAATCCTTCAGTTGTGCCAAAACCCTCATTCAAAACCATGGATTTAATAATCAATTTCATGCCAACAATAAAATGCAAGTATAGCAACAAAGACACATGCAAGCTCCGCGATCTAACCTGTTGAATGACTAGATCCTCACTTCCTCCGTTCATCCTGAACTCCCGGACTATATGGCACAACTCTCCTACTATTGTATTTCCTAAATCATCAACCTCATCCAATCTTCCAGTTTATATCCACAACTCCTGCATTTCTATTCTCGTGCTTATCATACTCCCTGTTGACACCTAATTTTTGCCCTCCATAACTAAATTTAATCCTAGGTTTCTTCAATGTTTAATAAAATTGAAATATTTATTTCATTCGAATAAATGTGCTATAAAATATTTATTTGGGTTAATTTTGTCATTTAATTGATGATTATACATTTTCATATTTACATATCCGAAATTATATAAATTTTGTTACTTAAATGAACACTTATATAAAAATTAAACTTTTACTGATTAAGCTTGAAAATTAATCTAAACGGATAAAGTCTTGATTCAAGTAAAATTTGTTATCAAAATTAATTTATTTGGAGATATATTTATTTGATTTTATTAAATCGAGAAGCTCAGGATTAAAAGAAGTATTAAGTGTATATTATGACTACACTCAATATTAAGTTAATTAATATTAAATTTCTTTGTTCTCTAAAATGCTATTTTTTTCTTACAATATTAAGTTAATTTCTTTGAATATTAAATTTCTTTGTTCTCTAAAATGCTATCTTTAAGTTAATTAACATTAAGTTAATGCTATTTTTTTCTTACAATAGTAACTTAATATGACTACACTTAATAATATTAAATTAACTTCACATTGAATATTAAGTTAATATGAGCTTCTTTTAATATTGTAATATTAAGTTAATTTTAACTTTATATTAAATTAACTTAATATTAATTAATAGCTTACAATTTTTTTTTTCTCTAAAATACTATTTTTTTCATCTCATCATTTATCTATTAAGTGTAGAATTCTCAAACATATATTACTTATTTTTCTTTTATCTTTTCCTTTGCATGAATTTATTTTTGAGTCCAAATGGACTCCTTTCCTTTTGCATTTCATAATGGGCCCATGAGGCCCATCTCTCCAAGTCAAGTCCGAAGTTTTAAACTCAAAGTCAATTATATGGTGTGCGGATGCAAGAAGTTATTGATGAGGTCGCTAAGAGACTTGAAAAGTCTCGATTTTTATTATTTTATTATTCTTTAATTATTTATTTATTTATCTATTTGTTCATTCATTTGTGCCTCAAATCCAAAGTTGTAATTTTTATACAGGTGAAGCGGATTTTTGGGCCTTCAAGGTCTGAAAACTAGCTTAGGACAGGTTATGGGCCAAAAACCCAAGTATTTAAATTAGGATAGGTGAAGATGGTTCAAAAGTCCAAATTAGCTTAGGACAAGGTTTTTGATTTGGGTCTAATGGCCTAAGTCTGTTAGTCTCCCCCTTTCCCCTTTATATGCTAATTGTTCTTAGTTTTCTTAGACTTGTTAAAATCCCTGCTAAGTTATCAAAATTTCTTTAGCACAAATCTTGAAGACAATTTTTCTTAATCATTTTCTCTTAAAAAAACAATTTTCCTTTTTAAAGTTAGTCAAAAAATTATTTTCAAATAGTCCGGATAACCGCAAGTTAGCAGATACTCTTGGTACCATAACAACCTTTCAAGAGTATTAATAGGAACCGCTTACTCAAAATTTCTAAACTTAAAAGATTTTTTCTGTTTTTAATCTTTTAAGTAATATTTCTAGTTTTTCTTGATATTTTCTCAAAAAATCAAGTGGCTTCTCTGTAATTTCTTAAATTATTTCAAAAAAATTCTATAAAGTTTTGGAATAGTTTAAAAGATCAAAAATAATGTTTTCCAAAGCCTTCAAAATTGAAAAAGGGACCAAAATCGAAATGATGATTCTTCTGGGGAACTTTAACTAGGTTCTAACAAAATATTTGAATTAGCTTCTTTGACTAATTATTAAATTGTTTATGTACTTATATGTTTAAATTCTACGAAATTTAATTGTTCCATTCCATGGTATAATCCGCATGATGATTATTAAACTATTTTGGAGTTTCATTAATGTCCAGACCCCTGTTGATCAACTCTAAATAAAGTATTGGGAATACGATAGTTTACCGGTATAATAGGTGGTCGGAGGCTGTTCATATTTCCAAACCCAAGTTGTCTGCTTGGGAACTTGTGTGTAACAACCCCCCTACCAATTTTCATATTAGAATTCAAATAGTTGTTATCAAGTGTACAGGCTGAAACCCAAGGATTCTATGTCTATATATACTAATGATCAGTTATATAGTGTGAAAATGTCCTTTGATATCAATCGAAGTCATAAAGATCTCCCAACTCAAAGGAGAGTTGAGGATGCTTCCATTGATTAAGTTTTAAGCAAACATTTTATTTTGTATCAACTTGAAATGACCATCACTCCTTGTAAATAATGAGTTACGGGCCCTACCTTATATCAAATGAAAGATCTTTGAATCTTCTTTCCAACTCATTTGGAATCACCTTAATACGATATCGAAGTAAAAAGTTATGCTCATTTTACTCCAGCATATCATCCTGTCAACAGAGTGACGACCTGAGCTGACGGGGGTTGTCACCTATGTGATGACTTATCAACCCAAGTCATCAGCCTTAGGCAGAAAAACACAAATTCTAGCTTCCAAGTGACGACTTGGGGTGACGGTCCATCACCTAAGTGACGACTTATCACACCAAGTCGTCACCCCTAAGTCGTAAATGACAATTTCAGGTGACGGCCCATCACCTAAGAATGACTTATCAACCCAGGTCTTCACCCATGACCTCACTCAATCCAGGTCACCCTTAAACAATTTTGGAGGGTTCTTTTGGTCTTTTCCCTCACCCCCATGATTTAAATCATTAAAAACACGTACATGGCCATCATAAATCAGTTTTAAAAACCCTTAATCCTCTTCATCCTCAAGAACAAGATTAGGGTTTCTCTTAGAGATCATCTCCCAAGATCTTCAAGATTCCATTATGTTCTCTTAAATATAACCAAGAACTTGAGATTTTTAAGTCAAGAACTTTAAGAAAAACCTCCAAGAACGTTCTCAAGTCTTCAAAAGCCAATTTTTTCCATCGAATCAAGCCAAATAAGGTATGTGGGGTATGAACGAGGGTTTTCTTCCACCCTTGTGCCTAAATCTTGATTTTAATTTAAATTTTACATAAATTGAAAATAGGGTTGGTACCCAATTCTTTTTTATTTTTAGTTTGCAAAATTTTCATGTTAATTAACGCTTCAATTGCAAAAGATTTACTTATATCCATATTTGAAATCATGAGATTCATGTTATGAGTTATATTCCACTATCTTAATTGAGATTGTTGACATCTTTTATGATGATTATTGAGCATGAAGTTTAAATATGTTTATTGATGCATTAAAGCATGCTATTTTGAGCCCCAAGTACAAGTGATAAGTTTATAAGGAGATTATGATCTCAAGTTCTATTGATAAGTTTTGAAAAGTGCATTAAAAGAAAAGGTGGATCTTTTGATCCCAAGCTAAGATTATGAAATCCACATTATTCAGACTGTTTATGATTTAAAGTAAAGAGAAGCATAATTGGTTTTCATTACAAATAATTATACTATTTTTAAGTCGATTTCCTACAGAATGAGCATATAAGTAAGGGAGTAGTATTAGCACCGAGCGGGAATTATGGATTTAGCGCATCCTATTTCCCCAAAACTACAAGCCAACGTAGGTATAGATTTAGATTATTCCCATTTATAGGGATGCAGATACAGATTGTGATCACATAGCTTAGGTTATACTCTTTGGAAAGTGTATGACACCTCTCCTCAATGTTAGGTTTTTCCCTTTGGGGAAAAATATGTTGGAATCCATAATAGCTCACATAGTTTATGTTAGTTAGAAGAACCTCCCTAGTCGATAAATACTAATAGAACAACTTTTAGAAACTAAGTGCAAAGGCTCACAAATTTACTCAGACATTGTTCCACTTAAGATATAGTTATCAAATTTCAGCTTTAAGTTTTAAGATCGATAAGAGTGAGTCATTTTCACTTAGATTGCATGGTTTGAAGAACAGAACAAGAGTACATCTTATTAGAACTAAATGTGGTGTCTCACAAGAATTTCGCTACACCTTATTACTCATGACTTATGATTTGTTAGTTTTTATTATTCAATCCAAGGTGAGTCACTCAAATTTAGTATGCTATTTTGAAAATTTATTTGAATTATTGCATCTATTGTTTTACTTATGCATTCACCCCCACATGCTTAGTACATTTCAAAAGTATTGATCCATATATACGTCTATGTGCTACATTATTTAATAATGTAGGTTCAAGTGCTTAGTTCAAGCAGCATAATTGACCGTGTGCATCTCTATCTATATTCCGACAGTTGGTGAGTCCTCATGGTTAGAGGACCCATTTATTTAGATTTTTAGGTTTCGTAGTATTTTATTAGTTATTTTCATTTCAGTTTGAGTTAGTTAGGGATTTGTCCCAGTGACTCTGTAGCTATTAGAAGCAGTCTTGTTAGACTGTTAGTAATATTTAGATTTCCAGTAGTGGTTGTCCAGACTTTTAAGTTAAGCACTTTCAGACTTTATATTCATCAAAACTCAGATCAGTTATGATAGTAAATGCAGTATTTTAGTATTTCAGTAGTTTTATATGCCTACATTACCTTTATTATTTGATTTAGAATTTGTAGAATGCTTAAAGGGTTAGCTTGGGGCTACTTGTCATCGTGAGCACTGTGTGAAATCTCGGGATATGTTTTTAGGGAATTACAAACTTGGTATCAGAGCCTAAAATTTAAAGAGTCCTAGGGAGTCAAATAAGTTGTGTTACATAGAGTTTTGATCATGGGTGTGAAGCGCGCCACATTTATGAGCTAGAGGATACGGGACATTTTAGGAAAACATTTTTTTCCTTCATGCTCTATCATGATTTCAGTTGTCTCTATCATCTTTTAACTCATGCTCTTACGTGAAAGAATATGCCTCCTCACCAAGTGAATGCATGCAAAAATAATAACCAACCATGCCATCCCACTGACCCTCTGAATGAGAATATATCCCATGCTAAATTTTGTGCTGTTGTTTAGGTATTGGACAAAGCTGTGACTGCCAATGTTCAGGGTAACCATGAGGCTGTGTCCCTCTTCAGTAGAATGCTGATTTAGCTGCATTTAGGGTTTGTGACTTTATGAGAATGAAACCTCCTAAATTCTTTGGGTCAAAAGTAGGTGAGTACCCAAAATTCTATCTAGATAAGGTAAAAAAGATCACTCAAATTATGTATGTTACTAAGAAAGAGAGTGTAGAATTGGAATCCTAAAGGCTGAAGGATGTTGCTTATGATTGGGTGGTGATGTGGAAGAATGGTAGGGGTGAGAATGCAGCTCCCGTAAATTAGCAGGTATTTTAGGATGCATTCCTAGATAGGTTCTTTCCACATGAGATGAGGGAAGCTAAGATAGAAGAATTCATGAACCTAAGGTAGGGCTCAATGAAAGTGAAGGAGTACTTCCTTAAGTTCAACCAGTTGTCTAAGTATACGCCATATTTGATAGCTGACCATAGATTTAGTATAAGTAAGTTTGTTATTGGAGTGTCTGGATTGGTAGTCAAAGAATATAGGACTTCCATGCTTAATGGGGACATGGATCTTGTTAGGCTGATGATTCATGCTTAACAGATTAAGGCAGAGAAGTTGAAGGAGAGAGAAAGGGGAAATAAGAAGGCTAGGACCGGGTAGTTTGACTTTGGTCAATCAAAGTTTAGAGAGGGAAATCATTCATAGTTTCAAGGTTTCTTACATATTCCAGTGTCATCTTTATCTAGTACCCCCACACCCAAAACCAAGAAGAAGTAGTGAGGTAGGACTTATGTGTCCAAGTCCCAAAAAAGTATGGGCGGAAGGCTCAATTATCCGACATGTGCTAAGTGCGATAAGAATCATCTTGGTGAGTGTTTTATGGGACAGAAAGGTTGTTATGGATGTGGTGGGATCAAAGAGTTCTAGTATGCTAAGAGTTCCAAGTCCCAAAAAAGTATGGGCGGAAGGCTCATTATCCGACATGTGCTAAGTACGATAAGAATCATCTTGGTGAGTGTTTTATGGGACAAAAAGGTTGTTATGGATGTGGTGGGATCAAAGATTTCTAGTATGCTAAGCAGGGAAGCAGGGATATTCTCTCCCAAACTCAGGCTACTAGCGCACCAGCTCTACTAGGCCATCCCGCCCCTTTTCAGGACACGTCATCCAGTACCGGTGGTGGTCACACCAAAATTGATTCTATACTTTACTTTCCTGTGAGAGAAAAAGAGTTCACCAGACGTTGTTATTGGTATTCTTTTATCTTTCATCTTAATGTATATGTATTGTTGGAACCAGGGTTAAATCTTTCTTATGTGACTCCATTAGTTATGGTGAATTTTTAAATAAGTCCTGAAAAGCTTTCTAAGCCCTTTTTAGTTTCCACCCCAGTAGGTGAGTCAGTTGTTGCAAAAAAGATCTATAGAAAGTGTCCTATCATTGTCCTTCATAGGATTATGCTAGCAGATTTAATTGAATTAGATATGGTCGACTTTGACCTTATTTTGGGTATGAATTGGCTTCATTCCTGTTACATATCTATATATTGTCACATCCGAGTGGTGAAGTTTTAGTTTCCTGATGAGCCAGTTTTTGAGTGGGAAGGTAATTCAGAATCTCCCGAGAGTCATTTCATCTCCTGTCTTAAGGGCAAAAAGTTGATTTCAAAAAGGTGCATTCATCATTTAGTTCGATTCAAGACACTAAGTCCGAGACTCCAACTATTCAGTCATTCTGTGTAGTCAATGAGTTTCCTGAAGTCTTTCTTGAAGATCTTCCATGGGTACCTCCTAATAGAGAAATAGAATTTGGTATTGACCTTCTTCCTGCTACTCGGCCTATCTTCATTCCTCCTTATTGTATAGCTCCAGCCAATCATAAAGAATATAAAGAGTAGCTTAAGTACCTCTTAGATAAAGATTTCATAAGGCCTAGTGTTTCTCCATAGGGCGCTCCCATCCTATTCGTGCATAAGAAAGATAGCCCTCTCCAATTGTGCTTCGACTATCATCAGTTGAATAAAGTTACAATAAAAAACAAATATCCACTTCCTAGGATTGATGACTTATTTGACCAAATCTAAGGTACAAGTTACTTCTCTAAGATAGACCTTAGATCCGGCTATCACCAGCTTAAATTAAGGAAATGTGATTTCCAAAAACAGCTTTCAGGACCCGTTACGGTCACTTTGAGTTTCTAATTATGTCCTTCAGGCTAACAAATACCCCAGCAGCCATCATGGACTTGATGAACAACGTATTTAAGCAGTACCTAGACATGTTTGTCATAGTCTTTATCGATGATATTCTTGTTTATTCTCGTAGTGAGGATGACCATGCAGACCATCTACGAATCGTGTTGCAAAATCTTAGAGATCATCGATTGTTCACCAAATTTAGCAAGTGTGAATTTTTGCTAAGGTTAGTAGATTTCCTCGGTCATATTATTTTTGGTAATGGTATTAGAGTTGATCCTTAAAAGACTGAAGCAGTAAGAAACTGGCCTAAACCTATCTCTCCGTCAAACATCAGGAGTTTCTTGGGTTTAGCTAGCTATTACCAACAGTTGTTGAGAGGTTTTCATCTATTGCATCCCTCATGTCTAGATTGACCCAAAAGAAAGTTAAGTTTCAGTGGTCAGATTCTTGTGAGAGGAATTTTTAGGATTTGAAGGATCGACTCACTTCAACCTCAATTTTGACATTACCTGATGGTCCAGATGGATTTTTTATTTATTGTGATATTTCTAGGGTTGTTCTGGGTTGTGTTTTGATGAAGATAGGTAAGGTTATAACCTATGCCTCTATAAAGCTTAAGCCTCACAAAAAGAACTATCCTACCTATTATCTTGAGTTAGTTGTTGTTGTATATGCCTTGAAAATCTTGAGGCACTATCTTTATGGGGTGCATGTTGATGTGTTCATAGACCATAAAAGTTTACAATATGTGTTACGTAGAGAGAGTTGAACCTCCGTCAGATAAGGTGGTTAGAATTGTTAAAATACTATGACATGAGTGTCTTGTATCATCCGGGCAAGGCCAATGTTGTGGAAGATGCCCTTCGTAGACTGTCTATGGGTAGTTTTTCTCATGTCGAGGATGATAAAAAAGAGTTAGTTCGGGAAGTTCATCGATTGGCTAGATTAGGTGTGTGGATAGTTGACTCAGCTAAGGGGAACATTTAGGTTCAGAGTAGCTTAGAATCTTCCTTAGTTTCTAAAGCGAAAGAGAAGCAAGATAAAGACTCTAGTTTGGTTAAGCTAAAGGAGTCAGTTAAGGATTAGAAGGTTGAAATTTTCTCCTAAGGGGGAGATAGTGTGTTGAGATACCAGAGTAGATTATATGTGTCGTGCATTGATGGTTTGAGATAGTGTATTATGGTTTAAGCACATGGTGTGCTTTACTCCATTCACCCTGGTACCACCATGATGTATCGTGATCTGCAGGAAATCTATTAGTAGAGTAGCATGAAGAAAGATATTGCGGAGTTTGTGGCTAAGTGTGATATTTGTCAACAAGTTAAGGTGGAGCACCAAAGGCCTGGTGGCACCTTGCAGGAGTTTAGTATTCCCACCTGAAAGTAGGAAAAGGTGAGCATGGATTTTGTAATAGGGTTACCCTATTTGTGTCGTCAGCATGATTCGATTTGGGTTATTGTAGACAGGTTGACCAAGTCAGCCCATTTCTTGCCAGTTCACACGTCCTACTCAGCTGAATATTATGCTAAGATGTATATTAGAGATTTGGTTAGATTGCATGGAATTCCTATGTCTATCATTTCAAATAGGGGTACTCAGTTTACCTCTCACTTTTGGAAAGCCTTTCAGAAGGGTCTGGGTACCCAAGCTCACCTCCGTTCAGCTTTTCACCATAAAGGACCATTTAGACCCTTGAGGATATGTTGATGGAATGTGTCCTTGACTTCAAAGGTAATTGTAATGATCACTTACCATTGATTGAGTTCACCTACAATAGTAGTTACCATTCGAGCATTCAGATGGCCTTGTTTGAGACTCTCTATTGGAGAAGGTGTAGATCACCGATCAGTTGGTTCAAAGTGGGTGAGGCTACTTTTATAGGACCATATATGGTGTTTGAAGCCATGGAGAAAGTCCAGTTGATTCAATAAAAGTTGAAAACCGCCCAGAGTCGTCAAAAATCCTATGCGGATGTGAGGAGAAGGGATCTTAAGTTCGAAGTAGATGACTTAGTTTACTTGACGGTTTCACCCATGAAAGGGGTGTAGAGATTTGGCAACAAGGGGAAACTTAGCCCCCGATATGTCATCCCTTATTGAATTTTGATCTGGGTTGGGAAGGTAGCATATGATCTTGAGTTTCCTGCAGAATCATAAACCGTTCACCCAGCGTTTCAGATCTACGTGTTAAAGAAGTGTATTGGTGACCCAGCCGTAGTGGTTCCTTGAGAAAACACTAAAATTCAGGATAGTATCTCTTATGAAGAAGTCCCAGTCAAGATCCTTGATCACCAGATTCCCAGGATAAGGAACAAAGAAGTTCCCTTGGTCAAATTCCTTTGGCGGAATCAGTCTGTTGAGAGTGCCACTTGGGAAGTAGAAGCAGATATGCGATCCAAGTACCCTCATCTTTTCTCAACAAGTTCAGCGTCAACCTAAGGTAACAATTCTCCCCAAATTAATTCTCTTTAGTTCTTAATTTTTGTTATGTAGTCATGTTCTGTATATACTCTCAGCTCTCCTAGTTTTCTCAGATAACTAGCCTAATTCAAGGACGAATGTTCCCAAGGGAGAGATAATATAACCCACCCACCCTATTTTCGGATTATAATTAAAACTGTTATTTTCAAGTGTATAAACTGAAAGCCAAGGATTTTATGTCTATGTATGGGTAATGATAAGTTATGTAGTGTGAAAATGTCCTTTGATATCAATCGAGGTCATAAAGATCTCTCAACTTAAAGACGAGTTAAGGACGCTTCCATTCATTAAGTTTTAAGCGAACATTTCATCTTGGGTAAACTTTAAACGACCATTACTACTTGTACATAATGATTTACGTGCCTTACCTTATATTAAATGAAAGATCTTTGAATCTTATTTCCAAAGCATTTGATTTCACCTAAATTTGATATCAGAGCGAACAGTTATCCTCAATTTACTACAGCATATCATCCTGTCAACAAAGTAATGACCTGAGTTGATGGGCCGTCACCTATGTGACGACTTATCAGCTCAAGTCATCGGTCTTAGATAGAAAAACACGGATTCCACCTTCCAAGTGATGACCTAGGGTGACGGGCCATCACCTAAGTGATGACTTATCACACCAAGTCGTCACCCCTAAGCCATAAGTGACAATTTCAGCCTCAAAGTGATGACCTGGGGTGATGGCCTATCACCTAAGAATGACTTATCAACCCAGGTCGTCACCTATTACCTCACTCAATCCAGGTCATCCTTAAACAATTTTGGAGGGTTATTTTGGTCTTTTCCCTCACCCTCATGATTTAAATCATCAAAAACACGGACATGGCCATCATAAATCAGTTTTAAAAAACCTTAATCCTCTTCATCCTCAAGAACAAGATTAGGGTTTCTCTTAGAGATCATCTCCCAAGATCTTCAAGATTCCATTACGTTCTCTTAAAGATAACCAAGAACTTGAGATTTCTAAGTCAAGAACTTCAAGAAAAACCTCCAAGAACGTTCTCAAGTCTTTAAAAGCCAATTTTTTTCATCAAATCAAGCCAAATAAGGTATGTGGGGTATGAACGAGGGTTTTCTTCCACCCTTATGCCCAAATCTTAATTTTAAGTTTAATGTTTCATAAATTAAAGATAGGGTTGATACCCAATTCTTTTTATTTTTAGTTTATGCAATTTTCATTATAATTAAGGCTTCATTTGCACAAGATTTTCATATATCCATCTTTGAAATCATGAGATTCATATTATAAGTTACATTCCACTATCTTAATTGAGATTGTTGATAACTTTTATGATGATTATTGAGCATGAAATCTAAATGTGTTTATTGATGCATTAAAGCTTGCTATTTTAAGCCCCAAGTACAAGTGATGAG
Organism: Capsicum pubescens; assembly: GCA_030864215.1. Classification (NCBI taxonomy): domain Eukaryota; kingdom Viridiplantae; phylum Streptophyta; class Magnoliopsida; order Solanales; family Solanaceae; genus Capsicum; species Capsicum pubescens. Next base: position 71,410,352 of record CM061541.1, on the reverse strand, counting down.
TTTATAAGGAGATTGTGATCTCAGGTTCTGTTGATAAGTTTTGAAAAGTTCTTTAAAAGCTAAGATGGATATTTTGATCCCAAGCAAAGATTATGAAATCCATCTTATTCAGACTGTTTATGATTTAAAGTAAATAGAAGCATAATTAGTTTTCATTACAAGTACTTATTCTATTTTTAAGTGAATTTCCTACAGAATAAGTATATAAGTAAGGGAGTAGAATTTAGCATCGAGTAGGAAGTGTGGGTTTAGCATATCATATTTCCCCAGAACTACGAGCCAACATAGGTACAGATTCAGATTATTCACATTTATAGGGATGCAGATACAAATTGTGATCACATAGCTTAGGTTATACTCCTTGGTAAGAGTAAGACAACTCTCCCCAACATAAGGTTTGTCTATTAGGGGAACAAGACGTTGGAATCCATGATAGCTCACATGGTTTATGTTAGTTAGACTAACCTCCCTACTTAAAAAGAATAATAGAACAACTTTTAAAACTAAGTGCAAAGGATCACAAATTTACTCAGACATTGTTCCACTTAAGATACAGTTATCAGATTTCAGCTTTAAGTTTTAAGATTGATAAAAGTGAGTCCTTTTCTCTTAGCTTGCATGATTTGAAGAGAAGGACTAGATTACATTTTATTAGAACTTAATGTGGCGGCTCACAAGAATTTCCTTACGCCTTATTACTCATGACTTATTATTTGTCAATTTTTATTATTCAAGCCAAGGTGAGTCACTCACATTTCGCATACTATTTAGAAAGTTTATTTGAATTATTGCATCTATTTTTTTACTTATGCATTCACCCCCACATGCTCAGTATATTCCAAAAGTACTGTTCCACATATACATCTATGTGCTACATTGTTTAATAATATAGGTTCAAGTGAATAGTTCCAGCAGCATAATTGACCGTGTGCATCTCTATCTATTTCCCGACAGTTGGTGAGTCCTCATGGTTCGAGGACCCATTTATTCAGATTTTCAGCTTTCATAGTATTTGATTAGTTATTTTTAGTTCAGTTTGAGTCAGCTGGGGGTCTATCCCAGGTACTCTCTAGTTATTAGAAGTAGAGGCTTGTCAAACTATTAGTAATATTCATATTTCCAATATTGGTTTTCCAGAATTTTATGTTAAGAACTTTCAAACTTTTTATTCATCAAAACTCAGATCAGTTATAATAGTAAATACAGTATTTCACTATTTCAGTAGTTTCACATACCTACATTACCTTTATTATGAGATTCAGAATTTGTTGAAGGCTCAAAGGGATAGGTTGAGGCTACTAGTAGTCCTGAGCATCGTGTGACATCTTGGGATACATTTTTGAGGCATTACACTGTGTCCAAACCCACTCTAGACACCCAGGATAGAGCTAAATTAAACTCTTATTTAGGTATGAGCCTAGGACACCCAATACCTAAGGAGGTATTGGGCCCATTAGAAAACCTGCCTTATGTCTATTTGACCATGAGTCATAATAGACGATCATACTTTATATGTTAAATTGAAGGATATAATGGCAGATTGTATGAAGCATTGTCCCTTGGTTTTGAGGTTTTTATTTCGATAGTTTCATTTAATCAAAAGAAAGTCTCTATCAGAAGAATATGCAGATATTTCAAAGATCGAAGGGCTTCCAAGGAGGCTTAGTTTAGATTTCTCTCCTACGTTATATTGATATTATGTATTTTCTTTTTTCCTCATTTTTTATCTCCATTTAATTTATTAATGAAGTTTGTATAACATTTTAGGGGAAATGGAACACCTTACAAACATCATGTATATCCTTTAAACGCTAGGCTTACCTTTGGCTTGAAAGGTCCAAGTATGTTAGGATGCATTAAAATATATTAATGTTGTAAGGTGCTTCATTATTTTGCTTTTGAATATGTTTGCTTGATTAGTCTTATTTATTATTTTGGTCAATTATTGCAATTTATGAACTAACATTTTACTTTTTGAATGTTTTTTTCTTTCCTTTTAGAGAGAGGCTGATTTGTGTTAGCATTCAAACTTGCTTGCTTCACAAAGACTAAAACCAAAGTACTCATTGGCATCATTAGTCAAGGAGAAGAATGAACTTTTCTCAAAGGCACACTTTTGACATCCTTATATCTTGCATGCTGAAGTTATTATTTTCTTTTCTTGTAATCATACTTTTCTTGTAATCGCACTTTATAGTTTGATTTTCTTGTAATCTCTCATTTTAGGCTAGAACTGTGATTGACCTGAATTTCCAGGAATGGAATACGTGGGCGGCCTATGTCGGCTTCGGTCAATCCTTTAAAATATTATTTTTTCATCTTATTGTGGAACTACGTTTGGTATGGTTCCTACCTCAATGGAATATGTGAGCACCATACTAGCTCGATCATATTCTCCATAAGATTTTGTTTAAGAGGATCATTTTTCAAGTTACATGGAGATGACATTGAAGCGTGTAACTGGGGCATAAATTATTGGAAAAGTCTCAAAAATTTCACAAGAACTTGATGTTTGCTACAAAGTTAAACATAGACGTTGCTGAAACTGAATCAGTGTATAATTTTAAGAAGTTCTAAAATTTTAAGTTATGCTACACCAGAAAGGACTCGAGTATTTTGCATTGAAGACTTGGGCAGAATTTTGAGAAGATCTCGAAAATTCTAACTAAATGATGTCATAGGTTACAAAGAAGTTTGAAAGTTTCTAAAGTGGGGAGGAATTTTGGGGGGAGATCCTCAAAAATTCCACAAAGACTGCACTTTAACCCTGCCAATCGTTGATTAACAAGGAGCACCCAGAAAGCAATGAAAAACCAGCATAGTCAATCTCTCAAAACTAAGAATTTTTCTTTGGTTGCATGAATGGTAAAGTTATAATTTTACAACGTTAAGCATTACAAAGAGCATTACCAGATCCACCATTCAAAATAATATAGACAACTTTTTTTCTTCCTTTTTCTTTTGATTTATATTTTTATTACTTCATTATGATCTCTAATGCTTTCTTTAATTTTTTAGGGAAATGATCGGGAATAACGATTAAGATATGAGGATATCATTCAAAACACTATCTACAAATCATCATGATTCAAACACCTTTTTCTTTAAACTCTATCTCTTGTTACACTCCTGGCTTAGTTATAACAAATTATTGTTCTATTAATGAGTGTTGTTTAAGTTATGTAGGTGACGTTATGCAAGACCTCCACAGATTGTCAACTCATTCGAGGTGATCTATTTTATTAAATTTGGGTCATCCACCCTTTCAAGAAGACATACCAAATTATCACCCTATCTTATTATATTTGGGTCATCCACCATTTCAAGAGGGCATACCCAATCATCACTTTATTGAGGTGACACATATTATTATATTTGGAACATCCCCCTTTTGAAAGGACACATCTTACCATATTTGGATTTTTCACCCTTTAAGAGGGTTCATCAGATCATCTCTTTATTTGAGATAACATATCATTATATTATTGATCGTTACCTCCTTCAGAGTGGCATATTATTGTATTATGGACCATCACCTCCTTCAGAGTGACATGTTATTATGTTATGGATTGTCACCACCTTTAGCGTGATATATTATTAGGTTATGGGACCTTCAGTTTCTTCAGAGTGATATGTTATTATGTTATGGATCGTCATCTCCTTCAAAGTGACATGTTATTATATAGATTGTCACCTTCTTCAGTGTGACATGTTATCATGTTATGGATTGTCACCTCCTTCGGAGTGACATATTATTATGTTATGAACCTTCACCTCCTTCAGAGTAACATTATTATGTTATGGATCATCACCTCCTTCAGAGTTACATGTTATTATGTTATTAGACTGTCACTTTCTTTAGAGTTACACATTATTATATGGATTGGAATCTCCTTCAACATAATATGTTACTACATTATGAATTTTCACCACCTTCAGTGTGGCAGACTAAAGCAAGGTATGCATGATTTCCCTTATATTGTATCTGATACTAATAAGTTTAGTGCAGGTGATTAATAGACAAGTTGGACCATAACTCAGTTCAAAGTGGTATGTTACATTTAAATTGGGTCATCGGCCCTTTAATGAGACACGTTGGACCGTCACTCCATTCAAAGTGGTATGCTATATTTAAATTGGGTCATTCTCCATTCATTGAGACACATTGGACCGTCAATATATTCAGATTGGCATGTTACATTTAAATTGGATGTTCGCGCTTCAATGAGACATATTAGGCCGTCACTCCATTCAAAGTGGTATGTTACATTTCATTGGGTCGTTCACCCTTTAATGAGACACGTTGCACCATCACTCCATTCAAAGTGGCATATTACATTTAAATTAGATTGTCCGCCCTTCAATGAGACATGTTGGGCCATCGCTCCGTTCAAAGTGGCACGTTATATTTAAATTGGGTCATCCTCCCTTCAATGGGACATGTTGGACTGTCACTCCATTAATAGTGGTACATTACATTTAAATTGGGTCACCCGCCCTTCAATGAGATATATTAGATTATCACTCCGTTCTAAGTCGCATGGTATATTTAAATTGGGTCGTCCGCCCTTCAGTGAGACACGTTGGACCGTTACTCTATTCAAAGTGGCACAATATTCTTAGAACAGGTTGTGCAACTTGGTTCATCAACTATCTTAGCAAAGCATGTTCAAATAGGTTTGCGCTAAATTACATTTGTGTAATGCTATATTTACAACTAATCATTTATTTGAGTTGTTATCGAGAGCACCCAAAAGGATGAAATTCTTAAATCAAATCCACAGGTGTTTCCGAATCCAAAAAGGACGTATTCTTAGCAGCAAAGTGGGACGTAGTCTAGAGAGGGACGTCAAACTCTTTAGATGCGAGCTAAAGGCTGATTGTCACCACTTTCAAACTACACCCATGTTAGAAGGCATATGGGTATCTTGGGATGTTCTGATTTTAGCTTCACCTTTGGGATATTTCTACACTCATACTGAGGGTAATATTCTCTTTCTTTAAATCGAGTAATAGGACATCTAGAGATGTGGAAATTATGCCCGAGTAAATACTTATCGATGGATGTGAAGGATCCCACATTCATGGTTAAGAGGTTACAAGCCTCTTTTTCATAACTCGAACGAAAGACTATCTTTTATATCGATTGAGTTCAAGTAAAAGCAGTATTGTAATATCTCTTAAAATCCTAAGTCCGAAATTAAGCTCATCTGGCTTTACAAGCCTATGACTTAGAAAATTTTAGCCAAGTGTTCAACACTTAGTTAGACCTCCAAACTTTGGGGATTTATTTGACGACCTTCTTGACCTTCGCTTTTGGATTTTCAAGTTGCGTTGTGATGCAGCAAGTCGTAGTACATTTCGGGTAAGTTTTAGAATTTTTTGGATAGTGTAAGGGCGTGTTTGGGTTTCCAAAATAGTACCTTCGGGCGATAGTCCCACATCACCCTAGCTAGAGCAGTGCTTTAAGGTAGGCCTCGCCTGGTCTAGTCCGACGGACTTAGCAGGCGCCGCCTGGCAACTACGATGGGTGCCCAGTTTTACAGCATTCCACCTCCAAGTTTCAAAGGCATTTTGGTCCTTTTCCACCCATATATAAGTTTCATAACATGGGATTTGGGATCCAAAACACCAAAATATATTACTTTTTCTGAAATTCTCTCAAGAACAAGTCTAGGGTTCAATTGGGGGTTCCAAGATTCAAGCCGATTTCACTACTAATTTCACGAATTCTTAATCTAAGGTACGCGTACTGTTCATCTATGGATCCATTTCATTCATAGAGCTCAAGAACCATGTTTCAAATATTATTTTGTGATTTTCTTGTTGTGATATGAGCATGTACATGTTGATGATTGTTGTTTAAGTTTCAAGATGATATCTAAAGGTGTTTTCATGAAGTATATGTGTTTGTTAGTTGAAACCCATGAACTTTATGTGGTTTAACATGGTGAAATTCATGAAATATACCTAATATAAAAGAATGCATGCAAAGTGTTTGATAAAATGCCTATGGTGATAAGATTCATGTCCCATGATTTAATAGTGCTTAAATGACAAGTCTATGCTTTATGCTTTATGTTTCCATATGAAGTCCATGTTATTAATATGTGTTGTTGTTTTGGTATGGATTGAGCATGATATTGAAGCTTTTCAAGTATATACATGTTGTATGAATTTCCCTACCTTATAGAAGATGCTGAGAACTATGCTTAGTGTGAAATCCCCTACTTATGATATTATAAATTGTGGACTCTACTCTTATGATCAAGTCAGTCATGTGTGTTAGTTTCCTTCCATCGATTCTTGGGGGTAATTGTACCCAAAAATATAGTTGTGTTCCTACAGTCATGTCATGTTTCACGAAACCCGAAATTAAGCCATGATTCAGTAGAAATCAGTCAGTCATGTGACTCAGGAAACCTCATAATCTCAGTCAGTTATAAAATATCAGTAGTATTCTGTCAGTCAATGGAATTCAGTAGACTCAGTTATATCTATTCAGTTAATCATGTTCAGTCTCTTCAGATGGGAGTAGGAGTTAGCACCGAGTGAACCCAATGATGGGAAAACACACAGTTAGATAAGGGTGTGATTTTTAGCAGTCATCCTTGCATTCCAGAATTATGTAGCCAGTACAGGTTGAAACATCAACACTGTCAGATGAGGGTTGATGAGGTAGATTAGCACTGTCAGATAAGGGGCCCACCATTTTCTTTTGGGGACACTGTCAGATGAGAGTCACCCATGGTTTGTCTTTACCAGTGGGGCAGTATTGACACCCTTCCAGACAGGGAAGTTATTAGTCCCCAGCGCAACTACTATAGCATACATGGGGCTTGTTAGTTTAACAACTACCTCCCACAGTCTCAGACTCAGTCTCAGTAAAAGAACTCAGATAGTTCTTCAGATATCAGTATACCATGAATATCAGATATAGTCAAATTTAGTTATGGTACGGAACTTAGATAGTTCCATTAGATTCGGGACTATCAGACATAATCGCACATGTTATCAGAACTACATTATCAATCATGTCAGTTATGAGTAAACTATGTATTAGCGTATAGATCTAGATATCATTTAATCACGATCTCAGTTACTATGTATGTATGTTTGCACTCTTACGTTCATATCAGTAAGTCAGTTAGCATTGTTCATGAATGTAAACCCTTTTGTATTTAGCCTACCTCACTCATATACTCTGTACTTTCAGTTGTACTGACGCATTTATGCTATGGTGCTTTCTTTTATGTTACACCATAGGTTCAGAGACACGAGTTCTAGATCAGCAGTAGTATTCCAGTCGCAGAGTTGCAGTAAGTCCTCATCCATTCGAGGACGATATTATTTTATTACATTCATTATTTCAGTTCAGTTTTACAAGACGGAGTTAGTTGGAGACATATTTCTTCAACTCCTTATTCAAACAATATTTTGGAGGCTTTCAAATTTAGTTCAGAGTTGATTCAGACTTTAGTTGTTTTGGGTATTTGTTACCCCATATGGATGTTATGATTTGTCAAATATTTTATTTAGTTGAACCTTATGGCATATTGTTCATATTTTTCACATTATTACATCATATATTTCAGTATTCACGTACAAATATCATTCATGGGTTATTTTGTGGTCCTTCGGGGTCATAAGCACCGTGTATCATTTTGGTTCAGAAAATTGGGGTGTTACAAACTTGGTATCAAAGTCTAAGGTTTAACAAATTCCTAGGAAGTCTAAAAGCCACATCTAGTAGAGTATTGTACATGGGTGTGTTGCGCGCCATATTTATGTATAGGAGGCTATAAGATGTTTTAGGAACAGTTTCCCTTCTTTCAGTATTCATATCGTGCTAGTGAGCAAAATATCAAGTTAAACTCTCAGTCTAATCCGTTGTTCTCTTATTTTAGAATATGTCTCCAAAGAGAAGAAGCCAGCCATCTCCTCAGCCCAACAATCCTTTAGGCGAACCTGTTTCTCATGCGGAGTTTAGAACCGCATTCACCAGACTTCCTCAGTTGTGGATTCCCAAAATGAATGGCCACTAGTTATTTCATCCAATACAGTGGTCAACTCATCCGCAACTAGGATTCAAGACTTCACCTGAATGAACCCTTCATCTTTCTTTGGGTCTAAGTCAGATAAAGACCCTCAGGAATTCATTGACCAAGTTCAGAAGGTCATAGACATCATGGGAGTTACTTCTGTTGAAAGTGCTGAGTTAGCCGCATATCAGTTGCAAGATATGGCTCATACTTGGTACAAATAGTGGATGTTTAAGAGATTAGAGGATGCAGGTCCTATAGAGTGGGAGGAATTTATCACGACTTTCTTAGACAGATTCTTTCCCTAAGAGTTGAGGGAGGCAAAATTTCTAGAGTTCATCAACCTCATGCAGGGAAATATGAAGGTTAAAGAGTATCCTCTCAGATTTACTCATCTAGCCAGATATGCCCCTCATGTGGTTGCAGACAACAGGGCTAAGATGAGCAAGTTCATGTCAGGGGTGAATGATAGCATAGTAAATGAGTGTAGGTCTGTGATGCTGAACAGTGATATGACTTTAGCCAGGCTCATGACCTATGCTCAACAAATAGAGAAGTAGAAGATTAGGACTAAGCAGAGGTAGAACAAGAGAGCAAGGTCAGGCATTTTTAGTTTTGCTCAACCTAAATTAGAGGGAGGAAACCGTTCACAGTTTCATCCCAAGTCATCAACTCCATATCGTTCCTCTGCCAGTGCCCCAGTGCCAAAATTTAGAGAAGGAAACAGAGATAGAGCACCAGGATCTAAGTATCAGGGCAGTGTCAGCAATGCCCGAACTAATCTCCTATGTCAGACTTGTGGTAAGAACCATCAGGGTGCTTGCAGAGCTGGTAGTGATGTTTGTTTTAGTTGTGGAAAGATAGTCCACTAATGATAGGCGAATTTACATGCCTATATCAATATATTTTGCCCATATTTTAGCCTAGTTTTGAGAACAAAGTATATATTTCTTGAACTTTTAGTCCTTTTTCCTATAAATGAGCTAACGAACGTGATTAGTAAAGTTTCAGGTATAAATCATGCAGAATTCAGCATTTTATGGCTTACTTGACGCAAAAGAAAGCTCACGAAGGAAGGGAAGGGAGTTTACACGCCTAAGGACCAAAACTGTTGCATGGAAAATCTGTCCCGGGCTAAAACAGCATTTCTGAAGACTTTGGGGATTTGCAGTAACTTAGTTGGATTTGGACAATGATACATTAACCTAGTACAATTGGGTTATGTATTTCATTAGTTTATTTGGATTATGATAATGTTACATTAACCTAGTATAATTGGGTTAAGTATTACATTAGCCTAGTAGGATTTGGTTAGATATTTTATTTATCTAGTAGGATTAGGATATGGGTATTATAAATACCCTATCATGCTAGAGATTTGGAAGGAATTTGGGAGGGGGGAGACCACAATACTTTCTTCCATCCCTCTCATCTTCCACTACAAACAATTCTACAACTCTTCTAATCTTTCCATTAATTCTATTTTTCTTCTTCTACTCTTCTATTCTTAAAATTCCACAACAAGAGAATTGTTACTTTGCCTAGGAATTCACGCCTCACGCCTACCACCTAAGCTACACGAAATTACTCAATCTTGTGGTATAACAACAATGTCAATCGTGATCTCCTTCGCATTCATGGGTAACTAAACTTCTCTGTTGGGGTTATGGAAGCCGTATGAGATACTATCTATTGCTGTGAGTTTGTGAGTTCGCGACACGTATACTGCTTATATCATTATTCTCTTCATCTTAGTCTACATTCTTTGTGGTTGCAAACGTGAGAATACGCCAGTATAACATTTAACTTGTTCGAAAGAAAGGTTATCTGTCTGGAAAAGAGATAATGTCAAGGTAGTAGGGTCACCCCCTAATATTCCCTACTAAAAAGCTAGTGCCGTAACTGGACTAACCTCTTGGAGAATTCGTACCGTTAGACACGCTTTAAGGTCAAAAGATTTAAAGTGAAATAATCCTCGAATAGGTCGAAATACGCCTGGATTTACCATCGAATACAATTCTCTATAAGCAGTTGCATGTCAGAATTCTACACACTCATAGCCAATAGAGACGTATACCTCAGAAGGTGGACATAACCCCAACGCCTCAATTCTCATTGTTTACAACTTACGTAACAATATTTCTCTTTTACTTTGCTATTTTCAGCTTCTATTTAATTGTTTTGGTGACACATTACAATCCCCTCTTTTTACGAGACTTGCACCAAAAGTTTAGTAATTTTGCTTACTTGTTGGCCAAGCTATTCCCTGTGGGATCGACACCCAACCCTGTTGGGTTCTATATTTGCTAATGACTGCTTTACACTCCTACGAGAGCTGTAGATTGAGCGTTATCAAAAATTGGCGCCGTTGCCGGGGAATACAAGTGTCAATTAAGTTCGTAATAATTACTAGACCCTTTGGTCAAAGATTCTCGTACTTTTACTTTTAGTTTTTGTTTTTGTCTACTACAGGTTTTTATTTTAGTGCATGCCCCATACTCGAAGTTCTGGTCAACCGTTATTACCAATCAATCCTGAACCACAACGCATTGGTAGAATGGAAGCACAAGCTGAAATCGCAAGGATGGCTGCTCTACAGGAACAAGCAAGATTGGCTGCCCTTGCCGCAGCCCAGGTTCAACAGCAGAACATTGATAACCCTGCACGAGCAACAAATCCTGACGATGAGGATTTAGGTGATGACGAATTACTAAACCCAAGGCATGATGCTGAAATCACAACACCTGCCAAAAGAAGAGGTCGACAAGCTCGGTATAGACATGATCGCCAACCTATGCAGCCAGCTTTCGACGATGATGATGATGATCTTGATGGTGCCGGAGCCACTGGAGCTATAATTCCACCACCATTAGCGCCCGGATCTAAGTTCAACATCACAAGCACCATGATTCAGTTATTGCAACTCAAGGGATTGTTTGGTGGACTAGCAGGCGATGATCCGAATATGCATCTCATCAACTTTATTTCTACATGCAAGTCTTTTGACAATCCTGGTGTTGGTCAGAATGCAATTCGATTACGTCTATTTCAATTGTCTCTGTCTGGGGAGGAAACACTATGGTTGAATGGGCTGACTCCTGATTCAATTACAAATTGGAGGTAATTGAGAGACGCTTTCCTAGAAAGATTCTTTCCGCCTTCCAAAAGGGCATAATTGAGAGATGAAATCAGCAACTTTCGTCAGCTTCCCACTGAAGCTCTTCATGAAACATGGGAGAGGTTCAAGACAAAGCTAGCGAGATGCCCAAACCATCACATGACTAATGTTCACCTCATGGAGATATTGTACAGAGCCTTGAATTCAATAACTAAACCAGTGGTGGATAATGCGGCTGGAGCATCATTCATGGACCTCACCTTTGGTCAAGCAAGCAATATGCTAGATCGTATGACGAAGCAAAGTAGAGCTTGGCATACCAGGGATTCTGAGGTAGCAAGCTCCACTTTATCTATTGGCATGACCACAGAGCAGAGGCGTAGACAAGAGGAACGTGACCAAGATATGGCGCACATGAGAACACAAGTGGATCTTCTTACAAAGCATCTATTATCAGGGAAGACCGAAAAATTCAAAGCCATTGTAGCACATGGAAGAAACGAAGATGATACGGAAGAAGAAGCCAACTACTTGAATAGTCAGGGGGGTTTCCGAGGCAATGCCCAAGGAAACCAAGGTCGGAACTACTATGAGAAATCTGGAAACAAGGACCAAGGTAGTTGGAAGAAAAAGAATGACAATAGTGGTGTGTATGTTCCCCCTGGAAGACGTGACACCACCACATCTAGTTCTGGAAGTATGGAAGACATGATGACTAAACTACTGAAAGGAGTGGAAGCAACAAACGCAGGAGTAACGGAGGTAATAAATGATTTGTCCTCTATGAAGCAATTAGTTGATTCTCATTCCACTTTAATCAAGCAAATAGAGCAGCAATTGAGCCAACTTTCAGCAGCACTCAATCAAAGAAAGGCTGGCACTTTACCTAGCGACACTGTGCAAAATCCAAGGAATGAGGGATCATGCATGGCTATTACTACTCGAAGTGGTAAGGCACTGGAAACTTCATCTAAGGGCAAACAAGTGGTCGACGATGTAGCAGACATTAATGACAAGGCAAAAGGAGAAGCTGCCGTAGAATCCACCCACGACGTCCATGACGGTACACCGAGTATGTTACAGCCTGAAAAGGCTGAAAAACAAAGGCAAGAGGAGAAGAAAGCCGAGGAGAGAACAATTCCATATCCACCACCACCCTTTCCTCAAATATTGAAGAAGGTGGCGGACGATACAAAGTTCAGCAAATTCATGACTATGTTAAAACAGTTGACCATTAATGTTCCATTAGTGGAGGCACTTGAACAAATGCCTGGGTATGCAAAATTTATGAAGGATCTATTGACAAAGAAGCGGGCAGTAAGATATGAGCCGACAGATAATATTCATCATTGCAGTGCAATTGCCACAAGGTCCTTAGTACAGAAGAAGGCAGACCCTGGTGCTTTCACTATTCCTTGCACGGTTGGATCTATGAATTTTGCTAAGGCATTGTGCGATTTGGGAGCTAGCATCAATTTGATGCCACTATCCATCTACAAAAAGTTGGGGTCGGTAAAACGACCTGTGGGTATCTTGAATGATGTGTTGGTGAAGGTGTCTACCTTCATTTTTCCTGCAGACTTTGTGATTTTGGATTGCAAGGTGGATTCTGAAGTTCCCATAATCTTTGGACGTCCTTTCCTTGCAACAGGAAGTGTGCTTATTGACATGAGAGCTAATGAGCTTTTATTTCGGTTGAATAACGAAGTGGTCCGCTTTGATATATGAAAAGAAATGAAGCAACCCAGCGATATGAATGTGTTCTCTGTAGCTGATGTTCATCATGAGGATAAGAAAGCATTATTTGTAGAGAAACAGCTTACTGTTGAGCCATTGTATGCTGCGCCACTGAATGTTGAGCATGAGGACGATGAAGATTATGAAGAACTTATGGGTGCTCTAACAGAAATAGAGTCCTATTCCCATACTCCTAAGCAACCGGACCGTGATCTTAAGAATCAACCGTCACCAACAGCGAAGACTTCCCTTGAAGAGCCACCAATGCTAGAATCGAAAGAGCTCCCCGATTATCTAAGGTATGTGTTCTTGGAAAGTATAAATATACTTCTGGTGAGTGCGGATGATTTAAGTAAACAGCACGTAGAGGCTCTCATCTCTGCTCTGAAGAGATACATGAGAGCTATGGGTTGGACTATTGATGATATAATTGGTATCCCTCCTGGGATAGGCATGCACAAGGGTCATCTTGAAGAAGATTGCATGCCTACAAGTAAGCCTCATTTTCATCTGAATCCATTCAGAAAACGATCCACCATCTATATCGACGAAGTCTAAGTACTCGAGGTAACTATGTCGTGCCGCGACAATAAATCAAACGCTAGATGGGAGGCAACCCATCGTTTATCGTTTTTCATTTTTCATTTTGTTCTAGTATGTGTTTTGCTTTTGATAATCAAAAATCCAAAAATAAGAGTCGTGCCACGACCAAAACTAAGGCGCTTGGTGGGAGGCAACCCATCGTACCAATCGTTTTCATTTGGTTTTAAGCAAAAATAGGTGCAAGAGGTATTCAACGAGGAGATTGATTTCAATTGACGATTTGGACGCATTGTATGGTAAAGTTGGTAAGTTAAGAATAGTGATGCATAAGGCTATGGATTAAGCATTGATCATGCCAAACTAGGCATCGAGGAAGGCTATGCCTAGGTAAAACTAGGCCACGAACGATGCACAACCTATCCTATAGCCTAAGGTCTCGGAATCTAGTGTGCTATACACTATGCGCCGCCCAGTCCTAAGTGTGCTTTTGACTATGCACCGCCTATGCTATGGCATTAGGTATCAGGATCTCATATGCCATAGACTATGCGGCGCATATGTCCCTAAATGCCATAGACTATGCGCCGCATATACCATGACTATGCCAAGCATTATGCGCCGCATATGTAGCATTTTTGTCTCCAAAACCAATTGTAAATGGGTCAAAACCCGACCCATTATCTTCCTATATAAAGGGGACATAGTCTTGAAACATAACCACACTAGAAATTAACCTAAAGGCGCCGCATTCCCTCTCCAAACCATCCTAAAATTTTTCTTTTTGCTCTTCCAATTCACAAAACCATCTCCAAAAGCTTCAACCAAGTAAGTACTCTCTTATTCTTCATTTATTTCTCGTAAGTACTACGTTTCTAGGTCTATTATAAATTGCTACATCATATAAGATTGATTGGTGATGTTCATGTGTTTTGATCGTTGATACAAAATCATGTGAGTAAACATATACGTAGGAAAATCTTGACTTGTTTCTGACTTGAACTTGGTTTTAATAGCATTGTTATACGATTTGCGGAATTGCTATGGTGATGAACATTGACTATCATGTTATGATCTTGTTACTTGGATACTTACATGCTAGACTATCCCGTTCATCGGGATAAGCCTTATAGTTGCCTACCGACTTAGGAGGTTGCGATTATTGAAAACATCCATACCATGTTACAACATGAAAGTAGTGCAATGGCTGCAAGTAGTAATACATTACTGATTTTCTTGTCGGAATATAATCCTTAAACGTATGTCGACGAAATCTGAGTAATCGACCACTTTCACTTCACTGATTTGTGTCAACAAAACTAAGTGTGGGGTGGTACCCCTACTGCTTGTTTATAGATTGTATCAACTGAGATTGTGCTGCCATTAACACTATTTCTAGTCTCAGGTACAATGGCACCTAAAGCGAGGCAAGGCAAAGTGAAGGCTACCACTTCCCAAAAGGGCAAGAAGAGAGGTAGAAAGGACCAAGGAGAATCATCCTCAACATAACTACCCCGCAGAATGTTTGGAATAAAATGGGTTCTTGAGGAGGAAGCCAAAGAATGGTACAGGAACAACAAAGAAAGAAGATATGTTCACGTCGACCTGATCAACAAGGACACCTTAGCGAAGAAGGAGCCGCGTATGTTGGCAAAAATCATGGCATTAAAGTTGGATTTCATCTTCCGCGATATGGGAGAATGTAATCTTGATTTGAAAAGAGAGTTTTACGCCAACTGGTCGCCAAAAACAACAGGCAACGAAGTCAAAATTCGGGGCCAAGTGTTACAGCTCAACGCGGACTGGATCAACTCTTTTCTTGGCTTACCTTCGGTCGACCCAGCACCATTCAAAGAGTTGTACAGCAGGCCTCCTTATAGAGCAATTAGACACACACTTTGTGGAAGTAGATCGATGGAAAGGTGGGGAAGACATAAAGACACAGGGCGACACAACACTTTCCCCTATGCTTCACTGAATGGGGAAGCAAGAATCTGGATGCGTATTGTCAACTCATGCCTTATTCCTGGGACTCAATACACCAAGATATCAAGAGATAGAGTGTGTTTGGTCTATGCTTTGATGACGAATGTCCCTATCAACTTTGGGGCAATCATTCGCTCTACCATGAGGAAGGCCAGACTCCACAAAAGGTCCCACTTCACGTTTGGAAATCTGTTGACAGCAATCTTGCGGAAGGAGGATATCAAAGAGGAACCAGCTGATCATAAACTCCCACACAATCCGAAGAAAGTTGAACTCACAAAGGTAAAAGATGTTGAATCAACACATGGCATCAACCTTACTACGGCAGAGAGACATGCTCGGGATGAGAGTTTCTCCCGCCATATGTACGGCATGATGAGGTTTACAATGATGAGCGGAGGTCATGTTCCCACTGCTGCAGAGCTCCAACAGCTGGACCATGACTATCCAATGAATATTCATGCACGGGAGATGTGTGGAGTAGGTACATACTTTGAGGAACCTCTAGATGATGATGTGCCGACTGATGACGATCGACGCTTGCCAGACTCTGACGAGGAGGAGAACTCTGACGACGACTCTTATGATGATTCCGACAAAGGGGGTATGACCCCCGACATTGAGGAAGATTCCGACTAACCAGGTTCCTCGTATTTATTTTCCACTGAGGGCAGTGTCCCGTTTAAGTGTGGGGTGGCGGTATCGTATGCTATACTTCTCTATCGCATCTATGTTTTTTTATTTTGTTTTTTTTGTTGTTTTTTCTAGCTTTGCATAAAATTATTTTGATAGGCAGCATGAGATTATAACAAGAGTATGTGCTACAATTGTGACTATTGAGACGTTTAGGCTCTAGTTGTGACTCATTATGTGATATTGTGTGGTTCAATTCCTTCACTTGTTGGGTCGAGAGTCTATATTACTTCCAAGCAATTCGACCATGTGCCTTGTGTGTGTGAAATAATCGTATATTCTATGTGTGTGGATGATGCTAGAACTTGCCTGGTATGTATGCAAAGCGAAAATAAGGAGTGTAAGTTTAGGTTATGATTTAGGCATTTCTTTGGCAACCTATGATTATTTACCTTCTTTTTACCTACCCATGGACATTATCCTAGTTAACCCTTTTGAGCCTTGAGCCTATTTTCTTTGACAACCTCATATGTAAGCCTAATCTATTTTTTTTCAAGACCATAATTTGATCCAAATTCCTAAGTGCTTTAAAGTGTAAAGTCATGTGATAAAATAAGAGGAAATTGGGTGAGTATGATGCTTTAGAATGTATTGGTTCTTGAAATTGCTATGAAAAAGAAGTGCTATCATATGAGGTATGTTATGAAAAGAAAAGGGAAGAAAAAACTGAAAAGTTAGTCATGTTTAAAATCGAAAAACAAAAGAGGAGAAAAAGGGTGGTAGAATAAATGAAAGAAAGGTTGTTAGAAAGAAAAGTGTTAATGATACAAAGTGATGTATTAAAGCGCTTAGGAACTTAGTCACTATTCCTGGCCAAAATAGTCCTACCCGTCCCTTAGCCTACATTACAACCATCAAAAGACCTACTTGATCCTAAGCTTAGCATTCTGACATTTAGTAGAGTATTACATTAAGGGAAAGCCTATGGTCATCAGTTGATACATATGAATTCTTTGTGAGAGTGAGAGCAAGGATATTTTGATACCCATGTTTGAAAAATATGCTATACTTGTGAGTGATTATGGGTAATATATTGTGAGACACACATGGTTGATGAGTTTTGGGTAGTTGTGTATGATTCTTTGTGCCTTAACTTTTGAATATGAGTTGACCACCATCACGAGTCTATGCTAGAAGTTAAACTGTTTCTACTAATGATCGAAAAACTACTCTTTGTTGATAATTGTTGTGCTTGTCTTGACGAATATTTTGTGTTGTTGCTGTGAAACCCTAAGTTGATATTTAGAGGGACATGATATTTTGTTCGAGGACGAACAAAGCTTTAAGTGTGGGGTGTTGATGATAGGCGAATTTACACGCCTATATCAATATATTTTGCCCATATTTTAGCCTAGTTTTGAGAACAAAGTATATATTTCATGCACTTTTAGTCCTTTTTCCTGTAAATGAGCTAACGAACATGATTAGTAAAGTTTAAGGTATAAATGATGCAGAATTCAGCATTTTATGGCTTACTTGACGCAAAAGAAAGCTCACGAAGGAAGGGAAGAAAGTTTACACGCCTAAGGACCAAAACTACTGCATGGAAAATCTGTCCCAGGCTAAAACAGCATTTCTGAAGACTTTGGGGATTTGCAGTAACTTAGTTGGATTTGGACAATGATACATTAACCTAGTACAATTGGGTTATGTATTTCATTAGTTTATTTGGATTATGATAATGTTACATTAACCTAGTATAATTGGGTTAAGTATTACATTAGCCTAGTAGGATTTGGTTAGATATTTTATTTATCTAGTAGGATTAGGATATGGGTATTATAAATACCCTATCATGCTAGAGATTTAGAAGGAATTTGGGAGGGGGGAGACCACAATACTTTCTTCCATCCCTCTCATCTTCCACTACAAACAATTCTACAACTCTTCTAATCTTTCCATTAATTCTATTTTTCTTCTTCTACTCTTCTATTCTTAAAATTCCACAACAAGAGAATTGTTACTTTGCCTAGGAATTCATGCCTCACGCCTACCACCTAAGATACACGAAATTACTCAATCTTGTGGTATAACAACAATGTCAATCGTGATCTCCTTCGCATTCATGGGTAACTAAACTTCTCTGTTGGGGTTATGGAAGTCGTATGAGATACTATCTATTGCTGTGAGTTTGTGAGTTCGCGACACGTATACTTCTTATATCATTATTCTATTCATCTTAGTATACATTCTTTGTGGTTGCAAACGCGAGAATACGCCAGTATAACATTTAACTTGTTCGAAAGAAAGGTTATCTGTCTGGAAAAGAGATAATGTCAAGGTAGTAGGGTCACCCCCTAAAATTTCCTACTAAAAAGCTAGTGTCGTAACTGGACTAACCTCTTGGAGAATTCATACCGTTAGACACGTTTTAAGGTCGAAAGAGTTAAAGTGAAATAATCCTCGAATAGGTCGAAAGACGCCTGGATTTACCATCGAATACAATTCTCTATAAGCAGTTGCATGTCAGAATTCTACACACTCATAGCCAATAGAGACGTATACCTCAGAAGGTGGACATAACCCCAACGCCTCAATTCTCATTGTTTACAATTTACGTAACAATATTTCTCTTTTACTTTGCTATTTTCAGCTTCTATTTAATTGTTTTGGTGACACATTACAATCCCCCCTTTTTACGAGACTTGCACCAAAAGTTTAGTAATTTTGCTTACTTGTTGGCCAAGCTATTCCCTGTGGGATCGACACCCAACCCTGTTGGGTTCTATATTTGCTAACGACCGCTTTACACTCCTATGAGAGCTGTAGATTGAGCGTTATCAGCCACAGATCCAGAGATTTTCCTCAGTCCAGTTATCAGGGTCAACAAAATCATTCCTCAGCTCAGTCCGGTCGCCCAAACCAGCAGGGTGCCAATTCTAGTGCTACTAGTGGGCAACGCCTAAACAGGCTCTATGCTCTTCAGACCCGACAAGATCAAGAAAATTATCTTAATATCGTTACTGGTATGTTACAGATTTTCCATGTTCATGTTTATGCTTTGCTAGACCTAGGTGCATCCGTGTCTTTTATTACTCCTTACATAGCAGGCGATTTTGGAATTAGTCCCAAAATTTTAGCAAAGACCTTTTCAATCTCTACCCTAGTGGGTAAAACCATCATATCTTAGAGGGTATACAGGAACTTCCCGGCTATGATATTTTAGAAAGCCATGTCAGCAGATTTAGTCGAGTTAGATATAATCGATTTTGATGTCATCCTCGACATGGATTGGCTTTATTCCTGCTATTCTACAGTAGATTGCAGAAATAAAATAGTTCAGTTTCAATTCCCAAATGAAACCATCCTAGAGTGGAAGGGTAGTACTTCATCTTTCAAGGGTCAGTTTGTTTCCTACCTTCGGGAAAGGAAAATGATTTCTAAGGGGTGTGTGTATCATCTTGTGTATGTTAAATATTCTAGTTCTGAATCTCCTAGATTTGAATCAGTCCCAGTGGTTAATGAATATTCGGATGTCTTTCCTAAATATCTTCCAGGTATTCCTCCCGAAAAGGAAATAGACTTTGGCATAGACCTTCTCCCAGATACTCAGCCTATTTCTATTCTGTTATATAGAATGGAACCACTAGAACTTAAAAAACAGAGAGATCAGTTGAAGGATCTCTTTGATAAGGGATTCATCAGGCCCAGTGTATCCCGATGGGGTGCACCAGTCTTATTCGTATGCTAGAAAGACGATTCTCTCGGGATGTGTGTCGATTACCGTTAACTCAATGAAGTTATGGTCAAGAACAGGTATCCACTTCATAGAATAGATGAATTTTTTGACCAACTTTAGGGTGTCAGTTATTTCTCCAAGATAGACCTCAGATCAGGCTACCATCAGCTCCGAGTTAGAGAATGTGACATCCCGAAGACAGCTTTCCATACTCGGTATAGTTACTTCAAATTTCTAGTCATGTCCTTTGGTCTTACCAATGCCCTTGCATCTTTCATGTACTTGATGAACCATGTGTTCAATAAGTACTTGGACATATTCATCATAGTCTTCATAGATGATATTCTGGTCTATTCCTGCACTGACCATGATCATTCAGACCATCTCAGAATTATTCTTCAGACTCTCAGAGATCATCAGTTGTTCGCTAAGTTCAGTAAGTGCAAATTTTGGATAAGATCAGTAGCATTCCTTGGCCATATTATTTCTGGTGATGGCATTAGAGTAGATCCTCAATAGATTGAAATGGTAAAAAACTAGTTTCGCCCCGTATCTCCATCAGATATCAGGAGTTTCTTAGGTTTGGCTGGCTATTACAGATGGTTTGTCGAGGGATTTTCTTCTATTGCATCTCCTATGTCTAGATTGACTTAGAGGAAGGTCAAGTTTCAGTGGTTAGATTCTTGCGAGAAGATGTTTCAGGAGTTGAAGACTCGACTCACTTCAGCTCCAGTTCTAGCTCTTCCAGATGGTTTAGATGGGTTCATAGTATATTGTGATGCATACAGAGTAGGTTTAGGTTGATTCCTCATGTAGCATGGTAAGGGGATAGCCTACACCTCCAGACAGTTAAATCTCCATGAGAAGAATTATCCTACTCATGATCTTGAGTTAGCAGCCGTAGTATTTACCTTAAAAATTTGGAGGCATTATCTATACGGAGTTCATGTAGATGTCTTCACAGATCATAAAATCTCTAGTATATCTTTTCTAAGAAAGATCTCAATCTTCGTCAACGAAGGTGGTTAGAGCTCTTGAAAGATTATGACATGAGTGTCCTTTACCATCCAGGCAAGTCCAACGTTATGGTCGACGCTCTCAGTAGACTCTCCATGGGTAGTATTTCTCACATTGAGGAAAACAACAAGAAGATAGCTCAAGAAATCCATCAGCTTGCCAGACTAGGTGTTCCCTTAGTCGACTCTTCAGAGGGTGGTGTATGTGTTCATAGTAGTTCAGAGTCATCTCAAGTTTCTGAGGTAAAATAAAATCAAGACAGGGATCCTAGCTTTGTCAAGATAAAAGAGTCAATTCAGGATCAGAAGGTTGAGGTTTTCTCCCAAGGGGGAGATAGTGTTCTTCGATGTCAGGGTCGTCTCTGTGTTTTAGGTGTAGATGACTTGAGGCAGCGAATTCTTGCAGAAACGCATGGTGCACGATACTCTATTTATCTAGGGGGCAGTAAGATGTACCGCAACTTGTATGAGATCTATTGGTGGAGTGGGATGAAGAGTGATATTGCAAAGTTTGTGGCTAAGTGCTCTACATGTCAGTAGGTTAAGCTAGAGCATCAAAAACCTAGTGGTTCCATGCAGGAGTTCACCCTTCCTACTTAGAAGTGGGAAGAAGTAAACATGGATTTTGTGATGGGTTTGCCTCGAACTCGTCATCAGCATGATTCAGTTTGGGTTGTTTTAGATAGAATGACCAAGTCAGCTTATTTCGTTCTAGTTCATACCTCTTATTCAGCTGAGGATTATGCCAAACTCTATATCAGGGAGTTGGTCGGATTACATAGTATTCCATTATCTATCATCTCAGATAGAGATACCCAGTTCACCTCTCACTTCTGGAAGGCATTTCAAAAGGGTCTTGGTACCCAAGTCCATCTTAGTACAACCTTTCATCCTCAAACAGATGGTCAAGTAGAAAGGACCATTCAAACTCTAGAAAATATGCTAAGGGTGTGTGCAATTGATTTCAAGGGAAGGTGGGATGACCACTTGCCTTTGATTGAATTTTCATGCAATAATATCTATCATTCTAGTATAATATGGCTCTATTCAAAGCTCTCTATGGTAGGAGGTGTAGATCTCCAATCGGTTGGTTTGAAGTTAGTGAGGACTCGGTCATAGGTCCTGACTTAGTATTCGACGCCTTAGAGAAAGTTCAGTTTATCAGAGAGAGACTCCGGGCTGCTCAGAGCCAATAGAAGTTTTATGCTGATGTTCGTAGAAAGGATCTCGAGTTCGATGTCGATGACTATATATATCTCAAGATCTCTCCCCTGAAGGAAGGGAAGAGGTTTGGCAAGAAAGGGAAACTCAGTCCCCGCTATGTCGATCCCTTCGAGATTCTCAGTCGCTTCGGCAATGTAGCTTATGAGCTCAAGTTTCCTTCAGATCTAGCCTTAGTTCATCCAGTTTTCCATGTCTCCTTGATCAATAAGTACACAGGTGACCTAGCAGTCATAGTCCCTATTCAGAGCATTGACGTTCAGAACAACCTCTCTTATGAAGAGATTTTAGTCAAAATATTAGACTATTAAACTCGTCGATTGAGGAACAAAGAAGTCCCTCTAGTTAAAGTTCTTTGGCGAAATTAGTCCATTGAGAGAGCTACTTGGGAAGAATAAGCAGATATACGTACCAAGTATCCTCACCTTTTCTCCGCCAATTCAAATCAAGCTCAAGGTAATAGTTCTCCTTAAGCTTAGTTAGTTTCATGTTCATGGTCCCAGTATAAACTTGGTATCTACTACCATTGCATACTCAGTCATTTATTCATGTATCAGTTCAATAATAAAAACATGCATCAGCTATGCATTCTCATCTTGAGACACTCAGTTTATTAGAACATAGTCACGTATTCATGTATCAGTTATCCATGCATCAGATATGCATGAGTTCATTATATTTAGCATGTTAGTCATGAAGTCATATCTCAGTTATTCATGTTCATTTCATGTTCAACTTGTCTTTTAATCCCCTCTCAGTTGATTCTCATTTGAGGACGAATGTTCCCAAGGGAGAGATATTGTAATATCCCGTAAAATCTTAAGTCCGAAATTCAGTTCATCTGGCTTTACAAGCCTCAAGACTTAGAAATTTTAGCGAAGTGTTCAAAACTTAGTCTCATTTTAGATCTCCAAACTTCAGGGATTTATTTGACGACCTTTCCAACCTTCATTTTTGGATTTTCAAGTTGTGTTGCGGTGGGGCAAGGTCGTAGTACATCCTGGGTGAGTTTTGGAATTTTTTGGATAGCGTAAGGGCGTGTTTGGGTTTCCAAAATAGTAGCTCCGAGCGATAGGACCGCATCGCACCAGCTAGAGCAGTGCTCTAAGGAAGGCATCGCCTGGTCTAGTCTGGAAGACTCGGTGGGCACCGCCTGGCAACTACAGTGGGTACGAAGTTTTTCAGCATTCCACCTCCGTGTTTTTAAGGGCATTTTGGTCCTTTTCCACCCATATATAAGCTTCATAACACGGGATTTGGGATCCAAAACACCAAAATATATTACTTTTGCTGAAATTCTCTCAAGAACAAGTCTAGGGTTCAATTGGGGGTTCCAAGATTCAAGCCGATTTCACTACTAATTTCACGAATTCTTAATCTAAGGTATGCGTACTGTTCATCTATGGATCCATTTTGTTAATAGAGCTCAAGAACCATGTTTTAAATATTATTTTGTGATTTTCTTGTTGTGATATGAGCATGTACATGTTGATGATTGTTGTTTAAGTTTCAAGATTATATCTAAAGGTGTTTTCATGAAGTATATGTATTTGTTAGTTGAAACCCATGAACTTTATGTGGTTTAACATGATGAAATTCATGAAATACACCTAAGATAAACGAATGCATGTAAAGTGTTAGATAAAATACCTAAGGTGATAACATTCATGTCCCATGATTTAATAGTGCTTAAATGACAAGTCCATGCTCTATGCGTTATGTTTCCACATGAAGTCCATGTGATTGATATGTGTTGTGGTTGTGGTATGTATTGAGCATGATATTAAAGCTATGCAAGTATATACATGTTGTATGAATTTCCCTTCCTTATAAAAGATGCTGAGAACTATGCTTAGCGTGAAATCCCCTACTTATGATATTGTAAATTGTGGACTCTACTCTTATGATCAAGTTAGTCATGTGTGTCAGTTTCCTTCCATCGAGACCTAGGGGTACTTGTACCTGAAAATATAGTTGTGTGCCCAGATCCATGTCATGTGTCACAAAACCCAAAATCAAGCCATGATTCAATAGAAATCAGTCAGTCATGTGACTCAGAAAACCTCATGATCTCAGTCAGTTATCAAATATCAGTAGTATTCTTTCAGTCAACGGAATTCAGTAGACTCAGTCTATGTCTAGTCAGTTAATCATGTTCAGTCTCTTCAGATGGGAGTAGGAGTTAGCACTGAGTGAACCCAAGGATAGGAACACACACTGTCAGATTAGGGTGTGATTCTTAGTAGTCATCCTTGCATTCCAAAACTATGTAGCCAGTATAGGTTTAGACATCAACGTTCTTAGATAAGGGTTGATGAGGTAGACAAGAACAGTCAGATGAGGGTCCCACTGTTCTCTTTTGGGGACACTGTCAGATGAGGGTTACCACCCGTTTATCTTTACCAGTGGCGCGGTATTGACACCCTTCAAGTCAGGGAAGAGATTGGACCCCAGTGTAGCTATTATAGCATACATAGGGCTTGTCATTTAAACAACTACCTCCCATAATTTTAGACTCAGTCTCAGTAAAAGAACTCAGATAGTTCTTCAGATATCAGTATACCAGGACTGTCAGATATAGTCAAATTTAGTTATGGTATAAAACTCAGATAGTTCCATCAGATTCAAGACTGTCCGACACAGTTTCCCATGTTATCAGAACTACAGTATCAGTCATGTCAATTATCAGTAAACCATGTATTAGCGTACAGATTTAGATATCATGTAATCACTATCTCAGTTACTATGTATGTATGTTTGCACTCTTACGTTCATATCAGTCAATCAGTTAGCATTGTTCATGCATGTAAACCCTTTTGCATTTAGCCTACCTCACTCGTATACTCAGTACTTTCAGTTGTACTGATGCATTTGCGCTATGGTGCTTTCTTTCATGTTACACTATAGGTTCAGAGACACGAGTTCTAGATCAACAGTAGCATTTCAGTCGCAGAGTTAGCAGTGAGTCCTCATCCATTCAAGGATGATATTATTTTATTACATCTATTATATCAGTTCAGTTTTGCTAGATCGAGTAAATTGAAGACATGTTCCTTCAACTCCTTATTCAGACAGTATTTAGAGTCTTTCGGATTTAGTTCAGATTTGATTCAGACTTCAGTTGTTTTGGGTATTTGTTACCCCATATGGATGTTATGATTTGTCAGATATTTTATTTAGTTGAACCTTATGGAATATTATTCATGTTTTCTAAATTATTACGTCATATATTGCAGTATTCAGGTACAGATATCAGTCATGGGTTAACTTGTGGTCCTTCAGGGTCATAAGCACCATGTAGAATTCCGGTTCAAAAAATCGAGGTGTTACAAGTATGATTCCCTGAGTCTCAGGGATATGTAAGCTAGACTCTTTGTTGAAAACTTGACTGCATTCCAACCTCTCTCCCTCCTTCAATCCGCTTACTTCTCATCTTTCTGATTTTCCTAAAATTCAAAATCAATATAGCTTGTGATTTCTTTGAAATCATGTTTTAAGTCAAGCTTTATGAACTACAAGTGGCCTAAATTCTCGTGTAACCTGAGATATATAGGAAACCTGATACTGGGGTCCGGCTATAACTCCATAAAGTTTGTGCGAAAACCAATCTTTTAGAAATAAATTTTTGGGCGAATAAAAATTAAGAATGTCAAACTCCCTTTGCTCAGGGTTACTTGCATCCACCCTAACCAAAGGGAGGAGGCAGTTGTTGACTCCTAGTTTTTCCCCTCCACGACTAAATTTAACCCTGGGTTTCTTCAATGTTTAATAAAATTAAAATATTTATTTCATCCAGATAAATGTGCTCTAAAATATTTATTTGGGTTAATTTTGTCATTTAATTGATGATTATACATTTTCGTATTTACATATGCGAAATTGTATAAATTTTGTTACTTAAATGAATACTTTTATCAAAATTGAACTTTTACTGATTATGCTTGAAAATTAATCTATACGAATAAAGTCTTCATTCAAATAAAATTTATTCTCAAAATTAATTTATTTGGAGAAATGTTTATTTGATTTTATTGAATCAAGAAGCTCAGGATTAAAAAAAGTATTAATTCATATTAAAGTTTTAATTCAATTTAGCCAATCTATTATATTTGGCCATAATTGATATCAAATTGGCCATAATTGCAATGCAATCGGCTAATTGATTTGTAATATAGCCAAAATTATATATATATATATATATATATATATATATATATAAATTTTCAATTTCAATTGGGTTATATTTTAAATTACCCTAAATTTGCAGAAACTCTCATAATTTCTACCTAATTCCCACAAAAATCAAATTCAAATCCCAAAATTTAAATTTTGAAATTCAAAGATTATAATACATTGTACAATTCTCCCTCAACCTTGTCATTTTTCCAATTTTGAAATTCAAAAATAGTACTACTTTGTACAATTCCCCCTCAACGTTTTTCTTTTTTCAATTTTGAAATTCAAAAACTATATGACATTGTACAATTTTCCCCCACCTTATCTTCCGCCTCACCTTATCTTCAATTTTAAAATTTTCAAAAACACCCCTAAATTCTTTCTCCCACATTGGTGGATTAATAAAATTGTATCCCCATCTTTTTAATAAATACTATCATTATTTTGGTAGAAAGCAAGTCTAAAAGTAAAAAAAAAATCTCAAGGTTAAAAAAAAGTGCTTTGAGCAATGAAGAGTTTTTTTTTTTTTTTTTAGTAAAAAATTTCCTTTTCCGTGAAATTCATGGGCTAATTGATGTTCTCGAGTTGAACGTTTTCCAATGGTTATCAACACTCTGAAGAAAGCTTGTAGTGATGTTTTGCTGGCCCAAAAAGGTAAAAACACCTTTTCCCTTTTTTATTTTTAATATCATTTTCTTCTTCGTAGTTCGTAGTTATAATTTTTTTTATGGGATTGTTTGTTGTAGATGGCCTTGAAGGCCATTGGATATTATGGCTATTTTAATATTCATGGTAAAAAAAAATGAGCTAGCAATAGTTGAACATTCTTTTGGTGTATATGTTTGTTTTTAGCATGTAAAGTTATATTTTTTATGTTTGAAAAGCATAGTTAATATTGATTATTTCATCTTTCGGCTTTATTCTTTGATTATTATGAATAGCGTTTTGATCATTGCTTAAAATCTGTACTCATGTTTTGTTTAAATTCATCGTTGGCATATATGTTTATTTTTTGCATGTTAAGTTATTTCTTTTATGTTTGAAATGAATAGTTAATATTGAATGTTTTTCCTTTCGGCTTTATTCTTTGATTATTATGGATAATGTTCTGAACTTTGCTTAAAAATATATACTCATGCTTTGTTTAACTTCATTATTGGCGGATATTTTTGTTTTTAGCAAGTAAAGTTATATTTTTACGTTGAAATGAATAGTTAATATTGATTGTTTCGCAGTTTTGCTTTATTCTTTGATTATTCTGTGTAAAGTTTTTATCTTTTCTTAAAATACATGCTCATGATTTGTTTAAATTCGTTATTGGTGGATATGTTTGTTGTTAGTATGTAAAGTTGCTTCTTTTATATCGAAAAGGAATGGTTAATAATGTTAAGGGTCTGTGAAATTGTTTCTCAATTTAAAGTAGTGAGTTACTCGTTTTCGTGGTCAAAGTTGTCATTGATTTTCTCTTGTTTAGATTAAAAAGTTGTTAGGGTTATAGGTTTTGTTGAAATGGTGTAGAACTAAAGTAGGAGTTGGCATAATTGGACACTTTTTCTTAGAATTAATCTTCTACTATTTCTCTTATCTTGTCGTCAAATATCATTTCTCAAGTATACTTAATATATGCTATTTATTTCACTTCGCTTATTGGTTTACTTCTTAAAATGGTTTTATTCATTTAGACGTCCCATTGTTATTAACATGCTATTGTGATTTTTTTCTACTATGTTATCGATATGTTGATTGATCCACTTTGTATTAAAAATGTTGTTGCATTAGTATGTCTTGTATTTCATATTTGAGGTGCTATGAAAGATTTCCTCATCTCTTGGTCATTCTCCTTTTCTTTTCTTAATGAAAACATGTCTTATACTTTATCATATCATAGTATTTGGAGCAAATATGGGTTAATCTATTTGTCCAAATTTTAAGCAACTATGCTTGTGGATTCATGTCTTCTTTTCAAGGGCTAGTTAATGATATTGTGCTAGATTCAATTTTTTGTAAGATTATTTAGGAGATAGGTTAGTTTACTTTTTGTTGGATAATTTGGCTTGCTTTGATATCATAGCCTACTATTTCTTTGTGCTCTAAAATGCTAGGTTTTCCATCTCATCGTTTATCTATTCAGTTTAGAATTCTCGAACACATATTAATTCTTTTTCTTTTATCTTTTCCATTGCATGAATCTATTTTTTAGTCAAAATGGACTCCTTTCCTCTTGCATTTCGTAATGGGCCCATGAGGCCCATCTCTCCGAGTCTAGTCCGGAGTTTTAAACCCAAAGTCGATTATATGGCATGCGGGTACAAGAAGATGATAGAAGTAGGAAAAATAGGTCAAAACCCATTAATGAGGTCGCTAAGATACTTGAAAAGTCTCAATTTTTATTATTGTCTTATTCTTTAATTATTTGTTTATTTATTTATCTATTTGTTCATTCAAATGGGCCTAGAATCCAAAGTTGTAATTTTCATACATGTGAAGCGGATTTTTGGGCCTTCAAGGTCTGAAAACTAACTTAGGACATGTTATGGGCCAAAAGCCCAAATATGTAGATTAGGACAGGTGAAGATGGTTCAAAAGACCAAATTAGCGTAGGAAAGGGTTTATGATTTGGGCCTAATGGCCTAAGTCCTTTAGTCTCCCCCGTTCCCCTTTGTATGCTAATTATTCTTAGTTTTCTTAGACTTAGTTAAAATCCCTGTTAAGTCGTCAAAAGTTGTTTTGCACAAATCTTGAAGACAATTTTCCTTAATCATTTTCTTTTCAAAAATCAATTTTTCTTTTTAAAGTTAGTCAAAAAGTTATTTTCAAATATTCGGGATAACCACAAGTTAGCGGATATTCTTGGCGCCTTAACAACCTTTCAAGAGTATTAATAGGAACCGCTTACTCAGAATTTCTAAACTTACAAGATTTTTTCTGTTTTGAATCTTTTAAGTAATATTTTTAGTTTTTCTTGATATTTTCTCAAAAAATCAAGTGGCAACTCTATAATTTCTTAAATTATTTCAAAAAATTTCTTCAATGTTTTGGAATAGATTAAAAGGTCGAAAATAATGTTTTCCAAACCCTTCCAAATTGAAAAGGGACCAAAATCAAAATCAAGCATCTAGGTTCAAGCCTAGGATTTACTAACCATCATTCAATACTATCAAAATACCCTATATAGAATGGAATATACATATAAGGTACACCCCACAAGGAGGACGCTCCCAATTCCTTAGTCACCCATCGACAACCTATTCATTCCTAGGAAAAAACATTCCCCTTATGTATGCAAGAGCGAAAACACTCCACAGGGAAACATTAAGACTGATGAGTCCTTCATCTAAGAGATCTCTTAATTTCTCCTTAAGATCCTTTAACTCCACTGAAACCATTCTATAAAGAAGGAATATAAATTTTGACAAATTTACGAAACAAGACCAACCCTTAACAAACCTCCCCATTAGAAACCCAAGAAATTCATGCACCACCAAAACCAAATGTAAGGAAAGACCTTTCGGGTTAGAATATTTAACCTGAACCAACTAATAAAGACACCCGCTGGAGATCAACCTCTGAGTTCTAATATATAATATAATCTTTCCCCTATTCGCTAGGGAACGAAACCATTATCCTATTCTGCAATTGACTCACCATGGAGCCTAACAAGTTTGGCCATCTAATAATGAAAAGCACAAGGGAAACTAATCCATCCTCGGAATGACATAGAAATCCACCACATCCGAGCCAAATAAATCCACCAAAACTCCTTATTACCAATAAATGCCACACACACCCATAGACTCTTTTGGCAATTGTAGAGTCACCTACCAGGGAAGAAACAAAAGAAGAAAAAAGGCCGAAATAACCTTGGGACGAAAACCAAAATACACAACCACAAATGAGTTCACAAAAGAGAGGGAACCCTGAACCAAGTAAACCATACACACCATAAGGAAAGAAGTTTTCAACGTACCAGCATCGGCATCAAAAGATACCTCGAACTCTTGAGGAATAGTAAGAATATTAAGACAATACTGAACACTGCCGGAGCCAGAGAAAGTAACAAATACTCTATTTGCCTAAGCGGCAACCCTTATGGGAAATCCCCTTCATACAAGTCCCAACAAACCACAACCAAACTACTGATTCCTTTCTCCTTCGCAACAACCACGATACGACCAACCAAAAAATTTATAAAGAAAATAGGATGATATAGAATAAGCCTCATTGGCCCGAGATTGGACACCTTGTTCCCTAGAAGTATTTACTAATCTGAAAACACCTGCCTCCTAATTGAATTTAGGTAGGAAACACAAAATATATAATAGAAGTTAGGAATCACCCAACTCTTCCTTTTTGGACCATTTACCATCATACCGTTGGCCTTCTCTTTTGTTTAAAAAACTGAGACCCCCTTACCTTGCCTATTTACCAACCTTACCTCATTTATCCCGTACCAATAGGATACGACTGACATGATAGAGTTGTCACTAGTTAGGTAAATAGATTATTAGGATGATAAAACTCAGCATTTTTAACCTATCCTTGAGGTAATCGAGTATGCGTATCACTTTTTGAGATAGGGTTAGTGGAGGCCGGTGGGAATCCACGGGGAAAACCAGAAGCTGTGATACTTGGCCGGTCTTATGCCCTATGAGTTGGACTAGATCCATCTATGTTGTCCTTGAGTGGGACAGGCAAGTTTCCACGAACTTTTGGATCACTGAGAAGGCTTGATCCGAAGAGTCAACCAAAGAAGATTCAGAGAAGAATTTAAGAACTTAGACTCTAAAGCCCGAAAGTAGAATAATCAAGAAAGTGAAATATTCCTAAATGCCTCATAGTCTCTTATTTATAAATGTGGTGCATGACACACCCATAAGCAAGACTCTACTCGACATGGCTTTGTGGATACCTCATGACACCAAAACCTAAATCTCTAATACCAACTTGATATGACCCAAAACAGTGCCTTGTCGTAATGGGCAATCCCATGCCCAAATAAGATGAGGAACCGCCACTGTTAACCAACCCGACCACCAAACGCATACCTTTAGTCGGCTGATGTCTGAAGATATAATAAGATAACGTATTCACCATTGTGGTGACTCTAGGATAATTGTATATTCGAAACCAAGCTAACCAAGTCCAATCGCCCAATAACCAACCAAAACTAATATGGAAACCATAAGCCAATATCATGATAATAAGTCAGTGTATATATATATGAAACATAACCAATCCATACCATACCCAAGTCCACAGTTGTCCATACAAAGCCTCTAGAACAACCAAAAAGTACTTAGTCAGGACATGCACCCGACCATAGCCAAAAACCAAAGTCTATGAAAGACAAGAAATATATAAAGTAACCCATGACATAAAATAGATGCCTTCAAAACTATGAAAGATCACCACTTTGATAAATCATCACTGTCCCCAAATCCAATCACTGGACAGGAGAAATAGAATGGTCAATCCATGCATAGCGTGGGTATACAGCCACCCAAAGATGAGTTAGTGGGTGAACACTAGCATGCACTCTAGATAAGGATAAAATAATGCCATTTAAAAATCTAAGTAAAACTATCCATAATGCATACAATCATACACACATATATATAACCATGTTGGGTAAGGGAATCGGGTTTACCATGCAATTAAAACCTTTACCTGGGTTGTGTAGATTTATAGTCCTAAACCACCCACGGATTATATGGGTTCATCTCCCCTTATTGAAAGGCACCAGTGCGTGAATTCGCACGACCAGGGAAGAAAACTTGGGATGACTAGTACATCTACCAAAATAGTGTGACACCATGCACACAGTCACCAAGACCAAACCTCATATCTGCAAATATGAGTTTTCAGTTTTGGCCCCCATGGGACCTCCACCTTCCACGGCTTTGCTACACATCCCGCTATTATTGCCCAATTAAAACTATTACCAAGCAACTGACCAATCCATTTACAGTTTATTAACCAATTCTATTTTGTAGTGGTATCGTCATACTGGCCATACTTGGAAGAACTATACATAGACAACCATATATAGGTTTAAGAGGACTTTCAAGGGCCCTTCCATTTACCATAGTAAACCACTTGGGGGATTTTATGTATCCCACAAGCATAACTAATTTCATAGCCACCAAGGTTTTACCATTCAATCCTTCCAAACCATGTATACCATTTATACCATTTCCAAATCATTTCCAAATCATTTTAGACCATGCCAAATATTTAAAGCATTTATATCATTTACACCATATAAACCATGCAAAACCATTAATCCATTTAAGGATCTGTTACCAAACCATGTAATAGATCCAATAAAAGTTCAACAACAGAGTGAAAACATTCTTTGAGGCATTTTATCAAACATGTTGAGGGCATACCTTTACCAAGACCAAAACAAATGCATAAACCACCATAATTAGGGTTGCTCAAGACCCATTTGTTAAACCATAACCAACCAATAACTACATATGCAAACCATTACAAAAAATATGTAAAAACATAGTTTAAACTAATACCAAACAATATGCATCAAGACCCTCAACATATATTTCAAAAACCACCATTCATGATTCATAAATCAATGTTTAAAACACAACACACATGTCTTTAGTTGGAACTAACAATGACAGAAGGACTAAATGCCTTATACA
Source organism: Capsicum pubescens (assembly GCA_030864215.1). Classification (NCBI taxonomy): domain Eukaryota; kingdom Viridiplantae; phylum Streptophyta; class Magnoliopsida; order Solanales; family Solanaceae; genus Capsicum; species Capsicum pubescens. The sequence goes on along the minus strand of CM061541.1, from coordinate 71,377,482 downwards.
AGAAGATTCATGGAAGAAATCTCAACCTTTGAGCCCTTTGAAGAACACATAAAGAAACCCTAGCCTCCAATCTTCAAGAAAGTGTTTAAGGGAGTATTTGAAATGTCTTAATCTTGTAACAAGTGTTATGGAAGGAGAACAAGGGTTATATAATGTGAGGACATAAGTGTATGGAATTAGGAAATATTCAGAATACCCTTGACTTAAAATTAAAACAAGCCACAAAGTTGGGTACGACTCACCCTTACCATCTGTATCCTAGGGTACGAGTAGTACCTTAACTCGTATCCAAGACTATGCCAAAACACTACCTACTGTTTTCTATATGATTCACACCTTCCTAACTCATACCTATGGGTATGAGTGGTACACTCAATCATACCCACCAACCGTACCTAGGGAAGATTCCATAAGATAACTTAAACAAGCACCATACGACTTGCCTTACACTACTCGTATGTTCCTATATGATTCATAACCTAGTGAGATGTATCTTGGGCAGTAACCAAGACAACTATACTGCCTAGGGTATGAGTGAACCACCAAGACTTCCCCTTACGTGTATCCAAGGGTACGAATGGTACCCTTGAGTTGTACCAAGTCTAGTAAGTCCAAAACATAGGAAATTTTGTAATGGTCAAATTCCTGGGGTGTTATAGTCATTTTCCTTTTATAGATTGGTGATGATTGGTCTTGAAAGATCAATGGACCATCAATCCAAGTCAGTACAAAATATCATAAAATAGCACATGCAAGTTTGTTACCAAGAAGACAAAATTGTGCAGAAGGCATATGCCAGCTATACTATACCTTGCACATCCAGGACCTGGTCTCTCATGGTTTTAGCTGATCATCATCAAAACTACCTATAGTAATTTCCACCTTTTTTATAATGACATACCAAACCAAGCAATATGAGAATTAGTGCACATTTGTCACATTTCATCAGAGTGATTACCACCTGAGGATGAATGTTCTCCCTATCATCATGCTTCTTCTTTCATCAAGTAACATAGGGACCTGGTCCTTTGTTGCCATTTACAGCAAGACCCTTGATTTCTTCTCCCATCATCATGCACCATAATCATTTAGTGCATTAGCATACTTCCCCCTATCAACAAGATATCTAATTCTGTAGTTTAGCACATAAGTTTGGCACATACACATATGATTCCCAATTTTACAGTTTAGCACATTAGTTCATCAATTCAAGACATACACTCCTGGTCCTTACATATGAAGTTAGTATTTCCCCTTTTGGCATCATTGAATAGGATTAGCAACAAACCATAAGTAAAGATAAGTGTAAGTTAATTAACTTATGGACACTGGGGAAACACTACCATGAAGAACAGCTTTAAAGAAGGAATAGTGCAAGCATATAAATTTGAATTCATTCATTGTTAAGAAGTTGAGTACCAATACAAAATGCAAAAAATAGATCATAAAACTATTGCTTGCAAAGGCCACAATGGAGCCAAGGACTAGAAACCGACAAAGAAAACTGGCATACTAGGACTTAGGTAGAAGGGGGTCTGGGAGAGAATTTCTTTAAAACCAAGTCTAGTCTATTAGCTGCAGTAACATGAGCATCCAGTAATTGTCTGGTGAGAGTCTTTACTTCATCATTCAGTCTTTGTACTTCACCCATTAATTCTGCAATCTTTTCTTTGAACTTCGTATTTTTTGCTGTAAGTTTTCTATGGCGCTTGGTCACTCTGAGGATATCTTTTGATTTTACAGTTTTAGATGAACTATTTTAGTATCTTTTGCAGCTAGTTGCATCCTCAACTCTTCCATTTCTCTGTTCAAGTTTTCTTAAGAATTAAAAAGTTCTGATACTTAGGATATAGTTCCAACCTTTCCTTCAATGCATTTATTTTCCTCCAAGGCTATCAAACTAATCTTCTGTTTGACTATTCCAAGGTTTCCTTTTGTCTCAATTACTCCATAATGATCAAACACTTTGTTGAAGAAGTACCCATAAGGCATCCCATGCTTCCCTTCTTTCTCATTAACAACTTTCTTTATGTGCTCAATCATAAGAGCAGGTAAGTTGATCAACTCAAACTTACTCAGACATTCTATCAAGAACAAGTCCACTACAAAGGCAATTGTTCTTTTCTCTAATCTTGGTAGCAGAACTTTATTGATAAACTCAAATACTAGATAAAACTCACCATTTAAAAACTTCTTCTTCACAGAAGATATTGATGTTCCACCTACTTTTGAGGATTCAATCATAAGTTTAGTGGTAGGCTGCTCCTTCACTACAGATTTTACTCCCAAAATAAGTGCATCAAGAATCCTTCCCAGTGCTTTTTCATCTAGATGGATAGACTTTTCTTACATCTGGGCAGTTAACCTTAGCCCATTTATAGAGAATTCTATTGTGTAGTAAAATTCTCTAACCTCATTCTCAAATACTATGGGAGTTGATTCTTTAAGTAGATGAAGCCAACCTTGATGGCTCACATACTCCACTAATTCTACCATACTTGTTTTTTCATAGATTTTTGGATCAAACACTCTCCTAGTCAGTACTTTCTGAGTATCTAAGATAATCTTTCTTGCTTTTCTAAGGGCTATTTTCTTTTCATTCTCTTTTCATCTTCATTTTGGTTCACTACTTAATTCTTTCTTTTGATCAGTTTTTCTCTTTGAGGGGCTAGGTCCCTTAGAGGCTTTCTTTCTTTTCACAGTTATATGTTTCTTTTTTCTTATACTATGACTCCCATACTTTGGATCAGAGTACTTGGTATTTTCATCATCATGAGTTTATAGTTTCTTCTTCTTAGATGTCATAATGATATTAGTATCAAAATCCTCATCTTCTCAAACTTCCACTACTTCAATATTTGTCTTCTCTACTATGACAATTTTCTTCAGTCTTTTTCTTTTGGTGGTAGAAGACTTATTTTTCTTCATGGAATCTGCTAGCAAGTTTTGTTATGATCCTCTAGTGGAATAGGATCTTGTAACCTGTACAATAGAGTCAGTCATTTTTCTTTATACTTTACTTTCTCTTAGTTTCCTCATTTTCCAAATCAGAGGTTATTCGTTCTCATCCTCTTCATCTTTCTCATTTAGAGGTAATAGGAATCTCCAACCTTTTTAAGTTATTCTCCTCCGTTATAAATTCATCTTCTACACAGGCAGAACTTTCCATAGGCTCATAAGTAAGCAAGAGTAGATTCTCAGCCACCCAATTTATGCTACTAAGAGGATCAAATTTCTTTATAGGAAATATTACATTATCTAGAGTGGAAAATATAGAGTTTGACTTAGAAAGAGGGGGAGAACCATGTTTTTAAAAAAATTTAGAAATTTTAATGCCTTCACTTTATCAGAGGAAACCTGAATTTAAGAAGTATTGGAGGACTCTATTTTTTATGAAGAGAAAGGTGCTTCAATTTGAGGAAGCTCCTACTCAATTGGTGATCCAAAACCAATATTTAGGCCATCTACTGGGATAAAGAACTCACTTAGGTTTAGAGTTTCAACTAAACCTATTTCAATTAGGGTTTCAAGGGTCTCATGAGAAAGACTGATAGTGCTAATTGTGGTTCTTGAGACTGATCTGAAGATGAATTTTTTTTATGAGATTTAAAAAAGAGGGTATTCCAGACATTTTGAATTTTTGAAAAGAAAAGAAGAAGGACCAATTTTGACTAGGAGAAATAATGTGTTGAGTTTCTTGTGGAAGGATAATTTGAATTTATAAATAAAAAATAAATGTTTGGCTTTAAAAGACACCCCCTTTTTTTAATAAACACCTTTAATGACAACGGTTGAGCCTCTTCATATCTGAACATAATTTCAGAAAATTTTTGTTCATAAGGGGTTAGATAAGTGTCCTTGTCAAATAAAAAATTATAAAAGATTCAAAGCACATTATTTTGGTACTCACCTGAGAGACATGACCAGGTCCCTTCCTTTTTTTTCTAATTTGTGATTGCTTCAATTGTTTTCTTCCACAATTGTCCCTTTGGGTGTATACCTAAAATAGTATGATTCTGAGTTAGATAATCATATACCTACTTTATCATGGATTCTAGTCTTCTTTTCATAATCAAAATTGAAAGGAGACACTAATTCATATGATAGGTTAGGTTGCCTTTAACAAATCATGCTTCAGCCTCTATACACCTCCCTTTTTTGATATTTTTACTCACTTTTGTCAAGTACCAGGTCCTTTGAAATTGACTATTTCAAAGTACGACATCTTCATTTGAAATATCTTAAAAGAGAGAGAGACTGACTTTGGACTTTTCAAGCTTAGGCTTGGATCACTACCCTTTGAGAACATTATTTACTCCTTTTTCTCACACCAGAAACCATGATCACTTGTTGGATTTGGGGACCCACTTGAGTTTGAGTTCCCCACCTTCTCCAGTTGTCTCATACAATATAGATTTTTAGATTTTAATTTAATGACCATATTTTCAGCTTCAGATATCTCGAGGGTTAAGACAATCAATTTTTGTTCTTGATCTTCATTTTTCTCCTCTTCTTTTCTTTTTCACCTTCTGTATTTTCTAAGAAGGCAAAGAGGGAATCATAGATAATAAGACTACCTTCCACTTCTAACATTGATTCACCTCCAGTCTTCTCATCTTCATCTAGACTATTGAAGAAGTCTTCCCATACTACTAGACCTCCTTTATAGTATTCTCAACTTCTGCTTTCCTCCTTGATTTCTTAGGATTTTTATTACTCTTTTGTCTTTGTCACTTTTTCATGAATTCTTCAAATAAACCATATTTGTGACTACCTTGAATCATACCATTTCCTTTTCCAAGCTAACTACTTTTTTTATAGTTCTAATATTTTTTGTTGCAAAGAGTGCAACATCAGTGTCCTCAACACATGTCTCGGACTCCAGAGCCTTCAGGTTCAGAAATCTTTCCCTTTTTGCTTCCTTTATTTCCTCCTCTAGTTCAGTTAAAGTGGCCATTATGATTAGAACACTCTAGGTGTAAACCTTTTAGAGTGAACCCTATCTAATACCAATTGTTGAACCCTTGGGGGTTGTACCACAAGTGAGGGACCAGGTCCCTCAGAGTCATTCTCAAGTGTTAGAATGGTAGAGTAATTATGAGGTGCTGGAAAAACAAAGGCAATGTAGGAAAGAATAACACAGGATTTTTATGTGGAAACCCTACATGAGAAAAATTAGGGCTTGCCCTTACAAGTACCAAAAGAGTCCACTATAACTAACCTCTTGATTACAGACTCGACTTTGAACCTAACTCTAGGTTCCTCCTACTTTAAATACCTCAATTATAAGCACACCTTGACACCTCTACCAAGTTTCCCTTCAAAACTGGTTAACTCTAACCAGTTACAAGCTCAGGTAATTCTACCTATGTAACTCTCTCAAAAGAAAGTACTACTCTTATAAGATGAGTAGTTCGATTACAAATCATTACTAACTCAAGAGAATTTTTTGAATTTTTTAATAAACACATTTGATGTGTTGAGTTGGCCACTGAAGATGAATTTTTATGAGATATAAAAATAAGGGTATTCCAGACATTTTGGATTTTTGAAAAAAAAAAAAAAGAGCCAATTTTTACTAGGAGAAATAATGTGTTGAGTTTCTTGTGGAAGGATAATTTGAATTTATAAATAAAAAAATAAATGTTTTTCTTTAAAAGACACCCCCTTTTTTGAATAAACACATTTGGTTACAACGGTTGAGACTCTTCAGATTTGAACTTAATTTCAGATAACTTTTGTTCATAAGGGGTTGGATACGTGGTCTTGTCAAAGAAAAACATTATAATAGATTCAAGGCACATTATTTAGGTACTCACCTGAGAGACATGACCAGGTCCTTCCCATTTTTTTTAATTTGTGATTGTTTCAATTGTTTCCTTTAATAGTTGTCCCCTTGGGTGTATACCAGAAACAGTATGATGCTGAGTTAGATTAATCATGTACCTAATTTATAATGGATACTTGTCTTCTTTTCATAATCAAAATTGAAAGGAGACACTAATTCATATGATAGGTCAGGTTGTCTTCAACAAATCATGCTTCAGCCTCTACACACCTCCCTTTTTTTATATTTTTACTCATCATTTGTCAAGGACAAGGTCCTTTGAAATTGACTATTTGAAAATATTACATCTTCATTTGAAATATCTTAAGAGAGAGAGAGAGACTGACTTTTGAATTTTCAAGCTTAGGCTTTGATCACTACCCTTTGAGAACATTATTTACTCCTCTTTCTCAAACCAGAAACTATGATCACTTGTTGGATTTGGGAACCCACTTGAGTTTGAGTTCCCCACCTTCTCTAGTTGTCTCATACAATATAGATTTTCATATTTCAATTTAATGACCATAGTTTCAGCTTCAGATATCTTGAGGGTTAAGACAATCAATTTCTATTCTTGAACTTTAGTTTAATCCTCTCCTTTTATTTTTCACCTTCAGCATTTTCCAAGAAGGCAAAGAGGGAATCATAGATAATAGGACTACCTTCCACTTCTAGCATAGATTCACCTCCAGTCTTCTCATCTTTATCTAGACTATTGAAGGAGTCTTCCCATACTACTAGACCTTCTTTATAGTATTCTCAGCTGCTTCTTTCCTCCTTGATTTCTTAGTATTTTGATTACATTTTTGTTTTTGGCACTTTTTCATGAAAGCTTCAAAGAAACCATCTTTGTGACTACCTTGAATCTTACCATTTTCTTTTCAAAGCTAAATACTTATTTTTTGTATTTCTAATATTTTTTATTGCAAATAGTGAAACATCAGTATCCTCAACACATGTCTCAGACTCCAGAGCCTTCAGGTTCAGAAATCTTTCCCTTTTGCTTCCTTTATTTCCTCCTCTAGTTCAGTTAAAGTGGCCATTATGATTAGAACACTCTAGGTGTAAACCTTTTAGAGTGAAACCTATCTGATATCAATTATTGAACCCTTAGGGGTTGTACCACAAGTGATTCTAAAGTATTAGAATGGTAGAGTAATTACGAGGTGCTGGAAAAACAAAGGCAGTGTAGGAAATAATAACATAGGATTTTTATGCTGAAACCCAACATGGGAAAAACTAGGGATTGCCCTCATAAGTGCCAAAAGAGTCCACTATAACCAACCTCTTAATTATAGACTCGACTTTGAACCTAACTCTAGGTTCCTCCTACTTTAAATACCTCAATTACGAGCACACCTTGACACCTCTACCAAGTTTCCCATCAAAACTGGTTAACTCTAACCGGTTACAAGATCGGGTAATTTTACCTAAGTAACTATCTCAAAATAAAGTACTACTCTTATAAGATGAGTAGTTCAGTTATAAATCATTACTGACTCAAGAACTATTTCAATTTAAGCACACATAAATCTAAGAACTTGAGCAGTATTGAAATGGGATTTTGCTACCGTTTTTCATTCTTTGTAATTTGTATGAAAACCAATTATTGAAGAGGTACATCTTTCCTTTTATAGCTGGGTGATAATTAGGGTATGAAAGATCATTGGACCAATTGTCCAAGTTAGTACAAAATAGCACAAAATAGCACCTGCAAGTTTGTTACATAATGTGACAAAACTATGCAGAAGGTACGTACCAGTTGTACTATACCTTGCATATCGAGGGACCTGGTCCCTCATAGTTTAGTTGCACATCATCAAAACTACATGTAGCAATAAGTTTGAAAGACAATTAGATAGAAAAGTGAAAATCATTAGGTCAATTAGAGGTAGTGAATATTATAAAAAAATATGAATCGAGATAATGTCTAGGTCCATTTGCAAAGTTCCTAAAGAAACATGGCATATGTGCATAGTATACTATGTCAGGAGCACTTCAAGAAAATGGTATTATAGAAATACGTAATTGAACACTTATGGATATGGTTTGGAGTATGATATGTAATTCTTCATTACCCAAATCCTTGTGGATGTGTGCTATTAAAATTGCTTCATATTTATTAAATAATATTTCTAGTAAGGTAGTTTCAATGACCCCTTTTGAACTGTGAATGAAAGAAAGCCTAATTTAAGGCACCTGCATATTTGGGGTTGCGCGGCGAAAGCTATACTTTATATTCCACATGAAAAAAAATAGATTTTCTAACAATAAGTGCTTGGCGCATTGGTTATCTAGAGAAATCTAAAGGGTATAGGTTTTATTGTCCAAATCATAGTTCAAGAATTGGTGAAATTGGTAATGTAAATTCATTAAGAATAGTAAAGTTAGTGGGGGTGTTGAATGACAAAGTATAAAAATAAATGAGGTAAGAAGAAATATTCCATTTGCCATGAATGTGCCTAATTTCATACTAATAACACTTTACGAAGGAGCTAACTCACAGACATCTGACACAAACAAACCATAAATAGTAGTGGTGTTAAGAAGATCCCAAAGAGAAAGAAAATTGGTCATTTTAGATGATTATTTAATTTATTTACAAGAGTCAAATTTTGAAATTGAACTTAATAAAAATTTGATCTTATTTTAATAGGTCATAGAAAACACTGAGTCTGATAAATAGATCGATGCTATGAAAGAAGATTTAAAAAAATACAAAATATAACAAATCTAGGATCTTATTGAATTGCTATAAAATTCTAAAAAATTTAGGTGTAGATGGATCTTTAAGACCAAATGCGATTCAAATAGCAATATTGAACAATATAAGACCAGACTTGTTGCCAAGGATTATACTCAGAAAGGAGGCTTTGATTATAAAGAGACATTTTCATCGGCATCGAAGAAAGACTTATTGAGAATCATTCTCTCCTTGGTAGCTCATTATGATTTAGAGTTACACTTTATGGATATAAAAATCATCTTTCTTAATAGAGAACTCCAGGAGGAAGTTTATATTGACCAATCAGAGGGTTTCAAAATTAAAGAAAAAGTTCAAATTATGTGCAAGCTGAAGAAGTCAATATATTGACTCAAACAAGACTCACGATAATGATAAATAAAGTTTAATGATACCATAACATCTTTTGGATTAAGGAGATCACCATTCAGTGTATGTACCAAAGGATCAGTGGAAGCAAATTTATATTATGTAACGATGCAAAATTTGAGGAATTATGTGAAATGTGTGTTTCTATGTGATTTAATCATTTTACCCCTACTCATGGTTGTGTTGGGGTGTTTATGGGTCATGGGATGATCAATATGATTTCCGATGCATTTTGGTGTGCTTTATATGATATTATAGTTTTTGCTGGCTTAGAGAGCCTTATAGTTGACTTCTTCAATATCTTTTGATATGTGTGCCAGATGGAAAAATGAACTATCCTAGCAAATCCAAAATATTGATTTTAGGGTGGTGACATGATTGGTGTGGCTTTATGGCTTTTAAATCTCATTTTGAACCTCAATTCAAAAAGTTGCTATTTTGGGTTCCGGGAATTAACTTTGTAAAAACAATGGTTTTTTTAAAATTATGATATCATCATTAAGTCTGGAGCATCAAATTTTATGTGGTAGCATAGTTTTCTTGCGTTCATGAAATTTTTGATGAAACTCGAGGGGCCGCAGAGACCTGAAATACACCAAGTCCCCAGCTTGTTCACCCGCGATCGCGATGCTCCTTTCGCGATCGTGATTGGGACTGCAGATAGAGTGTCGCAATCACAACAACTTTTTTACAATCAGGATACCCTATTATCTAGGGACCGCAATCGTGACCTGGTCCGCAATTGTGATACCAAGGTTTATAAATACCACGTTTCGCTATTTTTCACCATCTTTGAGACTTGTAGCTTAAGGTTTCATAATTTTGAGTAAGTTTATCCAATTCTATGCTTAGGTAAGATCAATAACACCTATTTCAATTATTTCCATCAATCTCTATCATCTATTTCTTGTTTTAAACTTGAATGAAAGTATAGAATTTGGGGATTTTGGCTCGTAAGGCCTAAAAATTATATTTCTCAAAATTTAACTTTAATTTTAAACCTTTTTCACTTGGATGAGTTTCTAATCCCATAATTATTCATTTCCCTCAATTTCATCTTCAAAACAACTTCAATTTTTTATTTTAAAATAGATTTTAGAGATTTCTACCTGGTAAAGCTTAAAAATTATTTTTCTTCAATTTGAACCTCATTTTTTAACTCATTTTCAATTGGGTTTTCAGATGTAGACTCCTAAAAATATGGAAAAAATATTTTTGAAACAAAATTATGATTTTATCCTTTTTTTTTGAAAACTCATTTCGGGAGTCTATTTTGACCCTGACTTAAAACTAGGCAATATAGATATCGTTGGCTTTCTATTAATGTATAGATTCTATATTTCAATATTTTAGTTGAATTTGAGACCATTCATGAGGAGTGAGTTAAGATTGAAGGCATTTGTTTTAATTCTTTGCATTCGAGGTAGGTTATGGCTTAACTTCTTTCAATCTTGGATGGGTAGTTAATTTTTATACAAAAGCATGTTAAGGGTGTGGGAACTAATCATGAAAAATGGCTATCTTATTGTGTTGTGCCCGTATGGGAGCCTATGTGATATTGATAGCCTATATACATAAAAATAATTGTATCTTATTAGATGAAAAGCCTAATGTGGTACCAGTTATGTAATGTGATGTATTCATGCTCTACTAGCATATGAATTATGTTGGTTTCCATGGATGCTTGAAAATATAGAGTGGATATTTGACTCACTTGGTTGGTATATTGGCTTGATATAGTAATACTCATTGTGGTTGGTTGTGAGTATTACACTCTTATATCATGGATACTCATAAAACATTGGTACCATCATGGAAATACTAAAAATATCGAGAAACACAGGCTTTTTCTGACAGAAAATATGACATCCTATAAATACCTTCCCCGAGAGATATGTTGTGGAGGAGATACTGATATGGTTTGTATACGGGTTGAAACCCCCCCCCATGGGTTCTATGTTGGGTAGCTTTATCTTCATAGTATTTATGGAGGCTGTGTGGCAGTCTGAGAGGTTGTGCGATGACCTTATGCATTTCATCATCAGCATTATCATCATTCTCATTATTTTAATTGTATTTACTTTATTATGCTTGTGATGTGATTGTATTTCTTTCTTGACTTGTTACCTATCAATGTTTTATATCTTCCTTTACTTTTACTTGATGTTCTTGTATATGTTGTTCTTTTGTGCTCTACTTGTATGTAGTATGACGTAGACTTGTGGTCCTTACTGGTGTTTATTGCAATATATGTTAGTATTATAGAATAGTTAGTGCAATCCGTGTGGGTTACCATTGTGGGACATTTTCTAACTGCAGGTGATGTGCCCTTAGTGTTTATTTTGGATGTTTTATTTTCTACTTTGCTCAATCATCCTGTATGTACTAAGTATAAGTGGATCGTACTCACTCCTATTGTGTCCTTTTAGTGTATATCCTAGTTCAGGTATGACCCATGTTGGTTGATTCAGGCAATATTTGAAGCTTTATGAGGTAGAAATGGATTTCATATGTTCGGAGTCTACTAGTACCTCTTCTTATTAGACTATGCCTTTATTATTATTTAGAGACAGAGTTATTCGGATGTATTGTGTTTTCTTGAGTTGTATTAGTAGTTCTTACACTGTGAAACCAGGTTTTGGGAGTTAAAACATTATTGTTTATGCTTCTTTCTGCTTGCATTATATTAATTATAGTTAGGCTTCATTCTAAGAGCCTTTCCTTGGGTTTTGAATGTTAATTTCTCTTTTGTATTAGTTTGTGTGATGAGCTTACTTATCAAGGTTTGTCACGACAAGTATAATCACGACCCTTGAATTTTTGAATTGTGATAAATTGGTATCATAGTAGTCAGGTTCATTACTCTCAATCATCCAAGAACTAGATGATTAATAGAGTCTCGCAGATCAATACGTAGAATTTGTATCTATCTTCAAGAGGCTATAGGATGTCCTTAGAAAATTTCCCTCATTTTGTTCCTTATCATGTGGATTTATTTCCTTCCTTGTATTCTAGTTCATATTTTACTCTTTTCTATAGAGATGGTGATGACTAGATCTCATAAGGTTAAAGATGTAGATCCTTCATCCAGGGAGAGGACCCAGTCTATAGAGAGAGTTTCGATTCATGGACAGACTCGAGGTAGTAGAAGGGCACATGGATCTCCCTATCTAAGAGTAGTGCTAGGGTACTTTCTCATGAGCCTATAGTTGAGCTTGTTGGAGGTATAGGTCCTACTTCAGTTCCACCAAGTTTTTCTACTCTAGTTCTTAAAAGATTGCCAGTTTTCTTGTTGACCCATTTGGAGGGTGCTCCTTTGAGTGCGCTTGGTGTTCCTCTGATCTTGAGTGTAGATCCACCAGCTGGACCTATTCTACTCTTTGTACTCCTCAAACTCTAGTGTTACTCCTCATTTAGCATCGGTATCTGAGTAATATTTTTTGAGATTAGAGTTCAACCTTTATTTATGTTACCTCCTCAAGTGGGATCTCAGTCTTCCAGATTCACTATGCCTCCTTTTATTGCACATATAGTTATGTCTTCTGAGGATCAAAAAAGGTTTGAGATATTTAATCATTTGGGTTCTCCTAGGTTTAGTGGTGTTGTGGGCAAGGATACCTATGAGTTCTTGATTGACTGTCAAGAGAAGTTGCAGGATTTGGGTTTTCTTAAGTTGAATGGGGTTGCTTATCTACTTATCAGTTAAAAGATGCTGCTATAGATTAGTGGAGATTGCTTGTTAGCTGTAAGATTCTTAATTCTCCTGAGATGACTTGGTATTAATTTGTTGAGGCCTTTTTAGAGAGATTTACACCTTAAAGTCTGAGGGATCGGGTGGGAGATGAGTTTGATCACCTGGATTAGGGATCCATAACTATTGCAGAGTATGAGGCATGCTTCTATGCCTTATCTAGATATTCTTATGCCAGCATTGCCACCGAGTCTGAGAAGATTTGAAAGTTGTGAAGGGGTTGGATGTTTCTCTTGAACTGGCCACATCTTAAATGGTTTTATTTAGAGCATATTTTCAGAGTATAGTGGATTATGATAAGATGACTGGGGGTATTCTTCGAGCATCTCAAGTGGGAGCCAATAAGGTATGCCATTTTGGTGAGCTTAGAGGTCACAATTCTCGAGACAGAGATTTTAGAGATTTTACGTGTACTTGATGTTCTTGTATATGTTGTCCTTATGTGATCTAATTGTATGTGGTAGAACGTAGACTTATGATCCTTTGGTATTTGTTGCAATATATGTGAGTATTATAGGACAGTTAGTGCAAGCGATGTGGGCTACCGTTATGGGACATTTTTTGATCGTAGGAGACATGCCCTTAGTGTGTATTTTGAATGTTTTATTATCTACTTTTCTCAGTTAGCCTATGATATCTACTAAGTACAAGTGGACCGTACTCACACATACTTTGCCCTTTTGATGCGGATCCTAGTTTGGGTACACCCCACGTTGGTTGATTCGGGTGATATTTGGACCTTTATGAGGTAGTGATGGATTTCATGTGTTCGGAGTCTACTACTACCTGTTCTTATTAGACTATGTCTTTATTACTATTCAGAGACAGAGTTATTCCAATGTATTGTGTTTTCTTGAGTTGTTTTAGTAGTTCTTACACTGTGACACCAGGTTTTAGGAGTTATGATGTTATTGTTTATGCTTCTTTTGCTTTCATTATTTTGATTATGGTTCGGCTTCATTCTAGGATCCTTACCTTGGGTTTTGAATGTTTATTTCTCTTCTGTATCAGTTTGTGTGACGGGATTACTTTTCAAGGTTAGCTGAGACAAGTTCCATCACGACCCTTGGTTTTTTGGGTCGTGACATATTTTTAGTCCTATGTGTTGATATTTTACATGCTACTAATAATTTGGGCATATTGAGTGAGAATAAAGACTTTCTCTCCATAAACTTTGAAATGAATTATATGAGTGAGGTATCCTATGTTATAGGGATGAAATATTCCATGATAGATCACAAGGATTATTGGGAATGTCTTAGAAACAATATATTGAAAGAGTTCTAGAGAGACTCAACATGAATAATTGTTCTGCATAAATTGTTCCTATTCAAAAAGGGGGAAAATTTAATCTCCTGGAATATCCAAAAAATGATGTCGAATGAAAATAAATGGAATCAATTCCTTATTCTTCTATTGTTGGAAGTTTGATATATGTTCAAACTTGCACAAGACCGGATATTAGCTTCTTGGCCGAAATGTTTGAAAAATAACAATGTAACTCTGAAATTGATCGCTAGAAAGCTGCCAAGAAAGCTTTAAGGTACCGAAAAGGAACAATGGATTACATAGTTACATATAGGAGATCCATTAACTTGGAAGTTGTTAGATACTCATATTCAGATTTTACTGAATGTGTCAACACTCGAAAGTCCACTTTTGGTTACTTATTTCTATTAGACAAAGAAGCAATATCGTAGAAAAGTGCTAAGCAGTCTTTTATTGCTACATCCACAATAAAAATAGAATTTGTGGCATGGTAAAGCCACAATCCATGCATTATGGCTACGGAACTTTATTTTGGACTTGATATTGCCGATATCATTACCAAGCTGCTAAAAATTTATTTTGATAATTCTACAGCAGTATTCTTCTTCAAGAACGATAAGTACTCTAACGCTATCAAACATATGAAATTAAAGTACTTTACATGATAAGTCCCAATGAGACATTATTGTGGACCATAATGTTATATGTTTTATAGCTTATGAACCTCGTATGATAAATTGCTAATGTCGTAGTATATGTAAAGGGGTATACGTTAGCCTCTAATAATTACCTAATATATTTTAATAATGATAAACTAACAAATAAACATGCAGGACCTACCTCGGAGGAGCTCAACGTTGGGAATTGGAAGATATTTACAAAAGGAGCAATCGGTAGAGGTCTCGAACTAAATTTGAAAAGAACTCAATTAAAGATACAGAAGATCCTCATAAGAAGAGCGATCAAAGATTTTGACAACCAACCAAACAATACTAATTGAGTATTGATTACAGAGGCAAGATCTCATGAAGAAAAAGCAATAAAAGAGATCATATTCTCCATACGAACAAATCTAATATGGACACGTATGGATATGAACCATTATTCAAGAAGGGAAGATCATATTACACGCACGGACATATCTGATATAGATGTGCTAATGTTTTGAATCCTCATTCAAGGAACCAATACATATCCTTGATTGAAATAGAATCCCTTAGATTTTTATTTTAGAGCAAAGAAGCAGCAGAAGATAAACACTATATAAATGCATAGAAGATTGAAGAATCAATACGAAACTCACTGAAACTACAGTTCTATCTCATCTTTTAATTCCTCATAAAGCTTTGTAATTCTTTTAGTTTACAATAGTTACAAATAGAAAAAGATAGAGACGGTCCTTAGTTATACTAGTTGAGGTTATGCCATGAGAACTGAACAATGTTGAGTTTAGATCTAGAACTTGTCCGTTTATGCTGTAACTCAAATTTTCCATCAAGCTATATAGGAAATCCTTGCAAACCCACCACACTGGTGATCCAAACCAATATAAACCACACATTATTTCCTGCGTTTAATTGATTTCAAGTTTATTGCTTATACTAACATGTGGGAGAGTTGACTAAATAGGCTAATCAATTGACTCGAAAAAAGATTTCAATTCACCCCTCCCCCTCTTGAATTTTAGTATGTAGTACAAAATTATGCATAACCACCATACCTCGTATTAGTAGTTTGGTATGTATGATGAACATTATCGAAGAGATTTATTCCATGTGCAATTAATGTTTATGTTATGTGTTCATTGATCCAAGCAGGACAATATAATAATATTATCTTACTTATGTCCCAATATTACTTGTTTTCCAAGTTTATTTGTGGTTCAAGTTTACTTGTGACCAAATTAATGACCATAATTAAAAAATAAATCTTGTTTGTAGATCGGTTATTTAATGGAGACAATGGATTAAGTTTTAACCTTTACAAATTGATCCTCCCTCCGCCCATTAAGATTATCACATATACTCTGTACTTTCTATCACTAAAGCTTGTGGTAACATAAGGCTAGGTCAAAGAGGTAGAAATTAATCATTACTAATGCTTTCACTTCTCTGTGCGCTAATGTCTTCCTCATCAGGTATGTTTTCGGTGACTTGTCTTTGTAAGATTATCATGTTCAAGATCCTAATGTGCATTAAGTTTAAATTTTACACAATTATCATACAGAAAAAAAAGGTCAGACACTCTTGTGGGGTTGACTAAGCAGGAATTTGAACATGCAATTTTATATCTGTAATATGAAATCATGAGATAAAATAAGTGTTTGGCAATAATTATTTCCAATTAGTTTAACCTTTATAATTTACCTTATGCATAATTAGGAAGCTGTTAAGACTTGTGAAGTTTTAATGATTGACAAGAGTCCATGGAACAAGTAAGCGTAGTTAGTTTCTAAAAAACTGCTTGAGAAGAGTTCAACTTGCAAGAGGACTTTTTGTGGATAAATTTATATGACTAAAAATAAAATAAAGAAAGTTTGTTACTTTAGATAAACATTACGAGGTCATCATGTGCTGAAAATAAGAGTTAGTTTTTAACTACAACCTCAATAAGAGAGTCCAAGAAGCATGGGAGTCCTTGTAGAGTTAAAAGTCTACTTGGTTGTGAAGATCAATAGAAGTCATAAATATTCAAGGACTTTAAACATGAAATTCATGCACAAATACTGAGAGAGAAAAAGGAGAACATGAGCAAATAAGTAAGAACCGAATTTGAGAGAGTTTTTCCTAGCTATCGAAGTGCAGCCTAATAAAGTGAACCAGATTGAAGAACCAGAATGTAAAACCTGTTTCATCCTTGTGTTGAACAGTCTTCTATTCTAGTTAATATGTATTAGGAAGTTTATTGAGTTGTAATTTTCATACTTTTTTAGTGTCAGTGTGTTATAAACTGGTTTAGGAGTTTAGTCTTCGAGTTGGGATAACTCAAAAACTTGGGAACATAAACCTTTGGAGATATGTGTATTTTTAGAAATTAAAGTTAGTTCCTAGGGTTGCTAAAGTTTTGTAATTTGATTTTCAAGTGGGGGAACTTAAGGTAGGTTTCAACATCCTGAGGAGAATGTTGGATATTAGGAATTAGAGTTTATAATTTCTTAGGTTACAAAGATTGTAATCTTTTGTTGAGAGGCTCATTGTTTTAAGTGAACTCGGGGTTAAATCCTATAGAGGCACAGGTCACGATTTTTTACACCTTTTATGAGTGGGGTGTTTTCCACATAAAAATAGTTTGTTCGTTATTTACTATCCTTACTGCTTCTGATGGAACACGTTAGACAACCCAGTCCATCCGTAGGCAAAATCGGGGCATAACTCACGTGAGTTATTAGGACGTGTAGAAATATCAATTGGTAGAAAATCAGGTCATCTTATGAAGGCTAACACCTTAAGATAAGATCAAAATATGAATTCCACACTACCTACTGGATACTACAAAGGACAAGACATCAATAGGCCTCTGTTGTTCAATGGATAGTACTACTCAGGATAAAAAGAAAGTACGAAAGTTTTCCTTCTGGTAGTGGACTACGAACTTTGGAATATAACTATCGAAGGACCTCAATACCCCATGAAGAAGGATTCTAAAAAGAAGGACGTATTAGAAGACAAGAATGATTATGATGAGGCTGACTTTATAATGCTTGGAAAGAATGGAAAAGCCAAGTATATTCTTATTTGTGGACTTTGAACAGATGAATACAATGGGATCTCAGGTTGTACCACCGCAAAATAAATTTGGGATACATTTGTGGACACGTATAACAAAAATATGCAGAACTTCAAAAAGGATGAGGGAACTAATGATAAGTCACTAGAATAAAGGAGTCTGACAGAGAAGTATCAGATATGGATGATAAAAATCTTGTCAAGAACATTAAAAGAATTTTTAAGAAAGACAAGTGATAGGACAAGAAAGGAACAAGTAGAAGGTGATGTTCCAATGATAAGTCTCAAGTTGGTTGCTTCAAGTATGAGAACATAGATCACATGATCAAGGATTGTCCATTATGGGAAATTCAACAGGAAAAGGAAAAAGCTTAAATAGATTTGAAGCTAAAAGAGAAATCTAACTCCAAAAGAAATAAATCTTTTGCTACGATGGTTGCATAGGGATTAAGATCAGAAGAATATGATGAAGATGGAGTTTATAAAAGTGCACTTTGGCTATAGGTGATTCATACATGGAAGAAAAAGAGGTAAAATCTGAGGTAATTCTACTTGATCTTAATGATAAATTGTATTTTTGTTCTAAGAAAAGACTAATTTCCTTGATGAATGAATTGATTGATATTTTCATGAGCTCACATCTGAAAGGGATCAGTTATTCAGTGCTTTTTCAAGTCTAAAGTTTGATTACATTGGTCTTGAGAATTGCAAGAATGTCACTGATACATAAAAATGCAACCTAAATGAACAAGTCAGTCAACTTGGTTCATCTAACCTAGGTCTAAAATCAAAAATCTTAAAGTTGTCAATTACTATAAAATAAAAGGATCTCTAAGTTAAAATCATCAAAGAATTGAGTCTGAATTTAAAAAAAAAGTAAAGATGAATTGTTTTATCAAAGAGAAAAGGCTAGAAAGCTAACTCAAGAAAACTCTAGGATAAAACTTGATCTTGAAAGAGCTAACCGATGAACCAACTCATCTAGAATTGTTAATCATCTAAGTAGTAAGACACAAAATAAGAGGGTTGACATAGATTTCCACAAATAAACTATTTCCTATAAAGATTTATGTTATATTTGTTGAAAATTAGCATACCCCACTACTGAATGTCCAAAAGCTACTGGAATTAGGAATAAGAATATAAAATTGAATGAAAAGAAAATTGCTAGAACTAATAAGAGAAACAAGTACATCAGCCTGCTGGAAAAATGGGCAAAAATAAATTTGATTCATCCTTTCGATCATAAGAAAGGACCCAAGCTTGTCTAAGTACCTAAGACTAACCTTTGATTCGGTTGCAGGCAAAAGTGAGATGAAGCAAGTAAAACTGGTACATAGATAGAGCTTGCTCAAGACATATGACTTGAGATAAATAAAAGTTTCTCTCACTTACTGAAAATAGGAGTGAAAAAGGTAGCATGTGAAAGAGATTGTAGGATGAAGATGTTGACACTAAGATGAGTACACAGGAACAGGTTGTGTCACCCATTTCATCAGATAAATAATAGAAAATCTCATTGATAGGGGAGACATCAAATCAATATACAGGGTCACCAAGCACATCATCGCATGTTTACAAGAGTAACCTAGTACTTCACAAGAAAGGACATTAAGAAGACTGAATATGTTATGATGAAGGGAACTATGAATGGAACATGAGGATGAACGTGGTCCATTACAAGAATATAATTAGGGATGAGTAAGATTACATAGTATCCCCTGATGATTGGTTAAAGAACATTGTACAAAATTCACATTAAGTTTAATTTTAAGGTCAGTCTTATGCATTTAGTTTAACGTCTCTATACCATTTTCAAGTTCAAATAACTCATGCAATATAACATTATATTTGACTATGTCACAGGAAAATATCTTGAAAATAGAAACAAGATCAACAATTGAAATATTGATCGAGGTATGTGAAACAAAGTTTTTTTAAAATGTTAAAAATGATTATAAAACACTTGTACCCCTTTCTTTCAAAATGCCCAAAACAGATTAACTCCGAAAAGAAGTCCATAGCTATCACTTTTTCAAAACTAAAAAGTCCATAATAATTATAACTTTTTTTTCAAATTGTCCGTCTCATCTCATCACACCTCTTCTCAAAGCCAAACTTTATTGATGATTGAGAAGTCGGTCATGTGGATAGTAATTCTAAAAGAGTAGCTACTATTAGAATTATTATTGACAAAGGTACTCTTATTGTGTATGATTGATAGAAAATTGAGGTATCAAGTGAGGAGGAACAATCTAGATTGTGAATAAGGAAAAATATGTTTATGAGATGGTTAATATTATTGAGGGAGTTAAGAATCATGTATCTTATGAGGGGGAATATTTGGGTGACCTCATAGCTGAACTAGATTCATCTAATGAGCTCAATTTTATTGATGCATCTATTTAGGGGGAAATGTTTAAAGACCTCACTGTTGAAAGAGATTTAGGATTGGTGAACAAGGATGGATAATTGAAGGTTAGGTATGAAATATTTGCACATATGGAACAAGTTGAGGCACCTGGTTCTTCTATACCAATGAACAAAGTTGGTGAAAAGGGCATTATTATTTGCAGAATAATTCAAAATAGGTGTGATCTTATCTCTTAGAGAGGAATGTTTATGCCTTAAAGTTGAACTGGATAAAAAAAAACTACAAACTCTGTAGAATACAAGGCTCTGATTGACTCAAGAAAGATTTCCCAACATATTTCATGCTCCAACTTAAGAGCCCAAATCTCTTATCGTTAGACTCATTCAAACCTTTTCTACTCTCATCACAAATACTTTAATATTATTTTTAATTTTGTTAAAAATATTTGATGCATCTTATGAATGATCAATGATAATGTTTGGTTTTAGTCACTTGCTTCTAGCTATTTCCTTATCTTTGCTAATACTTTGTTATATCTAACTGAGTTTTTGGCTTTTAAGTGTTTGTATAGAAGATAGACTGACACGACCCAACCCGGGGTCTTGTCCTAATGGGCGTCCCAAGTCCAACTGGGATCGAATACCACCCCCGTTGCCCATTCCAACCTCCAACCGTCTGCCTGAGTTGGCTGAATTTTGAACATATAACAAGATAGTGTAGCTGGATAAGGACTGACTTTAGGATAGATCTATTCCTAGACCAACCCTACCAAGTCATCTCGTCCACCAAACCCTACCAACAAAACCACCAAGCCAAACCAATATCGAACCAAGGTCCATAAACCAGATCATAACCAAATAAGTTCCAAAAGATAATATGATTAATCCCACAAAAAAATACGATGGAATAGTGAAAAATTATGTCCAACGATGTCAGCCCCAATACCAATGTCAATACTAAGGCTGACACCAATACTGATCCTGCCCATTCCAACCCATAGCAGTACCACAAAGCCTACAACCAAAAGAATATTAAAATTTGGTTAGGACATGCCCCCAACCATTGCCAAAACCAATAGCCATAAATAATTCAAAGTATGAAAAAACATTTATGAAATAGATCCTTTCAAATAGATAGAAGCTCACCACTTTAATCCAAATATTGACCCCGAAGTCTAAATCGCTAAGCAGGAGGAGTGGAATGGTCGGTTCCTGCATCGCGTAGGGATACAACGCTCGAAGATGGGTTAGCGGGTGAACGCTAACATGAACTCAGGATAAGGATAAAATAATGTCATTTATAAAACTAAGGAAAAACCATCCATATGCACACTACCATACATATATATAGCCAGCTAGGAAAGGGGATCGGGTTTAGCATGCCATTAAAACCTTTACCTGGGTTGTGTAGCTTTGTTGTCCTAAACTACCAAAGGGGTATATGGGTTCAGCTCCCCCTGCTGAAAGGGCCTCAATGCGTGAAGCCACATGACCAGGGAAGAAAATCTGAGATGACTAGTACATCCCCTAAAATATAAAGTGTGACATCATGCATACGGTCACTAGGACTAAACCTTACATCGGCAAATATGAGTTTCCAGTTTAGATCCCCCCCAGGACCTCTACCTTCCACGGCTTTGCTACACATCCCTCCTTCAAGCCCAATTAAAACCATTATTTAACCAAACCATTATTCTATTATTATTAACCAAGGCTATTAGTAGTGGTATCGTCATACCAATAATAATTTGCAAGTATTGTCATTAGCCAATCCTTAGGGAATTTCCATGTATCCCACATGATTTCCAATTAACCAAAACCATGGCCACCAAGGTCTTTCCAATCCATTCAAAATCATTTAAACCATTCATATCATTTAGGGTTCCATTACCAAGTTTAAACCATGCATAAGTTCCATTGAAAAATAAATATTATAGTGTAAACATTGTTAAGGCATTTTATCAAATACATTGGGGCACAGTATTTTCAAAACCAAAGTCCATTACCAAAGAAAAATTCCCACGCAACCAATTATCTTAAAGCACCATTAATGCATATAAAAGCATTTAAAACATAGGATAACCATGTCCAACAATTTATAACCAAAATCCCCAAATCATACTTGAAAACCCAAAATCCTACAACATTAAAATCATAAAAACATAGTATACAACCATGACTTTAGTTGGAACTAACAATGAGAGAAGTGAATATGCCTTAAACTAAGATAATGAAGGAAAGAATCACCAAGACAAGCCCTAATTTACTCCTTAAGATGAAACCCTAGCTTCCTTTCCCCAAGAACTCTAGAGGGGAGTTAAGAGTGTTTTCCAAGTGTTTTAAGAATAGAATAATAGGGAAAATAACCTCCCAATAGGAATATAAGTCATGGGACCTTACATGTATAAGTGGGAAAATGTCCTGATTTCCCTCACTTAAACTGCATTAAACTCCCGCTATAGGGTACAACTAACCCTTATGAGTCATACCCATCGTATATGAGTGGTACCCACCTCTTTTACTCTAGGATTTCCCCATTACACCTAATACTATCCAAGGTACGACACACGTAAACCCAAGTCGTATTCAAGTGTATGACTAGTACCCATAAACAATACCCTGGGCAGAATAGATCCAGGAGGTTTGAACACTAACCATCATACAAGTCCTGGGTACGACTCGTACCCTGGATTACGGCTCATGGTGAGCCACTCGTACTCAGATCCAAGTTAATTTACCAAGTCTAAGGTTAAGTGAAGGAACCAAATGATTTGTATCCACCAATATGACTCGTACCACAAAGTCGTACCTATTCCAGTAATATAAATCCATTCCACCAACCAACACTGGTCAGCATATGACTGGACCATACCCCTCTTACCCATGTGTACAACTCCTTCCCCTAAGACATATCTTTCCCAGAAACTAGGAATCAAGGAAATTTTCTAAGGTTCAGAAACCAGGGTGTTTCAGTCTCCCCCACTAGGAACATTCATACCCGAATGATGAACAAGGTAGGGGTAACCACATGCACGAGTCATTTGCATTATCAAATATATTTCCAATCTTTAACAAAGTTTGAAAACAAAGAGGCAAAAATATTAATCTTTTCTTTAACAAACTTAGAACATAAAAATGTGTTAAAGAAACATACCTTCCGCACGAATCCCAGGAGCAGAAAACAGATGGGGATACTTGGACTTTATGTCCTCCTCCACTTCTCATGTAGCTTTTTCCACCATATGGTTCCACCACAGAATCTTAACCAAATCCACATACTTGGTTCTCAACCGACGAACCTGTCTATCCAATATCTCAATCGGGACCTCTTCATAAGACAGAGAGTCTGAGATACCAAACTCCTCAAAAGGAACAATCAAAGAAGAATAACTAATACACTTTCTCAATATAGAGACATGAAATACCGGATGAATTGAGTCAAAACTAGAAGGAAACTCCAATTCATAAGCCACATTACCAACCCTTCGCAAAACCACATAAGGACTAATATCCGGGGACTGAACTTCTTTTTGTTTTCAAACTTCATTACTCCCTTCATGGGAGATACCTTGAGGAATATCTTATCCCCAACCTCAAACTCTAAGTCTCTATAGTTTACATCTGTATAGGACTTTTGGCGACTTTAGAAAGTCTTAAGCCTATCTCGAATCACCTTCACCTTTTTCATAGCCTGATAGACCAAATCCGGATTGAACATATTCGCCTCACTAAGCTCGAACCAACCAATAGAAGATCTACAGCTCCTACCATGCAATACCTCAAAAGGGGTGTCATACCAATACTAAAATTATAGTTATTGTTGTAAGAAAACTCTACCAAAGGTAGATTCTCAACCCAACTACCACCATAATCAACCACACATGCCCAAAGCATATCCTTCAATGTCTGAATAGTCCTTTCTTCTTTCCTATCCATCTGGGGATGAAAAGCATTACTCAGAATCACCTTAGTACCCAATCCCTTCTGAAAAGACTGCTAAAAATGAGATGAAACCTGCATACCACGATTAGAGATAATCGAAATAGGTACCCCACACAGCTTCACAATATCCTGAAGATATAACTTCGCATAAACCTCCACCGAAAAGGTAGTCCTAACTTGCAAGAAGTGAGAAGATTTTGGCATCCTATTCACGATGACTTAAATCAAATTATTTTGATTCCACGAAAGAGAAAGACTGGTAACAAAGTCCATATTGATTACCTCTCATTTCTATTCGGGAAAAACAATCTCTTGATATAACCTACCAGGTCTCATGTGCTCAACTTTAACATGTTGACACACCAAGCACTTAGCCATAAAATCAGCCATATCCCTTTTCATACCATTCCACTAATATATCTCCTTGAGATCATGATACATCTTCATCGAGCCGAGATGTACAATGTAGTGCTATTCATGCACCTTAGCCAAGATCCTTTTTCACGATCGATCAATACTCAGAATGCACGACCTTCCTTAGTACCATAAAGTACCGTCGCCACTAATCTTAAACATCATTACCTTCTACTTACCCACATTACTCTTGATTTTCATCAAGATAGGATCTAGTACTTGTTTCTCCTTAATCTCTACACCAAGAGATGACTGAACCACTTCCTGTACCATCACCCCACCATCCTCGGAGTCCAAAAGACGAACTCCAAGATTTTCCAAGCGGTGAATATCTATCACCAGTTCCTATTTTCCTTCCTTCACGTGAGCCAAACTCCCCATGGATAACCTTCTAAAAATATTAACAACCACGTTAGACTCACCTGGGTGATAGTGAAGACTCATGTCATAGTCTTTGAGAAGCTCTAACCATCTCCTTTGCCTGAGATTAAGCTCCTTCTGACTGAACACATATTGTAAACTCTCATGATCAGATTAGATGTCTACGTGCACCCCATATAGATAATGCCGCCATATTTTCAAAACAAAAACCACCGCCAATAGATCCAAATCATGAGTAGGATAATTCCTTTTATGCATTCCTTTTATGCACCTTTAACTGCGTAGAAGCATAGGCAATTACCTTTCCATGCTTTATCAAATCACAACCAAGTCCCACCCTAGATGCATCACAATAAACCACAAACCCCTCATTGCCCTCAGGCAGTGTCAAAACCAAAGTCGAAGTTAGATTATCTTTTAACTTCTCAAAACTTACCTCACAAACATCCCACTAAGAAAACTTTACCTTTTTCTGAGTCAACTTAGTCAAGGGAGCAGCTATCATTGAAAAGCTCTCCACAAACCATTGATAATACCTAGCCAAACCCAAGAAGCTCCGAATATCGGTTGGAGTCATGGATCTAGGCCACCTTTTAACCATAGCCACCTTTTGCAGATCCACCATAATCCCCTCGCTAAAAATAACAAGATGAAGAAAAATCACAGCGTTCAACCAAAACTCACAGTTAGAGAACTTGGCATACAACTGTCGTCCCTTCAAAGTCTACAATACCACGCGGAGGTAATTAGCATAATCCACCTTGCTTTTGGAATAAACCAGAATGTCATCAATAAATACAATGACGAAGAGATCCAAGAACTTCTTAAAAACCCTGTTCATTAAGTCCATAAATAACGTCGGGGCATTAATTAAACCAAATGACATCACAAGAATTTAAAGTGCCCATACCGAGTATGAAAAGTTATCCTAGGTATATCCTCCTCCCTAATCTTAAGTTGATGATACCCAGATCAAAGATCTACCTTAGAAAAGAACTTGGCACCTTGCAACTGATGAAGCAAGTCATCTATCCTTGGAAGAGGATACTTACTCTTGATTGTTACCTTATTCAAAAATGTCGATAGTCAATGCAAACCTGAAGAGAACCATCCTTCTTGCGCACAAACAACACTGGTGCACCCCACGGGGATACACTAGGATAAATAAACCCCTTATCCAAAAAATCCTTAGGTTGCTCCTTGAGTTCTCTCAACTTAGCCAGAGCCATTCTATAAGAAGTAATAGATATTCGACGAGTGTCTCGAACCAAATCAATACCAAACTCTATTTCACTATCTGGAGGAACACCAGAAGACTATCAAAAAAGACATCAGGAAACTCATTTACCACCCGAACTAACTGTAAAGAAGGACCTTCTAACTTAGAATCTTTAACCCAAACCAAGTGATAAATACAACCTTTAGATATTAATCTTCAATCTCTAATATAAGAAATAACCTCCCTATAGGATCTAGGGAATCACCTTCCCACTCTATAACCGGTTCACCAGGGAACCTAAAGACAACCTTATGGGTCTGACAATTCAAGGACACATGACAAGAGTATAACTAATATATCCCCAGAATAACATCAAAATCCACCATATCAAGTTCAAACAAATCCACTAAAGTCAGCCTATCATGAATAGATACCACACACCCATTATAGGCTCTCTTAGCAATAATCGAGTAACCTATTGGGGTAGAAACAGAAAAACGATCTGAAATAACCTCAGGATCAAAACCAATACATATAGCCACAAATGGGGTCACATAAGAAAGAGCGAACTCCAGATCAAGCAGACAATACACGTTACGAGAAAAAAGTTGTAACATACTAGTAACGATATCAGGTGATGACTAAAATTCCTACCAGTTGCAAGAGCATACAACCTATCTCAGCCAGTGCTGATACCCAAAGCAGGAGCAAACACCAAAGACTCACCACAAGGTGCAGGAGCAGAAGATGAAGCAACAGGAGCTTTGACCACTCTTGAAGCTCCCTTACCAACTGAATAATTCTTGAGCATATGGCCTGGCTGGCCACATTTAAAACATTTGTCCCTTCCTTCTTCATAATAACCTCGATGAAAATGACCACAAAATCGGCAAGGAGGTCATGAAGAATCCGACTAAACCCACTTTCCTGAGATTAGGCACCCTGTGCCCACCTTGCTAACATTTATCACCCGACTGCCTCGGGTAAGGAGATCTGGCAGTAGAGAAAAAACCAGAACTCCCCCACTTTTTTGTTCGGCAATGTACCTCTATCCCAACCACCTTGTGACTAAGCACCTTCCTGGTCTGAAAACCTGCTCCTCTTACCCTACCTATCTTTAAACTACACTTATTTCCTCTTCTCATCCTCTACCTACTGTATATGGACAACTAACCTCGAAATATCCATATCCTTGATCAACAAAGCGGTTTTTCTTTCCAAGATCAAATCTTGAGATTGTCTAGAAGTAAACTTACTCATCCTCACTCTTATGTCAGTCACCAAATCGGGAGCATACCTTGACAGCTGATGAAATTTCAAGGCATATTAACTGACAGATATTCTTCCTTGCTTAAGATTCAAAAACTGCTCCATCTTCACTTCCCTTAACTCTTGAGGAAAAAACCAATCCAGAAAAGCATCAGAAAAAGTATCCCATAAGGACGACTCCTCCATATCGCCTCTATTACTATTCCACTCTTTGTAGTATTGGTACGCAACATCCTTAAGCTGATAAGCTGCAATGTTTACACCTTCCACATTAGTAGCCTACATCTCCATAAATATATTTTTTATTTTATCCAAGAAACCTTTAGGATACTTATCTACCTTCACACCAATAAAAGTGGGACGATTCAGTTTTAGAAATTGACCAGTCCTTATGACCTCAGCAGACAACCCACCAGACGCATCCCACGCAGCCTGAGCAGCAACCAATTGAGCAATAGTATGAGTAGACTAGAAAAATTCCACATTAGTTACCTTACCCTTAGGAGGACTAATAGCAACCATGGAACCTCCAGAACTATCAGGTATAAGACCGTGAGATTGAAGACGAACTCCAGACGTAGGACGTACCCCATCAACATTGTCCCTAGATGGGACAGAAGAGTTTCCTTGTGTTCCTGATCATTAAGGCATGATCTGAAAAGTGAACAACCAAGTATTAAATAAGAATAACAAGACTTGGACTCCAAGCTTGCAAATAGAATACCTAGAAAGTGAAACATTCCTAAATGCCTTGTAGCCTCTCTCTTATGATTGTGGTGCACTACACACCCTTAAAAGAGACTCTATAAGACACAACTTTGTGGACTCCCAAGTAACCATGAACCTAAGGCTCTGATAACTTAACACGACCCAACCTAGGGCCTTGTCATAATGGGCGTCCCAGGTCAAATCGGGACTGGAGACCACCCCTATTACCCATTCCAACATCCAGTCGCCTACCCTGAGTTGGCTGAATTTTGAACATATAATAAAATAGCATAACTAGATAAGGAATGACTTTGGGTTAGGTCTATTCCTGGAAAAACCTTACCAAGTTATCCCGTCAACTAAACCCTATCAACCAAATCAATATCGAACCAAGTAAACCAGGCCATAACTAAATGAGTTCCAAAAGATGATATGATTAATCCTAAAATAAAATATCTTAGAACAGTGAGAAATTATGTCCAATAATGCCAGCCCTAATACCAATGCCAATATTAAGGATGACACCAATACTGTTGGGACATGCCCTCAACCATATCCAAAACTAATATTTATAAATAATCTAAAGTATGAAATAACATCCATAAAATAAAGTCTTTTGAATAGAAGGAATCTCACTACTTCAATCTAAATACTGACCCCGAAGTTTGAATAACTAAGCAAAGGGAGTGGAACAGCCGATTCTTGCATTGTGTGGTTATACAGTGCCCCAAGATGATTTAGCGGGTGAACACTAACATGAAATCAGGATAAGGATAAAATAATGCCATTTATAAAACCAAGTAAAAACCATTCACATGCACACAACTATACATATATATATTTATATATCCATGCTAGGAAAGGGGAATGGGTTTAGCATGCCATTAAAACCTTTACTTGGGCCATGTAGCTTTGTCTTCCTAAACCACTCACGGGCTATATGGGTTCAGCTCCCCCTGTTGAAAAGGCCCTAGTGCGTGAAGCCGCACGATCATGAAAGAAAACCTAGGATGACTAACACAATCCCCAAAATATAAAGTGTGACATCATGCCATGGTCACTAGGAAAAAACCTTACATCAGCAAATATGAGTTTCCAGTTTAGATCCCCCCGATACCTCCACCTTCCACGGCTTTGCTACGTTTTTCTCCTTTAAGCCTAATTAAAACCATTTTACAACCAAACCATTATTCCACTATTATTAACCAAGGTTATTAGTAGTGGTATCGTCATACCAACAATAACTTGCAAGTATTGTCCTTAGCTAATTCTTAGGGGATTTCTATGTAGCCCACATGATTTTTAATTAACCAAAACCATGGCCACTAAGGCCTTTCTAATACATTCAAATTTATTTAAACCATTCATATTATTTAAGGTTCCATTACCAAGTTAAAACAATGCATAAGTTCCATTGAAAACCCAATATTTTAGTGAAAACATTGTTAAAGGCAATTTATCAAACACATTAGGGGCACAATATTTCCAAAACCAAAGTCCATTACTAAAGAACCATTCCTATGCAACCAATTGTCCAAAACTTCCATTAATGCATATAAAAGCATAATTAAAACATGGAAAAACCATAACCAAGCATTTATAACCAAAACCCCCAAATCATACGTGAAAACCCAAAATCATACAACATTCAAATCATAAAAATATTGTATACAACCATGCCTTTAGTTGGAACTAACAATGAGGGAAGAGAACAAACCTTAAACCAAGATGATGATGGAAAGAATCACCAAGACAAGGCCCAATTTACTCCTTAAGATGAAACCCTAGCTTCCTTTGCCCAAAAAGTCTAGAGAAGATTTAAGAGTGTTTTTCAAGTGTTTTAAGAATAGAATAATAGGGCAAATAACCTCCCAGTATAAATATAAGTCATGGGACCTTACTAGGATAAGTGGGAAAATTTCCAGATTGCCCTCACTTAAACTACATTAAACTCTCATCGTCTGACCCTTACGAGTCGTACCCATCCTATATGAGTGGTACCCACCTCTTGTACCCTAGTCTTTCCTCTTTGGACCTAACACTGTCTAAGGTATGACATACCTAAACCCAAGTTGTATTCAAGTTTACCAATAGTACCCATAAACCATGCCCCTGGCAGAATAGACTCTGAGAGGTTTAAACACTAACGACCATACGAGTCTTGGGTATGACTCGTACCCTGCGTATGGCTCATAGTGATCCACTCGTACTCTGATCTAAATTAAGTTTCAAAGTCTACAGTTAAGGGAAGGAACCAAATGATCCCTATCTACCAATACGAGTCGTACCACAAAGTCATACCCATTCCAGTAACCAAAATCTATTTCACCAACCAACATTGGTCAGTATACGACTCGACTGTACCACTCGTACCCAAGTGTACGATGTATTACCCTAAGTCGTATCTTTCCTAGATACTAGGAATCAAGGAAATTTTCTAATGTCCATAAACCAAGGTGTTTCATAGCACCAGCAGCCATAAGCTTAAAATTTCTAACTGAGAGATTTGGTTTACATAATGGATGCAGGTCTTTTTATGAAGCCAAAAGGGGAAAGTGTGTATAATGTGTAATATTTATAAACCATGATTCTGACTGGTTCATTTGACGTGTGTCTTTTGATACTTTGTTTAGATTTTGAACTAACTAAAATAGGCTGAGCACATCATACAAGGTGCATTAGATTGTCATCATCAAAAAAGGGGAAATAATGAACATGATATTTTTATGTGGAAAATGTCTGGCTCATAAATGGTGTAAAAAACACCTGTACCTCTACAGTATTTAACCCCAACTTCACTAAACACAATGAGCCTCTCAACAAAATATTACAAACTCTATAACCTAAGGAATTGTAAACTCTAATTTCTAATGTTCAACAATCTCCTCAAACTGTTGAAACCTGCTTCAAGTTCCCCCACTTGAAAATCAGATTACAAAACTATAGCAACCCTAGGAACTAATATTAATTCCTAAAAACACATAAACCTCCTAAGGTTCATGTTCCCAAGTCTTTGAGTTATCCCAACTCGAAGACTAAACTCCTAAACCAGTTTATAACATACTGTCACTAAGAAAGCACAAAATTACAACTCAATAAATATTCTAATACATATTAACTAGAATAGAAGACTGTTCGACACAAGGATAAAACAGGTTTTACAATCTGCTTCTTCAATCTAGTTCACTGTATTAGGCTGCAATTCGATAGTTAGGCAGAATTCTCTCAAATTTTGTTCTTACTTATAACACGTACATGAAACTGGTTGATCAACATGCTCCTGCATCCAGAGTGTAGTTTTATATGGATTTTTTGAAATAAAGAAAGTCCCAAGAAGAAAATACCATGAACAATACTAAAAAAACCAAAAAAGACATAAAATAACGACGAAAAGTGTCGCTTTTAAAAATTGACGAGAAAAGTGACACAGACCGCCGCTTTTAAAATTTAATTTTAATTTTTATTTATTTTTTTCTTAAATCGACGGCCAACGTCTTAATATCTGTCACTTTATTTCGCAGATTACTGTGCCAACTAATTAACAAATAAGTTATAATTTTTTTAATAAATGTGATGGATAGCATCATAATTTATTTTAAAATAATAATAATAAATTTTTAAAAAGCGATGTTGTCCGTCAATTTTTAAATTTAGTTTTAATTTTTATTTATTTTTATTAAAATCGTCGAACAACTTTGGTATAATTTTTTATTTTTAAAATATTAATTCTAGAAAAGTGACGCTATGCATCGCAATTGTTAGTTTTTTTTATTTTTTTGGTATTTTTTAAAAAAATGACAGACAGTGTCGTTTTTGTTAAAAATAAATAAAAATTAACTTTATGATAAAAAGTGACATTGTCCGTCGATTTTTAAATTTAATTTTTATTTTTATGAAAATCGACGGACAACATCGCTACAATTTTTTATTTTTAAATTATTAATTCTACAAAAGAGACGCTATCCGTCAAAATTTTTAATTATTTTTATTTCTCTGTATTTCTTACAAAAAGCGACGGACAGTATCATTTTTGTTGAAATAAATAAAAATTAACTTTATGAAAGCGACACTATCTGACGATATTTGATATTTTTAATTTACTACTAAATAAATAATTTTTATATTTTCAAAAATTAAATGTATTCAATTGTATATTGAATACATTGATATCATACGATTGATTGATCAAGGTAATAATATACTGTTGAAGCTTTAATATCATAATATAAGCTAAATTAAACGATAATTCATCAAAGTGTATATGAAATAAGTTATATTACGAGGTAATATAGTTGTGTATGTGATGTATATAATATATATTTTAAAGTTGATATTCAATCAAATATATATATATATATATATATGTGTGTGTGTGTGTGTGTGTGTGTGTGTGTGTGTGTGTATACGTATCTCTCATGTAGTGATGTACATAATAGTCAAAAGCTAGCTAGCTGAATCTATATATCCAAATATTTTGAATAATATGTTAGCATCGTATGATCAGAGTAATAATACACTATTGAAGTCATAATAATGAAGCTAATTAACCCATAATTCATCAGATTAATATGTTGTATTATGAGATAAATATATAATATCGAATTCAAAAATTAATTAACCGAAAATTGTTTGTAGTATATGAAATGCATTGACATGATTATACGATTGACATCATTAATTTTATTTACATAATTTATTTATAATTAATTTAAAAATAATAATTTTATTTATTTTTAATATTAATTTTACATAGTTACTATATTTATTAAATATCAACCTAATTCAATTCAATTCTCCTAATTTATTTAAATTTTAGACATTTTATACTCAATTTGTGTCAATTGAGATTAATTATACTCAATCGGAATTCCCAATTCAATATATTTTAACCTAATTTTTAATCCCAAATTGATTCATCACCTCAATTTTAATCTCAACTGTTCATCATATTTGATTAACGGACAATGTTAAATCAATTTTCACTAGTTTTTTCTTGAAATTTGACTTCTTCAGATTATTTTTCTTGAACCGAGGGTCTATTGAAAACAACCTATCTACTTTAGCGGTAAGGTCTGCATACATTATACCCTCCACAGAACCCAATTTGTGGGACTAAATTGGGTTAGTTGTTGTATTTATTTTCTCGAAAACTCATAGAGAAAACAATCAAAGATGTCACCTTGATTTTATTATTATTATTATTATTATTATTATTATTATTATTATTATTATTATTATTATTATTATTTTTATGACAACATCTATGCCCAACTTATTTCAAATTTGTTATCAATAATTTTTATATAATATATATGTGACATGTGCAATTTATTTGTAAGAATAACAATTTTCATACTATTTATTTATTTATTTATTATTATGAATTTATTATTATATTTAAATAGCAGCCTAAGTCGATTAAATTATCTTTTCAATTTTATTTAAATTCTAGCCAACCTTATCTCTAATTGATGTCAATTTTAACCTATTTTTGAATTCAATCACTCTAAAAAAGGGCCAACGCTCCTCTTTTTCCGCCACCGCTATTATTGTAATTTCTCTTTCTCGAATTACTAAAAAAATAGAAAAAGCGACCACCAAAAAGCAATCACAGATGGTGGTAATGACCACTTGTGGTCGTTTTTTTCATTTTTATAAATGAATTAGTATTATTATTAGTATTAAAATATTATTATTAATAATAATTTATTTTATCATACGTAACATTAATTTTACACCTGTTATTTACATTTATATCAAATCTTATTATTTTTCCTCATTATTATTATTATGTTATTATTACATTTATAAAAACCCAAACTCAATTCAATTTTTTCAATATTATCTAACTTCTAGTCATTTTGATATTCAATTTGTGTCAATTCTAATCTAAATCAGTTTAATTTGATCAAATTAAAAATATTCAATTCAAATTACTTGAATTTGACTATCTCTGTAATTTAATCCCAATCATTGATAATATATGATCAATGGTCAGGATTACATCAACTTCTTGCCTTTTTAATAATACCACCATGAAAAATCCTAATCTTTTTAACACCAAAACAGTCGTACACCTCCTATTTTTCTCTCCTTTCTCTCTCTTCAAACCAACAGTCGACTGCTCATTTCTCTTATTTTGCTCTCTACTACCGATGAACATTAATTTTCGTTCCAGCCACCACGCTTTCCGCTGCTCCATCCAGCTACCAGTGGAATAGCACCCAGTTCCAGCCGCGACACACCACCATCCCGTCATTCCAGCCGCCAACAATGGTTCGGGTCATGCTCTGTGTGGGTCCTACTCTAGTAGCCTCAGAGACACTTGATAAATACCCTAGTTTGGAGTGTGTTGTAGGTACTAGTGTTGGACTTGACTATTTTGACCTCACTAATGCTCTGCCTATTACTGGCTTCAGACATAAAGTGTAGTTACTTGAAATGTATACTTATGACTTTAAAATGATTAAGTGTAGTGATTTGAAATATGTACTTGAGACTAGAAATGGTTAAGTGTAGTCACTTGAAATGTGAACTAAGTTACTTTAAATTGTGAACTCGTGATTTGAAAATAATTAAATGTAGTATCTTGAAATATATACTAGTGACTTTAAAATGGTTAAATGTAGTGACTTAGAATGTGTACTAGTGACTTAAAAATAGTTAAGTGTAGTTACTTGAAAATGGTTAAGCATAGTGACTTGAAATGTGTACTAGTGACTTGAAAATGGTTAAGTGTAGTTACTTGAAAGTGGTTAAGTATAGTGACTTGAAATGAATGATTAAGTGTAGTGACTTGAAAATAGTTAAGTGTAGTTACTTGAAAGTATGGTTAAGTATAGTGACTTGAAATGTGTATTAGTGACTTGAAAATGGTTAAAGTGTAGTTACTTGAAATGTGAATTAGTTACTTGAAAGTGGTTAAGTATAGTGACTTGAAAATGGTTAAGCATAGTGACTTGAAATTTGAATTAATTATTTGAAAATAATTAAGTGTAGTGATTTGAAATGTGTACTAGTGACTTGAAAATGGTTAAGTGTAGTGGCTTGAAATGTGAATTAGTTACTTGAAAATGGTCAAGTGTAGTGACTTGAAATGCTTATTAGTGACTTGAAAATGATTAAGTCTAGTTACTTAAAAATGATTAAGTATAGTGACTTGAAATGTCAATTATCTATTTGAAAATGGTTTGATTGTAGTGACTTGAAATATGACTAAGTTATTTGAAAATTATTAAGTGTAGTGACTTGAAAATGATTAAGTGTAGTTACTTGAAAATATTGTTAAGTATAGTGACTTGAAATGTGTACTAGCGACTTGATAATGGTTAAAGTGTAGTTACTTAAAATCTGAATTATTTACTTGAAAATGGTTAAATATAGTGACTTGAAAATGGTTAAGTATAGTTATTTGAAATGTGAAGTAGTTACTTGAAAATGGTTAAGTATAGTGACTTGAAATTTGAATTAATTATTTGAAAATGGTTAAGTGTAGTGATTTGAAATGTGTTCTAGTGACTTGAAAATGGTTAAGTGTAGTGACTTGAAATGTGAATTAGTTATTTGAAAATGGTCAAGTGTAGTGAATTGAAATGTTTATTAGTGACTTGAAAATGGTCAAGTGTAGTTACTTAAAAATGGTTGAGTATAGTGACTTGAAATGTCAGTTAGCTATTTGAAAATGGTTTGAGTGTAGTGACTTGAAATATGAATAAGCTATTTGAAAATTATTAAGTGTAGTGACTTGAAAATGATTAAGTGTAGTTACTTGAAATTGAGAATTTGTGACTTGAAAATGGTTAAGTGTAGTTATTTAAAATTGTGAACTTGTGACTTGAAAATGGTTTAGTCACTTGAAATGTGTACTAATAACTTGAAAATAATAAAGTATAGTTACTTGAAAATGGTTAAGTATAGTGACTTGAAATGTGAATTAGTTAATTGAAAATAGTTAAGTGTAATGATTTGAAATGTGTACTAGTGACTTGAAAATGTTTTAAGGATAGTGACTTGCAATGTGAATTAGTTATTTGAAAATGGTTAAGTGTAGTGACTTGAAGTGTGTAGTAGTGACTTGAAAATTATTAAGTATAGTGACATAAAATGTCAATTAGCTATTTGAAAATGGTTTGAGTGTAGTGACTTGAAATGTGTAATAGTAACTTGAAAATAGTTAAGTGTAGTCACATAAAATATGAACTAATGACTTGATTTTTATATGTTTTAATATAAACTTGCATACAGATGGCATCCGGTGGTGATGGTGATCGGCCTCGTCGTGATAAGAGTTCGAAGTCAACTACTAAGAAGAAATCTAGGACGCCTATAAACTCTAATGAAAAAACTTTAGGATTGTGTAAGTGTTTTGGATGTTGTTGGATTAATTATTAAGTGTTTTGGATGTTGGATTGATAGTGTTGTTGATTTAAATTTCTTAAATATTTTGATAATGTAATCCGTTGTATAGTTATTAAGTAAATGGGTGTTGCATGGGGGTGTATATATTGAATTTACATTTTTATTTGGCAGGTGGAATGAAGAAAAGCGACGGACAAGGTCCTTTTTGTCCGTCGCTTTTCTGAAATTTTTTAAAATAAATTTTAAAAAATGTGACATTGTCCGTCGCTTTTCTTCTTCATTATGAAGAACAAAAAACGATGAACAATGTCTCTTTTTATGGAGAAAGATATTATTATTTTCAGAAAGTAACGGAAAGTGTTGTTTTTTCTAAATAAAATTATTTATTTTTCTTCAATAAAATGACGATGTTCATCATTTTTTGTTCATCATTTGTTCTTCACATGAAGAAAAAAAAATGACGCACAACATCACTTTTTCTATAAATAACTAAAAAAAACTTATTTTCCAAAAAGCGACGTCTGTCGTTAAAAAAGCGACACATTCCATCGTTTTCAAAAAAACAATGGGTCTTTTTGTGAAACAAGTGACAACGTCTCTTTTTCATCTTTTTTGGCCAAAAAAATGACATTGGCCGTCGTTTTTTGGCCTTTTTTAATAGTGGAAGTCTGTACAAAGCATATTTAATATAGGAGTCCAAAAATGTGTGGACTCAAGCATCTAAGCAAGATGGGCGTCCTTGTCACTCAAGAGTTCTTACAAACTTGGACAAACTGTATCCACATAAGGAGTCCACAAATATGCAGGCTCAAGAATCTAAGAAGATAAAAGTCCTTGTCAAGTAAGAGTTCGAATGGATTTATATATTTCAATGATTGACAAAGTTATGAACCAAATAAATTAAACATGTTTTCTTTACCTGTTCCATCATGCAGAGGCCATAATTATTTGTCATCCATATTATTGAAATAGTTTTTGATGATACCAAAAGAGGGGAGATAAGGGTTGTGTAGATTTTATAATTTTGTTAACTAACCTGGATCATTCAATTATTTGTGCTTTAACTTTCACAGGTTAAGATGTCAGTATTGAAATGGGATAAACAAGAGCATGAGCTTTTATTCAACTATTCTAGGTTTTAGTATTCACATATCAAGATATTGATATTAGAATAATGGAATGCACAAGGGCTTGAGTATGTCATCATCAAAAAGGGGGAATTTATTAAGACTTGTAAAGTTTTGATGATTGATAAGAGGCCATGGAACAAGTAAGCGTAGCTAGTTCATGAAAAACTGCTTCAAAAGAGTTCAACTTGCAAGATGACTTTTTGTGGATAAATTCATATGAGAAAAAATAAAAGAAATAAAGTTTGTTACTTCAGATAAACATTAGGAGATCATCATGTGCTGAGAATAAGAATTATTGTTTGACTACAACACTCAAGAAGAGAGTCCAAGAAGCATGGGAGTCCTTGTGGAGTTGAAAGTGTACTTGGTTGTGAAGATCAGTAGAAGTTATAAATATTCAAGGACTTTCAAAATGAAATTAATGAACTAATACTGAGAGAGAGAAAGGGAGAACATGAGCAAATAAGTAAGAACAAAATTTGAGAGAGATTTTCCTAGTTTTTTATTCTAGTTAATATATATTAGGAAGCTTATTAAGTTATAATTTTCATGCTTTCTTAGTACCAATGTGTTATAAACTGATTTAGGAGTTTAGTCTTAGAGTTGGTATAACTCAAATATTTGGGAACATGAACCCTCTGAGGTTTGTGTGTTTTTAGAAATTAAATTTAGTTCCTAGGGTTGCTATAGTATTGTAATCTGATTTTCAAGTGGGGAAACTTGAAGTAGGTTTCAATAGTCTGAGGAGATTATTTTTGAACATTAGGACTTAGAGTTTATAATTTCTTAGGTTATAGAGTTTTTAATCTTTTGTTGAGTGGCTCATTGTGTTTAGTGAAGTTGGGGTTAAATATCATAGAGGTACAGGTCATGGTTTTTACACCTTTTATGAGCCAGGTGTTTTCCATATAAAAATATTGTATTCATTATTTACTGTCTTTACTGCTTCTGTTGGAACATGTTAGATAACCGGTCCATCCGTAGACAAAATCGGGCATAACTCACGTGAGTTATTAGGACATGTAGAAATATCATAAGCATAGTAGTTAGGTTATCTTGTTGAGTTGCAGTACCTATAGCATAGGTGTCTTAAACAGGAGAACATGTCTAATTTCATGTTACCTAAGATTTTCAGTTGGGCCATTACCATTTCATAAATAATAATTCAAAGTTATTAAGGTAAAAATGCCAGTTATATTATATTTGTTATAAAACAAGAAAGAATAAAGAAGAAGAGTAAAGAGACTGGAAAGAATAGAGAGTAATTCTTATTTCTCTTGAGGGATGATTTACAATGAAGGAAGTCCTTCTATTTATAGGGGAAATTTACTCTTTCTGAGTAAAAGACAGATACTTTAAATCCTAATAGACATCAAGAAGATCTTGATAGACAATCACTACAATTGATATACACTAATATCATAACACTCCCCATTGAATGTCTAAAAATACGCATATAGGCTGCCTCATTAAAAACCTTACAAGGAAAACCCAGCGGAACAAAACCTCGTAAGGGAAAAAGAGTACAACTCGTATTAACTCTCCCTAATAAGAATATCCTCGAATCTTTGCATTCTGATCTTGTGCACCATCTTCTTGAAATTTGAAGTTGGAAGAGACTTGGTGAATAAATCAGCCATATTGTCACTTGAAAGAATCTTTTGTACATTAATATCACCATTCTTTTGTAGATCATGTGTATAGAGGAGCTTCGGCGAAATGTGCTTCGTTCTATCTCCTTTTATGAATCTTCCTTTAAGTTGTGCTATGCATGTTGCATTATCTTCATATAAAATTGTGGGTACTTCGTCATATTTAAAGAAATATTTTTCTCAAATGAGATATATTGTGGACCTCAACCACACACACACACGGCTTGCTTCATGAATAGATATAATCTCAGCATGGTTCGATAAAGTGGCTTGATAGACTGCTTTGTAGATCTCCAAGATATGGCAGTACCCCGAAATATGAACACATAGCCTATTTGAGTCGAGCTTTAAATGGTTCAGATAAGTACCCAACATTAGCATAACCAACAAAAATGTAACTATAATCTTTAGAATAAAATAAGCCCATATTGGTAGTCCTTTTTAGATATCGTAATATGTGTTTGATCCCATTCCAATGTCTCATGGTAGGAGCATAACTATACCTTGCTAAAAAATCAACGGAAAATGCTATATCATTCCTTGTAGTATTTTCAAGATACATTAGTGCACCAATTGCACTAAGATATGGTATTTCGGGACTAGGGAGTTCCTCAT
Organism: Capsicum pubescens; assembly: GCA_030864215.1. NCBI lineage: Eukaryota > Viridiplantae > Streptophyta > Magnoliopsida > Solanales > Solanaceae > Capsicum > Capsicum pubescens. The sequence goes on along the minus strand of CM061541.1, from coordinate 71,337,737 downwards.
TCTTTTCTTGAGGTCAGAATGTATCCTTATTCACATCAAGTGATCGAACCCATTGGAGTACTTAATGTATGTGCTCCATCCATATAGAATCATTTTAACACCTTTTCTTTATAGGAAAATTGATGGAGAAAGATACCATTTGTCAAATGCTAAAAATTTGCAAACCAAGGCATAACTTTGTCTTTCTGAGATCTTTCATCTCAAATTCTTTCTTTAGGTAATCAATTTCCTTTTGAAGCTCTATTGGCATTCCAATAAGGTTTATTTCATCGACATAGACAACAAGTATAACAAACTCCGATGTTGTTTTCTTTATGAAAACACATGGGCAAATTTCATCATTCGTATAACCTTCCTTAGATAAATATTCACTAAGACGGTTATACCACATGCGTCCAGATTGATTCAAACCATACAATGATCTTTTCAATCTAATGGAATACATTTCCCGAGGCTTTGAACTATATGCTTTCGGAATTTTAAATCCTTCAAGAATTTTCATGTATATCTCATTATCAAGTGATCCATATAGATAGGTTGTTACCACATCCATCAAATGCATTTCAAGTCTCTCATGGATAGTGAAACTAATAAGATAACGCAATGTTATTGCATCTATAACTAGTGAATATGTCTCTCCATAATCGACACCAGGCCGTTGTGTAAAACCTTGTGCAACAAGGCACATCTTATACCTTTGTATTTTATTTTTCTTATTTCTTTTTGGCACAAAGACCAATTTATAGCCAACGGGCTTAACACCATTAGGTGTTTGAGCTATAGGTCCAAAAACTTCACGTTTGACTAGTGAATTTAACTCAGATTGAATTGTTTCTTGTCATTTTGTCCATTCATTTCTTTGTCGACATTTTGTGACAGATTGAGGTTCAAGATCCTCACTATCTTGCATGATTTTCGTTTCAATATTATATACAAAGAAATAATCCACTACTATTTCAGATCGAATCAAATTAGTATCAACATCACTTGAATTTATGGATAGTTCTTCATTTTCTTGAGTTTCAGGCTCATTAATTTCTTCAGGAATATCAACATTTCTCAAATCTTGAACTTTCATATGAGGTTCTTTTGTAGTCTCATCTTAACCATTTTTTTTCTAGGATTTTGATCCTTAGAACCTAATAGTCTACCACGTTTCTAGTGTGTTTTAGATTCATTGGCTATGACACTAGTAGATGGTCCTTTAGGAACATTAATTCGAATTGGGACATTCTCTATAGGAATATGTGATTTAGTGATTCTTTTCAAATCTATAAATGCGTCTGGCATTTGATTTGTAATTTTTTGCAGATGAATAATCTTTTGTACTTCTTTCTCACAAATAGAAGCACGTGAATCAAGATGAGATAGTGATGGATTTTCCATAAAATTTCTCTTTTGATGTCACTATCTTCTCCCTTTAATTTTGGGAAAACTATCTCATCAAACCGACAATCTACAAATCGAGCAGTGAACACATCTCCCGTTAATCATTCAAGATAGTGAATAATGGAGGGTGATTCAAACCCAATACAAATTCCTAACCTTCTTTGGGGGCGCATATTTTTGTGATTTGGTGGTGCTATAGGCACATATACACCGCACCCAAAAATTCTCAAATAAGATATATTAGGCTCTTGATCCAAAACCAATTGCAATGGAAAAAATGTATGATGATTTGTCGATCTAAGACGAACAAGTGTTGCATTATGCAAAATTTCATGACCCCAAACAGAAGTGGGCAACTTAGTTTTCATAAGCAATGGTCTTTCTATCAACTGCAAATGTTTAATTAATGACTCGGCAAAGCCATTTTGAGTGTGAACATGGGGTACAAGATGTTCCACTTTTATCCCAATCGATAAGCAACAGCCATTAAATACTTGGGTTGAAAATTTTAGAGCATTATCAAGGAGAATAAACTTCATTTGATTATTGGGAAACTGTACCCGTAATCGTATTATTTGTGCCAATAATTTTGCAAATGCCAAGTTGCGAGATGACAAAAGGCACACAGGAAACCATCCAGAGAAAGCTTTTATTAGAACCATAATGTATCTAAACGACCCACTAGGTGGGTGAATGGATCCATAAATATCCCCATGTATGTGTTCCAAGAATGTGGAGGACTCAATCCCAGCTTTTGTTGGCGATGTCCTCACAATCAGCTTGTCTTGATAACGAGCATTGCATGAAAATTCTAAAGAACCTTTAATCTCTTTAATGGGTGCCCATTTGAATTTTCTATGATTCATCTCATCATTATAGATCCAGGATGTCCCAGACGATCATGCCAAAGTACGAAAGTATTGAAATTAGTAAACTTCCAATTTACTATAGAATGTGCCTCAATTGAATAAATATTTGTCCAATACAGGCCAGAAGATAAAGCAGGAAACTTTTCTATAACATGTGTCTACTCAGAGACATTCTCGGTGATACCAAGATATTCAAGATTCATCTCATCAATTGTCTTGATATGATAACCATTTTCATGGATTTCTTTAAAACTCATCAAGTTTCTCCGAGACTTAGGAGAAAACATAGCATTATTTATGATGAGTTTAGTTCCCTTGGGCAAGATTATAATGTCTTTTCCGAAGCCTTCAATCAAATTAGTACTACCAGAAAATATAGTAACATTAATCTTGCACATGTTTAGATGAGAGAAATATTTCTCGTCTTTGAATATCGTATGTGTAGTGCCAAAATCAATCAAACAAATATCTTCATAATTGGACAACTTACTTTGAAAATTATCCATATTTCAAATAAAATGGCATACACCAAATAAAATATATATTAAATCTTTGTACAAAGTGAAAGTTTATATTATAAGGAATTGTTAATCACACTTTACTAAGCAATTAAAAAAATATGTCCAACTCAAAATCTCACAATTTTTCAGCACCTTATGCATTTTATTTTTCAATAGTTAAATAATTAGTACGTGCTTGTAGCTTATCACAATTTTAATATAATAATTATATAATTTAGGAGTATCGTTATCTTAGGACATAACATAATAAAATTATCATATTATATTCATAAAGAGTATAATAATATTATTATATTATAGAAAATGGACGATCAAGCACTATATAAAAATATTCAAGATAATAATATTACCACACGCATGTCAAAATGTCACATCACTACACTTTAATAACAAGTATGCAAAAGAGAGTGTGGCAATTAATAAGTGTTTATCCATTATATTTACCATATTCAATATAACATACTAATAACAGTGAACTCGCATATCGTTCTCCTTTTTTTTTATTCTTCTTTTCAGAAAATAGATATTAATAATATCGTTGTTTTCTTTTCTTTTTTTTTTCTTTTCAATAAATAATGGCAAAATTAAAATTCAATTCAATTCAATAATAAACAACAATATTAGAATTAAACTAATCAATACTAATCAAAAACTAATACTCATACAAACAACTACTTTTACATGATTTTTTATTCACTAACTCTTACAAAAAAAAATCATTCATTCTTCCATGTTTAAGGAACCATCACCAATCAAGAGATCAATCTTTCCTTCAGGGTGCTCGTAAAAGCCTGCTACATCCAAGCATATGATGTCCACATTATTTTTAGAGAGAAAGTTTGCCTCAGAATTTCTCTATTTCTTCTTTAGTAATACTTGATAAAGATCAACCAAGTGCTTAAGAGTGCGACAGTCACGTGAATAATGTCCTTTTTCACCACATCAAAAACAAGCAATTGTTTCATGTTTCTCATCTTTTTTCTTTTTGTTCGATGAATGATTAACACCCGAAATAGAGTTTCTTTCTTGGTCATCATGACCACGATCACGACCCCATCCACGACCACGTGCAGTGCCGCGACCTTTTCCACGCCTAGCATGGTGAGCATGCACATCATTCACCTCAGGAAATGGTACAGATCCAGTAGGTCAATTCTCGTGGTTTTTTTATCAACAAATCATTAATTTGTTCAGCCACAGGGAGATGAGAACTCAGTTCAGTATATTTCTTGAAACCTTTTTCTCGATATTATTGTTGTAATAGTGCATTCGAGGCATGAAAAGAGGAGAGCATTTTTTCCATCATATAGGCATCATTGACTATCTCTCCACATAGTTTCAATTGAGAAGAAATTCTGAACATGGCAGAATTATACTCATGAACAAACTTATAGTCTTGAAACCTCAGATGCATCCATTCATATCGTACTTTTGGAAGGATGACCATCTTTAAGTGATCAAGCCTTTCTTTAGGCTATTCCACAATACGAGTGGATCCTTAGTAGTAAGGTATTCAATTTTTAGAATTTTGTCAAGATGATGACGCAAGACAATCATAACCTTAGCACGATTTTGATTAGAGGTTGTATTTTCTTTCTTTATGGCATCTCCAAGACCATAGCATCTAAGTAGATTTCAGCATCCAACACCCATGAGAGGTAGTTCTTGCTCGATGCAACGAACTTAAGTTTTATAAGATTATTAATTAGTCATATGAAAAGAAATAAATAATACCTTAGCCTTCAAATTTGAGACGGCAGAGTATCGTCCTGATAACGTGTTATAAAATAAGAAAGAATAAAAAAGAAGAGTAGAGAGAGTAGAGAGATGTAATGCCCCGATCCTGGTGCCCTGAACGCTACATGGTGCTCAAGACCCTAAAGGATCACAAGGTAACCCATGACTGATATTTATACCTGTACACTGTATAATATAACATAAAAATACGGAAGCATGTACTGAAAGCCATAAGGTTCAATACTAAACATAATTTGAATAATAAAACATCTATGTGGGGTAATAGAATACCCAAAACAAAACTGAAAATACTAAAGTCTGAAACATAATAGTTTAAAAAGCCTCTATAACTGAATAATCTGAAGAAAATGTTGATGGGACATGTCCCCAACTAACTCTATCTAGCAAAACTAAACTAAAATAATAAGTACTAATCATGTCCTCGAAGAACGTTGACTTAGTACTGAATATTGGAATGCTACTGCTGATCTGGAACTCGCGTCTCTAAACCTATGGTGTAAAATAAAAAGAAAACACCATAGCGCAAATGCGTCAGTACTATTGAATGTACTGAGTATGCATGTGAGGTAGGCTAAATAAATGGGGTTCATATGCATGATTATTACTTACTGACAATCTAATATGAACATGAGAATTCATGCATGAATACATAGTAACTGTAACAGAAGTCGTATAACATGATAATTGAGTATGAGTACTGGTAACATGTGTTTACTGATAACAAACGTGATTGATATAGCTGATAACATGGGTTACTGTATCTGACAGTCCTAAATCTGATGGAACTATCCGCGTTCTGTACTGTAACTGAGCTAACTGTATCTAACAGTCCTGATATTCTGAAGAACAATCTGAGTTCTTTTACTGAGACTGAGACTGAAACTGTGGGAAGTAGTCATCTAACCTACATTCCCCAAATACGTTATTATAGCTAAGTTGGGGTCCAATCTATAACCCTAATTGGAAGGGTGTCAATACTACACCACTGGTAAGGGCAAGCTGTAAGGACCCTATACTGGCAGGTACTTAAAATAAGAACGATAGGAACCCTAAACTGACAGGTTAAGCCACCTCATCAACCCTAAACTGACAGGTTATATGTCTCAACCTATGCTAGCTACGTAGTTCTGAAATAAAAGAATTGTTTCTAAGAATCACACCCTACACTGGAAGGTGAGTTCCCATCCTTGGGTTCGCTCGGTGCTAATTTCTACTCCCATCTGAAAAGACTCTGAACATAATTACTGAACTGTACATGGACTGAGTTTACTGAATTCAATTGACTGACGGAATACTACTAATGTCTGATAACTGACTGAGATCATGAGATTTCTGAGATTTCTGAGATTTCTTGAGTCACTTGACTATCTGAATTCTACTGAACCTGGCTTGACTGAGGATATCGTGAAAACATGACACGGGCTCTAAGCAAAAAGCTATATTTTTTGGGTACAAGTACCCCCAGGACTCGATGGAAGGAAACTGACGCCACATGACACTTCTTGATCATAGGAACAATGTTCATAATTCATGATGCCATAAGTAGGGAATTTCATACTACACATTGTTCTCAACATATTATACATGAAAGGGGATGCATATAACATGTAACTACTTTTATAACTACAATGTCATGAATATTCCATATCATAACAACAACACGTAACAATAGCACGACATTCATAAGGGATCATAAGGTATAGTATGGACTTGTCATTTAGGTACTATTGGGTCAAGAAAACATGAATTCTAGTCTCCTATACATTTTATCAAACACCTTGCATTCAAACTTTATGGCATAGGTGTATTTATCAATTTAACAATCCAAATCACTCAAAATTCATATATTACAACTAACATGTCATCCTAGTTTCATACAGACATATAAAGATTCCATCTTGGAATCGTTCAACACGTAAACATGATCAAATTCAAGTCACAACATAAATATCATGATATATAGTTTAAAAGTAGGGTTCTTGAGATTCATGGAAGAAAGGAGTCCATGAATCAACACAATGCATACCTTAATTAAAGTTCCTTAACGATCTACGGTGAAATCTCTTGGACTTGGGTCATCAAATTGAAACCCTTGTTCTTGAGAGAAATTGATCAAAAGGAGTATATTTTGCTTCAGTTGGGGCTAAATCCCCTGTTTGGGAGCTTATATATGGGTGGAAAATAACCAATATCCCTTTAAAACACGGAGGTGGAATACAAATTTTTAGCCTAGGGTGATCCACAGGGTGGTGCCTTGCCTAGCCCGGGGGACTACCCTGGGCGACGCCTTGCGATAGCGGCGCTCAACCCAAGGCGGCGCCCTACCTAGAGCGGTGCTCTAGCCTGGGCGACGCGGGCCTATCTCTTTTTTATACTGGTTTGGGCACCCAAACATGCCCTTATGCTATCTCAAAAATTTTGAAACTTACCTGAGATGTACTATGACCTTTTTCCATCACAACGCAACTTGAAAATTGGAAAATAGGGGTCGGGAAGGACGTTAAATAAATCTCCAAAGTTTGGAGGTCTAAAATGAGACTAAGTGTTGAACACTTCGCTGAAATTTTCTAAGTGTTGGGCCTTTTATTGAGCTTCAAGGAGCTAAACAAGCTGTATTTAAACTCAAAGTTTTACGGGGTCTTACAATATCTCCCTCTTAGGAACATTCATCCTCGAATGATACTGACTGAGAGGGGAGACAATAAGTCAAACATGAACTGATCATGAATGACTGAAACATGATCTCATGACTGACATGAATGATAAACTAAATATATCATACTGGACATGCATATCTGAAGCATGTGTAACTGCTTTATGAATGCATGACTAAGGTTTCTGATAACTAAAGTTCCTGCAATGACAATGCATATCTGATGCATGATTATATAAATGAATTGATACATGTATGAATGACTGAATATGCAAAGGTACTTGGTACCAAGTTTATAATGAGAACATGAGCATGAAACTGAATACCAAGGTTGTACTGAATACTGAACGTGAAGCTGAATAAGCTTAAGGAGAACTATTTCCTTGATCTTGATCTGGACTGGAAGAGAAGAGGTGAGGATACTTGGACCGCATATTTGCTTCTGCTTCCCAAGTATCTTCCTCAACAGACTGATTTCGCCAATGAACCTTGACTAAAGGGACTTATTTGTTCCTTAGTTGACGAGTGTGATAGTCAAGAATTTTGACTAGAATTTTCTCATAGAAGAGGTTGTTCTGAACATCGATGCCCTGAATAGGGACTAACACTGATGGGTCACCTATGTACTTCTTGAGAAAAGAAACATGGAAGACTGGATGAATTGATGCTCGATCTAAAGAAAACTCAAGATCACAAGCTACTTTGACGAAACGACTGAGAATCTTGAAGGGACCGACATATTGGGGACTGAGCTTTCCCTTTTTGCCAAATCTCTTCACTTCCTTCATGTGAGAGATCTTTAGGTAGACATAGTAACTAATCTCGAACTTGAGATCCATCCTGGACACATCTACATAAGACTTCTGTCAGCCCGGAGTCTTTCTCTGATCAACTGGACTTTCTCTAAGGCATCGAATACCAAGTCAGGCCCTATGACTGAGGCCTCACTAACTTCGAACCAACCGATTGGAGATCTACATCTCCTACCATAAAGAGCTTCAAATAGAGCCATACGAATACTAGAATGATAGTTATTATTGTATGCAAACTCAATCAAAGGAAAGTGTTCATCCCAACTACCCTTTAAATCAATTGCACACGCCCTTAGCATATCTTTTAGAGTATGAATGGTCCTTTTTGCTTGACCATCTGTCTGAGGATAAAAGGTTGTACTGAGATGAACTTGGGTACCAAGACCCTTTTGGAATGTTTTCTAGAAGTGAGAGGTGAACTGGGTACCTCTGTCGAAGATAATAGATAAAGGAACACAGTGTAATCTGACCAACTCCCTGATGTAGAGTTTGGCATAATCCACGGCTGAACAAGAGTTATGAACTGGAAGAAAATGAGCTGACTTGGTCATTCTGTCTACAATGACCCAAACTGAATCATTCTAATGGCGAGTTCGAGGCAAACCTGTCACAAAGTCCATGTTCACTTCTTTCCACTTCCAAGTAGGAATAGTGAATACCTCCATGGAACCACTAGGATTCTGATGCTCTATCTTAACCTGCTGATATGTACAGCACTTAACCACAAAATCTGCAACGTGTCTCTTCATCCCACTCCACTAATAGATCTCCCACAAGTCGCGCTACATCTTAGTTTTCCCTGGATGAATAGAGTATCACGCACCATGCACTTCTGCAAGAATTAACTGTTTCAATTCATCTACACCTGGGACACAGAGACGACCCTGACAACGAAAAATACCATCACCCCCTTGGGAGAAAACCTCTAATTTCTGATTTCTGACTAACTCTTTTAGCTTGACAAGGATGGGATCGTTGTATTTCTTTTCTTTCACCTCGGAAACTAGAGATGATTCTGAACTACTCTAAACACATACACCACCCTCTGAAGAGTCGACTAAGAGAACTCCTAGTCTGGCAAGCTGATGAACCTCCTGAGCTAACTTATTTCTACTATCCTCAACATAAGCAACACTACCCATATACAGTCTACTGAGAGCATCGTCCACTACATTGGCCATGCCCGGATGATAAATGATACTCATGTCATAGTCTTTCAAGAGCTCTAACCACCTTCTCTGACGAAGATTTAGATCTTTCTAAGAAAAGACATACCGAAGACTTTTATGATCTGTGAAGACATATACATGAACTCCATAGAGATAATGCCTCCAAATCTTCAAGGCAAAGACTATGGCTGCTAACTCAAGATCATGAGTAGGATAATTCTTCTCATGGGTTTTAAGCTGTCTGGAGGCGTAGACTATGACCTTACCATGCTGTATGATGACACAACCTAAACCCACTTTGTATGCATCTCAATACACTACGAACCCATCTGAACCATCTGGTAATTCTAGAACTGAAGTTGAGGTGAGTCGAGTCTTCAACTCCTGAAAACTCTTCTCGCAAGGATCTGACCACTGAAACTTGACCTTCTTCTGAGTCAATATGAACATAGGGGATGCAATAGAATAAAATCCCTCAACAAACCGCTTGTAATAGCCAGCCAAACCCAAGAAACTCCTGATATCTGAGGAAGATACAGGGTGAGGCCAATTTCTTACCGCTTCGGTCTTTTGAGGATCTACTCTAATTCCATCACCGGAAATTATATGACCAAGGAATGCTACTAAACTTATCCAAAATTTTCACTTACTAAATTTGGCGAATAACTGGTGACCTCTGAGAGTATGAAGAACAATTTTGAGATGGTCTAAATGGTTTTACTTACTGCGGGAGTAAACAAGGATGTCATCTATAAAGACTATCACAAACATGTACAAGTATTGCTTAAACACTCGATTCATCAAGTCTATGAAAGCTGCAGGGGAATTGGTAAGACCAAAGGACATGACTAGGAATTTGAAATGACCATATCGAGTACGAAAAGTTGTCTTCAGAATGTCACATTCTCTAAATCTGAGATGATGATAGCCTGATCTAAGGTCTATCTTAGAGAAATAACTAGCACCCTAAAGTTGGTCAAAAAAGTCATCGATTCTGGAAAGTGGATACCTATTCTTGACTGTGACTTTATTGAGCTGACGGTAATCTATACACATCCTGAGAGAACCATCTTTCTTGCGCAAGAATAAAACTGGTGCGCCCCACGGGGAAATGCTGGGTCTGATGAATCCCTTATTTAAGAGATCCTTAAATTTTTCTTTTAGTTTCTTGAGCTCTGCAGGTGCCATTCTATATGGCGGGATAGAGATAGGCTGGGCGTTTGGAAGAAGATCAATGTCGAAGTCTATTTCCCTTTCGAGAGGAATACTTGGAAGATCTTCGGGAAAGATATCTGAATACTCGTTCACAACTGGGATTGATTCGAGGCTGGGAGTTTCAAAACTAGAGTCCTTAACATGAAAAAAGATAATAAACACATCCTCTAGATATCATTTTCCATGCCCGAAGGTAGGAAACAAGATGACCCTGAAAGATCAAGTACTACCCCTCCACTCTAATACAGGATCATTTGGAACTGGATTATTCTATTTCTGCAGTAGACTGTGGCATACCAAGAATAAAGCCAATCCATGTCTAGAATGACATCAAAATCAGTCATCTCTAATTCGACTAGATCTGCTGAAGTGACTTTCTGAAATATCATAATCGAGCAGTTCTTGTATACCCACCGAGCTATGATGGTTTTACCCAGTGGGGTAGATACTGAAAAGGTTTATGCTAGAATTTTAGGACTGACTCCGAAATCGCCTTCTATATAAGGAGTAACAAAATACAAGGATGCACCTGGATCTAACAAAGCGTAAACATGCACATGAAAGATCTATAACATACCCATAAATACATTAGGAGAATATTCCTTATCCTATTGGGTCTAGAAAGCATAGAGCCTATTTAGGCATTGCCCACTAGTAGCACTGGAAGTGGCACCCTACTGATTTGGACGACCGAACTGAGCTGCAGAATGATTTTGCTGACGTTGGGAACCTGTCTGAGGACACTCTCAAACTTTATGTCCTGGCTTGCCACATCCAAAACAAACATCACTACCATATCTGTAAACACCTTTGTGGTTCTTACCATAAGTCTGACAAAGGGGATAAGTGCGGGCGCTGCTAACATTGCCCTGAGACTGAGAGCCTGGCATTCTATCTCTGAACTTAGAAGTTAGAGCACTGGCTAAAGAAGGAGATGGAACTGATGGCTTAGGAAAAAACCGAGAATGGTTTTCTCCTTCTAATTTGGGCTGAGCAAAGTTGAAATTACCTGGCCATGCTCTCTTATTCTGCTTCTCCCTTATCCTAACTTTCTGCTTCTCTATTTGTTGGGCATAAGTCATAAGCCCAGATAAATTCATGTCATTGTTCATTATGGCGGATCTGCACTCATTTACCGCACTATCATTCACCCCTAAAACGAACTTACTCATCTTAGCCCTACTTTCTGCGACCACATGAGGGGCGTATCTGGATAATTGAGTAAACTTAAGAGAATACTCTTTCACCATCATGTTTCCCTACCTTGATAAACTCTATCACCTTAGCCTCTCTTAGCTCTTGGGAAAAGAATCTGTCTAAGATGTTGTGACAAACTCCTCCCACTTTATAGGACCTGCATCATCTAACTATTCAGACCTCCACTGCTTGTACCAAGTATGAGCCACATCCTGCAACTGATACACGGCTAACTCAGCACTCTCAACAGTAGTCACCACCATGATATCTATCACCTTCTGAATTTTATCAATGAAATCTTGGGGGTCTCCATCTACTTTAGACCCAAAGAAGAATAGAGGGTTCATTCAGGTAAAGTCCAGAACCCTGGATGCAGCTGAATTCGCCACTGGGTTGGCCAAAATGATAGTTAGTCATTCATTCTGGGCAGTGACTGACTGATCAAGAGTAGTGAATGCAACTCTGAACTCCGCATGAGAAACATGTTCACCCAAAGGATCTTCGGGCTAAGGGGCTAGCTGATTTCTTCTCTTGGGAGGCATGTTCTGGAATCAACAGGAGAAATGGATTTGAGAGATTAACTTGAGATTATGCTCACTGGCACGACACAAATACTGAAAGAAGGAAAGATATTCCTACAACATCTTATAGCCTCCTACACATAAATGTGGCGCGCAACACACCCATGTACAAGACTCTACTAAATACGACTTTCAGACTTCCTAGGACACTATTGAACCTGGCTCTGATACCAAGTTTGTAATGCACCAAGCCTGGTGCCCGAAATGCTACACGGTGCTCATTACCACGAAGGACCATAAGCTAACTCATGACTAATAGTTGTACCTGTACACTGCATAATATAACATAAAAATGCAGAAACATGTACTGAAAGGACATAAGGTTCAATACTGAACATAATCTGAATAATAAAACATCTGTGTGGGGTAATAGAATACCCAAAACAAAATTGAAAATACTGAAGTCTGAAACATAATAGTCTAGAAAGCCTCTATAACTGAATAATCTGAAGAAGGAGTTGATGGTACATGCCCCCAACTAACTCTGTCTAGCAAAACTGAACTGAAATAATAAGTACTAATTATGTCCTCAAAGAATGAGGACTCACTGTTGAATATTGGAATGCTACTGCTGATCAAGAACTTGCGTCTCTGAACCTATGGTGTAAAATAAAAAATAAACACCATAGTGCAAATGCGTCAGTACAATTGAATATACTGAGTATGCATGTGAGGTAGGCTAAATGCATAGGGTTCATATGCATGATTATCACTAACTGACAGTATAATATGAATGTGAGAATGCATACATGAATACATAGTAGCTGTAACTGAAGTCATGATAACATGATAACTGAGTATGAGTACTGGTAACATGTGTTTACTGATAACTAACGTGACCGATATAGATGATAACATGGGTAACTGTATTGACAGTCCTGAATCTGATGGAACTACCTACGTTCCGTACTGTAACTGAGCTGACTGTATTTGACAGTCCTGTTATTCTGAAGAACAATCTGAGTTCTTTTACTGAGACTAATTCTGAAACTATGGGAAGCATTCATCTAACCGACATGCCCCAAATATGGTATTATATCTAAGTTTGGGTCCAATATGTCACCCCAATTAGAAGGGTGTCAATACCGCGCCACTGGTAAGGACAAGCTGTCAAGACCCTATACTGGCAGGTACTCAAAATGAGAATGGTGGAAATCCTAAACTGACAGGTTAATCCACCTCATCAACCCTAAACTGACAGGTTAGATGTCTCAACCTACGTTGTCTACGTAGTTCTGGAACATAAGGATTACTTCTAAGAATCACATCCTTAGGTGTGGTCAGTGCTAATTTCTACTCCCATCTGAAAAGACTCTAAACATAATTACTGAACTGTACATGGATTGAGTTTACTGAATTCCGTTGACTGACAGAATACTACTGATGTCTGATAACTTACTGAGATCATGAGATTTTTGAGATTTCCTGAGTCACTTGACTGTCTGAATTCTATTAAACCTGGCTTGACTGAGGATATCATGAAAACATGACACGAGCTCTAGGTACACAGCTATATTTTTTGGTTACAAGTACCCCCAGGACTCGATGGAAGGAAACTGACACCACATGACACTTCTTGATCATAGGAACAAATTTCACAATTCATGATGCCATAAGTAGGGGATTTCATACTACATATTTCTCTCAACATCTTATACAAGAAAAGGGATGCATATAACATATAACTACTTGTATAACTCCAATGTCATGAACATTCCATATCATAAAAACAACACGTAACAATAGCACGGCATTCACGTGGGATCATAAGGGATAGCATAGACTTATCATTTAGGTACTATTAGGTTATGAAAACATTAATTCTAGTCTCCTAGGTATTTTATAAAACACCTTGCATGCACACTTTATGGCATAGGTGTATTTATCAATTTAACAATCCAAATAACTCAAAATTCATATATTACAACTAACATGTCATTCTAGTTTTATACAGACATATAAAGATTCTATTTTGGAATCGTTCAGCACGTAAACATGATCAAATTCAAGTCACAACATGAATATCATGATTTATAGTTTAAAAGTAGGGTTCTTGAGCTTCATGGACGAAAGGAGTCCATGAATCAACACAACGCATACCTTAATGAAAGTTCTTTAATGATCTACGGTGAAATCTCTTAGACTCTGGTCTTCAAATTGAAACCGTTGTTCTTGTTCTTGAGAGAAATTAATGAAAAGGAGTATATTTTGCTTCAATTGGGGTGGAATCCCGTGTTTGGGAGCTTATATATGGGTGGAAAAGGAACAAAATGCTCTTTAAAACACGGAGGTGGAATGCAGATTTTTGGCCCAGGGCGATCCACAGGGCAGCGCCTTGCCTAGCCTGGGGGACTACCCTGGGCGATGCCTTGCAATAGCGATGCTCAACCCGGGGCGGCGCCCTACCTAGAGTGGTGCTCTAGCCTGGGCGACGCGGGCCTATCACCTTTTGCTACTAGTTTGGGCACCCAAACATGCTCTTACGTTATCCCAAAAATTCCAAAACTCACCCGAGATGTACTATGACCTTGCCCCATCGCAATGCTACTTGAAAATTGGAAAACGAAGGTCGGGAAGGTCTTCAAATAAATTCTCAAAGTTTGGAGGTCTAAATTAAGACTAAGTGTTGAACACTTGGCTAAAATTTTCTAAGTGTTAGGCCTTCTATTAAGCTTCAAGGAGCTAAATGAGCTATATTTAAACGCAAATACAAGAGAATAGAAAGAGTAATTCTTATTCCTCTTGAAAGATGATTTACAGTGAAGGAAGCTCTTCTATTTATAGGAAAAATTTACTGTTTCTGAGTAAAAAATAGATACTTCAAATCCTAATAGACATCAAGTAGATCTTGATAGATCTTGATAAATATTTACTATAATTGATATACATTATTATCATAACAGTATTATATTTTTATTATGGATTTTTATTTATTCGGTAAGATTGTATAAAGAATTAGGATAATTTTGATAATTTTCACAACTTATGATTTTTTTAAAAAAAATTATAAGAAAATAATACAACTTAGAATTTCAAATTCAATGTCCAAATAATACAAGAATAATGGTTGCCTTAGCTTTCAATGACATCATTCAAAGTCACTATGTGAAGAATCAAGCTTTGGTCGCATGGAGGACACGGGATCATACTTGTAGGGGACGTTTTGAGCCTACTAGTGATCAAACCCGAGTGTGAAAGATTGCTTGGAGCCTTAAAGACTTAAGGACGCTCGAGTTTGGACCACCTTTGTGGTTCACGGTTTTGGTTCCCTTTATTAAGGAAATTTTGGTCACTTAGCCTTAAGGGTATTTTGAACAATTCATATTATTTTCCAACTCACCAAGGCCACCCTTGTTCATTAAGGGTAGTTTATTCTTTTTCGCCTTCTTTTGTAATATAATATAAGGAGGACCTTTTAGGTCTTCTCTCATTAGTTTATGAAGGATGAAAGATTGAAACATTAAAAATCCTCTCTCTTGAGAGTATAACACTTAGTCTTAGTTAAGGCTTGGAAAAGCTAGTATTGATCTTTGCTTGAAAACGGTGGATCTTGAGGTGAGTTATTCCGTTAGCGGTCACTTTAAGAGTGTGGTTTTGATTATTACATTCATTAGGGGTTTTTGAGTTTAATACACTCTTTAGTTCTTAATCTTGTAATAATTTTGGTCTCACTATCTATCATTTACTTTTGTTGTTATCTTGTGTAGTGGACTATTTTGAGTTCTTTATTGAATCTGAAATTTGTGTTATTGTTATTCATCTTGTTCCTCATGTTTTGTAGCTGTTTTTTGGTGTTATATACACCACTGTATCTTGTATTCTTTTTGTTGATAGTGAATTCGAGAGTGGTCTCTATCTTGGTCCTCGGATCCTTAAGATTGTGGACTGATTTAGAGTGTGTTTCATGCTTTACTTGATTTCTTGTATCATTTGGTATCATATCATGGCTTGATCTTGTTCCTACAAGATCAAATCTTGCGCTAACTCACTTGAAAAATAAAAAAAAATGAAATCTGAAAATTCCAGAAAAAGAACAATCTGTCCATTTTGTGTTCTTGGCCAAAAATTGTATTTTTGTTGTGTCTCTGCCCAAAATTTTTCTTATCTTTGTTGTATCTAAGTGTTAGTTTTGTTCCTCACTAACACATTGAGTCTATATCTAGATTTGAGCTTTAAAAACTTGATATTGTTGTTGTGAACAAGAAGTGGTCGTGAGTTGAAGTTGTTGTTCTAATTTGGCCGTGTGGTGACCTTGTTGTGGAATTAGGAGTTGGAACTTGTTTTTATTCTTGGGAGAATGTTGTCGGTTGTTCTTGTTGTGGATGTTTTTGTTCTTGAAGTTCTTCACAATCTTCATCTCTTATTAAAATCTAAGACACAACACTAAAGAGACTTGGTCGTTTGTTGTTGTGGATTAGAGTTGGTTGTTGGAATTGTTGTTGTTCTTGAAGATTGTTG